>CM056722.1:49137005-50387005 GCA_029844215.1 Przewalskia tangutica | reverse complement strand
CTACTATACTTAAGAAAACAACCATGCCACACCTGGTCACAACACAACAAGTGCACATACTTATCTCCAAGTCCACGAGGAATCACCTCTATCACAAAAGCTCCTCGAGGTCTAAAAGATACTCCCTTGCGGCTCTTTACAAACGAAATGATCACACCTATGCATGTCATGCTCGCTTCTTCCCTTACTCGTGTACCGCTTCGTATCCTCGAACTCTTTATCAAAACTTACCATGTTTCGTGCGCTTCCCAGACTCGAGCTGCCAATAACCTCTTACGGATAAGCTCCACCCTATCCATACTGCCGAACAAGTGCGAACCAACTATACGCACCTTGCTTACATCGAATCGGTCGATCGGCAATCTTACACTAGCGCTTATAAAAGGCTCCAAGCGGCGACACTAGAATCTTGAAGCGGTAGCTATATAATACATACTCAACAAAGGCGAATAGTCCTTACGACTACCCTGAAATCCAAACACGGCCGAGGTGAATGCGACATCGAGACTCACTGAGTTCCTAACCTTGCTGGTAAAACTTCCGGAAAAAGCAGTAGTAACGGGGCTCCATCATGCGCCATAAGGTGAAGGTAGGCACCGTGCCGCCTTACAACCTTCTGGAATAATCATCTCGCAACTTACTACCGAGTACACGGTTTGACTAAAAGATAAGATGGGCTGACCTCATCGGCCCGACTACAGGTCGAACGCATCCACGAACTCGTACAATGGTTAACTAAACCTGGGCCTAACACCCTCGTGACCCTAACACAAAGCGGGACCACCACAAACTGACCCCACTACCATACAGGCCGCGGGTCGACCCGCCACATGGCCTCAACCCGACCCGGCAACGCGCAAAACACTAGCTCCCTGATTCGGAACAATCTCACTAATCACGTTACGAAAACCTAGCGGTCTTCTTAGCTCAACTACCCTCTTTCATTTCACAACACTCAGGGACTTATCCCACAAATATATCTCACGTAAACTATGCACTTTGATAAGGGTTAAACATGAAATAATTTTTTTTACCAAAGATGGCCTCGCCTCTAAGGTCTCTACGTATATATTCTAAGGCTCCCACTTTACCACTTTTGTCACATTGCCGCACACAGCCCAGCGACCCAACAAATGGTACCGGACTGCATGCGATCCCTGAGGCATGAACCATCTCAGGACGTGCCATACGGAGAGCCACGGTTCGGGTCCGTTCCCGTGGTAGAGCTCGCCTCTTTATACGCTCGATCCCCGATCTTTCGGTTAACTAATCATGATTCTAAGAACAGTTAACACAATGCTAGCCGAAATAATACTTAAGATATTCGCATTTTACTGTACATACAAATCTCTAAAGGGTTAAGGATATACCTGTATCTACGCGGCACTTCCCTTAGGTCGTCTGTCAATCACCTTACTGTTGGGCGCATAGTGGGGAAGGTGATGAACTATCGTGACCACGAAGGTGAGTCTCTCTACAATCCGCCAACTCGTTGGACAATTTCTCATAAAATGGCCGGGCGTGAAACATAACAAGCCGTCGCGAAGCACGACACTCCCACGATGATGTCGACCACAACGGCCACCGAGGTGGGGTGACCTCTCTCAGCTAACACCTTCCTCTCGCACCACTGAATCCATGGCCCGATCTGGTAGTGAGTCTTCCTACTTGCATCCTTCCTCATAGAACATTCCCTCGCCATATGGCCACGGCGCAAGTAAAACAAGCACCCGATAAAAAAGCGACATTTCGGGATGGCGCTGCCAGCTGTGAACAACGAGAAAAAGCGAACCACAGTAGAGGACACTGCACGGGCGGGCGCTTGTCTGCTCTGCTGAGGCGGTTCGCCTCGAGAGTTACCAAATGATCCGCCAATCGGGCCTCTTGGCGATGCAGGTTAATCTGCGATCTCTACATCTCTCGGCCACGCACGTAATCTGAGCGAGCACTGGCTCATTCACGATGAAGAGCTACTTCCTCACACCCATTCTTTAGATAATCATCAATATCCTTGGTATCTGGTACATAAAATACTCCTGGCTGCCAAGTCCCTTTCTAATGTGAGGCCGTCTCCTTCCAATCCATATTTTCAGCTCAAGCCGTGGGCGAAGGTCGGATGTCATGGCGCGATGGAATTGCTGCGTGTGCCAAACTCTGTTCTTCTTTGGCGGCGTCTCGTAACTCCCGCATGAAGCATCACCTAGGTGATGATTAGGCTGTGCCCTTCTAACTCTCTCAACTCCACTCGCGGCTCCTCGGTGCCTTGCCATACGGGCGAGTTACTGGCGCGGAGGCATCACCGTAAAGGAAAGGAATACGTTAGAGGTCCAACTTATAACCTGACTCTAAAGCACGATCTCGAGTGAGAAGAATGGAAACCAATCCTAAATATCCTATAGCCTCATGATTATTGGTGTGGTGCACAACACAGATAATCAAGACTTCTACTAGATACGTGCATGACACCTTCCGAGGATTAAGCGCTCACGATACCACTTTTGTCACGACCGTTCGGGGCGTGGATAGTGCCTTACCCGGGCACCCAGTAGTCATACATCAGAGTAATCGCGGAATATAAAACAACCAAGATATGAAACAATATAAATAAGACACGGTTTACGGAAAAAGTTGCCTTTCGGCATATATGTATATAAATACCCCAAAATGAGCGATTCATCCCTACCTTACAGTCTACGGACCTCAGAGTTTAAAACAACAATGGCGGGACATGGCCCGCCATACCCTGAATGCAAATATCTACAACGAGGACCATACAAAATGCTAAGCCTCGGAGAAAGCGGAGCTTTTCAACGCTAAAGCGGTGATCCTAGAGCGGGGATCAACGGTAGGAGTACCTTTACTGCGGCGTGAACGCGGCCCGAGGTCGATCTGACGGTACCAAGTATGTGGCGAAAAATCACGTAAATGAAATCATAGTAGTCTATACAAAGCGGGAGACATGTATGATAACCAAAACTACGATTCACAATAATTAGCGATCACGTCAAGTCGGGGACTCACGCCTCAAAGTCATCATAAAACCGTGCGGGGTAAGTGCGAAGGCATAGCCGACTACTAAAACCCAGTACAAACAAGGTAAATCAGCGTATCATGAGATCTGTCTGCCGTCGCATGATCAAAGGCGGCCACTCGCGCGATATCTAATGTCGCGTCTAGCCACAGAACTTCCGTAGCTCGCGTGGGCCACTCCAATAGCCCGCGTGGTATTCCCGCATCGGTAGCTACTCCGGCGGCGTCCTGGACTCGCCGTCCGCGTAGCCAAAGACCGCGTGACCACAAGGGCGCGTACTAACACGGAACTCCGCGATTCCGCATAGCCATATCTGACTGCATAAGGTATTCTCGAATCATGGTCACTAGACACTTTGAGTCTACCGCGTGGAGGCGACAACCCGGAATCATGAGTGATATAATATTAACATAACAGCTTATCGTTAAACAACCTAAGCACAACAAGGGAAAACCCCTTTACACAAACATCACAATATACTAACTCACGTAGCATCCTAACATGTTTACTTATCAAGTCAACAAGAAAGTATTACAAGACTATCACAAATCAATACAATCAAGTTATTCACACAAGGTACTTTCCATATTATATTTAACAAGTTCGGGTTTTTAGCCCCAAAGTACTTCATGTATTACTCTTTTAAAAGATCCGTTTCTTTCACAAAAGTCACACAATACCCGTAGTATAAAAATAGAGTGATTATCTTTTGAAGTAAATCAGAACACTTCTCTTTGTAAAATCAAGTAACAACATTCTTTTCCCAACGCTCAAGTTTGCCTAATTTCAATTACTCAAGTTTCTCATTTTCGAAAGGTTTCGTAGTTCATAGTTTTAATCCTTTCAAACAATTTGAGAAACATATACCTTATGTGCGAGTAGGTTATTATTGTTCATAACAATCTTATTACAGCAACCATGATCTAGGAAATGTATTATCATTTTGTCTCGTCTTAGCTCCTATGCAGATGAAAGTTTCTACTGGTTTTAATAATACTTTATTAGTCAAGCATTTCCCTTTATTAGCGCTGCTGTGGTTTGTTCGACATTCATTCTGATTTCCGAAATCAGTAAAACATCATTCCTTTTGATAACCAAAATACTCATTACTCACGAATGAGGTTTCACACTTTTTTTAACAAAATTCACATTAGTATAATTAAGTCAAGTCTCTTATTTTCTTAAATCAATAAATCATTCTTTTTATCACTCTTAAGCCGTTATACCTAACTTCCCATAAAGCTAGTATAACTCTTAAGCTTTTAAAACCAAGTGTTACTCTTCTTTCAAAAAGGTTTCTTAATTCTTTTGAACTACTTCAGATTCTTTTTATTCAGGCTTAAGTTAAAAAGACATTGCCGTACTTATTATTCAGGCTTAAGTCCGAAGACATTGCCGTAATTATTATTCAGTTAACACACGTACGTCTACCGTACTATATACATATTCTTTAAAATATCATGCTCAAGAGGATAGGAAGAATCACATACCTTCTCGGCGAAATCCACCTGCCAAGTTGAATATGTCGCGCGCAGAGAATCGACCTATATAACGATCAAATCGTCTATCAGCGTCTAGGTATGCATGTCAAAGCTCTAGCGGAGGTTCGCTATTCTATGGACATTTGGGCAGCACTTCCCTACCGGTGAGCTACTCAAGTCTCATGTGAAAGCAGTCCTATGTAAATCTGATTCTATTATTCTTCTTTTAAACCCTTCTCTGTGATATCGGTTCAATTACATTCTTGATATCCTTCTAAGTATTAATACTTATTCCTATACTTCTACAGTACGTATATTCTAATTACAAAAGGAGGATAAGGTTATTTACCTCGGTAAGCCCAATAATATCCTAGATAAAAGTCGCGCCTGAGCAAGGTTTAGCTCCTAAGTTGTACGCTCCGGTAGCTCGAAAACCTTAGAAGTTCTTCACAACCTACTAAGGACTAAGGGATTTGGGCTAGGGTATTTTGGGCATTATAACAATACTAGGAAGACAACATTTCTACCAAGGGAGGGGGTAGTGTTTGGCTAGGGCTTGCTTTAGAGGGGGCTCTCGGCCAAGCCACTAAGGCTAGAGGGGGAGGGGGAGGTGTTGGACGAAAACACAACAAGAAAGGGGAGGGATTTTCAAGACTTAGAAAATATTTGGATGAAGAAGTTCATCAACATAGAGGGGTATTTATAGGTCAAGCATTGGCCAACCAATGGCCAAGATGATGCCAAGTGCAAGGCAAGTGTAGGGTGAGGATTTGGGCAAGTGTACCTAGCCAACTTGCACATAAAATATCCTACCAACTCCAAGACAAAAATGGCTATCCAATTCGTCCCAATGGACGCCTCAAGTCCATCAATTGGAGGGTGACAAGTGTCGCCCTCCCGTTATTAAAGTGTTTCGTCTCTCGGAAAGATCCGCAAAAATTAGAAATGGCATAGCCGGAATTTATCCTACGCGAGTCTTGTAAAACGTTTCGTCGGAAAACGACTCTAATCGGGTGTTGTGCACAAAGTGAAAATCGTCCAAGCCAACTAGGGGGGGGTGACACGTGTCGCCCTCCTACTCGTCCAAAATATTTCATCTTCCGAAAATATCAACAATGGCCAAAATCTCGAAAACAAAGTGGGCCCCACAAAACCATAAATTTCTTCCGTGGGCCCCACGTGACCATTTCCGAAAATAAAATTCCATAATTCTCTAATATTCCAAGAAGTCCGAATACCAAATCTGGGAATCCAATTCCCATTAACGAACCTTTTTCCTTCACAAAAACCGGAAACTTTTCTGTGGAAAAATCACCTCTTTCTTCCTTTCCAATTTCAATGTCGTATTCTCGTACGTACGTCCTCGCATACATACCCTGGAACTACGGGGTATAACAATATTGGTGGGATGGCCTGAAGAGGGACGTGGCAGGTTTTGTTGCACAGTGTCCTAATTGCGGCAGTCAGTCGAGCACGAGGCCCGGTGGATTATTGCGGTATTGAGATTACGACTTGGAAGTGGGAGGTGATCAACATGGACTTTGTTACAAGGTTACCTCGTACTCGGAGGAAATGCGACTCCATTTGGGTTATTGTTGTGGTGTGAAATCAGCCCATTTCCTTCGATCGGGGCGGCGTTTTGGTGAGGACTATGCGGTGTACATCGGAGAGATTGTGAAGCACGGTGTCGATGTCGATTATATCTGATAGGGAGCCGGTTCACGGCTAACCGGAGGTATTTCGAAGGATTAGGGACCAGTGAGTCTCGATCATCATTTCATCCTCGGTGACGGGCGGCGGTCGTACTATCGACAACGAGGATATCTGCGAGCTGCGTGATTGATTCGGGTATCAGGAGGATCATTTTCCTCTTGTGGAGTTTGCTTATAACAACGGCTACCATTCCGATATCTGAGATGGCGCCATACGAGGCTTTATATGGGCGGAAATGTAGATCGCCGATTGGTTGGTTCGACGTGGGCGAGGTGCAGTTAGTTGGCCCAGACTTGGTTCAGCAGGCTGTGGATAAGGTGAAGCTTATCCAGTAAAGACTGTTAGCAGCTCAGAGTCGGCAGAAGTCATATGCGGACAATCGGCGTCGGCATTTGGAGTTTCAGGTAGACGATTGGGTCTTCTTGAAGGTGTCACCCATGAAGGGTGTGATGAGATTCGGTAATGTTACACCCCGTAATTCCAGGGTATGTATGCGAGGACGTACGTACGAGAATACGACATTAAAATTGGAAAGGAAGAAAGATGTGATTTTTCGACGGAAAAGTTTCCGGATTTTGTGAAGGAAAAAGGTTCGTTAATGGGGATTGGATTCTCAGATTTGGTATTTGGACTTCTGGGAATTTTAGAGAATTATGGAATTTTATTTCCGGAATTGGTCACGTGGGGCCCACGGGAGAAATTTACGGTTTTTGTGGGGCCCACTTTGTTTTCGAGATTTTGGCCATTATGGATATTTTCGGAAGATGAAATATTTTGGACGAATAGGAGGGAGACACGTGTCACCCCCCTAGGTGGCTCTTGGCCGAAATTACTTGACAAGTGGCAAGACAAGTGGCCTTGTCTTGCAAGATATTTTAGTGTGGACAAGTGGCTTGTGGGACCCACACACACTTGTCCCCAATCTCAACCACACACTTGCCTTCATCCTAGCCCTTGGTTGTCTTATATATACACTACTAGTTGATGAAATCTTCCACACTTAACCATTTCAAGACTTGAAAAACCCTCCCTCTCCCTTCATTGTTGCTCTCGTTTTTGAGCCCTCACCTTGACCTAAATTTGTCCAACAATTCTTAAACTCTTAAGTGTTCTTCCCTAAGGTGTTAGGAAGATTGTGTACCAAGAGTTGGAAAAGATTTCACACCCCTAACCTCTATTTTGTTGCCTTGGCCGAAACTTGCTAAGATTGGAACCCTAGTGTTCTTCACTTTTTGGAGTTGAATCTTGAAGAGAAGTTGGTTAGGAGCTTCTATGGGTTGCTTGTAGCGGATTGGAACATAAAGATTTGGAGCTAAGACTTGCTTGGAGCGACATTAAGTTCTTGGATAATTTTGGGCTATTTGAGGTAGTGAATCTTAAACCTCTTTGTGAATTAGTCATTATACATATATTATAAGTATATTATGGAGTATATAATATATGGAGTAAAGTTTGGAAGAGTTGGATCTTGTTAACCTGTTAAAAGAAAGGATTGGTCGTTAGCCATTAAAATGGTAAAAACGTATCCAACGTATCAAACGTATCTTACTTGTGAAGAAGTAATTAACAAAGTAACTATAACTTATATTAAGAATGGAATATAAGTGGATGACTAATGAAGTAATTGGATAAGTAAAATGGACAAAGTTGGCCAAGGACCCCAACTTAAGAACTGTATTTACTTTGGACTGTATTTACTTTGGACTGTATTTACATTTCTGTTAAGGGGAAGATTTTTAAATCGCGTTCCGTTTGGGCGTGTGATCCCCTTTTTAATTATTGTATTGTATTGTTAAGGGGAAGATTGTTAAATCGCGTTCCGTTTGGGCGTGTGATCCCCTTCTTTATGTTGTGTAATTATTACGCCTTATATATGGCATATATATATTACGGTTATTCGGGCCTTGGAGAAAGATGGAAAAATGAGTAAAAGCGGGGGAAGTGCTGCCGAATTTTCCGTAGAATTAGAGGGCTTTTTATTGGTATAAGTCTTCAATGGTAAGTAAGGTTTGATAGAAGTACTATGACCATTTTAGGAGTGAAGTACTACGTGTGGCGTGATCTACTTGGCTAAAGGAGTAGCGGGTCGAGAAGTACTTGGGCGTTTTGCTATTTGTCGATAATCGTCGCGAGGTATGTGAACCTCTTCCTATCTTTTCTAGCATGATTGTTGTGAACTATGTAGTACGGTAGACGTACGTGTGCTAAACGAGTTTTGGTTGGTTTAAAACATAAGGTGTTATAATAGCTTTATGGGAAGTTAGTTATAACGACTTTATGTAGGTAAAAGAATGGTTTATTGATTTTAGAAGTTAAGAGACTTGATCTTAAAAGATAAGAGACTTAACTTATAAATGACGTTTTATGAAATGTTAAGGACTATGAATTTTGTTAAAAAGTTGTGAAACCTCATTCGTGAGTAATGAGTACTTGGCTTTTAAAGAATAATGTTTTACTGATTTCGGAAATGAGAATAAGTATCGAACAAACCACTGCAGCGTTAATAAAGGAAAATGTATTGACTAATTAACTATATTAAAACCAGTAGAAACCTCCATCTGCATAGAAGCTAAGATAAGACAAAATTGTATTACATTTTCTAGATCATGGCTGCTTTAATAAGATTGTTATAAACAATAATAACTACTCACACATAAGGCATATGTTACTCAATTGTTTTAAAAAGAGATTACGTTATTTGATTAAGACCATGAACTATGAAATCTTTCGAAAATAAAAGACTTGAGTATTTGAAATTAGGCAACTTGAACTTTTGGAAAGAATGTTGTTACTTGACTTTAAAAGGAAAGTGTTTTGGTTTAAAAGGAAGGCATGGTAGTGTCTTAATCTGTCTTAAAGAGAGTTTAAACGTTATGGCGATTTTTCCTCGAGTCCCATGGGATGGGCGAGACATGTATTCCACCCGATTTTCCTCGAGTCCCGTGGGATGGGCGAGACATGTATTCCACCGATTTTCCTCGAGTCCCGTGGGATGGGCAGAGACATGTATTCCAAACGATTTTTCCTCGAGTCCCATGGGATGGGCCGAGACATGTATTCCACACGATTCCACCTCGAGTCCCATGGGATGGGCCGAGACATGTTATACGTATCATACGATTTATACCTAGACTGCCGGCAGTGAGGAAGAAGTTCAGGCGTGAGAGATGACTTGGAGGCGTGAGTCACGACTTGACATAACCTTGCTTTTATGTAGTAAAGCTGTAGTTTGGTTATCATACATGTCTCGGTTTTATATAGTATCATGATTTCATTCTGATATTTTCGATTTCACATACTTGGTACTGTTATGCGACCTCCTTGAAGCTGCGTTCATCTGCCGCAGTGAAGGTACATCGGTTGTGGATCCTCGCTCATAGGATCACAGTTCAGTGGTTTGGGAAGCTCCGTTTCTCCGGAGGCTTATCTGTTGGTATAGTCCCCTGTCATTGTAGGTACTTGTACATTCAGGGGTATGGCGGGGCCCTGTCCCGTCATAGTTGTTGTTACACTCTTAGAGTGCAGCCTTTGTTGTGGCGAGGGTTTGTAAAAGGATTTAAGCTGTTCGGTTTGATATGTATATACATGAAACCGTTTTGGTTGCTTTGTTTTTATGTTGTCTCTTGTTTCCTGTTAAGTTTTTATTTCCGCTGATTTTCTCTGATGTTGTATCACTAGGGTGCCCGGGGTAAGGAACGATCCACGGGCAGAAGTCGTCGTGGCAGGTAAGAAGAAACTCACCAGTACTTTGGGCCCTACCAGATCGTCCGTCGAGTAGGCAAGGTTGCCTATGAGTTGGATCTGCCATCAGAGTTAGAGGCGGTACATCCGGTCTTCCATGTTTCTATGTTGCGGAAGTGTATCGGAGATCCAGCGAGAGTTTTCCCTGCTAGTGAGGTCCAGGTGACAGAGGGGTTATCGTATGAGGAGAGTCCCATAGCGATACTCGATCGCCAGGTCAGGCGACTGCGGACCAAGGATGTGGCTTCCGTCAAAGTCTTGTGGAGGAATGATAACCGGGAGGAGATGACTTGGGAAGTGGAGCAGGACATGTTGAGGAGGTATCCTCACTTATTCCCTACACCTTCAGGTAATTCGTTTTCCCTTACTTGTCAAGTTTTAATTGAAGTATTTCTTTTGCTCAAATGCTATTATATGGCCATGTGTGTCATTTTTGGTATGTCGGGGTTGTGAAAGGAAACTATGTCGCTAATTATAAGTTTGACTCCGAAAGAACATTCGGGGACGAATGTTTCTAAGGGGGGAAGAATGTTACACCCCGTATTTTACAGGACATGTTTTAAGAACGTACGTAAGAACTCACAAGTGTTAAGATTTGAGACTTGTAAAAAATTTATCGGAATTATGAAATTGTCGGAAAACGTAATATTGTAACGAATGGGAGGGCGACACGTGTCACCCCCCCCCCCCTTATGGTTGCCTTGGACGATTTTAGCAAGAGCAAAAGGGTCATTTGACCTTTGTAGGATGACTAAGTCTTGCAAGTAGAGAGATTGACAAAATTGACTTGGTCAATGGGTCCACAAGCTTGATATTTAATAAGACCTCATCCAAACCACCCATTTATTTGCATCTTGACCCTCCATTGTGCTATTTAATACTACTAGTAGCAAGAGTGAGTCCAACACTTAGAAAATTTTCAAGAAATTGGAAGACCAACTATTCTTGCTCTCGGGTTCATGCCCATTGAAAAGAGATTTTTTTTTGTTTCTTGTTCTTTAAGTTCCACACTTTAAACCAAGGTTCTTGAGTGTATTGTAAGTGTATCTCAATAGAAAAATCTCGAAAAAAGATAGTTTTCGTATTAGTCGCAAGGTGAAAACCTAGTTGCTTTCTAGGTTTTGGTTTGGAAGTTTGAAGGAAATTTGTTGGTGTTGTTCTAAGGGTCTCAACTAGCGGATTGAAGTGTCTTGAAGAGGCTCTAAGTTGCTAAGGAGCGACTTCGGATTTGGAGTTGGATTAAGATTCGTTGAGGTATAATCTTGTCTCTTAAAAGTGTTACAAGATTATTTATATTGTTGTTAGCTTTACATGTTACTAGCATGAAGTATATGTGTTGAAATTTATAAGTATTATGGATTGCTTGTAGCCTTAAAAATCCGAAAATGTAATGTAAGCCATGTGAAGTTGGATTACAATTTGGTCGCTTATTAGAATCGTCGCATTTTACTTACTTGAAGATTATAGTAGTTATAATCAATTGCGACTTGATATCATGTTATACTAACAACTTGGATTGAAATGGAAATTGGATAAGAATTGGTATTGTTGCATCTCAATGTGGCCGAATTGGACTTGTAGTTTGTATTAGTTTGATATCGTTTGTGGCGGAATTTTACGTCTAGTAGGCGTGTAATCCTATTGTTGATTGCATTAATTGGGCCTTAAATGTTGAGTGTTTGGTTATTGTATTCGGACTTGAAAAAGGTGGCAAAGTAAGTAGAAACAAAGGAGGTCTTTGTCAGATTTTCCGTAGAATTTAGAGACTTTACACTTATAATATTCTACGTTTGAAGTAAGGCGTTAATAGACGTATTGTGAATATTATAGGTTGACATACTACGGGCGGGACTTTGTACTTGGCAAGTGGTTTGACCCGAAGAGGTATGTAGAACTTTCCTATCTTTTGAGCATGACTAATTGTACGTATATAGTACGGTGACGTCTGAACCTTGATATCCTTTACTAGTTTTATGAATGGCCAAGTCGGGTGAGTTAGGAGATTAACTCACTTCTTTGAAAGTAGTAAGGGTGTCTTAAGTTTTATTAAAGTTAAGGGACTTGAAGAGTTTTAAAGTATGTGATACTTGTTTCGTTTTAAACGTATAAGTCCCTTGGATAGGATATTGTACTTGACTAAGGTATAAAGTGAATATAACGACTTTATGGAAAGATAAATGACTTGATTTAATGAAAGGCAATTTGATTTTAAGGCATCAATTGCCTAAGGTTTTACAAGAAAAGGAGTCACTTGATTTAGAAACCTAACTTTATTTCTAAAGGTATTGTGACTTGTCTTGAAGCGTAATTTCGACTTGATACTACGGTTAATAGTATCTTGGAAGTTTTATACTAAAAAGAGTCATTTGTTTTAAAGAGTAGAAGTATGTAGTACTTGGGTTAAATTCCCGGATTTCTATAAAAGATATGCTAGTGCCTTAAGTAAACCAAAAATGAGAGTGTATATGAATAATACTAATAAGAAGTTAGGGGGATTTCTTAACTTGCTTATTTATTGTATGATGGCCGGTTGAGATAGGGTAAGAGTATATCTGAGGGGTAAATTCCCAAGATAGTTATACCACCTGCTTCAGGGTAAGAGTATAATTGAGGGGTAAATCCCCAAGATAGTTATACCACCTGTTTCCATGGATTTGCTACCCACGATGCGAGGAATACCTCATGCGAGTCCTTATGGGCTTATGCGGGTGAAATAGTCCCATGCGGGCGGATACAGCCTATGCGAGGAATACCTCATGCGGGTCCACATGACCTATGCGGGTGAAATAGTCCCAGGAGTAGGATTGCTTAATGATACTGCAGGCGGATGGTCCTGCTTTGATCGTGAGCTTCCTATTTTTATGTTGTACGTATACTATCAGTTACTCATTGTTAGTAAGGCCTTTGTGTCGTAATTTTTATTATCATACATGTCTCGACTTTGTTTTAAACTTATGATGTAATTTACGGTATTTTCGATTTACATACTTAGTACATATGTGTCTTGACCCCTTCCTCGGGCTGCGTTCATCTGCGCGGTAGGGAGTAGCGGTGGTGGATCATCATTCTTAGGATCACATATCGAGGCGTCGAAGCTCCATTTCTCGGAGGCTTGTCTTTTTAGTACGCTTTTCCACGATGTTGTAGATTTATGTACATTCAGGTATGGCGAAGGCCTGTCCACTTGTTATATTCCTAGAGGTATGTAGTCACATGTTGTGGTTTGGAGCTGTAAGAACCAAGTTGTATAGTTTTTCTTGGATTATGCATATTTTATGGAAGACGGCCTTATCGGCTAGCCTGTGTTATTATTGTCTAAAAATGTTGTATGCTGTGTATGTTCATTGCTATTCTCGATGTATACAGGCAGGGTTCCCGTGTAGGGCACCGATCGCGGCCGGGATCGGTCGTGACAATATACCGCCACTACCACGAATCACTCTCGCGTAGTCACCTCAAAAGGTTTTATGGACTCGGGCTCTATCCCTATTCTACCAGCAATATGAGGAGATATATAGGACAAGGTAGAACATGGATCTATCAAAGCATATACATCACAACATAAAACCAATAATGTACACACGGATTTACATCCGTGATGCCTCCCGGTCTGACGGCGGTGGACATAGCATAAATGCGGTTCGAGGACCGGCTGGGACCCCGCACGACCCTGCCGCGGCTCTGGTCGTGAACACCACGCCTCGGGGCGCATAACCGTCGAAGATGAAGATCCGAAAGCCCGACCAGCCGGTGACCCATAACACTCCGCCGCCTGCGGTGGACAATCTCTCCTCAAATTGCCTGCGCTACAAATGTAACAAGCTCCGAAGCCATACGACACTCGCCGGGTGAGACTCTGCATCGAACACAGAGATGTGGGTGGTCTCGATCGATAACGATCTCTGCCTTCCGAAACCGAAGCCACGGAGCCGACACGCCTCGAATGCCCGTGATCAACCCTCCGCGAGCGGGAAGGGGCACTGCTTGGTGAAATATGGATCTAGTCTGCTGCGAAATTGTCGCCTCGAAAGCGCCACGAGACCTGTGTCACGGCCTCTTGGTGGCTTTGAGTCAAGCTGATCCTCCCTCTCTCTATCCTGTTATACCCCGTAGTTCCAGAGTATGTATATGAGGATGTACGTACGAGAATACGACATTTAAATTGGAAAGGATGAAAGATGTGATTTTTCGACGGAAAAGTTTCCGAATTTTGTGAAGGAAAAAGGTTCGTTAATGGGAATTGGATTCCCAGATTTGGTATTCGGACTTTTTGGAATATTTAAGAATTATGGAATTTTATTTCCGAAATTGGTCACGTGGGGCCCACGGGAGAATTTACGATTTTGTGGGGCCCACTTTATTTTCGGATTTTTGGCATTACGGATATTTTTGGAAGATGAAATATTTTGGACGAGTAGGGGGGCGACACATGTCACCCCCGTGTGGCCCTATGGCCGAAAGTGAGGGCACTTGGACGTTTTTCTTGAGGGACAAGTGGCAAGCCACTTGTCCCATTTTTGTGGTGAACAAATGGTTGGCTAACTACCCACACACATGTACCCCATCCTCACCTTACATTTGCTTTAATCTTGGCCCTTGACTTCTCTATAAATACCCCCACTTTTGTAGTGAAGACTTCATCCAGCTTGAGATAATTTCCAAGACAAAATACTCCCTCCCCTTTGTAGTTGCTCTCGGCTTTGCCTTGATTTCTTGAGCAAAAGTTGTCCAAAAATCCCTAAACTTATAAGTGTTCTTCCTTAGGGTGTTAGGAAGATTGTGTACCAAGAGTTGGAAAAGATTTCACACCCCTAGCCTTAGAATTTCACCTTGGCCGAAACTTTCCATAATTGAGCCTTAGTGTTCTTCACTTGTTGGAGTTAGATCTTGAAGAGGAGTTGGTTAGGAGCTTCTAAGGGTCGCTTGGAGCGGGTTGGAGCGTAAGGATTTGGAGCTAAACGTTGCTCATGATCGACTTATATCTTGGATAATTTTGGGCTTATCGAGGTAATGATCTTTGTCCCCCTATTGTAATTGGATATTACATATTGTAGTAGTTTAGAATTGAGTATAAGATATATTGGAAGGATGATTAAAAAGAATTGAATCAGTATTTACATTGGTGTATTTCTGATGAACTTGTAGTATTATTGTGGAGTAGAATTGTACACGTCCCAGGTTAGGCGTGTAAACCCCACTCCTCGAGTTGTTGGCCTGGTAGCGGGCCCAGGTAGAGGAGGAGATTTATGTGGTTGCGGGGGTCTTCAATTTTCGTAGAAATAGGAACCTTGTACTTTGAAATGTGCTACAAAGTGTTCGAGAAGTTGATAGGCGTTTGTGGCCTTTATAGGGTGAAGTGCTACGAGTAGCGTATTCTACTTGAAGGGTGGAAAAGGCTAGCGGTTATAGTACATGGGAGCGTTTTGCTAATTGTCGATAATCGTCGAGGTATGTGAACCTCTTCCTATCTTTTCTAGCATGATTGTGTGAACTATGTAGTACGGTAGACGTACGTGTGCTAAACGAATTTGGGTGGTTTAAAACATAAAGTGTTATAACGGCTTTATGGGAAGTTTGTTATAACAACTTTATGTAGGTAAAGAAATTATGCATGGTTTTAAAAGATAAATGACTTGATGTGAAATATTAAGGAACTAGATTTCTAAAAGAAAAGAGACTTGAGAATTTGAAGTGTTTTGGTTTAAAAGAAAGGCATGGTTTGTCTTAAATTGGTTTAAAACATAAAGTGTTATAATAGCTTTATGGGAAGTTAGTTATAACGACTTTATGAAAACAAAAGGATGGTTTTATTATTGGATTTAAAATGGTAACTTGACTTTAAAGGGAGAAATGATTTGGTTTAAAAGGAAGTATGAAAATTGTTTTGGTTTACTTAAAAAAGCGATTACTCTATTTTGATACTACGTATCGTGTGACTTTTGTGAAAGAAATGGATCTTTTAAAGAGTTAAAATACGTAGTTCCTTGGGGTTAAAAATCGGTTGTTGTAATAAAATGAAAGTCTATGAGTACGTTGAACTTTCCTATGCTTGTTGTGATAGCCTTTGTTGTGCAAGTGTTTTGATTCTGTGCTACCGAGTCTCTCGATGGAGGGCCGGTTATCTTGTTATATCCTTGGACCTACTGACACGTTGGGTGGCCCACGGGTATGGTTCCATTAGGATTGTCGTTCCATGGACTAGCTCTCCGCGAGGTTTCTTGATTCGGCTTTGGTATCGGTAGTTGGCTCTGCGTACTTGCCGGCCGTGGTGATTCGCCTTGGTTACGGTAGTTAGCCTTGCCGTGCCGGTTTGTGGCGAAGTCTCGTGACTTACGGTTGTGATCCGTGGTTAGCACGGTTACTTGCCCCGTCGGCCACGTGGCGCGGTGGATCTGGTAGAGGTTATCGCACTTGCCACGTGTCAGCTTCGCGGCGAAGTATCGTGACTTACGGTTGTGATCTGGTGGTTAGCCTGGTTACTTGCCCCCGTCAGCTACTGTTATACCCCGCATTTTCAGAGTATGTACGTGAGGACATACGTAGAAAAGTTTGAGCCTTAAAGTAGGCAAGGGTCGAAATTTTGTTCTGACCCCGATTAAGTCGTTTTCTAAAGCGTTTACTAAAACTTGCGAAGGAAAATTCCGCTATGTCATTTATTATTTTTGCGGATTTTTCCGAGAGACGAAATATTTTGGACCAACGAGAGGGTGACACTTGTCACCTCGCATGTAAGCGATCTTGTGGCGGAAGGGGACGTTTTGGGCAAGTTTTGTGGCTATTTTACGGGTCAATGTTTGGAGTGAATTGAGGAGTAGATGGCTAGGGGGAACATGGGCAAATCCTCACCCTCCACCTTGCCCCAGCTCGATCTTGTCCATTAGTTTCCCTATAAATACCCCCCCTAAGCTTGAAGACTTCTTCATCCAAAACTTCTAAGTCTTGAAAGCTCTCTTCCTCCCCCTTAGTGTAGTGTCTCGTCCTAGCCTCCCCCTCCCCCCTTGTGAGGGCCCTTGGCCGATAGCCCCCTCCCCCTTGGCCGAAAGTACCCCCCCTCCTAGGGGTGCTAGCCGAAACCTACCCCCCCTCCTTGTGGTGTTGTCTCGTGAAAATACCCCTCCCCTCTGGGTAGGAAATACTCTCCAAGTATTGTTACTATACCAAAATACCTTAGCCTTATACCTTGTAGTATTCCAAAAGTTACCTCTATACGTAGAGTCCGGAAATACTACCTTATGTCCTTTTTGTCTCAAAACGAAACCCTAAGGAAAATCTTCATAGCCGGTTGAAGTATTAAGTAGAAGTTGCGTAGAACTTCTAAGGGTTGTTGGAGGCGGGTTGGGCGCCAAGAGAGCTAAACGTTGCTCAGGATCGACATTTAAACTTGGATAATTTTGGGCTTATCGAGGTAAATATCTTGTCTCCCTATTGTAATTGAGTTTGCATACTGTTGAAGTATAAGAATTAAGTATAAGTTATATACAAGGAAAGTATATAAGAAGAGAATGGAACAGACTTACATAGGATGTAATTCATGATGGTAGTAAAGTTTGTGGTAGGGAAGTCTTTGCCCAATTTTCCGTAGAACCTTGTATCTAGATTTATTTTACCGAGTAGTCTAGACTTTGATAGACTTGTATAACCTTTATAGGTTGAAAGTTTTGCAAGTAGCATGTTCTACTTGAAAGGTGGACAAGGCTAGCCGGGCTATAAGCGTGGAGCGTTTTGCTAATAGTCGATAATCGTCGCGAGGTATGTGATTCTTCCTATACTCTTGAGCATGATATTTTAAAGTATATATATATAGTACGGTAGACGTACGTGTGTTAACTGAACGTAGTTGTACGGCAATGTCTTTTGACTTAAGCCTGAATAATAAGAATCTTGAAGTAGTTCAAGAGAATTAAGAAACCTTTTTGAAAGAAGAGTAATACTTGGTTCTAAAAGCTTAAGAGTTATACTAGCTTTATGGGAAGTTAGGTATAACGACTTAAGAGTGATAAAAATAATGGTTTATTAATTTTAGAAGTTAAGAGACTTGATCTTAAAAGATAAGAGACTTGACTTATTTATATTAATGTGAATTTTGTTAAAAAGTGTGAAACCTCATTCGTGAGTAATGAGTATTTTGGTTTTCAAAAGGAATGATATTTTACTGATTTCGGAAATCAGAATGAGTGTCGAACAAACCACAGCAGCGCTAATAAACGGAAATGTATTGACTAATAAAGTATTATTAAAACCAGTAGAAACCTCCATCTGCATAGAAGCTAAGATGAGACAAAATGATATTACATTTCCTAGATCATGGCTGCTTTAATAAGATTGTTATGAACAAGAATAACCTACTCACACATAAGACATATGTTTCTCAAATTGTTTTAAAGGATTAAAACTATGAACTACGAAACATTTCGAAAATGAGAAACTTGAGCATTTGAAATTAGGCAAACTTGAACGTTTGGAAAATAATGTTGTTACTTGATTTTATAAAGGGAAGTGTTTTGGTTTACTCAAAAAGATAGTCACCCTATTTTTATACTACGGGTATTGTGTGGCTTTTGTGAAGGAAACGTATCTTTAAAGAGTTAATATATGAAGTACTTTGGGGGATAAAAACCCGAACTTGTTTAAAGTAGAAAGTACCTTGTGTGAATAACTTGATTGTGTTGGTTTGTGATAGCCTTGTAATACTTTCTTGTTCATTTGATAAGTAGACATGCTAGGATGCTACGTGTGTTAGTATCTTGTGATGTTTGTGTACAGGGGTTTCCCTTGATTGCGCTTACGTTGTTTAACGATCAGCCGTTATATTGGTATTGTACCATTCACCTTGACATGATCCCGGGGGTTAAGCTGCCCTCCGATGCGGGGTATATCTCGGCGATGCAGGACCATGATTCGAGAATACCTCATGCGGGTCCAGGGACCTATGCGAGCTACGAGTTCGTGTTAGTGTGCGGAGTTATACCTCACGCGGTCTATGTGGCCACGCGGATCGCGAGTCGGGGCGATGCCGGGAGTAGCTACCCTCGACGCGGGAATACCTCATGCGGGCCATTGGGTGGCCTATGCGGAGTCGGGAAGTTCGTGGCTAGACGCGCGTACATTAGATCTGCGGCGAGTGGCGGCTTTGATCATGTGATGCAGACAGATCTCATGATCTGATTTATGACCTTGTTGGCATGCGTGGGTTTTAGTAGTCGGCTATGCCTTCGTACTTACCGTGCGGTTTTATGATGACACAGTGGGACTCGTGTTCATGGTATTCCTTGGTGCTTTTATATCATAGGCTAGGCGGTGAGGAAGGTATTCTACCGCATGATTGATGTTGTGGGCGTGAGACCCATAGTTATATTTGAGTGATGACTTTGAGGCGTGAGTCACGACTTGACATGACCGCTTATTTATTGTGAATCGTAGTTTGGTTATCATACATGTCTCTGCTTTATATGATCGCTATGATCTCATTTACTGATATTTTGATTTCACATACTTGGTACTGTTATCGACCTCCTTCGGGCCGCGTTCACGCCGCAGTAGAGGTACACCACCATCGATCCTCGCTCTTAGGATCACAATTCAACGTTTTGGGAAGCTCCGTTTCTCGGAGGCTTATCACCGTATAGTCCCGTCGTTGTAGGTACTTACATTCGTGGTATGGCGGGGCCCCTGTCCGCCATTGTTGTCATATCATTCTTAGAGGTTTGTAATCTTTGTGGCAGAGTTGTAAAAGGGATGTAATCGTTCTAGTTGTTATATATATATGCCGCAAGGCAAGTTTTCTCACATCGTTTCACATTTCATATTATATCATGTCTTGTTTTATGTTCGCTAATTTCTCGATGTATGTCTACTTGGGTGCCCGGTAAGGCACGATCACGCCCGGTTCGGTCGTTACAAAAGTGGTATCGAGCGCTTAATCCTCGGAAAGTGTCTACAGCACGTGTCTGTAAGTCTTGATTATCGATGTGTTGTGCACCACATCAATAATCGAGAGGCGAGATATTTAGGATTGGTTTCCATTCTTCTCACTCTGAGATCGTGCCTTAGAGTTGTGTTATAAGTTGGACCCCTCTAACGTATTTCTTTCCCTTACCGTTATGCCTCCGTGTAAGGCAACTCGGGCCTAGAAGGGCAAGCGAGCCAGGCTGCAGTAAATCTGAGAGGGTTACTAGGGCACAGCCCAATCATCACCCGGGTGGTGCTTCATTCGGGAGTTCTGCGACGTCGCCACCCAATGAGTTTAGCACGGCAGCGATTCCTCTGCGGCCATGACATTCGTTTTGATTCCGACCCGATGGCGAGAAAGTATAGTTGGCAAAGAGACGACCCTGTTACTAGCTAAGGATGTAGCTACCCGAGAGTATATGATGTACCGATTTATCACGGGTCTTGATGACTATTTAAGAAAGGGTTGTGCAAGAGTAGCTCTTCAGTCAGGCTTGAGCATGGCACGTATGCGGGCTTATGCGCGGCCGAGAGATGTAGGATCAACAGGTTAACCAAGATCGCCAAGAGGGCCAGAACAGCAAGGTCCTTCGGTAACTTTCGAGGCGAACCGCCTCAGCAGCAGATTAGATATGCACCTCCGCCAGTGCAGAGTGGTCCTCCACAGGGTTCAGGACGTTCGAGGTGTGCCAGAGTTGGTCAGAGCTCGTGGCTTCGATCCACGGCTATACGTATGTTCTAGCCCGGGTTGATTTTCCTCGGTGTTAGCGAGGCGACGCCATCGAGGATGTCGTCTTTTGTTGGTACTTGTTTTACCGGCGGCCGTCAGGACCATGTGTCGAAAGGAGGTCCTAGTAGGAAGGATGCAAGTAGGAGGACTCAGCCTTCAGGATCAGTGGCTAGTTAATCACCTTCCTTAGCTATACGCCTACAGGCGTGATTGATTAGAACGACACAGGGGAAGTGAAGCAGTAGATTCAGGCGTATCTTTACCCCTCTAGAGATTAGTATGTGTGATAAGATGAGTATATCTTAGGTGTTATGTTCAGATAACATAAGTGTAAATTGTGGTTAGAAACCATGGTTAGATAGAAAGGTAAGATTGGGGATAAGGGAAAGTGTGAGCCGTAGAATGTTATACGTAGAGACCTTAGAGGCAAGGCCATCTCAAGTAAAATGTATTTTTATGTGTTTGACCCTTATCGGAGTGCATAGTGCACGTGAGATATAATTGTATAATAAGTCCCTGAGTAGTGTGAATGAAAGAGGGTAGTTGAGCTAAGAAGACCGCTAGGTTTTCGTAACTTGATTAGTGAGATTGTTCCGGATCGGGGAGCAAGTGTTTTGCGCGAAAGTGGGTCGGGTTGAGGCCATGTCGCGGGTCAACCCGCAGCCTGTTTGGTGGTGGGGTCAGTTCGGGGTGGTCCCGCCAGGTGGTAGGGTCACGAGGGTGTTAGGCCCAAGTTTAGTTAACCATCGTACGAGTTCGTGGATGCGTTCGACCAGTAGTCGGGCCGATGAGGTCAGCCCATCTTGTCCTTCAGTCAGGACTGTTTACTCGGCAGAGGGTTATGCGAGATGTTATATCAGGAAGGTTGTAAGGTTGCACGAGGTGCCTACTTTCACCTTATGACAGGCAGTGGAGCCCAGGTTACGGCTATTTCGTTTTCTGGAAGTTTTACCAGGAAGGGTTAGGAACTCAGGTGAGTCTCAGTATCGCATTCGCCTCGGGCGGTGTTTGGATTTCGGGTAATGGAGGATGGTTGCCTTCGATGAGGAGTGTTTTAAGAGCGACCATTTCAGTATTCGAATGTCGCTTTATGACGCCTTGTAGGGGCGGAAGTGTAAGTTGCCGGTCGATTGGTTCGATGTTGGCAAGGTTCAGATTGTTGGTTCATACTTGTTTCAGCAGAATGTGGATAGAGTGAAGTTTATCCAAGCAAGGTTATTGGCAGCTCAGAGTCGACAAAAGTCATGCGAATAATCAACATCGACACTTAGAGTTCAGGTTGACGGTGGGTTTTCTTGAAGGTACCACCCCGGAAGGGTGTGACGAGTTTTGGAAAACAGAGGAAACGTAGCCCGAGTTACTTTGGGCCTTTTCAGATCATGTGAAGAGTAGGCCAGGTTGCCTATATGTTAGCATTTGCCGTCCGACTTAGGAGGCAGTATGTCCGGTCTTTCATGTTTTTATATTCGGAAAAGTATTGGGGATCCATCTAGAGTGCTCCCAGTTAATGATGACCAAGTTGGAAATAGTAACCCCGAGATTTTGGAAACTGAAGCGGTAACAGAAATGTGGTAAGTTATGAGAAAGAGTCCGAGTGTACGAGAAGGGTACGACGAGTAAGGAAAGAAGCGAGCATGTGTTAAGAACATAGAGGTGATCATTCTTTTGTGAAATGAAGGTGCGAGGGGAGTATCTTTTAGACCTTGGGTGGAAGCTTTTGTTATGCTCGTTGACTTGGATGTAAGTATTTGCGCGTGTTGTATTGTGGCCAGGTGTGGCATGATTGTTTTCGTAAGTATAGCAGTGAAGACTTGTTATACCCCGTAGTTCCAGGGTATATATGTGAGGATGTACGTACGAGAATACGACAGAAATTTTGGAAAGAAAGAAAGATGTGATTTTTCGACGGAAAAGTTTCCGGGTTTTGTGAAGCAAAAAGGTTCGTTGATGGGAATTGGATTCCCAGATTTGGTATTTGGGCTTCTTGAATTATATTAGAATTATGGAATTTTATTTCCGGAAATGGTCACGTGGGGCCCACGGGTGAAATTTACGGTTTTGTGGGGCCCTCTTAGTTTTTGAGATTTTGGCCATTATGGATATTTTCGGGAGATGAAATATTTTGGACGAGTAGGAGGGCGACACGTGTCACCCCCTAGGTGGCCCTTGGCCGAAATTTGCTAACAAGTGGCCTTGTCTTGCTAGATATTTTGTGTGGACAAGTGGCCAAGTCTTGCTAGATATTTTGTGTGGACAAGTGGCTTGTGGGACCCACACACACTTGTCCCCAATCTCAACCACACACTTGCCTTCATCCTAGCCCTTGGTTGTCCTATATATGCACCCTTAGTTGATGAAAACTTCCACACTTAACCATTTCAAGACAAGAAATTCCCTCCCTTCTCCCTTGACCTTGCTCTCGTTTTTTAGCCCATTTCTTGACCTAAATTTGTCCAACAATTCTTAAACTCTCAAGTGTTCTTCCCTAAGGTGTTAGGAAGATTGTGTACCAAGAGTTGGAAAAGATTTCACACCCTAACCTATTGTTCATGCCTTGGCCGAAACTTACTAGTTGGAAACCCTAAGTGTTCTTCACTTTTTGGAGTTGGTTCTGAAGAGAAGTTGGTTAGGAGCTTCTATGGGTTGCTTGTAGCGGATTGGAACGTAAAGATTTGGAGCTAAGACTTGCTTGGAGCGACATTAAGTTCTTGGATAATTTTGGGCTATTTGAGGTAGTAAACCTTAACCTCTTTGTGAATTGGTCATTATACATATATTATAAGTATATTATGGAGTATATAATATATGGAGTAAAGTTTGGAAGAGTTGGATCTTGTTAACTTGTTAAAAGAAAGGATTGACCGTTTGCCATTAAAATGGTAAAAACGTATCTTACTTGTGAAGAAGTAATTAACAAAGTAACTATAACTTATATTAAGATGGAATATAAGTTGGATGACTAATGAAGTAATTGGATAAGTAAAATGGACAAAGTTGGCCAAGGACCCCAACTTAAGGATCAGATTTACTTTGGACAGATTTACTTGGATCGTATTTACTTTGGACAGATTTACTTTGGATCGTATTTACTTTGGACAGATTTACTTGGATCAGATTTACATTTCTGTTAAGGGGAAGATTGTTCAATCGCGTTCCGTTTGGACGTGTGATCCCCTTTTTAATTATTGTATTGTTACGAAGGCGTGATAGTAAACCGTGTTACGGTTACGCGTAATCCCTTCTTTACTTCTTGTTATTATGAGGCGTGATAGTAAACCGCGTTACCGTTTGGGCGTGTAATCCCCTTCTTTATGTTGTTTAATTATTACGCCTTATATATGGTATATATATTACGGTTATTTGGGCCTTGGAGAAAGATGGAAAAGTGAGTTAAAACGGGGGAAGTGCTGCCCAAATTTCCGTAGAATTAGAGGGCTTTTATTGGTATAAGTCTTCAATGGTAAGAAAGGTTTGATAGAAGTACTATGACCATTTTAGGAGCGAGTACTACGTGTGGCGTGATCTACTTGGCTTAAGGAGTAGCCGACGGGTTGAAGTACTTGGAGCGTTTTGCTATTTGTCGATAATCGTCGCGAGGTATGTGAACCTCTTCCTATCTTTTCTAGCATGATTGTTGTGAACTATGTAGTACGGTAGACGTACGTGCTAAGTGATTTGGTTGGTTTAAAACATAGGTGTTATAATAGCTTTATGGGAAGTTAGTTATAACGACGTTATGTAGGTAAAAGAATGGTTTATTGATTGTAGAAAGTTAAGAGACTTGATCTTAAAAGATAAGAGACTTGACTTATAAACGACTTGATTTTGAAAGTTAAGAGACTGATCTTGAAAGATAAGAGACTTAACTTATAAATGACGTTTTATGAAATGTTAAGGACTATGAATTTTGTTAAAAAGTTGTGAAACCTCATTCGTGAGTAATGAGTACTTGGCTTTTACAAGAATAATGTTTTACTGATTTCGGAAATGAGAATAAGTATCGAACAAACCATTGCAGCGTTAATAAAGGAAATGTATTGACTAATTGTTATTAAAACCAGTAGAAACCTCCATCTGCATAGAAGCTAAGATAAGACAAAATTGTATTACATTTCCTAGATCATGGCTGCTGTAACAAGATTGTTATAAACAAGGATAAACTGCTCACACATAAGACATATGTTACTCAATTGTTTTAAAAGAGATTAAGACTATGAGTTATGAAACCTTTCTAAAATAAGAGACTTGAGCATTTGAAATTAGGCAAACTTGAACTTTTGGAAAAGAATGTTGTTACTTGATTTTAATAAGGAAAGTGTTTTGGTTTACTTATAAATGTTAGTCACTCTATGTTAATACTACGGGTATCGGGTGACCTTTGTAAAAGAATTGGATCTTTTAAACGAATTTAACGTATGTAGTACCTTGGGGTTAAAACCCGGACTTTGACATAAAATGAAAGTACCTTGAGTTGTATGTTGAACTTGCCTATGCTTGTGGTGATAGCCTTTGTTGTGCAAGTGTTGTATTTACGTATACCGCGTCTCGATGGAGGGCCGGCTGATCTGTTATGTATGATTCTTTATCGAGTCCCATGAGATGGGCCGAGACACGTATTCCACCTATCGAGTCCCATGAGATGGGCCGAGACACGTATTCCACCTATCGAGTCCCATGAGATGGGCCGAGACACGTATTCCACCTATCGAGTCCCATGAGATGGGCCGAGACACGTATTCCACATGATTCTTTATCGAGTCCCATGAGATGGGCCGAGACACGTATTCCACCTGATTCTTTATCGAGTCCCATGGGATGGGCCGAGACACGTATTCCACATGATTTATACCTAGACTGCCGGCAGTGAGGAAGGAGTTCCACGGGCATGAGGGATGACTTTGAGGGCGTGAGTCCCTGACTTGACATGACTGCTTTTATGTTGTGAACTGTAGTTTGCTATCATACACGTCTCCTGTTTTATATAGACTGTTATGATTTCATTTACTGATTTTCGGGCCACATATTTGGTACTGTTATCGACCTCCTTCGGCCGCGTTCATGCCGCAGTAGAGGTACATCGCCAGGATCCTCGCCACGAGATCACGCTCAACAGGTTAGGAAGCCCCGCTTCTTCTGAGGCTTATCTTTTGGTATGTTACCCCGAGTCAGCAGGTTCTTGTACATTCGTGGTATGGCGGCCCCGTCCCGCCATAGTTGTCACTTCTGTGAGGTCCGTAGTACCAAGTGGCGAGTTTGTAAAAAGGATAATCGTCGGGTATTTATGTATATATACCAAGGCAAATGCTTTGGTTGCTTGTTTATTTATCATGTCTCTTGATTCATGTTCATGTTTTTTTATTTCCGCGATTTTCTCTCGATGTTGTATCACCAGGTGCCCGGTAGGCACGATCACGCCCGGTTCGGTCGTGACAAAAGTGGTATCGAGCGATTAGTCCTCGGAAAGTGTCTACAGACCGTGTCTAGTAGAGTCTTGATTATCGGTGTGTTGTGCACCACATCTATAATCAGGAGGCTGCAGGACATTTAGGATTGGTTTCTATTCTTCTCACTCTGAGATCGTGCCTTAGAGTTGTGTTATAAGTTGGACTCCCTCGGACGTATTCGTTTGTACCAGTTATGCCTCTGCGAAAGGCAACCTGGGCCCAGATGGGCAAGGCAGCAGAGGGAGCTACGAGTTGAACACCGAGGGTTGCGAGGGCACGGGCCTGGTCATTACCTGAGATAGTACTTCAGACGACGAGTTTTATAACGCCGCTAGCCCCCGCAGAGTTTAGAGCGGCAGCAGTTTCTACGGAGGCCACGATACCTGAGCCTCCAGTTCCACGACTTGGAGCCGAGGATATGAGTTCAGGAGATGGCCCAGTTACTAGTGAGGCTGGTGGCTGGGAATGAGGATGGACGGGAGCCGGTGGTTCCGGCAGTGCCAGTGATTCACCATAGATCCAGTAGTCTGAGACTTCGGGATTTCTTGAGTTACTATTCGCCAGAGTTCTATGGATAGAGAGCTGAGGATGGTCCTCAGGGTGTCGTACTGCTTCGACAACTTGTATGCTTACGGCCAACAGGGCCATTTGGTGAGAGTTTGTCCACCGTAGGTAGCACAGATATAGAGACTCATTTCCGGGATCGGTGGTGGTTCATCGCCTTATACATTAAGCGCCTGCAGGCGAATTATGGTTAGAGCGACAAAGAAGAAGTAAGGCGAGAGTTACAGAGATACCTTTAGCCCCAAGAGGCTTGGTTATGTTGTTACGGTGGATGCGTGTGAAGTGCTATACGGATAGCATTGTGTTAAGTGTAACTTAGAGAACATGACTAGTTGAAGAGGTAAGTTTGGGGTCATGGAAGGTGTGAACCTTAGAATATTATACGTGGAGACCTTAGATGCGAGACCATCTTGAGTAAAAGATTTGTTTACGATTGACCTTTGTCGGAGTGCATAGTATACGAGGGGTAAAAATTTGGGATAAGTCCCCGAGTGGTGTGAATTATATAAGGATAGTTATGATAAGAAGACCACTAGGTTTGCGTAACTTGATTAGTGAGATTGTTCCGGATCGGGGAATAAGAGTTTGGCGCGGCAAATGGGTCGGGTTGAGGCAAGGTTGCGTGTCAACCCGCAGCCCGGTTTGGGGTGGGGTCAGTTCGAGGTGGTCCCGCCAGGTGGTAGGGTCACGAGGGTGCTAGGCCCAGGTTTAGGTAACCATCGTACGAGTTCGTGGATGCGTTCGACCAAAATCGGATCGTGAGGGCCGGGGATGGCCTTTGTGGGAATTGAAACTAGTGAGATGACCAAGTTTGGAGGTAGTGACTCCAAGGTTTTGGAAATTAGGCGATGATCAAGCGTGTACGATAATCTTTGGAAAGAGTTCTGGAGTTCAAGAAGTGTACGAAAAGTAAGGAAAGAAGTTAACGTGTGCTAAGAGATGGACGTGATAATGTTTGTTAAGTAAAGGTGCGAAGTATCCTTTGGACCGGCGAAGTTGGTGTTATTTTTACATCGTCGAGGTGATTCCTCGTTGGCTTGGATTTGAGTTTTGCGACATGTTATATTCTCGCCATTGGTGGCGGGATCGGTTTGTAAGTATAGTAGTGGAGACTATACCGACGCAAGCACGTTTGGAGACTTAGAAGGAACATTCGGACGAATGTTTCTAAGAGGAAGAATGTTATACCCCTTAGTTCCAGGGTATATATGTGAGGATGTACGTACGATAATACGACAGAAATTTTGGAAAGAAAGGAAGATGTGATTTTTCGACGGAAAAGTTTCCGGGTTTTGTGAAGGAAAAGGTTCGTTGATGGGAATTGGATTCCCGATTTGGTATTTGGGCTTTGAATTATATTAGAATTATGGAATTTTATTTCCGAAATGGTCACGTGGGCCCACGGGTGAAATTTACTTTGTGGGGCCCGCTTAGTTTTTGAGATTTTGGCCATTATGGATATTTTCGAGATGAAATATTTTGGGCCAGTAGGAGAGGCGACACGTGTCACCCCCTAGGTGGCCCTCGCCGAAATTTGCTAACAAGTGGCAAGACAAGTGGCCTTGTCTTGCTAGATATTTTGTGTGGACAAGTGGCCAAGTCTTGCTAGATATTTTGTGTGGACAAGTGGCTGTGGGACCCACACACACTTGTCCCCAATCTCAACTACACACTTGCCTTCATCCTAGCCCTTCGTTGTCCTATATATGCACCCTTAGTTGATGAAAACTTCCACACTTAACCATTTCAAGACAAGAAATTCCCTCCCTTCTCCTTGACCTTGCTCTCGTTTTGAGCCCATTTCTTGACCTAAATTTGTCCAACAATTCTTAAACTCTCAAGTGTTCTTCCCTAAGGTGTTAGGAAGATTGTGTACCAAGAGTTGGAAAAGATTTCACACCCCTAACCTATTGTTCATGCCTTGGCAGAAACTTACTAGTTGGAAACCCTAAGTGTTCTTCACTTTTTGGAGTTGGTTCTTGAAGAGAAGTTGGTTAGAGCTTCTATGGGTTGCTTGTAGCGATTGGAACGTAAAGATTTGGAGCTAAGACTTGCTTGGAGCGACATTAAGTTCTTGGATAATTTTGGGCTATTTGAGGTAGTAAACCTTAACCTCTTTGTGAATTGGTCATTATACATATATTATAAGTATATTATGGAGTATATAATATATGGAGTAAAGTTTGGAAGAGTTGGATCTTGTTAACTTGTTAAAAGAAAGGATTGACCGTTTGCCATTAAAATGGTAAAAACGTATCTTACTTGTGAAGAAGTAATTAACAAAGTAACTATAACTTATATTAAGATGGAATATAAGTTGGATGACTAATGAAGTAATTGGATAAGTAAAATGGACAAAGTTGGCCAAGGACCCCAACTTAAGGACTGTATTTACTTTGGACTGTATTTACTTTGGACAAGATTTACTTTGGATCATTTACTTTGGACAGATTTACTTGGATCAGATTTACATTTCTGTTAAGGGGAAGATTGTTCAATCGCGTTCCGTTTGGGCGTGTAATCCTCTTGTTAATTATTGTATTGTTATGTAGGCGTGATAGTAAACCGCGTTACGGTTGGCGTAATCCCCTTCTTTTACTTCTTGTTATTATGGAGGCGTGATAGTAAACCGCGTTACCGTTTGGGCGTGTAATCCCCTTCTTTATGTTGTTTAATTATTACGCCTTATATATGGTATATATATTACGGTTATTCGGGCCTTGGAGAAAGATGGAAAAGTGAGTAAAAACGGGGGAAGTGCTGCCCAAATTTCCGTAGAATTAGAGGGCTTTTTATTGGTATAAGTATTCAATGGTAAGAAAGGTTTGATAGGAGTACTATGACCATTTTAGGAGTGGAGTACTACGTGTGGCGTGATCTACTTGGCTTAAGGAGTAGCCGACGGGTTGAAGTACTTGGAGCGTTTTGCTATTTGTCGATAATCGTCGCGAGGTATGTGAACCTCTTCCTATCTTTTCTAGCATGATTGTTGTGAACTATGTAGTACGGTAGACGTACATGTGCTAAGTGATTTGGTTGGTTTAAAACATAGGGTGTTATAATAGCTTTATGGGAAGTTAGTTATAACGACGTTATGTAGGTAAAAGAATGGTTTATTGATTGTAGAAAGTTAAGAGACTTGATCTTAAAAGATAAGAGACTTGACTTATAAACGACTTGATTTTGAAAGTTAAGAGACTTGATCTTGAAAGATAAGAGACTTAACTTATAAATGACGTTTTATGAAATGTTAAGGACTATGAATTTTGTTAAAAAGTTGTGAAACCTCATTCGTGAGTAATGAGTACTTGGCTTTTACAAGAATAATGTTTTACCGATTTGAAATGAGAATAAGTATCGAACAAACCATTGCAGCGTTAATAAAGGAAATGTATTGACTAATTGTTATTAAAACCAGAGAAACCTCCATCCGCATGAAGCTAAGATAAGACAAGATTGTATTACATTTCTAGATCATGGTCATTGTAACAAGATTGTTATAAACAAGGATAAACCGCTTCACACATAAGACATATGTTACTCAATTGTTTTAAAAGAGATTAAGACTATGAGTTATGAAACCTTTCTAAAATAAGAGACTTGAGCATTTGAAATTAGGCAAACTTGAACTTTTGGAAAAGAATGTTGTTACTTGATTTTAATAAGGAAAGTGTTTTGGTTTACTTATAAATGTTAGTCACTCTATGTTAATACTACGGGTATCGGGTGACCTTTGTAAAAGAATCGATCTTTTAAAAGAATTTAACGTATGTAGTACTGGGGTTAAAACCCGACTTTGACATAAAATGAAAGTACCTTGAGTTGTATGTTGAACTTGCCTATGCTTGTGGTGATAGCCTTTGTTGTGCAAGTGTTGTATTGCGTACCGCGTCTCGATGGAGGCCATTGATCTGTTATGTATGATTCTTTATCGAGTCCCATGAGATGGGCCGAGACACGTATTCCACCTATCGAGTCCCATGAGATGGGCCGAGACACGTATTCCACCTATCGAGTCCCATGAGATGGGCCGAGACACGTATTCCACCTATCGAGTCCCATGAGATGGGCCGAGACACGTATTCCACATGATTCTTTATCGAGTCCCATGAGATGGGCCGAGACACGTATTCCACCTGATTCTTTATCGAGTCCCATGGGATGGGCCGAGACACGTATTCCACATGATTTATACCTAGACTGCCGGCAGTGAGGAAGGAGTTCCACGGGCATGAGGGATGATGTTATACCCCGTATTTCCTGAGTATGTACGTGAGGGCGTACGTATAATAATTTAAGCCTTAAAGATTGGCTAGTTTCGAAAATTGTACACAACACCCGATTAGAGTCGTTTTTCGACGAAACGTTTCCACAGCTTTCGTAGGGAAAATTCCGGCTATGTCATTTATTTTTTTTGCGGATTTTTCCGAGACACGAAACATTTTGGACCAACGAGAGGGCGACACTTGTCACCCTCTAATTGGAAGGAGTGGGCGGCTAAGTTGGACGAAAATGGTGAGTTGGGTTAGGTAGGATATTTTGTGCAAGTTGTTGTGGTAGATGGATAAGGTGCACTTGGCTTAAATCTAACCCTACACTTGCACCACACTTGTCTTCATCTTGGCCATTGGTTGGCCTTCACTTGACCTATAAATACCCCTCTAGTTGAAGACTTTCTTTATCCAAAAACTTGAGCAATCTTTCTAAGTCTCAAATACTCTCTCCCTCTTGTTGTGCTATCGTCCAAAGCCCCTCCCCTTGAGAAAGGCCCTGGCCGAGAGCCTCCTCATGTGGTGTCTGGCCGGTACCCCTAGCCTAGTTGTCTCGTATAAATACCCCCTTTTGTGGTATAGAAATACTCTCCTAGTATTGTTATAATGCCCAAAATACTCTAGCCCATATACCTTATAGTACTTTCCAAAGTACCCTTTATACGAAAAACCCGGAAAATACGATTATACCTCCTTTAGCCACTAAACGAAACCCTAAGGAAAAATATTCACCCGTAGTTGAGGTATTAAGTAGAAGTTGTGTAGACACTTCTAAGGGTTTCTTGGAGCGTTTTGGAGCGCACGGAGTAGGAGCTAAACCTTGTTCAGGAGCGACATTTAACTCGGATAATTTTGGGCTTATAGAGGTAAATATCTTGTCCTATTGTAATTGGAAATTACATGATTGTTAGAATATATAGTTGAAGTATACTATATATAGAATGAATATTGAATAGAATCAACGTAGTTCGCTTCGCAATGTCTTTTGACTTAAGCTGAATAAGAATTGAGCAAGAATCACATGTAGGATAATAAAAGAAGAATCGAATCGAATCAGTAATTACATAGGTCAGACATGAGACTTGTGTAGCATTACCGTAGTAGAATTGTACACGTCCGGTTAGACGTGTTAACCCCTCGGTTGGCTTGGTAGCCTCGATAAGGAGAGATTTACGCTGTATGTGTGGGGAGGTGCCACGAATTTTCTGTAGAATATGGAACGATGAGATCTAGATGTTAATAAGCGCCTTGTGGCCTTATAGGTTGAAGTACTACGTGTGGTGCAATCTACGTGGCTTAAGGAGTAGCCGACTGTTTGAGGTACTTGGAGCATTTTGCTATTAGTCGATAATCATCGCGAGGTATGTGAACCTCTTCCTATCTGTTCTAGCATGATATGTGTATAACTATGTAGTACGGTAGACGCGTACGTGTTTAATGTATTTGATTGTTTTGAAACATAAAGTGTTATAACGGCTTTAGGGGAAGTTGGTTATAACAGCTTTATGTAGGTAAGAAAATGCTTTGTGGTTTCAAAGGGTAACTGATTTGACTTATAACTGACTTGATGTGTGATAATAAAGAACTTGAAGTATTTTAAAAGAATCATTTTTGAAAGAAGAGAAATACTTGGTTTTGAAAACGTAAGAGTTATACTAGCTTTATGGGAAGTTAGGTATAACGTCTTAAGAAGGGTAAAGAGCATGGTTTACGGATTTTTAGAAGTTAAGAGACTTGACTTGGATGAATTAATATGAGTTTTGTAAAACATCATTCGTGAGTAATGAGTACTTGGTTTTTAAAAGGAATAACGTTTTACTGATTCGGAAATCAGAATGTGTATCGACAAACCACTGCAGCGTTAATAGAGGAAAATGTATTGAATAAATGAAGTATTATATTAAAACCAGTAGAAACCTCCATCTGCATAGAAGCTAAGATGAGACAAAATGATATTACATTTTCTAGACCATGGCTGCTTAATAAGATTAATTATGAACAGGAATAACATACACTCATATAAGGCATATGTTTTCTCAGATTGTTTAAAAGAGAATTATATTCTTAAATGATTAAGACTATGAACTATGAAACTTTTCTAAAATAAAGAGACTTGAGTAAGTGAAATTAGGCAAACCGAACTTTAGGAAAAGAATGTTGTTAAGAAGAAAAGTGTTTTGGTTTACCTAAAAATGTGAGTCACTCTATTTTTTTAATACTACGGGTTTCGGGTGACTTTTATAAGAGGAATGAATCTCTTAAAAAGGAATTTAACGTACGTAGTACTTTAGGGTTAAAACCCGAACTTTGGCATAAAATGAAAGTACTTTGAGTTGTGTATGACTTGCCTATGCTTGTTGTGGTGAAACCTGCCTATGCTTGTGATGATAGCCTTTGTTGTGCAAGTGTTGTATTTCTGTTACCGCTCTCGATGGAGGCGGTTGACTTGTTGAGAACTTACTTGGACGTCTTTGGCGACGAAGAATTCCACGGGTATGTTTCCATTTTGATTGATTGATGTTACATGGACGTGTCTACACCGATGCAGAATTCCGGGGGCATGTGGCCATGCAGCATTTGTCATTATTGTTGCATCATGGACATGTTTACACCGTCTGCATTCCGGCATGCGGCCATGACGCGAACATGATTGGTGTTGTGGGCGTGAGACCCATAGTTATATTTTAGTGATGACTTTGAGGCGTGAGTCCTCGACTTGATCGCTTAGTTTGCATGTCAGATTTTGGTCATCATACATGTCTCCCGCTTTATATAGATCGTTATGATTTAACTACGATTTTCGGGCCACATACTTGGTACTTGCTCGACCTCCTTCGGGCCGCTCACGCCGCAGTAAGTACATTCGTCGCCGATCCCCGCTTTTAGGATCACCTTTCAACAGATTGAAGCTCCGTTCCTTCTGAGGCTTATCTTTTGGTATGTGTTCCCCGAGTTGTAGGTTCTGCACATTCGTGGTATGGCGGGCCCCGTCCCGTCATAGTTGTTGTAAATCTTAGAGGTCCGTAGTAATCTTGTAGCGTGGTTGTAAAAAGGATTAAACTGCTCGGTTTGTATGTCTATACGCAGAAGGCAACGCTTTGGTTGGCCTGCTTACTTATATATCTCTTATTTCATGTTCATGTTTTATTTCCGCTGATTTTCTCTCGATGGTGTATCACTAGGTGCCCGGTAGGCACCACCACGCCCGGTTCGGTCGTGACAAAAGTGGTATCGGAGCGCTAATCCTCTGAAAGTGTCTACGCACCGTGTCTAGTAGAGTCTTGATTATCGATGTGTGCACCACATCTATAATCGTGAGGTCGCAGACATTTAGGATTGGGTTCCATTTCTTCTCATTCGAGATCGTGCCTTAGTCGTGTGATAAGTTGGACCCTCCGACGTATTTCGTTTTACCGCTATGCCTCCGCTGCAGGCAACCCGCCCAGTGGGCAAGGCACGGTGAGGAGCCGCTAGTGAGATACGAGGAGTACGAGGGCGCAGCCTGGCCAAGACTGAGAGAGTACTTGACGGCGAAGTTTCGCGACGCCGCCAAAGACAGCAGAGAGTTTAGCAGCAGCGGGCTGCCGAGACTACAAGACTGAGCCTCCACCCCACCACCGGGAAAAGACGGGTTACGCGAGATGGCGCCATCGCCGTGGTCGTGGCCGATATGAGGATAGGGCCGGACGCAGCAGCCCAAAGAAGACCAGATGGTTCACCCTAGATCGGATAGTTTGAGGCTACAGGACTTCGAGACGTAGCCCGCCAGAGTTCTACGTCGAGGCACGAGGATGATCCGCAGAGTTCATCCGACGATGCAGCGATCGCGAGTGATCAAGGCTTCGAGACCGAGTCGCTGGTCTTAGGTTCGCATCGGCCGCGTGATACCGCAATGATCGGGTTTGATTCGCGAGCCGCCCCGGGAGAGAATGCACGCCCACCGCTTGGGACGAAGTTTTGAGGGCCTTCGCACATTTCTTGCCTCACGTATTTGGAGGGCTCGCCGACAGATTTTTGATGTTGAGGCGATCCGCGCATACCGGGAGTACAATGAGTTTGACTCATTGGTCCGGTATGTTCCTGCAGTAGTAGCTTGTATGGAGGATCGAGTGCACCGATATATTACAGGGCTTGATGATTACCTAGCGGAGAGTTGTTCGGGTGTAGCCCTTCAGCCGGGCATGGACATTGCCCGCATGCAGGCTTATGCACTTGGATGTGAGGAGCGGAGAAATCGACTAATGACCGAGATCGCCAGAAGAGGCCGCAATGCAGAGTCCTTTGGTGACTTTCGAGGCGGACCGCCTCAGCAGCAGCCTAGTTTTGTACCTCCGCCAGTGCAGAGTGGTCCTCCACAACCTTCAGGGCATCCAGAATTGTTATACCCCGTAGTTGCAGGGTATGTATGTGAGGACGTACGTACGAGAGTACGGCAGAAAATTTTGAAAAGAAAGAAAGATGTGAGTTTTCGACGGAAAAGTGTCCGGTTATTTGTGAAGAAAAAGGTTCGTTAATGGGAATTGGATTCCCAGATTTGGTATTTGGACTTCATAGATTATATTAGAATTTTTAGATTTTATTTTCTGAATGGTCACGTGGGCCCACGGAGAAATTTACTGATTAAGGGCCCGCTTTGTTTTTGAGATTTCCGATTTTGGATATTTTCTAAGACGAAATATTCAGGCGACCGGGGCGACACGTGTCACCCCCATGTGGCACCTTGGCCGAAATATTTATTGTGCACCACACCCGAAGAGACTCGTTTTTCGACGAAACGTTTTACTAAGCTTGCGAAGGGAAAATTCCGGCTATGTCATTTAGTATTTTTGCGAATTTTTCCGAGAGACGGAACGTTTTGGACCAACGAGAGGGCAACACTTGGCACCCTCTCGTTGGTGGACTTGAAGGGTCGGCTAGGGCCGAATGGATTGGGCAAGTGTGGTAGATATTTGTGTAGATATTTGTGAGGATTTGTGGAGTAGGGTTAGGGTGCACTTGGCTTGATCTTGGCCTTACACTTGTGTAGCACTTGGCTTGATCTTGGCCATGGTTGGCCTTTGGCTTTGCTATAAATACCCTCCTCGGAAGACTTATTCATTCACTCCTCACTTTGTCTAAATCTTGAAATCCCTCCCTCTCCCTTGTTGTTGCTCTCGTCCAACTCCCTTCTCCCCCTTAGAAAGAGGCCCTTGGCCGAGAACACCCCCTCCCCCTTGTGAGGTCTAGCCGTGGGGTACCCCCCCCCTAGCCTAGTTGTTTTCGTATAATACCCCTTGTTGTGGTATAGAAATACTCCCCTAGTATTGTTATAATGCCCAAAATACCTTAGCCTTGTACCTTGTAGTATTCCAAAGATACCTCTTTACGTAGAGTCCGGAAATACTACCTTTTGTCCTTTTTAGTCTCAAACCGAAACCCTAAGGAAATCTTCATCGTTGGTTGAAGTATGTGAGTAGAAGTTGGTTAGAACTTCTAAGGGTTGTTTGGAGTGGTTTGGAGCGCACGGTGTGGAGCTAAACCTTGCTCAGGAGCGACATTAAACTCGGATAATTTTGGGCTTATCGAGGTAATTATCTTGTCCCTCTATTGTAATAGGAAATTACATGTTTGTTAGGATATATAGTTGAAGTATACTATATATGGAACTATACTTAGTATTCGGCAATGTCTTTTGACTTAAGCCTGAAGAATAAAGAATCGAATCGAATCAGATTTACATAGGATCGTATTGCGAGACTTGTGTCAGACATCGAGTAGAATTGTACACGTCAGGTTAGGCGTGTAAACCCCTGGTTGGCTTGGTAGCCTACCGATAGAGAGAGATTTACGCTGCATGTGAGGTGTCACGAATTTTCTATAGAAAGATAGAAACTTGTGTTTTGGGGTTAATAGACGTTTGTGACCTTTATAGGTGAAAGTACTAAGAGTAGCGTATTCTACTCGAGGAGTGGAAAGGGCTAGCAAGGTTGTAGTACTTGGAGCATTTTGCTTATTGTCGATAAATCGTCGCGAGGTATGTGAACCTCTTCCTATCTTTTCTAGCATGATTGTTGTGAACTATGTAGTACTAGACGATACGTGCTAAGTGATTTGGTTGGTTTAAAACATAGGGTGTTATAATAGCTTTATGGGAAGTTAGTTATAACGACCTTATGTAAGTGAAAATGGTTTACTGATGTTAGAAGTTAAAAGACTTGATCTTATAAGATAAGAGACTTAACTTATTTGTGTTAATGTGGATGTTTGTGTGAAACCTCATTCATGAGTAATGAGTACTTGGTTTTAAAGGGATAATGTTTTACTGATTTCGGGAATCGAATGTGTATCGGCTGCACCACTGCAGCGTTAATAAAGGAAATGTATTGAATAATGATGTGTTGTATTAAAACCAAGAGAAACCTCCATCCGCATGTAAGCTAAGATGAGACAAAATGATATTACATTTTCTAGATCATGGTCACTGTAATAAGATCGTTATAAACAAGAATAAACTACTCACGTATATGACATATGTTACTCAATTGTTCTAAAAGGAATCAAGTGATTAAGTTGGGGAACTATGAAACCATTTGAAAATGAGAAGCTTGAGTAATGAAACTAGGCAAACCGAACTTAGGAAAAGAATGTTGTTACTTGGTTTTGAAAGGAAGGTGGGTTGGTCATTCTAATACTACTGTATCGGGTGACTTTTATAAAAGAAATGGATCTCTTTAAAAGAACTTACGATGTAGTACTTTGGGGTTAAAAACCCGACTTTGGTATAAAATGAAAGTACTTTGTGTTGTTGTGAAACTTGCCTATGCTTGTTGTTGTGAAGCTTGGCTATGCTTATCAGGATAACCTTTGTTGTGCAAAGCGTTGTATTTCGTGTTACCGCTCTCGATGGAGGGTCGGTTGACTTGTTGAGAACTTACTGATGTGCCAGCGACGAGAAATTCCACCGCACGCCTCGCTGATAGTATTATTGTTAATCACTTTGGACATATCGACACGATGCGTAGCGCACGTACGCATCGCCCATTTGGAATGTTGTCTTATTGTTTCCTTGGACATATCGACACGATGCGTAGCGCACGCATGCGTCCATTTGGAATGTTGTCTTATTGTTTCCTTGGACATACCGACACGACGCGTAGCGCACGCATGCTTCCATCCGATTGTCGCTGTTGTTGAGGTCACATGGACATGTCTACACCGGCAATTCCGGCATGTGGGCTACGTGACATTGGTATTATTGTTGCATCATGGACATGTCTACACCGATGCAGATTCCGGCATGCGCCACGATGCGAACTCGATTGATGTTGTGGGCGTGAGACCCATAGTTATATCGAGTGATGATCGCTTTATGTCAGGAATCAGAGTTTGGTTATCATACATGTCTCCCGCTTTATATAGACTAGTATGATTTCATTTACGATTGCATGCGCTTTCACATACTTGGTACTGTTAGATCGACTCTTCGGGGCCGCGTCATGCCGCAGTAGAGGTACATCGGCCGTAGATCCTCGCCATAGGATCACAAGCCAACAGATTGAAGCTCCGCTTCTCCGAGGCTTATCTTTTGCAGGTTCCCGAGTTGTAGGTTCTTGTACATTCGTGGTATGGCGGCCCCGTCCCGCCATAGTCATCAGTATATCTTAGAGGTCTCAGTAATCGCTGGGCGTGGTTGTAAAAGGATTAAACTGCTCGTGTTTTATGTATATACCAAGGCAAATCGCTTTGGTGGCCTGTTTATTTATTATATCTTTTGTTAAATGACTCATGTTTTATGTTCCGCTGATTTTCTCGATGTATGTATCACTAGGGTGCCCGGTAAGGCACGATGAACGCCCCGAACGGTCGTTACAAAAGTGGTATCGAGCGCTTAATCCTCTGAAAAGGTCTACGCATCGTGTCTAGTAGAGTCTTGATTATCGATGTGTTGTGCACCACATCTATAATCGTGAGGTCTGCAGGACATTTAGGATTGGTTTCCATTCTTCTCATTCCGAGATCGTGCCTAGAGTCAGTGTTGTAAGTTGTACCCTCCGACGATCTCGCTTTTACCGCTTATGCCTCCGCGCAAGGCAACCAGAGCCCGGAAGGGCAAGGCAGCGGCGGTGCCGCTAGTGAGATACGAGGAGTACGAGGCGCAGCCCGCATAAGACTGAGGTCAGGCTTCAAACGGCGGGTTTCGCGACGCCACAAAGACCAAAGAAGTTTAGAGCCGCAGCAGTGGTCGATGAGACTACTGCACGAGCCTCCACCCCACACCGAGCAGGAGATGGGTCACGCGAGATGGCCCGATTATGGCCGTGGTCAGGCCGATATGAGGACAGCCGACGCAGCAGCCGGCCCGAGCACCAGCCGTTCACCCCGAGCAGATAGTTTGAGGCTACGGACTTTCTCGAGTCAGAGCCCGCCGAGTTTTATGGGTCGAGGCTCGAGGATGATCCGCAGGAGTTCATCCGCAGCTGACGGATCACGCGGTGATCAAGGCTTCGAGACCGAGTCGTGACCTTTGTTCGCATCGGCCGCGTGATACCGCAATGATTGGTTTGATTCATGAGCTTTCCGGGAGAGCATGCACTCCAGCAGTATGGGATGAGTTTTCGGGGCTTTTCTCACGCACTTCTTGCCTCCGCAGATGAGGAGGGCACGCCGACGATTTTTGTTATCGAGACAGAGGCGACCGTCGTGAGTACAATGTCGAGTTCGATTCTTTAGCTCGATATGTCCCTCGCGCTTAGTTGCGAGCATGAGGATGTGGTGCATCGCCACGCCACCGGGCTTGATGATTATATGGCCGAATCTTGTGCGGGTGTTTCTCTTCACCGCATGGACATTGCCCGCACGCAGCTCATGCACCAGATGCGAGGCACGGAGGGTCGACGGAATGACTGGATCGCAGAAGAGGCCAGACGGCAGGTCCTGGTGGCTTTCGAGGCGGACCGCCAGAAGAAAGCTAGTTATATACCCCCACCGCATGCAGTGGTCCTCCACCGCCTTCGAGAGCGTCGTGGCTCCGCGGTTCAGATTTTCGGCAGAGCAGGGTGTTAACCACCAAGCCACCCCTACCTCGTTGTGACCATTGTGGTAGACTCCATTTTGGAGAGTGTCGTAGATTGGGAGTTTGTTTTGCATGCGACAGCAGGCCATTTTGGCAGGAACTGCCCTACCAAGGGAAGCGCGGATGTTACGACTCACCTTCAGATTTGTGGGTGGTTCATCACCTTCATACATGCACTGCAGGCGTGCCTATGATTAGAGTGGAGCGGTAGCTTCAGGTATATCCTTCACCCTCTAGAGTTTTGGTATGCTTGTTATGATGATCTCATTATTGTGTGCTATGTACGGATAGCATTGTGATATGTGAGTTAGAATACATGGTTAGTTGGAAGGATACGATGGGGGCATGGTAAGTGTGAACCTTAGACTATGTCACGATCGAGACCTGTGGGTAAGGTCGTCTTGAGATTAAAGATTCGTTTTATGTTTGACTTTTATCAGAGTAGTAGTTTACGTGGGATTTATTTGTGTGATAAGTCCGTGGGTAGTGTGAGATGGAAGTGGTAGCTTTCATGACGTGAATTAGTAAGATTGTTCCGGATCGGGGAACAAGAGTTCGCGCGTTGGGGGTCGGGTTGAGGACCATTTGCGGGTCAACCCGAACCCGTTTGGGGGTCGCTCTGGTGGTCCCGCCAGTGGTAGGGTCACGAGGATGCTAGGCCCAAGTTTGTATGATCATCGATGAGTTCGTGGACGCGTTCGACCGAAGCGTTCGTAAAGGCCGGAATGGCCTTAAGGAAGTTTGAGGTTAGTAAGATGACCAAGTTGGAGGTAGTGACTCCGCAGATTTTCGAACTAAGTAATGACCAAGTATGGTACGTCTTGGGAGAGTTCAAGCGCTCGAGAAGCGGCACGACGAGTAAGGAAAGAAGAGGACGATGTTATTTCGCGCTGCCGTGGCATCGCAACTTGTTAGAGGAACTTTATCGTTATTCGACTTGAGAAGGAACATTCGACGAATGTTTCTAGCGAGGGGAGAATGTTATACCCCGTAGTTGCGTGGTATGTATGTGAGGACGCACGCACGAGAGTACTGCAGAAAATTTTGAAAAGAAAGAAAGATGAGTTTTCACGGAAAAGTTTCCGGTTATTTGTGAAGAAAAAGTTTCGTTAAAGCGAATTGGATTCCCAGATTTGGTATTTGGACTTAATAGATTATATTAGAATTTTTAGATTTTATTTTCGGAAATGTTCACGTGGTGCCCACTGGAGAAATTTACTGGCTTAAGGGCCCGCTTTGTTTTTGAGATTTCGTATTTTGGATATTTTCTAAGACGAAATATTCTCATGACCGGGGCGACACGTGTCACCCCATGTGGCACCCTGGCCGAAATATTTATCAGGCACAACACCCGACAGAGTCGTTTCGACTAAACGCTTTACTAAGCTTGCATGGGCGGAAAATTCCGCTATGTCATTTAGTATTTTTGCGAATTTTTCCGAGAGACGAACGTTTTGGACCAACGAGAGGGCAACACTTGGCACCCTCTCGTTGGTGGACTTCGCGGCGGCTAGGCCGAATGGATGGGCAAGTTGTGGTAGATATTTGTGTAGATATTTGTGAGGATTTGTGGAGTAGGGTTAGGTGCACTTGGCTTGATCTTGGCCTTACACTTGTGTAGCACTTGGCTTGATCTTGGCCATTGGTTGGCCTTTGGCTTTGCTATAAATACCCTCCTTGTGAAGACTTATTCATTCACCTCACTTTGTCTAAATCTTGAAATCCCTCCTCTCCTTGTGTTGCTCTCGCCCAACTCCCTTCTCCCCTTAGAAAGAGGCCCTGGCCGAGAACACCCTCCCCTCGAGGTCTAGCCGTGGGTACCCCTAGCCTAGTTGTTTTCGTATAATACCCTTTGTGGTATAGAAATACTCCCTAGTATTGTTATAATGCCCAAAATACCTTAGCCTTGTACCTTGTAGTATTCCAAAGATACCTCTTTACGAGAGTCCTAAATACTACCTTTGTCCTCGTAGGCTCAAACCAAAACCCTAAGGAAATCTTCATCGTTGGTCAAGTATGTGAGTAGAAGTTGGTTAGAACTTCTAAGGGTTGTTTGGAGTGGTTTGAGCGCACGGTGTGGAGCTAAACCTTGCTCGTGAGCGACATTAAACTCGGATAATTTTGGGCTTATCGAGGTAATTATCTTGTCCTCTATTGTAATAGGAAATTACATGTTTGTTAGGATATATAGTTGAAGTATACTATATATGGAACTATACTTAGTATTCGCAATGTCTTTTGACTTAAGCTGAAGAATAAAGAATCGAATCGAATCAGATTTACATAGGATCATTGCAAAGACTTGTGTCAGACATCGAGTAGAATTGTACACGTCCGGTTAGACGTAAACCCCCGTTGGCTTGGTAGCCTCGATAGAGGAGAGATTTACGCTGTCATGGGAGGTCGCCGAATTTTCTATAGAAAGATAGAAACTTGTGTTTGGGGTTAATAGACGTTTGTGACCTTTATAGGTGAAAGTACTAAGAGTAGCGTATTCTACTCGAGGAGTGGAAAGGGCTAGCGTTGTAGTACTTGGAGCATTTTGCTTATTGTCGATAAATCGTCGCGAGGTATGTGAACCTCTTCCTATCTTTTCTAGCATGATTGTTGTGAACTATGTAGTACGTAGACGCATACGTGCTAAGTGATTTGGTTGGTTTAAAACATAGGGTGTTATAATAGCTTTATGGGAAGTTAGTTATAACGACCTTATGTAAGTGAAAATGGTTTATCGATGTTAGAAGTTAAAAGACTTGATCTTATAAGATAAGAGACTTAACTTATTTGTGTTAATGTGGATGTTTGTGAAACCTCATTCATGAGTAATGAGTACTTGGTTTTAAAGGGATAATGTTTTACCGATTTCGAATCGTAATGTGTATCGACGCATCACCGCAAATAATAAAGGAAATGTATTGAATAATGATGTGTTGTATTAAAACCAAGAGAAACCTCCATCCGCATGAAAGCTAAGATGAGACAAAATGATATTACATTTTCTAGATCATGGTCATAATAAGATCGTTATAAACAAGAATAAACTACTCAATGATATGACATATGTTACTCAATTGTTCTAAAAAGGAATCAAGTGATTAAGTTTGGGGAACTATGAAACCATTTGAAAATGAGAAGCTTGAGTAATCAAACTAGGCAAACCGAACTTAGGAAAAGAATGTTGTTACTTGGTTTTGAAAAGGAAGGTGGGTTGGTCATTCTAATACTACGTATCGGGTGACTTTTATAAAAGAAATGGATCTCTTTAAAAGAACTTACGATGTAGTACTGGGGTTAAAAACCCGACTTTGGTATAAAATGAAAGTACTTTGTGTTGTTGTGAAACTTGCCTATGCTTGTTGTTGTGAAGCTTGGCTATGCTTATTGTGATAACCTTTGTTGTGCAAAGCGTTGTATTTCGTGTTACCGCTCTCGATGGAGGTCGGTTGACTTGTTGAGAACTTACTTGGACGCGCTACAGCGACGAGAAATTCCACCGCACGCCTCGCTGATAGTATTATTGTTGTTAATCACTTGGACATACCGACACGACGCGTAGCGCATCGCATCGCCCATTTGGAATGTTGTCTTATTGTTTCCTTGGACATACCGACACGATGCGTAGCGCATCGGGTATCGTCCATTTGGAATGTTGTCTTATTGTTTCTTCGACATACCGACACGACGCGTAGCGCACGTATGCTTCCATCCGATTGTCTTGTTGTTGAGGTCACATGGACATGTCTACACCGGCGCAGACTCCGGCATGTGGGCTACGTGACATTGGTATTATTGTTGCATCATGGACATGTCTACACCGATGCAGATTCCGGGCACGCGCCGTGATGCGAACTCGATTGATGTTGCTGGCGTGAGACCCATAGTTATATCGAGTGATGATCGCTTATGTTGTGAATCGTAGTTTGGTTATCATACATGTCTCTCGCTTTATATAGACTAGTATGATTTCATTTACTGATTGCATGCCACATACTTGGTACTGTTGATCGACTCCTTCGGGGCCGCGTTCACGCCGCAGTAGAGGTACATCGGCCGTAGATCCTCGCCATGTGATCACGCCAACAGATTGAAGCTCCGTTTCTCCGAGGCTTATCTTTTGGTAGGTTCCCCGAGTTGTAGGTTCTTGTACATCTGTGGTATGGCGGGCCCCGTCCCGTCATAGTCATCAGATATCTTAGAGGTCCAGAGTATCGCTGCAAGTGTGGTTGTAAAAGGATTAAACTGCTCGTGTTTTATGTATATACCAAGGCAACTGCTTTGGTTGGTTTGCTTATTTATTATATCTTTTGTTAAATGACTCATGTTTTATGTTCCGCTGATTTTCTCTCGATGTATGTATCACTAGGGTGCCCGGTAAGGCACTGGAACGGCCCCGAACGGGTCGTTACAAGAATATTCGGAGCAGTCGAGCTCCGTGGTTCGTGCTCTGCGAGTATGGGTGTTGGCGCAATACCCCTACTCGGTGTGGTCGATGTGGTAGACCGCATTTCGGGAGTGTCGTGGTGCCAAAGGAGCTTGTTATTTTTGCGCGCAGGCCATTTTGGCGAAGAATCGTCCACCAAGGATAGCACGGATGTTACGACTCACCCTTCGTGATCGATGGTGGTTCATCGCCTTTCATAGCGCTACTTGCAGGCGTGCCTATGATTAGAGGAGCGGTAGATTCGTATATCCTTAACCTCTAGAGACTTGTATGTATTAATGTTATGATAATGTGTTAAGTGTTATGTTCGGATAGCTTTGTGCTAAAATGTGATTTAGGGACACGTTGGTGAAAAAGGGTAAGCACAGGGTGAGAAAATGATGAACCTTAGGATATTGCGGTTGAGACCTTAGATGTAAGGCCTTCGAGTACGTGATTTTGCGAGTGATCCTTGTCGAGTGCATTTTTTTGCCTAGAATGTATTATGTGATAAGTCCTGGTTGGGTAAATGAAAGTGGTAGCTTTCATGATGTGATTTAGCAAGATTGTTCCGTGTCGGCGAGCAAGAGTCGGGCGCGACAGTGGGTCGGGTTGGGCTATGTTGCGGGCCAACCCGCGCCCGCTTCGGCGCTGGGTCACTGGGTGGTCCCGCCAGTGGCAGTGGTCACGAGGGTGCTAGGCCCAAGTTTAGATGACCATCGTATGAGTTCGGGATACGCTCGACCGTAATCAGTTCGTGAAGGCCGAGAATGGCCTTAGAGGAGATCGAGGCTAGTAAGATGATCAAGTTTGGAGGTAGTGACTCCAAAGTTTTGGAAATCAAGTATGGTACGATACTAGAAAGAGTTCGAGTGTTCGGTAAGCGGTACAACGAGTTAGGGAAAAGTAAACGCAGTGTGATCGTTTCTTTTCGAGAAGTGAAGTTGCGGGCGGGATTATATTTTTAGACCTTGCGGGACTTTGAGGTAAACAGGTGATTCCTCGTTGGCTTGGATTTAAGCCATACGCACGTACAAAGCGTGGCATGTTTGGTTTCGTAAGTATAGTAGTGAAGGCTATACCGGCACGTGTTTGTTTTGAGACTGAGAAGGAACATTCGGGACGAATGTTTCTAAGGGGGGAAGAATGTTATACCCCGTATTTCCTGAGTATGTACGTGAGGGCGTACGTATAATAATTTAAGCCTTAAAGATTGGCTAGTTTCGAAAATTGTACACAACACCCGATTAGAGTCGTTTTTCGACGAAACGTTTCCACAGCTTTCGTAGGGAAAATTCCGGCTATGTCATTTATATTTTTTGCGGATTTTTCCGAGACACGAAACATTTTGGACCAACGAGAGGGCGACACTTGTCACCCTCTAATTGGAAGGAGTGGGCGGCTAAGTTGGACGAAAATGGTGAGTTGGGTTAGGTAGGATATTTTGTGCAAGTTGTTGTGGTAGATGGATAAGGTGCACTTGGCTTAAATCTAACCCTACACTTGCACCACACTTGTCTTCATCTTGGCCATTGGTTGGCCTTCACTTGACCTATAAATACCCCTCTAGTTGAAGACTTTCTTCATCCAAAAACTTGAGCAATCTTTCTAAGTCTCAAATACTCTCTCCCTCTTGTTGTGCTATCGTCCAAAGCCCCTCCCCCCCCTTGAGAAAGGCCCTCGCCGAGAGCCTCCTCCCCTCATGGTGTCCAGCTGGGTACCCCCTAGCCTAGTTGTCTCGTATAAATACCCCCCTTTTGTGGTATAGAAATACTCTCCTAGTATTGTTATAATGCCCAAAATACTCTAGCCCATATACCTTATAGTACTTTCCAAATTACCCTTTATACGAAAAACCCTAAAATACGATTATACCTCCTTTAGCCACTAAACGAAACCCTAAGGAAAAATATTCACCCGTAGTTGAGGTATTAAGTAGAAGTTGTGTAGACACTTCTAAGGGTTTCGAGCGTTTTGGAGCGCACTGAGTAGGAGCTAAACCTTGTTCGTGAGCGACATTTAACTCGGATAATTTTGGGCTTATAGAGGTAAATATCTTGTCTCTATTGTAATTGGAAATTACATGATTGTTAGAATATATAGTTGAAGTATACTATATATAGAATGAATATTGAATAGAATCAACGTAGTTTGTCGCAATGTCTTTTGACTTAAGCTGAATAAGAATTGAACAAGAATCACATGTAGGATAATAAAAGGAAGAATCGAATCGAATCAGTAATTACATAGGGTCAGTATTACAAGAGACTTGTGTAGCATTACCGTAGTAGAATTGTACACGCCCGTTAGACGTTAACCCCCGTTGGCTTGGTAGCCTCGATAAGGAGGAGATTTACGCTGCATGCGGGGGAGGTGCCGCCAATTTTCTCAGAGAATATGGAACGATGAGATCTAGATGTTAATGTCGCCTTGTGGCCTTATAGGTTGAAGTACTACGTGTGGTGCAATCTACGTGGCTTAAGAAAGAGCCGATTGCTTGAGGTACTTGGAGCATTTTGCTATTAGTCGATAATCATCGCGAGGTATGTGAACCTCTTCCTATCTGCTCTAGCATGATATGTGTATAACTATGTAGTACGGTAGACGCATACGTGTTTAATGTATTTGATTGTTTTGAAACATAAAGTGTTATAACGGCTTTAGGGAAGTTGGTTATAACGCCTTTATGTAGGTAAGAAAATGCTTTGTGGTTTCAAAGTGGTAAATCGATTTGACTTATAACCGACTTGATGTGTGATAATAAAGAACTTGAAGTATTTTAAAAGAATCATTTTGAAAGAAGAGAAATACTTGGTTTTGAAAACGTAAAGAGTTATACTAGCTTTATGGGAAGTTAGGTATAACGTCTTAAGAAGGGTAAAGAGCATGGTTTACGGATTTTTAGAAGTTAAGAGACTTGACTTGGATGAATTAATATGAGTTTTGTGTAAAACCTCATTCGTGAGTAATGAGTACTTTGTTTTTAAAAGGAATAACGTTTTACTGATTCGAAATCGAACGTATCGACAAACCATCGCAGCGTTAATAGAGGAAAATGTATTGAATAAATGAAGTATTATATTAAAACCAAGAGAAACCTCCATCCGCATGTAAGCTAAGATGAGACAAAATGATATTACATTTTCTAGACCATGGTCGCTTAATAAGATTAATTATGAGCAGAATAACATACACTCATATAAGGCATATGTTTTCTCATTGTTTAAAAGAGAATTATATTCTTAAATGATTAAGACTATGAACTATGAAACTTTTCTAAAATAAAGAGACTTGAGTAAGTGAAATTAGGCAAACCGAACTTTAGGGAAAAGAATGTTGTTAAGAAGAAAAGTGTTTTGGTTTACCTAAAAATGTGAGTCACTCTATTTTTTTAATACTACGGGTTTCGGGTGACTTTTATAAGAGGAATGAATCTCTTAAAAAGGAATTTAACGTACGTAGTACTTTAGGGTTAAAACCCGAACTTTGGCATAAAATGAAAGTACTTTGAGTTGTGTATGACTTGCCTATGCTTGTTGTGGTGAAACCCGCCATGCCATGATGATAGCCTTTGTTGTGCAAGTGTTGTATTTACGTGTTACCGCCTCTCGATGGAGGCGGTTGACTTGTTGAGAACTTACTTGGACGTCGGCAAAGGACGAAGAATTCCACGGGTATGTTTCCATTTTGATTGATTGATGTTACATGGACGTGTCTACACCGATGCAGAATTCCGGGGGCATGTGGCCATGCAGCATTTGTCATTATTGTTGCATCATGGACATGTTTACACCGATGCAGACTCCGGCACGCGCCATGACGCGAACATGATTGGTGTTGTGGGCGAGACCCATAGTTATATTTTAGTGATGACTTTGAGGCGCGAGTCCACGACTTGATCGCTTAGTTTGCATATCGTATTTTGGTCATCATACATGTCTCCGCTTTATATAGATCGTTATGATTTAACTACGATTTTCGCCACATACTGGTACTGTTGTCTCGACCTCCTTCGGGCCGCGTTCATGCCGCAGTAAGTACATCGTCGCCGATCCCCGCTTTTTAGGATCACCTTCAACAGATTGGGAAGCTCCGCCTTCGAGGCTTATCTTTTGGTATGTGTTCCCCGAGTTGTAGGTTCTTGCACATTCGTGGTATGGCGGCCCCGTCCGTCATAGTTGTTGTAAATCTTAGAGGTCCATAGTAATCGCTGCAAGTGTGGTTGTAAAAAGGATTAAAGTGTTCGGGTTTGTATGTCTATATGCAGAAGGCAACTGTTTTGGTTGGCCTGTTTACTATATATCTCTTATTTCATGTTCATGTTTTATTTCCGCTGATTTTCTCTGATGGTGTATCACTAGGGTGCCCGGGGTAAGGCACCAGTCACGGGCGAGTTCGGTCGTGAGATGACTTTGAGCGTGAGTCCTCGACTTGACATGACGCTTATGTTGTGAATCGTAGTTTGCTATCATACACGTCTCTGCTTTATATGGATCGTTATGATTTCATTTCTGATATTTTCATTTCACATACTTGGTACTGTTGTCTTGACCTCCTTGGGGTGCGTTCATGCCGCAGTAGAAACATCGGTTGTGGATCCTCGCTCATAGGATCACAGTTGACGTGTTAGGAAGCCGTTTCTTGAGGCTTATCTTTTGGTATGTTACCACAGTCAGTAGGTTATTGTACATTCGTGAGTATGGCGGGGCCCTGTCCGTCATAGTTGTTGTCACTTCTTAGGTGCAGAAAATGCTGTTGTGGGCGAGTTTGTAAAAGGATAATTGTTCGTATTTATGTATATATCTTGAAGGCAATCTTTGGTTGCTTTGTTTATTTATCATGTCTCTTGATTAATGTTCATGTTTTTTTATTTCCGATTTTCTCGATGTTGTATCACTAGGGTGCCCGGTAAGGCACGATCCACGCCCGGCAGGTCGTGACAAGACTATACTGGCGCATGTTTGTTTGAGACTTAGAAGGAACATTCGGGACGAATGTTTCTAAGGAGGGGAGAATGTTATACCCCGCATTTCCAGAGTATGTACGTGAGGACGTACGTAGAAAAGTTTGAGCCTTAAAGTAGGCAAGGGTCGAAATTTTGTTCACAACCCCCGATTAGAGTCGTTTTTCGACGAAACGTTTTACAAAACTTGCGAAGGGAAAATTCCGGCTATGTCATTTATTATTTTTGCGGATTTTTCCGAGAGACGAAATATTTTGGACCAACGAGAGGGTGACACTTGTCACCCTCACATGGGCGGTCTTGTGGCCGAGAAGGGGGACGTTTTTGGGCATGTTTTGTGGCCTATTTTATGGGTCAATGTTTGGAGTGAATTGAGGAGTAGATGGCTAGGGGGCACATGGGCAAATCCTCACCCTCCACCTTGCCCCCACTTGGCTTGATCTTGTCCATTAGTTTCCCTATAAATACCCCCCCTAAGCTTGAAGACTTCTTCATCCAAAACTTCTAAGTCTTGAAAGCTCTCTTCCTCCCCCTTAGTGTAGTGTCTCGTCCTAGCCTCCTCCCAGTGAGGGCCCTTGGCGAGCCCTCCCTTGGCCGAAAGTACCCCCCCTCCTTGTGGTGTTGTCTCGTGAAAATACCCCCTCGCGTGGTGTTGTCTCGTGAAAATACCCCCCCTCTTGGTAGGAAATACTCTCCAAGTATTGTTACTATACCAAAATACCTTAGCCTTATACCTTGTAGTATTCCAAAAGTTACCTCTATACGTAGAGTCCGGAAATACTACCTTATGTCCTTTTTGTCTCAAAACGAAACCCTAAGGAAAATCTTCATAGCCGGTTGAAGTATTAAGTAGAAGTTGCGTAGAACTTCTAAGGGTTGTTTGGAGCGGGTTGGAGCGCCCAGAGTAGGAGCTAAACGTTGCTCAGGATCGACATTTAAACTTGGATAATTTTGGGCTTATCGAGGTAAATATCTTGTCTCCCTATTGTAATTGAGTTTGCATACTGTTGAAGTATAAGAATTAAGTATAAGTTATATACAAGGAAAGTATATAAGAAGAGAATGGAACTGTACTTACATAGGACTGTAATTCTGATGGTAGTAAGTTTGTGGTAGGAAGTCTTTGCCCAATTTTCCGTAGAACCTTGTATCTAGATTTATTTTACCGAGTAGTCTAGACTTTGATAGACTTGTATAACCTTTATAGGTTGAAAGTTCTGCAAGTAGCATGTTCTACTTGAAAGGTGGACAAGGCTAGCCGGGCTATAGCCGTGGAGCGTTTTGCTAATAGTCGATAATCGTCGCGAGGTATGTGATTCTTCCTATACTCTTGAGCATGATATTTTAAAGTATATATATATAGTACGGTAGACGTACGTGTGTTAACTGAACGTAGTTGTACGGCAATGTCTTTTGACTTAAGCCTGAATAATAAGAATCTTGAAGTAGTTCAAGAGAATTAAGAAACCTTTTTGAAAGAAGAGAAATACTTGGTTTTTAAAAGCTTAAGAGTTATACTAGCTTTATGGGAAGTTAGGTATAACGACTTAAGAGTGATAAAAAGAATGGTTTATTAATTTTAGAAGTTAAGAGACTTGATCTTAAAAGATAAGAGACTTGACTTATTTATATTAATGTGAATTTTGTTAAAAAGTGTGAAACCTCATTCGTGAGTAATGAGTATTTTGGTTTTCAAAAGGAATGATGTTTTACTGATTTCGGAAATCAGAATGAGTGTCGAACAAACCACAGCAGCGCTAATAAAGGGAAATGTATTGACTAATAAAGTATTATTAAAACCAGTAGAAACCTCCATCTGCATAGAAGCTAAGATGAGACAAAATGATATTACATTTCCTAGATCATGGCTGCTTTAATAAGATTGTTATGAACAAGAATAACCTACTCACACATAAGACATATGTTTCTCAAATTGTTTTAAAGGATTAAAACTATGAACTACGAAACATTTCGAAAATGAGAAACTTGAGCATTTGAAATTAGGCAAACTTGAACGTTTGGAAAATAATGTTGTTACTTGATTTTATAAAGGGAAGTGTTTTGGTTTACTCAAAAAGATAGTCACCCTATTTTTATACTACGGGTATTGTGTGGCTTTTGTGAAGGAAACGTATCTTTAAAGAGTTAATATATGAAGTACTTTGGGGATAAAAACCCGAACTTGTTTAAAGTAGAAAGTACCTTGTGTGAATAACTTGATTGTGTTGGTTAGTGATAGCCTTGTAATACTTTCTTGTTCATTTGATAAGTAGACATGCTAGGATGCTACGTGTGTTAGTATCTTGTGATGTTTGTGTACAGGGGTTTCCCTTGATTGCGATTACGTTGTTTAACGATCCGCCGTTATGTTGGTATTGTACCATTCACCTTGACATGATCCCGGGGGTTAAGCTGCCCTCCGATGCGGGGTATATCTCAGGCGGTCTGGGACCATGATTCGAGAATACCTCATGCGGGTCCAGGGGACGTATGCGGAGCTACGAGAGTTCCAGGTTAGTGTGCGGGGTTATACCTCATGCGGTCTATGTGGCCATACCGGATCGCGAGTCCGTGACGATGTCGGGAGTAGCTACCCTCGACGCGGAATACCTCACGCGGCCATTAGAGTGGCCTATGCGGAGTCGCGGAAGTTCCGAGGCTAGACGCGCACATTAGATACATCGCGCGAGTGGCCGCCTTTGATCATGTGACGGCAAGACAGATCTCATGATACGCTTTATGACCTTATTGGTATCGTGGTTTTAGTAGCTCGGCTATGCCTTCGCATTTACCCCGCAGACGGTTTTATGATGACACAGTGGGACTCGTGTTCATGTATTCCTGGTGCTTTTATATCATAGACTGTCGGCAGTGAGGAAGGTATTCCACGGGCATGATTGATGTTGTGGGCGTGAGACCAATAGTTATATTTGAGTGATGACTTTGAGGGCGTGAGTCCCTGACTTGACATGACTGCTTATTTATTTTGAACTGTAGTTTGGTTATCATACATGTCTCATGTTTTATATAGACTGCTATGATCTCATTTACAGTATTTTCAGTTTCCCATACTTGGTACTGTTAGATCGACCTTCGGGCCGCGTTCATGCCGCAGTGTAGAGGTACACCATCGATCCTCGCTCTTAGGATCACGATTCAGCGTTTTGGGAAGCTCCGTTTCTCCGAGGCTTATCACGTATAGTCCCTGCCGTTGTAGGTACTATTCGGGGTATGGCGAAACCCGCCCCGCCATTGTTGTCATATCATTCTTAGAGGTTTGTAGTACTGTTGTGGGCAGAGTTGTAAAAAGGGATGTAACTGTTCTAGTTGTTATATATATATGCCGCAAGGCAAGTTTTCTCAGATTACTGTTTCACATTTCATATTATATCATGTCTTGTTTTATGTTCCGCTGATTTCTCTGATGTATGTCTACTTGGGTGCCCGGGGTAAGGCACGATCCACGCCCGTTCGGTCGTGGCGACTACGTGGCGCAGGGAGGATCTGGTAGAGGCTATCGCACTTGCCACGTGTCAGCTTCGCGAGTCAGTGTTTGGACGAAGCTTCGGTGACTTACGGTTGTGATCCGGTGGTTTGGTTACTTGCCCCGCCGCCACGTGGCGCGCAGAGGATCTGGTAGAGGCTATCGACTTGCCACGTGTCGCCTTCGTGATATGGTTGTTTGGTATTGTTGGTACGGTAGGTTCCGGTAGTTGGCTTCATTTGCCCGGTCGATTGATGATGCGCAGTGGATCCGTAGCTATGTCTTCGTACTTGCCCCGTACGGTTTTTATGACATAGGTGGGACCTGGTGTTCATGTGTACTTCTTGGTGTTATTATATCATAGACTGCCGGCAGTGAGGAAGGTATTCCACGGGCATGATTGATGTTGTGGGCGAGACCCATAGTTATATTTGAGTGACGACTTTGAGGCGTGAGTCCACGACTTGACATGTCGCTATATATCAGGATCGTAGTTTGGTTATCATACATGTCTCCTGTTTTTATATAGACCGTTATGATTTTATTTACAGTATTTTCAGTTTCACATACTTGGTACCGGCATCGACCTCTTCGGGCCGTTCATGCCGCAGTAGAGGTACACCGATTGTTGATCCTCGTTCATAGGATCGCAGCTCGCTGGGAAGCTCCGCTTTCCGGATGCTTATCTTGTGGTATGATTCCCTGAGATTGTAGGTTGTTGTACATTCAGGGGTATGGCGGGGCCCTGTCCCGTCATAGTTGTTATAAAATTCGTAGGTCCGTAGCATCGTGTGGGCAGGGTTTGTAAGGGATTTAACTGTTCAATTTTGATATATATATACAGGAAGGTAACCGTTTTGGTTAGCCTATTGCTTATTTTATGTCTTGATTCATGCTTAAGTTTTTATTTCCGCTGATTTTCTCTGATGATTGTATCACTAGGGTGCCCGGGGTAAGGCACCAGTCACGGGCCCGAGGTCGGGTCGTGACAAAAGTGGTATCAAAGCAGTTAATCCTCGGAAAATATCTACAGACCGTGTCTAGTAGAGTCTTGATTATCGGTGTGTTGTGCACCACATCTATAATCAGGAGGCTACAGGATATTTAGGATTGGTTTCCATTCTTCTCACTCTAAGATCGTGCCTTAGAGCTGTGTTATAAGTTGGACTCCCTCTGGCGTATTCTTATGTACCCGTTACGCCTCTACGCAAGGCAACCAGAGCCCAGAAGGGCAAGGCAGCAGAGAGAGCTGCGAGTGGAGCACAGAGGGTTACGAGGACACAGGCCTGGTCATTACCTGAGATAGTACTTCAGACGACGAGTTTTATGACGCCGCTAGCCCCAGGAGAGTTTAGAGCAGTAGCAGTAGCTACTGAGACTACGATACCTGAGCCTCTAGTCCTACGGCCAGGATCAGAGGATGTGAGTTACAAGGAGATGGCCCAGTTACTAGCTAGTCTGGTGGCTGGGGAATGAGGACGGACGGGATCCGGTGGTTCCGGCAGTACCAGTAGTTCACCCTAGATCCGATAGTTGAGATTTCAGGACTTCTTGAGTTGCAGTCCACCCGAGTTCTATGGATTGAGAACCGGAGAAGATCCTCGAGATTTTATTCGACGATTCTGCGGATCATGAAAGTGATCAAGACCTTAGAGGCATTTCCTACACGCTTCTTGCCCTCGCAGATGAGGAGAGCTCGGGCAGATAGATTTATGATGTTGAGGCAGAACGGGCGGACGGTTCGGGAATACAGTATAGAGTTTGACTCATTGGCTCGTTATGTCCCCGCTTTAGTGGCAGACATGGAGGATAGTGTGCACCGATATGTCACAGGACTTGACGATTATTTTTACAGAGGGTTGTACAAGAGTAGCTCTTCAGTCAGGCATGGACATTGCCCGCGTACAGGCTTACGCGCAGCAGACTGAGGAACGTAGAGATCGACGGATTAACCAAGATCAGCAGAAGAGGGCCGGGACAACAGGGTCCTTTGGTAACTTTCGAGGCGGACCTTCTCGAAGCAGATCGTTATGCGCCTCCGCCAAGATCTGAGTGGTCCTCCACCGACTTCAGGACGTTCGGGGTATTTAGGAGTTGGTCAGAACTCCAGGGTTTCTGGTTCACAGATTTACATAGGTTCTAGCCAGCCAGATTCGGTTTTCCCTCAGTGTTCACTATGTGGTAGGCGTCATCCCGGGGAATGTACACTTTGTCACGACCCGTTGCCTTACGTGGAGGCATAACTGTTACAGAAAAGGAATACGTTAAAGGGGTCCAACCTATAACACAGCTCTAAAGCACGATCTCAGAGTGAGAAGAATGGAAACCAATCCTAAATATCCTATAGCCTCCTGATTATTGGTGTGGTGCACAACACACCGATAATCAAGACTTACTAGATACGGCCTAGACACTTTCCGAGGATTAATCGCTCGATACCACTTTTGTCACGACTGCCCGGTTCGTGGATCGTGCCTACCCGCACCCAAGTAGTCATACATCGAGAAAATCAGCGGAATATAAAATAAGACATGAATCAATGAAAATTTAGACACGCTTATATGAGAAAAGTCGCTTTTCGATAATATATATAAACCAAAAATCGGCAATTTACATCGTTATCGCATAACAGACTACAGACTTAAGGAAGTAAACAACTATGGCGGGACAGGGCCCCGCCATACCCTGACAGTACAAAACTATCTACAACAGGGAGATCATACCCAAAAGTAGAGCCTCCGGAGAAGATGGAGCTCCTGACACCAACGCAAAAGATCCTAAGGATGCGGATCTAGCACTGCTGCCCTTACCGCGGCATGAACGCATGGCCCAAGGAGGTCAAGATAACAGTACTAAGTATGTGAAATCAGAAATACTTAAATGAAATCATATCATTTTAAAACCAGTTTACAAATATGCACGAAACAACCAATGTAACTGCACATAGTGCCACATCATAAACAAGAGCAACAATAGGTAACTGTAATAGGTCTTTTCTAGGCTGCGAATGATCGAAGCAGGGTCAATCGCCCGTAGTATCACTATGCAAGCCTAATCCTGGACTCCCGTAGTCCGCATAGGCCACTCACATAGGCCCGCATAGGGTATAACCCCGCATCGAGGGTAGCTACTCCTGCATCGCCCCGACTCAGAGGCGCATAGCCACATAGACCGCATGAGGTATAACCCCGCACACTAACCTGGAACTTTCGTAGCTCCGCATAGGTCCCCTGGACTCGCATGAGGTATTCTCGAATCATGGTCCCAGACCGCCTGAGTCTACCCCGCATCGGAGGGCAGCTTAACCCCCGGTAACATGTCAAGAGGTGAGTGATATAATACTAACATAACAGCTTATCGTTAAACAACATAAGCACAACAAGAATACCCTCTTATACAAACGTTACAAGACACTACCACACATAGCATCATATCATGTCTACTTATCAAACCATTTTATTCTTTCCATAAATTAATATAAGTCTGTTATAAACACATAAGTAAACTGTTCCTTTTATCAGTCTTAAGTTGTTATACCTAACTTCCCATAAAGCTAGTATAACTCTTAAGCTTTTTGTTTAAAAACCAATTAGTTCTCTTCTGTTAAAATGATTCAGTATTCTTTTGGAATGCATCAAGATTCTTATTATTCAGGCTTAAGTCAAAAGACATTGCCGTAGCTTTTATTCAGGCTTAAGTCAAAAGACATTGCCGTAGTTATTATTCAGTCAACACATGTACGTCTACCGTACTATATATATATTTTAAAATATCATGCTTTAGGAAGAATCACATACCTTCTCGGCGAAATCCACCTGCCAAGTCGAGTATGTCGCGTGCAGAGAATCAGCCTATAATACCAACACGCCTATCAACGTCTAGACTATCATGAAACAGATTCTAAGAGGGTTCTCTATTCTACGGAAATTTGGGCAGACTTCCCTACCCGTAAGTTGTGCGATCATCAGAAACAAATTCTATGTGAGTACAGTTCAATTTTTCTTCTTTTATACCCTTCTACTGTGATAACAGTTCAATTCTATAATATTCTTCTAAGTATTTATACTTATTCTTATACTTCTACAGTATGTATTCTCTAATTACAAAAGAAGGATAAGTTTATTTACCTCGATAAGCCCAAAAATTATCCAAGTTAAACGTCGCTCCTGAGCAAGGTTTAGCTCCTAATTTGTACGCTCCGATAGCTCCAAGAACCCTTAGAAGTTCTTCACAACTTCTACTAAGTACAAAGGGATTTGGGCTAGGATATTTTGGGCATTATAACAATACTAGAAGGCAACTTTTCTACCAAGGGAGGGGGGGTAGGTTTCGGCTAGGCTAGGGGGGGGTTGCCTCGGCCAAGCTTCAAAAGGGGAGGGGGGAAGTGTTTGGACGAAAAGGCTCAAGGGAGAGGGGAGGATTTTTCAAGACTTGGAGAAGATTTGTGGATGAAGAACTCTTCATCACAAGAGGGGTATTTATAGGTCAAGGGATGGCCAACCAATGGCCAAGATTATGCCAAGTGCTAGGCAAGTGTAAGGTCAAGATTAGGGCAAGTGTACCTTATCCAACTTGCACACAAAATATCCTACCAACTCCAAGACAAAATAGGCACTCCAATCGTCCATATTGACGCCTCACGTCCACCAACTAGAGGGTGACAAGTGTCGCCCTCTCGTTGGTCCAAAATGTTCCGTCTCTCGGAAAAATCCGCAAAAATTAGAAATGACATAGCCGGAATTTACCCTACGCGATTTGTGTAAAACGTTTCGTCGGAAAACGATTCTTTTAGAGAGTTGTGCCCAAAAAAACGTCTTGTGCCTAAACTTTAAGGCTAGACTTTCGTACGTACGCCCTTACGTACATACTCTGGAAATACGAGGTATAACATTCTCCCCTCCTTAGAAACATTCGTCTCGAATGTTCCTTCCCAAGACAGTTAACGATAAAGCTTAAACAGTTTGCAAATGCCACATACGGCCACAAAACAACACTTAGGCATATATGGCAATGAAAATTTACAAGTAGGAAAGTGAATTACCCGAGGTGTAGGGAATAAGGTGAGGATACTGTCTCATGTCCTCCTCGCCTTCCCACGTCATCTCCTCCCTAAGCTCGCTCGCCACGTAACTTTGACTAAGCCACGCCCTGGTCCGCAGACGCCTAACTCGACGATCGATTATCGCTATGGGAATCTCTCATACGATAACCCCTGGCCACCGACATCGTCAATCGGGTGTACCAGATGGATCCCGATATATCTCCTCAAAGATAGAAACATGAAACACCGGATGCATCGCCTCCGGATCGGACGCAGATCCAACTCATAGGCAACTTTGCCTACCTCGCGACGATTCGATAGGGCCCGATGTACCTTGGGCCGAGTTTCCTTTCTTCCGAATCTCATCACACCTTCATGGTGACACCTTCAGAAAACCCAATCATCAATCGCGAACTCGGATGCCGACGATGATGATCTGCATCGACTTGCCGACTCGAGCCGTCGATAGCCGCTCTGATAAGCTTCACCTTATCCATCGTCGCCGCACCAAGTCCGTCCTACTAATCGTACTCGCCCATTATCGAACCAGCTATCGGGCGATCCGCACTTCCTCCCATACAAGGCCTCATAAGGCGCCATCTCGAATCGGAGTGGTAGCTATTATTATACGCGAACTCAACTAGAGGCAAATGATCCTCCCTACCCTCGGTCAATAACACAGCTCGCAGATATCCTCAAGAGTCCGATAAGTGCGCTCGCTGCTCGTCGCTCGTGGATGGAATGCGATCGTGCTCACCGGCCCCTAAACCCTTTCGGAAGGACCTCCGAGTTAGCCGAAATCGGGCTCTCGGCCCGATATGATCGAAATAGGGACTCTATGCACCGACGATCTCTGATGTAAAGTCCGCATAATCCTCACCAAAAGTCGCCCCACGGAAGAAAGTGGGCTGATTTCGCCACCGTCGACGATAACCCATATAGAATCATGTCTCTCCGAGTGCGAGGTAATCCCGTGATGAAGTCCATGTTGATCACCTCCCACTTCCGTCGGGATCTCTATCGTCAGAACAAACCACCGGGCCTCCGGTGCTCTACCTTCACCGCCGACAACACGCACCGAGCTACGAACTCGCAACGCCCTCTTCAAGCCATCCCACCAATACACGATCTAAGGTCGTGGTACATTTTGGTCGACCTCGATGGATAGAGTAACGCCGCCAGGTGCTTCCCGAACTCCGCCGACGCCTGAAACATCGGAACACACAACACGCCTCAAACCTTAGCACCCCATCGTGCTACCTCAAAAGGACCCTTCCTCACGAAGAGTCGTATCACGATCCGAATCAAAACCGATCCTCAAATCGTTGCCTCTTTACCTCCTCGACGATGGAAGACTCGGCAACCTCACGACTCTAACCCCACCGCTATCGTAATCAATCAAACGGACACCAAGGCTCGCTAATCGATGCAAATCACGAACCATGCCCTCCTCTCTAGCTGCACATCCGATAGGCTCCCATCGACCTACGACTAAGAGCATACGCCACAACATTGGCCTTCCCGTGGTACAGATATCAACATCGTAATCCTTAAGCAACTCTAACCACCGCCTCTATCGTAAGATCGGCTCCTCTGGTGAAGATATACCAAGGCTCTTGTGGTGCGTATAAATATCCACGTGAACCCCATACAAATAGTGCCTCCGGATCTTCAAAGCGTGAATCACCGCTAACTCCAAATCATGCGGGTAGTTCCTCCGTGTTTCTTAAGTTGTCGGGATGCGACGCTATAACTCTACCTCTGCATCAACACACATCCCACCGATGCCCGACGCATCACAATACACGACATAACCATCCGACCCTCCGGAAGAGTAAGAACGGGCGGTCGTCTCTTCTTTCAAAGAATCGAAACCCCGCTCACAAGCATCACCATCAAACTTAGCCGCTTTCCGAGTCACCTAGTCAATGGTGCGAGATAGAAGCAAACTTCTACGAACCGCCGATAATAACTGCGAGGCCCGTAAAGTCGCGAACCTCTCGATGAGTAAGAGTTCAGGCCAAGTCCTCGATCGCTTCGATCTTGGCGTATCCACTGAATGCCATCACCCGACAATATGCCCAAGAAAAGCCACCGGCTAACCAAAACTCACATTTGGAAAACTTGGCGTATAATCGCTGGTCCCGAGAAGCGTCACAAGATCGCCTCAAATGCTCCGCGTGCTCCCGCTCCGAGCGAATAAACCAAGATATCATCAATGAACACTATCACAAACGTGTCCAAAAATGGTTTGAACACTCGGTTCATCAAATCCATGAATACCGCGAGCATTTGTCAACCCAAAAGACATGACCACGAACTCATAATGCCCGCATCGTCCGAATGCGATCTGTGGACATCCACCTCTCGACTCGCACTGATGATAGCCCAACGCAGATCAATCTTGGAGAAACATCTCGCGCTCGCAATCGGTCGAACAAATCATCAATCACAGGAAGGGGTATTCGTTCTTAATGGTCACCTTGTTCACCGCTCAGAATCAACACACGCGCAGCGCCCCGCCCTTCTTCTTCACGAATAATACCGCGCTTCCCGGGAGAAACACTAGGCCTGATGAAGCCCTTCTCCAAAGAAATCTCTCACCTGGTCCTTCAACTCTCTCAACTCGGCAGTGCCATTCTCGTATGGCGGAATGGAAATAGCCGAGTGTCCGCAACACGCCTATACAAAACTCAATCTCCTCTCGTGAGAGGATACCCGAGATCGCCCGAAACACGCCCGGGAACTCTCTCGACCATCGAATCGATCAAAATCGCGCTGCGGCCTCGAGATCAAACACGAACGAGATGGTAGATATACCCTTCGCACCATCTTCCTAGCCTTGAGGTAAGAAATAAACTTACCCTACGATACGGTGTTCCTCCCATACAACAACCGGCCTCAGAAACTGAACCGCATTACTCTCTCCCGGCCTACATTGGCGTAGCAAGAAGCTAGCCAATCCATACCCATGATCACATCGAAATCGGTCATGTCAACTCTATCAAGTCGGCTAGGTCCGACGATCGCAAATGGTCACCGACAAGCCCTAAATACCCGCCGAGCTACCACCGAATCACCCATCGCGTAGCTACCTCGAACAGGTCTATGGACTCGAGCTCTATCCCTATCCTACTAGCAATAAGGGGAGATATATAGACGTAGTAGAACCGGATCTATCAAGGCATACACATCAAAACCGAAACGGATAAGGTACTGTGGACGACATCGTGACCTCCGATCCCGCCGGCCGACAAGGCATAAATGCGATTCGAGGACCGCGAATCGGGACCCGCGCCACGACCTCTCGCCGCGACCGCTGGTCCACGAGTACCTCGCCCGGGCGTAATCGTAGGGACGAAGAACCGGCAATGCACTCGTAGGCCGAGCCCTACCACCGCCACGCTTGACAATCCGCAAAGTGACCGCCGCCACAATCGTAACAAGCTCCCGGCGCACCACACTTCCGTAATGGGATCTACCGCGACGGCCACACCGGCGGGTGGTCCCGATCGCCGCACCTCGCCGCTCGACGCTCAAGCCACAGGGCCTCGGTGCGCCTCGAATACTCGGGCCGCGGCCGAGGACGGCAGAGTGCTCGAGCCGGCCGTGGTGCAAATCTAGGCTAGATCGCCGAGGCCGCCACCACGATAGCCACCAAGACCCTCCCGCCCCGCCTTCTTCTCGCTGCTCGCCCACTCGCTCGCCGCGCCTCGCATCCAAGTCGTGAGCTCAGATACGGTAATATCCATGCTCGGTGAAGAGCCACACCCGCACAAGACTCGGCCATATAATCATCTAGCCCCGTGACGTAACGATGTACCCTGTCCTCCATATCTGCTACCAATGCAGGGACATATCGAGCCAACGAATCAAACTCAACGTTGTACTCCCTAATCAGGCGCCCTTCTCGCCAAAGAATAAAAACCTATCGCCCGTGCCTCCTCATCCGCGAGGCAAGAAGTGAGTGAGAAAGGCCTCCGAAAACTCGTCCCATACTGCTGGAGGCGCATGCTCTCCCCGGGAGAGCTCCCACGAATCAAACCAATCGACTGCGGTATCACGCAGCCGATGCGAACCGAAGGTCACAGACTCGGTCTCTGAAGCCTTGATCACCCGCATGATCCTTCAGAGGCGACGGATGAACTCCTGCGGATCATCCTCCCGCCTCGACCAGTAAAACTCGCGGCTACAACTCGTGAAATCTCGTAGCCTCAAACTATCTACCCGGGTGAACCACAGTGCGATCGGGCCGAATCGAACCGCCGCATCGGCTGTCCTCATGTTCGCCACGATCCCGCCGAATCGCCATCTCTCTCAGAACCCATCTCATCTCGCTTCCAGCCGGGACCGAGGTGTAGGTATCGTGGTCTCTCACCATCGCCGCGCCCTAAACCTCCGGGTCGGGCGGCGTAGAACTCGCTGCTCTGCATAGATCGGGCACGAGCCCTCGTGACTCTCGGTGTCATACTAGCGGCTCCTCCGCCTTGCCCTTCGGGCCCGGTTGCCTTACGTGGAGGCATAATCAATTAAAAGGAATACGTTAGAGGTCCAACCTATAACACGCCTCTAAAGCACGATCTCGAGTGAGAAGAATGGAAACCAATCCTAAATATCCTATAGCCTCCGATTATTGGTGTGTGCACAACACACCGATAATCAAGACTCTACTAGATACGGTTCAGACACTTTCCGAGATTAATCGCTCGATACTACTTTTGTCACGACCTGCCCGGTTCGTGGATCGTGCCTTACCCGCACCCAAGTAGTCATACATCGAGAAAATCAGGAATATAAAATAAGACATGAATCAATGAAAATTTAGACACGCTTATATGAGAAAAGTCGCCTTTCGATAATATATATAAACTAAAATCGCGGTTACATCTTACTGCATGCAACAGACTACGGACTCTAAGGAAGTAAACAACTATGGCGACAGGCCCCGCCATACCCCGACAAAGACAAAACTATCTACAACAGGAGATCATACCCAAAGTAGAGCCTCCGGAGAAGATGGAGCTCCGACACCAACGCAAAGATCCTAAGGATGCGGATCTAGCACCGCTGCCCTTACCGCGGCATGAACGCAGCCAAGGAGGTCAAGACAACAGTACTAAGTATGTGAAATCAAAATACTTAAATGAAATCATATCATTTTAAAACGGTTTACAAATATGCACGAAACAACCAATGAATCGCACATAGTGCCACATCATAAACAAGAGCAACAATAGTAATCGTAATAGGTCTTTTCTAGGCTGCGAATGATCAAGCGGGACAATCGCCTCGTAGTATCACTATGCAAGCCTAATCCTCGACTCCGTAGTCCGCATAGGCCACTCACATAGGCCCGCGTGGGTATAACCCCGCATCGAGGGTAGCTACTCCTCGGCATCGTCCTGGACTCGTAGTCCGCATGGCCACATAGACCGCATGAGGTATAACCCCGCACACTAACCTGGAACTCTCGTAGCTCCGCATAGGTCCCCTGGACCCGCATGAGGTATTCTCGAATCATGGTCCTGCATCACCGAGTCTACCCCCGCACGGAGGCGACTTAACCCCAGAACATGTCTAGAGGTGAGTTATATAATACTAACATAACAACTTATCGTTAAACAACATAAGCACAACAAGAATACCCTCTTATACAAACGTTACAAGACACTACCACACATAGCATCATATCATGTCTACTTATCAAACCATTTTATTCTTTCCATAAATTAATATAAGTCTGTTATAAACACATAAGTAAACTGTTCCTTTTATCAGTCTTAAGTTGTTATACCTAACTTCCCATAAAGCTAGTATAACTCTTAAGCTTTTTGTTTAAAAACCTTTTAGTTCTCTTCATAAAATGATTCAAGATTCTTTTGGAATGCATCAAGATTCTTATTATTCGGGCTTAAGTCAAAAGACATTCAGTAGCTTTTATTCGTGCTTAAGTCAAAAGACATTGCCGTAGTTATTATTCAACAACACATGTACGTCTACCGTACTATATATATATTTTAAAATATCATGCTTTAGGAAGAATCACATACCTTCTCGGCGAAATCCACCTGCCAAGTCGAGTATGTCGCGTGCAGAGAATCACTTATAATACCAAATACGCCTATCAACGCTCAGACTGCATCAGAAATGATTCTAAGCGAGGGTTCTCTATTCTACGAATTTGCAAGACTTCCTACCCTAAGTTGTACAGCGATCAGAAACAAATCTATGTGAGTACTGTTCAATTTTTCTTCTTTATACCCTTCTCATCGTGATAACAATTCAATTCTATAATATTCTTCTAAGTATTTATACTTATTCTTATACTTCTACAGATGTATTCTCTAATTACAAAAGAAGGATAAGTTTATTTACCTCGATAAGCCCAAAAAATTAACCAAGTTAAACGTCGCTCCTGAGCAAGGTTTAGCTCCTAATTTGTACGCTCCGAGAACCCTTAGAAGTTCTTCACAACTTCTACTAAGTACAAAGGGATTTGGGCTAGGGTATTTTGGGCATTATAACAATACTAGAAGGCAACTTTTCTACCAAGGGAGGGTAGGTTTGGCTAGGCTAGGGGGTTGCCTCGCCAAGCTTCAAAAGGGAGGGGAAGTGTTTGGACGAAAAGGCTCAAGGGAGAGGGGAGGATTTTTCAAGACTTGGAGAAGATTTGTGGATGAAGAACACTTCATCACAAGAGGGGTATTTATAGGTCAAGGGATGGCCAACCAATGGCCAAGATTATGCCAAGTGCTAGGCAAGTGTACCTTATCCAACTTGCACACAAAATATCCTACCAACTCCAAGACAAAATAGGCACTCCAATCGTCCATATTGACGCCTCACGTCCACCAACTAGAGGGTGACAAGTGTCGCCCTCTCGTTGGTCCAAAATGTTCCGTCTCTCGGAAAAATCCGCAAAAATTAGAAATGACATAGCTGGAATTTACCCTACGCGATTTGTGTAAAACGTTTCGTCGGAAAACGATTCTTTTAGAGAGTTGTGCCCAAAAAAACGTCTTGTGCCTAAACTTTAAGGCTAGACTTTCGTACGTACGCCCTTACGTACATACTCTGGAAATACGGTATAGCACTTTTACGTGCTTGTTTTACCAATGGCCGTCGCCGTGGCTCATGAGGAGAGAATGTCCTAGTATGAGGATACATGTGGGATGACTTAGCCTACCAGGTCATTGCGGTTGATGGTTCGGAGGAAGGGTGTTAGCTGAGAGAGGCCACCCCACCCTCATGGCCGTTGTGGTAGGTGTTCTTATGAGGAGTGTCGTACTACTTAGATAGCTTGTTAGGCTTGCGGCCAGCAGGGCCATTTTGCAAGAAATTGTCCGACCAGAGGTGGCGCAAATGTTACGACTTAGCCTTCGGGATCGGTGGCTGGTTCATCACCTTCTGTAGTTATGCGCCCAGCAGAGCAGGATTTGATTAGAGCGACAAAGGGAAAGTGAGGCAGTAGTTACAAAGATATCTTCAGCCCTTAAGAGACTTGTTTAGGTCGTTATGGTAGATACATGTGGAGTGCTATGTACGGATAGCATTGTGTTAGGTGGGATAATTGCATGGGTAGTTGAAAAGGGTAGTATGGGGACATGGTAGGTGTGAGCCTTAGAATATTACACGTGGAGTATATTCAGGTGAGTCTCAGTATTGCATTCACCCTCGGGCCGACGGACAACAACGCGTTTTATCCAGACCTTTGAGGATAGGTTACGGGCCGGTGTTTTGATTTCAGGGGTAGCTGTAAGGATTATTTGCCTCTTGTTGAGTGAGTATTGTAATAGCTACCATTTCAGTATTCGGATGTCGCCTTATGAAGCCTCAGATGGCGGAAGTATAGCTGCCGATCGATTGGTTCGATATTGGCAAGGTTCGATTGTGGGTCCATACTTGATTCAAAGAGGTGGATAGGGTGCCCGGTAAGGCACGATCAGCGTGCGAGGTCGGGTGTTATTAGCACCGAGTCAGTAAGTCGCGGATAATCGGCGTCGACACTTGGAGTTCAGTTGACGGTGGGTCTTCAAGGTACCACCCGGAAGGTGTGACGAGATTTGGAAAGCGGGAAACTTAGCCCGAGGTACTGGGCATTTTCAGATCGTTGTAGAATAGGCCAGGTTGCCTATAAGTTAGCACTACCGTCCGACTTAGGAGACAGTACGTCCGGTATTCCATGTTGCTATGTTTCGGAAGAGTATCGGAGATCCATCCAGAGTGTTCCCAGTTAATGATGACCAAGTTGGAGATAGTAACCCCGAGATTTTGGAAACTGAAGCAATGACAGAAATGTGGTACGTATAGTAGGAAGAGTTTGAGTGTGCGAGGAGGGTACGCCGAGTAAGAAAGGAGGCGTAGATGTGTTAAGAAGATGGAAGTGTCCTTTTTATAAGTAAAGATGTGAAGAAAGTATCCTTTGGACCATGGGTGGAGCTAATGGTATTGTTATACGCTTTAGAGATGATTAACCTTCGGCTTGGATGTGCGTTTTTGCGAGTATGTTGTATTATGGCCATGTGTGGCATAATTGGTTTCGTAAGTATAGTAGGGAAGACTATACCGACAGGTATGTTTTGAGGCTTAGAAGGAACATTCGGGACGAATGTTTCTAAGGGGGGAAGAATGTTATACCCCGTAGTTCCAAAGTATGTATATGAGGACGTACGTACGAGAATACGACATTTAAATTGGAAAGGATGAAAGATGTGATTTTTCGACGGAAAAGTTTCCGAATTTTGTGAAGGAAAAAGGTTCGTTAATGGGAATTGATTCCCGTTTGGTATTCGGACTTTTTGGAATATTTAAGAATTATGGAATTTTATTTCCGAAATTGGTCACGTGGGGCCCACGGGAGAATTTACGGTTTTGTGGGGCCCACTTTATTTTCGGATTTTTGGCATTACGGATATTTTCGGAAGATGAAATATTTTGGACGAGTAGGGGGCGACACGTGTCACCCCCGTGTGGCCCTATGGCCGAAAGTGAGGGCACTTGGACGTTTTTCTTGAGGGACAAGTGGCAAGCCACTTGTCCCATTTTTGTGGTGAACAAATGGTTGGCTAACTACCCACACACATGTACCCCATCCTCACCTTACATTTGCTTTAATCTTGGCCCTTGACTTCTCTATAAATACCCCCCCCCCCCCCCTTTTGTAGTGAAGACTTCATCCACACTTGAGATAATTTCCAAGATAAAATACTCCTCCCTTTGTAGTTGCTTTCCGGCTTTGCCTTGATTTCTTGAGCAAAAGTTGTCCAAAAATCCCTAAACTTATAAGTGTTCTTCCTTAGGGTGTTAGGAAGATTGTGTACCAAGAGTTGGAAAAGATTTCACACCCCTAGCCTTAGAATTTCACCTTGGCCGAAACTTGCCATAATTGAGCCTTAGTGTTCTTCACTTGTTGGAGTTAGATCTTGAAGAGGAGTTGGTTAGGAGCTTCTAAGGGTCGCTTGGAGCGGGTTGGAGCGTAAGGATTTTGTCACGACCCGATCCCGGGCCCGTGACTGGTGCCTTACCCCGGGCACCCTAGTGATACAACATCAGAGAAAAATCAGCGGAAATAAAAACTAAAACATGAGACAAGACATAAAGTATGAAACAAAGCAACTAACACGGTCACCTTCCGAATATATACATATATATACATCAACTCAATGCTTAAATCCTTTTACAAACCCTCGCCACAACAAAGATTACTGCACCTCTAAGAATATAATCATAACTATGACGGGACAGGGCCCCGCCATACCCCTGAATGTACAAGTATCTACACTGACAGGGGACTATACCAAAGATAAGCCTCCGGAGAAACGGAGCTTCCCAAAACGCTGAACTGTGATCCTACGAGCGCGGATCCACAACCGATGTACCTCTACTCGCGCATGAACGCAGCCCAAGCGAGGTCAAGACAGTACCAAGTATGTGAAATCAGTAATATCAGAAATGAAATCATAATAGTCTATATAAAGCGGAGGCATGTATGATAACCAAACTACGATCCATAATATATAAACAAATATGTCAAGTCGTGACTCACGCCCTCAAAGTCATTACTCAAATATAACAATGGGTCTCACGCCCACAACATCAATCATGCCCGTGGAATACCTTCCTCACTGCCGGCAGTTTATGATATAATCACACCAAGAAGTACACATGAACACCAGGTCCCACCTGAGTCATAAAAACCGTACGGGGCAAGTACGAAGGCTAACTACCAGATACCAAGCCGCATCCTCGACGGACCGGGGCAAGTACGAAAGCCAACTACCAGATACCAAAGCCGTACCAACAAATCTATATAACCAAACCACGGTCGACCTGCAGGCACGAAAGTCAACTACGGATACCAAGCTGCGCCACGCACCGGTCAAGTACGAAGACTAACTACCGATACCAAGCGGAATCACGAGACTTCGTCACAAACCGAACGGCAAGTACGAAGGCTAACTACCGATACTGTCAAAAAACAGCCACGACTTCGGGGCAAGTACGAGAGCCAACTACCAGATACCAAGCCGAATCAGTAAAACCTCATGGAGAGCTAGTCCATGGAATAATAATCCTAATGGAACCATACCCGTGGGCCACCCAACGTGTCAGTAGGTCCATCAATCAAGAACAACATGACCGGCCCTCCATCGAGAGACGCGGTAACATAAGGATACAATACTTGCACCACAAGGCTATCACACGCAAACATAGGCAAGTTACATACAACTCAAGGTACTTCCATTTTATGACAAAGTCCAGGTTTTAATCCCCAAAGTACTACGTACGTTAAATTCTTTTTAGAAGATCCATTTCTTTTACAAAAGTCACCCGACACCCGTAGTATCAAAATAAAGTGACTAACATTTTAATTAAACCAAAACAACTTCCAGACTTTGCTTTTTAAACCAAATTAAGACAATACCATGCCTTCTTTTTAGACCAAAACACTTCTCCTTTTAAAGTCAAGTTACCATTTTAAAACTAATGATAAAAACCATTCCTTTGTTTTCATAAAGTCGTTATAACTAACTTCCCATAAAGCTGTTATAACACTTTATGTTCTAAACCAAAAACTCTTTAATTCCACAAGTCTCTTTTCCTTTAAAACAACAACAAGTATTCTTTTAAAACCCAAATAACTTACTCTTTTCAAAACAAGTAACTGTTATACCCCGTATTTCCAGAGTATGTACGTAAGGGCGTACGTACAAAAAGTTTAGCCTTAAGTTAGGCACTTTGGACGAATTTGTGCACAACTCACAAAACGAATGGTTTTCCGACGAAACGTTTTACAAAACTTGCGAGGGGAAAATTCCGGCTATGTCATTTATTATTTTTGCGGATTTTTCCGAGCGACGGAACCTTTTTGGGCCAACGAGAGGGTGACACTTGTCACCCTCAAGTGGACGGCTAAAGGGGCTTTTGCCTTGGACGATTGGGAGGGTTTTGAGGCCTAAGACATGGGCCATTGTTTGTGGAGTGATTTGAGGAGTAGGTTAGGGGGCACTTGGGCAAATATTGGCCCTCCACTTGCCCCCCACTTGGCTTGATCATGGCCCTTGGTTTCTCTATAAATACCCCTCCCTTTGAAGACTTCTTCATCACAAATCTCCAAGTCTAAAATCCTCCTTCCCCCCTTGTGAGCTCTCGTCCTAGCCTCACTTTCCCCCCCTCTAGAAAGCCTAGCCGAAACACCCCTCTCCCCCCTCTAGCCTAGTGGCTTTGGCCGAGGGCCTCCCTCCCCCCCCCCCCCTTCTTGGTAGAAAGTTGTCTTCCAAGTTTAGTCACTATTCCAAAATACCCTAGCCCCAAATCCCTTTTAGCATTTTAGTAGAAGTTGTTGGAAACTTCTAAGGGTTCTTGGAGCTATCGGAGCGTGCAAACTAGGAGCTAAACCTTGCTCAGGATCGACTTTTAACTTGGATAATTTTGGGCTTATCGAGGTAAATATCTTGTCCTTCTATTGTAATTGGATATTACATATAAGAATAGTTAAGACTTGGGTATAAGATATAGAAGGATAATAAAGAATAGAAGTGTTATCACGATGAAGGGTAAAGCAAGAAGAATTGAATCTGACTTACATGGGACCGTATTTACTGAGACTTGTATAGCTTACCTGCAGTGGTGCTGCCCAATTTTCCGGAGGATAGAGAACCCTCTCGCTAGAATCTACAGAGTAGTATAGACATTGATAGACGTGTCTGACTATTATAGGTTGATTCTCTGCGCGCGACATATTCGACTTGGCAGGTGGATTTCGCCGAGAAGGTATGTGATTCTTCCTATACTCTTGAGCATGATATTTTAAAGTATATATATAGTACGGTAGACGTACGTGTGTTAACTGAACGTAGTTGTACGGCAATGTCTTTTGACTTAAGCCTGAATAATAAAGATCTTAAAGTCTTTCAAAAGAATTATAAATCAGTTTTGAAAGAAGAATATTTGTCTTTTAAAACAAGAAGCTTAAGAGTTATACTAGCTTTATGGGAAGTTAAGTATAACGACTTAAGCAAGATAAAAGGAATAGATTTACTTATGTGTTTATAAAAGACTTGTATTGATTTGGAAAGTACAAGAAATGGTTTGTTGAGTAGACATATTATGATGCTTATGTGTTAGTATCTTGTAACGTTTGTGTAAAGAGGTTAGTCTTATTTGTGCTTATGTTGTTTAACAATAAGCTGTTATGCTAGTATTACATCACTCACATCTTGACATGATAACGGGGTTAAGCGCCTCCGATGTAGGGTATGTCTCAGCGATGCAGGACCATGATTCGAGAATACCTATGCGGGTCCGAGGACCTATGCGGGACTACGAGTTCCGTGTTAGTGCGGGTTATACCTCATGCGGTCTACGTGGCCACGCGACTACGAGTCCGGGGCGATGCCGAGGAGTAGCTACCCTCGACGCGGGAATACCTCACGCGCTACGTGAGTGGCCTATGCGACTACGGAGTCGAGATTAGGCTTGCATAATGATACTATGGGCGATTGGCCTTGCTTCGATCATTCGCGACCTAGAAAAGACACATACGATTTAATTGCTATTACTCTTGTTTGTGATGTGGCACTATGCGGTTACATTGGTTGTTTCGTACATATTTGTAAAATTGGTTTAAAATGATATGATTTCATTTAAGTACTTTACAGTTTCACATACTTGGTACCTGTTGTACTTACCTCCTTCGGGGGGCTGCGTTCATGCCGCAGGTAAGGGCAAGCAGGTGCTAGATCCGCATCCTTAGGATCTTTGCTTTGGTGTCAGGAGCTCCATCTTCTCCGGAGGCTCGACTTTTGGTATGGTTCTCCCTGAGTTGTAGATATATGTCCATTCAGGGTATGGCGGGGCCCTGTCCCGCCATAGTTGTTTATTTCCTTAGAGGTCTGTAGTCCTATTGTACAGTTGGGATGTAACTGCCAGAATTTGGGTTTATATATATTATGCCGAAAGGCGACTTTTCTCATATAAACTGTGTCTCAATTTTCATTGATTCATGTCTTGTTTTATATTCCGCTGATTTTCTCTGATGTATGACTGCTTGGGTGCCCGGGTAAGGCACGATCCACGCCCCGAACGGTCGTGACAAAAGTGGTATCGAAGCGATTAATCCTCGGAAAGTGTCTACGCACCGTATCCAGAAGTCTTGATTATCGGTGTGTTGTGCACCACACCAATAATCGGAGGCTATAGGATATTTAGGATTGGTTTCCATTCTTCTCACTCGAGATCGTGCCTTAGAGTCATGTTATAAGTTGGACCCTCTAACGTGTTCCTTTCTATAACGATTATGCCTCCACGTAAGGCAACCCGCCCGTGGCGGCAAGGCGTAGGAGCTGCTAGTGGGACACCTAGAGTCACGAGGCTCGAGCCCGCCATACCCGAGACAGCTAGTTCTACGACGCCGACCCTGTGAGGTTTAGGCCGCAGCAGTGGCGATGAGACCACAAGACTACACCTCCACCCCACACCGAGCAGATGAGATGGTTACTGAGAGATGACCCCATCGCCGGGATCGTGGCGACATGAGGACAGCCGATGCGGTTCAGCCGCCCACCCGAGTACCCGTGGTTCACCCGAGGCGCATAGCTGAGGCTACGGATTTCTGAGTTGTAGCCGCCAGAGTTCTACGGTCGAGGCACGAGGATGATCCGCAGGAGTTCATCCGTCGCCATGAAGGATCATGCGGGTGATCAAGGCTTCAGAGACCGAGTCCGTGACCTTCGGTTCGCATCGGCTACGTGATACCGCAGTCGATTGGTTTGATTCGTGGGAGTTATCTCGGGGAGAGCACGCGTCCCCAGCTACTTGGGACGAGTTCTCGGAGGCTTTCCTCATTCACTTCTTGCCTCCACAGATGAGGAGGGCACGGGCCAACAGATTTTTATTGCTGAGACAGAGAGGGCGCACAGTCAGGGAATACAACGTTGAGTTCTCGATATGTCCCAGCGTTGGTAGCAGATATGGAGGATAGGGTGCACCGCTACGTCACCGGGCTAGATGATTATATGGCCGAGTCTTGTGCGGGTGTTTCTCTTCAGCCGGGTATGGACATTACCCGCATGCAGGCTCATGCACTTGGATGCGAGGAGCGTAGAGGCCGACGGGTTGACAGACAGCAGCAGACAAAGGCCAGGACGGCAGGGTCTTTTGGTAGCTCTCGGGGTGGACGGCCGGCAGCGATCTAGATTTGCACCACGCCCACTCGAGCACTCCGCACCGCCTTTGAGGACGCACCGGGGCCCCGGACTTGAGCGTCGACGGTAGCAGAGCGCGACGATCGACCACACCCCCTCGGTGGCCGTCATGTAGATCCCATTATGGGAAGTGTGGCATCGCGCACGGAGTTTGTTCTGATTGTGGCCAGCAGGTCACTTTGCGAGGAACCGTGTCACTGCGGCGCTCAGATGGTAGGGTCACCATGTGTTCTTTTGCTCGTCTTCTTCATCTCCTACAGTTACTCGCCCCGGAGGGCAAGGTACTCATGGGCCAGCAGGTCGCGGCAGAGGTCGTGGCGCGGGTCCCAGTTCTAGCGGTCCTCAGAACCGCATTTATGCCTTGTCCAGTCGGCAGGACCAGGAGGCCTCACCTGATGTCGTCACAGGTACTTTATCGGGCCGTTATGATGTATGCGCCTTGATAGATCCGGTTCTACTGTCCTATATATCTCCCCTTATTGCTAGTAGGATAGGGATAGAGCCTGAGTCCATAGATCCTTTCGAGGTAGCTACGCCAGTGGGTGATTCGGTGGTAGCTCGGCAGATATATAGGGCTTGTCCGGGACCATATACTGATCGTCGCACTGGCCGACTTGATAAAGTTGGATATGACCGATATCGACGTGATCATGGGTATGGATTGGCTAGCTTCTGCTACGCCAATGTAGACCGCAGAGAGAGAGTAATGCGGTTCCAGCTTCACGAGGAGCCATTGTTGAGTGAGGAAACACCGTATCGTCGGCGGTAGGTTTATTTCCTACATCAAGGCTAGGAAGATGGTGCGAGGGTACATCTACCATCTCGTTCGTGTTTGATCACGAGGCTGCGTGCGATTTGATCGATTCGAGAGTCGAGAGTTCCCGGATGTGTTTCCGACGACTCCCGTATCCTCCTAAGAGGAGATAGATTTTGTATCGATGTCTTGCGGACACTCGGCCTATTTCCATTCCGCCATACAGATGGCACCGCCGAGTTGAGAGAGTTGAAGGACCACCGAGATATTTGCCGGAGAAGCGGCTTCATCAGCCTAGTGTTTCTCCCCGGGAGCGCCATTGTTCGTGAAGAAGAAGGGCGGACGCGCTGCGTGTGTTGATTACAAACCGAACAAGGTGACCATTAAGAATGATACCCTTCCCGTGATTGATGATTTGTTCGACCAGTTGCGGGCGCGAGATGTTTCTCCAAGATTGATCTGCGATCGGGCTATCATCAGTGCAGCGTCGAGAGGCGGATGTCCCTAGGATCGCATTCCGACCCGCGACGCATTATGAGTTCGTGGTTATGTCTTTCGGTTGACCAATGCTCCGCGATATTTATGGATCGATGAACCGAGTGTTCAAGCCATTTTTGGACACGTTTGTGATAGTGTTCATTGATGACATCTTGGTTTATTCTCGCCAGAGCGGGAGCATGCGAGCATTTGAGGTCTGTTGAGAGTTCTCCAGACCAAAGCTTGCACGCCAAGTTTTCCAAATGTGAGTTTTGGTTAACTTCGTGGCTTTTTTGGGCATATTGTCGGGTGATGGTATTCGTGGATACGCCAAGATCGAGGTAGTCGAGTTGGCCTAGACCTACTACTCCGGCGAGGTGCGCAGCTCGGGCCTCGCGAGTTACTATCGGCGGTTCGTGGAGAAGTTTGCTTTATCTCTCGCACCATTGACTAGGTGACTCGAGGCGGCTAAGTTTGATGACGATGCGTGAGCGGGGTTTCCGATTCTTGGCGAGATCGACGACCGCCCCGTTCTTACTCTTCCGGAGGTCCAGACGGTTATGTTGTGTATTGTGATCGTCGCGCGTTGGGCTCGGATGTGTGTTGATGCACTGGTAAGGTTATAGCGTCACGATCCCGGCCTTAAGAAACACGAGAGGAACTACCCCACCCATGATTTGGAGTCGCGGTGATTCACGCTTTGAAGATCTGGAGGCACTATTTGTATGGGTTCATGTGGATATTTATACGCACCACAAGAGCCTCCAGATATCTTCACCAGAGGGAGTGAACTTACGGCAGGCGGTGGTTAGAGTTACTCGAGGATTATGACGTTGATATCCTGTACCACCCGGGAAGGCCAATGTTGGCGAATGCCCTTAGTCGTAGTCGATGGGTAGCCTATCGATGCGGCCGAGATGAGGCATGGTTCGTGATTTGCATCGATTAGCGAGCCTGGTGTCCGCTTGATTGATTCCGATAGCGTAGGGTTCGAGTTCGAGAGGTTGCCGAGTCTTCCATCGCCGGCGAGGTGAAGAGGCAACAGCTGAGGATCCGGTTTTGATTCGTATCGTGATACGCTCTTCGTGAGGAAGGGTCCTTTGAGGTAGCACCGATGGGGTGCTAAGGTTTGAGGGCGTTGTGTGTTCCGGATGTTTCCGACTTGGCAGCGAGTTCTAGGGAAGCACACGGCAAGCGTTACTATCCATCCGGGTCGACCAAGATGTACCACGACCTTAGATCCGTATTGGTGGGACGGCTTGAAGAGGGACGTTGCAGAGTTCGTAGCTCAGTGCCCGTGTTGTCAGCAGGTGAAGGTAGAGCACCAAAGGCCTGGTGGTTTGTTGCAGACGATAGAGATCCCGACAGGGAAGTGGGAGGTGATCAACATGGACTTTATCACGTGATTACCTCGCACTCAGGAAACATGATTCTATTTGGGTTATCGCCGACAGTGATGAAATCAGCCCACTTTCTTCCGATCAGGCGACTTTTTCTACCGAGGATTATGCCGACTTTATATCCGAGAGATCGTCGATCGCATGGAGTCCCTATTTCGATCATATCGCATGCAGGAGCCCGGTTTACGCTAACTTCGGAGGTCTTTCCGTAAGGGTTTGGGGACGCAGTGAGCTCGAGCATCGCATTCCATCCACAGCAGACATCGACAGTCGAGCGCACTATCCGCACTCTTGAGGATATGTTGCGAGCCCGTGTTATCGACTTCGTGGTAGCCGGGAGGATCATTTGCCTCTAGTTGAGTTTGCGTATAATAATAGCTACCACTCCAAGATTCGGATGGCGCCTTATGAGGCCTTGTATGGGAGGAAGTGCGGATCGCCGATAGGCTGGTTTGATGGCGGCGGTGCGATTAGTAGGACCAGATTTGGTGCAAGCAGCGGATAAGGTGAAGCTTATCCAGAGCGATTCTTGGCGACTGTAGTCGATGTGTCATACGCAGATCATCGCCGTCGCATCTAGAGTTCGAGGTTGGTGATTGGGTTTTCTTGAAAGTGTCACCCATGGCGGTGTGATGAGATTCGGAAGAAAGGGAAACTCGGCCGAGGTACATTAGGCCGTTCGTATTGTCCGCAGGTAGGCAAGGTTGCTATGAGTTGGATCTGCCGTCCGATCTGAGGCAATGCATCCGGTGTTTCATGTTTCTATCCGAGGAGATGTATCGGGATCCATCTAGAGTGCATCCTATTGGCGATGTCCAGTGACCGAGGGTTATCGTATGAGAGATTCCCATGGCGATAATCGATCGTCGGAGTTAGGCGTCTGCGGACCAAGGACGTGACTTTCGTCAAAGTCTTATGGCGGAACGAGCTCAGGGAGGAGATGACGTGGGAAGCTGAGGAGGACATGAGGCAGAAGTATCCTCACTTATTCCCCACACCTCCAGGTAACTCACTTTCCTACTTGTTGATTTAATTTACTTATTGCCTAAGTGTTGATTTGTGGCCGTGTGTGGCATTCGCTAACTGTTTAAGTTATGAGAAACCTTATCATTATCCTGCTGGGAAGGAACATTCGGGACGAATGTTTCTAAGGAGGGGAGAATGTTATACCCCGTATTTCCAGAGTATGTACGTAAGGGCGTACGTACAAAAAGTTTAGCCTTAAGTTAGGCACTTTTGGACGAATTTGTGCACAACTCACAAAACGAATGGTTTTCCGACGAAACGTTTTACAAAACTTGCGAGGGGAAAATTCCGGCTATGTCATTTATTATTTTTGCGGATTTTTCCGAGCGACGGAACCTTTTTGGGCCAACGAGAGGGTGACACTTGTCACCCTCAAGTGGACGGCTAAATGGGCTTTTTCCTTGGACGATTGGGAGGGTTTTGAGGCCTAAGACATGGGCCATTGTTTGTGGAGTGATTGGAGGAGTAGGTTAGGGGGCACTTGGTGTCACGACCCGAACCCGGGCCCGTGACTGGTGCCTTACCCCGGGCACCCTAGTGATACAACATCAGAGAAAACCAGCGGAAATAAAAACTTAAACATTTTAAATAGACATGGATCAAGATAAAAGAAAATAGGCCAACCAAAACGGTTGCCTTTCAACATATATATATATATATATAACATTTGAACAGTTACAATCCTTACAACCCTGCCCACAATAGTGCTACAGACCTCTAAGATTTTTACAACAACTATGACGGGACAGGGCCCCGCCATACCCCTGAATGTACAAGAACCTACAGACTCAGGGTAACATACCAAAGATAAGCCTCCGAAGGAACGGAGCTTCCCAATACGCTGAAAGGTGATCCTAAAATGGATCGACAACCGATGTACTTCTACTGCGGCGATGAATGCACCCAAGGAGGTCGATAACAGTACCAAGTATGTGAAATCAGAAATATCAGAAATGAAATCATAGCGATCTATATAAAGCGGAGACATGTATGATAACCAAACTACGGTACACAACATATAAACAAATATATCAAGTCGTGGACTCACGCCCTCCAAATCATCACTCGTGCCCGTGGAATTCCTTCCTCACTGCCGGCAGTCTATGATATAACAACACCAAGGAGTACACCTGAACACCAAGTCCCACCTGATGCCAAAGCCGTACCACGAGACTTCGTCACTATACTGACTCGCGAAGCTGACACGTGGAAAGTGCAATAACCTATACCCGATCCACCTGCGCCACGTAGCTGACGGGGGCAAGTAACGGCTACGCACCCGATCACAACCGTAAGTCACGATACTTCGCCGCGAAGCTGACACGTGGTAAGTGCAACAACCTGTACCAGATCCACCTGCGCCACGTAGCTGACGGGGGCAAGTAAACAGGCTACGCACCCAATCACAACCGTAAGTCACGATACTTCGCCATAACCAAAAATGGTCACATGTCCACAGAATCCATCAACGGTGTAGACATGCCCATGTACTAATGCTAATGGAAGCATACCCGTGGAATCTCCCACATCGCCGACGCCCAAGTAAGTTCTCCACAAGTCAACCGGCCCTCCATCGAGAGACGCGGTAGAATAGAGACACAATTCTTGAACAACAAGGACTATCTCAATAAGCATAGGCAAGTTACACAACAACAAGCATAGGCAAGTTACACAACAACAAGCATAGGCAAGTTATACATAACTCTAAGTACTTTCATTTTATGCCAAAGTCCGGGTTTTAACCCTAAAGTACTACGAACGTTAAATTCCTTTTAAGAGATCCATTCCTTTTATGAAAATCACCCGATACCCGTAGTATAAAATAGAGTGACTTACATCTTTTAAGTAAACCAAAACAACTTCCATACTTTCCTTTTTAAAACCAATTAAGGCAATACCATGCCTTCTTTTTAGACCAAAACACTTCTCTTTTTAAAGTCAAGTTACCACATTAAAACCAATGATAAAACCCTTCTTTTATTTTCATAAAGTCGTTATAACCAACTTCCCATAAAGTCATATAACACTTTATGTTTGAAACCATTTTAAGACAACACAATGCCTTTCTTTTCCCTAAAGTTCCAGGTTGCCTAATTTCAATTACGCAAGTCTCTTTTTAGAAAAGTTTCATAGTTCAATGTCTTAATCTCTTTTAAAACAATTGAGTAACATATGCCATAAAGTAGTAGGTTATTCTTGTTCATAAATCTTATTAAGCGACCATGATCTAGGAAATGTAATATCATTTTGTCTCATCTTAGATTCTATGCATATGGAGGTTTCTACTGGTTTTAATAATACTTCTTTATTCAATACATTTTCCTTTATTAACGCTGCAGTGGTTTGTCGATACACATTCGATTTCAAATCAAGAAACATTATTCCTTTAAAACCACGTACTCATTACTCACGAATGAGGTTTCACACAAAACTCATATTAATTCATTTAAGTTAAGTCTCTTATCTTATAAGATCAATTCTCTTAACTTCTAAAATCAGTAAACCATTTTCTTTACCTCTCTTAAGACGTTATACCTAACTCCCCATAAAGCTAGTATAACTCTTTTTAAAACCTTTAAAACCAAGTGTTACTCTTCTTTCAAAAATGGTTTCTTAACTCTTGTGACATACTTCAAGTTTCTTATTATTCGGGCTTAAGTCAAAAGACATTTCCGCACAACCACGTTCAATTAGCACACGACGTCTCACCGTACTATATATTATTCGTGCTTAAGTCAAAAGACATTGCCGCACTATATATATCTTCCTTTAAAATATCATGCTCAAGAGTATAGGAAGAATCACATACCTCGCGACGATTATCGACTATAAGCAAACGCTCACGGCTATAACCCGCTAGCCTTGTCCACCTTCTAAGTAGCACATGCTACTTGCGAACATTCAACCAATAAAGGTTATCACCATCTGTAATACATCCATGTAAGTACAGTTTAACTTCTACTTATTCTTCTGATGTGATTTCAGTTCAAGTCTATTCTGTAATATCCTTCTATTACATTTCAATTCTCTTCTATGAATCTTATATTCATTTCTACTACGACAGTATGTAATTTCCAATTACAATAGAAGAATGATAGTATTTACCTCGATGAGCCCAAAATTATCCGAGTTTAAAGTCGCCTCCCGAGCAACGCAGCTCCTAATCCGAGTGCTCGATCCGCTCCAAACAACCCTTAGAAGTTCTAACCAACTTCTACTCAAATACTTCAACTATCAATGAAGATTTCCTTAGGGTTTCGTTTAGTGGCTAAAGGAAGTATAATAGTATTTTCTGGGCTTTTGTATAAGTGTAACCTTGGGAATACTACAAGGTATTTGGGCCAAGGTATTTGGGCATTATAACAATACTTGGAGAAGTATTTCTCAACCAAGGGGGGTAGTATTTCGACTAGCAACTAGGCTAGGGGAGGGGGTATTCTCGGCCGAGGGCCTCCAAGAGGGGCGGGTGTTTCGCCAGGCTACCACAAAGGGGGAGAGGGTGTGGCGGACGAGAGCACAAGAGGGAGAGGGAGGGTTTTTGCCTTAGAAGTTTTCAAGTGAGGATGAAGAAAGTCTTCAACTTAGGGGAGTATTTATAGGCTAACCAAAGGCCAACCAATGGCCAAGATGAAGACAAGTGTGGTGCAAGTGTAGGGCTAGATTTTAACCATGTGGACCTTATCCATCTACCACACAACTTGCACAAAATATCCTACCAACTAAAGTGCTCTCTTTCGTCCCTTTGCCGCCCCAAGTCCTTCCAATGTGAGGGTGACACATGTCACCCTCCCGTTGGTCCAAAATGTTTCGTCTCTCGGAAAAATCCGCAAAAATTAGAAATGACATAGCCGGAATTTTCCCTTCGCAAGTTTAGTAAAACGTTTCGTCGAAAAACGACTCCTTTCGGCACTTGTGCCCAAATTTCGAACCTTGCCTAATCTTAAGGCTTAAATTTTTATCGTGCGCCTCACGCATACATACTGCGGAAATACGGTATAACATTCTCCCCTCCTTAGAAACATTCGTCCCGAATGTTCCTTCTCAAGACGGATAACGATAAAGTTCCTCTAACAAGTTGTCAACGCCACACCTGGCCACGTAATAACACTCGTTCTCTTCCTTCCTTACTCGTCGTGCCCTTCTCGAACACTTGAACTCTTCTAGTAAACGTACCACACTTCAGTCATCGCTTCAGTTCTCAAACTTTGGAGTCACCACCTCCAAACTTGGTCATCTTACTAGCCGCAATCTCCCTTAAGACCATTCCCGGCCTTTACGATCCGCTTCTGGTCGAACATATCCACGAACTCATACGATGGTCGTCTAAACTTGGGCCTAGCACCCTCGTGACCCTACCACCTGGCGGGACCACCCAGAGCTGACCCCACCTCGAAACAGGCCGCGGGTTGGCCCTCAACATGGCCCCAACCCGACCCACTTAACGCATCACGCTCTTGTTCCCCGATCCGGAACAATCTTACCTATACAGGTCATGAAAGCTACCACTTCCATTTAACACTACCCAAGGAAATTTTTCCCACAATTACTCCACGTATACCTATACGTTCTGACAAGGATCACTCGCAAAAACTTGTACTCAAGACGGCCTTACATCTAAGGTCTCAACTGTAATATTCTAAGGTTCATCATTTTCTCACCCCCAGGCTTACCCTTTTTCACTAACCAGGTTTCTAAATCACATTTTAGCACAAAGCTATCCGACATAACACTAAACACATCATCAATATCAATACATACAAAACTCTAGAGGGTTAAGGATATACCTGAAAATAGGCGGTTCAAAGGACCGCTAAAACTGGGAACTTCCACCGCGACCTCTATCGTGGCCCGCCGATGTAAGAACATCCTGCCTAGCTATGGAAGGTGAAGAACCCGCAACTGATCTAGTAGTCTGTGCTATCCCACCAGTGCTACCCCTGGTCGGACAGTCTCCCGTCAAATGGCCCTGTCGGCCGCAAGTATAGCAATCTCCCAAACCAGTACGACATTCCCCTCTATGGGCTTTACCACAACGGTCACACTGAGATACGGGTGGCCTCATCCGGCGAGCACTCCTACTCCCCTGAAAATCTGAACCCTGGGAGCCCTGACCTGCTCCTGAATATTCCAAACGTCCCGACGACGGTGGGGGACCACTTGGTACTGGCGGAGGCGCATAATCGCTCTTCTTTGAGGCGGTCCGCTCGAAAGTCACCAGAGGACCTCGCTGCTCGCCTCTTCACGATCTCGGCCATTCCGTCGATTCTCCGCCTCACATCCAAGCGCATAAGCTCGCGTGCGGGCAATGTCCATGCGGTGAAGAGCTACACCAACAACTCTCGGCTAGGTAATCATCGAGCCTCAGAACATATCGGTGCACTCGATCCTCCATACTAGCTACCAACGCGGACGCGTCGCCAATGAGTCGAACTCACATTGTACTCCGAACCGCACGCCGCTCGCCGCAACACCAAAAATCATCGACCGAGCCCTCCTCATCCGGGAGGCAAGAAATGTGCAAGAAATGCCTCGAGAACTCGTCCCATATAGCCGGAAGTGCATTCTCTCCCGACAGCTCCCACGATCAAACCCGATCATGCGGTATCACGCACCGATGCGAACCTAGGACCACCGACTCGGTCTCCGTGCCTTGATAACTCTCATGATCCAGAATCGCCGGATGAACTCCTGCGGATCATCCTCGTGCCTCGACCCATAAAACTCGCGGGTTACATCTCGTAAAATCCAGTAGCCTCCAACTATCCGATCTAGGTGAACCACTGGTGCTATTGGAACTGCTGCGTCCAACTTATCCTCAAGTTCGCCACAACCCCGTCATTAATCGCCACTATCATTCATCTCTCTCGCCTGCATCGCGGACTGGAGGCTCAGTCTTGTGGTCTCGCCACGCTTTACTCGCGACTCCTCTCGCCGCTTTGCCGGATTGCCTTACGCGGAGGCATAATCGTAAAACGGCACGCGGGGGTCCAACTTACAACATACTCTAAGGCACGATCTCGTAATGAGAAGAAGGAAACCAATCCTAAATGTCCTATAGCCTCGATTATAGATGTGGTGCACAACACATCGATAATCAAGACTCTACTAGACACGGTCAGTAGACACTTTCCGAGGACTAATCGCTCGATACCACTTTTGTCACGACCAACCCGCCCGTGGATCGTGTCTTTGTCACGACCAACCCGGCCCGTGGATCGTGCCTTACCGGGCACCCTAGTGATACAACATCGAGAAAATCAGCGGAAATAAAAACATGAACATGAATTAAGAGACAAGATAAATAAACAAAGCCAACCAAAAGCGATTGCCTTCATCATATATACATAAATACCCAACGGTTATCCTTTTTACAAACCCCGCCACAACGGTTACTGCACTCTAAGATTTATACAACAACTATGACGGGACGTGGCCGCCATACCCACGATGCAAGACCTACAGACATCGTGGTAACATACCAAAGATAAGCCTCCAAGGAACGGAGCTTCCCAATACGAAAGGTGATCCTAAAAGCGGGGATCGACAATGATGTACTTCTACCGCAGATTGAACGCAGCCCCAAGGAGGTCGATAACAGTACCAAGTATGTGAAACTATAAAATCAGAAATGAAATCATACTAGCCTATAAAAGCGTGAGATGTGTATGATAACCAAACTACAAGATACACACATAATAGATTATATCAATTCGTGGTCTCACGCCCACAACATCAATCCCGCCTGGAGTACCTTTCCTCACCGCCAGCCTATGATATGATAACAACAAGACAAAGAATCCAAATGGGAGCATACCCGCGCGCTACGATCGTGTCGAGATGTCCAAAGGGAACAAATAAGACAACATTCCAAATGGAAGCATACCCGCGCTACGCATCGTGTCGGTATGTCCAAAGGAAACAATAAGACAAAGATTCCAAATGGAAGCATACCCGCGCGCTTACGATCGTGTCGAGATGTCCAAAGGGAAACAATAAGACAAAGATTCCAAATGGAAGCATACCCGCGCGCTACGCGTCGCACGAGATGTCCAAAGGGAAACAATAAGACAACAAGCGGAATCAAAGTGGAAGCATACCCGCGCGCTACGATCGTGGTCGATATGTCCAAAGCGATTAACAAAAGTAACACCATCAACAGAACGCACTGCGGAATTTATCCGTCACGCCGGTCACGCCCAAGTAATTTCTCAACAAGTCAACCGACCTCCATCGAGACGCGGTAGTATAGAAACACAATTCTTGCACAACAAAGGTTATCACAACAAGCATAGGCAAGTTTCACAACTACAAGCATAGGCAAGTGTATACACAACTCGAAGTACTTTCATTTTTATGCCCAAGTTCGGGTTTTACCCCTAAAGTACTACGACGTTAAATTCCTTTAAAGAGATTTATTCCTTTTATAAAAGTCACCCGATACGTAGTATAAAATAGAGTGACTTATATCTTTTAAGTAAACTAAAACAACTTCCATACTATCCTTTTAAAACCAAATTAAGGCAACACCATGCCTTCTTTTTAGACCAAAACACTTCTTTTTAAAGTCAAGTTACCACCTTAAAACCGTTGATAAAACCTTCTTTTGTTTTCATAACGTCGTTATAACCAACTTCCCATAAGGTTGTTATAACACGTTATGTTTTAAACCATTTTAAGACAACACAATGCCTTTCTTTACCCTAAAGTTCCAGTTTGCCTAATTTCAATTACGCAAGTCTCTTTTTAGAAAAGTTTCATAGTTCAATGTCTTAATCTCTTTTAAAACAATTGAGTAACATATGCCCTAGGCGAGTAGGTTATTCTTGATCATAATCAATCTTATTAAGCAGCCATGATCTAGAAAATGTAATATCATTTTGTCTCATCTTAGCTTCTATGCAGATGGAGGTTTCTACTGGTTTTAATAATACTTCGTTAGTCATTACATTTTCCTTTATTAGCGCTGCAGTGGTTTGTTCGATACTTATTCTGATTTCCGAATCAGTAAAACATTATTCCTTTTAAAAATCAAGTACTCATTACTCACGAATGAGGTTTCACACTAACATCCATATCAAGTCAAGTATCTTAAGACGTTATACCTAACTTCCCATAAAGCTAGTATAACTCTTACGTTTTCAAAACCAAGTATTACTCTTCTTTCAAAACGGTTTCTTAATGAAATACTTCAAATGCTTTATTATCACATATCAAGTCAGTTATAAGTCAAATCAGTTACCTTTTAACAATCACAAAGCATTTTCTTATCTACATAAAGCTGTTATAACCAACCTCCCATAAAGTCGTTATAACACTTTATGTCTCAAACCAATCAAATACATTTAGCACATGTACGTCTACCGTACTACATAGTTACACACATATCATGCTAGAAAAGATAGGAAGAGGTTCACATACCTCGCGACGATTATCGATTAATAGCAAAACGCTCCAAGTACCTCAAACCGTCGGCTACTCCTTAAGCCAAGTAGACCACGCCACACGTAGTATTTCAACCTATAGAGGCCACAAGGCGCCTATTAACATCTTAAATCTCATTGTAGAATATTCTACGTAAAATTCGCGGACCTCTCCGCAACAACAGCGTAAATCTCCTCCTCTATCGGGGGCGGCTACCAAGCCAACCAGGGGGGGGGTTAACCCGTCTAACCGGCCGTGTACAATTCTACTACACAGTAATGCTACACAAGTCTCATCTGATACACCCTATGTAATTACAGTTCAGTTCTCTTCTTTAAATTCAGGCTTAAGTCGCAAGACATTGCCGTAAGTATTATTCAGGCTTAAGTCAAAAGACATTGCCGCACAACTATGTTCAGTTCTATATATAGTATACTTAACTATATACTCCTACAACATGTAATTTCCAATTACAACAGAAGGTTAGGAATGTTTACCTCGATAAGCCCAAAATTATCCGAGTTTATATGTCGATCCTGAGCAAGGTTTAGCTCCTACTCCGTGCGCTCCGACCCGCTCCAACCAACCCTTAGAAGTTCTAACCAACTTCTACTTATAACTTCAACTACGGGTGAAGATTTTTCCAAAGGGTTTCATTTAGTGGCTAAAGGAAAGTATACTAGTATTTATGGGCTTTTCGTATAGAGGTAACCTTGGGAATACTACAAGGTATTTAGGCCAAGGTATTTGGGCATTACAACAATACTAGGAGAGTATTTCTATACCACAACAAGGGGTATTATACGAAAACAACTAGGCTAGGGGGGGTAGGCTCTCGGCCACAAGGCCCAACAAAGGGGGAGGGGACTTGGCCGAATGCTACACTTAAGGGGGAGGGATTTTTGAGACTTGGAGAATGATTTTGGATGAAGAATTTCATCAACTAAGGGGGGTATTTATAGGTCAAGCAATGGCCAACCAATGGCCAAGATGAAGACAAGTGTTAGGCAAGTGTAGGGCTAGGATTTGGACAAGTGTTTGTGGGCCCCACTTTCTCATCTACTACACAAAATATCTAGCCAAACATTGACCAAATGTTTAAGGCAAGAAACATGAAAAAAACGTGCCAAAGGGAGCTCAACCAAATCGCCCACTGGGTGACAAGTGTCACCTCCCGTTGGTCCAAAATATTTCGCCTCTCTAAAAATCCGCAAAAATATAAATGACATAGCCGGAATTTTCCCTACGAAAGTCGTGGAAACGTTTCGTCTAAACACGACTCTTTTCGGGTGTTGTGTACAATTTTCGAAACTATGCTTACTTTAAGGCTCAAATTAATATACGTACGCCCTCACGTACATACTCAGGAAATACGGGGTATAACATTCTCCCCTCCTTAGAAACATTCGTCCCGAATGTTCCTTCTAAGCCTCAAAACAAACATGCGCCAGTATAGTCTTCACTACTATACTTACGAGAACAATCCTGCCACACCTGGCCACAGAAACACCCGCGCAAATACTTACATCCAAGTCCACGAGGAAACACCTCTAACATCACAAACTTTTGTCACTTTGCCGCGAGGTTCTAGTGTCACTCGTGACCCAACAAATGGTACCGGACTGCATGCGATCCCTGAGGTCTAAAATATACATCCTTCGCACCTTCTCCCTTCACAAGAAATGATCATATCTATGCTCGCAATACATGCTCGCCTCTACCCTTACTCGTCGTACTCTTCTCGAACACTTGAACTCTTCTAGTATACGTACCACACTTCAGTCCTCGCTTCAGTTCTCCAAACCTTGGAGTCACCACCTCCAACTTGGTTATCTTACTAGCCTCAATCTTCCTTAAGGCCATTCCGGCCTTCACGATCCGCTTATGGTCGAACATATCCACGAACTCATACGATGGTCATATAAACTGGCCTAACACCCTCGTGACCTACCACTGGCGGGACCACCCAGAGCTGACCCTACCGAACAGCCGCGTGTTGGCCCGCATCCTGGCCCCAACGCGACGCACTTATCGATTCAAGCTCTTGTTCCCCGATCCGGAACAATCTTACCTCTACAGGTCATGAAAGCTACCACTTCCATTGCACACTACCCAGGGACTTTATCACACAAAACGTTCTAGGCATAAAATGCGCTCCGACAAGGATCACTTGCAAAATCTGGTACTCAAGACGACCTTACATCTAAGGTCTCAACTGTAATATTCTCAGGTTCATCATTTTCACCCCAAGCTTACCCTTCTCACTAACCAGTTCTACATCACGCTTTAGCACAAAGCTATCTCAACATAACACTTAACACATTATCATAACATCAATACATACAAGTCTCTAGAGGTTAAGGATATACTGAAAATAGGCGGTCAAAGGACCGTTAAAATCGGGAACTTCCACCGCGACTCTACCGGGCTCCGGTGTATGAACATCCCGCCTAGTCAGAAGGTGAAGAACCCGCAATCGATCTCGTAGTGCAGGCTATCCTACCAGCTACCCTGGCCTGGACAGTTTCTCCAAAATGGCCTCGCTGGCCGCATGTAAAACAAACTCCCTGACTAGCACGACACTCCCATCGCGAGTCTACCACAGTCACAACGAGGTAGGGTGGCTTCACCGTTAACACCGCTTCCCGAAAATCAACCTGGAGCCACGACCGCTCTCAAAACTCGACGCTCAAGATTGTAGAGGACCACTCAGATCGGGCGAGGCGCATAACTAGTCTCGCCGAGGCGGTGCGCTCGAAAATCACCAGGACCTGCAGCTTCGCCTCTTCTGGCGACTTTGGTCATTCGCCGATTTCTCCGCCTCACCTCGAGTGCATAAGCCTTCACGCGGCAATGTCCATGCCCTACCAAGAGCTACACCGAACAACTCTCGCTAGGTAATCATCGAGCCTCAGAACATATCGGTGGACTCGATCCTCCATACTAGCTACTAATGCGGGACGCATCTGGCCAATGAGTCGAACTCCACATTGTACTCCCGCATCAGACGCCTGCTTCGCCGCAACACCAAAAATCACGGCCCGAGCCTCCTCATCCGTGGCGGCAAGAAGTGTGCAAGAAATGCCTTTGAGAACTCGTCCCACAAAGCCTAAGGCATTCTCTCCCGACAGCTCCCACGATCAAAACCAATCGATCGCGTATCACGCACCGATGCGAACCTAGGACCACCGACTCGGTCTCCCATGCCTTGATCACTCATGATCCGTCAGAATCGCCGGATGAACTCCTCGGATCATCTCGCACTCACCCATAAAACTATGGCGGTTACACTCGTAAAATCCCGTAGTCTCAAACCGCTCGCCGGGTTGAATTACGGTGCTACTGGATCGAACCGCTGCTGGCCCAAATTATCTCAAGTTCGCCACAACCTCGCCATTAATCGGGCCATCTCTTGTAACCCATCTCTCTCTCGCCTCACTGTAGGATCGAGGCTCGTGCATCGTGGTCTCAGAGACCGCCACGCTTCTACTCGTATCTCTCTCGCCGCTTGCCCTTCTGGGCCACTGCCTCGCGAGGCATAATCGTAAAAACGAGATACGTCGGAGGGTTCAACTTACAACACAGACTCTAAGGCACGATCTCGTAATGAGAAGAATGGAAACCAATCCTAAATGTCTCAGACCTCACGATTATAGATGTGGTGCACAACACATCGATAATCAAGACTCTACTAGACACGGTCAGTAGACACTTTCCGAGGACTAATCGCTCGATACCACTTTTGTCACGACCCAACCTGCCCGTGATCGTGCCTACCCCGCACCCTAGTGATACAACATCGGAGAAAAATCAGTGAAATAAAAACATGAACATGAATTAAGAGACAAGATAAATAAACAAAGCAACCAAAACGATTGCCTTTCATCATATATACATAAATACCCGACAGCTTATCCTTTTACAAACCTCGCCACAACAAAGCATGCACTCTAAGATTTATACAACAACTATGACGACAGGGCCGCCATACCCCGACAGCATAAGACCCTACAGACATCGTGGTAACATACCAAAGATAAGTCTCCAAGGAACGGAGCTTCCCAATACGCCAAAGGTGATCCTAAAAGCGGGGATCGACAAATGACGATTTCTACTGCAGATTGAACGCAGCCTCAAGGAGGTCGATAACAGTACCAAGTATGTGAAACTATAAAATCAGAAATGAAATCATACTAGCCTATAAAAGGTGAGATGTATGATAACCAAACTACGATACACACATAATAGCTTATATCAATTCGTGGTCTCACGCCCACAACATCAATCCTGCCCGCGAGTACCTTCCTCACCGCAGCTTGCATGATATGATAACAACAAGATCAGATCCAAATGGGAGCATACCCGTGCGCTACGCATCGTGTCAGGATGTCCAAAGGGAAGAAAAAAGACAACATTCCAAAAGGAATCATACCCGTGCGCAAAGCTGCGTGTCAGCATGTCCCATGGGAAACACTAAGACAAAGATTCCAAATGGAAGCATACCCGCAGCGCTACGATCGTGTCGATATGTCCAAAGGGAAACAATAAGACAAGATTCCAAATGGAAGCATACCCGCGCGCTTACGATCGCGTCGTGATGTCCAAAGGGAAACAATAAGACAACAAGGCGATAATCAAAGTGGAAGCATACCCGCGCGCTACGATCGTCGCGATGTCCCAAAGCGATTAACAAAAGTAACACCATCAACGTGAACGCATCTGCGGAATTTATCCGTCACCGCCGGCCACGCCCAAGTAATTTCTCAACAAGTCAACCGACCTCCATCGAGACGCCAGAGTATAGAAACACAATTCTTGCACAACAAAGGTTATCACAACAAGCGTAGGCAAGTTTCACAACAACAAGCATAGGCAAGTTTCACAACAACAAGCATAGGCAAGTTTATACACAACTCAAGTACTTTCATTTTATGCCCAAGTTCTGTTTTACTCTAAAGTACTACGTACGTTAAATTCCTTTTAAAGAGATTTATTCCTTTTATAAAAGTCACCCGATACCCGTAGTATAAAATAGAGTGACTTATATCTTTTAAGTAAACTAAAACAACTTCCATACTATCCTTTTTAAAACCAAATTAAGGCAACACCATGCCTTCTTTTTAGACCAAAACACTTCTCTTTTTTTTAAAGTCAAGTTACCACCTTAAAACCAGTGATAAAACCTTCTTTTGTTTTCATAACGTCGTTATAACCAACTTCCCATAAGGCTATTATAACACGTTATGTTTTAAACCATTTTAAGACAACACAATGCCTTTCTTTACCCTAAAGTTCCAGTTTGCCTAATTTCAATTACGCAAGTCTCTTTTTAGAAAAGTTTCATAGTTCAATGTCTTAATCTCTTTTAAAACAATTGAGTAACATATGCCCTAGGCGAGTAGGTTATTCTTGATCATAATCAATCTTATTAAGCAGCCATGATCTAGAAAATGTAATATCATTTTGTCTCATCTTAGCTTCTATGCATGGAGGTTTCTACCGGTTTTAATAATACTGTTAGTCATTACATTTTCCTTTATTAGCGCTGCAGTGGCTTGTTCGATACTTATTCTGATTTCCGAATCAGTAAAACATTATTCCTTTTAAAAATCAAGTACTCATTACTCACGAATGAGGTTTCACACTAACATCCATATCAAGTCTCTTAAGACGTTATACCTAACTTCCCATAAAGCTAGTATAACTCTTACGTTTTCAAAACCAAGTATTACTCTTCTTTCAAAACGGTTTCTTAATGAAATACTTCAAATGCTTTATTATCACATATCAAGTCAGTTATAAGTCAAATCGCTACCTTTTAACAATCACAAAGCATTTTCTTATCTACATAAAGTCGTTATAACCAACCTCCCATAAAGCCGTTATAACACTTTATGTCTCAAACCAATCAAATACATTTAGCACACGTACGCTCACCGTACTACATAGTTACACACATATCATGCTAGAAAAGATAGGAAGAGGTTCACATACCGCGACGATTATCGATTAATAGCAAAACGCCCAAGTACCTCAAACCGCTCGGCTACTCCTTAAGCCAAGTACCACGCCACACGTAGTATTTCAACCTATAGAGGCCACAAGGCGCCTATTAACATCTTAAATCTCATTGTAGAATATTCTACGTAAAATTCGCAAGACTCTCCCTCCGCAACAACAGAAATCTCCTCCTCTATCGAGGACGGCTACCAAGCCAACCAGGGGGGGGTTAACACGTCTAACCGGACGTACAATTCTACTACACAAGAATGCTACACAAGTCTCATCAGAATACACCATGTAATTACAGCTCGCTCTTCTTTAAATTCAGGCTTAAGTCGCAAGACATTGCCGTAAGTATTATTCAGGCTTAAGTCAAAAGACATTGCCGCACAACTATGTTCAGTTCTATATATAGTATACTTAACTATATACTCCTACAACATGTAATTTCCAATTACAACAGAAGGTTAGGAATGTTTACCTCGATAAGCCCAAAATTATCCGAGTTTATATGTCGATCCTGAGCAAGGTTTAGCTCCTACTCCGCGCTCCGACCGCCTCAACCAACCCTTAGAAGTTCTAACCAACTTCTACTTATAACTTCAACTACGGGTGCAGATTTTTCCAAAGGGTTTCGTGTAGTGGCTAAAGGAAAGTATACTAGTATTTATGGGCTTTTCGGATCGCGGTAACCGTGGGAATACTACAAGATATTTAGGCCAAGGTATTTGGGCATTACAACAATACTAGGAGAGTATTTCTATACCACAACAAGGGGTATTATACGAAAACAACTAGGCTAGGGGGGGTAGGCTCTCGGCCACAAGGCCCAACAAAGGGGGAGGGGACTTGGCCGAATGCTACACTTAAGGGGGAGGGATTTTTGAGACTTGGAGAATGATTTTGGATGAAGAATTTCATCAACTAAGGGGGGTATTTATAGGTCAAGCAATGGCCAACCAATGGCCAAGATGAAGACAAGTGTTAGGCAAGTGTAGGGCTAGGATTTGGACAAGTGTTTGTGGGCCCCACTTTCTCATCTACTACACAAAATATCTAGCCAAACATTGACCAAATGTTTAAGGCAAGAAACATGAAAAAAACGTGCCAAAGGGAGCTCAACCAAACCGTCCACTTGGGTGACAAGTGTCACCCTCCCGTTGGTCCAAAATATTTCGTCTCTCGGAAAAATCCGCAAAAAATATAAATGACATAGCCGGAATTTTCCCTACGAAAGCTGTGGAAACGTTTCGTCGAAAAACGACTCTTTTTGGCACTTGTGTACAAATTTCGAAACTATGCTTACTTTAAGGCTCAAATTAATATACGTATGCCCTCACGTACATACTCAGGAAATACGGGGTATAACAGTCTCACCCGACACCCGTAGTATCAAAATAAAGTGACTAACATTTTAATTAAACCAAAACAACTTCCAGACTTTGCTTTTTAAACCAAATTAAGACAATACCATGCCTTCTTTTTAGACCAAAACACTTCTCCTTTTAAAGTCAAGTTACCATTTTAAAACTAATGATAAAAACCATTCCTTTGTTTTCATAAAGTCGTTATAACTAACTTCCCATAAAGCTGTTATAACACTTTATGTTCTAAACCAAAAACTCTTTAATTCCACAAGTCTCTTTTCCTTTAAAACAACAACAAGTATTCTTTTAAAACCCAAATAACTTACTCTTTTCAAAACAAGTAACTGTTATACCCCGTATTTCCAGAGTATGTACGTAAGGGCGTACGTACAAAAAGTTTAGCCTTAAGTTAGGCACTTTGGACGAATTTGTGCACAACTCACAAAACGAATGGTTTTCCGACGAAACGTTTTACAAAACTTGCGAGGGGAAAATTCCGGCTATGTCATTTATTATTTTTGCGGATTTTTCCGAGCGACGGAACCTTTTTGGGCCAACGAGAGGGTGACACTTGTCACCTCAAGTGACGCCAGGGCTTTTGCCTTGGACGATTGGTAGGGTTTTGAGGCCTAAGACATGGGCCATTGTTTGTGGAGTGATTTGAGGAGTAGGTTAGGGGGCACTTGGGCAAATATTGGCCCTCCACTTGCCCCCCACTTGGCTTGATCATGGCCCTTGGTTTCCATATAAATACCCCTCCCTTTGAAGACTTCTTCATCACAAATCTCCAAGTCTAAAATCCTCCTTCCCCCCTTGTGAGCTCTCGTCCTAGCCTCACTTTCCCTCTAGAAAGCCTAGCCGAAACACCCCTCTCCTCTAGCCTAGTGGCTTTGGCCGAGGCCTTCCCCTTTGGTAGAAAGTTGTCTTCCAAGTTTAGTCACTATTCCAAAATACCCTAGCCCCAAATCCCTTTTAGCATTTTAGTAGAAGTTGTTGGAAACTTCTAAGGGTTCTTGGAGCTATCGGAGCGTGCAAACTAGGAGCTAAACCTTGCTCAGGATCGACTTTTAACTTGGATAATTTTGGGCTTATCGAGGTAAATATCTTGTCCTTCTATTGTAATTGGATATTACATATAAGAATAGTTAAGACTTGGGTATAAGATATAGAAGGATATTAAAGAATAGAAGTCGTTATCACAGAAGGGTAAAATGCAGAAGAAGAATTGAATCAGATTTTACATAGGACTGTATTTACAGTAGACTTGTATAGCTTACCGGGTAGGGAAGTGCTGCCCAATTTTCCGGAGGATAGAGAACCCTCTGCTTAGAACTGTTTACAGAGTAGTCTAGACATTGATAGACGTGTCTGACTATTATAGGTTGATTCTCTGCGCGCGACATATTCGACTTGGCAGGTGGATTTCGCCGAGAAGGTATGTGATTCTTCCTATACTCTTGAGCATGATATTTTAAAGTATATATATAGTACGGTAGACGTACGTGTGTTAACTGAACGTAGTTGTACGGCAATGTCTTTTGACTTAAGCCTGAATAATAAAGATCTTAAAGTCTTTCAAAAGAATTATAAATCAGTTTTGAAAGAATAATATTTGTTTTTAAAACAAGAAGCTTAAGAGTTATACTAGCTTTATGGGAAGTTAAGTATAACGACTTAAGCAAGATAAAAGGAACAGTTTACTTATGTGTTTATAAAAGACTTGTATTGATTTCTGGAAAGTACAGTAAAATGGTTTGTTGAGTAGACATATTATGATGCTATGTGTGTTAGTATCTTGTAACGTTTGTGTAAAGAGGTTAGTCTTATTTGTGCTTATGTTGTTTAACAATAAGCTGTTATGCTAGTATTACATCACTCACCTCTTGACATGATACCGGGGGTTAAGCTGCCCTCCGATGCGGGGTATGTCTCAGGCGGTCTGGGACCATGATTCGAGAATACCTCATGCGGGTCCAGGGGACCTATGCGGGACTACGAGAGTTCCAGGTTAGTGTGCGGGGTTATACCTCATGCGGTCTATGTGGCCATGCGGACTACGAGTCCAGGACGATGCCGAGGAGTAGCTACCCTCGATGCGGGGAATACCTCATGCGGGCCTACGTGAGTGGCCTATGCGGACTACGGGAGTCCAGGATTAGGCTTGCATAATGATACTATGGGCGATTGGCCTTGCTTCGATCATTCGCAGCCTAGAAAAGACTCGCATACGCTAATTGTATTACTCTTGTTTGTGATGTGGCACTATGTGCGGTTACATTGGTTGTTTCGTACATATTTGTAAAATTGGTTTAAAATGATATGATTTCATTTAAGTACTTTACAGTTTCACATACTTGGTACCTGTTGTACTGACCTCCTTCGGGGGGCTGCGTTCATGCCGCAGGTAAGGGCAAGCAGGTGCTAGATCCGCATCCTTAGGATCTTTGCTTTGGTGTCAGGAGCTCCATCTTCTCCGGAGGCTCGACTTTTGGTATGGTTCTCCCTGAGTTGTAGATATATGTCCATTCAGGGTATGGCGGGGCCCTGTCCCGCCATAGTTGTTTATTTCCTTAGAGGTCTGTAGTCCTATTGTACAGTTGGGATGTAACTGCCAGAATTTGGGTTTATATATATTATGCCGAAAGGCGACTTTTCTCATATAAACTGTGTCTCAATTTTCATTGATTCATGTCTTGTTTTATATTCCGCTGATTTTCTCTGATGTATGATCGCAGGTGCGGGTAAGGCACGATCCACGCCCCGAGCGGGTCGTGACAAAAGTGGTATCGAAGCGATTAATCTCGGAAAGTGTCTGACGCATCAGATTCGAAGTCTTGATTATCGGTGTGTTGTGCACCACACCAATAATCGTGAGGCTATAGGATATTTAGGATTGGTTTCCATTCTTCTCACTCGAGATCGTGCCTAGAGTCGTGTTATAAGTTGGACCCTCTAACGTGTTCCTTTCTATAACGCTTATGCCTCCACGTAAGGCAACCCGGCCCTGTAGAAGGCAAATGGCGGAGCTGCTAGGGACACCTAGAGTCACGAGGGCTCGTGCCGCCATACCCGAGACGGCTAGTTCTACGACGCCGACCCCGGGAGGGTTTAGGGCGCAGCGATGGCGATGAGACCACAAGACCTACACTCCAGCCCCACACCGGAGCGGATGAGATGGGTTACTGAGATGACCGCCATCGCCGAGATCGTGGCACATAGGACAGCCGATGCGCTCTGGCCCAGCCTCGGCCAGTAGTACCCGTGGTTCACCCGAGGCGCATTTGAGGCTACGGATTTCACGAGTTGTAGCCCGCCGAGTTCTACGGTCGAGGCACGAGGATGATCCGCAGGAGTTCATCCGCCGCCATGAGGATCATGCGGTGATCAAGGCTTCAGACCGAGTCTGTGACCTTTCGTTCGCATCGCCACGTGATACCGCAATCGATTGGTTTGATTCGTGGGAGTTATCTCGGAGAGCACGCCCCCAGCTACTTGGGACGAGTTCTCGGAGGCTTTCCTCACTCACTTCTTGCCTCCACAGATGAGGAGGGCACGGGCCAACAGATTTTTATTGCTGAGACAGAGAGGGCGCACAGTCAGGGAATACAACGTTGAGTTCAATTCATTGGCTCGATATGTCCTAGCGTTGGTAGCAGATATAGAGGATAGGGTGCACCGCTACGTCACCGGGCTAGATGATTATATGGCCGAGTCTTGTGCGGGTGTTTCTCTTCAGCCGGGTATGGACATTACCCGCATGCAGGCTCATGCACTTGGATGCGAGGAGCGTAGAGGCCGACGGGTTGACAGACAGCAGCAGAAGAAGGCCAGGACGGCAGGGTCTTTTGGTAGCAGTCTAGATTTGCACCACAGCCAGCTCAGAGCACTCCTGCACCGTCTTCGAGGACAGACCAGGGCCCCAGGACTTCAGACGTCCAGGGTAGCAGAGGTGCGGACCGATCGGGACCACCCCCCCTCAGTGTGGCCGATGCGGTAGATCCCATTACGGGAAGTGTGGTACTGCTACGGGAGTTTGTTACAGTTGTGGCCAGCAGGGTCACTTTGCGAGGAACTGTCCGACCAAGGGCAGCGCAGATGGTAGGGGTCAGCCTACAGGTTCTTTCGCCGGGTCTTCTTCATCTCCTACAGTTACTCGCCCCGGAGGGCAAGGTACTCATGGGCCAGCAGGTCGCGGCAGAGGTCGTGGCGCGGGTCCCAGTTCTAGCGGTCCTCAGAACCGCATTTATGCCTTGTCGATCGGCAGACGGAGGCCTCACCGATGTCGCCACGTGTACTTTATCGGGCCGTCATGATGTGTACGCCTTGATAGATCCGGGTTCTACTCTGTCCTATATATCTCCCCTTATTGCTAGTAGGATAGGGATAGAGCCTGAGTCCATAGACCCTTTCGAGGTAGCTACGCCAGTGGGTGATTCGGTGGTAGCTCGGCAGATATATAGGGCTTGTCCAGTGACCATATACAGTCGTCAGACCCTAGCCGACTTGATAAAGTTGGATATGACTGATATCGACGTGATCATGGGTATGGATTGGCTAGCTTCTTGCTACGCCAATGTAGACTGCAGAGAGAGAGTAGTACGGTTCCAGTTTCCTGAGGAGCCGGTTGTTGAGTGGGAGGGAAACACTGTAACGCCGAGGGGTAGGTTTATTTCCTACATCAAGGCTAGAAAGATGGTGCAGAAGGGGTACATCTACCATCTCGTTCGGGTGTTTGATACTGAGGTCGCGCGATTTTCACAGCCCAGTAGTCAGAGAGTTCCCAGATGTGTTTCCGGACGACCTCCCGGGTATCCCTCCTAAGAGGGAGATAGATTTTTGTATCGATGTGCTGCCAGACACTCGGCCTATTTCCATTCCGCCATACAGGATGGCACCGGCCGAGTTGAGAGAGTTGAAGGACCAGCTGAGATATTTGCTGGAGAAGGGCTTCATCAGGCCTAGTGTTTCTCCCTGGGGAGCGCCGGTATTGTTCGTGAAGAAGAAGGATGGACGCTGCGCATGTGTGTTGATTACTGAACAACAAGGTGACCATTAAGAACGAATACCCTTCCTGTGATTGATGATTTGTTCGACCAGCGGGCGCGAGATGTTTCTCCAAGATTGATCTGCGATCGGGCTATCATCAGGTACGAGTCAGAGAGGCGGATATCCCTAGGACTGCATTCCGGACCCGGTACGGGCATTATGAGTTCAGGGTTATGTCTTTCGGGTTGACCAATGCTCCGGCGGTATTTATGGATCTGATGAACCGAGTGTTCAAGCCATTTTTGGACACATTTGTGATAGTGTTCATTGATGACATCTTGGTTTATTCTCGCTCAGAGCAGGAGCATGCGGAGCATTTGAGGTCTGTGCTGAGAGTTCTCCAGGACCAGCAGTTGTACGCCAAGTTTTCCAAATGTGAGTTTTGGTTAACTTCGGTGGCTTTTCTTGGGCATATTGTCGGGGCTGATGGTATTCGAGTGGATACGGCCAAGATCGAGGTAGTCAGGAGTTGGCCTAGACCTACTACTCCGGCTGCAGGTGCGCATTTGGGCCTTGCAGTTACTATCGGCGGTTCGTGGAGAAGTTTGCTTTATCTCTCGCACCATTGACTAGGTCGACTCGTAAGCGGCTAAGTTTCCGAGATCACGCGCGTGGAGGTGGTTTCGCCATCGGCGAGAGATCGACGATCGCCCGTTCTTACTCTTCCAGAGGGTCCAGACGGTTATGTTGTGTATTGTGATGCGTCAGGCGTTGGGCTCGGATGTGTGTTGATGCAGCTGGGTAAGGTTATAGCGTACGCATCCCGACAGCTTAAGAAACACGAGAGGAACTACCCCACCCATGATTTGGAGTTGGCAGCGGTGATTCACGCTTTGAAGATCTGGAGGCACTATTTGTATGGGGTTCATGTGGATATTTATACATACCACAAGAGCCTCCAGTATATCTTCAGCCAGAGGGATCTGAACTTACGACGGAGGCGCTGGTTAGAGTTACTCAAGGATTATGACATTGATATCCTGTACCACCCGGGGAAGGCCAATGTCGCGTATGCCGCCAGTCGTAGGTCGATGGGTAGCCTATCGATGTGCGACCAGAGACGGAGGCATGGTTCGTGATTTGCATCGATTAGCGAGCCTGGTGTCCGCTTGATTGATTACGATAGCGATAGGGTTCGAGTTCGAGAGGTTGCCGAGTCTTCCATCGTCGAGGAGGTGAAGAGGCAACAGCTGAGGATCCGTTTTGATTCGCATCGTGATACGGACTCTTCGTGAGGAAGCGGTCTGAGGTAGCACCACGGGTGCTAAGGTTTGAGGGCAGGTTGTGTGTTCCAGATGTTTCCGGACTTCGGCAGCAGGTTCTAGGGGAAGCACACAGCGCGCGTTACTCTATCCATCCGGGGTCGACCAAGATGTACCACGACCTTAGATCTGTGTATTGGTGGGATGGCTTGAAGAGGGACGTTGCAGAGTTTGTAGCTCAGTGCCCGTGTTGTCAGCAGGTGAAGGTAGAGCACCAGAGGCCTGGTGGTTTGTTGCAGACGATAGAGATCCCGACTTGGAAGTGGGAGGTGATCAACATGGACTTTATCACAGGATTACCTCGCACTCCGAGGAAACATGATTCTATTTGGGTTATCGTCGACAGGCTGACGAAATCAGCCCACTTTCTTCCAGTCAGGACGACTTTTTCGGCTGAGGATTATGCCAGACTTTATATCCGAGAGATCGTCAGACTGCATGGAGTCCCTATTTCGATCATATCGCATGCAGGAGCCCGCTTACGCTAACTTCGAGGTCTTTCCGTAGGGTTTGGGGACGCAGTGAGCACGAGCATCGCATTCCATCCACGAGCAGACGGACAGCCGAGCGCACTATCCGCACTTCGAGGATATGTCGCGAGCTGTGTTATCGACTTCGTGGTAGCCGGGAGGATCATTTGCCTCTAGTTGAGTTTCATGATAATAATAGCTACCACTCCAGATTCGGGATGGCGCCTTATGAGGCCTTGTACAGGAAGTGCGCAGATCGCCGACAGTCGGTTTGATGTGGCGAGGTGCGATTAGTGGGACCAGATTTGGTGCAAGCAGTGATGGATAAGGTGAAGCTTATCCAGAGCGTTGGCGACACCGTAGTCGAAGTCATATGCAGATCATCGTCGTCGGCATCTAGAGTTCGAGGTTGGTGATTGGGTTTTCTTGAAAGTGTCACCCATGAAGGGTGTGATGAGATTCGGGAAGAAAGGGAAACTCAGCCCGAGGTACATTAGGCCGTTTCAGATTGTCCGCAGGGTAGGCAAGGTTGCCTATGAGTTGGATCTGCCGTCCGATCTGGAGGCAGTGCATCCGGTGTTTCATGTTTCTATGCTGAGGAGATGTATCGGGGATCCATCTAGAGTGCATCCTATTGACGATGTCCAGGTGACCGAGGGGTTATCGTATGAGGAGATTCCCATAGCGATAATCGATCGTCAGGTTAGGCGTCTGCGGACCAAGGACGTGACTTTCGTCAAAGTCTTATGGCGGAACGAGCTCAGGGAGGAGATGACGTGGGAAGCTGAGGAGGACATGAGGCAGAAGTATCCTCACTTATTCCCCACACCTCCAGGTAACTCACTTTCCTACTTGTTGATTTAATTTACTTATTGCCTAAGTGTTGATTTGTGGCCGTGTGTGGCATTCGCTAACTGTTTAAGTTATGAGAAACCTTATCATTATCTGTCTTGGGAAGGAACATTCGGGACGAATGTTTCTAAGGAGGGGAGAATGTTATACCCCGTATTTCCAGAGTATGTACGTAAGGGCGTACGTACAAAAAGTTTAGCCTTAAGTTAGGCACTTTTGGACGAATTTGTGCACAACTCACAAAACGAATGGTTTTCCGACGAAACGTTTTACAAAACTTGCGAGGGGAAAATTCCGGCTATGTCATTTATTATTTTTGCGGATTTTTCCGAGCGACGGAACCTTTTTGGGCCAACGAGAGGGTGACACTTGTCACCCTCAAGTGGACGGCTAAATGGGCTTTTGCCTTGGACGATTGGGAGGGTTTTGAGGCCTAAGACATGGGCATTGTTTGTGGAGTGATTGGAGGAGTAGGTTAGGGGGCACTTGGTGTCACGACCCGAACCCGGGCCCGTGACTGGTGCCTTACCCCGGGCACCCTAGTGATACAACATCAGAGAAAACCAGCGGAAATAAAAACTTAAACATTTTAAATAGACATGGATCAAGATAAAAGAAAATAGGCCAACCAAAACGGTTGCCTTTCAACATATATATATATATATATATATGACATTTGAACAGTTACAATCCTTACAACCCTGCCCACAACAGTGCTACAGACCTCTAAGATTTTTACAACAACTATGACGGGACAGGGCCCCGCCATACCCCTGAATGTACAAGAACCTCTGCACTGTGGTAACATACCAAAGATAAGCCTCAAGGAACGGAGCTTCCCAATACGCTGAAAGGTGATCCTAAGCGGGGATCGACAACCGATGTACTTACTGCAGATGAATGCAGCCCAAGGAGGTCGATAACAGTACCAAGTATGTGAAATCAGAAATATCAGAATGAAATCATAGCATCTATATAAAGCGTGAGACATGTATGATAACCAAACTACAAATACAACATATAAACAAATATATCAAGTCGTGACTCACGCCTCCAAATCATCACTGTGCGTGGAATTCCTTCCTCACCGCCAGCCTATGATATAACAACACCGCGAGTACACCAACACCAAGTCCCACCGATGCCAAAGCCGTACCACGAGACTTCACACTATCTTGACTCGCGAAGGCGACCACGCGGCAAGTGCAATAACCTATACCCGATCCACCGCGCCACGTGAATGACGGGGCAAGTAACGGCTACGCACCGATCACAACCGTAAGTCACGATACTTCGCCGCTAGGCGACACGTGGTAAGTGCAACAACCCGTACTGATCCACTGCGCCACGTAGGCGACGGGGCAAGTAAACAGCACGCACCCAATCACAACCGTAAGTCACGATACTTCGCCATAACCAAAAATGGTCACATGTCCACAGAATCCATCAACGGTGTAGACATGCCCATGTACTAATGCTAATGGAAGCATACCCGTGGAATCTCCCGTCACTGCCGGTACGTCCAAGTAAGTTCTCCACAAGTCAACCGGCCCTCCATCGAGAGACGCGGTAGAATAGAGACACAATTCTTGAACAACAAGGACTATCTCAATAAGCATAGGCAAGTTACACAACAACAAGCATAGGCAAGTTACACAACAACAAGCATAGGCAAGTTATACATAACTCTAAGTACTTTCATTTTATGCCAAAGTCCGGGTTTTAACCCTAAAGTACTACGAACGTTAAATTCCTTTTAAGAGATCCATTCCTTTTATGAAAATCACCCGATACCCGTAGTATAAAATAGAGTGACTTACATCTTTTAAGTAAACCAAAACAACTTCCATACTTTCCTTTTTAAAACCAATTAAGGCAATACCATGCCTTCTTTTTAGACCAAAACACTTCTCTTTTTAAAGTCAAGTTACCACATTAAAACCAATGATAAAACCCTTCTTTTATTTTCATAAAGTCGTTATAACCAACTTCCCATAAAGCTGTTATAACACTTTATGTTTGAAACCATTTTAAGACAACACAATGCCTTTCTTTTCCCTAAAGTTCCAGTTTGCCTAATTTCAATTACGCAAGTCTCTTTTTAGAAAAGTTTCATAGTTCAATGTCTTAATCTCTTTTTAAAACAATTGAGTAACATATGCCATAGGCGAGTAGGTTATTCTTGTTCATAAATCTTATTAAGCAGCCATGATCTAGGAAATGTAATATCATTTTGTCTCATCTTAGCTTCTATGCAGATGGAGGTTTCTACTGGTTTTAATAATACTTCATTATTCAATACATTTTCCTTTATTAACGCTGCAGTGGTTTGTCGATACACATTCTGATTTCCGAAATCAGTAAAACATTATTCCTTTTAAAAACCACGTACTCATTACTCACGAATGAGGTTTCACACAAAACTCATATTAATTCATTTAAGTTAAGTCTCTTATCTTATAAGATCAAGTCTCTTAACTTCTAAAATCAGTAAACCATTTTCTTTACCTCTCTTAAGACGTTATACCTAACTCCCATAAAGCTAGTATAACTCTTTTTAAAACCTTTAAAACCGAGTGTTACTCTTCTGTCAAAAATGGTTTCTTAACTCTTGTGACATACTTCAAGTTTCTTATTATTCAGGCTTAAGTCAAAAGACATTTCCGTACAACTACGTTCAATTAGCACACGACGCTCACCGTACTATATATTATTCAGGCTTAAGTCAAAAGACATTGCCGTACTATATATATCTTCCTTTAAAATATCATGCTCAAGAGTATAGGAAGAATCACATACCTCGCGACGATTATCGACTATAAGCAAAACGCTCCACGGCTATAACCCGGCTAGCCTTGCCCACCTTCTAAGTAGCACATGCTACTTGCAAAACATTCAACCAATAAAGGTTATCAGTCTACTGTAATACAGTCCTATGTAAGTACAGTTTAACTTCTACTTATTCTTCTGATGTGATTTCAGTTCAAGTCTATTCTGTAATATCCTTCTATTACAGTTCAATTCTCTTCTATGAATCTTATATTCATTTCTACTACGACAGTATGTAATTTCCAATTACAATAGAAGGACAGTAGTATTTACCTCGATGAGCCCAAAATTATCCGAGTTTAAAGTCGCTCCTGAGCAACGCTTAGCTCCTACTCCGAGTGCTCCAATCCGCTCCAAACAACCCTTAGAAGTTCTAACCAACTTCTACTCAAATACTTCAACTATCAATGAAGATTTCCTTAGGGTTTCGTTTAGTGGCTAAAGGAAGTATAATAGTATTTTCTGGGCTTTTGTATAAGTGTAACCTTGGGAATACTACAAGGTATTTGGGCCAAGGTATTTGGGCATTATAACAATACTTGGAGAAGTATTTCTCAACCAAGGGGGGTAGTATTTCGACTAGCAACTAGGCTAGGGGGAGGGGGGTATTCTCGGCCGAGGGCCTCCAAGAGGGGGAGGGTTGTTTCGGCTAGGCTACCACAAAGGGGGAGGGGGTGTGGCGGACGAGAGCACAAGAGGGAGAGGGAGGGTTTTTGCCTTAGAAGTTTTCAAGTGAGGATGAAGAAAGTCTTCAACTTAGGGGAGTATTTATAGGCTAACCAAAGGCCAACCAATGGCCAAGATGAAGACAAGTGTGGTGCAAGTGTAGGGCTAGATTTTAACCATGTGGACCTTATCCATCTACCACACAACTTGCACAAAATATCCTACCAACTAAAGTGCTCTCTTTCGTCCCTTTGCCGCCCCAAGTCCTTCCAATGTGAGGGTGACACATGTCACCATCCCGTTGGTCCAAAATGTTTCGTCCATCGGAAATATCCGCAAAAAATTAGAAATGACATAGCCGGAATTTTCCCTTCGCAAGTTTAGTAAAACGTTTCGTCGAAAAACGACTCCTTTCGGCACTTGTGCCCAAATTTCGAACCTTGCCTAATCTTAAGGCTTAAATTTTTATACGTACGCCCTCACGTACATACTCTGGAAATACGGGGTATAACACTTGGGCAAATATTGGCCCTCCACTTGCCCCCCACTTGGCTTGATCATGGCCCTTGGTTTCCCTATAAATACCCCTCCCTTTGAAGACTTCTTCATCACAAATCTCCAAGTCTAAAATCCTCCTTCCCCCCTTGTGAGCTCTCGTCCTAGCCTCACTTTCCCCCCCTCTAGAAAGCCTAGCCGAAACACCCCTCTCCCCCCTCTAGCCTAGTGGCTTTGGCCGAGGGCCTCCCCCCCCCCCTTTGGTAGAAAGTTGTCTTCCAAGTTTAGTCACTATTCCAAAATACCCTAGCCCCAAATCCCTTTTAGCATTTTAGTAGAAGTTGTTGGAAACTTCTAAGGGTTCTTGGAGCTATCGGAGCGTGCAAACTAGGAGCTAAACCTTGCTCAGGATCGACTTTTAACTTGGATAATTTTGGGCTTATCGAGGTAAATATCTTGTCCTTCTATTGTAATTGGATATTACATATAAGAATAGTTAAGACTTGGGTATAAGATATAAAAGGATATTAAAGAATAGAAGTGAACTGTTATCACAAAGAAGGGTAAAATGTAAGAAGAATTGAACTGTACTTACATAGGACTATATTTACAGTAGACTTGTATAGCTTACCGGGTAGGGAAGTGCTGCCCAATTTTCCGGAGGATAGAGAACCCTCTGCTTAGAATCAAGCATGAGTAGTCTAGACATTGATAGGCGTGTCGACTATTATAGGTTGATTCTCTGCGCGACATATTCGACTTGGCGGTGGATTTCACGAGAAGGTATGTGATTCTTCCTATACTCTTGAGCATGATATTTTAAAGTATATATATAGTACGTAGACGACGTGTTAATCGAACGTAGTTTTACGGCAATGTCTTTTGACTTAAGCCTGAATAATAAAGATCTTAAAGTCTTTCAAAAGAATTATAAATCAGTTTTGAAAGAAGAATATTTGAAACAAGAAGCTTAAGAGTTATACTAGCTTTATGGGAAGTTAAGTATAACGACTTAAGCAAGATAAAAGGAACAGTTTACTTATGTGTTTATAAAAGACTTGTATTGATTTCTGGAAAGTACAGTAAAATGGTTTGTTGAGTAGACATATTATGATGCTATGTGTGTTAGTATCTTGTAACGTTTGTGTAAAGAGGTTAGTCTTATTTGTGCTTATGTTGTTTAACAATGTTCATTATGCTAGTATTACATCACTCACCTCTTGACATGATACCGGGGGTTAAGCTGCCCTCCGATGCGGGGTATGTCTCAGGCGGTCTGGGACCATGATTCGAGAATACTGTTACACCCCGTAAATTCAAGGAGTAAGATAAGAACATACCAAGGATTATAAGGTTGAAAGTTGTTAGATAAGTTGACAAACATGTGTTGGACGGATTTTGAGTTTACCTTGGAGTGTTGTACCCCAGTTGTTAAGAGTTTCGAGGTGTTTAAAAGCCTAATATGTAGTTCGTTAAATCTATATTCCAACGCAACAAACCGTTCGTCGATAGGACATCGGAGTCAAAAGTTATGGAAGTTTCAAGTTTGCGCGCAGCAGCCGCAGCAGCTTTGATTCAGGTGCAGCGGCCGCGAATCTGGCGCGCGCCGGTTGTACTGGGGGTCCGCGGGGTTTAGCCGCGCGCGACGCGTACGCGCGAATGCCGAAATTTTCTGGAAAGCGCTGCGGCCGGGCGGCGGCGCGCGCCAAGGCGGATTTTTCGCGATAAAGGTCAAAAACAGGATATTTTGTTTTAAAACCTATGGAGGGTGACAAGTGTCCTCCCATCATTTTGACCAAAAGGGTCCTATATTAGGCCAAGTCTTGGAAGACTTGGCCATTCCATTTCAAAACCCTTCCATGGAAACCCTCTCCCTTCTCTCTAGTTTTTGGAAGAAAACCTAGCCTAAGAGGAAATTGTTGGAGCGGCGGCAAGAAGGAAAAGTGTGGGTAAACTTGTGGGAAGCGCTGGTGGGCGATTTTGACGGAAAGAGGTGGAAGAAAAAGGGGCTTTTGTGGGCTATTCCTTAAGGTAAAAGTTTCCCCTTTTCTCTTGGTTATGAGCCTAAGGCTGTTATATGTTAGTAGTATAGATGTGAGCCTGAGGCTGTTATATTTTAGTGATTTAGAATTGAGCCTAAGGCTGTTATATTGTAGTAGTATAGAGTTGAGCCTGAGGCTGTTTTATTTGATAGATTTGGGTCTTGTTGTCTTGTTGAAACCGAAAATGGGCATGTTAGCCTTAAGATTTTAACTTCAATTGGATTTCTAATTGGGTCGTCGCATGTTGTAAAAGGAGATTGCAATTGTTGAAGATGTCTAGGGCTAGATATCGTGTTAGACTTAAGAACTCGGATTGGAAAGAGTTGAAATGGGTTTAGGGTTGGTTTATTGTTGGCCAAGAATGGCATGGAATTATTGGTTTATTTTGCATTATTGTGGGATTTTGGTTATTGAATTCGACCTTAACAAAGGTGGCAAGTTAGTAGAAACAAAGGAAGTTCTGTCCAAATTTCCGTAGAATGTAGGGGCCTTGCACTTAGTTTATTCTACGTTCGAAGCTAGAGTTTGATAGACGTTTTATGGCCCTTATAGGATTGAAGTACTACGGGTAGCATATTCTACTTAAGGGAGATAGTACTGTGGAGCATTTTGCTTATTGTCGACAATCGTCGCGAGGTATGTGATTCTTCCTATCCTCTTCAGCATGACTATTTGTAAAATATATAGTGCGGTAGACGCACGTGTGTTAAAGGAATTTGATTTCCCTTTTGTGTCTTGACTTGATATGAAGTGTTAAGGGCCTCATTGTGTGGAAATAGTAGTAAAGTCTTATCCGTTAGTAACGGGTACTCGGTGGTTAAAGAATGAGCCCTATTGGTCTCATAAATGTTTATAGTGGTAATTGGTTGGTTTAAAACATAAAGTGTTATAACGGCTTTATGGGAAGTTTGTTATAACCACTTTATAGCTAAAAGAATGGTTTTGTTGTTTTCAAATGATAAGAGACGTGACTTGTAATTGACCTAAACGGTGTTGAAAAGTATAAAACCTAATTCGTGAGAAATGAATACTTGGTTTTTAAAAGAATAACGTTACAAATTTCGGAAATGGGAATAAGGATCGAACAAGCCAATGCAGCGTCGATAAAGGAAAGAAGTAATGACAATTAATCATATTAAAACCAGTAGAAACCTCCATCTGCATAGAAGCTAAGATAAGACAAAATGGCATTACATTTCCTAGATCATGGCTGCTCTAATGAAAATTATTGAAATCAAGTTTTGATCTTCTTAAAAATTCCAAAGTAAGGAATTCGATTTCTAAAAGAAAAGAGACTTAAGAATTGGAAGTGTTTCGTTTCAAAAGAAAGGCATGGTTTTGTCTTGTATTGTTTTAAAACATAAGTGTTATAATAGCTTTATGGGAAGTTAATTATAACAACTTTATGAAAATAAAGAAATGGTCTCATTACTAGATTTAAAATGGTAACTTGATTTTGGGAAAAAGGGAGTAACTCGTTTTCTAATATTGAACTCCTTGCGATGGAAAAACATAAGTGACATGTTTATAAAAGGTAGGAGTACCTTGATCTTTAAGGGGTTAAATACTTGGGTTTTAAATGGTATACTTGACGTTGTGTTAAGAAGTAATTATAGTACCTTGAGTTGTGTGTAACTGGCCTATGCTTGTTGTGATAGCCTTGTTGTGCAAGTGTTTGGTTGTGTGCTACCGAGTCTCTCGATGGAGGGCCGGCTATCTGGTTGATTGATGGGCATACTGACACGTTGGGTAGCCCACGGGTATGTTCCCATTAGGAGTGTTATCTGGTTACTTGTTTGGACATACTGACACGTTGGGTAGCCCACGGGTATGCGTCCACAGTGAGTATTGTTTTGTTAGTTGTTTGGACATACTGACACGTTGGGTAGCCCACGGGTATGCTTCCACAGGGATTGTTATCTTGTTGACTCCTTTGGGCATACCGACACGTTGGATGGTCCACGGGTATGGGCCCACTAGGATGGTTCCATGGCCATGCTTATACCGAGGTGAGATGCCGGGGCATGCGGCCATCAGGCGTTAAATTCCCGGGTTGTATTTGAGTGATGATTTCACGGGCATGAGTCCCTGACTTGACTGCTTATATGTTGTGTACTGTAATTTGGTTATCATACATGTCTCCTGCTTTATATAGACTATTATGATTTCATTTACAGTATTTTACAGTTTCACATACTTGGTACCTGTTGTACTGACCTCCTTCGGGGGGCTGCGTTCATGCCGCAGGTTGGAGTACATAGCTTGCTGATCCGCACTCTTAGGATCGCTGTTCGGTTCTCGGAAAGCTCCATATCTCCGGAAGCTTGTCCTGTGGTACGGTTCCCTGAAGTAGTAGTCTTTTGTTTATTCAGGGGCATGGCGGGGCCCTGTCCCGTCATTATGGTTTTAAAATTCTTAGAGGTCCATAGCCCGTTGTGGCGAGTTTGTAAGGATGTAATTCAAGTTTTAATTTATGTACAAAAAGGTAACCGTTGGTTAGCTTTCTTATTTCACTGCTTTTCTTTCTTGAGTTTTATTTTATTTGGTTTTTCTCTCGATGTTGTATCACCGGGTGCCCGGTAGGCACGATCCACGCCCGTTCGGGTCGTGACAAATACCTCATGCGGGTCCAGGGGACCTATGCGGGACTACGAGAGTTCCAGGTTAGTGTGCGGGGTTATACCTCATGCGGTCTATGTGGCCATGCGGACTACGAGTCCAGGACGATGCCGAGGAGTAGCTACCCTCGATGCGGGGAATACCTCACGCGCCTACGTGAGTGGCCTATGCGACTACGGAGTCGAGGATTAGGCTTGCATAATGATACTATGGGCGATTGGCCTTGCTTCGATCATTCGCGGCCTAGAAAAGACACATACTTTAATTGTATTACTCTTGTTTGTGATGTGGCACTATGTGCGGTTACATTGGTTGTTTCGTACATATTTGTAAAATTGGTTTAAAATGATATGATTTCATTTAAGTACTTTACAGTTTCACATACTTGGTACCTGTTGTACTGACCTCCTTCGGGGGGCTGCGTTCATGCCGCAGGTAAGGGCAAGCAGGTGCTAGATCCGCATCCTTAGGATCTTTGCTTTGGTGTCGAGCTCCATCTTCTCCGAGGCTCGACTTTTGGTATGGTTCTCCCCGAGTTGTAGATATATGTCCATTCAGGTATGGCGGGCCCTGTCCGCCATAGTTGTTTATTTCTTAGAGGTCAGTAGTCCTATTATGCAGTTGGGATGTAATCGCGATTTGGGTTTATATATATTATGCCGAAAGGCGACTTTTCTCATATAAACTGTGTCTCAATTTTCATTGATTCATGTCTTGTTTTATATTCCGCTGATTTTCTCTGATGTATGACTGCTTGGGTGCCCGGGTAAGGCACCAGTCACGGGCCCCGGAACGGGTCGTGACAGTAACCTATACTTAAAATCAAGTTAATTCTCTTTTTCCGAAAACAAGTCGTTATAAGTCAAGTCTCTTATCTTTCAAGATCAAGTCTCTTAACTTTCAAAATCAAGTCGTTTATAAGTCAAGTCTCTTATCTTCTAAAATCAATAAATCATTCTTTTACCTACATAAAGTCGTTATAACTAACTTCCCATAAAGCTATTATAACACCCTATGTTTTAAACCAACCAAATTCATTTAGCACATGTACGTCTACCGTACTACATAGTTCACAAAACATCATGCTAGAAAGGATAGGAAGAGGTTCACATACCTCGCGACGATTATCGACAATTAGCAAAACGCTCCACAGTACTGTAACCCTGCTAGCCGTTTCCACTCTTCAAGTAGAATACGCTACTCGTAGTACTGCAACCTATAAAGGCCACAAAACGCCTATCAACTCCTAGATCTCTTCGTAGAATATTCTAACTGCAAGATTCCTTATTCTACAGAAAATTCGGCAGCACCTCCCCCCCCCGCAACCACATAAATCTCCTCCTCTACTCGGACCCGCCACTGTGCCAACAACTCCTGTGGAGAGGTCACACGCCTAACCGGACGTGTACAATTCTACTTCACAATAATACTACACAAGTCTCATCAGAATACACCAATGTAAATACGATTCAATTCTTACCAATATCCATTCTATATATAGTATACTCAACTATACATTACAACAACATGTAATATCCAATTACAATAGGGGGACATAGATCATTACCTCGATAAGCCCAAAATTATCCAAGATTATATGTCGATCCTGAACAACGTTTAGCTCCAAATCCTTACGCTCCAAGCGACCCTTAGAAGTTTCTAAACAACTTCTCTTAACACTTCAACCAAGCTAGGAAGATTTTTCTAGGGTTTCGTTTTGCGACTATTGGAATAAAGTAGTATTTCCGGGCTCCTAGTATTAAAACTGTCACGACCCGAACCCGGGCCCGTGACTGGTGCCTTACCCCGGGCACCCTAGTGATACAACATCAGAGAAAACCAGCGGAAAATAAAACATAAACATGAAACAAGATATATGATCATAAAACAGGCCAACCAAACGGTTACCTTCCAATAAAATATATATATAAACAACTCTTTCAAAACGAACAGTTTAATCCTTTTTACAAACCCTGCCCACAACAGTACTACATACCTCTAAGAGTTTTTATACAACATGACGGGGCAGGGCCCCGCCATACCCTCGATCAGATAAGAACCTACAACTCAGGGTAACATACCAAAGATAAGCCTCCGGAGAAACGGAGCTTCCCAACGCTGAACTGTGACCCTAAGAGCGAGGATCAACACTGGTGTACCTCTACCTGCGGCATGAACGCAGCCCGGGCGAGGTCAAGATAACAGTACCAAGTATGTGAAATCGAAATATCAGAAATGAAATCATAACAGTCTATATAAAAACAGGAGACATGTATGATAACCAAACTACAGTTCACAACATAAAAGCAGTCATGTCAAGTCAGGGACTCACGCCCTCAAAGTCATCACTCAAATATAACCCGGGAATTTAACCCGCACAACGGCCGCATGCCCCGGCATCTCACCTCGGTATAAGCATGGCCATGGAACCATCCCAATGGAAGCATACCCGTGCGCCACGCATCGTGTCAGTATGTCCAAAGGAAATATCCAGATAACAATCGAAATGGAAGCATACCCGTGCGCCACGCATCGTGTCAGTATGTCCAAAGCGAATAACAAGATAACAATCAAAATGGAACCATACCCGTGCGCCACGCATCGTGTCAGTATGTCCAAGCCAATAACAAGACAGCAATCCCAATGGAACCATACCCGTGCGCCACGCATCGTGTCAGTATGTCCAAAAGGAAACAACTAGACAAAGAATCAAATGGAACCATACCCGCGGCGCCACGCATCGTGTCGATATGTCCAAAAGGAAACAACTAGACAAAGAATCAAAATGGAACCATACCCGCGCCACGATCGTGTCGATATGTCCAAAGCGATTAGCAAAAATAACACTATCAACGCGAGCGCATCTGCGGAATTCTCCACATCGCCGCACGCCCAAGTAACTTCTCAACGGATAGCCGCCCTCCAACGAGACGCCAGAACACGTAGATACAACACTTGCACAACAAAGGCTATCACAACAAGCATAGGCAAGTTCAACAAATTCATAGACTTATATTTTATTACAACAAATCCAGGTTTTAACCCCAAAGTACTACATACATTAACTTTTTTTAAAGGATCCGTTCCTTTCTCAAAAGTCACATAATACCCGTGGTATAAAATAGAGTGACTATCATTTTAAGTAAACCAAAATACTTCCCTTTGTAAAATCAAGTAACAACATTATTTTCCAAACGTTCAAGTTTGCCTAATTTCAAATGCTCAAGTTTCTCATTTTAGAAATGTTTCATAACTCATAGTCTTAATCTCTTTTTAAAACAATTGAGTAACATATGTATTATACGTGAGTCGTTTATTCTTGTTTACAACAATCTTGTTACAGCAGCCATGATCTAGGAAATGTAATACAATTTTGTCTTATCTTAGCTTCTATGCAGATGGAGGTTTCTACTGGTTTTAATAACAATTAGTTATTTGTCAACACATTTTCCTTTATTAGCGCTGCTGTGGTTTGCTCGACACTTATTCTCATTTCCGAAATCAGTAAAACATTATTCTTTTAAAGCCAAGCACTCATTACCCGCGAATGAGGTTTTACAACATTTTTAACAAAATGTTAATTACCAAGTAAAACAAGTTAAGTCTCTTATATTTCAAGATCAAGTCTCTTAACTTCTACAATCAATAAACCAATCTTTTACCTACATAGAGTCGTTATAACTAACTTCCCATAAAGCTATTATAACACCCTATGTTTTAAACCAACCAACTCATTTAGCACATGTACGTCTACCGTACTACATAGTTTACAAAGCATCATGCTAGAAGGATAGGAAGAGGTTCACATACCTCGCGACGATTATCGACAATAAGCAAAACGCTCCACAGTACTGTAACCCGGCTAGCCTTTTCCACTCTTCAAGTAGAATACGCTACTCGTAGTACTTCCACCTATAAGGCCACAAACGTCTATTAACTTCTAACCGCACGGTTCCATATTCTACGTAAAATTGGCAGACTCTCCCCGCATCACAGAATTCTCCTCCTCTATCGAGGCCGGCTACCAAGCCAACCAGGGGGGGGGGGTTATACGTCTAACCGGACGTATACAATTCTACTATACAGTAATACCACAAGTCTACTGTAATACAGTCCTATGTAATTACAGTTCAGTTCTCTTCTTTAAATTCAGGCTTAAGTCAAAAGACATTGCCGCAAAGCTATGTTCAGTTCTATATATAGTATACTTCAACTATATAATCCTACACATGTAATTTCCAATTACAATAAGGGGACAAGAATATTTACCTCGATAAGCCCAAAATTATCCAAGTTATAATGTCGATCCTGAGCAAGGTTTAGCTCCTACTCCGTGCGCTCCAATCCGCTCCAAACAACCCTTAGAAGTTCTAACCAACTTCTACTAAAATACTTCAACCAACTATGAAGATTTCCTTAGGGTTTCGGTTTGAGACTAAAAGGACAAAAGGTAGTATTTCCGGGCTCTACGTATAGAGGTAACTTTGGAATACTACAAGGTAAAGGCTAAGGTATTTTGGGCATTATAACAATACTTTGGAGAGTATTTCTACCAAGAGGGGGGGTACCCCTCGGCTAGACACCACAAGGGGGGAGGGGAACCTCTCGGCCAAAGGCCACTAGGAGGGGGAGGGGGAGAGGCTTTGGACGAGAGCCACAAGAGGGAGGGGAGGGATTTCAAGACTTAGACAAAGTGAGGAGTGGATGAAGAAGTTCATCTCTAAGGGGGGGTATTTATAGGGAAGCCAAGGGCCAACCAATGGCCAAGATCAAGCCATGTGCAAGGCAAGTGTAAGGCCTTGATCAAGCCAAGTGCACCCTAACCCTACTCCACAAAACAAGGCACCAAACAAGCCATAAAACAAGGCACAAAACAAGGCCAAAACAAGGAGCCAATCGGCCAAGGCCAAACCGACCCTTAGGCGTCCACTTGAGGGTGACAAGTGTCACCCTCTCGTTGGTCCAAAATGTTCCGTCGCTCGGAAAAATCCGCAAAAATACAAAACGACATAGCCGGAATTTTCCCTACGCAAGTTCTGTAAAACGTTTCGTCGAAAAACGATTCTAATCGGGTGTTGTGCACAAATTTCGAACCTATGCCAAACTTTAAGGCTCAACTTTCTACGTACGCCCAAACGTACATACTCTGGAAATACGGGGTATAACATTCTCCCCTCCTTAGAAACATTCGTCCCGAATGTTCCTTCTCAAGACGGATAACGATAAAGTTCCTCTAACAAGTTGCCAACGCCACACATGGCTACGAAATAACACACGTTCTCTTCCTTCCTTACTCGTCGTGCCCCCCTCGAACACTTGAACTCTCCCAGTATACGTACCATACTTCAGTCATCGCTTCAGTTTCCAAAACTGTGGAGTCACTACCTCCAAACTTGGTCATCTTACTAGCTTCACTTTCCGCCAAGGCCATTCCCGGCCTTCACGAACCGATTCTGGTCGAACGCATCCACGAACTCATACGATGGTTAACTAAACTCGGGCCTAGCATCCTCGTGACCCTACCACCTGGCGGGACCACCTCGAACTGACCCCACCTCAATCTGGGCTGCGGGTTGACCCGCAAATGGTCCTCAACCCGACCCCGCAACCGCGCCACACTCTTGTTCCCCGATCCGGAACAATCTTACCTATTCAAGTCATGAAAGCTACCACTTCCATTTTACACAACCCAAGGGATTCCCCACAATAACTCCACGTATACTACGCACTCTGATAAGGGTCAAACATAAAATAAATCTTTTACACAAGACGACCTTACCTCTAAGGTCTCACTCGTGAAATATTCTAAGGTTCACACCTACCATGCCCCCATACTTATCCTTCCAACTAACCATGTTTTCTAACTCACAAATAACACAACGCTATCCGTACATAGCACACAATAATAAGATCATAATATCAAGCATACCAAAACTCTAGAGGGTTAAGGATATACCTGTATCCACCGCTTCACTCTAATCATAGGCCACGCTATGCAGGCGCATAATCTAGAAGGTGATGATGAACCACCATAGATCCCGAAGGCCGAGTCTCAACATCCGCGCTACTGCCTGGACAATTTCTCGCAAATGGCCTGCCGCCGCATGTAAAACAAACTCCCAAATTAGCACGACACTCCCCAAAATGGGGCCTACCACAACGGTCACAACGAGGTAGGGGTGGCTTCAGCTGGCTAACACCCCTGCTCTCACGAAAATCTGAACCTCGAGCCACGACTGCTTCCTCAAGGCGGTGGAGGACCACTCTATACTGGCGGGGGTACATAACTAGCCTGCTGCTGAGGCGGTCCGCCTCGAAAGTCGCCAAAAGACCTCGCTGTCTGGCCTCTTCACGATCCGGTCATTCCGCGACCTCTCCGCACTCACATCCTAGTGCATGAGCTGCGTGCGGGCAATGTCCATGCCGGTGAAGAGCTACACCCGAACAAGCCTCTGTCAAGTAATCATCTAGCCCGGTGATGTAGCGGTGCACTCTATCCTTCATGGTTGCCACTAAAGCGGGGACATACCGAGCCAACGAGTCAAACTCCACGTTGTACTCCCGAACCGTACGCCCTCTCTGTCTAAGCATCATAAATCTGCCCGCGTGCCTCCTCATCCGCGGAGGCAAGAAGTGAGTGAGGAATGCCTCTGAGAACTCGTCCCATACTGCTGGAAGCGCATGCTCTCCCCGAGACAACTCTCACGAATCAAACCAGTCGACTGCGGTATCACGCAGCCGATGCGAACCTAAGACCACCGACTCGGTCTCCGAAGCCTTGATCACTCTCATGACCACAGAATCGCCGGATGAACTCCTCGGATCATCCTCGTGCCTCGACCCATAAAACTCGCGGCTGACTCGTAAAGTCCCGTAGCCTCAAACTATCTCGCTCGGGGTGAACCATCGGTGCTCTGGAATTGAACTGCCGATCCAACTTATCCTCATATCTGCCACGACTCGCCAAGAATCGGGCCATCTCTTGTACTTATCTCATCCGCTTCCAGTGGGAATGGAGGCTTAGGTATTGTGGTCTCAGCAGCCATCGCCGCGACTCTAAACTCTCTGGCCGGGCGGCGTCGCAAAACTCGCCGTCAAGCATAATCTCGTGTTCGACGCTCGCGCTCGTACTCCTCAGATCTCACTAGCGGCACCTCGGTGTCTTGCCCTTCAGGCTCGTTGTTGCGCGGAGGCATAAGCGTAAAAACGAGATACGTCGAGGGGTCCAACTTACAACATGACTCTAAGGCACGATCTCGAATGAGAAGAATGGAAACCAATCCTAAATGTCCTGCAGCCTCCTGATTATAGATGTGGTGCACAACACATCGATAATCAAGACTCTACTAGACACGGTCTGTAGACACTTTTCCGAGGATTAACTGCTCTGATACCACTTTTGTCACGACCGAACCTGCCCGTGATCGTGCCTACCGGGCACCCTAGTGATACAACATTAGAGAAAACCAGCGGAAAATAAAACATAAACATGAAACAAGATATATGATCATAAAACAGGCCAACCAAACGGTTACCTTCCAATAAAATATATATATAAACAACTCTTTCAAAACGAACAGTTTAATCCTTTTTACAAACCCTGCCCACAACAGTACTACATACCTCTAAGAGTTTTTATACAACATGACGGGGCAGGGCCCCGCCATACCTCGATCAGACAAGAACCTACAACTCAGGGTAACATACCAAAGATAAGCCTCCGGAGAAACGGAGCTTCCCAACGCTGAACTGTGACCCTAAGAGCGAGGATCAACACGGTGTACTCTACTGCGGCATGAACGCGGCCCAAGGAGGTCGATAACAGTACCAAGTATGTGGCGAAAATATCAGTAAATGAAATCATAACAGTCTATATAAAAACAGGAGACATGTATGATAACCAAACTACAGTTCACAACATAAAAGCAGTCATGTCAAGTCAGGGACTCACGCCCTCAAAGTCATCACTCAAATATAACCCGGGAATTTAACCCGCACAACGGCCGCATGCCCCGGCATCTCACCTCGGTATAAGCATGGCCATGGAACCATCCCAATGGAAGCATACCCGTGCGCCACGCATCGTGTCAGTATGTCCAAAGGAAATATCCAGATAACAATCGAAATGGAAGCATACCCGTGCGCCACGCATCGTGTCAGTATGTCCAAAGCGAATAACAAGATAACAATCAAAATGGAACCATACCCGTGCGCCACGCATCGTGTCAGTATGTCCAAGCCAATAACAAGACAGCAATCCCAATGGAACCATACCCGTGCGCCACGCATCGTGTCAGTATGTCCAAAAGGAAACAACTAGACAGCAATCAAAATGGAACCATACCCGTGCGCCACGCATCGTGTCAGTATGTCCAAAGCGATTAGCAAAAATAACACTATCAACAGGAGCGTACCCGTGGAATTCTCCGTCACTGCCGGCACGTCCAAGTAACTTCTCAACCAGATAGCCGGCCCTCCAACGAGAGACGCGGTAACACAGAGATACAACACTTGCACAACAAAGGCTATCACAACAAGCATAGGCAAGTTCAACAAATTCATAGACTTATATTTTATTACAACAAATCCAGGTTTTAACCCCAAAGTACTACATACATTAACTCTTTTTAAAGGATCCGTTCCTTTCTCAAAAGTCACATAATACCCGTGGTATAAAATAGAGTGACTATCTTTTTAAGTAAACCAAAATACTTCCCTTTGTAAAATCAAGTAACAACATTATTTTCCAAACGTTCAAGTTTGCCTAATTTCAAATGCTCAAGTTTCTCATTTTAGAAAGGTTTCATAACTCATAGTCTTAATCTCTTTTTAAAATAATTGAGTAACATATATATTATACGTGAGCAATTTATTCTTGTTTACAACAATCTTGTTACAGCAGCCATGATCTAGGAAATGTAATACAATTTTGTCTTATCTTAGCTTCTATGCAGATGGAGGTTTCTACTGGTTTTAATAATAATTAGTTATTTGTCAACACATTTTCCTTTATTAGCGCTGCTGTGGTTTGCTCGACACTTATTCTCATTTCAAATCAAGAAACATTATTCTTTTAAAGCCAAGCACTCATTACCCGCGAATGAGGTTTTACAACATTTTTAACAAAATGTTAATTACCAAGTAAAACAAGTTAAGTCTCTTATCTTTCAAGATCAAGTCTCTTAACTTCTACAATCAATAAACCAATCTTTTCCCTACATAGAGTCGTTATAACTAACTTCCCATAAAGCTATTATAACACCCTATGTTTTAAACCAACCAACTCATTTAGCACATGTACGTCTACCGTACTACATATTTTACAAAGCATCATGCTAGAAGGATAGGAAGAGGTTCACATACCTCGCGACGATTATCGACAATAAGCAAAACGCTCGATAATCGTCGATAATCGTCGCGAGGTATCTGAACCTCTTCCTATCTTTTCTAGCATGATTGTGTGAACTATGTAGTACGGTAGACGTACGTGTGCTAAACGAATTTGGTTGGTTTAAAACATAAAGTGTTATAACGGCTTTATGGGAAGTTTGTTATAACAACTTTATGTAGGTAAAGAAATTGTCTGTGGTTTTTAAAAGATAAATGACTTGATGTGAAATATTAAGGAACTTGATTTCTAAAAGAAAAGAGACTTGAGAATTTGAAGTGTTTTGGTTTAAAAGAAAGGCATGGTTTGTCTTAAATTGGTTTAAAACATAAAGTGTTATAATAGCTTTATGGGAAGTTAGTTATAACGACTTTATGAAAACAAAAGGATGGTTTTATTATTGGATTTAAAATGGTAACTTGACTTTAAAGGGAGAAATGATTTGGTTTAAAAAGGAAGTATGAAAATTGTTTTGGTTTACTTAAAAAGACAGTTACTCTATTTTGATACTACGGGTATCGTGTGACTTTTTGTGAAAGAAATGGATCTTTTAAAGAGTTAAAATACGTAGTACCTTGGGGTTAAAAATCCGGATTTGTTGTAATAAAATGAAAGTCTATGAGTACGTTGAACTTGCCTATGCTTGTTGTGATAGCCTTTGTTGTGCAAGTGTTTTGATTCTGTGCTACCGAGTCTCTCGATGGAGGGCCGGTTATCTTGTTATATCCTTGGACCTACTGACACGTTGGGTGGCCCACGGGTATGGTTCCATTAGGATTGTCGTTCCATGGACTAGCTCTCCATGAGGTTTTACTGATTCGGCTTTGGTATCTGGTAGTTGGCTCTCGTACTTGCCCCGGTCGTGGCTGATTCGGCTTTGGTTCTGGTAGTTAGCCTTCAGATTGCCCTGCTCAGTTTTGTGGCGAAGTCTCGTGACTTACGGTTGTGATCGGTGGTTAGCACGTTACTTGCCCCGCCGCCATACGTGGCGCGGTGGATCTGTAGAGGTTATCGCACTTGCCACGCGTGTCGCCTTCGCGCGAAGTATCGTGACTTACGGTTGTGATCGGTGGTTAGCACGTTACTTGCCCCCGCCGCCTACGTGGCGCAGGAGGATCTGGTAGAGGCTATCGACTTGCCACGTGTCGCCTTCGCGAGTCGTTGGGCGAAGCCGTGACTTACGGTTGTGATCGGTGGTTAGCTGGTTACTTGCCCCGTCCGCCTACGCGCGCAGGAGGATCTGGTAGAGGCTATCGACTTGCCACGTGTCGCCTTCGTGATATGGTTGTTTAGTATTGTTTGTACGGTAGGTTCTGGTAGCTGGCTTTCGTACTTGCCCCGCGATTGATGATGCAGTTGGATCCGTAGCTATGCCTTCGCATTTGCCGTCACGGTTTCTGACACAGGTGGGACCGGTGTTCATGTGTACTTCTTGGTGTTATTATATCATAGATCGCCGGTGAGGAAGGTATTCCACGGGCATGATTGATGTTGTGGGCGTGAGACCCATAGTTATATTTGAGTGACGACTTTGAGGGCGTGAGTCCCTGACTTGACATGACTGCTTATATATTGTGGACTGTAGTTTGGTTATCATACATGTCTCCTGTTTTTATATAGACTGTTATGATTTCATTTACAGTATTTTCAGTTTCACATACTTGGTACCTGTTGTACTGACCTTCTTCGGGGGGCTGCGTTCATGCCGCAGGTAGAGGTACACCGGTTGTTGATCCTCGTTCATAGGATCGCAGTTCAGCGTTTGGGAAGCTCCGTTTCTCCGGAGGCTTATCTTGTGGTATGATTCCCTGAGATTGTAGGTTGTTGTACATTCAGGGGTATGGCGGGGCCCTGTCCCGTCATAGTTGTTATAAAATTCGTAGAGGTCTGTAGTACTGTTGTGGGCAGGGTTTGTAAGGGATTTAACTGTTCAATTTTGATATATATATACAGGAAGGTAACCGTTTTGGTTTGCCTATTGCTTATTTTATGTCTTGATTCATGCTTAAGTTTTTATTTCCGTTGATTTTCTCTGATGATTATATCACTAGGGTGCCCGGGGTAAGGCACCAGTCACGGGCCCGAGGTCGGGTCGTGACATATCCTCAATCCCCTGCGCATACGCCTGCATTCTAGCAATATTCATACCTGGCTGAAGGGCCACCCCCAAGCATGCAGTAATCATGTGACGGTCTAGCCCCATCACATAGCGATGAACCCTGTCTGCCATGTCAGCTACAATGGTGTGCGCATACCTGGCCAATGAGTCAAACTCCAGGATGTACTCTCTGATAGTCCTCCCATTCTGCCTCAAGGTCAATAATCTATCCACGCGGGCTCTCCTCATCTCAGGAGGCAAAAAGTGATCCAGGAAGGCCTCTGTGAACTCCTCCCAAACAGCTGGAAGAGCACCCTCACCTCTAGACAGCTCCCATGACTCAAACCAGTTCAACGCAATATCGCGTAACCGGTAAGAGGCTAGCACGACTGACTCTGCCTCCAAGGCCCTAAGCACTTGCATAGTCCGCTGTATTGCCGAATAAACTCCTGAGGATCCTCCTCAGATCTCGAACAATAGAACTCGGGTGGATGACAACCCAGCAAATCCCGAATCCATAAACTGTCGGCTCTAGGGTTGGCTACTCGCTCATTTGCCGCTCGCTACTATCTTTGGTCAGTAACCGAATCTGTTCCCAGTAATCTCTATACTCAGCCCCTGGCTGTGGAACTGGAGGCTCAGTACGCGGTCTCGATGGCCGCTTTCTTGCCGAACTCTGCTTGGTGGTGAATGTTATACCGTATTTCGGAGTATGCGTGGGGCGTCGTAGAAAAATTTGAACTTTAAAGTGGCTTGGACGATTTATTTTGTGCACAACACCCGGTTAGAGTCGTGTTTCGACGAAAAGGTTTACAACAAATGCGAAGGGAAAATTCCGGCTATGTCATTTTTAATTTTTGCGGATTTTTCCGAGAGACGAAATATTTTGGACCAACGGGAGGGTGACATGTGTCACCCTCACATTGGAAGGAAGGTTCATGGACGAAAAAGGTGGCCTTGGGTTAGGTAGGATATTTGTGCAAGTTGGTGTGGTAGATGGATAAGGTGTACTTGGCTTGATCTTGGCCTTACACTTGCCTTGCACTTGGCATGATCTTGGCCATTGGTTGGCCTTTACTTGACCTATAAATACCCCTCTAAGTTGAAGACTTTTTTCATCCACAAATACTTTCTAAGTGTTAAACTCCTCCCCCTCTCCTAGTAGTGTTCTCGTCCAACACCATCCCCCTCCCCCTTTGAGAAAATCCCTTGGCCGAAACCCCCCCTTGCCTAGTGGTTCTAGCCGAGAACCCCCTCCCCCTAGCCTAGTTGTGCTAGTCGAAATACTACCCCCCTTGGTAGAGGAATACTCTCCAAGTGTTGTTGTTATACCCAAATACTTTAGCCCAAATACCTTGTAGTATTTCCAAAGTACCCTCTATACGAAAAGCCCGGAAAATACTATTATACTTTCCTTTAGCCACAAAACGAAACCCTAAGGAAAACCTTCATAGTCGGTTGAAGTGTTAAGTAGAAGTTGCGTAGAACTTCTAAGGGTTGTTTGGAGCGGGTTGGAGCGCACGGAGTAGGAGCTAAACCTTGCTCAGGAGCGACATTAAACTTGGATAATTTTGGGCTTATCGAGGTAAATAATCTTGTCCCCCTATTGTAATTGGAATTACATGTTGTAGGAATATATAGTTGAAGTATACTATATATAGAACTGAACATAGCTTTGCGGCAATGTCTTTTGACTTAAGCCTGAATTTAAAGAAAGAGAACTGAACTGTAATTACATAGGACTGTATTACAGTAGACTTATGTAGCTTTTCTGTGAAGTAGAATTGTATACGTCCGGTTAGATGTATAAACCCCCCCTGGTTGGCTTGATAGCCGGCCTCGATAGAGGAGGAGATTTACGCGGTTGCGGGGAGAGTCTTTGCCAATTTTACGTAGAAAGTTCTATGATAAGATCTAGATGTTAATAAGCGCGTGGCCTTATAGGTTGAAGTACTATGTGTGGCGCGATCTACTTGGCAGGAGTAGCCGACGGTTTGAGGTACTGGAGCGTTTTGCTATTAGTCGATCATCGTCGCGAGGTATGTTAACCTCTTCCTTTCTTTTCTAGCATGATATGTGTATAACTATGTAGTACGGTAGACGTACATGTGTTAAATGTATTTGATTGGTTTAAAACATAAAAGTGTTATAACGGCTTTATGGGAAGTTGGTTATAACAACTTTATGTAGGTAAGAAAATGCTTTGTGGTTTTAAAAACTTAAGAGTTATAATAGCTTTATGGGAAGTTAGGTATAACGGCTTAAGAGAGATAAAATGAATGATTTATTGATTTTAAAAGTTAAGAGACTTGATCTTAAAAGATAAGAGACTTGACTTAATTAAATTAATATGAATTACATGTGAAACCTCATTCGTGAGTAATGAGTACTTGGTTTTAAAAGGAATAATGTTTCTTGATTTGAAATCGAATGAGTATCGACAAACCACTGCAGCGTTAATAAAGGGAAATGTTTTGATTAATGAAGTATTATTAAAACCAGTAGAAACCTCCATCTGCATAGAAGCTAAGATGAGACAAAATGATATTACATTTCCTAGATCATGGCTGCTTAATAAGATTGATTATGAACAAGAATAACCTACTCACATATAAGGCATATGTTTCTCAAATTGTTTTAAAGGATTAAAACTATGAACTACGAAACCTTTCGAAAATGAGAAACTTGAGTAATTGAAATTAGGCAAACTTGAAACGTTTGGAAAAGAATGTTGTTACTTTTTTAGGTAAATGCAAATATTATTAATAATAACGGAAAGAAAAGTGGCTACAATCAGTCATTGAGGGTTCTCAATCCTCAACGTAATGAAAAGAAGAAATTAGGGAGGGAGGGGTGGTCACTCAAAGGTGCCATTACAAGAGGGGATAAAGTCATAGAGAACTCTATAAGATGTTGTTTTAATCCTTGTAATGACCTCTTCTGCCGGTAATCTTGTGCCTTCAAAGAGCAGTGTGTTTCTTGTCCTCCAAATCTCATAGACCACTATGCAAAAGGCAAGCAAGGTAGCTTTGGCTCGGATGCTTGTCCCGCGGTGGTCTTTCTTAATCCACTTGAGAGAACTTTCGACAGTTGACATTTCTCTCCTAATACCCAACCAATCCCTTATGCTCTTCCAAATCAAGCTGGTGTAGGGGCAGGTAAAGAATAGGTGCTCCCTTGTCTCATTAGCTTGCTTGCAGAACCCGCAAGACTTATCCTCCAAATTTAGAAATGAAAGAGTGTCCTTTGTAGCTAGCCGCTTTCTACAATTAAGCCACATGGTGAACGAAAACTTAGGGGGAATGAACCCTTTCCAAATTTGGGACATCCAAGGCTTTTTATCTTGCGTAGCGCGCAAAATATCATAGACTAGGCTTGAATCAAATTTACCATTGGTACAACAATTTTCCAATCCAGCAATTGCGACTCCTTGGCTACCGTAGATGGAAACAAGTTTGTCACGAATTCCGCAAATTTTTTTGAATAGAGGTGAGTCCCTAGGACGTACCACATATTCCCAAAAAGAATCGCCTCTCAAATAAAAGCTGTTGATCCATTGGACCCATAGTGAATCAGTCTCATTGTGGGTTTGCCAAATAGTCCGGGATAGCAGGGCATGGTTCCATTCCTTGATGTTCATAAGGCCCAAGCCCCCTTCGGATTGAGGCAAGCAAATAACATCCCAAGCGACTCTTGGTGGTTTCCCACCCCATAAGAACTGAATACATGCAGACCGCACCTTGTTGAGGACTGTGGCGGGAATAGGAAGTGCCCGGAACCAAAAGCTCTCAACCCCTTGGATGACCGACCTGATAAGTTCTAGCTTACCCGCATAAGAAAGCGAGTGGTGCCCCCATTTTTGAATGTAATTCGAAATTGCACTAGTGAAAGGAGCAAATTGATCTACCGAGACTGAGATTGGGGACAAAGGAATCCCCAAGTACCGAACCGGAAAGCTACCGATGCCGAATCCCACTCTGGACAAGATCAAGTCACGAACAGTATCCTGCACTCCTGCTAAGTAGACGGAGGATTTGGATGGGTTAAGAGTTAACCCTGAGACAGCCTCCGCCTCCAGACAATTCATAAGAGTCCCCACTGAAGATACATCACCTTTGGCAAAGAGCATGAGGTCATCCGCAAAGGCAAGATGAGTAATACCCAACCTTTTACACTTTGGATAATAAGAGAAAGTTCTTGCCTGAGCCTTCAAATTCAGCATCCTTGATAAGTATTCCATACACAAGATAAAGAGCGAAGGGGACATAGGATCACCTTGTCTTAAGCCGCGCTTACCCTTAAAGTAACCATGTAGCTCACCGTTGATAGAAAGAGAGAAGGAGGCTGAGCAAACACATTCCATGATCCATCTAACAAATCTGTTCGGAAAGTTAAGGCCTCTTAATACCGAATCAAGGAAACTCCAAGAGACCGTGTCAAAAGCTTTCCGAAGATCTACCATAAGCATACACCTTGGTGAGACTCTGGCTCTATTAAATCCTCTCACGAGTTCTTGTGCTATATAAACATTGTCCATCATGTTTCTGCCTTTCACAAAAGCCCCTTGTGATTTGTCCACAAGAGAAGGAAGAACCCTTGCCATTCTGTTAGCTAGAATCTTTGTAATGATCTTATAGACCACATTAGTTAATCCAATAGGCCTAAAATCAGTTACCTTAGGATCCCGATCTGTCTTGGGAAGCAGGGCAATGATGGTATGATTTACTTGCTTCAAAAGAACCCCAGTAGAGAAGAACTCTTGAACACTTCTTACTACGTCATGTCCCACATCTTTCCATCTATTCTTGAAGAAGGCAGCCGAATAACCATCCGGTCCAGGAGCCTTGTCATTCCCTATATCAGAAAGAGCTTCCCAAATCTCCTTTGGGGATATGAAATGCAAAAGATGTATACTGTCCTCTTCACTTATCTTCGGGCCAAAGTTGCATACTTCAGATCAAGGTTCGATGTGGATTGGGATGAGCCTAAAGATCTTTGTAGAACTCCACAAGTAGCTCCTCACTTCCCCGGGTGATGTAGTGATATCACCATTGGATTTGACAAGAAAGTTGATGGAGTTTTTGACATTGCTTCTCTTGATCAAGCTATGGAAGTATTTGGAGCATTTATCACTTCCAATCAAGTGTTTCTGCCTCGACTTTTGCCTTATGAAGTGTCTCTCGGCTTCCATTAAGGTGTTAGCTTTAACTCTTGAGGACTTAACCTTGGCTTTAAGTTCCTCATCAAAGGGATCTTCCATGTGCTCATTGATAGCCTCCTTAAACTCCTTGTTAGCCTCCTTTGCTCTTTGATCAATACTACCAAATTCACTTATATTCAATGCCCTCAGTGGTTGTTTCAAGGTTTTCAATTTTGAGGCTAGGACGAATTGAGCTGTTCCCAATATGTCTTGTCTCCAGCATGAAGTCATAATGTTCTCGAATGCGGGGTGAGTGAGCCACATATTCATGAACTTGAAAGGCTGCTTCCCAACATTATAGGATGCAATTACAGTAGCCATCACGGGACAGTGGTCCGAGACAGGTTCCATAGGCAAGAAATTGGCCTTGCATTCTAAGGTCAAATCACTCCAATTTTGATTCATCATTACTCTATCAAGCTTGGACCAAATCGAACCATTGGTCCAAGTGTAGAATGAACCGGAAGAAGGAGAGTCTTCTAGTCCATGAGCATTCCTGAAATCACCAAGGTCCTTAAGTGCATAAGGCGTAAGTGGAGGACCCCCCGCCTTATCATGAGGGTAGCAATAAGTGTTGAAATCTCCCATAATCATCCAAGGCCTAGTGATGCCAATGCCCAAGTGAGTAAGGTGATGCCAAAGTTTCCTCCTGTCCGTGATGCTATAAACCGGGTACACAAATGTGGCAAGGAAAGACACCTGTGTTATCTTACAACTTGCCTGGACATGGATATGTTGAGAATCCATTCCAAGCACTTCACAACAGACCCTAGAGGGATCCCAAATTAGTAGCGTTAAATCCGCCACCAATGAATTCTAGATTTGAGCAAAAGTTCCAATTTTTGAATCTTTGAGTAGAGAAAGACTCAATCCTTTCCCTTGAGAGTTTTGTTTCCAACAGACAAATCAATGCCACATCATGCTGTTTAGTGAGACTACACACAAGAGCTTGTGGCTGCCACTGTCCCTTAGTCCGCAAAGTCCACGGACATTCCAAGAAAGAATTTTCATTAGGAAACAGAGGAGGTTTTGTTAGCACCTCCGCGCTTTGCTGCCTTAGTCTTCCCACTGCCTTTTGTCATGAACTTCCTCGGCATTACATCTTTCCAACCATCTTCTATGTTGCTGGAAGCCATAGCTTGTGTTCCAGCCAAGCTATGTTCCCCGCGTTCAAAGGTAACACTCCGAGACGCCAGCAACGAAACCTCCGTTACACCCTTGTTTGTATTTCCATCCAAAGAGGGTTGCGGGTTTATAGGAACCTCAGCATGTGCGGCTTCTCCCAAACAACCGGGACCAGGAGGTGTTGTGTGGTTACTTTCATCAACTTCCATCAAGTTATCAGCATCTGCGGGATGATGCGCAGATGGTAGATTGGGAGGGGGATGCAAGGTTCCATCCGTACCTCTGTTGGCATTCGCACAAGTAGCACCTTCCTTGTTTTTAGGAGGTATCACTGTATTGCGTTTCTTTGGAGCATCTTCCGTGTTAGCATCATACCCCAGAATCCTACACTTCAGGTGATTGTGTCCAAAAGCCGCACATTGATAGCAAAAGTCCGGATAATTTTCATAGTTTACCCTTTGAGTATACCTTCTGTTATCGGGGAGATTGACAACAAACTCCCTTATTGGCTCCTTGCTGACATCCACTTCTACAAGAACTCTAGCATAGTTCATTTTGGATCTTTCCTTAGTAAATTGGTCAGTGTAAAGAGGTTTTCCTACACGTGAAGCAATCTTACTAAGTCCCGTGGCACTCCAGATAGAGAGGGGAATGTCCGGAAATGTGACCCAAATAGGAATATCCATGAATAACTCATCCGTTATAAGAACTCCTTTATTGATAGCTTTGAGCATCATAGTCTTCCCGTAGACCATATAAGGGCCACCATGAAGTACATTAGTGCGCTCTTCCTCCGTCGTAAATTTGAACACCGTCCATCCTTTCCATATGGTATAATACGGCATTTCACACCCCACCCTTCACAATGGTATTTAAGGCTTCTCTTCCTGAAGGGACCCAAGCAACCAATTAAGCAATAACCCCATGTTTCTATGAATGGCACTTCATCCTCAGCTTCTATGTTTACTTCCACCCCTTGTTGTTCAATATATTGTAGCTTCATTCCTTTTCCTTCAATCCTAGTACCCGCAAAGACTCCCGCATAAGTCTTCTTGGGAGGGAAGGCACCTTTGCCATGATTCGGGGGATGATTAATAAAAGTCGAACTTTCGGGTGGAATTTGGTGTTGTTTAGAAGATGCATTTGTTTGTGGATCAATGGGAGGTATTTCTGGAGGTATAGGCAGAGGGGGTTGGGTAGAAGGATTTGTGTTAGGGCACGCAATAGGAGAAAGCATTCGCGTGCCATTTGGTAGGGTAGGGAATGTGTCATGTGTTTTAGAAGGTAAAGAAGGAAGGGATGATAGAAGAGGTGGGGCTAAGTGTGGATCAGGGAGTATTGATGAGGTATTAGGTGAGAGAGTGTGTTTGTTTAAGACTTTGTTCGTGCTCAAGGAAGAGTTAAAGACGAAAGGTTTATTTCGGTTCTTGATGTTTGCCCCACTAAGCACACTTGTTAAAGAGGGGAAGGCTTCATTAGTGACACTTAGATTCATGGGTTGTTGTCTCATTGCACGAGAGGGAGCTTTGGAACCCGCGTCATTTAAGTCCGACCCCTTGGCTTCCGCGTTATTAATGATCGTGTAGTTCCTAGGCTCATTGGAGGTAGAATTCACTTTGTTTCCCAAAATTGACTTCGATCCTTGCATTACGGGAATAATTAATGACCCATGAGCACCCTCCTGACTCGCCTTGGTATTCTGTCCAACATAATGACCCGTCCTTGAATGAGGCACATTGGTACCCGTAGCCTTAACATGTGACGCCTCGGCTCCCACAACATTAATGTAAGGCTCCTTTCCCACAATTGACTTCGATCCTTGCATAACGGGGATACTCAATGTCCCTTGAGAACCCTCCTGAACCGTCTTGGTATTCTTACCATCATAAAGCCCGTCATTGAAGGAGGCTCGTTAATACCCGCAGCCTTAAAGTGTAACGCCTCGGTTCCCACAGCATTAATGTAAGGCTCCTTTCCCACAATTGACTTCGATCCTTGCATAACGGGGATACTCAATGTCCCTTGGGCACCCTCCTGAACCGTCTTGGTATTCTTACCATCATAAAGACCCGTCATTGAAAGAGGCTCGTTAATACCCGCAGCCTTAAAGTTTAACGCCTCGGTTCCCACAACATTAATGTAAGGCTCCTTTCCCACAACTGACTTCGATTCTTGAACAACGGGGATATTCAATGTCCCATGGACACCCTCTTGAAACGTCTTGGTATTCTGATCCTCATAATGGCCCGTCATTGGAAGGGGCTCATTGGTACCCGCATACTTAGAGTGTGACGCCTCGGCTCCCTTAACCTTGACTCCCGCAGCATGCTTATTGGGAATAGGAGTGTCATTAATGCTATCAACTGACTTTGGAACTTGCAATACGTGAATAGTCTCAGACCCATTGACATCCTTCTGACCCGCCCTGAGCTCCTGGCCCACGCCCATACCCGGTTCAGACCCGAGTAGGCCATCACTCCTCATTGCAACCAACGCAATGTCTGGCCCAGAATACGTCCCTTTTTCAGTTAGCCTGAGTAAATTACCAGGATGTGTCGAGGTACTAATGCTACCGTGACTGCCCTGTTCCTCCGTGATAATCCCTGAATTAACCAATTGGCCCGTGATAGGATCTACCACCATAGAAGCAAGAAGCTTCCCGCCTTCAAATACCCTTATATCCAAGTTCTCAGTATCAATACTTTTGCCCCATTCATGAATCTTTTGTAGCGTAGCATCATCTATTACATTCTCTAGAGGGATGCGTGAGTCTGGCGTGACATGAACCAAGACAGATGGGTCTGAAATTGCCGGAATGAGGTTTTCTTCGGCAATTATTGGACTGCCTCCATTTTTTTTCTTCTTCCTTGTTCTAGCCTTCGTCGAACTTCCTGAACCTCCTGAATCATTACTGGAACGTGTGTAGCGTTTAGATTTCTTCATATTGCAAACGTAATACTTCAAACCATGGGGGAACAATCGGAAAACATAGGGGGGGGGGGAGAAGAGGAAAAAAACCGAAGGAGCAACTAAGGGAAAACGTTGAGAGCGTTTTCCTTAGTGAGAGAAACTTCTCTCTAACTCCTTTTTAGAATGTTGTTACTTGATTTTACAAAGAGAAGTGTTTTGATTTACTTCAAAAGATAATAACTCTATTTTCATATACTACGGGTATTGTGTGACTTTTGTGAAAGTAACGTATCTTTTAAAGAGTTAATGTATGAAGTACTTTGGGGATAAAAACCCGATCTTGTTAATCATATAGTAGAAAGTACCTTGTGTGTATAACTTGATTATGTTGGTTTGTGATAGCCTTGTAATACTTTCTTGTTGATTTGTTAAGTAAACATGCTAGGATGCTACGTGTGTTAGTATCTTGTGATATTTGTGTAACGGGGTTTCCCCTCGACTGCGTTTAAGTTGTTTAACTATCAGCCGTTATGTTGGTATTGTACCACTCACCTTGACTTGTTTCGAGGTTGTCGCCTCCGTCGCGGGGTAGACTCAAAGTGTCTGTGTGACCTATGATTCGAGGATACCTCATGCGGGTCCCGGGGCAGCGAGCTACGAGTTCGAGTTAGTGTCGGCCTTTATGGTCATGCGGTCTATGTGGCCATGCGATCGAGTCCAGCGGACGCCGAGTAGCTACCCTCGATGCGGGTTATACCTCATGCGGGCCTATGAGTTTGGCCTATGCGAGTCTGCGGAGAGTTCGGGGCTAGACGCGCCATTAGATATCGCGGCGAGTGGCGGCTTTGATCATGTGACGATGCAGACAGATCTCATGATACGATTTATGACCTTATTGCATGTAGGTTTTAGTAGTCGGCTATGCCTTCGTGCTTACCTCGCGGTTTTATTAGGACACGGTGGGACACGGTGTTCATGTGTATTCCCGATGCTTTTATATCATGGATCACGGTGATGAAAGGTATTCCACGCATGATTGATGTTGTGGGCGTGAGACCCATAGTTATATTTGAGTGGTGACTTTGAGGCGTGAGTCCGACTTGACATGATCGCTTATTTATTGTGAATCGTAGTTTGGTTATCATACATGTCTCTGCTTTATATAGATCGCTATGATTTCATTTCTGATTTTCGATTTCACATACTTGGTACTGTTGTCTTGACCTCGTTGGCCGAAGGCGTTCATGCCGCAGTAAAGGTACACCGATCGTTGATCCTCGCTCTTAGGAGTCACGATTCGTTGGGAAAGCTCCGTTTCTCGGAGGCTTATCTTCGTATAGTCCCCTGTTGTCGTAGGTGCTTACATTCAGGGTATGACGGCCCCGTCCGTCGTTGTTGTCATATCATTCGTAGAGTGCAGTAATCTTTTGTGGCGTAATTGTAAAGGGATATCGCTCAAATTGTTATTGTATATCTTAAGGTAACCGTTTTGGTTAGCCTATCTTCTTATTTCACCGTCTTATTGCATTGGCTTCATGTTATTGTTTTATGTTCCGATTTTCTCGATGTATGACTACTTGGGTGCGGGTAAGGCACGATCCACGGCCCGAACGGCAGTCGTGACAAAAGTGGTATCGAGCGATTAATCCTCGGAAAGTGTCTACAGACCGTATCTAGTAAGTCTTGATTATCGGTGTGTGCACCACACCAATAATCGGAGGCTATAGGATATTTAGGATTGGTTTCCATTCTTCTCACTCGAGATCGTGCCTTAGAGGCCGTTATAAGTTGGACCCTCTAACGTATTTCTTTCCTTACCGCTATGCCTCCGTAAGGCAACCCGCCCGAGGCGGCAAGGCAAAAGGTGAGCAGTAAATCTGAGGGTTACGCGGCAGCCCAATCATCACCGGTTGGTGCTTCATTTGGGAGTTTCGCGACATCGCCACCCAACGAGTTTAGCACGGCGGCGATTCCTCTGCGGTCATGACATTTGAACCTTCGCCCACGGCAGAACAGAGATTATAGATTGCAAAGAGGCGACCACATTAGCTATGGATTTGGCTACGAGTATACCGATGTACCGCGAGTCTTGATGACTATCTAAGAGAGGTTGTACAAGAGTAATTCTTGATTAGGCTTGAGCATGGCACGTATGCGCTTGCGCAGCAAGCGAAAGCGTAGAGATCGACGGGTTAACCAAGGCGCGAAGAGGCGAGCAGCGAGTCCTTTGGTAACTTTCGAGGCGAATCGCCTCACGGCCAGATTAGATATGCACCTCCGCCAAATGCAGTGGTCCTCCACAGGGTTCAGGACGTTCGGACTATGCAGGAGTTGGTCAGAGCTCCAGAGTTTCCGGTTCACAGCTACACGTAGGTTCCAGCCAGCCGGATTTAGTTTTTCCCGGTATTCACGGTGCGGCGTCATTCCGGAATGTCGTTTTAGTTGGTACTTATTTTACCTGCGGCCGACAGGGCCATGTGTCGAAAGGATGTCCTAGTAGGAAGGATGCAAGTGGGAGGACTCAGCCTTCAGGATCGGTGGGTAGTTCGTTACCTTCCTACTGCGCCTACGGGGCAGGTTTGATTAGAACGACAAAGGGGAGTGAAGCAGTAGATTCAGGCATATCTTTAACCCTCTAGAGATTAGTGTGATAAGATAAGTATATCTTAAGTGCTATGTTCTGATAGCAGTGTGTTAATTGTGATTAGAGATCATGGTTAGTAACCGAGAAAGATTGAGGGATAGGAAAAGTGTAAGCCTTAGAGCTTTATACGTGGAGACCTTAGAGGCAAGGCAATCTTGAGTAAAAGATTACATTTGTGTTTAACCCTTATCGGAGTGCATAGTGCACGTGAGCTATGTTTGTGGGATAAGTCCCTGAGTAGTGTGGAATGAAAGAGGGTAGTTGAGCTAAGAAGACCGCTAGGTTTTCGTAACGTGATTAGTGAGATTGTTCCTTCGGGGAGCTAGTGTTTTGCGCGTCGCCGGGTCGGGTTGGGGCCATGTTGCGGGTCAACCCGCGGCCTGTATGGTGGTGGTCGGTTGTGGTGGTCCCGCCTGTGGTAGGTCACGGGTGTTAGGCCCAAGTTCGATTAAACAGTACAAGTTCGTGGATGCGATCGACCGAGTCGCCGATGGGGTCAGCCCATCTGGTCTTTTAGTCAGGACCGTTTACTCGGCAGAGGGTTATGCGAGATGATCGTATCAGGAAGGTTGTATGGCTGCACGAGGTGCCTGCTTTCACCTTATGTCAGGCAGTGGAGCCCAGGTTGTGGCTATTTTTGGTTTTCTGGAAGTTTTACCCGGCAGGGTTAGGAACTCAGGTGAGTCTCCGTATCGTATTCGTCCTCGGGCCAGTGTTTTGATTTCAGGGGTAGCTGTGAGGATTGTTGTCTCCTGTTGAGGGAGTGTTTTTAGCTACCATTTCAGTGTTCGGATATCGCCTTGTGACGCCTTGTAGGGGCGGAAGTGTAAGTTGCCGGTCGATTGGTTCGACGTTGGCAAGGTTCAGATAGTTGGTTCATACGTGTTCAGCAGGATGGGGATAGGGTGAAGCTTATCCAGAAGAGGTTATTGGCAACTCAGAGTCAACAGAAGTCGTGCGGATAATCTGCGACAACGCTTGGAGTTCAGGTTGACGGTGGGTCTTCTTGAAGGTACCACCCCGGAATGGGCGTGACGAGTTTTGGAAAACAGAGGAAACTTAGCCCGAGTTACTTTGGGCCTTTTTAGGTCATGCGAAGAGTAGGCCAGGTTGCCTATATATTAGCTTTTGTCGTCCGACTTGGGAGGCAGTATGTCCGGTCCTTCATGTTGTTAGGTTCGGAAAAGTATCGGAGACCCATCCAGAGTTTTCCCAGTTATGATGATCAAGTTTGAAGCGAACCCGAGACTTTTTGAAATTGATGCGATGCGAAACATGGTAAGTTATGAGAAAGAGTTCGAGTGTACGAGAAGGGTACGACACGTAAAGGAAGAAGCGAGCATGTATGGCGAGCATAGATGTGATCATTTCTTTTGTAAGGAGAAGGTGCGAAGGAAGTTTATATTTTAGACCTCGGATAAGGGCTTTTGTGATGTTAGAGGTGTTTCCTCATGGACTTGGATGTAAGTGTTACACCCCGTATTTCCAGAGTATGTACGTAAAGGAATACGTACAAAAAGTTTTGGTCTTAAAGTTAGGCCTTGGACGATTTTTAGGCACAACTCACAAAGCGAACGGTTTTCCGACGAAACGTTTCCACAGCTTTCATAGGATAAATTCCGGCTATGTCATTTCTTATTTTTGCGGATTTTTCCGAGACGTAACACTTTGGACCAATGAGAGGCGACACTTTCCACCCTCTCATTGGTGGACTTCACACGCAATAGGCCGATTGGATGCCAAGCCTTGTCATAAAGTTGGATAGATATTTTGTGTGCAAGTTGGCTAGGTACACTTGCCCTAATCTTGACCTTACACTTGCCTAGCACTTGGCTAAATCTTGGCCATTGGTTGGCCATGTCTTGACCTATAAATACCCCTCTTGAGATGAAGAGTTCTTCATCCACTAAAGCTTTCAAGTCTTGAAAACCTCCTCTCCTTGTGAGCAATTCGTCCAACACACCCCCTCGGAAGCTTGCCGAGGCTACCCCACCCCTAGCCTAGCCGAAACCTACCCCCTCCCTTGGTAGAAAAGTTGCCTTCTAGTATTGTTATAATGCCCAATTTAACCTAGCCCAAATCCCTTAGTACTTAGTAGAAGTGAGAAACTTCTAAGGATTCTGGAGCACCTTGAGCTTTGGATTGTGAGCTAAACCTCGCTCAGATCGACTTTTACTTGGATATTATTGGGCTTATCGAGGTAAATAATCCTAACCCTCTTTGTAATTAAAGAATGCATCTTGTAGAAGTATTGAGATAAGTATAAATACTTAGAAGGTTTGTTAAAGAATAGAATTGAATAACACCTTAGAAGGGTATAAAAGAAGAATATACGAATGTACTTACATGATCGTTTCACAATGAGACTTATATAGCTCACCGGTAGGGTTGTGCTGCCCGACTTTCCGTAGAATTGAGGACCCTCTGCTTAGAATGACCTCTGAATAGTCTAGACTTTGATAGTTGTCTGTGACTATTATAGGCGATTCTCTCACATGACATACTCGACTTGGCGGTGGATTTCGCCGAGAAGGTATGTGATTCTTCCTATACCCTTGAGCATGATATGTTAAGTATATATAGTACGGTAAACGTACATATGATAATCGGCAATGTCTTTTGACTTAAGCCTGAATAATAAGAACCTTGAAGTATGTCAAAGGAATAATGAATCATTTTTTTTAACAGAAGAGTAATATTTGGTTTTAAAACAAAAGCTTAAGAGTTATACTAGCTTTATGGGAAGTAGGTATAACAACTTAAGAATGATAAAAGGAACTGTTTACCTATTTGTTTATAAAAGCCTTGTATTGATTTCTGTTAAGTGTAGTAAGATTGGTTGATAGGTAGACATACTATGATACTGCATGTGTTAATTGTCTTGTAATGTTGTGAAAGGGGGTCATTCTCACAGGCTTACGTTGCTAACCTGAAGTCCGTTGTCTTATTATTGTATCACCTACCCTTGACTTGTTATACCGGGGCTTGCCACCCTTGATGCGGTCTATACGCCTATGCGGTCTATGAGACTATCGCGAGTCTGCGGTATGCTCCGTGATTGATCATTCGGTGTTTAGCCCGACGCGGATGCCCTGGCGCGTCCATGGGACTATCGCGGTCTTTTGAGGCTATGCGGTGCGGAAGTCCGGGAGAGTGCCGGGCTAGCTACCACGATGCGGGGAATACCTCATGCGGTCATGTGTGACCTATGCGGACTACGGAAGTCGGGACTAGGCACGCAATGATACTATGGGCGGTTGGGCCTTGCTTCGATCATTCGCGCCTAGACTAGACTCATTCTGCTTTTCCTATTCGTTATTGTTGTGATGGCACTATGTGCAATTGAATCGAATGTATTTGTGAAAAGGTTTTGAATACTTTGATTTCATTTAAAAGTACTTTATAGTTTCACATACTTGGTACTGTTATCTTGACCTCCTTCGGGGCCGCGTCATGCCGCAGTTCTAGAGGAAGCGGTACTAGATCCACATCCTTAGGATCTCTACGGTGTCGGAGCTCCACTCTCTCCGAGGCTCTACTTTTGGGTATGATCTCCTGTTGTAGATAGTTTGTCTGGCGAGGGTATGGCGGGCCCGTCCCGCCATAGTTGTTATTTTCCTTAGAGGTTCAGTCATGTTGTATGCTTGGGATGTAATCGCAAAACTTGGTTTATGTATATATGCGAAAGGCAACCTTTTCTTCGATAAAATGTTCTAGTTATATCATGTTGCATGTCTTGTTTTATATTCCGTGATTGTTCTCGATGTATGACTACTTGGTGCCGGGTAAGGCACCGATCACGCCCCGAACGGGTCGTGACAAAAGTGGTATCGAGCGATTAATCCTCGGAAAGTGTCTACAGACGTATCTAGTAAGTCTTGATTATCGGTGTTGTGCACCACACCAATAATCGTGAGGCTATAGGATATTTAGGATTGGTTTCCATTCTTCTCACTCGAGATCGTGCTTTAGAGTCGTGTTATAGGTTGGACCCTCTAACGTATTCCTTTCTAGAATGATTATGCCTCCGTAAGGCAACCCGGCCCGAAGGGCAAGGCACGGCGGAGTCGCTAGTATGACACAGAGGTTCACGTGGCTCGAGCCCGCCTTTACCCGAGGCAATGCCTCAGACGGCGAGTTCTACGACGCCCGGGCCCCAAAGATTTAGGGCCACAGGCGGTGATGACCACAGTGCCTACGCCTCCCTCACCCGGGCAGAGGAGTTAGGTACAAGGAGATGGCGATTACTAGCAAGGTCGTGGCGATATGAGGAGAGGTTTGGCGGCCATTCCACATCGGCTCCACCCAAAGAGCACCGTTGTTCACCAGAGGGCAGATAGTTTGAGGCTACGGGACTTCCTTAGTTGTAGCCCGCCAGAGTTTTACGGGTCGAGGCCGAGGATGATCCGCAGGAGTTCATCCGTCGATTGCAGGATTATGCGGGTGGTCAAGGCTTCAGATGAGTCCGTGACATTCGGTTACGCACGCGTGATACCGCATCGATTGGTTCGATTCATAGGAGCTTTCGGGAGAGCATGCACTCAGCAGCGTGGGATGAGTTTTGAGGCTTTTCTCACACACTTCTTGCCTCCGCAGATGGAGGGCACGATCCAGATTTTTGTTCTGCGCGCGAGGACGCACGCTTAGAGAGTACAATGTCGAGTTTGATTCATTGGCTCGATATGTTCTGCGACCGTAGCAGATATGGAGGACCGGTGCATCGCTACGTCACCGGATAGACGACTATATGGCCGAGTCTTGTGCGGTGTGTCCTTCACGAGCATGGACATTACCCGTATGCGAGCTCATGCGTTAGGATGCGTAGAAGCCGTGTAGACCGCCGATATCGGCCCGAGAAGAAGGCCGGGGCGGCCGGTTCTTTTGGTGGTTCTCGTGGTGGGCGTCGCCAGAAGTCGATTTGCACCACAATGGCTCGAGCACTCCTACATCATTTACTGATACCAGAGCGATCGGGGCGGTCGCCCAGGACTTGATTTCGAGTGCGAAGAGTGCTAACCGCTCGAGGTCGGTGTGCGTTGCGGTAGATTCCATTCTCGAGCTGTTATGCTACTACGAATTTGCCATACTTGTGGCCAGCAGGTCATTTCGCGAGTTTGCCCGACCGGGCAAGCTGGGTAGGGCCCACTTACAGGTCTGCTGCCGCTTCTTCATCCCCGACAGCTTTCGCCCCGAGGCGGTACGCAGAGATCGCAGTCGCGGCAGGTCGTGGCGCGAGTCCAGATTCTAGGGTCCTCGAACCGCATTTATGCTTTGTCCAGCGACAGATCGGAGGCCTCACCGATGTCGCCACAGTACCTTATCGCTACGGGTTTGATGTATATGCTTTGATAGATCCGGTTCTACTCGCCTATATATCTCCCCTTGTTGCTAGTAGGATAGGGATAGAGCCTGAGTCCATAGACCCTTTCGAGGTAGCTACGCCGGTGGGTGATTCGGTGGTAGCTCGGCGGGTATATAGAGCTTGTCCTGTGACCATTTACAGTCGTCAGACCCTTGCCGACTTGATAGAGTTGGAGATGATTGACTTCGACGTGATCATGGGGATGGATTGGCTAGCTTGCTATGCCAATGTAGACGGCAGAGAGAGTGGTACGGTTCCAGTTTCCTGAGGAGCCGGTTGTTGAGTGGGAAGGGAGCACGGTATCGCCGAAGGGTAGGTTTATTTCCTACCTCAAGGCTAGGAAGATGGTGCAGAAGGGGTATATCTACCATCTAGTTCGGGTGTTTGAATCGAGGTGCGGTACCAGATTTTCCGATTCCGATGAGTCACGAGTTCCCAGACGTTTCAGATGACCTCCCGTATCCCTCACGAGGGAGATCGAGTTTTGTATAGATGTCTTTGCCGGACACTCGGCTATTTCCATTCCGCCATACAGACGGGCACCCGCCGAGTGAGAGTCAAGAGCGGTGAGTGATTTGTTGGAGAAGGGTTTCATCACCTAGTGTTTCTCCCGAAGCGCCATTGTTCGTAAAGAAGAAGGACGGACGCCGCGCATGTGTGTTGATTACAGCGGTGAACAAGGTGACCATTAAGAACGGATACCTCTTCCCGATTGATGATTTGTTCGATCGATTGCAGTGCGAGATGTTTTTCCAAGATTGATCTACGATCGGGCTATCATCAGGTTCGAGTTAGAGAGGTGGATGTCCTAGGATCGCATTTCGACCCAGACGCATTTTGAGTTCGTGGTCATGTCTTTTGGGTTGACCAATGCTCCGTGGTATTCATGGATTTGATGAACCGAGTGTTCAAACCATTTTTGGACACGCTTGTGATAGTGTTCATCGATGATATCTTGGTTTATTCTCGCCAGAGCAGAGCACGCGAGCATTTGAGGATCTTGTGATTCTCCGATCGCATCAGATGCGGTTTTCCAAATGTGAGTTTTGTTGACTTCGTAGCTTTTCTTGGGCATATTGTCGGGGCCGATGGCATTCGAGATACGCCAAGATCGAGGCGATTAGGACTTGGCCTGACCTACTACTCGGCAGAGGTTCGTAGTTTTCGGGCCTTGCGAGGATATTATCCGGTTCGTAGAGAAGTTTGCTTCTATCTACGCACCATTGACTAGGCCGACTCGTAAGCGCTAAGTTTCAGCCGATCATGCGTGTAGCAGGTTTCCATTTGCTAAAGGAGATCGACGATCGCCCCGTTCTTACTCTTCCCGAGGTCCATGGTTACGTGGTGTATTGTGATCGTCGGGCATCGGGTGGGATGTGTTTGTAACGACCTGCCCGGCCCGCATCGTGCCTTACCAGGCACCCTAGTGATACATACATCGTAGAAAATCAGCGAACATAAAACATGAGTCATTTAACAAGAGATATAATAAATAAACAAAGCAACCAAAACAGCTTGCCTTGGTATATAAATAAAACTCAATAGCTTTAATCCTTTTACAACCACGCCCACAACAAGATTACAGCACTTAAGATATACATGACTATGACGGACAGGCCCGCCATACCCCGAATGTACAAGAACCTACAACTCGTGAACACCTACTAAAAGATAAGCCTCCGAGAAACTGAGCTTTAAATGCTACAATCGTGATCCTATGGCGAGGATCCACGGCGATGTACCTCTACTGCGATGAACGCAGCCCCCGAAGGAGGTCAAGATAACAGTACCAAGTATGTGAAAGCATAAAAGCAGAATGAAATCATACTAGTCTATATAAAGCGGAGACATGTATGATAACCAAACTACGCTCACAACATAAAACGATCATCACTCCAATATAACTATGGGTCTCACGCCCACAACATCAATCGTTCGCATTATGGCCGCATGTCTGGACATCGTGACGGTAGACATGTCCATGATGCAACAATACCAATGTCCCATGGCCACATGCCCTGAATTCTGCGATCGTGTAGACATGTCCATGTGACCTCAACAACAAGACAACAATCCAAATGGAAGCATACCCGCAGCGCACGATCGTGTCGGTATGTCCAAAGGGAAAAATAAGACAACATTCCAAATGGACGATACCCGCGCGCCACGATCGTGTCGATGTCCAAAGGAAATCACAAGGCGATAATCAAATGGAAACATACCCGCGCGCTACGATCGTGTCGAGATATCCAAAGCGATTAACCACAAGACCTTAACCAAATGGAAGCATACCCGCGCGCCACGCATCGTGTCGTATGTCCAAAGCGATTAACAACAATAATACTATCAGCAGAACGCACTGCGGAATTTCTCCACACGCTGCACGCCCAAGTAAGTTCTCAACGATCAATCGACCTCTATCGAGACGCGTAATACGTAAACACAACGATTGTACAATAAAGGCTATCATCACAAGCATAGGCAAGTTTCACAACAACAAGCATAGCAAGTTTCACACAACTCAAAGTACTTTCATTTTATGCCAAAGTCCGGGTTTTAACCCCAAAGTACTACATACGTTAAGTTCTTTTAAAAGAGATCCATTACTTTTATAAAAGTCACCCGATACGTAGTATTAGAATGACCAACCCACCTTCCTTTTCAAAATCAAGTAACAACATTCTTTCCTAAGTTCCGGTTGCCTAGTTTCAATTACTCAAGCTTCTCATTTTCAAATGGTTTCATAGTTCCCAAACTTAATCACTTGATTCCTTTTAGAACAATTGAGTAACATATGTCATATACGTGAGTAGTTTATTCTTGTTTATAACGATCTTATTACAAAGCCATGATCTAGAAAATGTAATATCATTTTGTCTCATCTTAGCTTCTATGCAGATGGAGGTTTCTACCGGTTTTAATACAACACATCATTATTCAATACATTTCCTTTATTAACGCTGCAGCGTGCTGTCGATACACATTCGATTCCGAAATCGGAAACATTATCCCTTTAAAACCAAGTACTCATTACTCACGAATGAGGTTTCACACAAACATCCACATTAAAACAAATAAGTTAAGTCTCTTATCTTATAAGATCAAGTCTCTTAACTTCTAACATCAGTAAACCATTTTCACTTACATAATGTCGTTATAACTAACTTCCCATAAAGCTATTATAATACCCTATGTTTTAAAACAACCAAATCACTTAGCACACGTATGCTCACCGCACTACATAGTTCACAACAATCATGCTAGAAAAAGATAGGAAGAGGTTCACATACCTCGACGATTTATCGACAATAAGCAAAATACTCCAAGTACTACAACCTTGCTAGCCCTTTCCACTCCTCGAGTAGAATACGCTACTCTTAGTACTTTCACCTATAAAGGTCAAAACGTCTATTAACCCCAAAACACAAGTTTCTATCTTTCTATAGAAAATTCGCAAGACTCTCCCGCAACAACGTAAATCTCCTCCTCTATCGAGGCCGCCACTAAGCCAACCAGTGGGGTTTACACGCCTACCCGGACGTGTACAATTCTACACAAGTCTATCGCAATACAATCCCATGTAAATACGATTCAGTGGGATTCTTTATTCTTCAGCTTAAGTCAAAAGACATTGCGAATACTAAGTAGTTCCATATATAGTATACTTCAACTATATATTCAACTAAACATGTAATTTCCAATTACAATAGAGGACAAGATAATTACCTCGATAAGCCCAAAATTATCCAAGTTATAATGTCGATCTGAGCAAGGTTTAGCTCCAATCCGCGCCCAAACCACTCCAAACAACCCTTAGAAGTTCTAACTAACTTCTACTCAAATACTTCAACCAACAAATGAAGATTTCCTTGGGGTTTCGGTTTGAGACTAAAAGGACAAAAGGTAGTATTTCCTGACTCTACGAAAGAGGTATCTTTGGAATACTACAAGGTACAAGGCTAAGGTATTTTGGGCATTATAACAATACTAGAGTATTTCTATACCACAACAAGGGTATTATACTAAAACAACTAGCTAGTGGGTACCATGCCAAGCCTCACTCAAAGTGGGCCTCGCCAAAGCTCCACAAGGGAAGGGCTTGACGATTTCAACTCACAAAGAGGAGAGATTTCAAGACTTGGAAAATGATTTTTTTGATGAAGAAAGTTCATCAACTAAGGGGGTATTTATAGCAAACCCAAAGGCCAACCAATGGCCAAGATCTAGCCAAGTGAAAGGCAAGTGTAAGGCCAAGATCAAGCCAAGTGCACCCTAGCCCCTACTCCTTAAAACCTCACAAATATCAACACAAATAACAACCACCACAAGCCCCCGAATCGCCAAGTCACGCCCACTTGTCTTCCATGAGGGTGACACACGCCACCTCCCGTTGGTCCAGAATGTTTCGCCTCTCGGAAAATCCGCAAAAATACAAAACGACATAGCCGAATTTTCCTTCGCAAGTTACGCAAAACGCTTCGTCGAAAACGACTTAACCGTGTGCACAAAGGTCATTTCGCCATTACTAAAGCGGGGTGACACGTGTCACCTCCTATCGCCCTCAAAAACGTCTTTAGAAAAAAATCCACAATGGCCAAAATCTCGAAAACTAAGTGGTCCCAAAAATAACGTAAATTTCTCCCGTGGGCCCCACGTGACCATTTCCGAAAATAAAATTCCATAATTCTCTAATATTCCAGGAAGTCCGAATACCAAATCTGGGAATCCAATTCCCATTAACGAACCTTTTTCCTTCACAAAAACCGGAAACTTTTCCGTGGAAAAATCACCTCTTTCTTCCTTTCCAATCTTTCGCAGTATTCTCGCACGCACGTCCTCGCATACATACTCCGAAATACGGGTATAACATTCTCCCCTCCTTAGAAACATTCGTCCCGAATGTTCCTTCACAAGACGGATATCGATGAAGCTCTTCTAACAAATTGCCAACGCCACAGCTTGGCCACGAAATAACACACGTTATCTTCCTTCCTTACTCGTCGTGCCCTTCTCGAACACTTGAACTCTTCTAGTATACGTACCACACTTCAGTCATCGCTTCAGTTCCCAAAACCTTGGAGTCACCACCTCCAAACTTGGTCATCTTACTAGCCGTAATATCCCCTAAGGCCATTACCGGCCTTCACGAACGATTCTGTCAACACATCCACAAACTCATACGATGGTCGTCTAAACTCGCCTAGCACCCTGCGTGACCTACCACCGCGGACCACCCGAACTGACCCCACCCAAACCGGTTACGGGTTGACCCTAAAATGGTCCTAAACCCGACCCCAATCGTACTGCAAAACTCTTGTTCCCGATTCGAACAATCTTACTAATTCACATCATGAAAGCTACCACTTCCATCTCACACTACCCGGACTTATCACACAAATAAATCCCACGTATACTACTCACCCTTATAAAGGTCAAACATAAAACGAATCTTTTACTCAAGACGACCTTACCTCTAAGGTCTCAGTCGTGAAATAGTCTAAGGTTCACACTTACCATGCCTCCATACGTATCCTTCCAACTAACCATGCATTCTAACTCACACATATCACAATGCTATCCGTACATAGCACACAATAATGAGATCATCATAACAAGCATACCAAAACTCTAGATGGTTAAGGATTTACCTGACGCTACCGCTCCACTCTAATCATAGGCCCACTGCAGGCGCATACCGTAGGCGTGATGAACCAACCACGCATCCTGGCGTCGAGTCGTAACATCCGCGCTTCCTTGGTCGGACAAGCCTCGCAAATGGCCCCGCTGGCCGCATGCAAAACAAACTCCCAATCTAGCACGACACTCTCCAAAATGGAGTCTACCACAATGGTCACAACGAGGTAGGGGTGGCTTCACCGTTAACACCCGCTTCTCAAATCAACCTCGAGCCCCGACTCAGATCTCAAGACGGAGGACCACTGCATCTTGGCGGGGTATATAACTAGCTCGGGCCGAGGCGTCCGCCGAAGCCACCAGGACCCCGCCGCCCCGGCCCTCTTCTCGCCGATCTGTGTCATTCCGTCGACCCTCCGTGCCTCACATCCTAGCGCATGAGCTCGCGTGCGGCAATGTCCATGCCCGGTGAAGAGAAACACCCACACAAGACTCACCATATAATCATCTAGCCCGTGACGTGGCGATGCACCCTATCCTCCATATTCGCAACTAGCGCAGGACATATCGAGCCAAAGAATCGAACTCGACATTGTACTCCCGACGGTCGCCTCTCTGCCTCAAGAATAAAATCGTTACCGTGCCCTCTCATCCGGAGGCAAGAAGTGCGTGAGAAAGCCCCAAAACTCATCCCATATCACTGAGGTGCATGCTCTCCCGAAAGCTCCTATGAATCAAACCAATCGATCGCGGTATCACGCACCGATCGCGAACCAAAGGTCACAGACTCGGTTCAAGCCTTGATCACCCGTGACGATCCGTCAGAATCGCCGATGAACTCCTGCGATCATCCTCGTGCCTCACCCATAAAACTCGCGCTAACTCGAAGTCCCGTAGCCTCAAACTATCTCGCTTGGTGAACCATCGTGCATCGAATCGAATCACGTGATCCTATCCTCATATCTCGCCACGACCGCCAAGAATCGCCATCTCTGACCCATCTCCCGCCTTCCGCATCGTGGACCGAGGCTCGTATCAGAGTCTCAGCAGCCCATCGCCGCGCTTTAAACTCGCTGGCCGGGCGGCGCCGCTAAACTCGCCGTCAAGCACAACTCGTGCATCGCTCGCGCTCGCCAGATTCTCTCAGATCTCACTAGCAAGACTTCTACGCCTTGCCCTTCTGGGCTCGTTGCTTCGCGGAGGCATAATCGTAAAAACGAGATACGCTGGAGGGTACAACTTACAACACTCTCTAAGGCACGATCTCGTAATGAGAAGAATGGAAACCAATCCTAAATGTCCTATAGCCTCTCGATTATAGATGTGGTGCACAACACACCGATAATCAAGACTTACTAGACACGGTTCAGACACTTTCCGAGGATTAATCGCTTCGATACCACTTTTGTAACGACTCGCCCGGCCCGCATCGTGCCTTACCAGGCACCCTAGTGATACATACATCGAGAAAATCAGCGAACATAAAACATGAGTCATTTAACAAGAGATATAATAAATAAACAAAGCAACCAAAACGCTTGCCTTCGTATATAAATAAAACTCAACAGTTTAATCCTTTTACAACCCCGCCCACAACAAGATTTACAGACTTCTAAGATATATTAATGACTATGACGACAGTGGCTCCGCCATACCCCCGAATGTACAAGAACCTACAACTCGAACACCTACCAAAAGATAAGCCTCCGAGAAACGGAGCTTTAAATGCTACAATCGTGATCCATGAGCGAGGATCCACGGCGATGTACTCTACTCAGCGTAACGCACTCGGGCGAGGTCGATAACAGTACCAAGTATGTGAAATCAGATAAAATCAGAAATGAAATCATACTAGTCTATATAAGCAGAGACATGTATGATAACCAAACTACGCTCACAACATAAAACCATCACTCCAATATAACTATGGGTCTCACGCCCACAACATCAATCGAGTTCGTTATGGCCGCGTGCCCTAGAATCGTGACGGTGTAGACATGTCCATGATGCAACAATAATACCAATGTCCCATGGCCACATGCCCCCGGAATTCTGCATCGGTGTAGACATGTCCATGTGACCTCAACAACAAGACAACAATCCAAATGGAAGCATACCCGCGGCGCCACGATCGTGTCGGTATGTCCAAAGGGAAAAATAAGACAACATTCCAAATGGACGATACCCGCAGCGCTACGATCGTGTCGGTATGTCCAAAGGGAAATCACAAGGCGATAATCAAATGGAAACATACCCGCGCGCCACGATCGTGTCGAGATATCCAAAGCGACAACCACAAGACCTTAACCAAAATGGAAGCATACCCGCGCCACGATCGTGTCGTGATGTCCAAAGCGATTAACAACAATAATACTATCAGCGAACGCACTGCGGAATTTCTCCACATCGCTAAGACGTCCAAGTAAGTTCTCAACTACCAATCGACCTCTATCGAGACGCGTAACACGTAAACACAACGATTGTACAATAAAGGCTATCATCACAAGCATAGGCAAGTTTCACAACAACAAGCATAGGCAAGTTTCACACAACTCAAAGTACTTTCATTTTATGCCAAAGTCCGGGTTTTTAACCCCAAAGTACTACATACGTTAAGTTCTTTTAAAAGAGATCCATTACTTTTATAAAAGTCACCCGATACCCGTAGTATTAGAATGACCAACCCACCTTCCTTTTCAAAATCAAGTAACAACATTCTTTTCCTAGGTTCCAGTTTGCCTAGTTTCAATTACTCAAGCTTCTCATTTTCAAATGGTTTCATAGTTCCCAAAACTTAATCACTTGATTCCTTTTTAGAACAATTGAGTAACATATGTCATATACGTGAGTAGTTTATTCTTGTTTATAACGATCTTATTACAGCAACCATGATCTAGAAAATGTAATATCATTTTGTCTCATCTTAGCTTCTATGCAGATGGAGGTTTCTACTGGTTTTAATACAACACATCATTATTCAATACATTTCCTTTATTAACGCCGCAGCTGGTGCTGTCGATACACATTCGATTCCCAAATCGGAAACATTATCCCTTTAAAACCAAGTACTCATTACTCACGAATGAGGTTTCACACAAACATCCACATTAAAACAAATAAGTTAAGTCTCTTATCTTATAAGATCAAGTCTCTTAACTTCTAACATCAGTAAACCATTTTCACTTACATAAGGTCGTTATAACTAACTTCCCATAAAGCTATTATAATACCCTATGTTTTAAACCAACCAAATCACTTAGCACATGTACGCTCACCGTACTACATAGTTCACAACAATCATGCTAGAAAAAGATAGGAAGAGGTTCACATACCTCGCGACGATTTATCGACAATAAGCAAAATACTCCAAGTACTACAACCTTGCTAGCCCTTTCCACCTCGAGTAGAATACGCTACTCTTAGTACTTTCACCTATAAAGGTCAAAACGCCTATTAACCCCAAAACACAAGTTTCTATCTTTCTATAGAAAATTCAGAAGACTCTCCCCGCAACAACAGAAATCTCCTCTCTCTATCGAGGCCGGCTACCAAGCCAACTGGGGGTTTACACGCCTACCCTGACGTGTACAATTCTACACAAGTCTATCGCAATACACCCTATGTAAATACACAGTTGGGCTTTATTCTTCAGCTTAAGTCAAAAGACATTGCGAATACTAAGTAGTTCCATATATAGTATACTTCAACTATATATTCAACCAAACATGTAATTTCCAATTACAATAGAGGACAAGATAATTACCTCGATAAGCCCAAAATTATCCAAGTTATAATGTCGATCCTGAGCAAGGTTTAGCTCCACCGTGCGCTCAAACCACTCCAAACAACCCTTAGAAGTTCTAACTAACTTCTACTCAAATACTTCAACCAACAATGAAGATTTCCTTGTGGTTTCGGTTTGAGACTAAAAGGACAAAAGGTAGTATTTCCGACTCTACGTAAAGAGGTATCTTTGGAATACTACAAGGTACAAGGCTAAGGTATTTTGGGCATTATAACAATACTAGGAGTATTTCTATACCACAACAAGGGTATTATACGAAAACAACTAGGCTAGTGGGTACCCCACGCCAAGCCTCACTCAAAGGGGAGCCTCTCGCCAAAGCTCCACAAGGGGAAGGGCTTTGGACGATTTCAACTCACAAAGGGGAGAGATTTCAAGACTTGAAAATGATTTTGATGAAGAAAGTTCATCAACTAAGGGGTATTTATAGCAAACCCAAAGGCCAACCAATGGCCAAGATCTAGCCAAGTGCAAGGCAAGTGTAAGGCCAAGATCAAGCCAAGTGCACCCTAGCCCCTACTCCTTAAAACCTCACAAATATCTACACAAATATCTAGCACCACAAGCCCCCAATCGGCCAAGTCACGCCCACTTGTCTCCATTGTGAGGTGACACATGTCACCCTCCCGTTGGTCCGAATGTTTCGCCTCTCTAAAAATCCGCAAAATACAAAACGACATAGCCGGAATTTTCCTTCGCAGTTACGAAACGCTTCGCCGAAAACGACTCTAACCGTGTTGTGCAAAGGTCATTTCGCTAAGCCACCTAGCGGGGTGACACGTGTCACCCTCCTATCGCCCTCAAAAACGCCTTAGAAAAAAAATCCACAATGGCCAAAATCTCAAAACAAAGTGGGCCCCACAAAATAAATTTCTCCCGTGGGCCCCACGTGACCATTTCCGAAAATAAAATTCCATAATTCTCTAATATTCCAGAAGTCCGAATACCAAACTGGGAATCCAATTCCCATTAACGAACCTTTTTCCTTCACAAAAACCGAAACTTTTCCGTGGAAAAATCACCTCTTTCTTCCTTTCCAATCTTTCTCAGATTCTCGTGACGCACGCCCTCGCATACATACTGGAAATACGGGTATAAATGTTGATGCAGCAGGCAGAGTTATAGCATACGCATCCCGACGCCTTAAGATACACGAGGAACTACCCCACCCATGATTTGAGCCGGCAAAGCGATACACGCCAAGATCCGAGGCACTATTTGTATGGGGTTCACGTGGATATTTATACGCACCACAAGAGCCTCCAGATATCTTCACCAGGGAGCCGAACCTACGGAGACGGTGGTTAGAGTTGAAGGACTATGACGTCGATATCCCGTACCACCCGGGAAGGCCAACGTTATGGCGTATGCACTTAGCCGTAGGTCTGGGTAGCTTATCGATATTCACCGAGAGGAGGGGCATGGTTCGTGATTTGCATCGCTTAGCGAGCCTTGGTGTCCGCTTGATTGATTCTCGATAGCGTGGGGTTAGAGTTCGCGAGGTTGCCGAGTCTTCCATCGCTGGCGAGGTGAAGAGGCAACATTCGAGGATCCACTTTGATTCGATATCGCGATACGCCTCTTCGTGAGGCGCGGTCGCTTGAGGTAGCACCTGGGGTGCTAAGGTTTGAGGGCGTTGTGTGTTCCGTGATGTTTCGTGACTTCGGCAGAGTTCTTGGGGAAGCACACAAGCGCGTTACTCTATCCATCCGGTCGACCAAGATGTACCACGACCTTAGATCCGTATTGGTGGGATGGCTTGAAGAGGACGTTGCGAGTTCGTAGCTCAAAGCCCGTTGTCGCAGTGAAGGTAGAGCACCGAGACCCGTGGTTTGTTACAGCGATAGAGATCCCGACCGAAGTGGGAGGTAATCAACATGGACTTCATCACGGGATTACCTCGCACTCGGAGGAGACATGATTCTATATGGGTTATCGCCGACAGTCGATAAATCAGCCCACTTTCTTCCCGTCGGGACGACTTTTTCTACCGAGGATTATGCCGACTTTACATCCGAGAGATCGCCGATCGCATGGAGTCCCTACTTCGATCATATCGCATGCAGGAGCCCGCCACGCCAACTTCGAGGTCCTTCCGCAGGGGTTTAGGGACGCAGTGAGCCTCGAGCATCGCATTTCATCCACGCATGACGGACAGCAGAGCGCACTATCCGCACTCTCGAGGATATCTTTGCGAGCCCGTGTTATTGACTTCAGTAGTTGGGAGGATCATTTGCCTCTGGTTGAGTTCGCGATAATAATAGCTACCACCCAGATTCGATGGCGCCTTATGAGGCCTTGTATGGAAGGAAGTGCAGATCGCCTATAGGTTGGTTCGAGGTGGGCGAGGTGCAATAGTGGGACCAGATTTGGTGCAGCGATGGATAAGGTGAAGCTTATCCGAGCGGCTATCGACAACTCGAGTCGCATGTAAGTCGATGCAGATCATCGCCGCCGCATCTTGAGTTCGAGGTTCATGATTGGGTTTTCCTAAAGGTGTCACCCATGAAGCGGTGTGATGAGATTCGAAGAAGGGGAAACTCACCAGGTACATCGGGCCGCTTCGCATTGTCCGCAGGTAGGCAAGGTTGCCATGAGTTGGATCTGCCGTCCGATCCGAGGCGACATCCGGTTTTTCACGTGTCTATGCCGAGGAGATGTATCGGGATCCATCTAGGTACACCCGATTGACGATGTCCAGTGACCGAGGGGTTATCGTATGAGAGATTCCCATAGCGATAATCGATCGCCGTTAGCGTCTGACGGCGACGGGCGTGGCTTCCACAAAGTCTTGTGGCGGAACGAGCTCGTGGAGGAGATGACGTGGGAAGCCGGCGAGGACATGAGGCGTAAGTATCCTCACCGCTCCCCACCCTCCGTAATTCACTTTCCTACTTGTAAATCTTCTTTATCGCTTATGCCTAAGTGTTGCATGGCCGTGTGTGGCTTTTGCAAACTGCTTAAGTTTTGAAGAACCTTATCGTTATCCTGTCTTAGGAAGGAACATTCGGACGAATGTTTCTAAGGAGGAGAATGTTACACCTCGTATTTCTGCAGTATGTACGTAAAGGAATACGCATAAAAAGTTTTGGTCTTAAAGTTAGGCCTTGGGCGATTTTTAGGCACAACTCACAAAGCGACGGTTTTCCGACGAAACGTTTCCACGCCTTTCATAGGATAAATTCCGCTATGTCATTTCTTATTTTTATGGATTTTTCCGAGAGACGAACACTTTGGACCAATGAGAGGCGACACTTTCCACCCTCTCATGGTGGACTTGTCACGGCAATAGGCCGATTGGATGCCAAGCCTTGTCATAAAGTCGATAGATATTTTGTGTGCAAGTTGGCTAGGTACACTTGCCCTAATCTTGACCTTACACTTGCCTAGCACTTGGCTAAATCTTGGCCATTGGTTGGCCGTGTCTTGACCTATAAATACCTCTTGAGATGAAGAGTTCTTCATCCACTAAAGCTTTCAAGTCTTGAAAACCCTCCTCTCCCTTGTGAGCAATTCGTCCAACACACCCCCTCCTCGAGAAGCTTGGCCGAGGCTACCCCACCCCAGCCTAGCCGAAACCTACCCCTCCCTTGGTAGAAAAGTTGCCTTCTAGTATTGTTATAATGCCCAATTTAACCTAGCCCAAATCCCTTAGTACTTAGTAGAAGTTGTGAGAAACTTCTAAGGATTCTTGGAGCACCTTGGAGCTTTGGATTGTGAGCTAAACCTCGCTCAGATCGACTTTTACTTGGATATTATTGGGCTTATCGAGGTAAATAATCCTAACCTCTTTGTAATTAAAGAATGCATACTGTAGAAGTATTGAGATAAGTATAAATACTTAAAAGGTTTGTTAAAGAATAGAATTGAACTGTAACACCTTAGAAGGGTATAAAAGAAGAATATACGAATCAGATTTACATAGGATTTGCTTTCAAAGAGACTTATATAGCTCACCGTAGGGTTGTCTGCCCACTTTCCGTAGAATTGAGGACCCTCTGTTTAGAATGACCTACGTAATAGTCTAGACTTTGATAGTTGTCTGTGACTATTATAGGTGATTCTCTCATACGCGACATACCGACTTGGCGGTGGATTTCACGGTAGGTACGTGATTCTTCCTATACCTCGAGCATGATATGTTATATATATAGTACTGCAGAACGACATATGATAATCGGCAATGTCTTTTGACTTAAGCCCAATAATAAGAACCTCAAGTATGTCAAAGGAATAATGAATCATTTTTTTAACGTAAGAGTAATATTTGGTTTTAAACAAAAGCTTAAGAGTTATACTAGCTTTATGGGAAGTAGGTATAACAACTTAAGAATGATAAAAGGAACTGCTTACTTATTTGTTTATAAAAGCCTTGTATTGATTTCTTAAGTGTAGTAAGATTGGTTGATAGGTAGACATACTATGATACCGCATGTGTTAATTGTCTTGTAATGTTGTGAAAGGGGTCATTCTTGCGTGCTTACGTTGTTAACCTAAGTCCGCTGATCGTTATTGTATCACCTACCCTCGACTTGTTATACCGGTGGCTTGCCACCCTTGATGCGGTCTATACGGCCTATGCGGTCTATGAGACTACGCGAGTCGCGGTATGCTCCAGATTGATCATTCCGGTGTTTAGCCCGACGCGGATGCCTATGCGGTCCACGGGACTATGCGGTCTTTTGAGGCTATGCGGATCGCGAAGTCCGTGAGGTACCGGCTAGCTACCTCGATGCGGGAATACCTCACGCGGTCCTGTGTGACCTATGCGGACTACGGAAGTCCAGGACTAGGCACGCAGAATGATACTATGGGCGGTTGGCCTTGCTTCGATCATTCGCGGCCTAGACTAGACCTGTTACAGTTTTCCTATTACTGTTATTGTTGTGATGTGGCACTATGTGCAATTGAACTGAATGTATTTGTGAAAAGGTTTTGAATACTTTGATTTCATTTAAAAGTACTTTATAGTTTCACATACTTGGTACTGTAATCGACTCCTTCGGGTCGCGTCATGCCGCAGTTCTAGAGGAAGCAGGTACTAGATCCACATCCTTAGGATCTCTACGTTGGTGTCAGGAGCTCCACTCTCTCCGGAGGCTCTACTTTTGGGTATGATCTCCCTGTTGTAGATAGTTTGTACAGTCAGGGTATGGCGGGGCCCTGTCCCGCCATAGTTGTTATTTTCCTTAGAGGTCTGTAGTCATGTTGTACAGTTGGGATGTAACTGCAAAACTTGGTTTATGTATATATGCCGAAAGGCAACCTTTTTCTTCAGATAAAATGTTCTAGTTATATCATGTTGCATGTCTTGTTTTATATTCCGCTGATTGTTCTCTGATGTATGACTACTTGGGTGCCCGGGTAAGGCACCAGTCACGGGCCCCGGAACGGGTCGTGACAGTAAGTATTTTGCGCAGGTTTTTCTGTGGCCAGGTGTGGCAGGATTGTTCTCGTAAGTATAGTAGTGAAGACTATACTGGCGCACGTTGTTTTGAGACTTAGAAGGAACATTCGGGACGAATGTTTCTAGCGAGGAGAATGTTATACCCGTATTTCCGCAGTATGTACGTAAGGACGACGTAGAAAAATTTGAACTTTAAAGTGGCTTGACGATTTATTTTGTGCACAACACCCTGCTAGAGTCGTTGACTAAACGCTTTACAAGACTTCGAAGGGAAAATTCCGCGAAGTGATTTTTAATTTTTTGCGGATTTTTCCGAGAGACGAATATTTTGGATCAACGGGAGGGTGACATGTGTCACCCTCACATTGAAGGAAGGTCAGCGGCATGGACGAAAAGGTGGCCTTGGGTTAGGTAGGATATTTGTGCAAGTTGGTGTGGTAGATGGATAAGGTGTACTTGGCTTGATCTCGCCTTACACTTGCCTTGCACTTGGCATGATCTTGGCCATTGGTTGGCCTTTACTTGACCTATAAATACCTCTAAGTTGAAGACTTTCTTCATCCACAAATACTTTCTAAGTGTTAAACCTCCCCTCTCCTAGTAGTGTTCTCGCCCAACACCATCCCTCCCCCTTTGAGAAAATCCCTTGGCCGAAACCCCCCCCTGGGCGAGTGGTTCGAGCCGAGAACCCCGTCCCCCTAGCCGGGGTGTGCGAGTCGCAATACTACCCCCGTGGTAGAGGAATACTCTCCAAGTGTTGTTGTTATGCCCAAATACTTTAGCCCAAATACTTTGTAGTATTTCCAAAGTACCCTCTATACGAAAAGCCCGGAAAATACTATTATACTTTCCTTTAGCCACAAAACAAAACCCTAAGGAAAACCTTCATAGTCGGTTGAAGTGTTAAGTAGAAGTTGCGTAGAACTTCTAAGGGTTGTTTGGAGCGGGTTGGAGCGCACGGAGTAGGAGTTAAACCTTGCTCAGGAGCGACATTAAACTTGGATATTTTTGGGCTTATCGAGGTAAATAATCTTGTCCCCCTATTGTAATTGGAATTACATGTTGTAGGAATATACAGTTGAAGTATACTATATATAGAACTGAACATAGCTTTGCGGCAATGTCTTTTGACTTAAGCCTGAATTTAAAGAAAGAGAATCGATCAGAATTACATAGGGTATCAGACATGAGACTTATGTAGCTTTTACGTGAAGTAGAATTGTATACGTCGGTTAGATGTATAACCCCCGTTGGCTTGATGGCAGCCTACGATAGAGAGGAGATCTACGCGTGATGGGGGAGGTGTCGCGAATTTTCTCAGAGAAAGTTCTACGATAAGATCTAGATGTTAATAAGCGCCTTGTGGCCTTATAGGTTGAAGTACTATGTGTGGCGCGATCTACTTGGCTTAAGGAGTAGCCGACGGTTTGAGGTACTTGGAGCGTTTTGCTATTAGTCGATAATCGTCGCGAGGTATGTGAACCTCTTCCTATCTTTTCTAGCATGATATGTGTATAACTATGTAGTACGGTAGACGTACATGTGTTAAATGTATTTGATTGGTTTAAAACATAAAAGTGTTATAACGGCTTTATGGGAAGTTGGTTATAACAACTTTATGTAGGTAAGAAAATGCTTTGTGGTTTTAAAAACTTAAGAGTTATAATAGCTTTATGGGAAGTTAGGTATAACGGCTTAAGAGAGATAAAATGAATGATTTATTGATTTTAAAAGTTAAGAGACTTGATCTTAAAAGATAAGAGACTTGACTTAATTAAATTAATATGAATTCTGTGTGAAACCTCATTCGTGAGTAATGAGTACTTGGTTTTTAAAAGGAATAATGTTTTCTTGATTTGAAATCGAATGAGTATCGACAAACCATCGCGGCGTTAATAAAGGGAAATGTTTTGATTAATGAAGTATTATTAAAACCAAGAGAAACCTCCATCTGCATAAGCTAAGATGAGACAAAATGATATTACATTTCCTAGATCATGGCTGCTTAATAAGATTGATTATGAACAAGAATAACCTACTCACATATAAGGCATATGTTTCTCAAATTGTTTTAAAGGATTAAAACTATGAACTACGAAACCTTTCGAAAATGAGAAACTTGAGTAATTGAAATTAGGCAAACTTGAAACGTTTGGAAAAGAATGTTGTTACTTGATTTTACAAAGAGAAGTGTTTTGATTTACTTCAAAAGATAATAACTCTATTTTCATATACTACGGGTATTGTGTGACTTTTGTGAAAGTAACGTATCTTTTAAAGAGTTAATGTATGAAGTACTTTGGGGATAAAAACCCGATCTTGTTAATCATATAGTAGAAAGTACCTTGTGTGTATAACTTGATTATGTTGGTTTGTGATAGCCTTGTAATACTTTCTTGTTGATTTGTTAAGTAAACATGCTAGGATGCTACGTGTGTTAGTATCTTGTGATGTTTGTGTAAAGGGGTTTCCCCTCGACTGCGTTTAAGTTGTTTAACTATCAGCCGTTATGTTGGTATTGTACCACTCACCTTGACTTGTTTCCGGAGGTTAAGCTGCCCTCCGATGCGGGGTAGACTCAGGCGGGTCTGTGTGACCTATGATTCGAGGATACCTCATGCGGGTCCCAGGGGCCTATGCGGAGCTACGAGAGTTCCAGGTTAGTGTGCGGCCTTTATGGTCATGCGGTCTATGTGGCCATGCGGACTGCGAGTCCAGGCGGATGCCGGGGAGTAGCTACCCTCGATGCGGGGTTATACCTCATGCGGGCCTATGAGTTTGGCCTATGCGGAGCTGCGGAGAGTTCCAGGGCTAGACGCGCACATTAGATACTGCGGGCGAGTGGCCAGCTTTGATCATGTGACGGTCTAGACAGATCTCATGATACAGTTTATGACCTTGTTGGTACTGTGGGTTTTAGTAGTCGGCTATGCCTTCGTACTTACCCTGTACGGTTTTATTAGGACACAGGTGGGACTCGTGTTCATGTGTATTCCACGATGCTTTTATATCATGGATCACCGCGGTGAGGAAGGTATTCCACGGGCATGATTGATGTTGTGGGCGTGAGACCCATAGTTATATTTGAGTGGTGACTTTGAGGGCGTGAGCCCCTGACTTGACATGACTGCTTATTTACTGTGGACTGTAGTTTGGTCATCATACATGTCTCCTGCTTTATATAGACTGCTATGATTTCATTTACTGATTTTCGATTTCACATACTTGGTACTGTTATCTTGACCTCCTTCGGGCCGCGTTCATGCCGCAGTAAAGGTACACCGATCGTTGATCCTCGCTCTTAGGGTCACGAGTCGTTTGGGAAAGCTCCGTTTCTCCGAGGCTTATCTTGGTATAGTCCCTGTTGTCGTAAGTGCTTACATTCAGGGTATGGCGGCCCCGCCCTGTCGTCGTTGTTATCATATCATTCGTAAGTGCATGTAGTAATCTTGTTGGCGAATTGTAAAAAGGGATGTAACTGTTCAAATTGTTATTGTATATACTGAAGGTAACCGTTTTTGGTTAGCCTATCTTCTTATTTCACTGTCTTATTGCATTGGCTTCATGTTATTGTTTTATGTTCCGCTGATTTTCTCTGATGTATGACTACTTGGGTGCCCGGGTAAGGACGATCCACGGGCCCTAACAGTCGTGATGATGGCGTCGTGGAACTCGCCGTCCAAGCATCCCCTCGTAAGGATCGGGCTGTGCCTCGTAACCTCTCGTCCTACTTGCAGCTCCTCACCGCCTTGCCCTTCTGGGCCGCGGTTGCCTTGCGCGGAGGCATAACTGATACATAAAAATATGTCAGAGGGAGTTCAACCTATAACACAGCTCTATTGCACGATCTTAGAGTGAAAGAATAAAAACCAATCCTAAATATCCTGCAGCCTCCTGATTATAGATGTGGTGCAGAACACACCGATAATCAAGACTCTACTAGACACTGCATCAGACACTTTCAGAGGACTAAGCGCTCGATACAATTTTTGTCACGACCCGACCGGGGCGCGATCGTGCCCTACCGGGCACCCTGCCTGCATACATCGAGAATAGCAGCGGAACATACACAACATATAAACATGTTTAGACAATAAACATCACAAAGCAAGCAAGGCCGCTTCCATAAAATATACTTAACCAAAAGTAAACAAAGACAACTTTGTTCTTACAGCCCAAACCACAAATGTGACTACTGCACTCTGAATAACAATCGCGTGGACGGGGCCCCCGCCATACCCCTGAATGTACATCATATCTACAACATCAGGGAGAACCATACCAAAAGACAAGCCTCCGGAGAAATGGAGCTTCTGACACCTGATCAATGATCCTAAGAATGAGGATCCACCACCTGCTTACCCCTACCTGCGGCATGAACGCAGCCCCCGAGGAAGGGGGTCAGTACACAATATGTACTAAGTATGCGAAACTGGAAAAATACTGAAAATACCTCATAAGTATAAAATAACTGGAGACATGTATGATAGTCAAATTACAGTTCACTGTGCCTTACTAACAATGAGAGTAAATAAGAGTATACTTACTACATAAAAATAGGAGGCTCACGATCAAAGACGGGTCACCCGCCCGCAGTATCATTAAGCAATCCTACTCCTGGGACTATTTCACCCGCATGGGTCATGTGGACCCGCATGAGGTATTCCTCGCATCATGGGTAGCAAATCCATGGAGTGGTATAATGTCTTGGGGGTTTTCCCCGCAATCATACTCAGAAGGTGGTATAACGTCTTGGGGGTTTACCCCGCATTTATACTCTTACCCTAGAGAAGGTGGTATAACGTCTTGGGGGTTTACCCCGCATTTATACTCTTACCCTAGCTCAAACGACCATCATTGTCACGACCCGATCCCGGGCCCGTGACTGGTGCCTTACCCGGGCACCCAAGTAGACATACATCAGAGTAATCAGCGGAATAATAAATCAAGACATGAAACAATGTAAAATGAGACACAGTTTATCTGAGAAAAAGGTTGCCTTTCGGCATATATATATGTACCAAGTCTGGCAGTTACATCCCAACTTTACAACAGGACTACAGACCTCTAGGAAATGTAAACAACTATGGCGGGAGAGTCGTACCAAAAGTCGAGCCTCCGGAGAAATGGGGCTCCTGACACCAGAGTAAGGATCCTAAGAATGAGGATCTACCACCTACTTTCCCTTACATGCGGCATGAACGCAGCCCCCCGAAGGAGGTCAGTACAACAGGTACCAAGTATGTGAAACTGTAAAGTACTGAAATGAAATCAAAACATTTTAAAACCATTTACAAATACAACCAGTTTAACCGCACATAGTGTCACAGCATAACAAGAACAAAATAGATATAATGTAACTGGTCTTTTTCTAGGCCGCTAATGATCGAAGCAAGGCCAATCGCCCATAGTATCATTATGCGAGCCTATTCCTGGACTCCCGCAGTCCGCATAGACCACCTAGGTCCGCATGAGGCAATCCTCGCATCAGGGGCAGCTAACCCGCGACATCAACCTGGACTCCCGCAGTCCGTATAGTCACACAGACCGCATAGGCCCTATAGACCCGCATCGGGATAACACACCCGGAGTGATCATCCTGGAACTCCCGCAGCTCCGCATAGGTCACACAGACCCGCATGAGGTATTCCTCGCATCGGGGGCGGCTAACCCTCGGAATTTCAAGTCAGGGGTGTAAGTGATATAATATCAGCACAACTGCTTTAAACAACATAAGCACAATAAGGGAACCCCCTTTACACAAACGTTACAAGACACTAACACATGTAGCATCATAATATGTCTACTTATCGAACCATCTTACTACACTTTCCAGAAATCAATACAAGACTTTCATAACAAATAAGTAAACCGTTCCTTTTATCTTTCTTAAGTCGTTATACCTAACTTCCCATAAAGCTAGTATAACTCTTAAGCTTTTTGTTTAAAAACCAAGTATTACTCTTCTTTTAAAAATGATTCACAATTCTTTTGAAATACTTCAAGATTCTTATTATTTAAAACTCAAGTCAAAAGCCATCAGAGTAAAACCATGTTCAGTTAACACACGTACGTCTACCGTACTATATATATATATTTTAAAAATATCATGCTCAAGAGGATAGGAAGAATCACATACCTCCTCGGCGAAATCCACCTGCCAAGTCGAGTATGTCGCGCGCAGAGTATCAACCTATAATAGTCAAATACGTCTATCAACGTCTAGACTACACTGTAGAATATTCTAAGCAGAGGGTTCTCTATTCTACGGAAAATTTGGCAGCACTTCCCTACCCGTCAACTACACAAGTCTACTGTAAATACAGTCCTATGTAAGTACAGTTCAATTCTCTTATTTTATATCGTCCTTCTATACGTCTTATACTCAATTCTATACTACTACAGTATGTAATTTCCAATTACTATAGAAGGACAAGATATTTACCTCGATAAGCCCAAAATTATCCAAGTTTAAATGTCGATCCTGAACAACGTTTAGCTCCTAATTTGCACGCTCCGATAGCTCCAAGAAACCCTTAGAAGTTTCTAAACAACTTCTACTTAACACTTCAACCAACTATGAAGATTTTCCTTAGGGTTTCGTTTTGTGACTAAAGGATATAAAGTAGTATTTCCGGGCTTTTAGTATAGAGGTAACTTTGGAATACTACAAGGTATTTAGGCTAAGGTATTTGGAATAGTAACTATACTTGGAGAATATTTTTCTACCAAGGGGGGGGGTGTGTTTCGGCGAGAACACAAGGAAGGGGAGGGGAAGAGCTTGGACGAAAGCTCACAAAGGGAGAAGGGAGTTTTTGAGACTTGGAAAATATTTTTGTGGATGAAGAAGTCTTGCACTAGAGGGGGGTATTTATAGGACCCTCAATGGCCAAGATTCAAGCAAGTGTGTGGTGGAGATTTGGACAAGTGCAACCTTATCTATCTACTCCACAAATATCTACAAAACATTGACCAAATGTTTAAGCCCTTTAAAACACAAAAAACGTGCCATCAATTCCCTCACCAAACCGTCCACTTGAGGGTGACACATGTCGCCCTCTCGTTGGTCCAAAATATTTCATCTCTCGGAAAAATCCAAAATAAATAAATTCTTGAAAACGTAAAATTCCCTTACAAGGTTCGGAAAATTTTTCGTCGGAAAAACAATTCTTTTCGTTGGGTGTGCACAATTTCGTCCTTAATCATAATTCGGCTTACACAATTGTACGTACGTCCTCACATACATACTCTGGAAATACGGGGTATAACATTCTCCCCTCCTTAGAAACATTCGTCACGAATGTTCCTTCCCAAGACAGATAACGATAAAGTTCCTCATAACTTAAACAGTTTGCAAATGCCACACATGGCCACAATACAACACTTAAGTACATATGCCAAAGAAAATTTACAAGTAGGAAAGTGAGTTACATGGAGGTGTGGGGAATAAGTGAGGATACTTCTGCCTCATGTCCTCCTCTGCTTCCCACGTCATCTCCTCTCTGTGCTCGTTCCGCCATAAGACCTTGACGGAAACCACATCCTTCGTCCGCAGATGCCTAACCTGACGATCAAGTATCGCTATGGGAATCTCCTCATACGATAACCCCTCGGTCACCTGGACATCGTCAATCGGGTGCACTCTAGATGGATCCCCGATACATCTCCTCAGCATAGAAACATGGAAAGCGGATGCGCGCCTCCAGATCGGACGGCAGATCCAACTCATAGGCAACCTTGCCTACCCTGTGGACAATCTGATAAGGCCCAATGTACCTTGGGCTGAGCTTCCCTTTCCTGCCAAATCTCATCACACCCTTCATGGGTGACACCTTCAGGAAAACCCAATCATCAACCTCAAACTCCAGATGCCGACGACGATGATCTGCATACGACTTACGCGACTCGGTGTCGATGCGACTCTGGATAAGCTTCACCTTATCCATCTTCACGAACCAGTGCGGTCCCACTAACTGCACCTCGCCCATATCAAACCAGCCTATCGGCGATCTGCACTTCCTCCCGTACAAGGCCTCATAAGGCGCCATCTGAATACTGGAGTGGTAGCTATTATTATACGCAAACTCTACTAGAGGCAAATGATCCTCCCAGCTACCCCAGAAGTCAATAACACAGGCTCGCAGCATATCCTCAAGAGTCTGGATTGTCACGACCCGTTCCGGGGCCCGTGACTGGTGCCTTACCCGGGCACCCAAGTAGTCATACATCAGAGAAAATCAGCGGAATATAAAACAAGACATGAATCAAATGAAAATTTAGACACAGTTTATATGAGAAAAAGTCGCCTTTCGGCATAATATATATAAACCAAAATCTGGCAGTTTACATCCTTACTGTACAACAGACTACAGCACTTCTGGAAGTAACTATGGCGGGACAGGGCCCCGCCATACCCTGACAGTACAAAACTATCTACAACAGGGAGATCATACCCAAAAGTAGAGCCTCCGGAGAAGATGGAGCTCCTGACACCAACGCAAAAGATCCTAAGGATGCGGATCTAGCACCTGCTTGCCCTTACTGCGTGAACGCAGCCCGAGGTCGATCAACAGTACTAAGTATGTGAAATCAGAAATACTTAAATGAAATCATATCATTTTAAAACCAGTTTACAAATATGCACGAAACAACCAATGTAACTGCACATAGTGCCACATCATAAACAAGAGCAACAATAGGTAACTGTAATAGGTTTTTTCTAGGCTGCGAATGATCGAAGCAGGGTCAATCGCCCGTAGTATCACTATGCAAGCCTAATCCTGGACTCCCGTAGTCCGCATAGGCCACTCACATAGGCCCGCATAGGGTATAACCCCGCATCGAGGGTAGCTACTCCTCGGCATCGTCCTGGACTCGTAGTCCGCATGGCCACATAGCATCGCGTGAGGTATAACCCCGCACACTAACCTGAACTCTCGTAGCTCGCATAGGTCCCTGGACCCGCATGAGGTATTCTCGAATCATGGTCCTGCATCACCGAAGTCTACCCCGCATCGGAGGCGTTAACCCCTGCATGTCAAGAGGTGAGTGATATAATACTAACATAACAGCTTATCGTTAAACAACATAAGCACAACAAGAATACCCTCTTATACAAACGTTACAAGACACTACCACACATAGCATCATATCATGTCTACTTATCAAACCATTTTATTCTTTCCATTAATATAAGTCTGTTATAAACACATAAGTAAACTGTTCCTTTTATCAGTCTTAAGTTATTATACCTAACTTCCCATAAAGCTAGTATAACTCTTAAGCTTTTTGTTTAAAAACCAATTAGTTCTCTTCTGTTAAAATGATTCAGTATTCTTTTGGAATGCATCAAGATTCTTATTATTCATGTCACGACCCGAACCGGGCGTGGATCGTGCCTTACCCCGCACCCTGGGTGATACAACATCGAGTAATCAATGAATATAAAACAATACATGATACAATGTAAAGAAGACACATGTTTATCTGAAGAAAAGTTACCTTTCGGCATATATATAAATAACAACCCTTTCAAAATGAACAGTTTAATCCTTTTTACAAACCCTGCCCACAACAAAGATTACTGCACTTACGAAATGATATGACAACAACGACGGACAGGCCGTCATACCCCGAATGTAAGCACCTACAACAACAGGGACTATACGAAGATAAGCCTCCGAGAAACGGAGCTTTCCCAAACGCCGAATCGTGACCCTAAGAGCGAGGATCAACGATCGTGTACCTTTACTGCGGCATGAACGCAGCCACCCAAGGAGGTCGATAACAGTACCGAGTATGTGAAATCAAAATAAATATCAGAAATGAAATCATAATAGTCTATAAAGCGGGAGACATGTATGATAACCAAACTACGCCACAATAAATAAGCGATATGTCGAGTCGTGACTCACGCCCTCAAAGTCATCACTCAAATATAACTATGGGTCTCACGCCCACAACATCAATCATGCCCGTGGAATACCTTCCTCACTGCCGGCAGTCTATGATATACAAGCACCAAGGAACACACATGAACACCAGGTCCCACCTGTGTCCAAATAAAACAGTACAGGGTAAGTACGAAGGCATAGCCGACTACTAAAACCCACAGTACCAACAAGGTCATAAACTGTATCATGAGATCTGTCTAGACCGTCACATGATTAAAACTGGCCACTCGCCCGCAATATCTAATGTGCGCGTCTAGCCCTGGAACTCTCCGCAGCTCCGCATAGGCCAAACTCATAGGCCTGCATGAGGTATAACCCCGCATCGAGGGTAGCTACTCCCGATCCGCTGGACTCGCGATCGCGTGGCCACATGACCGCGTGACCATAAAGGCCGCACACTAACCGAACTCGTAGCTCCGCGTAGGCCCCGGGACTGCGTGAGGTATTCTCGAATCATAGGTCACACAGCACTACTGAGTCTACCCGCGACGGAGGCGCCAACCTCCTAAACAAGTCAAGGTGAGTGGTACAATACCAACATATCGGCTGATAGTGAAACAATTTAAGCGCAATCGAGGGGAAACCCATTTACACCAACATCACAAGATACTAACACACGTAGCATCCTAGCATGTTTACTTAACAAAACAACAAGAAAGTATTACAAGGCTATCACAACCCAACACAATCAAGTTATACACACAAGGTACTTTCTACTATATGATTAACACGATCGGTTATCCATCCCCAAAGTACTTCATACATTATCTTTTTAAAAGATCCATTTCTTTCACAGAAGTCACATAATACCCGTAGTATAAAATAGAGTGACTGTCTTTTTAAGTAAACCCAAACACTTACCTTTGTAAAATCAAGTAACAACATTATTTTCCAAACGTCCAAGTTTGCCTAATTTCAAATGTTCACGTTTCTTATTTTAGAAAGGTTTCGTAGTTCATAGTCTTATTCATTTAAGAATATAATTCTCTTTTAAACAATCTGAGAAACATAAGCCTTATATGTGAGTAGGATATTCTTGTTTATAACAATCTTATTACAGCAGCCATGATCTAGGAAATATCATTTTGTCTCATCTTAGCTTCTATGCAGATGGAAGTTTCTACTGGTTTTAATAATACTTAATTATTCATTACACTTTTCATTTATTAACGCTGCAGTGGTTTGTCGATACACATTCTGATTTCTGAAATCAGTAAAACATTATTCCTTTTAAAACCAAGTACTCATTACTCACGAATGAGGTTTCACACGAAATTCATATCAATTCAATTAAGTCAAGTCTCTTATCTTTTAAGATCAAGTCTCTTAACTTCTATAATCAATAAATCATTCATTTTATCTTTCTTAAGACGTTATACCTAACTTCCCATAAAGCTAGTATAACTCTTATGTTTTCAAAACCAAGTGTTACTCTTCTTTCAAAAACAGTTCTTAATACTTTTTGAAATACTTCAAAGTTCTTATCATTCAGGCTTAAGTCAAAAGACATTGCCGTACAACTACGTTCAGTTAACACGCGTACGTCTACCGTACTATATATATACTTCTTTAAAATATCATGCTCAAGCGTATAGGAAGAATCACATACCTCGCGACGATTATCGACTATTAGCAAATCGCTCCACGGCTATAACCCGCTAGCACGGTCCACCTTCTCAAGTAGCACATGCTACTCACGTAACATTCAACCTATACAGTTATACAAGTCTATCAAAGTCTAGACTACTCGGTAGAATAAAGCTAGATACAAGATCCTACGGAAAATCGGGCAGCACTTCCCTATCCGTCAAACTACACAAGTTCATCAGAATACAGTCCTACGTAATTACAGTTCAGTTCTCTTCTTTAGATTCAGGCTTAAGTCCAAAGACATTGCCGCAAAACTATGTTCATTTCTATATATAGTATACTTCAACTATATATTCCTACAACATGTATTTTCCAATTACAATAGGGGGACAAGATAATTACCTCGATAAGCCCATAATTATCCAAGTAGAGATGTCGATCCTTAGCAACGCTTAGCTCCTACTCCGGGTGCTCCAACCCGCTCCAAACAACCCTTAGAAGTTCTACGCAACTTCTTCTTAATACTCCAACCAACTATGGAGATTTTCCTTAGGGTTTCGGTTTGAGACAAAAAGGACATACGGTAGTATTTCCGGGCTCTACGTATAGAGGTATCTTTGGAATACTACAAGGTATACGGCTAAGGTAATTTGGGGTATAGTAACAATACTTGGAGAGTATTTCTACCAAGAGGGGGGTGTATTTTATGAGAACAACTAGGCAAGGGGGGGGGGGTACCCCACGGCTTAGCCCTACTAGGAAGGGGGGGGTGGGTCTCGGCCAAGGGAGGCCTCACGAAATGGGGAGGGCTTTCAAGACTTAAGGAAGTGAGGAGTGGATGAAGAAAGCTTCACAAGGGGAGGGGTATTTATAGGGAAACCAAGGGTCAAGATCTAGCCAAGTGGGGGGCAAGTGGAGGGCCAAGATGTGCCCAAGTGCCCCCTAGCCCCTACTCCTTAAATCCCTCACAAAATATCTACACAAAATATCCTACCAACCTTGCCTTCCAATCGTCCAAAAGCCGCCCCACCTTCACCAACTTGAGGGTGACAAGTGTCGCCCTCTCGTTGGTCCAAAATATTCCGTCTCTCGGAAAAATCCGCAAAAATAAGAAAAGACATAGCCGGAATTTTCCCTTCGCAAGTTATGTAAAACGTTTCGTCGAAAAACGACTCTAACCGGTGTTGCACAAAGGTAATTCCAAGCCACCTGTGGGGTGACACGTGTCGCCCTCCTATTTGTCGAAAATAATTCATCTTCCGAAAATATCCATAATGGCCAAAATCTCAAAATCAAAAGCCTCACAAAATCAGTAAATTCCTCCCGTGGGCCCCACGTGACCATTTCCGAAAATAAAATCTCAAAATTCTAATATAATATAAGAAGCCCATATTCCAAATCTGGGAATCCAATTCCCATCAACGAACATTTTTCTTTACAAAAACCGGAAACTCTTTCCGTGGAAAAATCACCTCTTTCTTCCTTTCCAATTTTTCTGTCGTGCTCTCGTACATACGTCCTCGCATACATACCCTGGAACTACGGGGTATAACATTCTTCCCCCCTTAGAAACATTCGTCCCGAATGTTCCTTCTAAGTTTCCTACCATACCAGCGCCGATCTAGCCTCTACTGCTATACTTACGAAACAAACCTGCCATACATGCTCGCTTCTTCCCTTACGTGTCGTACCCTTCTTGTACACTCGAACTCTTCCTCATAACCTACCACATTCTGTCGAACAAGTAAAAACCAACTATCTGAATCCTTGACAACATCGAACCAATCGACCGACAACTTACACTTCCGCCCCTAAGGCTTCATAAGGCAAAAACCGAATACTGAAATGGTAGCTATAAAACACTCCCTCCACAGGAGACAACAAACCTCACAACTACCCCTGAAATCCAAACACTGGCCCGAGGGCGAATGCGATACGGAGACTTACCTGAGTTCCTAACCCTGCCTGGTAAAACCTCTAGAAAAAGAAACAGCCGCACCCTGGGCTCCACTGTCTGTCATAAGGTGAAGGTAGGCACCCCGTGCCGCCTTACACCCTTTCTGGTAAATCAACACTGCTGAGTACACGGTCCCGACCGAAAACCACGATGGGCTGCCCCCATCGGCCCGACTACTGGTTGAATGCATCCACGAACTCGTACGCTGGTTAACTAAACATGGGCCTAACACCCTTATGACCCTATCACAAGGCGGGACCACCACAAACTGACCCCACCACCATACAGGCCGCGGGTTGACCCGCAACGTGGCCTCAACCCGACCCGGCAACGCGCAAAACACTAGCTCCCCGAAGGAAAACTCTCAACTACACACGTTACGAAAACCTAGCGGTCTTCTTAGTTCAACTACCCCCTTTCATTTCACACTACCCAGGGACTTATCACACAATATATCTCACGTGCACTATGCACTCCGATAAGGATCAAACATAACACTATACCTTTACTCGAGATGGCCTTACCTCTAAGGTCTCCACGTATAAAACTCTAAGGCTCATACCTTCTCTATCCCCCAAATCTTACTTGGTTAACTAACCAAGATTTCTCATCACAACTAACACACTGCTATCAGAACATAGCACTTAAGATATACTCACCTTATTACACATACTAATCCCTAGAGGGTTAAAGATCTATCTGCATTTACTGCTTCACTCCCCTTAGTCGTTCTAATCAAACCTGCCCCGTAGGGCGCATAGCTAAGGAAAGTGACGAACTACCCATCGATCCTGAAGGCTAAGTCCTCCTACTAGGACACCCTTTCGACACCCGACCCTGACGGTCGTAGGTACAACGAGCACCAATCAAAAAGACGACATTCCCCGGAATGACACATGTCACACTGTGAACCGGAAGTCCTGGAGCTCTGACCAACTCCTGCATACCCCGAATGTCCTGAACCCTGTGGAGGACCACTCTGCACTGGTGGATGTGCATATCTAATCTGCTGGTGAGGCGATTCGCCTCGAAAGTTACCAAAGGACCTTGCTGTCCTGGTCCTCTTCTGTTGTCCTCCGTTAACCCGTCGATCTCTACGTTTCTTGGCCTGCTGCGCATAAGCCCGTACACAGGCCATGCTCAAGCCTAACTGAAGAACTACTCCTGCACAACCCTCTCGTCGATATTCATCAAGACTCGCGGTACATCGGTATACTCTCTGGTAGCCAAATCCATAGCTAGTAACAGGGTCGCCTTCTTGCAATCTAAATTCACTGTTCCCGGTCGTGGAACTTAAGGTTCAAATATCATGGCCGCAGTAGGAACTGCCGCCGCCGTGCTAAACTTTGATGGGGCTAGTGACGTCGCAGAACTCCCCGAATGAAGCACTACCCTAGGTAATGATTGGGCCTGTGCCCTCGTAACCCTCTGTACTCTACTCGCAGCTCCCTCGGCTGCCTTGTCCTCCTGGTCCCGGGTTTGCCCTATGCGGAGGAATAACGGTAAGGGAAAGAAATACGTTAGAGGGTCCAACTTATAACACAGCTCTAAGGCACGATCTCAGAGTGAGAAGAATAGAAACCAATCCTAAATATCCTATAGACTCCTGATTATTGGTGTGGTGCACAACACATCGATAATCAAGACTCTCATCGGATACTGCTCAGAGACACTTTCCGAGGATTAATCGCTCGATACCACTTTTGTCACGACCAACCTGCCCGTGGATCGTGCCTACCGGGCACCCCAGTGATACAACATCAGAGTAATCAACGGAATACAAAACAATACATGATACAATGTAAAGAAGACACATGTTTATCTGAAGAAAAATTACCTTTCGGCATATATATAAATAACAACCCTTTCAAAATGAACAGTTTAATCCATTTTACAAACCCTGCCCACAACAGTACTACAGACCTCTACGAAATGATATGACGACAACGACGGGACAGGGCCCCGTCATACCCCTGAATGTAAGCACCTACAACAACAGGGTACTATACCAAGATAAGCCTCCGGAGAAACGGAGCTTTCCCAAACGCTGAACTGTGACCCTAAGAGCGAGGATCAACGACTGGTGTACCTTTACCTGCGGCATGAACGCACTTCGGGAGAGGTCTAACAGGTACCGAATATGTGAAACTGAAAAATAAATACTGTAAATGAAATCATAATAGTCTATAAAGCAGGAGACATGTATGATAACCAAACTACAGTTCACAATAAATAAGCAGTCATGTCAAGTCAGGGACTCACGCCCTCAAAGTCATCACTCAAATGTAACTATGGGTCTCACGCCCACCACATCAATCATGCCCGTGGAATACCTTCCTCACTGCCGGCAGTTTATGATATAAAAGCACCAAGGAATACACATGAACACCAGGTCCCACCTGTGTCCTAATAAAACCGTACAGGGTAAGTACGAATGCATAGCCGACTACTAAAACCCACAGTACCAACAAGGTCATAAAATGTATCATGAGATCTGTCTGCATCACACATGATCAAAGCCGCCACTCGCCCGCAGATCTAATGTGCGCGTCTAGCCCCGAACTCTCCGCACTCGCGATAGGCCAAACTCATAGGCTCGCATGGTATAACCCCGCATCGAGGTAGCTACTCCCACGTCCGCTGGACTCGCATCCGCATGGCCACATAGACCGCATGACCATAAAGGCCGCACACTAACACGAACTCGTAGCTCCGCATAGGCCCCGGGACCCGCATGAGGTATTCTCGAATCATAGGTCACACAGACTTTGAAGTCTACCCCGACGGAGGCGCCAACCTCCGGAAACAAGTCAAGGTGAGTGGTACAATACCAACATATCGGCTGATAGTGAAACAATTTAAGCGCAATCGAGGGGAAACCCCTTTACACCAACATCACAAGATACTAACACACGTAGCATCCTAGCATGTTTACTTAACAAAACAACAAGAAAGTATTACAAGGCTATCACAACCCAACACAATCAAGTTATACACACAAGGTACTTTCTACTATATGATTAACACGATCGGTTATCCATCCCCAAAGTACTTCATACATTATCTTTTTTAAAAGATCTATTTCTTTCACAGAAGTCACATAATACCCGTAGTATAAAATAGAGTGACTGTCTTTTTAAGTAAACCAAAACACTTACCTTTGTAAAATCAAGTAACAACATTATTTTCCAAACGTCCAAGTTTGCCTAATTTCAAATGTTCACGTTCAGATTGTTTAAAAGAGAATTATATTCTTAAATGAATAAGACTATGAACTACGAAACCTTTCTAAAATAAGAAGCCTTATATGTGAGTAGGATATTCTTGTTTATAACAATCTTATTACAGCAGCCATGATCTAGGAAATATCATTTTGTCTCATCTTAGCTTCTATGCAGATGGAAGTTTCTACTGGTTTTAATAATACTTAATTATTCATTACACTTTTCCTTTATTAACGCTGCAGTGGTTTGTCGATACACATTCTGATTTCCGAAATCAGTAAAACATTATTCCTTTTAAAACCAAGTACTCATTACTCACGAATGAGGTTTCACACGAAATTCATATCAATTCAATTAAGTCAAGTCTCTTATCTTTTAAGATCAAGTCTCTTAACTTCTATAATCAATAAATCATTCATTTTATCTTTCTTAAGACGTTATACCTAACTTCCCATAAAGATAGTATAACTCTTATGTTTTCAAAACCAAGTGTTACTCTTCTTTCAAAAACAGTTCTTAATACTTTTTGAAATACTTCAAAGTTCTTATCATTCAGGCTTAAGTCAAAAGACATTGCCGTACAACTACGTTCAGTTAACACGCGTACGTCTACCGTACTATATATATACTTCTTTAAAATATCATGCTCAAGCGTATAGGAAGAATCACATACCTCGCGACGATTATCGACTATTAGCAAATCGCTCCACGGCTATAACCCGCTTAGCTCGGTCCACCTTCTCAAGAGTACATGCTACTCGCAGAACATTCAACCTATACAGTTATACAAGTCTATCAAAGTCTAGACTAATCGGTAGAATAAATCTAGATACAAGATCCTACGGAAAATCGGGCAAGACTTCCTAACCACAACCACAAGTCTCATCTGAATACGCCTACGTAATTACAGTTCAGTTCTCTTCTTTAGATTCAGGCTTAAGTCCAAAGACATTGCCGCAAAACTATGTTCATTTCTATATATAGTATACTTCAACTATATATTCCTACAACATGTATTTTCCAATTACAATAGGGGGACAAGATAATTACCTCGATAAGCCCATAATTATCCAAGTAGAGATGTCGATCCTTAGCAACGCTTAGCTCCTACTCCGGGTGCTCCAACCCGCTCCAAACAATCCTTAGAAGTTCTACGCAACTTCTTCTTAATACTCCAACCAACTATGGAGATTTTCCTTAGGGTTTCGGTTTGAGACAAAAAGGACATACGGTAGTATTTCCGGGCTCTACGTATAGAGGTATCTTTGGAATACTACAAGGTATACGGCTAAGGTAATTTGGGGTATAGTAACAATACTTGGAGAGTATTTCTACCAAGAGGGGGGTGTATTTTATGAGAACAACTAGGGCAGGGGGTACCCACGGCTTAGCCCTACTAGGAAGGGGTGGGTCTCGGCCACACCGGAGGGGGTGCTAACTCTCGGCCAAGGGAGGCCTCACGAAATGGGGAGGGCTTTCAAGACTTAAGGAAGTGAGGAGTGGATGAAGAAAGCTTCACAAGGGGAGGGGTATTTATAGGGAAACCAAGGGTCAAGATCTAGCCAAGTGGGGGGCAAGTGGAGGGCCAAGATGTGCCCAAGTGCCCCCTAGCCCCTACTCCTTAAATCCCTCACAAAATATCTACACAAAATATCCTACCAACCTTGCCTTCCAATCGTCCAAAAGCCGCCCCACCTTCACCAACTTGAGGGTGACAAGTGTCGCCCTCTCGTTGGTCCAAAATATTCCGTCTCTCGGAAAAATCCGCAAAAATAAGAAAAGACATAGCCGGAATTTTCCCCTCGCAAGTTATGTAAAACGTTTCGTCGAGAAACGACTCTAACCGGGTGTTGTGCACAAAGGTAATTCGGCCAAGCCACCTAGGGGGGGGGTGACACGTGTCGCCCTCCTATTTGTCCAAAATAATTCATCTTCCGAAAAAATCCATAATGGCCAAAATCTCAAAATCAAAGCGGGCCCCACAAAACCGTAAATTCCTCCCGTGGGCCCCACGTGACCATTTCCGAAAATAAAATCTCAAAATTCTAATATAATATAAGAAGCCCATATTCCAAATCTGGGAATCCAATTCCCATCAACGAACATTTTTCTTTACAAAAATCGGAAACTCTTTCCGTGGAAAAATCACCTCTTTCTTCCTTTCCAATTTTTCTGTCGTGCTCTCGTACGTACGTCCTCGCATACATACCCTGGAACTAGGCTTAAGTCAAAAGACATTGCCGTAGCTTTTATTCAGGCTTAAGTCAAAAGACATTGCCGTAGTTATTATTCACCAACACGTACGCTCACCGTACTATATATATATTTTAAAATATCATGCTTTAGGAAGAATCACATACCTTCTCGGCGAAATCCACCTGCCAAGTCGAGTATGTCGCGTGCAGAGAATCAGCCTATAACAGTCAAATATGTCTATCAACGCTCAGACTGCATCAGAAATGATTCTAAGCGAGGTTCTCTATTCTACGGAAATTTGGGCAGCACTTCCCTACCCGGTAAGTTGTACAGTCTACTGTAAAAACAGTCCTATGTGAGTACAATTCAATTATTCATCTTTTATACCCTTCTACTGTGATAACAATTCAATTCTATAATATTCTTCTAAGTATTTATACTTATTCTTATACTTACAGATGTATTCTCTAATTACAAAAGAAGGATAAGTTTATTTACCTCGATAAGCCCAAAAATTATCCAAGTTAAACGTCGCTCCTGAGCAAGGTTTAACTCCTAATTTGTACGCTCCGATAGCTCCAAGAACCCTTAGAAGTTCTTCACAACTTCTACTAAGTACTAAGGATTTGGGCTAGTATTTTGGGCATTATAACAATACTAGAAGACAACTTTTCTACCAAGGGAGGGTAGGTTTCGGCTAGGCTAGGGAGGGTTGCCTCGCCAAGCTTCAAAAGGGAGGGGAGTGTTTGGACGAAAAGCTACAAGGGAGAGGGAAGGATTTTAGCCTTGGAAAGTTTGTTTGTGGATGAAGAACTTTTCATCACAAGAGGGGTATTTATAGGTCAAGGGATGGCCAACCAATGGCCAAGATTATGCCAAGTGCAAGGCAAGTGTAGGGTGAGGATTAGGGCAAGTGTCCTTAGCCAACTTGCACACAAAATATCCTACCAACTCCAAGACAAAAATGTCCATCCAATTCGGCCTAATGCCGCCCCACATCCACCAATGAGAGGGTGACAAGTGTCGCCCTCTCGTTGGTCCAAAGTGTTTCGTCTCTCGGAAAAATCCGCAAAAATTAGAAATGACATAGCCGGAATTTATCCTACGCGAGTTGTGTAAAACGTTTCGTCGGAAAACGATCCTTTTAATGAGTTGTGCCCAAAAAACGTCCCATTGCCTACTTTAAGGCTAAACTTTTCGTCGCACGCCATACGCATATACCGAAATACGGGTATAACATGGATAGTGCGCTCTGCACGTCCGTCTGCATGCGAGGATGGAATGCGATTTCGTGCTCACCGCTGCCCCTAATCCCTTCTGGAAAGACCTCCAGAAGTTAGTTGTAAACTGGGCTCCTCTGTCAGATATGATAGAAATTGTTATACCCCGTATTTCCAGAGTATGTACGTAAAGGAATACGTACAAAAAGTTTGGTCTTAAAGTTAGGCCTTGGACGATTTTTTTAGGCACAACTCTCAAAGCGACCAGTTTTCCGACGAAACGCTTTCCATTTTCAGAGGATAAATTCGCTATGTCATTTCTAATTTTATGGATTTTTCCAGAGACGAACACTTTGGACCAATGAGAGGCGACACTTTCCACCCTCTCATTGGTGGACTTGTCACGGCAATAGGGCGATTGGATGACAATCCTTGTCATAAAGTTGGATAGATATTTTGTGTGCAAGTCCAGGTACACTTGCCCTAATCTTGACCTTACACTTGCCTAGCACTTGGCTAAATCTTGGCCATTGGTTGGCCATGTCTTGACCTATAAATACCCCTCTTGAGATGAAGAGTTCTTCATCCACTAAAGCTTTCAAGTCTTGAAAAATCCTCCCTCTCCTTGTGAGCAATTCGTCCAAACACCCTCCCCTTGAGTGAAGTTTTGGCCGAGGCCCTTCCCCCCTCTAGCCTAGCCGAAACCTACCCCCCCTCCCTTGGTAGAAAAGTTGCCTTCTTGTATTGTTATAATGCCCAAAATACCCTAGCCCAAATACCTTAGTACTTAGTAGAAGTTGTGAAGAACTTCTAAGGTTTCCTTGGAGCATACAACTTAGGAGCAAAACCTTGCTCAGGCGCGACTTTTTCTAGGATATTATTGGGCTTACCGAGGTAACTAATCCTAACCCTCTTTTGAATTAGAGAATACTTACTATTGTAGAATAAGAATAGTATAAATACTTAGAAGAATATCACAGAATAGAATTGAACTGCTATCACAGTAGAAGGGTTTAAAAGAAGAATAATTGAATCAGACTTCGCATAGGACTGCTTTCACATGAGACTCATATAGCTCACCGGTAGGGTTGTGCCCAACTTTCCATAGAATTGTGAACCTCTGCTTAGAATGACCTCGAGTAGTCTTTGATAGATATCTGTGACTATTATAGTGACTCTGCGCGACATATTCAACTCAAGGTGGTTTTCATGAGAAGGTATGTGATTCTTCCTAAAGCATGATATTTTACAATATATATAGTACGGTAGACGTATATGTGTTAACGGATAATAACTATGGCAATGTCTTTGACTTAAGCTGAATAATACTTACGGCGATGCCTCACGCTTAAGCCCGAATAATAAAGAAGCAAAACATTTCAAAAGACTTTGAATCATATTAATGTAAGAGAACTAATTGGTTTTAAAATGTAAGCTTAAGAGTTATACTAGCTTTATGGGAAGTAAGTATAACCACTTAAGATTGATAAAAGAAACAAGTTTGCCTATGTGTTTATAAATGCACTTATATTGTGAAAAGAATAATAAGATGGTTTGATAAGTAGACATGATATGATGCTATGTGTGTTAGTATCTTGTAACGTTTGTATAGGTGAGTATCCTTGTTGTGCTTATGTTGTTTAAAGATAAGTTGTTATGTTAGTATACTATCACTCACCTCTTGAGATGATACCGGGTTAAAGTGCGCCTCCGATGCGGGTAGACTCAGCGATGCAGGACCATGATTCGAGAATACCTCATGCGGGTCCGGGGGCCTATGCGAGCTACGAGTTCCGTTAGTATGCGGGTTTATGCCTCCTGCGGTCTTTGTGGCCATGCGGACAGCGAGTCCAGGACGATGCCGAGGAGTAGCTACCCTCGATGCGGGTTTATACCTCATGCGGGCCCATGTGAGTGGCCTATGCGGACTCCGGGAGTCCAGGATTAGGCTTGCAGAATGATGATATGGGCGAGTGGCCCTGTTTCGATCATTCGCAGCCTAGACAAGACCTATTACAGTTACCTATTGTTGCTCTTGTTTATGATGTGGCACTACGTGCGGTTTCCTTGGTTGTTTCACACATATTTGTAAACTGGTTTTAAAAATGATATGTTTTCATTTAAGTACTTTACAGTTTCGCATACTTAGTACCTGTTGTACTGACCTCCTTCGGGGGGCTGCGTTCATGCCGCAGGTAAGGGCAAGCAGGTGCTAGATCCGCATCCTTAGGATCTCTACGTTGGTGTCAGGAGCTCCATCTCTTCCGGAGGCTCTACTTTTGGTATGATCTCCCTGTTGTAGATAGTTTTGTATGCAGGTATGGCGGGCCCTGTCCCGCCATAGTTGTATATTTCAGAGGTGCGTAGTCATGTTATGCGATTGTCGGATGTAATCGCTAAAACATGATTATATATATATGCCGAAAGGCGATGTTTTCTCACAAAATCTGTGTCTTGTTTTATAAAGCTGTTTCATGTCTTGCTTTATGTTTCCGCTGATTACTCTGATGTATGACTACTGGGTGCCCCGGTAGGCACGATCACGCCCCGAATGGGTCGTGACAAAAGTGGTATCGAAAAGCGATTAATCCTCTGAAAGTGTCTACGCATCGTATCTAGTAAGTCTTGATTATCGGTGTGTTGTGCACCACACCAATAATCGTGAGGCTATAGGATATTTAGGATTGGTTTCGTTCTTCTCATTCCGAGATCGTGCTTTAGAGTCGTGTTATAGGTTGGACCTCTAACGTATTCCTTTCTATGCTATGCCTCCACGTAAGGCAACCCGGCCCGAAGGGCAAGGCAAAGAGGAGCCGCTAGCGAGACACCCAGTCACGAGGCTCGTGCCCGCCTATACCGAGAGGCGGCAAGTTCTATGACGCCACGCCCCAAGAGAGACCACAGTACCCACACCTCCGCCCCACACCGCGGAGGAGTTAGGTACAGGAGATAGCCTAGCTTTTGGCTAAAGTTGTGGCCCGATACGAGGAGAGGCCGAATCGCGTTCCAGCCTAGCTCGCTTGGCCGCACCGTTGTTCACCCAGGCGAGAGTTTGAGGCTACGAGACTTCGGTAGAGCGCCGGAGTTTTATGGATCGAGGTGGAGGATGATCCGCATGAGTTCATCCGTCACCAGAGGATTTTGAGAGTGATCGGGCGTCGGAGACCGAGTCCGTGATCTTTGGTTCACATAGGTGCGTGATACCACGATCGATTGGTTTGATTCACGGAGTTATCCCGGGAGAGCACGCGTCCCGCCTACTGGGATGAGTTCTCGAGGCTTTCTCACTCACTTCTTGCCTCCACAGATGGCGAGGGCGCGGCCGATAGATTTTACTCGAGGCGCAGAGGACGCATCGTCGGAGTACAATGTCGAGTTTGATTCATTCGCTCGATATGTCCCAGATTGGTAGCAGATATGGAGGATAGGTGCACCGCTATGTCACCGCTGAAGCGACTATATGGCCGAGTCATGCGGGGTTTCTCCACCGGTATGGACATTACCCGCATGCAGCTCACGCCTTGGATGCGGCGAGCGCAGAGGTCGGCGAGTGGGACAGACAGCAGCAGAAGGCCGGGGCGGAGGGTCTTCGGTGGTTATCGTGGTGGCGGCCTCGCGGCGATCTAGATTCGCACCACGGCCCGGACAGAGCACTCCCGCACCGCCCTCGGCCCACGCGATTGAGGGCGTACCAGGCCCCGGGGCTTGAGACGCCCGAGTAGCGAGGTATCGCCGACGGACCACCCGGTGGCCGACGGTAGATCCCATTACGGAAGTGTGGTACTACTTTTGGATCTTGTTACGATTGTGGCGGCGAGGTCACTTTGCGAGGGACGTCCGACCGGGCGTGGCGGTGGTAGGCTCACCTTCAGTTACATTGCCGCTTCATCATCTCCTACGATTACTCGCCCGAGGCGGGTGCTCGGGTCGCCAGGTCGCGCAGAGGCCGTGGCTCGTCCCGATTCTAGCGGTCCTCGAATCGCATTTATGCTTTGTCCAGCGACAGATCGGGAGGCCTCACCGATGTCGCCGCGTACCTTATCGGTTCTGGTTTGATGTATATGCTTTGATAGATCCGGTTCTACTCCCTATATATCTCCCTTGTTGCTAGTAGGATAGGGATAGAGCACGAGTCCATGGACCTTTCGAGGTAGCTACGCCGTGGGTGATTCGTGATAGCTCGGCGGTATATAGCTTGTCCTGTGACCATTTACGATCGTCGACTTCGCCGACTTGATAGAGTTGGAGATGATTGACCGACGTGATCATGGGGATGGATTGGCTAGCTTCTTGCTACGCCAATGTAGACCGCAGAGAGTAAGTACGGTTCGATTTCTGAGAGCCATTGTTGAGTGGGAAGGAGCACGGTATCGCCGAAAGGTAGGTTTATTTCCTACCTCAAGGCTAGGAAGATAGTGCGAAGGGGTATATCTACCATCTCGTTCGTGTTTGATAACGAGGTCGCGTACCAGATTTTCGAAGCCCAGAGTCCGAGAGTTCTCGACGCGTGTTTCGAGCGACCTCCCGTATTCCTCCGCAGGAGATTGAGTTTTGTATAGATGTGTTGCGGACACTCGGCTATTTCCATTCCGCCATACGTGATGGCACCCGCCGAGTTAAGAGAGTTGAAGGAAGCGGTGAGTGATTTGTTGGAGAAGGTTTCATCGACTGAGTGTTTCTCCCCGGGGCGCAGATTGTTCGTGAAGAAGAAAGACGACGCCGCGCATGTGTGTTGACTACAGCGGTGAACAAGGTGACCATTAAGAATGATACCCTTCCCGTGATTGATGATTTGTTCGATCGGTTGCGCGAGATGCTTTTCCAAGATTGATCTACGATCGCTATCATCGAGTTCGAGTTAGAGGTGGATGTCCCTAGATCGCATTCGGACCAGACGCATTATGAGTTCGTGGTCATGTCTTTTGGGTTGACCGATGCTCCGCGGTATTCATGGATTTGATGAACCGAGTGTTCAAACCATTTTGGACACGTTTGTGATAGTGTTCATTGATGATATCTTGGTTTATTCTCGCCAGAGCGGGAGCACGCGAGCATTTGGCGATGGTCGACGCTTCTCGAGACCAGCTGTACGCCAAGTTTTCCAAATGTGAGTTTTGGTTGACTTCTGGCGTTTCTTGGGCATATTGTCCGGGCCGATGGCATTCGAGTTGATACGCCAAGATCGAGGCATCGGACTTCGCCTGACCTACTACTCCGGCGAGGTTCGCAGATTTCGGGCCTTGCAGGTATTATCGGCGTTCGTGGAGAAGTTTGCTTCTATCTTCGCACCATTGACTAGGCCGACTCGTGGCGCCAAGTTTGATGGTGATGCTTGTGGCGGGGTTTCCATTCTTGAAAAGAGATCGACGACCGCCCCGTTCTTACTCTTCCGTAGGTCCGGATGGTTATGTTGTGTATTGTGATCGCGGGCATCGGGTTGGGATGTGTGTTGATGCGGCATGGCGGGGTTATAGCATATCATCCCGACAGCTTGAAGAAACACGGCAGGAACTACCCCACCCATGATTTGGAGTCACACCGTGATTCACGCTTTGAAGATCCGAGGCACTATTTGTATGGGGTTCACGTGGATATTTTTACGCACCACAAGAGCCTCCGGTATATCTTCACCGCAGGAGTGAACTTACGGCGAGGCGGTGGTTGGAGTTGCTTAAGGATTACGATGTTGATATCCTGTACCACCCGGAAGGCCAATGTTGTGGCGATGCCTTAGTCGTGGTCGATGGGGAGCCTATCGATTTGCAGCTAGAGAGGAGGACATGGTTCGTGATTTGCACCGATTAGCAAGCCTTGGTGTCCGCTTGATTGATTACGATAGCAATGGGGTTAGAGTTCGTGAGGTTGCCGAGTCTTCCATCGTTGAGGAGGTGAAGGGCAACACCGAGGATCCGGCTTTGATTCGATATCGTGATACGACTCTTCGTGAGGGCAAGGGTCCTTTGAGGTAGCACGATGGGGTGCTAAGGTTTGAGGGCGTTGTGTGTTCCGGATGTTTCGTGACTTGGCAGGTTCTTGCGGAAGCACACACAGCTCGTTACTCTATCCATCCAAGGTCGACAAAGATGTACCACGACCTTAGATCCGTATTGGTGGGATGGTTTGAAGAGGACGTTGCGAGTTCGTAGCTCAGTGCCCGTGTTGTCAGCAGGTGAAGGTAGAGCACCAGAGGCCTGGTGGTTTGTTACAGACGATAGAGATCCCGACCTGGAAGTGGGAGGTGATCAACATGGACTTCATCACAGGATTGCCTCGCACTCAGAGGAGACATGATTCTATATGGGTTATCGTCGACAGGCTGACGAAAGCAGCCCACTTTCTTCCCGTCAGGACGACTTTCTCGGCTGAGGATTATGCCAGACTTTACATCCGAGAGGTCGTCAGACTGCATGGAGTCCCTATTTCGATCATATCGCATGAGGAGCCCGGTTACGGCTAACTTCCAGAGGTCCTTCCAGAGGGGTTTAGGACGCAGTGAGCACGAGTATCGCATTTCATCCACAGCATGACGGACAGCAGAGCGCACTATCCGCACTCTCGAGGATATCCGCGAGCCTGCGTTATTGACTTCAGTGGTAGTTGGGAGGATCATTTGCCCCTAGTTGAGTTCGCGTATAATAATAGCTACCACTCCAGTATTCAGATGGCGCCTTATGAGGCCTTGTATGGGAGGAAGTGTAGATCGCCTATAGGTTCGAGGTGGGCGAGGTGCGCTAGTGACCAGACGGTGCAGCAGTGCGATGGATAAGGTGAAGCTTATCCGAGAGCGGCTATTGATACCGTAGTCGGCCAATCGTATGCAGATCATCGTCGTCGACATCCGAGTTTGCGATTGATGATTGGGTTTTCTGAAGGTGTCACCCATGAAGGGTGTGATGAGATTCGGGAAGAGGAAACTCGGCGTACATTGGGCCGTTTCATTGTCCGCAGGTAGGCAAGGTTGCCTATGAGTTGAATCTGCCGTCCGATCCGAGGCAACGCATCCGATGTTTCACGCTTTATCCGAGGAGATGTATCGGGATCCATCTAGGTACATCCGATTGACGATGTCCAGTGACCAGGGGTTATCGTATGAGGAGATTCCCATAGCGATAATCGATCGTCAAAGTTAGGCGTCTGCGGACGAAGGGCGTGGCTTCCACAAAGTCTTGTGGCGGAACGAGCTCGGGAGATGACGACGGAAGCCGGCGAGGACATGAGGCGTAAGTATCCTCACCTGTTCCCCACCCCTCCAGGTAATTCACTTTCCTACTTATAAATTTTCATTATCGTTTATGCCTAAGTGTTGTTTATGGCCGTGTGTGGCTTTTGCAAACTGTTTAAGTTTTGAAGAACCTTATCGTTATCTGTCTTGGGAAGGAACATTCGGGACGAATGTTTCTAAGAGGAGAATGTTATACCCTCGTATTTCAGAGTATGTACGTAAAGGAATACGTACAAAAAGTTTGGTCTTAAAGTTAGGCCTTGGACGATTTTTTTAGGCACAACTCTCAAAGCGAACAGTTTTCCGACGAAACGTTTCCACAGCTTTCGTAGGATAAATTCCGGCTATGTTATTTCTAATTTTTGCGGATTTTTCCGAGAGACGTAACACTTTGGACCAATGAGAGGGCGACACTTTCCACCCTCTCATTGGTGGACTTGTCACGACAATAGGGCCGATTGGATGACAATCCTTGTCATAAAGTTGGATAGATATTTTGTGTGCAAGTTGGCTAGGTACACTTGCCCTAATCTTGACCTTACACTTGCCTAGCACTTGGCTAAATCTTGGCCATTGGTTGGCCATGTCTTGACCTATAAATACCTCTTGAGATGAAGAGTTCTTCATCCACTAAAGCTTTTAAGTCTTGAAAAATCCTCCCCTCTCCCTTGTGAGCAATTCGTCCAAACACCCTCCCCTTGAGTGAAGTTTTGGCCGAGGCCCTTCCCCCCTCGAGCCTAGCCGAAACCTACCCCCCCTCCCTTGGTAGAAAAGTTGCCTTCTTGTATTGTTATAATGCCCAAAATACCCTAGCCCAAATACCTTAGTACTTAGTAGAAGTTGTGAAGAACTTCTAAGGTTTCCTTGGAGCATACAACTTAGGAGCAAAACCTTGCTCAGGCGCGACTTTTTCTAGGATATTATTGGGCTTACCGAGGTAACTAATCCTAACCCTCTTTTGAATTAGAGAATACTTACTATTGTAGAATAAGAATAGTATAAATACTTAGAAGAATATCACAAAATAGAATTGAACTGCTATCACAGTAGAAGGGTTTAAAAGAAGAATAATTGAACTGTACTCGCATAGGACTGTTTTCACAGTAGACTCATATAGCTCACCGGGTAGGGTTGTGCTGCCCAACTTTCCATAGAATTGTGAACCTTCTGTTTAGAATGACCCTCAGAGTAGTCTTTGATAGATATCTGTGACTATTATAGTGACTCTCTCGCGACATATTCAACTTCGGGTGGTTTTCACGGTAAGGTATGTGATTCTTCATAAAGCATGATATTTTACAATATATATAGTACGTGACGCGTACGTGTTAAGCGGATAATAACTATGGCAATGTCTTTGACTTAAGCTCTGAATAATACTTACGGAATGCCTCACGCTTAAGCTGAATAATAAAGAATCAAAACATTTCAAAAGACTATCAATCATATTAATGTAAGAGAACTAATTGGTTTTAAAATGTAAGCTTAAGAGTTATACTAGCTTTATGGGAAGTAAGTATAACCACTTAAGATTGATAAAAGAAACAAGTTTGCCTATGTGTTTATAATGGACTTATATTGTGAAAAGAATAATAAGATGGTTTGATAAGTAGACATGATATGATGCTATGTGTGTTAGTATCTTGTAACGCTTGTATAGGTGAGTATCCTTGTTGTGCTTATGTTGTTTAAAGATAAGTTGTTATGTTAGTATACTATCACTCACCTCTTGAGATGATACCGGGGTTAAGTCGCCTCCGACGCGGGTAGACTCAGCGATGCAGGACCATGATTCGAGAATACCTCATGCGGGTCCAGGGGGCCTATGCGGAGCTACGAGAGTTCCGTGTTAGTATGCGGGTTATGCCTCATGCGGTCTATGTGGCCATGCGCGACATGAGTCCAGCGATGCCGAGGAGTAGCTACCCTCGATGCGGGTTATACCTCATGCGGCCCACGTGAGTGGCCTATGCGGACTCGAGTCGAGATTAGGCTTGCAGAATGATGATATGGGCGAGTGGCCTGCTTTCGATCATTCGCGGCCTAGACAAGACCTATTACGATTACCTATTGTTGCTCTTGTTTATGATGGCACTACGTGCGGTTTCCTTGGTTGTTTCCACATATTTGTAAACCGGTTTTAAAATGATATGTTTTCATTTAAGTACTTTACGCTTTCGCATACTTAGTACTGTTGTATCGACCTCCTTCGGGCCGCTCATGCCGCAGTAAGAGGCAAGCAGTGCTAGATCCGCATCTTAGGATCTCTACGTTGGTGTCGAGCTCCATCTCTTCCGAGGCTCTACTTTTGGTATGATCTCCCGTTGTAGATAGTTTTTGTCATCGGGGTATGGCGGGCCCCGTCCCGCCATAGTTGTATATTTCCTTAGAGGTCAGTAGTCATGTTGTACAGTTGTCGGATGTAATCGCTAAAACATGATTATATATATATCTTAGAAAGGCGATGTTTTCTCACAAAATCGTGTCTTGTTTTATAAACTGTTTCATGTCTTGCTTTATGTTTCACTGATTACTCGATGTATGACTACTTGGGTGCCCTGTAAGGCACCGCCACGCCCCGGAATGGGTCGTGATGAAATAGGGACCCCATGTAGTCTCACGATCTCTGATGTAAAGTCCGCATAGTCCTCGGCGAAAAAGTGGTCTGATCGGAAGAAAGTGGGCCGATTTCACACCGTCGACGATAACCCAGATAGAATCATGCTTCCTCTGAGTGCGAGGTAATCCTGTAATGAAGTCCATGTTGATCACATGCAACGTCTCTCTTCAGGCCGTCCCACCAATACACAGATCTGAGGTCGTGGTACATCTTTGTCGACCCCGGATGGATAGAGTAACGCGCGCTGTGTGCTTCCCCTAGAACCTGCTGCCGAAGTCTTGAAATATCTGGAACACACGACCTGCCCTCAATCTTAGCACCCCATCAGGTGCTACCTCAAACAGACCCTTCCCCTCACGAAGAGCCGTATCACGATACTGGGTCAAAATCGGATCCTCAAATTTTTGCCTCTTCACCTCCTCGACGATGGAAGACTCGGCAACCTCTCGAACTCGAACCCCACTACTATCAGAATCAATCAATCGGACTCCAAGGCTCGCTAGCTGATGCAACTCGCGGACCATTCCCCTCCTCTCTGGCTGCACATCTGATAGACTCCCCATCGACCTACGACTAAGGGCATCTGCCACAACATTGGCCTTCACCGGGTGGTACAGGATATCGACATCATAATCCTTGAGTAACTCTAACCACCGTCTCTGTCGTAAGTTCACTCCTCTGGTGAAGATATACCGAGGCTCTTGTGGTCCGTGTAAATATCCACATGAACCCCATACAAATAGTGCCTCCGCATCTTCAAGGCGTGAATCACCGCTAACTCCAAATCATGGGTGGGTAGTTCCTCTCATGCTTCTTGAGTCGAGACGCGACGCTATAACCTTACCTCGCATCAACACACATCCAAGCCCGACGCCTGACGCATCACAATACACCACATAACCGTCTGGACCCTCTGGAATAGTAAGAATCAAGGCGTCGTCAATCTCTCCTTCAAGAGTCGGAAACCCCGCCATAAGCATCACCATCAAACTTAGCCGCTCGAGTCACCTAGTCAATGGTGCCAAATAGAAGCAAACTTCCACGAACCTCCGATAGTAACTGCAAGGCCCGAAAGTCACGCACTTCGGAGTAAGAGTTCAGGCCAACTCCTGACTGCCTCGATCTTGGCCGTATCCACCCAAATACCATCGGCCCCGACAATATGCCCAAGAAAAGCCACCGAAGTTGTTATACCCCGTATTTTCAGAGTATGTACGAAAGGACGTACGTAGAAAATTTTGAAGTTTAAAGTGGCTTGGCCGAATTATTTTTGTTCACAACACCCGTTTAGAGTCGTTTTTGACTAAACGTTTCCACAAATTTTCGTAGGGTAAATTACGGCTATGTCATTTTTAATTTTATGGATTTTTCCGAGTGACGAACATTTTGGACAACGAGAGGCGACACTTGTCACCCTCTCATTGAGCACGCCATGCGGTTGGCTTGGACGAAATGGTGACTATTTTGTCAAGTAGTAGGTAGGATATTTTGTGGTAGATAGATAAGGTGCACTTGGCAAGATCTTGGCCCTACACTTGCCTTGCACTTGGCAAGATCTTGGCCATTGGTTGGCCTTTGCTAGACCTATAAATACCCCCCTCTTTGATGACTTCTTCATCCATTCCTAAAATATTTCTAAGTGTTAAATCCTCCTCCTCCCCTTGTGTTGAGTTCGGAGAGCCTCCTCCCCTTGGCCGAGAGCCCTCCCCTCCTTGGGGTGCTAGCCGTGGTGTACCACCCCACTAGCCTAGTTGTTTTCGTATAATACCCCCCATCTTGGTAGAAATACTCTCTAATGTATTGTTATAATGGCCAAATGAGCTTAGCCGTATACCTTGTAGTATTCTAAGGTTATACCTTTACAAAAGCCCGCTTATACTATTATACTTCCCACCACAAAACCGAACTCTAAGGAAAATCTCCATAGTTAGTGGAGTAATTAGTAGAAGTTGGTTAGAACTTCTAAGGGTTGTTTGGAGCGGCCTGAGCGCGAGTAGGAGCTAAACCTTGCTCAGAATCGACATTTAAACTCGGATAATTATGGGCTTATCGAGGTAAATATCTTGTCCTCTATTGTAATTGGAAATTACATGATTGTTAGACTATATAGTTGAAGTATACTATATATAGAATCGAACGCGTTGTTGTCGGCAATGTCTTTTGACTTAAGCTGAATAATAAGAAACCTTTTCGAAAGAAGAGTACCGAATCAGATTTACATAGATCTGACATGAGACTTGTGTAGCTTTTCTCGTGAGGTAGAATTGTGCACGTCCGATTAGGCGTATAACCCCCGGTTGGCTTGGTAGCCTACCCGATAGAGGAGGAGATTTACGCTGCCATGGGGAGGCTTTCTAATTTTCTGTAGAATGTTCTACGATAAGATCTAGATGTTAATAAGCGCCTTGTGGCCTTATAGGTTGAAGTACTACGTGTGGCGCGATCTACTTGGCTTAAGGAGTAGCCGACGGCTTGAGATACTTGGAGCGTTTTGCTATTAGTCGATACTCGTCGCGAGGTATGTGAACCTCTTCCTATCTCTTCTAGCATGATATGTGTGTAACTATGTAGTACGGTAGACGTACATGTGTTAAATGTATTTGGTTGGTCTAAAACATAAAGTGTTATAACGGCTTTATGGGAAGTTGGTTATAACAGCTTTATGTATGTAAGAGAATACTTGTGGTTTTTAAAAGGTAACTGATTTGAACTATAACTGGCTGGTTATGTGATAATAAAGAACTTGAAGTATTTCAAAAGATTTTTGAATCATTTTGAAAGAAGAAGTAATACTTGGTTTTTTAAAAACTTAAGAGTTATACTAGCTTTATGGGAAGTTAGGTATAACGGCTTAAGAATGTTCTACTGATTTCGGAAATCAGAATGTGTATCGACAAACCACTGCAGCGTTAATAAAAGGAAATGTTTTGACAGATTAAGTATTATTAAAACCAGTAGAAACTTCCATCTGCATAGAAGCTAAGATGAGACAAAATGATATTTCCTAGATCATGGCTGCTGTAATAAGATTGTTATAAACAAGAATGTCCTACTCACACATAAGGTTTATGTTTTTCAGATTGTTAAAAGAGAATTATATTCCTAAATAAATAAGACTATGAACTACGAAACCTTTCTAAAATAAGAAACGTAAACACTTGAAATTAGGCAAACTTGGACGTTTGGAAAATAATGTTGTTACTTGATTTTACAAAGGTAAGTATTTTGATTACTTAAAAAGACCACTCTATTTTATACTACGTATTGTGTGACTTGTGAACAAACGTTCTTTTAAAGATTTAATGTGTGAAGTACTTTGGGGATAGGTCAACATGTTAGTAGAAAGTACCTTGTGTGAATAACTTGATTGTATTGGTTTGTGATAGCCTTGTAATACTTTCTTGTTGATTTGATAAGTAAACATGTTAGGATGCTACGTGTGTTAGTATCTTGTGATTAGTATGTAAGGGGGTCACTCTTGTTGTGCTTACGTTGTCAAACGTTAAGCCCGCAGATCGTTATTATATCACATACCCTCGACTTGTTATACCGAGGGCTTGCCACCCTTGATGCGGTCTATACGGCCTATGCAAATCCTTGTGACTATGCGAGTTGCGGAGCTCCGTGATTGATCATTCCGGTGTTTAGCCCGACGCGGGGATGCCCATGCGGTCTTTGAGGGACTATGCGGTCTTTGAGGACTATGCGGCCGCGGAGCCTAGGTGGATACCGGGGTTGCCGCCTCGACGCGGGTATACCTCAGCGATGCAGGACCATGATTCGAGGAATACCTCACGCGGTTCTGTGTGACCTATGCGGAGTCGCGGTAGTTCGTGGATAGACGCGCACATTGATACCGCGCGAGTGCCGCCTTCGATCATGTGGTTCGCCTAGAAAGACCTCGTGATGCGCTTTATGGTATTTTGTTTGTACCGCGGGTCTTAGTAGTCGCTATGCCTTCGCATTTACCCCGCATTTGCGGTTCTATTGTGATGACTTGAGGCGTGAGTCCCCGACTTGACATGATCGCTTATTTATTGTGAATCGTAGTTGGTTATCATACATGTCTCCCGCTTTATATAGACTACTATGATTCCATTTACGATTTATTTCAGCCACATACTCTGCACTGTTGCATCGACTTTCGGGCTGCGTTCATGCCGCAGTAAAGGTACACCGCCGTTGATCCTCGCTCTTAGGGTCACGCTCACGTTGGGAAAGCTCCGCTTTCCGAGGCTTATTCGTATAGTCCCTGTTGTGGTAGGTGCTACATTCAGGGTATGACGGCCCCGCCCCGTCGTTGTTGTCATATTATTCGTAGAGGTCCAGTAATCTTGCTGGGCAGAATTTGTAAGAGGTTGTAAATCGCTCAAATTGCTATTTATATATATACCAAGGTAACCGCTTTTAGTTAGTCCGCCTTCTTATTTCACCGTCATATTACATTGGTTTCATGTATTGTCTTTATGTTCACGATTACTCGATGTTGTGTCACTAGGGTGCCCGGTAAGACACGACCACGCCCGAGTTCGGTCGTGACAAAAGTGGTATCGTGAGCGCTTAATCTCGGAAGGTGTCTACGCATCGTATCCAGTGAGTCTTGATTATCGGTGTGTTGTGCACCACACCAATAATCGTGAGGCTATAGGATATTTAGGATTGGTTTCTATTCTTCTCACTCGAGATCGTGCCTTAGAGCCGTGTTGTAAGTTGGACCTCTCACGTATTTCTTTCCTACCGCTATGCCTCGCGTAGGCAAACCCGCCCAGAGGGCAAGGCGTAGGAGCCGCGAGTAGAGTTTAGAGGTTACGAGGCACAGCCCAATCATCACCGTGGTATTTCATTCGGGAGTTATGCTATGTCACCACCAAAGAAAGTTTAGCACTGCGGCAGCAGCTCCTACTCGCCATGATATTTGAACCTTCGCCCACGCATCGAACAGTGAATGTAGATTGCAAGGCGCGACTTACTAGCTATGGATTTGGCTACCAGAGAGTATACCGATGTACCGCGAGTCTTGAGGACTATCTAAAAGAGGGTCGTGCAGGAGTAATTCTTCAGTTGGGCTTGAGCATGGCCTGTGTACGGGCTTATGCGCAGCAGGCCGAGAAACGTAGAGATCGACGGGTTAACGGCGACGCAGAAGAGGCCGAGCGGAAGGTCCTTTGGTAACTTTCGAGGCGGATCGCCTCACCAGCAGACTTGATATGCACATCCACCAGTGCAGAAAGGTCCTCCACAGGGTTCAGGACGTTCGGGGTATGCAGGAGTTGGTCAGAGCTCCAGAGCTTCCGGTTCACAGCTACACGTAGGTTCCAGCCAGCCGGATTCAGTTTCTCCCGGTATTCACACGCGATGCACGCCATCCCGGAATGTCGTCTTTTGTTGGTACTTGTTTTACTGCGCGCCGTCGTACATGTGTCGAAAGGATGTCCTAGTAAGAGGACTTAGCCTTCAGATCGGTGGGTAGTTCGTCATCTTCCTTAGCTACACGCAAGCGTGTTTGATTAGAACGACTAAGGGGAGTGAAGCAGTAAATACAGATAGATCTTTAACCCTCTAGGGATTAGTATGTGTAATAGGGTGAGTATACCTTAAGTGTTATATTCTGATAGCATTGTGTATATTGTAATTAGAAATCTTGGTTAGTTAACCAAGTAAGATTTGGGGGATAGAGAAGGTGTGAGCCTTAGAGTTTTATACGTAGAGACCTTAGAGGTAAGGCCATCTCGAGTAAAAGACGTATGTTTATGTTTGACCCTTATAGGAGTGCATAGTGCACGTGAGCTATGTTTACGGGATAAGTCCCTGAGTAGTGTGGAATGAAAGAGGGTAGTTGAGCTAAGAAGACTGCTAGGTTTTCATAACGTGATTAGTGAGAGTTTTCCTTCGGAGAGCTAGCGTTTAGCGCGTTGCCGGGTCGGGTTGAGGCCACGTTGCGGGTCAACCCGCGGCCTGTATGGTGGTGGGGTCAGTTTGTGGTGGTCCCGCTTTGGGTTAGGGTTATGAGGGTGTTTGGCCCAAGTTCAGTTAACCAGCGTACGTGTTCGTGGATGCGTTCAACCAGTAGTCGGGCCGATGGGGGCAGCCCGTAGTGTTTTTTGGTCAGGACCGTGTACTCGGCAGGGTTGTTTTATCAGAAGGGTTGTAAGGCTGCACGGGGTGCCTACCTTCACCTTATGAATGCATGTGGAGCCTGTGTTACTACTGTTTCTTCGAGAAGTTTTACGAGCAGGTTAGGAACTCAGCAGTCTCCAGACGCGTTCGCCGCCAGCTGTATGGATTTCGTGGGTAGTTGTGAGGATTGTTGTCTCCTGTTGGGGAAGTGTTTTATAGCTACCATTTCAGTGTTCGGATATCGCCTTGTGACGCCTGGTAGGGGCGGAAGTGTAAGTTGTCGGTCGATTGGTTCGACGTTGGCAAGGTTCAGATAGTTGGTTCATACGTGTTCAGCAGGATGTGGATAGGGTGAAACTTATCCAGAAGAGGTTTTTGGTAGCTCGGAGAAATCGTGCGGATTATCGGCGACGACGCCAGAGAGTTCGCCGACGGTCGGTCTTCTTGAAAGTACCACCCCGTCATGTAACGAGTTTTGGGAAGACAGAGGGAACTTAGCCCGAGTTACTTTGGGCCTTTGAGTTCATGTGAGGGATAGGCCAGGTTGCCTATATGTTAGCATTTGCCGTCCGACTTAGGAGGCAGTGCGTCCAGTCTTTCGTGTTATGTTCGAGAAGGAGATCGGAGATCCATCCAGAGTGTTCCCAGTTAATGATGACCACGTTAGAGATAGTAACCCCGAGTTTTGGAAACTGAAGCAGTATCAGAAATGTGGTAAGAGTTCGAGTGTACAAGAAGTGTACGACATCCTCAGGGATCGCATGTAGTCCGGTACCATTTGTTGGGTCGCCGGAGTGACACTAGAACCTCGCAAAGTGACAAAAGTGGTATCGGAAGAAGCAAGCATGTATGGCGAGCATTGATGTGATCATTTCTTTTGTAAAGAGAAGGTGCGAAGGAAGTATATTTTAGACTGAGAGAGGTGTTTGTGGTGATGTTAGAGGTGTTTCCTCGTGGACTTGAATGTAAGTATTTTGCGCAAGTTGTTTATGTGGCCATGTGTGGCAAGGATTGTTTCGTAAGTATAGTAGTGAAGACTATACGGCGCACGTTGGTTTTTGAGACTTAGAAGGAACATTCGGGACGAATGTTTCTAAGGAGGGGAGAATGTTATACCCCGTATTTTCAGAGTATGTACGAAAGGACGTACGTAGAAAATTTTGAAGTTTAAAGTGGCTTGGCCGAATTATTTTTGTTCACAACACCCGTTTAGAGTCGTTTTTCGACGAAACGTTTCCACAACTTTCGTAGGGTAAATTACGGCTATGTCATTTTTAATTTTTGCGGATTTTTCCGAGTGACGGAACATTTTGGACCAACGAGAGGGCGACACTTGTCACCCTCTCATTGGAGCACGCGTGGCGGTTGGCTTGGACGAAATGGTGACTATTTTGTCAAGTAGTAGGTAGGATATTTTGTGGTAGATAGATAAGGTGCACTTGGCAAGATCTTGCCCTACACTTGCCTTGCACTTGGCAAGATCTCGCCATCGTCCTTTGCTAGACCTATAAATACCCTCTTTGATGACTTCTTCATCCATTCCTAAAATATTTCTAAGTGTTAAATCCTCCTCCCTCCTTGTGTTGAGTTCGCCGAGAGCCTCCCACCCCTCGTCGAGAGCCCTCCCCTCCTGGGTGCTAGCCGGGTACCCCCGAGCCTAGTTTTTTTCGTATAATACCCCCCCACTTGGTAGAAAAACAATCAAAAATATTGTTATAATGGCCAAATTACCTTAGCCGTATACCTTGTAGTATTCTAAGGTTATACCTTTACAAAAAGCCCAGTTATACTATTATACTTCCCGTCAGTCACAAAACCGAACTCTAAGGAAAATCTCCATAGTTAGTTGGAGTAATTAGTAGAAGTTGGTTAGAACTTCTAAGGGTTGTTTGGAGCGGCCTGAGCGCGAGTAGAGCTAAACCTGCTCAGATCGACATTTAAACTCGGATAATTATGGGCTTATCGAGGTAAATATCTTGTCCCTCTATTGTAATTGGAAATTACATGATTGTTAGACTATATAGTTGAAGTATACTATATATAGAACTGAACGTTGTTGTCGGCAATGTCTTTTGACTTAAGCCTGAATAATAAGAAACCTTTTCGAAAGAAGAGTACTGAACTGTATTTACATAGGACTGTATTACAGTAGGCTTGTGTAGCTTTTCTGTGAGGTAGAATTGTGCACGTCCGGATTAGACGTATAACCCCCGGTTGGCTTGGCACTACCCGATAGAGAGAGATTTACGCTGCGGGGAGTCGCCGAATTTTCTGTAGAATGTTCTACGATAAGATCTAGATGTTAATGCGCACTGTGGCCTTATAGGTTGAAGTACTACGTGTGGCGCGATCTACTTGGCTTAAGGAGTAGCCGACGGCAGAGATACTTGAGCGCTTTGCTATTAGTCGATACTCGCCGAGGTATGTGAACCTCTTCCTATCTCTTCTAGCATGATATGTGTGTAACTATGTAGTACGAGACGCATACGTGTTAAATGTATTTGGTTGGTCTAAAACATAAAGTGTTATAACGGCTTTATGGGAAGTTGGTTATAACAACTTTATGTATGTAAGAGAATACTTGTGGTTTTTAAAAGGTAACTGATTTGAACTATAACTGGCTGGTTATGTGATAATAAAGAACTTGAAGTATTTCAAAAGATTTTTGAATCATTTTGAAAGAAGAAGTAATACTTGGTTTTTAAAAACTTAAGAGTTATACTAGCTTTATGGGAAGTTAGGTATAACGACTTAAGAATGTTCTACTGATTTCGGAAATCAGAATGTGTATCGACAAACCACTGCAGCGTTAATAAAAGGAAATGTTTTGACAGATTAAGTATTATTAAAACCAGTAGAAACTTCCATCTGCATAGAAGCTAAGATGAGACAAAATGATATTTCCTAGATCATGGCTGCAGTAATAAGATTGTTATAAACAAGAATGTCCTACTCACACATAAGGTTTATGTTTTTCAGATTGTTAAAAGAGAATTATATTCCTAAATAAATAAGACTATGAACTACGAAACCTTTCTAAAATAAGAAACGTAAACACTTGAAATTAGGCAAACTTGGACGTTTGGAAAATAATGTTGTTACTTGATTTTACAAAGGTAAGTATTTTGATTACTTAAAAGACATACCACTCTATTTTATACTACGGGTATTGTGTGACTTGTGTGAACTAAACGTTCTTTTAAAGATTTAATGTGTGAAGTACTTTGGGGATAAAATTCGAACTTGTTAGTAGAAAGTACCTTGTGTGAATAACTTGATTGTATTGGTTTGTGATAGCCTTGTAATACTTTCTTGTTGATTTGATAAGTAAACATGTTAGGATGCTACGTGTGTTAGTATCTTGTGATTAGTATGTAAGGGGGTCACTCTTGTTGTGATTACGTTGTCAAACGTTAAGCCCGTTGTACTGTTATTATATCACATACCCCCTTGACTTGTTATACCGAGGGCTTGCCACCCTTGATGCGGGTCTATACGGCCTATGCATCCTTGTGACTACGCGAGTCGCGGAGCTCCAGGATTGATCATTCCGGTGTTTAGCCCGACGCGGGATGCCCTATGCGGTATTTGAGGACTATGCGGTCTTTGAGGACTATGCGGCCGCGGAGCCTAGGTGGATACCGGGTTAAGCCGCCTCGATGCGAGGTATACCAGCGGTGCAGGACCATGATTCGAGAATACCTCACGCGGTTGCGCGTGACCTACGCGAGTCGCGGTAGTTCGTGGATAGACGCGCACATTGATACCGCGCGAGTGGCCGCCTTCGATCATGTGCGGTCTAGAAAGACCTCGTGATGCGCTTTATGGTATTTTGTTTGTATCGCGGTCTTAGTAGTCGGCTATGCCTTCGCATTTACCCCGCATTTGCTATTGTGATGACTTGAGGCGAGTCCACGACTTGACATATCGTTTATTTATTGTGAATCGTAGTTGGTTATCATACATGTCTCCCGCTTTATATAGACTACTATGATTCCATTTACGATTTATTTCGCCACATACTTGCACTGTTGTCTTGACTCTCGGGCCGCGTTCATGCCGCAGTAAAGGTACACCAATCGTTGATCCTCGCTCTTAGGGTCACGTTGCTGGGAAAGCTCCGCTTCTCCGAGGCTTATCTTCGTATAGTCCTGTTGTGGTAGGTGCTTATATTCGTGGTATGGCGGCCCCGCCGTCGTTGTTGTCATATTATTCGTAGAGGTGCAGCAATCGCTGTGGGCGTAATTTGTAAGAGGGTTGTAATCGCTCAAATTGCTATTTATATATATACCGAAGGTAACCGCTTTTAGTTAGCCCGCCTTCTTATTTCACCGTCATATTACATTGGTTTCATGTATTGTCTTTATGTTCACTGACACTGATGTTGTGTCACTAGGGTGCCCGGTAAGGCACCACCACGCCTGTGTTCGGTCGTGATGTAAGTCAACCGTAACTCACACTTAAAACTTGGCATACAACCGCTGGTCCCTGAGAACCTCAAGATAGTCCTCAAATGCCCGCATGCTCCTCGCTCGAGCGAGAATAAACCAAGATGTCATCAATGAATACTATCACAAACGTATCCAAAATGGCTTGAACACTCGTTCATCAAATCCATAAATACCGCACGAGCATCGTCAAACCGAAAGACATAACCTCGAACTCATAGTTCGCATCGTCCGAATGCACCCTAGGGACATCCGCCTCTAACTCGTGACTGATGATAGCCCGATCGCAGATCAATCTTGGAGAAACATCTCGCACTCGCAAATCGGTCGAACAAATCATCAATCTCGGAAGGGGTATCGTTTAATAGTCACCTTGTTCACCGCTCAGAATCAACACATGCGCAGCTGGCCCCGCCCTTCTTCTTCACGAACAATACCGCGCTCCCGTGGAGAAACACTAGGCTCGATGAAGCCCTTCTCCAAAGAAATCTCACCGTCCTTCAACTCTCTCAACTCGGCAGTGCCATTCTATGGCGGAATGGAAATAGGCCGAGTGTCTGGCAGCACATCGATACAAAGCTCTATCTCCCTCTCAGGAGGGATACCCGGGAGGTCATCTGGAAACACATCTGGGAACTCTCTCGACTCGAATCGATCAAAATCTGCATCGCAACCTCGGATCAAACACCCGAATGAGATGGTAGATATACCCTTCGCACCATCTTCCTAGCCTCGAGGTAGGAAATAAACCTACCCTCGGCGACACGGTGCTCTCCCACTCAATAACCGGCCCCGAAACCGAACCGTACCAACCTTGCCCTGCAGTCCACATTGGCGTAGCAATAAGCTAGCCAATCCATACCCATAATCATATCGAAATCGGTCATCTCCAACTCTATCAAGTCAGCTAGGGTCTGACGACTGCATAAAGTCACTGGGCAAGCCCTATATACCCGCCGAGCTACCACCGAATCACCCACCGCGTAGCTACCGAAGTGGTCTATGGATTCGTGCTCTATCCCTATCCTACTAGCAATAAGTGGAGATATATAGGGGAGTAGAACCCGATCTATCAAGGCATACACGCCACAACATGAAATCGATAAAGTACTGCGGACGACATCGTGACGCCCCGGTCCCGCCACGACAAGGCATAAATGCGCTCGAGGACCGCTGAATCGGGACCCGCGCCACGACTTCGCCACACTGCTGGTCCATGAGTACCCGCCCGGCGAGTAAATCAGAGGGATGAAGACCCAAGAAAAGACCTCGTAGTCGACTCCTACCATCTCGCGCCGCTTGGCCTGACAATCCTCGCAGTGACCTTCCGACCGCAAGCAAAACAAACTCCCAAGTAGGGCCACAACTCCCGAATGGAATCCACCACATCGACACACCGAGAGGACCTCGATAGGTTAGCACCTCGCTACTCGAAGTCCAAGTCCTGGGCCCCGACCGCCCCAATACCTCGCCGTCTTGAAGACGGTAGAGTGCTCAGCCGGCCGTGGTGCAAATCTAGATCTGCTGAGGCCGCCCACCCCGAGCTACCAAAAGATCTCGCCGCCCCGCCTTCTTCTGCCGGATATCCGCCGACCGTCGACCCCTACGCCTCACACCTGCGCATGAGTCAGACGCGGCAATGTCCATGCCCACAAGAGCTACACCCGAGCAAGACTCTGCCAAATAATCATCTAACCCGGTGACTTAGCGGTGCACTCGGTCCTTCATATCTGCTACTAGCGCAGGGACATATCGAGCTAACGAATCGAACTCAACGTTGTACTCCCTAACGGCGCCTCTCGTCTCAAAGATCAAAACTTGTCGCCCGCCCTCCTCATCCGCGAGGCAAGAAGTGAGTGAGAAAAGCCTCCGAGAACTCACAAATACCGGAGGCGCGCGGCTCTCCCGACAGCTCCCACGAAGTCAAACCCGGCCGATCACGGTATCACGCACCGATGTGAACCTAAGACCACCGACTCGGTCTCAAGCCTTGATCACTCGCATGATCCATTTGTCGCTTGATGAACTCCTGCGGATCATCCTCGTGCCTCGACCGTAGAACTCGCGGGCTACAACTCGAAAATCCCGTAGCCTCAAACTATTCGACTCGGGCGACCACAGTGTATCGCTGAACTCGAATCGCCGTGATTCACCTATCTCATGTTCGCCACGATCCACGCCGAATCGCCATCTCTTCAGAACCCATCTCTCTCTCGCTTCCAGCCGGGACCGAGGCGCAGTATCGTGGTCTCATCACCATCGCTGCGCTCTAAACTCGCTGGGGCCGGCGTCGTGGAACTTCGCCGCCCGAGGTATCGCCGTATAGATCGGGCATGGGCCTCGTGACCTCTGTGTCCTACTAGCGCCTCCTCGGCTTTGCCCTTCTGGCCCGGTTGCCTTGCGAGGCATAATCGGTACGTAAAAGAAATACGTTAGAGGTCCAACTTATAACACAGCTCTAAGGCACGATCTCGAGTGAGAAGAATGGAAACCAATCCTAAATATCCTATAGCCTCGATTATTGGTGCACAACACACCGATAATCAAGACTCTACTAGATACGGTCTGTAGACACTTTCCGAGGATTAACTGCTCTGATACCACTTTTGTCACGACCCGATCCCGGGCCCATGACTGGTGTCTTACCCGGGCACCCAAGTAGACATACATCAGAGTAATCAGCGGAATAATAAATCAAGACATGAAACAATGTAAAATGAGACCCAGTTTATCTGAGAAAAAGGTTGCCTTTCGGCATATATATATGTACCAAATCTGGCAGTTACATCCCAACTTTACAACAGGACTACAGACCTCTAGGAAATATAAACAACTATGGCGGGGCCCTGTCCCGCCATACCCTGAATGTACATAATATCTACAACACAGGGAGAGCCGTACCAAAAGTCGAGCCTCCGAAGAAATGGGGCTCCTGACACCAGAGTAAGGATCCTAAGAATGAGGATCTACCACCTGCTTCTACCGCAGATGAACGCAGCCTCAAGGCGAGGTCAAGACAACAGTACCAAGTATGTGAAATTGTAAAGTACTGAAATGAAATCAAAGCATTTTAAAACCATTTACAAATACAACCAGTTTAACCGCACATGTTGTCACAAAGATAAACAAGAACAAAATAGATATAATGTAACTGGTCTTTTTCTAGGCCGCTAATGATCGAAGCAAGGCCAATCGCCCATAGTATCATTATGCGAGCCTATTCCTGGACTCCCGCAGTCCGCATAGACCACCTAGGTCCGCATGAGGTAATCCTCGCATCGGGGGCAGCTAACCCGCGGCATCAACCTGGACTCCCGCAGTCCGCATAGTCACACAGACCGAATAGGCCCTATAGACCCGCATCGGGATAACACACCCGGAGTGATCATCCTGGAACTCCCGCACCTCCGCATAGGTCACAGCACCGCAGGTATTCCTCGACGGGCGCTAACCTCTAATTTCAAGTCAGGAGTGTAAGTGATATAATATCAGCACAACTGCTTTAAACAACATAAGCACAATAATGGAACCCCCTTTACACAAACGTTACAAGACACTAACACATGTAGCATCATAATATGTCTACTTATCGAACCATCTTACTACACTTTCCAGAAATCAATACAAGACTTTCATAACAAATAAGTAAACCGTTCCTTTTATCTTTCTTAAGTCGTTATACCTAACTTCCCATAAAGCTAGTATAACTCTTAAGCTTTTTGTTTAAAAACCAAGTATTACTCTTCTTTTAAAAATGATTCACAATTCTTTTGAAATACTTCAAGATTCTTATTATTTAAAACTCAAGTCAAAAGCCATCAGAGTAAAACCATGTTCAGTTAACACACGTACGTCTACCGTACTATATATATATATTTTAAAAATATCATGCTCAAGAGGATAGGTGTTATACCCCGTATTTCCAGAGTATGTACGTACAAAAAGATTAGCCTTAAGTTAGGCATAGTGGACGATTTTGGGCACAACTCACAAAACGAGTGGTTTTCCGACGAAACGTTTTACATAACTTGCGAAGGGAAAATTCCGGCTATGTCATTTATAATTTTTGCGGATTTTTCTGAGCGACGTAACCTTTTTGGTTAACGAGAGGGTGACACTTGTCACCTCGTGGACTGCCAAGCCTTTGCCTCGACGATTGGGAGGTTTTGGGGCCTAAGACATGGACCTTTGTTTGTGGAGTGATTTGAGGAGTAGGTTAGGGGCACTTGGGAAAATCTTGCCCTCCACTTGCCCCCACTTGGCTTCGATCATGGCCCTTGGTTTCCCTATAAATACCTCTCCTTTGAAGACTTATTCATCACAAATCTCCAAGTCTAAATCCTCCTTCCTGTGAGCTATCGCCCTAAGCCTCATTTCTCTCCCCTGAAGGCCTTAGCCGAATACCCTCTAGCGAAGCCCTAGCCGAAACACTACCCCCCCTCCCTTGGTAGAAAAGTTGTCTTCTAGTATTGTTATAATGCCCAAAATACCCTAGCCCAAATCCCTTAGTACTTAGTTGAAGTTGTGAAGAACTTCTTATCACGCCCCGAAACCCGGGCCCGTGACTGGTGCCTTACCCCGGGCACCTTAGTGATACAACATCAGAGTAATCAGCGGAACATAAAAACATAACATGAGACAAATGTATATAAAACAATAATCAGGAAACTTGCCTTTCGATATATAAACAATCTTTTAAAGAGAATAGCTTTAATCCTTTTTACAAACCCCGCCACAACAAAGATTACACTTCTAAGATTTGCAATAACTATGACGACGTGGCCCCGCCATACCCTCGAATGTAAATACCTACAACGACAGGGGACTATACCACCGACAAGCTTCCGGAGAAACGAAGCTTTCCCAAATGCTGAACTGTGACCCTAAGAGCGAGGATCATCGACTGGTGTACCTTTTCCTGCGGCATGAACGCAGCCCCCCGAAGGAGGTCAGTACAACATGTACCAAGTATGTGAAATCAGTAGTACATCAGAATCAAATCATAGTAGTCTATATAAAGCAGAGACATGTATGATAACCAAACTACGCTCACAACAACTAAGCAAATATGTCAAGTCGTGACTCACGCCTCAAAGTCATCACAATAAGACCGCACGGTAAGTACGGCGCATAGCCGACTACTAAGACCCCGCACCACAAATGCCACAAATCAGATCACGAGGTCTCTGCACCGCACCACAGATCGGCCGCCATCGCCCGCAGATCAATGCGCGTCTATTCTCGAACTCTCGCAGCTCCGCATAGGTCACACACGCACCGCATAAGGTATTCCTAATCTCGGTCCTAGACCACCCGAGGTATACCCCGATCGGCGCAACCTAACCTCAGATCCGCCCCGACTTCCGCACTCGCGATAGCCCTTCGCGACCGTGATAGTCCTCGAGACCGTGATAGGAATCCCGCATCGGGCTAAACACCCGAATGATCACCAATCTCGAGCATACCGCGGCTCGCGATAGTCTCAAGGACCGTGATAGCCGATAGACCGTCAAGGGTGGCAAGCCCTGTGATACACAAGAGGGTAGGTGATATAATAACAGACAATGGACTTACCTTTAATAATGTAAGCACAAAGAAGAATGACCCCTTACATAACAATCACAAGATACTAACACAAGTAGCATCCTAACATGTTTACTTATCAAATCAACAAGAAAGTATTACAAGGCTATCACAAACCAATACAATCAAGTTGTTCACACAAGGTACTTTCTACTAACAAGTTCGAGTATCTAACCCCAACGCATTTCATACATTAAATTTTTAAAAGATCCGCTCCTATCACATAAGTCACACAATACCCGTAGTATAAAATAGAGTGATCGTCTTTTTAAGTAAACCAAAACACTTACCTTTGTAAAATCAAGTAACAACATTATTTTCCAAACGCTCGAGTTTGCCTAATTTCAAATGTTCCAGGTTCTTATTTTAAAAGGTTTCGTAGTTCATAGTCTTATTCATTCAAGAATATAATCCTTTTATTAACCAATTGAGAAACATAAGCCTTACATGTAAGTAGGTTATTCTTATTTATAACAATCTTATTACAAAGAACCATGATCTAGGAAATATCATTTTGTCTTATCTTAGCTTCTATGCAGATGGAAGTTTCTACCGGTTTTAATCATACTTAATTATTCAAAACATTTCCTTTGTTAACGCTCGCAGTTGGTTTGTCGATACACATCCCGATTTCCAAAATCAAGAAACATTCTTAAGCCGTTATACCTAACTTCCCATAAAGCTAGTATAACTCTTAAGTTTTCAAAAATACATTACTACACATATTCTTTCAAAATGATTTATAAACCTTTGAAATACTTCAAGTTCTTCATTAACACATAACAAGTCGCTTATAATCAAATCCGCTACCTTTCAAAACCACAACCCATTTTTCTTACCTACATAAAGTCGTTATAACCAACTTCCCATAAAGCCGTTATAACACTTTATGTTTTACAACAATCAAACACATGTATCGCTCACCGCACTACATAGTTCACACATATCATGCTAGGAGAGATAGGAAGAGGTTCACATACCTCGCGACGATTATCGACTAATAGCAAAATGCTCCGAGTACCTCAAGCCGTCGGCTACTCCTTAAGCCAAGTAGAACGCGCCACACGTAGTACTTCAACCTATAAGGCCACAAGGCGCTTATTAACATCTAGATCTTATCGTAGAACATTCTACCGAAAATTCGACAAAGACTCTCCCCGCAACAACAGAAATCTCCTCCTCTATCTGGCCGCCATCAAGCCAACCGGGGTTATACATCTAACACGAAAGTGTAAAATTCTACTCCACAAGATTACTACACAAGTCTCATCAGTAATACACCCATGTGATTACGTCGCTTCTTGCTTAAGTCCAAGGACATTGCCACAAGCTATGTTCAGTTATATATATATAGTATACTTCAACTATAATTTCCTACAACATGTAATATCCAATTACAATAGGGGGACAAGATATTTACCTCGCTAAGCCCATAATTATCCAAATATAAAGTCGATCCTGGGCAATCGTTTAGCTCCAACTCCGAGCGCTCCAACCCGCTCTAAACCACCCTTAGAAGTTCTAACCAACTTCTTCACAATACTCCAACGGACTATGGAGATTTTCCTGTGGTTTCGGTTGTGGACTGACGGAAGTATAATAGTATTTCGGCTTTTCAGATAGGTATAACCTTAGAATACAACAAGGTATACTACTAAGGTAATTTGGGCATTATAACAATACTTTGAGAGTATTTCTACCAAGAGTGGTATTATATGAAAACAAACTAGGCAGTGGGTACCCCACTAGCAACTCTGGAGTGTGGTGTCTACCCTCTACCTACCCCACTGTGGGGACTCTCGCCAAGGGGGAGAGAGGGCTCTCGCCAAGACACTACACTAAGGGGAAGGAAGAAGCTTTCAAGACTTAGGCAATTTTGTGAATGAATTAGTCTTCAAAGTGGGGTATTTATAGTCAAGTGAAAGCCAACCAATGGCCAAGATTACACCAAGTGTTAGGCAAGTAGGCCAAGATTCACCCATGTGTACCTAGCCAACTTGCACACAAAATATCTACCAAAAATATCTCCCACTTGCCTTCCCAAATCGCCCGCGGCCGCCACCTGCCCACCAAACGAGGTGCCAAGTGTCGCCTCTCGTTGGTCCAAAATGTTCCGCCTCTCGGAAAAATCCGCAAAAATAAGAAAAGACATAGCCGAATTTTCCCTCGCAAGTTATGAAAACGCTTCGCCGAAAACGACTCTAACCGTGTCAGGCACAAATGCCATTCTACTAAGCCACTAGGCGGGGTGACACGTGTCACCCTCCTATTGGCCCAAAATAAAACATCTTCCAAAATATCCATAATGGCCAAAATCTCAAAACAAAGTGGCTCTACAAAACCGTAGAATTTCACCCTGGGCCCCACGTGACCATTTCCAAAATAAAATTCCATAATTCTCTAATATTCCAGAAGTCCGACACAAACTGGGAATCCACCCCATTAACGAACCTTTTTCCTTTACAAAAACCGAAACTTTTCCGTGGAAAAATCACCTCTTTCCTCCTTTCCATCTTTCTCAGATTCTCGCACGCACGCCCTCGCATACATACCATGGAACTACGGTATAACATTCTTCCCTCCTTAGAAACATTCGTCCCGAATGTTCCTTCTAAGTCTCAAAACAACCGTGCGCCGATGTAGTCTTCACTACTATACTTACGAGAACAATCCTGCCATACCTGGCCCCAGAAACAACTGCGCAAAAAAAAAAATGCTTACCTCCAAGTCCACGGGGAAACACCTCTAACATCACCAAAATGATACCACTTTTGTCACTTTGCCTGAGGCATTAACCTTCTCAGGCGACCCAACAAATGGTACCGATCGCACGCGATCACGGAGGATCTCGTACACTCGAACTCTTACCACATTCTGATACGGCTTCAGTTTCCAAAACTCGGGGTTACTATCTCTAACGTGGTCATCATTAACTGGGGACATTCTGGATGGATCTTCGATACTTTCCCGATCATAACAATACGAAAGACCGGACGTCCTTCCTCCTAAGTCGGACGGCAAATGCTAACATATAGGCAACCTGGCCTATTCTTCACATGAACTCACAAAGGCCCAAAGTAACTCGCTAAGTTCCTTCGCTTTCAAAACTCGTCACACTCGTCCGGTGGTACTTTCAAGACCGACCGCCAACTCAACTCTAAGCCGCCGCCGATTATCCGCACGATTCTCCGAGCCGCCGTAACTTCTTCTAGACAAGCTTCACTATCCACAATTACCGGAACAAGCTCAACCAACTATCCAACCCCGCCAACATCGAACCAATCGACCGCAACTTGCATTTCTGCCTACAAGGCGCCACAAGACGACATCCGAACACCGAAATGGTAGCTTAAACACTCCCCCAATCGGAGACAACGATCCTCACAGCTACCCCCCATCGGCCCGACCACTGGTCGAACGCATCCACGAACTTGCACGCTGGCTAACTAAACATGGGCCTAACACCCTCATGACCCTAACACAAAGAGGGACCACCACAAACTGACCCCACCACCAAACCTACCGCGGGTTGACCCGCACGTAGCCTCAACCCGACCCGGCAAGGCGCAAAATACCATCTCCCCGAAGGAACAATCTTACTAAACACGTTACGAAAACCTAGCGGTCTTCTTAGCTCAACTACCCTCTTTCATTTCATACTACATAGGGACTTATCCCAAACACAGCTCACGTGCACAATGCACTCCTATAAGGGTCAAACATCAACATACGTCTCTTACTCGAGATGGCCTTACCTCTAAGGTCTCTACGCGTAAAACTCTAAGGCTCACACTTTCTCTATCCCCCAACATCTTACTCGGTTAAACAACCACGATTTCTAATCACAACTAACATACTGCTACCAGAACATAGCACTTAAGGTATACTCACCTTATCACATAAACAAAATTCTAGACGGTTTAGGATATGCCTGCATCTACTGCTTCACTCCCCTATGTCGTTCTAATCGAACCCCGCCTGTAGTGGCATAGTTAAGGAAGGTGACGAACTACCCACCTGCATCAAGACAAAATCCTTCTACTAGGTCACCTATTCGACATATGGCCCCGACGCCAGTACAACAAGTATCAATCTAAAAGACGACATTCCCGATGACGTCACACAAATGAATCGAAACCCCGAGTCTCGACCAACTCCCGCATACCCCGAACGCATCGAATCCCGCGGGACCTCTTTGCACCGGGCGGATGTGCATAATATAATCGCCGCGAGGCGACTTGCCTCGGTTACCAAAGGACCTAGCCGCCCGCCCCTTCGATGTCCCTCGTTAACCCGCCGATCTCTACGCTTTCTACGCCGCGTATAAGCCCGCATACGTGCCATGCTCAAGCTTCAATCAAGGATTACTCTTGCACAACCTTCTTAGGTAGTCATCAAGACTTGCGATACATCGGTATACTCTCCGTAGCCAAATCCATAGCTAGTAACAAGGTTGTCTCTCGCAATCTATATTCTCGCTCCCTGGCCGTGGAACTGGGTTCACATATCATGGCCGCAGAGGAACCGCCGCCGCCATGCTTAAACTCTTGGGGCTAGTGACGCCGCAGAAACCCCGAATGAAGCACTACCCAGGTAATGATTTGGCCTGCACTCGCCACCCTCCGAACTCTACTCGCAGCCTCCGCTTGCCTCCCGCCCGGCCGTTCTACGCGAGGCATAACGATAAGTGGAAATAATTTCGTCGTAGGTCCAACTTACAACACACTTCTAAGGCACGATCTCAGAGTGAGAAGAATAGAAACTAATCCTAAATATCCTATAGCCTCCTCGATTATCGTGCGCACAACACCCGATAATCAAGACTTCTGATCGATACGGTTCAGACACTTTCCGAGGATTAATCGCTCGATACCACTCTATCACGCCCAAACTCGGCCAGGATCGTGCCTTACCTCGCACCTTAGTGATACAACATCGAGTAATCACGAACATAAAACATAACATGAGACAAATGTATATAAAACAATAATCAGGAAAACTTGCCTTTCTGCATATATAAACAATCTTTTAAAGAGAATACTTAACTGTTTACAAACCCCGCCCACAACAAGATTACTGCACTTCTAAGATTTGCAATAACTATGACGGACAGGTTCCCGCCATACCCGAATGTAAATACCTACAACGACAGGACTATACCACCGACAAGCTTCCGAGAAACGGCTTTCCCAAACGCCGAATCGTGACTCCTAAGAGCGAGGATCATCGATCGTGTACCTTTTCTCGCGCATGAACGCAGCCCGGCGAGGTCGATAACATGTACCAAGTATGTGAAATCAGAAGTAACATCAGAATCAAATCATAGTAGTCTATATAAAGCAGAGACATGTATGATAACCAAACTACGCTTCACAACAACTAAGCAAATATGTCAAGTCGTGGACTCACGCCTCAAAGTCATCACAATAAGACCGCACGGTAAGTACGAAGGCATAGCCGACTACTAAGACCCCCAGAACCACAAATGCCACAAACTGTATCACGAGGTCTCTCTAGACCGAACCACAGATCGGCGCCGCCACCGCCCGCAGATCAATGCGCGCGCTATTCCTCGAACTCTCGCAGCTCCGCATAGGTCACACATGCACCCGCATAAGGTATTCCTCGAACTCGGTCCTAGACCACCCGAGGTATACCCCGCATCGGCGCAGCCTAACCTCAGATCCGCCCCGACTTCCGCACTCGCATAGCCCTTCAAGGACCGCATAGTCCTCGAGACCGTGATAGGAATCCCCGCATCGGGCTAAACACCCGAATGATCACAATCTCGAGCATACCGCGGCCCGCATAGTCTCAAGGACCGTGATAGCCGATAGACTCGCATCAAGGGTGGCAAGCCCTCAGATACAAATACGAGGGTAGGTGATATAATAACAAGACAACGGACTTACCTTTAATAATGTAAGCACAGAAGAATGACCCCTTACATAACAATCACAAGATACTAACACAAGTAGCATCCTAACATGTTTACTTATCAAATCAACAAGAAAGTATTACAAGGCTATCACAAACCAATACAATCAAGTTGTTCACACAAGGTACTTTCTACTAACAAGTTCGAGTATCTAACCCCAACGCATTTCATACATTAAATTTTTAAAAGATCCGCTCCTATCACATAAGTCACACAATACCCGTAGTATAAAATAGAGTATCGTCTTTTAAGTAAACCAAAACACTTACCTTTGTAAAATCAAGTAACAACATTATTTTCCAAACGCTCGAGTTTGCCTAATTTCAAATGTTCCAGCTTTCTTATTTTAAAAAGGTTTCGTAGTTCATAGTCTTATTCATTCAAGAATATAATCCTTTTATTAACCAATTGAGAAACATAAGCCTTACATGTAAGTAGGTTATTCTTATTTATAACAATCTTATTACAAAGAAATGATCTAGGAAATATCATTTTGTCTTATCTTAGCTTCTATGCAGATGGAAGTTTCTACCGGTTTTAATCATACTTAATTATTCAAAACATTTCCTTTGTTAACGCCGCAGTTGGTTTGTCGATACACATCCCGATTTCCAAAATCAAGAAACATTCTTAAGCCGTTATACCTAACTTCCCATAAAGCTAGTATAACTCTTAAGTTTTCAAAAATACATTACACATATTCTTTCAAAATGATTTATAAACCTTTTGAAATACTTCAAGTTCTTCATTAACACATAACAAGTCGCTTATAATCAAATCGCTACCTTCAAAACCACAACCCATTTTTCTTACCTACATAAAGTCGTTATAACCAACTTCCCATAAAGCCGTTATAACACTTTATGTTTTACAACAATCAAACACATGTACGCCTACCGCACTACATAGTTCACACATATCATGCTAGGAGAGATAGGAAGAGGTTCACATACCTCGCGACGACATCGACTAATAGCAAAATGCTCCGAGTACCTCGCCGCCGGCTACTCCTAAGCCAAGTAGAACGCGCCACACGTAGTACTTCAACCTATAAGGCCACAAGGCGCTTATTAACATCTAGATCTTATCGTAGAACATTCTACCAAAATTCGACAAAGACCTCCCGCAACAGCAGTAAATCTCCTCCTCATCTGGGCCGCTATCAAGCCAACCGGGGGTTATACATCTAACCCGAACGGTACAATTCTACTCCACAAGATTACTACACAAGTCTATCAGAATACGCCCCATGTGATTACATTCGCTTCTTCAGCTTAAGTCCAAGGACATCACACAAGCTATGTTCGCTATATATATATAGTATACTTCAACTATAATTTCCTACAACATGTAATATCCAATTACAATAGGACAAGATATTTACCTCGCTAAGCCCATAATTATCCAAATATAAAGTCGATCCCGGCAATCGCTTAGCTCCAACTCCGAGCGCTCCAACCCGCTTTAAACCACCCTTAGAAGTTCTAACCAACTTCTTCACAATACTCCAACGGACTATGGAGATTTTCCTGTGGTTTCGGTTTGTGACCGACGGAAGTATAATAGTATTTGGCTTTTCAGATAGGTATAACCTTAGAATACAACAAGGTATACTACTAAGGTAATTTGGGCATTATAACAATACTTTGAGAGTATTTCTACCAAGATGGGTATTATATGAAAACAAACTAGCAGTGGTACCCCACTACTAGCAACTCTGTGAGTGGTGTCTACCTCGGCCTACCCCACTGGGGACTCTCGCCAAGGGGGAGAGAGGGCTCTCGCCAAGACACTACACTAAGGGAAGGAAGAAGCTTTCAAGACTTAGGCAATTTTGTGAATGAATTAGTCTTCAAAGCGGGTATTTATAGTCAAGTGAAAGCCAACCAATGGCCAAGATTACACCAAGTGTTAGGCAAGTGTAGGCCAAGATTCACCCATGTGTACCTAGCCAACTTGCACACAAAATATCTACCAAAAATATCTCCCACTTGCCTTCCCAAATCGCCCGCGGCCGCCACCTTGCCCACCAAACGAGGGTGCCAAGTGTCGCCTCTCGTTGGTCCAAAATGTTCCGCCTCTAAAAATCCGCAAAAATAAGAAAAGACATAGCCGGAATTTTCCTCGCAGTTATGAAAAACGCCATTTAAAAACGACTCTAACCGTGTGTCAGGCACAAATGCCATTCTACAAGCCACCTAGGCGGGTGACACGTGTCACCCTCCTATTGGCCCAAAATAAAACATCTTCCAAAATATCCATAATGGCCAAAATCTCAAAACAAAGTGGGCCCACAAAACCAGAATTTCACCCGTGGCCCCACGTGACCATTTCCAAAATAAAATTCCATAATTCTCTAATATTCCAGAAGTCCGACACCAAACTGGGAATCCACCCCATTAACGAACCTTTTTCCTTTACAAAACCTAAACTTTTCCGTGGAAAAATCACCTCTTTCCTCCTTTCCAATCTTTCTGTCGTATTCTCGTACGTACGTCCTCGCATACATACCCTGGAACTACGGGGTATAACACTTCTAAGGGTTCTTGGAGCTATCGGAGCGTACAAATTAGGAGCTAAACCTCGCTCAGGATCGACTTTTATCTAGGATATTATTGGGCTTACCGAGGTAAATAAACTTATCCTTCTTTTGTAATTAGAGAATACATACTGTAGAAGTATAGGAATAAGTATAAATACTTAGAAGGATATTACAGAATAGAATTGAACTGTTATCACGAGTAGGGGTATAAAAGAAGAATAATTGAACTGCACTACATAGACTGCTTACAGAGATCGTATAACTTACCGCAGTGGAAGTCACGCCCAAATTTCCGTATAGAGGACCCTCCGCTTAAAACTATTTACGTAATTGTCTAGACGTTGATAGACGTATTTGACTATTATAGGTCGATTCTCCGCGCGACATATTCGACTCAAGGTGGATTTCACGGTATGTATGTGATTCTTCCTAAAGCATGATATTTTAAAATATATATATATAGTACAAGAGACGCATACGTGTGGACTGAATAATAACTACGGCAATGTCTTTTGACTTAAGCTCGAATAAAAGCTACGCAATGTCTTTGACTTAAGCTGAATAATAAAGAACCAAAGCATTTCAAAAGAATACCAATCATTTTTAATGTAAGAGAACTAATTGGTTTTTAAAACAGAAGCTTAAGAGTTATACTAGCTTTATGGGAAGTTAAGTATAACCACTTAAGATTGATAAAAGAAACAAGTTTGCCTATGTGTTTATAACAGACTTATATTGAATTGTGAAAAGAATAATAAGATGGTTTGATAAGTAGACATGATATGATGCTATGTGTGTTAGTGTCTTATAACGTTTGTATAAGAGAGTATTCTTGTTGTGCTTATGTTGTTTAAAGATAAGTTCGTTATGTTAGTGTACTATCACTCACCTCTTGACATATTACCGGGTTAAGTCGCCTCCGACGCGGGTAGACTCAGCGTCCAGGACCATGATTCGAGAATACCTCATGCGGGTCCAGGACCTATGCGAGCTACGGAGTTCCGTGTTAGTGATGTGGGTTATACCTCACGCGTCTATGTGGCCATGCGACTACGAGTCCAGATCGACGCCGAGGAGTAGCTACCCTCGATGCGGGTTATGTACCCTCTACGCGGCCTATGTGAGTGGCCCATGCGCGACTACGAGAGTCCGTGATTAGGCTTGCATGGTGATACTACGCAATTGGCCCCGCTCGATCATTCGCAGCCTAGAAAAGACCTTACGCTTTACCTATTGTTGCTCTTGTTTATGATGTGGCACTATGTGCGGTCCCCTTGGTTGTTTCATACATACTTGCAAAACTGATTTTAAAATGATATGTTTTCATTTAAGTATTTTGCAGTTTCATATACTTAGTACCTGTTGTACTGACCTCCTTCGGGGGGCTGCGTTCATGCCGCAGGTAAGGGCAAGCAGGTGCTAGATCCACATTCTTAGGATCTCTACGTTGGTGTCGGGAGCTCCATCTTCTCCGGAGGCTCTACTTTTGGGTATGCTCTCCCTGTTGTAATTAGTTTTGTACAGTCAGGGTATGGCGGGGCGGGACATAGTTGTTTACATTCCTAGTGGTCTGTAGTCCTATTGTACAGTTGGGATGTAACTGCAAAACTTGGGTTACGTATATATGCCGAAAGGCAAGCTTTTCATCAGATAAACTGTGTCTCATTTTACAACTGTTTCATGTCTTGTTTTTATATTCCGCTGATTACTCTGATGTATGACTACTTGGGTGCCCTGTAGGCACGACCACTTTAATTTTAACGGTCGTGACAAAAGTGGTATCGAGCGCTTAATCCTGAAAGTGTCTACGCATCAGATCTAGTAGAGTCTTGATTATCGGTGTGCGCACCATACCAATAATCGTGAGGCTATAGGATATTTAGGATTGGTTTCCATTCTTCTCACTCGAGATCGTGCCTGTAGCCGTGTTATAAGTTGTAACACTCTAACGTATTCCTTTCTCAGAATGCTTATGCCTCCACGTAAGGCAACCCGAGCCCGTATGGGCAAGGCACCGAGGAGCTGCTAGTGGGACACCGAGAGTCACGAGGGCTCAGACCCAGTCTATACCCGAGACGGCGAGTTCCACGACGCCGCCGACCAGGAGGGTTTAGGGCCGCAGCAGTGGCTGATGAGACCACAATACCTACACCTCAAGTCCCACAGCCTGGAGCGGATGAGATGGGTTACAGAGAGATGGCCCGCCATTAGCCGTGATCGTGGGCCGCATACGAGGACAGCCGATGCGACAGTCAGCCTCCACCCGAGAGCACCCGTGGTTCACCCGAGGGCAGATAGTTTGAGGCTACGAGATTTCCCGAGTCAGAGCCCACCGAGTTTTACGTCGAGGCCAGGATGATCCGCAGGAGTTCATCCGCCGCCATGTAAGATCACGCGGTGATCAAGGCTTCAGAGACCGAGTCCGTGACCTTTCGGATCGCATCGGCCACGGATACCGCAATGATTGGTTTGATTCGTGGGAGTTATCCCGGGAGAGCACGCGTCCTCGCCTACTTGGGATGAGTTCTCGAGGCTTTCTCACTCACTTCTTGCCTCCATGCATGAGGAGGGCACGGGCCGATGATTTTTGTTACCGAGGCGCAGAGGACGCACGCTAGGAGTACAATGTCGAGTTTGATTCATTGGCTCGATATGTCCCAAATATAGCAGATTGTCAAGACCCGAACCTGCCTGTGGATCGTGCCTTACCCGGGCACCCAAGTAGTCATACATCAGAGAAAATCAGCGGAACATAAAAACAAGACATGAAGCAAGAGATATTATATATATAAACAGGTCAACCAAAACAGTTGCCTTCAGTATATTAATACATAAAAACCCGAACAATTTAATCCTTTTTACAACCCTGCCCACAACAAGATTTCATGCACTTAAGATTTACAACATCTATGACGGACAGTGGCCCCGCCATACCCCGAATGCACAAGAACCTACAACTCGTGGAACACATACCAAAGATAAGCCTCCAAGGAACGAGCTTCCCAATACGAAAGGTGATCCTAAAAGCTGGATCGACAAATTAATGTACTTCAACTCATGCAGATGAACGCAGCCCCAAGGAGGTCGATAACAGTACCAAGTATGTGAAATCAAAATATCGCAGCTTAAATCATAATAGCCATATAAAGCAGAGACATGTATGATAACCAAAATACAAGACGCAACGAAGCGAGCCAAGTCGTGACTCACGCCTCAAAGTCATCACTCAAATACAACTATGGGCCTCACGCCCACAACATCAATCATGTTCGCATCACGCCACATGCCCCGACCAGACGGTGTAGACATGCCCATGATGCAACAATAATAACAATGCCAGATGGCCACATGCCCGGAATTCGGTGTAGACATGTCCATGTAACATCAACAACAATATATCGTGATCAACCCCGCCGCATGGCCACATGCCCCGACTGCAGACGGTGTAGACATGTCCATGTAACATCAACAACAATATATCGTGATCAACCCCGCCGCATGGCCACATGCCCCGAATTCGCAGATCGCGTAGACATGTCCATGTGACCACAATAACAATATATCGGGTAATCAACCCTGCCGCATGGCCACATGCCCCCGGAATTCTGCATCGGTGTAGACATGTCCATGGAAGTTCTCAACAAGTCAACCGGCCCTCCAACGAGAGGCGCGGTAGTATAGAAACACAATTCTACAACAAAGGCTATCACAACTAGCATAGGCGAGTTACACAACAACAAACATAGGCAAGTTATACAACAAGTATAGGCAGGTTATACACAACTCAAGGTACTTCCATTTTATATCAAAGTCCGGGTTTTAACCCCAAAGTACTACGTACGTTAAATTCCTTTTAAAGAGATTCATTCCTTTTATAAAAGTCACCTGATACCCGTAGTATAAAAATAGAGTGACTTACATTTTTAGGTAAACCAAAACACTTCTCTTTTTAAAGCCGAGTTACCACATTAAAACCAATGATAAAACCCTTCTTTGTTTTTATAAAGTCGTTATAACTAACTTCCCATAAAGCTGTTATAACACTTTATGTTTTTAAACCATTTTAAGACAAGACAATGCCTTCCTTTTCCCTAGAGTTCCAGTTTGCCTAATTTCAATTACTCCAGTTTCTTTACTTTAGAAAAGTTTCATAGTTCAATGTTTTAATCTCTTTTAAAACAATTGAGTAACATATGCCATATGTGTGAGCAGTTTATTCTTGTTTATAACCATTTATTTAAAACAGCCATGATCTAGAAAATGTAATATCATTTTGTCTCATCTTAGCTTCTATGCAGATGGAGGTTTCTACTGGTTTTAATAATACTTCTTTATTCATTACATTTTCCTTTATTAACGCTGTAGTGGTTTGTCGATACACATTCTGATTCCCGAAATCAGTAAAACATTAATCCTTTTAAAAACCTAAGTACTCATTACTCACGAATGAGGCTTCACACAACATCCATATTAATTCAGTTAAGTCTCTTATCTTTTAAGATCAAGTCTCTTAACTTCTAGAATCAGTAAACCATTTTCCTTACCTCTCTTAAGATGTTATACCTAACTCCCCATAAAGCTAGTATAACTCTTTTAAAACCAAGTACTCTTCTTTCAAAAAGGTTTATTAATTCTTTTGAAATACTTCAAGATTCTTTATTATTCAGGCTTAAGTCAAAGACATTGCCGCATAACTACGCTCGTTAACACACGCACGCCTACCGCATCATATATACTTTTAAAATAGTTCAAGATTCTTATTATTCAGGCTTAAGTCAAAAGACATTGCCACACGTACGTCTACCGTACTATATATATATTCATGCTCAAGAGTATAGAAAGAATCACATACCTCGCGACGATTATCGACTATAAGCAAAACGCTCCACGGCTATAACCCGGCTAGCCTTGTCCACCTTCTAAGTAGCACATGCTACTTGCAAAACATTCAACCAATAAAGGTTATCAGTCTACTGTAATACAGTCCTATGTAAGTACAGTTTAACTTCTACTTATTCTTCTGATGTGATTTCAGTTCAAGTCTATTCTGTAATATACTTCTATTACAGTTCAATTCTCTTCTATGAATCTTATATTCATTTCTATACAACTACGATATGTAATTCCCAATTACAATAGAAGGACAGTAGTATTTACCTCGATAAGCCCAAAATTATCCGAGTTTAATGTTGCTCCTGAGCAACGCTTAGCTCCTACTCCGAGTGCTCCAATCCGCTCCAAACAACCCTTAGAAGTTCTACGCAACTTCTACTTACACTTCAACCGACTATGAAGGTTTTCCTTAGGGTTTCGTTTAGTGGCTAAAGGAAGTATAATAGTATTTGGGCTTTGTATGTTGTAACCTTGGGAATACTACAAGGTATTTGGGCCAAGGTATTTGGGCATTATAACAATACTTGGAGAGTATTTCTATACCACAAAAGGGGGGTATTTATACGAGACAACAAGGCTAGTGGGTACCTCTGCTAGGGCACCACAGCGTGGGGAGGCTCTCGCCATGGCCTTTCTCAAAGGGGAGGGGCTTTGGACGATAGCAAAACAAGAGGGAGGGAGTATTTGAGACTTAGATAGATTGCTCAAGTTTTGATGAAGAAAGTCTTCAACAAGGGAGTACTTATAGGCTAACCAAAGGCCAACCAATGGCCAAGATGAAGACAAGTGTGGTGCAAGTGTAGGGCTAGATTTTAACCATGTGGACCTTATCCATCTACCACACAACTTGCACAAAATATCCTACCTACTCCCTTGACCCCAAATCGTCCAAACCGCCCACTATTGCTTCCAATGTGAGGGTGACACATGTCACCCTCCCGTTGGTCCAAAATGTTTCGTCTCTCGGAAAAATCCGCAAAAATTACAAATGACATAGCCGGAATTTTCCCTTCGCAAGTTTAGTAAAACGCTTCATTTAAAAACTATTCTTTTTGGCACTTGTGCCTAAATTTCGAACCTTGCCTACTTTAAGGCTTAAATTATAATACGACGCCTCACGCATACTCTGGAAATACGGGGTATAACATTCTCCCCTCCTTAGAAACATTCGTCCCGAATGTTCCTTCTCAAGACAGATAACGATGAAGTTCCTTTAACAAGTTGTCAACGCCACACTTGGCCACAAAATAATACACTTTCTTCCTTCCTTACTCGTCATCTTTCTAACACTTGAATTCTTCCAAAGGCGCATCACACCTCGCCATTGCTTCATACAAACTTTGGAGTCACTACCTCTAAACTTGGTCATCCTACTAGCTTCACTTTCCTCTAAGGCCATCCTACTTCACGAACCGATTCTGGTCGAACATATCCACGAACTCATACGATGGTCATCTAAACTGGGCCTAACACCCTCGTGACTCGCCACCAAGGGACCACCTGAGCTGACCCTACCTCTAAACAGGCCACGGGTTGGCCCGCAACATGGCCCCAACCCGACCCACTAACGCATCAAGCTCTTGTTCCCCGATCCGGAACAATCTTACCAATACAGGTTATGAAAGCTACCACTTCCATTTTACACTACCCAAGGAATTATCACATAATACATTCTAGGCATAAAATGTACTCCGACAAGGATCACTCGCAAAATCTTGTACTCAAGACGGCCTTACACCTAAGGCCTCAATCAGAATATTCTAAGGTTCATCATTTTCTCACCCCCCAGGCTTACCCTTTTCACTAACCAGGCTTCTAAATCACACTTTAGCACAAAGCTATCCGAACATAACACTTAACACATTTTCATAACATCAATACATACAAGTCTCTAGAGGGTTAAGGATATACCTGACTCTACCGCTTTCCTAATCACGCTTACGCAGGCGCATAGCTAGTGGCGCGATGAACCAACCACCGATCCTCGGCGTCGAGTCGTAACTTCCGTGCTACCCTTGGTCGGACAGTTCCTCGCAAAATGGCCCTGCTGGCCGCAAAAATAACAAGCTCCTTTGGCACCACGACACTCCCCGAAATGCGGTCTACCACATCGACCATACCGAGGTAGGGTGATCGTGACCGCCAACACCCTACTCCTCGAAACTCGAACCCACGGAGCTCGACCGCCCCGAATACTCTGGATGCCTCGGCGTTGTGGAGGACCACTCTGACCGGGCGGAGGTACAAAACTAGGTGCCGCCGAGGCGGTCCGCCTCGAAAGTCACCAAAAGACCGCTGCTCGCTCGCCTCTTCGCCGATCTCGGCCATTCCGCCGATTTCTCCGCCTCACATCCAAGTGCATAAGCTCGCATGCGGCAATGTTCATGCGCCTACCGGCGGCTACACCCGAACAACTCGCTAGGTAATCATCAAGCCCTCGTAATATATCGGCACTCGATCCTCCATACTAGCTACTAATGCGGAACATACCGCCAATGAGTCAAACTCACATTGTACTCCCGAATCAGACGCCTGCTCGCCAACATCAAAAACTGCTACCCGAGCCCTCTCATCCGCGAGGCAAGAAATGTGCCAGAAGGCCCCAAAACTCGCCCCAAACGGCCGGAAGTGCATTCTCTCCCGACAGCTCCCACGATCAAACCGCCGATCGCGTATCACGCAGCCGATGCGAACCTAAGACCATCGACGGTCTCCAAGCTCGATCACTCATGATCCACAGAATCGTTTGATGAACTCCTCGCGATCATCCTCGTGCCTCGACCCGTAGAACTCGCGCTACATCTCGTAAAGTCCTCGTAGCCTCAAACTATCCGATCTAGGGTGAACCATCGGGCGCATCGAATCACGGCCCTGCCTTATCTCATATTCTGCCACGACCGCCAAGAATCGCCATCTCTTGTAACCCATTCTTCTCGCCTGCATCGCGGGACCGAGGCTCGTGTATCAGAGTCTCGCAGCCACCGCTGCGCTCTAAACTCGCTGGTGCCGGGCGTCGCCGCGAAACCCGCCGGAAGCATCGTTTTAGGTACCGATCGGCCGCCTCGCATTCTCTCAGATCCCACTAGCGCCTCCTCGCCGCCTTGCCTGCCTGGGCTCAGGTTGCTTTACGCGAGGCATAATCGTAAAGGAAAGGAATACGCCGGAGGGTCCAACTTATCACACGGCCTAAGGCACGATCTCGTAATGAGAAGAATGGAAACCAATCCTAAATGTTCCATAGCCTCCGATTATAGATGTGGTGCACAACACACCGATAATCAAGACTTACTAGACACGGTCTCAGACACTTTCCGAGGATTAATCGCTCGATACCACTTTGTCAAGACCGAACCGCTCGTGATCGTGCCTTACCCGCACCCAAGTAGTCATACATCGTAGAAAATCGGAACATAAAAACAAGACATGAAGCAAGAGATATTATATATATATAAATGTACTCAACCAAAATGGTTGCCTTCAAGATATTAATACATAAAACCCAAGAGTTTAATCCTTTTTACAACCCCGCCACAACAAGATTACATGCACTTAAGATTTACAACATCTATGACGGACAGTGGCCCCGCCATACCCCTGAATGCACAAGAACCTACAACTCAGGGAACACATACCAAAGATAAGCCTCCGAAGGAACGGAGCTTCCCAATACGCTGAAAGGTGATCCTAAAAGCGGGGATCGACAGCCAATGTACTTCTACCGCAGATGAACGCAGCCCCAAGGAGGTCAAGACAACAGTACCAAGTATGTGAAATCAAAATATCGCAGCTTAAATCATAACAGTCTATATAAAGCAGGAGACATGTATGATAACCAAAATACAGTACGCAACGTAAAAGCAGTCAAGTCAGGGACTCACGCCCTCAAAGTCATCACTCAAATACAACTATGGGCCTCACGCCCACAACATCAATCATGTTCGCATCATGGCCACATGCCCCCGGAATTCTGCATCGGTGTAGACATGCCCATGATGCAACAATAATAACAATGTCGTATGGCCACATGCCCCCGGAATTCTGCATCGGTGTAGACATGTCCATGTAACATCAACAACAATATATCGGGTGATCAACCTCGCCGCACGCCACATGCCCCGAATTCGTGACGTGTAGACATGTCCATGTAACATCAACAACAATATATCGGTGATCAACCCCGCCGCACGCCACATGCCCCCGGAATTCTGCATCAGTGTAGACATGTCCATGTGACCACAATAACAATATATCGGGTAATCAACCCTGCCGCACGCCACATGCCCCGACTCGTGACGGTAGACATGTCCATGGAAGTTCTCAACAAGTCAACCGGCCCTTCAACGAGAGGCGCGGTAGTATAGAAACACAATTCTACAACAAAGGCTATCACAACTAGCATAGGCGAGTTACACAACAACAAGCATAGGCAAGTTATACAACAACAAGTATAGGCAGGTTATACACAACTCAAGGTACTTCCATTTTATATCAAAGTCCGGGTTTTAACCCCAAAGTACTACGTACGTTAAATTCCTTTTAAAGAGATTCATTCCTTTTATAAAAGTCACCTGATACCCGTAGTATAAAAAAATAGAGTGACTTACATTTTTAGGTAAACCAAAACACTTCTCTTATTAAAGCCGAGTTACCACATTAAAACCAATGATAAAACCCTTCTTTGTTTTTATAAAGTCGTTATAACTAACTTCCCATAAAGCTGTTATAACACTTTATGTTTTTAAACCATTTTAAGACAAGACAATGCCTTCCTTTTCCCTAGAGTTCCAGTTTGCCTAATTTCAATTACTCCAGTTTCTTTACTTTAGAAAAGTTTCATAGTTCAATGTTTTAATCTCTTTTAAAACAATTGAGTAACATAGGCCATATGTGTGAGCAGTTTATTCTTGTTTATAACCATTTATTTAAAACAGCCATGATCTAGAAAATGTAATATCATTTTGTCTCATCTTAGCTTCTATGCAGATGGAGGTTTCTACTGGTTTTAATAATACTTCTTTATTCATTACATTTTCCTTTATTAATGCTGCAGTGGTTTGTCGATACACATTCTGATTCCCAAAGCAAGAAACATTAATCCTTTTAAAAACCTAAGTACTCATTACTCACGAATGAGGCTTCACACAACATCCATATTAATTCAGTTAAGTCTCTTATCTTTTAAGATCAAGTCTCTTAACTTCTAGAATCAGTAAACCATTTTCCTTACCTCTCTTAAGACGTTATACCTAACTCCCCATAAAGCTAGTATAACTCTTTTAAAACCAAGTACTCTTCTTTCAAAAAGGTTTATTAATTCTTTTGAAATACTTCAAGATTCTTTATTATTCAGGCTTAAGTCAAAGACATTGCCGACAACTACGCTCGTTAACACACGACGCTCACCGTACTATATATACTTTTAAAATAGTTCAAGATTCTTATTATTCAGCTTAAGTCAAAAGACATTGTCACACGACGCTCACCGTACTATATATATATTCATGCTCAAGAGTATAGGAAGAATCACATACCTCGCGACGATTATCGACTATAAGCAAAACGCCCACGCTATAACCCGGCTAGCCTTGTCCACCTTCTAAGTAGCACATGCTACTTGCAAAACATTCAACCAATAAAGGTTATCAGTCTACTGTAATACAGTCCTATGTAAGTACAGTTTAACTTCTACTTATTCTTCTGATGTGATTTCAGTTCAAGTCTATTCTGTAATATCCTTCTATTACAGTTCAATTCTCTTCTATGAATCTTATATTCATTTCTATACAACTACGATATGTAATTCCCAATTACAATAGAAGGACAGTAGTATTTACCTCGATAAGCCCAAAATTATCCGAGTTTAATGTCGCTCCTGAGCAACGCTTAGCTCCTACTCTGAGTGCTCCAATCCGCTCCAAACAACCCTTAGAAGTTCTACGCAACTTCTACTTACACTTCAACCGACTATGAAGGTTTTCCTTAGGGTTTCGTTTAGTGGCTAAAGGAAGTATAATAGTATTTGGGCTTTTGTATAAGTGTAACCTTGGGAATACTACAAGGTATTTGGGCCAAGGTATTTGGGCATTATAACAATACTTGGAGAGTATTTCTCTACCACAAAAGGGGGTATTTATACGAGACAACAAGGCTAGGGGGGGTACCCTGCCAGGGCACCACAAAGGGGGAGGCTCTCAGCCAAGGGCCTTTCTCAAAGGGGGGGAGGGGGCTTTGGACGATAGCAAAACAAGAGGGAGGGAGTATTTGAGACTTAGATAGATTGCTCAAGTTTTGGATGAAGAAAGTCTTCAACAAGGGGAGTATTTATAGGCTAACCAAAGGCCAACCAATGGCCAAGATGAAGACAAGTGTGGTGCAAGTGTAGGGCTAGATTTTAACCATGTGGACCTTATCCATCTACCACACAACTTGCACAAAATATCCTACCTACTCCCTTGACCCCAAATCGTCCAAACCGCCCACTATTGCTTCCAATGTGAGGGTGACACATGTCACCCTCCCGTTGGTCCAAAATGTTTCGTCTCTCGGAAAAATCCGCAAAAATTACAAATGACATAGCCGGAATTTTCCCTTCGCAAGTTTAGTAAAACGTTTCGTCGAAAAACGATTCTTTTTGGCACTTGTGCCTAAATTTCGAACCTTGCCTACTTTAAGGCTTAAATTATAATACGTACGCCCTCACGCATATACCGGAAATACGGGTATAACACGATATGGAGGATAGGTGCACCGCCACGCCACCGCTAGATGATTATATGGCCGAGTCTTGTTCGTGTTTCTTCACCGTATGGACATTACCAGCACGCAGCTCACGCGCTGGTCATGGCGAGCGAGAGGCCGACGGGTTGACAGCAAAGCAGCAGAAGACCAGACGGGTCTTTGGTGGCTATCGTGGTGGGCGGCTCAAGTTAGCCTATATTTGCACCACACCACTCGAGCACTCTGCATCGCCCTCGACACCAGAGTATTCGAGGGCGCACTGTGGCCCTGTGGCTTCGTGACGCCCGTAGCGGCAGAGATCGCCGACGGACCACCTCGGTGTGGCCGATGCGTAGATCCCACTTCGGGAATTGTGGTATCGCACGGAGTTTGTTACGCCAGGGCTGCAGGTCACTTTGCGGAACCGTCCGATCAAGGCGGCGCAGGTAGTAGGGTCACCATGATTCTTTCACGGTCTTCTTCATCCCCGACAGCTACTCGCCCGAGGGCAAGGTACTCATGGACCAGCGGTCGCGGAAGAGGTCGTGGCGCGGTCCCAGCCTAGCGGTCCTCGAATCGCATTTATGCCTTGTCCACCGGCAGATCGTGAGGCCTCACCGACGCCGCCAGTACCTTATCGGGCCGGATTTGATGTGTATGCATTGATAGATCCGGTTCTACTGTCCCATATATCTCCCTTATTGCTAGTAGGATAGGGATAGAGCTCGAGTCCATAGACCCTTTCGAGGTAGCTACGCCGATGGTGATTCTGGTAGCTCGGCGGTATATAGGGCTTGTCCGTGACCATTTACGTCGCCGACCCAGCCGACTTGATAGAGTTGGATATGATTGATTTCGACGTGATCATGGGTATGGATTGGCTAGCTTGCTACGCCAATGTAGACCGCAGGAGAGACAAGAGTACGGTTCAGCTTCGAGGAGCCGGTTGTTGAATGGGAGGAGCATCAGACGCCGGTGGTAGGTTTATTTCCTACCTCAAGGCTAGGAAGATGGTGCGAATGGTACATCTACCATCTCGCTCGTGTTTGATACCGAGGCTGCAGCTAGATTTTCGCCGCCTCCAGAGTCGAGAATTCCCGCACGTGTTTCCGCACGACCTCCCGTATCCTCCCGAGAGGGAGATAGAGTTTTGTATTGATGTCTTGCGGACACTTCCTATTTCCATTCCGCCATACGTAATGGCACCCGCCGAAGTTGAGAGTTGAAGGATCACCTTAGGATTTGGCCGAGAAGCGGCTTCATCGCCTAGTGTTTCTCCCCGGGAGCGCCGGTATTGTTCGTGAAGAAGAAGGGACGGACGCGCACGCATGTGTTGATTACGGTGCACCGAACAAGGTGACCATTAAGAATGTATACCCTTCCTGTGATTGATGATTTGTTCGACCGATTCAGGCGCGAGATGTTTCTCCAAGATTGATCTGCGATCGGGCTATCATCGTGCGAGTCGAGAGGCGGATGTCCCTAGGATCGCATTCCGACCAGACGCATTATGAGTTCGTGGTCATGTCTTTCGTTGACCAATGCTCCGCGGTATTCATGGATTTGATGAACCGAGTGTTCAAACCATTTTTGGACACGCTTGTGATAGTGTTCATTGATGATATCTTGGTTTATTCTCGCCAGAGCGAGCACGCGAGCATTTGGCGATCGGCCGAGAGTTCTCCAGACTAGCTTGTACGCCAAGTTTTCCAAATGTGAGTTTTGGTTAACTTCGTGGCTTTTCTTGGGCATATTGCTCGGCCGATGGCATTCGAGTGGATACGCCAAGATCGAGGCAAGACTTGGCCTAGACCTACTACTCCGGCAGAGGTTCGCAGCTCGGGCCTTGCAGTTATTATCGGTTCGTAGAGAAGTTTGCTTCTATCTCTCGCACCATTTACTAGCCGACTCGTAAGGCGGCTAAGTTTGATGGATTGATGCTGGAGCGTGGTTTCCGCCATCTTGGCGAGACCGACGACCGCCTGCTTCTTACTCTTCCGCAGGTCCAGACGGTTATGTCGTGGTCTTGTGATGCGCCGTGCATCGGGTTGGGATGTGTGTTGATGCAGCAGGCAAGGTTATAGCGTATGCATCCCGACACCAAGAAACACGAAAGGAACTACCCCACCCATGACTTGAGTTGGCGCGGTGATTCACGCCAAGATCTCGAGGCACTATTTGTATGGGGTTCATGTGGATATTTATACGCACCACAAGAGCCTCCAAGATATCTTCACCGAGGAGCCGAACTTACTTACGAGAGACGGTGGTTAGAGCCGTTTAAGGATTACGATGTTGATATCCTGTACCACCCGGAAGGCCAATGTGGAATATGCTCTTAGTCGTAGGTCGATGGGAGCCTATCGATGTGCAGCCGCAGAGGAGGGACATGGTTCGTGATTTGCATCGCTTAGTGAGCCTTGGTGTCCGCTTGATCGATTCTCGATAGCGTGGGGTTCGAGTTCGTGAGGTTGCCGAGTCTTCCATCGCCGGCGAGGTGAAGAGGCAACAATTCGAGGATCCGCTTTGACACGTTATCGTGATACGGCTCTTCGTGAGGAAGCGGTCCTTGAGGTAGCACCATGGGGTGCTAAGGTTTGAGGGCGTTGTGTGTTCCGGATGTTTCGTGACTTCGCAGAGTTCTGGGGAAGCACACAAATACAAGCGTTACCTATCCATCCGTGGTCGACCAAGATGTACCACGACCTTAGATCCGTGTATTGGGGATGGCGAAGAGGACGCTGCAGAGTTCGTAGCTCGCGCCCGTGTTGTCGCGATGTGAAGGTAGAGCACCGCAGGCCGGTGGTTTGTTACGCACGATAGAGATCCCGACCGGAAGTGGGAGGTGATCAACATGGACTTCATCACGTGATTACCTCGCACTCGTAGGAGACATGATTCTATATGGGTTATCGCCGACAGTCGACGAAATCAGCCCACTTTATTCCCGTCCAGACGACTTTTTCTACCGAGGATTATGCCGCACTTTACATCCGAGAGATCGCCGATCGCATGGGTCCCTATTTCGATCATATCGCATGCAGGAGCCCGCCACGCTAACTTCTGAGGTCTTTCCGTATGGTTTAGGACACAGTGAGCACGAGCATCGCATTCCATCCACGCATGCATTTGACAGCCGAGCGCACTATCCGCACTTCGAGGATATGCGTGCGAGCCCGTGTTATTGACTTCGTGGTAGCCGAGGATCATTTGCCTCTAGTTGAGTTTGCGATAATAATAGCTACCACTCCAAAGATTCGGATGGCGCCTTATGAGGCCTTGTATGGGAGGAAGTGCAGATCGCCGATAGGCTGGTTCGATGTGGGCGAGGTACAGTTAGTGGGACCAGATTTGGTGCAGCAGGCAGTGGATAAGGTGAAGTTTATCCAGGAGAGGTTGCTGACAGCTCAGAGTCGACAGAAGTCATATGCAGATCACCGTCGTCGGCATCTGGAGTTCGAGGATGATGATTGGGTTTTCCTGAAGGTGTCACCCATGAAGGGTGTGATGAGATTCGGGAAGAAAGGGAAACTCAGCCCAAGGTACATTGGGCCGTATCAGATTGTCCGCAGGGTAGGCAAGGTCGCCTATGAGTTGGATCTGCCGTCCGATCTGGAGGCAGTGCATCCGGTGTTTCATGTTTCTATGCTGAGGAGATGTATCGGGGATCCATCTAGAGTGCATCCTATTGACGATGTCCAGGTGACCGAGGGGTTATCGTATGAGGAGATTCCCATAGCGATAATCGATCGTCGTGTTAGCGTCTCATGACCAAGGACGTAGCTTCCACAAAGTCTTGTGGCGAACGAGCTCGAGGAGGAGATGACGGGAAGTCGAGGAGGACATGAGGCAGAAGTATCCTCACCTATTCCCCACACCTCCAGGTAATTCACTTTCCTACTTGTAAATTGTCATTATCGTTTATGCCTAAGTGTTGTTTTGTGGCCGTGTGTGGCACTTGCAAACTGTTTAAGTCATAAGGAACCTTATCGTTAACAGTCTTGAGAAGGAACATTGGGGACGAATGTTTCTAAGGAGGGGAGAATGTTATACCCCGTATTTCCAGAGTATGTACGTGAAGGCGTACGTACAAAAAGATTAGCCTTAAGTTAGGCATAGTGGACGATTTTGGGCACAACTCACAAAACGAGTGGTTTTCCGACGAAACGTTTTACATAACTTGCGAAGGGAAAATTCCGGCTATGTCATTTATAATTTTTGCGGATTTTTCTGAGCGACGGAACCTTTTTGGGCCAACGAGAGGGTGACACTTGTCACCTCGCCGACGCCATGGCCTTTTGCCTTGGACGATTGGGAGGTTTTTGGGGCCTAAGACATGGACCTTTGTTTGTGGAGTGATTTGAGGAGTAGGTTATGTCACGACCCGAACCGGGGCCCGTGACTGGTGCCTTACCCTGGCACCCCAGTAGTCATACATCAGAGAAATCAGCGGAATATAAAGACAATGCATGAAACCAATGTAATAAGACAGTGAAATAAGAAGACAAAGCAACTAAAAACTTACCTTCAGTATATATATAAATAACAATTTGAACAGTCACATCCCTTTCTACAACTCTGCCCACAACAGTACTACAGACCTCTAAGAATGATCCGACAACAATGGCGGGATAGGGCCCCGCCATACCCCTGAATGTAAAAACCTACAACGACAGGGGACTATACCAAGATAAGCCTCCGGAGAAACGGAGCTTCCCAAACGCTGAACTGTGACCCTAAGAGCGAGGATCAACGATCGGCGTACCTTTACTGCGGCATGAACGCACTTCGGGCGAGGTCAAGACAACAAGTACCAAGTATGTGAATCGAAATATCAGAATGAAATCATAGTAGTCTATATAAAGCAGGAGACATGTATGATAATCAAACTACAGTTCACAATAAGCAGTCATGTCAAGTCAGGGACTCACGCCCTCAAGTCATTACTCAAGTATAAATAATGGGTCTCACGCCCACAACATCAATCATGTCCGTGGAATACCTTCCTTACTGCCGGCAGTCCATGATATAAAAGCATCAAGGAATACACATAAACACCAGGTCCCACCTGTGTCATAATAAAACCGTACGGGGTAAGTGCGGCGCGTGGCCGACTACTAAGACCTACGCATCAACAATGCTATAAAATCAGATCACGAGGTCTTTCTAGACCGCACCATATGATCGGCCGCCACTCGCCCGCAGATCAATGTGCGCGTCTATTCTCGAACTTACCGCAGCCCGCATAGGTCACACATGCACCGCATTAGGTATTCTCGAATCATGGTCCTGCATCACCGAGGTATACCCCGCATCGGAGGCAGCTTAACCCCCGGTATCCGCCTGGACTTCCGCAGCCCGCATAGTCCCTCAAAGACCGCATCGGGCTAAACACCCGGAATGATCAATCCTGGAGCATACCGCTGCTCCGCATAGTCTCATAGACCGCATAGGCCGTATAGACCCGCATCAAGGGTGGCAAGCCCTCGGTATAATAAGTCAAGGGGGTATGTGATACAATAACAGTACAACGGGCTTAACGTTTAACAACGTAAGCACAACAAGAATGACCCCCTTACATAACAATCACAAGATACTAACACACGTAGCATCCTAACATGTTTACTTATCAAATCAACAAGAAAGTATTACAAGGTTATCACAAACCAAACACAATCAAGTTATTCACACAAGATACTTTATGCTAACAAGTTCGGGTATCTATCCCCAAAGTACTTCATACATTAACTCTTTAAAAGATCCGTTTCTTTCACAGAAGTCACACAATACCCGTAGTATAAAATAGAGTGACTATCTTTTTAAGTAAACCAAAACACTTCCCTTTGTAAAATCAAGTAACAACATTATTTTCCAAACGTTCAAGTTTGCCTAATTTCAAATGTTCACGTTTCTTATTTTAGAAAGGTTTCGTAGTTCATAGTCTTATCCATTGAAGAATATAATTCTCTTTTAAACAATCTGAGAAACATATGCCTTATATGTGAGTAGGTTATTCTTGTTCATAATCAATCTTATTAAGCAGCCATGATCTAGGAAATGTAATATCATTTTGTCTCATCTTAGCTTCTATGCAGATGGAGGTTTCTACTGGTTTTAATAATACTTCATTAATCAAAACATTTCCTTATTAACGCCGCAGCGGGTTTGTCGATACTCATTACGATTTCCAAATCAAGAAACATTATTCCTTTTTAAAAACCAAGTACTCATTACTCACGAATGAGGTTTCACACAAAATTCATATTAATTTAATTAAGTCAAGTCTCTTATCTTTTAAGATCAAGTCTCTTATCTTTTAAGATCAAGTCTCTTAACTTCTAAAATCAATAAATCATTCATTTTATCTCTCTTAAGCCGTTATACCTAACTTCCCATAAAGCTATTATAACTCTTAAGTTTTTAAAACCGCAAAGCATTTTCTTACCTACATAAAGCTGTTATAACCAACTTCCCATAAAGCCGTTATAACACTTTATGTTTTAAACCAATCAAATACATTTAACACACGCCTACCGCATTACATAGTTATACACATATCATGCTAGAAAAGATAGGAAGAGGTTCACATACCTCGCGACGATTATCGACTAATAGCAAAACGCTCCAAGTACCTCAAACCGTCGGCTACTCCTTAAGCCAAGTAGATCACGCCATACGTAGTACTTCAACCTATAAGGCCACAAGGCGCTTATTAACATCTAGATCTTATCGTAGAACTTTCTACAGAAAATTCGGCAGCACCTCCCCCCCCGCAACCGCGTAAATCTCCTCCTCTATCGAGGCCGGCTATCAAGCCAACCAGGGGGGGGTTTATACATCTAACCGGACGTGCTCTACCCACGAATGCTACACAAGTCTCAGAATACTGATCCTATGTAACTACAGTTCAGTTCTCTTTCTTTAAATTCAGGCTTAAGTCAAAAGACATTGCCGCAAGACTATGTTCAGTTCTATATATAGTATACTTCAACTATATAATCCTACAACATGTAATTTCCAATTACAATAAGGGGACAAGAATATTTACCTCGATAAGCCCAAAATTATCCGAGATAAAAGTCGATCCTGAGCAAGGTTTAGCTCCTACTCCGTGCGCTCCAACCCGCTCCAAACAACCCTTAGAAGTTCTACACAACTTCTACTTAACACTTCAACCGACTTAAGAAGGTTTTCCTTAGGGTTTCGGTTTGAGACACAAAGGACATAAGGTAGTATTTCCGGGCTCTACGTATAGAGGTATCTTTGGAATACTACAAGGTATTTGGGCTAAAGTAATTTGGGTATAGTAACAATACTATGGGGAGTATTTCTACCAAGAGGGGGGGTATTTATACGAGACAACACCACAAGGGGGGGGTGTATACCCCTCGGCCAACCCCACTAGGAGGGGGGGTACTCTCGGCCAAGGGGGGAGGGAGGGACTCTCGGCTAAGGCCTCACAAGGGGGAGGGGGACGAGAACACTACTAGAGAGGGGAGGGAATTTCAAGACTTGGAGATTTGTAGAATGGATGAAGAAGTCTTCAAAGGGGAGGGGTATTTATAGCTCAAGCAATGGCCAACCAATGGCCAAGATCATGCCAAGTGCAAGGCAAGTGTAGGGTCAAGATTCCTCCATGTGTACCTTATGTTATACCCCATATTTCCAGAGTATGTACGTGAGGACGTACGTAGAAAAGTTTGAACTTTTAGTAGGCTTGGCCGAAATTATTTTGTGCACAACACCCGGTTAGAGTCGTTATTCGACGAAACGTTTTACATAACTTGCGAAGGGAAAATTCCGGCTATGTCATTTTTAATTTTTGCGGATTTTTCCGAGAGACGAAACATTTTGGACCAACGAGAGGGCGACACTTGGCACCCTCTCATTGGTGGACCTTGGGGCGGAATTGACGATTTTTTGTAGCCTTTTTTGTCAAGTAGTTGGTAGGATATTTTGTGGGTAGATGGATAAGGTACACTTGGGTGAATCCTAGCCCTACACTTGCACCACACTTGGCTTGATCTTGGCCATTGGTTAGCCATGGCTTGACCTATAAATACCCCTCCCCTTTGATGAACTTCTTCATCCAAAAATTGTGCTAAGTCTTGAAAGCTCTTCCCCCCTCCCTCTATAGCTCTCGTCCCCCTCCCCCTTGTGAGGCTTTAGCCGAGAGTCCCTCCCCCCTTGGCCGAGTTTCCTCCTAGTGGGGCCGGTTGGTACATCCCCTTGTGGTGTTGTCTCGTATAAATACCCCCCCTCTTGGTAGAAATACTCTCCATAGTATTGTTACTATACCCAAATTACTTTAGCCCAAATACCTTGTAGTATTCCAAAGATACCTCTATACGTAGAGCCCGGAAATACTACCTTATGTCCTTTGTGTCTCAAACCGAAACCCTAAGGAAAACCTTCATAAGTCGGTTGAAGTGTTAAGTAGAAGTTGCGTAGAACTTCTAAGGGTTGTTTGGAGCGGTCGAGCGCACTGAGTCGAACTAAACCTTGCTCAGGATCGACTTTTATCTCGGATAATTTTGGGCTTATCGAGGTAAATATTCTTGTCCCCTTATTGTAATTGGAAATTACATGTTGTAGGATTATATAGTTGAAGTATACTATATATAGAACTGAACATAGTCTTGCGGCAATGTCTTTTGACTTAAGCCTGAATTTAAAGAAAGAGAATCAATCAGAATTACATAGGATTACGAGACTTGTGTAGCATTACGTGGGTAGAGAACTGCACACGTCCTTAGATGTATAAACCCCTCGGTTGGCTTGATAGCCTACCAATAGAGAGGAGATTTACGCGGCCATGTGGGGTCTGCGAATTTTCTCAGAGAAAGTTCTACGATAAGATCTAGATGTTAATAAGCGCCTTGTGGCCTTATAGGTTGAAGTACTACGTATGGCGTGATCTACTTGGCTTAAGGAGTAGCCTACGGTTTGAGGTACTTGGAGCGTTTTGCTATTAGTCGATAATCGTCGCGAGGTATGTGAACCTCTTCCTATCTTTTCTAGCATGATATGTGTAATAACTATGTAGTACGGTAGACGTACATGTGTTAAATGTAGTTGATTGGTTTAAAACATAAAGTGTTATAACGACTTTATGGGAAGTTGGTTATAACAGCTTTATGTAGGTAAGAAAATGCTTTGTGGTTTTAAAAAACTTAAGAGTTATAATAGCTTTATGGGAGGTTAGGTATAACGGCTTAAGAGAGATAAAATGAATGATTTATTGATTTTAAAAGTTAAGAGACTTGATCTTAAAAGATAAGAGACTTGACTTAATTAATTTAATATGAATTTTGTGTGAAACCTCATTCGTGAGTAATGAGTACTTGGTTTTTTTAAAAGGAATAATGTTTTACTGATTTCGGAAATCAGAATGAGTATCGACAAACCACTGCAGCGTTAATAAAGGGAAATGTTTTGATTAATGAAGTATTATTAAAACCAGTAGAAACCTCCATCTGCATAGAAGCTAAGATGAGACAAAATGATATTACATTTCCTAGATCATGGCTGCTTAATAAGATTGATTATGAACAAGAATAACCTACTCACATATAAGGCATATGTTTCTCAGATTGTTTAAAAGAGAATTATATTCTTAAATGAATAAGACTATGAACTACGGAACCTTTCTAAATTAAGAAACGTGAACATTTGAAATTAGGCAAACTTGAACGTTTGGAAAATAATGTTGTTACTTGATTTTACAAAGGGAAGTGTTTTGGTTTACTTAAAAAGACAGTCACTCTATTTTATACTACGGGTATTGTGTGACTTCTGTGAAAGAAACGGATCTTTTAAAGAGTTAATGTATGAAGTACTTTGGGGATAGATACCCGAACTTGTTAGCATAAAGTACCTTGTGTGAATAACTTGATTGTGTTGGTTTGTGATAACCTTGTAATACTTTCTTGTTGATTTGATAAGTAAACGTGTTAGGATGCTACGTGTGTTAGTATCTTATGATTGTTATGTAAGGGGGTCATTCTTGTTGTGCTTACGTTGTTAAACGTTAAGCCCGCAGATCGTTATTGTATCACATACCCTCGACTTATTATACCGAGGGCTTGCACACCTCGATGTGGGTCTATACGCCTACGCGGTCATGAGACTACGCGAGCAGTATGCTCCGAGATTGATCATTCCGGTGTTTAGCCCGACGCGGGATGCCCTATGCGCCTTTGAGGGACTATGCGGTCTTTGAGGACTATGCAGTCGCGGAAGTCCAGCGGATACCGGGGTTAAGTCGCCTCCGACGCGGTATACCTCAGCGATGCTGGGACCATGATTCGAGGAATACCTCACGCGGTCTCAGGCGTGACCTACGCGAGTCGCGGTAAGTTCGTGGATAGACGCGCGACGGTGATACCGCGCGAGTGCCGCCTTCGATCATGCGGTTCAGAAAGACCTCGTGATACGCTTTATAGCATTGTTGGTACCGCTGGTCTTAGTAGTCGCTATGCCTTCGCATTTACCCCGCACGGTTTTATTATGACACGTGGGACTCGTGTTTATGTATTCCTTGATGCTTTTATATCATGGATCACCGCAGCGGCGAAGGTATTCCACGCATGATTGATGTTGTGGCGTGAGACCCATTATTTATACTGAGTAATGACTGGCGTGAGTCCCCGACTTGACATTATCGCTATCAGGAATCGTAGTTTGGTTATCATACATGTCTCCCGCTTTATATAGACTACTATGATTTCATTTACGTGATTTTCGCCACATACTGGTACTGTTATCGACCTCCTTCGGCCGCTCATGCCGCAGTAAAGGTACGCCGCCGTTGATCCTCGCCTGTGGTCACAGTCATTGGGAAGCTCCGCTTCCGAGGCTTATCTTCGTATAGTCCTCCGTTGTAGGTTTTTACATTCAGAGGTATGGCGGCCCCGCCCCGCCATTGTTGTCGATCATTCCTAGAGGTATGTAATCTTGCTGGCGTAGTTGTATGGGATGTAACTGTTCAAATTGTTATTTATATATACTGAAGGTGACCGTTTTTGGTTAGCCTGTCTTCTTATTTCACTGTCTTATTGCATTGGCTTTGTTATACCCCGTATTTCCAGAGTATGTACGTAAGGGCGTACGTACGAAAGTTTAGCCTTAAAGTAGGCAATGGGACGTTTTTTTGGGCACAACTCATTAAAAGGATCGTTTTCCGACGAAACGTTTTACACAACTCGCGTAAGATAAATTCCGGCTATGTCATTTCTAATTTTTGCGGATTTTTCTGAGAGACGAACATTTGGACCAACGAGAGGCGACACTTGTCACCCTCTCATGGATGTGGGGCGGCATTAGGCCGAATTGGATGGCCATTTTTGTCTTGGAGTTGGTAGGATATTTTGTGTGCAAGTTGGCTAAGGACACTTGCCCTAATCCTCACCCTACACTTGCCTTGCACTTGGCATAATCTTGGCCATCTGGCCATCCCTTGACCTATAAATACCCCTCTTGTGATGAAGAGTTCTTCATCCACAAACAAACTTTCCAAGGCTAAAATCCTTCCCTCTCCCTTGTAGCTTTTCGTCCAAACACTCCCCCCCTCCCCTTTTGAAGCTTGGCCGAGGCAACCCCTCCCCCTAGCCTAGCCGAAACCTACCCCCCCTCCCTTGGTAGAAAAGTTGCCTTCTAGTATTGTTATAATGCCCAAAATACCCTAGCCCAAATCCCTTTGTACTTAGTAGAAGTTGTGAAGAACTTCTAAGGGTTCTTGGAGCTTTGAGCGCATACAATTTGAGCTAAACTTGCTCAGAGCGACGTTTAGACTTGGATAATTTTGGGCTTATCGAGGTAAATAAACTTACCCTTCTTTTATAATTAGAGAATACATACTGTAGAAGTATAAGAATAAGTATAAATACTTAGAAGAATATTACAGAATAGAATTGAATCATATCACAAAGAGAAGGGTATAAAAGAAGAATAATTGAACTATACTTACATGTGACTGTTTTCACAAAGAGACTTATATAGCTCACCGCAGGGAAGTCACGCCCGACTTTCCGTAGAATTGAGAACCCTCTGCTTAGAATGACCTACGAGTAGTCTAGACTTTGATAGATGTCTGTGACTATTATAGTCGATTCTCTGCACACATATTCGACTTGGCGGTGGATTTCACGGTAGGTATGTGATTCTTCCTAAAGCATGATATTTTAAAATATATATATATATATAGTACTAGACGCGTACGTGTTAATCGAATAATAACTACGGCAATGTCTTTTGACTTAAGCCTGAATAATACTTACGACAATGTCTTGTGACTTAAGCCTGAATAATAAAGATCTTAAAAAGTCTTTCAAAAGAATTATAAAACAGTTTTTAAAGAAGAAGAATATTTGTTTTTAAAAACAAGAAGCTTAAGGGTTATACTAGCTTTATGGGAAGTTAAGTATAACGGCTTAAGTTTTATAAAAAGGAACAGTTTACTTATGTGTTTATAAAAGACTTGTATTGATTTCTGAAAGGTATAATAAGATGGTTTTGATGAGTAGACATATTGTGATGTTATGTGTTAGTATCTTGTAACGTTTGTGTAAAGAGGTCAGTCTTACTTATGCTTATGTTGTTTAAACTATAAGCTGTTATGTTAGTACTATATCACTCACCTCTGGAGATGATACCGGGTTGCCGCCTCCGACGCTGGTAGACTCAAAGTGTCCAGGACCATGATTCGAGAATACCTCATGCGGTCCAGGGGGCCTATGCGAGCTACGAGAGTTCCGTGTTAGTGTGCGGGTTATGCCTCACGCGTCTATATGGCCATGCGACAACGATTCCGGGGATCGATGCCGAGGAGTAGCTACCTCGATGCGGGTTATACCTCACGCGGCCTATGTGAGTGGCCTACGCGGACTACGAGTCGAGATTAGGCTTGCGAATGATAATACGGGCGAGTGGCCCCGCTCGATCATTCGCATCCTAGAAAAGACCACATAGCTTTACCTATTGTTACTCTTGTTTATGATGTGGCACTATGCGCGTTACATTGGTTGTTTCGTGCATATTTGTAAAATTGGTTTTTAAAGTGATATGATTTCATTTAAGTACTTTACGCTTCACATACTTGGTACCTTTGCATCGACCTCCTTCGGGCTGCGTTCATGCCGCAGGTGGCAAAGGTGTGCTAGATCCACATCCATAGGATCTTTGCTTTGGTGTCAGGAGCTCCATCTTCTCCGGAGGCTCTACTTTTGGGTATGATCTCCCTGTATTGTAGATAGTTTTGTACATTCAGGGTATGGCGGGGCCCTGTCCCGCCATAGTGGTTTACTTCTTTAGAGGTTTGTAGTCCTATTGTACATTTGGGATGTAACTGCAAAACTTGGTTTATATATATTATGCCGAAAGGCGACTTTTCTCATATAAACTGTGTCTAAATTTTCATTTGATTCATGTCTTGTTTTATATTCCGCTGATTTTCTCTGATGTATGACTACTTGGGTGACCGGGTAAGGCACCAGTCACGGGCCCCGGAACGGGTCGTGACAAAAGTGGTATCAGAGCAGTTAATCCTCGGAAAGTGTCTACAAACCGTATCTAGTAGAGTCTTGATTATCGGTGTGTTGTGCACCACACCAATAATCAGGAGGCTATAGGATATTTAGGATTGGTTTCCATTCTTCTCACTCTGAGATCGTGCTTTAGAGCTGTGTTATAGGTCGGACCCTCTAACGTATTCCTTTCTCAGAATGCTTATGCCTCCACGTAAGACAACCCGGCCCGTAAGGCAAGACAAACGAGGAGCCGCTAGCATGACACCTAGAGTCACGAGGCTCGTGCCCGCCTATACCCGAGACGGCGAGTTCTACGACGCCGCCGACCCCAGGAGGGTTTAGGGCCGCAGCAATGGCCGATGAGACCACAGTACCTGCACCTCCAGCCCCACAGCCTGGAGCAGATGAGATGGGTTACAGAGATGGCCCGCCATCGCCAGATCGTGGCTGCATACGAGGACAGCCGATGCGCAGCTCAGCTCACCCGCAGACTCGCGTGCACCCGAGGCGTATAGTTTGAGGCTACGAGATTTCCGAGTCAGAGCCCGCCGTAGTTTTACGGTCGAGGCCGAGGATGATCCGCAGGAGTTCATCCGCTACCTACAGGATCATGCGGTGATCAAGGCCTCGAGAGACAGAGTCCAGGACTTTCGCGTCGGCCGCGTGATACCGCACGATTGGTTTGATTCGCGAGCTTTCCCGGGAGAGCACGCGCCCCGCAGTATGGGACGAGTTTTCAGAGGCCTTTCTCACTCATTTCTTGCCTCCACAGATGAGGAGGGCACGGGCCGATAGATTCTTGTTGCTGAGGCAGAGAGGACGCACCGTCAGGGAGTACAATGTCGAGTTTGATTCTTTGGCTCGATATGTCCCTGCATTGCAGCGTATATGGAGGACGTGTGCATCGTTACGCCACTGGCTAGATGATTATATGGCCGAAGTTCTTGCGCGTGTGGCTCTTCACCGTGCATGGATATTACCCGATGCAGCTCACGCCTGACGCGGCGAGCGCAGAGGCCGACGAGCGATGCAGCCAGCAGAAGGCGCCAGACGAGGGTCTTCCGTGGCTATCGTGGTGGCGCCTCGCAGTTAGCCTAGATTTGCACCACAACCACTCGAGCACTCGCACCGCCCTCAAGACACCAGAGTATTCGAGGCGCACTGTGGCCCTGTGGCTTCGTGACGCCCGTAGCGGCAGAGATCGCCGACGGACCACCCCTCGGTGGCCGATGCGGTAGATCCCATTACGGAAGTGTGGCATCGCTACGGAGCTTGTTACGCTTGTGGCCGCAGGTCACTTTGCGAGGGATCGTCCGACCGGGGCGCACGTGGTAGAGCTCACCTTCGTGGTCTGCTTTCCGCTTCTTCGCCCCCTACGCTACACGCCCGAGGCGTGGTACTATGGACTAGCAGGTCGCGGCAGAGGTCGTGGGCGCGTCCAGCTTCTAGCGGTCCTCGAATCGCATTTATGCCTTGTTCACCGGCAAGATCGTGAGGCCTCACCGATGTCGCCACAGTACCTTATCGGTTCGGGTTTGATGTGTATGCCTTGATAGATCCTGGTTCTACTCTGTCCTATATATCTCCCCTTATTGCTAGTAGGATAGGGATAGAGCCTGAGTCCATAGACCCTTTCGAGGTAGCTACGCCAGTGGGTGATTCGGTGGTAGCTCGGCGGGTATATAGGGCTTGTCCAGTGACCATTTTGTCACGACCCGAACCGGGGCCCGTGACTGGTGCCTTACCCCGGGCACCCTCGTGATACAACATCAAAGAAAATCAGCGGAAATAAAAACATAAACATGAAACAAGAGACATGATAAATAAACAGGCCAACCAAAACAGTTGCCTTCCGTATATATACATAAAAACCCGAACAGTTATCCTTTTTACAAACTCTGCCCACAACAGTACTACAGACCTCTAAGAAGTGACAACAACTATGACGGGACAGGGCCCCGCCATACCCCTGAATGTACGGGGCTTCCCAACACGCTGAACTGTGATCCTATGAGCGAGGATCCACAACCGATGTACCTCTACCTGCGGCATGAACGCAGCTTCGGCGAGGTCAAGCATAACAGTACCAAGTATGTGAAATCAAAATATCAGAATGAAATCATAACAGCTTATATAAACAGAGACATGTATGATAACCAAACTACAGCTCATAACATAAAAGCAGTCATGTCAAGTCAGGGACTCACGCCCTCAAAGTCATCCATCATGCCCGTGGAACTCCTTCCTCACTGCCGGCAGTCTAGGTACAAACCATGTGATACGTATAACATGTCTCGGCCCATCTCATGGACCCAGTATAGAAACGTGTGGAATACATTCCCGGTTCATCTCATGAACTCGGTAGTCGGATGGAATACATTCCCGGTCCATCCCATGGACGCGGTAGTCGAGTGAAATACATTCCCGGTTCATCCCATGAACGCGGTAGTCGAGTGAAATACATTCCCGGTTCATCCCATGAATGCGGTAGTCGAGTGAAATACATTCCCGGTTCATCCCAGGGTATCTATCCCCAAAGTACTTCATACATTAAATCTTTAAAAGATCTGTCTCTTTCACATAAGTCACACAATACCCGTAGTATATGAAAATAGAGTGATTACCTTTTGAAGTAAATCAAACACTTCTCTTTGTAAAATCAAGTAACAACATTCTTTTCCAAACGTTTCAAGTTTACCTAATTTCAATTACTCAAGTTTCTCATTTTTCGAAAGGTTTCGTAGTTCATAGTTTTAATCCTTTAAAACAATTTGAGAAACATATACCTTACGTGTGAGTAGGTTATTCTTGTTCATAACAATCTTATTAAGCAGCCATGATCTAGGAATGTAATATCATTTTGTCTCATCTTAGCTTCTATGGAGGTTTCTACTGGTTTTAATAATACTTCATTAATCAAAACATTTCCCTTTATTAACGCTGCAGTGGTTTGTCGATACACATCTCTGATTTCCGAAATCAGTAAAACATTGTCCCTTTTAAAAACCAAGTACTCATTACTCACGAATGAGACACAAAATTCATATAATTCATTTAAGTTAAGTCTCTTAACTTCTAAAATAAATAAATCATTCGTTTTATCTCTCTTAAGTCATTATACCTAACTTCCCATAAAGCTAGTATAACTCTTTAAGATTTTAAAACCAAGTATTACTCTTCTTTTAAAAACAGTTCTTAATTCTCTTGAACTACTTCAAGATTATTATTATTCGGGCTTAAGTCAAAAGACATTGCCGTATAACTACGTTCAATTAACACACGACGCCTACCGTACTACATAGTTATACACATATCATGCTAGAAGAGATAGGAAGAGGTTCACATACCTCGCGACGATTATCGACTATTAGCAAATCGCTTCCATCGCTATAACCCGCTAGCCCGGTCCACCTTCTCAAGAGTAGCACATGATACTCGCAGAACATTCAACCTATACAAAGTTATACAAGTCTATCAAAGTCTAGACTACTCGGTAGAATAAATCTAGATACAAGATCCTACGGAAATTGGGCAGCCCTTCCCTACCCACAAACTACGCAAGTTCATCAGTAATACACCCCACGTAATTACGATTCGCTTCTCTTCTTTAAATTCAGGCTTAAGTCCAAGGACATTGCCACAAAACTATGTTCAGATCTAATATATATAGTATACTTCAACTATATATTCCTACAACATGTAATCTCCAATTACAATAGGGGGACAAGATAATTACCTCGATAAGCCCATAATTATCCAAGTATAGATGTCGATCCTGGGCAACGCTTAGCTCCAACTCCGTGCGCTCCAACCCGCTCCAAACCACCCTTAGAAGTTCTAACCAACTTCTACATAATATACTCCAACTAACTATGGAGATTTTCCTTAGGGTTCGGTTTTTGTGACTGACGGGAAGTATAATAGTATTACGGGGCTTTTCGTATAGGTAAACCTTAGAATACTACAAGGTATACGGCTAAGGTAATTTGGGTATAGTAACAATACTTTTGAGAGTATTTCTACCAAGAGGGGGGTATTTATACGAGACAACAACACAAGTGGTGTATACTTTCTACCAACCCCACTAGTGGGTACTCGCCAAGTGGGGAGGAGCTCGCCACAAGGCCTCACACGGGGGAGAGGGGTGTTGGACGAAACACCATACAAGGGAGGAGGAATTTTAGACTTAGGAAATATAGGAATGGATGAAGAAGTCTTCAAACTTAGGGGTATTTATAGGACAAGCCAAGGCCAACCAATGGCCAAGATCATGCCAAGTGCATAGCAAGTGTAAGGCCAAGATTACAAGTGTGTGTGGGTCCCACCTTATCAATCAACACACAAAATATCCTACCAACTACACTCTCCAATTCGGCTCATTATCGCCCATAGGTCCACTCAACGAGAGGGTGCCAAGTGGCGCCTCTTGTTGGCCCAAAATGTTCGCCTCTCTAAAAATCCGCAAAAATTAGAAATGATATAGCCGAATTTTCCTTCGCAAGTTGTAAAACGTTTCGTCGAAAAACGACTCTAAACGGGTGCTGTGAACAAATAATTTTCGCCCTACACTTTAAGGCACAACTTTTCTACGCACGCCCCACGCATATACTCCGAAATACGGTGTAACAGTTATTTATAGTCGCAAAGCGCCAACCAATGGCCAAGATCATGCCAAGTGCAAGGCAAGTGTAGGGCCAAGATCATGCCAAGTGCACCTTATCCATCTACCACAAAAAATATCCTCCCTACTACTTGACAAAAAGCCAAGGAAAATCGTCCCAAATCCGCCCCACTTTTTCTCGCCAACGAGAGGTGCCAAGTGTCGCCTCTCGTTGGTCCAAAATGTTTCGCCTCTAAAAATCCGCAAAAATTAAAATGACATAGCCGAATTTTCCTTCGCAAGTGTAAAACGCTTCGCGAAAAACGACTCTAATCGGGTGTTGTGCACAAAATAAAATCGCCAAGCCACTTTAAAGCCCAAACTTTTCTACGCACGCCCCACGTACATACCGGGAATACGGTATAACATTCTCCTCCTTAGAAACATTCGTCCCGAATGTTCCTTCTAAGTCTCAAAACAAACGCGCGCCAGTATAGTCTTCACTACTATACTTACGAGAACAAACCTGCCACACATGGCCACAGAACCAACTTGCGCAAAATACTTACATCCAAGCATTGTCGCAGATTATCCGCACGACTTCTGATACCACTTTTGTCACTTTGCCGCGAGGTTCTAGTGTCACTCCGGCGACCCAACAAATGGTACCGCCGCACGCGATCCCCGAGGTCACAATAACCTCTCTCGATAAGCTTCACCCTATCCCCATCCCGCCAACACGTATGAACCAACTATCTGAACCTTGCCAACGTCGAACCAATCGACCGGCAACTTACACTTCCGCCCCTACAAGGCGTCACAAGGCGATATCCGAACACTGAGATGGTAGCTAAAAACACTCCCTCGACAGGAGACAACAATCCTCACAGCTACCCCTGAAATCCAAACACTGCCCGAGGGCGAATGCGATTCTGAGTCTCACCTGAGTTCCTAACCCTGCCTGGTAAACTTTTTAGAAAAACGAAAATAGCCACAACCTGGGCTTCACTGTCTGTCATAAGGTGAAGGTAGGCACCCCGTGCAGCCTTACAACCTTTTCTGATATATCAACACTGCCGAGTAAACGGTCCTGACCGAAAAACACGATGGGCTGCCCCCATCGCCCAACCATCGTTGAACGATCCACGAACTCAGACTGGTTAACTAAACTTGGGCCTAACACCCTCGTGACCCTACCTCAAGGCGGTACCACCACAAACAGACCCCACCACCATACAGGCCGCGGGTTGACCCGCAACGTGGCCTCAACCCGACCCGGTAACGCGCAAAATACTAGCTCCCCGTTCCGGAAAACTCTCACTAATCACTTTACGAAAACCTAGCGGTCTTCTTAGCTCAACTACCCTCTTTCATACCACACTACTTAGGGACCTATCCCAATCATAGCTCACGTGCACTATGCACTCCGATAAGGATCAAACATAACACTACACCTTTACTCGAGATGGCCTTACCTCTAAGGTCTTCACGTATAAAACTCTAAGGCTCACACCTTCTCTATCCCCCAAATCTTACTTGGTTAACTAACCAAGATTTCTAATCACAATTCACACAATGCTATCAGAATATAACACTTAAGGTATACTCACCTTATTACACATACTAATCCCTAGAGGGTTAAAGATCTATCTCAGATTTATCGCTTCACTCCCTTAGTCGTCTAATCAAACCCGCCTGCAGGCGATAACTATGGAAGGTAAAGAACTACCCACCGATCCTGAAGGCTGAGTCCTCCCACTTGCATCCTTCCTACAAGGACATCCTTTCGACACATGGCCCTAACGGTCGTCGGTAAAACGAGCACCAACAAAAGACGACATTCCCCGGGATGACATCTGCCACACTGTGAATACTGAGGAAAATCAATCCGGGCAAGTGAGCGCACGTAGCCGTGAACAGAAACTCGAGCTCGACCAACTCCGCTACCCCGAACGCTCAACCCTTCGAGGAACACTCTGCACTGGCGGATGTGCATATCTAATATGCTGCTGAGGTGATTCGCCTCGAAAGTTACTAAAGGACCTTCCTGTTCTGGCCCTCTCCTGCTGTCCTTCGTTAACCCGTCGATCTCTACGTCTCTCGGCCACGCGCATAAGCCCGTATACGTGCCATGCTCAAGCTTCATCAAGAATTACTCTTGTGCATCCCTCTTTAGATAGTCATCAAGACTCGCAGACATCGGTATTTCTAGTAGCCAAATCCATAGCTAGTAACAGGTCGCTTTGTAATCTATATTCTCTGCTCTGGCCGTGAACCAAGGTTCAAATATCATGGCCGCAGTAGGAATCGCCGCTGTGCTAAACTCTGCTGGGGCTAGTGACATCGCAGAACTCCCCGAATGAAGCACTACCCTAGGTAAAGATTGGGCCTGTGCCCTCGTAACCCTCTATACTCTACTCGCAGCTCCCTTGGCTGCCTTGTCCTCCTGGGCCCGGGTTTGCCCTACGCGGAGGCATATCGGTAAGGGAAAGAAATACGTTTAGAGGGTCCAACTTACAACACAACTCTAATTCACGATCTCGGAGTGAGAAGAATGGAAATCAATCCTAAATATCCTATAGCCTCCTGATTATTGGTGTGGTGCACAACACACCGATAATCAAGACTTCATCGATACGGCTCAGACACTTTCCGAGGATTAATCGCTCGATACCACTTTTGTCACGACCAACCTGCCCGTGGATCGTGCCTTACCCCGGGCACCCTAGTGATACAACATCAGAGTAATCAGCGGAACATAACACAACAACAAGAAATAACAAGAAGTGTACAACAGTTATTTTAGAAAAACTTGCCTTTCGGCATATATATATAATTCAACTCAAAATCGAACAGTTACATCCTTTTTATAACCCTGCCCACAACAGTACTACAGACCTCTAAGAATGATACGACAACAATGGCGGGACAGGGCCCCGCCATACCCCTGAATGTAAATACCTACAACGACAGGGGACTATACCACTGATAAGCCTCCGGAGAAACGGAGCTTCCCAAAAGCTGAACTGTGACCCTAAGAGCGAGGATCAACGACTGGTGTACCTTTACCTGCGGCATGAACGCAGCTTCAAGGAGGTCGATAACAGTGCGAATATGTGAAATCAAAATAAATCAGAAATGAAATCATAGTAGTCTATAAAGCAGAGACATGTATGATAACCAACTACGCCACAATAAATAAGCAGTCATGTCAAGTCAGGGACTCACGCCCTCAAGTCATCACTCAAATATAACCATGGGTCTCACGCCCACAACATCAATCATGCCCGTGGAATACCTTCCTCACTGCCGGCAGTCTATGATATAAAAGCATCAAGGAATACACATGAACACCAGGTCCCACCTGTGTCCTAATAAAACCGTACAGGGTAAGTACGAAGGCATAGCCGACTACTAAAACCCACAGTACCAACAAGGTCATAAATCAGATTATGAGATCTGTCTGCACCGCCACATGATCAAAGCCGCCACTGCCGCAGATCTAATGTGCGCGCTTCAGCCCCGAACTCTCCGCAGCTCCGCATAGGCCAAACTCATAGGCCCGCATGAGGTATAACCCCGCATCGAGGGTAGCTACTCCCCGGCATCCGCCTGGACTCGCAGTCCGCATGGCCATAAAGGCCGCACACTAACCTGGAACTCTCGTAGCTCCGCATAGGCCCCCGGGACCCGCATGAGGTATTCTCGAATCATAGGTCACAGCACTACCGAAGTCTACCCCAGACGGAGGCGACAACCTCCTAAACAAGTCAAGGTGAGTGGTACAATACCAACATATCTACGATAGTGAAACAATTTAAGCGCAATCGAGGGGAAATCCCTTTACACAAACATCACAAGATACTAACACACGTAGCATCCTAGCATGTTTACTTAACAAATCAACAATAAAGTATTACAAGGCTAACACAACCCAACACAATCAAGTTATACACACAAGGCACTTTCTACTATATGATTAACAAGATCGGGTTTTTATCCCCAAAGTACTTCATACATTAACTCTTTAAAAGATACGTTACTTACACAAAAGTCACACAATACCCGTAGTATATGAAAATAGAGAGATTTTCTGTTGAAGTAAATCAAAACACTTCTCTTTGTAAAATCAAGTAACAACATTCTTTTCCAAACGGTTCAAGTTTGCCTAATTTCAATTACTCAAGTTTCTCATTTTAGAAAGGTTTCGTAGTTCATAGTTTTATTCATTTAAGAATATAATTCTCTTTTAAACAATCTGAGAAACATATACCTTATATGTGAGTAGGCTAACAATCTTTATTACAGCAGCCATGATCTAGGAAATATCATTTTGTCTCATCTTAGCTTCTATGCAGATGGAAATCTCTACTGGTTTTAATAATACTTCATTATTCAATACATTTTCCTTTATTAACGCTGCAGTGGTTTGTCGATACACATTCTGATTTCCGAAATCAGTAAAACATTATTTCTTTTAAAAACCAAGTACTCATTACTCACGAATGAGGTTTCACACAAAATTCATATTGATTCAACTAAGTCAAGTCTCTTAACTTCTAAAATCAATAAATCATTCATTTTATCTTTCTTAAGACGTTATACCTAACTTCCCATAAAGCTAGTATAACTCTTATGTTTTCAAAACCAAGTGTTGCTCTTCTTTCAAAAACAGTTCTTAATTCTCTTGAATTACTTCAAGATTCTTGTTATTCGGGCTTAAGTCAAAAGACATTGCCGTACAACTACGTTCAGTTAACACGCGTACGTCTACCGTACTATATATATTTCTTTAAAATATCATGCTCAAGCGTATAGGAAGAATCACATACCTCGCGACGATTATCGACTATTAGCAAATCGCCCATCGCCATAACCCGGCTAGCCTGGTCCACCTTCTCAAGTAGCACATGCTACTCGCAGAACATTCAACCTATACAGGTTATACAAGTCTATCAAAGTCTAGACTACTCGGTAGAATAAATCTAGACACAAGATCCTACGGAAAATTGGGCAGCACTTCCCTATCCGTCAAACTACACAAGTCTACTGTAATACAGTCCTACGTAATTACAGTTCAGTTCTCTTCTTTAGATTCAGGCTTAAGTCCAAAGACATTGCCGCAAAACTATGTTCAGTTCTATATATAGTATACTACAACTATATATTCCTACAACATGTAATTTCCAATTACAATAGGGGGACAAGATAATTACCTCGATAAGCCCATAATTATCCAAGTATAGATGTCGATCCTTAGCAACGCTTAGCTCCTACTCCGGGTGCTCCAACCCGCTCCAAACAACCCTTAGAAGTTCTACGCAACTTCTTCTTAATACTCCAACCAACTATGGAGATTTTCCTGTGGTTTCGGTTTGAGACAAAAGGACATACTGAGTATTTCCTGCTCTACGATAGAGGTATCTTTGGAATACTACAAGGTATACGGCTAAGGTAATTTTGGGTATAACAACAATACTTTTGAGAGTATTTCTACCAAGAGGGGTATTTATACGAGACAACACCACAAGTGGTGTATACCCTCGCCAACCCCACTGGGGTACTCTCGACATGGGGAGGGACTCTACCAAAGGGCCTTTCTCAAAGGGGGAGGAGGCTAGGACGAAACACAACACAAAGGGAGGGAGGATTTTGAGACTTAGGAAATTATTTGGATGAAGAAGTTTTCAAAGTGGGGTTATTTATAGTCAAGCCAAGGCCAACCAATGGCCAAGATCATGCCAAGTGCAAGGCAAGTGTAGGCCAAGATCATGCCAAGTGCACCTTATCCATCTACCACAAAAATATCCTACCTACTACTTGACAAAAAGCCAAGGAAAATCGTCCCAACCGCCCCACTTTTCTCGCCAATGAGAGGTGCCAAGTGTCGCCTCTCGCTGGTCCAAAATGTTTCGCCTCTAAAAATCCGCAAAAATTAAAAATGACATAGCCGGAATTTTCCTTCGCAAGTGTAAAACGCTTCGTCGAAAACGACTTAATCGGGTGTTGTGCACAAAATAAAATCGCCAAGCCACTTTAAAGCCCAAACTTTTCTACGCACGCCCCACGCATACTGGGAATACGGTATAACAAGAGTCGTGTTATAGGTTGGACCTCTAACGTATTCCTTCTCTCAGAATAGCTTATGCTCCACGTAAGGCAACCGAGGAGCCGCTAGTATGACACCGAGTCACGAGGCTCGTGCCCGCCTATACCCGAGACGGCGAGTTCCAAGACGCCGCCGACCCCAGGAGGGTTTAGGGCCGCAGCAGCGGGTCGATGAGACCACAAGATTTACACCTCCACCCCACACCGGAGCAGATGAGATGGGTTACGAGAGACGGCCCGCTTATTGGCTAGGATTGTGGCGACACGAGGATAGCCGGACGCAGCAGCCTGGCCCAGCCACCGCATTCGTGGTTCACCCGAGGCGTATAGTTTGAGGCTACGAGATTTCCGAGTTGTAGCCCGCCAGAGTTTTACTGTCGAGGTCGGAGGATGATCCGCAGGAGTTCATCCGCCGCCACAGAGGATCATGCGGTGATCAAGGCCTCGAGACCGAGTCCGTGACTTTCGGTTCATATCGGCCGCGTGATACCGCAATCGATTGGTTTGATTCGCGAGCTTTCCGGGAGAGCATGCACTCAGCAGATGGGATGAGTTTTCGAGGCCTTTCTCACTCACTTCTGCCTCCACGGATGGCGAGGGCACGAGCCGATAGATTTTTGTTGCCGAGGCGCAGAGGACGCACCGTTAGGGAGTACAACGCTGAGTTTGATTCGCTTGCTCGATATGTCCTCGCTGGTAGCAGATATGGAGGACAGTGCATCGTTACGCCACCGCTAGATGATTATATGGCCGAAGTCTTGTGCGGTGTGGCTCTTCACCATGCATGGATATTACCCAGATGCAGCTCACGCACTTGGATGCGGCGAGCGTAGGCCGACGAGTTGATGACAAGCAGCAGGTTAAGGCTAGGACGGAGGATCTTTTGGTGGCTATCGTGGTGGCGGCCCAAAGCGAGCCTAGATTTGCACCACGCCCACCAGAGCACTCGCACCGCCCTCAGACACCGTAGTATTCGAGGGCGCATCAGGCCCTGTGGCTTCGACGCCCAGAGCGCAGAGGTATCGCCGACGGACCACCTCTCAGCGTGGCCGATGCGTAGATCCCATTACGGAAGTGTGGTACCGCCGAGCTTGTTACGCCAGGCCGCAGGTCACTTTGGCAGGATCGTCCCGACGGGGCAAAGGTGGTAGGCTCACCACTGTGGTTCGCTGCCGCTTCTTCGCCCCTACAGCCACGCCCGAGGGCGTGGTACTCATGGACCAGCAGTCGCGCAGAGGTCGTGGCGCGGTCCCGCTTCTAGCGTCCTCGAATCGCATTTATGCCTTGTCCAACGGCAGATCGTGAGGCCTCACCGATGTCGCCACAGTACCTTATCGGGCCGGGTTTGATGTGTATGCCTTGATAGATCCCGGTTCTACTGGCCCTATATATCTCCCTTATTGCTAGTAGGATATGGATAGAGCCCGAGTCCATAGACCCTTTCGAGGTAGCTACGCCAAATGGGTGATTCGTGGTAGCTCGGCGTATATGTGGCTTGTCCAATGACTATATACACGCCACTGGCGACTTGATAGAGTTGGACATGACCGATTTCGATGTGATCATTGGGACGGATTGGCTAGCTTCTTGCTATGCCAATGTAGATCACCGAGAGAGTAGTATGGTTCCAGCTTCCGAGGAGCTTGTTGTGTGGGAGGAACATCAGACGCCGAGGTAAGTTTATTTCTTACCTCAAGGCTAGGAAGATGGTGCAGGGGTATATCTACCATCTCGTCGTGTTTGATATCGAGGTCGCAGCGCGATTTTCACGCCGCCAGAGTCGAGAGTTCCCGCACGATTTCCGCACGACCTCGCATCCTCCCGAGAGGAGATAGAGTTTTGTATCGATGCAGTTGCGGACACTCGCCTATTTCCATTCCGCCATACGTAATGGCACCGCCGAGTTGAGAGAGTTGAAGGACCACCGAGAGATTTGGAGAAGGGCTTCATCGACCTAGTGTTTCTCCCCTGGGGCGCCAGATTGTTCGTGAAGAAGAAGGACGACGCCGCACGTGTGTTGATTACAGTGCAAAACAAGGTGACCATTAAGAACAGATACCCCTTCCTGTGATTGATGATTTGTTCGACTACAGTGGCGCGAGATGTTTCTCCAAGATTGACCGCGTCGCTATCATCAAAGTAGTCGAGAGGTGGATGTCCCTAGGATCGCATTCCGACCCGCACGCATTATGAGTTCGTGGTCATGTCTTTTGGGTTGACAAATGCTCCGCAGATTCATGGATTTGATGAACCGAGTGTTCAAACCATTTTGACACGCTTGTGATAGTGTTCATTGATGATATCTTGGTTTATTCTCGCCAGAGCAGAGCATGCGAGCATTTGAGGATCGGCCGATAGCTTCTCCGACCGCAGCTTATACGCCAAGTTTTCCAAATGTGAGTTTTGGTTAGCTTCGTGGCTTTTCTTGGGCATATTGTCGGGCCGATGGCATTCGGTGGATACGCCAAGATCGAGGCGCCAGACTTGGCCTAGACCTACTACTCCGATAGAGGTTCGCAGCCTTTCCGGGCCTCGCAGTTATTATCGGCGGTTTGTGGAGAAGTTTGCCTCTATCTCTCGCACCATTGACTAGGCCGACTCGAAGCGCACTAAGTTTCATGGACTGATGCTTGTGAGCGTGGTTTCGCCATCGGGCGAGAGATCGACGACCGCCCCGCTCTTACTTTTCCGCAGGTCCAGACGGTTATGTCGTATTGTGACGCGCCGCATCGGGCCGGGATGTGTTGATGCAGCAGGTAGAGTTATAGCGCACGCATCCCGACAGCTTAAGAAACACGAGGAACTACCCCACCCATGATTTGGAGTCGCGCGTGATTCACGCTTTCAAGATCCGAGGCACTATTTGTATGGGTTCACGTGGATATTTATACGCACCACAAGAGCCTCCAAGATATCTTCACCAGAGAGCCGAACTTACGGCAGAGACGGTGGTTAGAGCCGCCAAGGATTATGATGTTGATATCCCGCACCACCCGGAAGGCCAATGTTGCGCGTATGCCTTAGTCGTAGGTCGGGGAGCCTATCGACGCGCAACAGAGATGAGGGACATGGTTCGTGATTTGCATCGCTTAGCGAGCCTTCGTGTCCGCTTGATTGATTCTCGATAACAGGGGTTCTAGTTCCCGAGGTTGCCGAGTCTTCCATCGCCGGCGAGGCGAAGAGGCAACAGCCGAGGATCCGCTGACACGTTATCGCGATACCGCTCTTCGCAGGGAATGGTCTCTGAGGTAGCACCGACGGGTGCTAAGGTTTGAGGGCGTTGTGTGTTCCGATGTTTCGTGACTTCGCAGCAGGTTCTAGGGGAAGCACACAATACAAGCGTTACTCTATCCATCCGTGGTCGACCAAGATGTACCACGACCTTAGATCCGTGTATCGCGGATGGCTTGAAGAGGACGCCGCAGAGTTCGTAGCTCGCCCGTGTTGTCCGCAGTGAAGGTAGAGCACCGCAGGCCGGTGGTTTGTTACGCACGATGAGATCCCGACCGAAGTGGGAGGTGATCAACATGGACTTTATCACGTGATTACCTCGCACTCGTGAGGAGACATGATTCTATACGGGTTATCGCCGACAGTCGATTTAAATCAGCCCACTTTCTTCCCGTTAGGACGACTTTTTCTACCGAGGATTATGCCGACTTTACATCCGAGAGATCGCCGATCGCATGGAGTCCCTATTTTGATCATATCGCATGCAGGAGCCCGCCATGCCTAACTCGGAGGTCCTTCCAAAGGTTTAGGGACGCGCGTGAGCTCGAGTAATCGCATTCCATCCACGCATGCACGGACAGCAGAGCGCACTATCCGCACTTCGAGGATATGCCGCGAGCCCGTGTTATTGACTTCGTGGGTAGCCGAGGATCATTTGCCTCTAGTTGAGTTCGCAGATAATAATAGCTACCACTCCAAAGATTCGATGGCGCCTTATGAGGCCTTGTATGAGGAAGTGCGATCGCGATAGTTGGTTCGACGTGGGCGTGCGCAGCTAGTGGGACCAGATTTGGTGCAAGCAGTGTTGGATAAGGTTGTCACGACTGCCCGGTTCGTGGATCGTGCCTTACCCGGCACCCAAGTAGTCATACATCGTAGAAAATCACGAACATAAAATAATAACATAAGCCAATGCAATAAGACAATGTTGAAATAAGAAGATAGGCTAACCAAAACGGTTACCTTCAAGATATACACAACAATTTGAACAGCTACATCCCATTACAACCCCGCCCACAACAAGATTTCATGCACTTACGAATGATATGACAACAACGACGGATGGCCCCGCCATACCCCCGAATGTAAGCACCTACGACAACAGGGGACTATACTAAGATAAGCCTCCGAGAAACGGAGCTTTCCCAAACGCCGAATCGGACTCCTAAGAGCGAGGATCAACGATCGCGTACCTTTACCGCTGCATGAACGCAGCTTCGGGCGAGGTCAAGATAACAGTACCAAGTATGTGAAATCAAAATATCAGAGATGAAATCATAGCGCTATATAAAACAGAGACATGTATGATAACCAAACTATAGTTCACAATAAATAAGCAACATGTTGTCGTGGACTCACGCCTCAAAGTCACCACTAAATATAACTACGGGTCTCACGCCCACAACATCAATCATGCCCGTGGAATACCTTCCTCATCGGCATCCATGATATAAAAGCATCAAGGAATACACATGAACACCGTGTCCCACCGTGTCCTAATAAAACCGCATGGTAAGTACAAGGCATAGCCGACTACTAAAACCCACAAGACTAACAAGGTCATAAATCAGATTATGAGATCTGCTCTGCATCATTACATGATCAAAGCCGCCACTCGCTCGCAGATCTAATGTGCGCGCTTAGCCTCGAACTCTCCGCAGCCCGCATAGGCCAAACTCATAGGCCCGCATGAGGTATAACCTCGCATCGAGGGTAGCTACTCCGCATCCGCCTCGACTCGCAGTCAGATGGCCACATAGCATCGCATGACCATAAAGGTCGCACACTAACTCGAACTCTCGTAGCTCCGCATAGCCCTCGGGACCCGCATGAGGTATCCTCGAATCATAGGTCACAGCACTACCGAAGTTTACCCCGCATCGGAGGCGCCTAACCTCCGTAAACAAGTCAAGGCGTGAGTGGTACAATACCAACATAACGACCGATAGTTAAACAACTTAAACGCAATGATGGAAACCCCTTTACACAAACATCACAAGATACTAACACACGTAGATCCTAGCATGTTTACTTAACAAATCAACAAGAAAGTATTACAAGGCTATCACAAACCAACATAATCAAGTTATACACACAAGGTACTTTCTACTATATGATTAACAAGATCGGGTTTTTATCCCCAAAGTACTTCATACATTAACTCTTTAAAAGATACGTTACTTTCACAAAAGTCACACAATACCCGTAGTATATGAAAATAGAGTTATTATCTTTTGAAGTAAATCAAAACACTTCTCTTTGTAAAATCAAGTAACAACATTCTTTTCCAAACGTTTCGAGTTTGCCTAATTTCAATTACTCAAGTTTCTCATTTTCGAAAGGTTTCGTAGTTCATAGTTTTAATCCTTTAAAACAATTTGAGAAACATATGCCTTATATGTGAGTATGTTATTCTTGTTCATAATCAATCTTATTAAGCAGCCATGATCTAGGGAATGTAATATCATTTTGTCTCATCTTAGCTTCTATGCAGATGGAGGTTTCTACTGGTTTTAATAATACTTCATTAATCAAAACATTTCCCTTTATTAACGCTGCAGTGGTTTGTCGATACTCATTCTGATTTCCGAAATCAGTAAAACATTATTCCTTTTAAAAACCAAGTACTCATTACTCACGAATGAGGTTTCACACAGAATTCATATTAATTTAATTAAGTCAAGTCTCTTATCTTTTAAGATCAAGTCTCTTAACTTTTAAAATCAATAAATCATTCATTTTATCTCTTTTAAGCCGTTATACCTAACTTCCCATAAAGCTATTATAACTCTTAAGTTTTTAAAACCACAAAGCATTTTCTTACCTACATAAAGCAGTTATAACCAATTTCCCATAAAGCCGTTATAACACTTTTATGTTTTAAACCAATCAAATACATTTAACACATGACGCTTCACCGTATTACATAGTTATACACATATCATGCTAGAAAAGATAGGAAGAGGTTCACATACCTCGCGACGATTATCGACTAATAGCAAAACGCCCAAGTACCTCAAACCGTCGCTACTCCTTAAGCTAAGATCGCGCCACACATAGTACTTCAACCTATAAGGCCACAAGGCGCTTATTAACATCTAGATCTTATCGTAGAACTTTCTACGTAAAATTCGCAAGACCACCCCGCAACCGCAGAAATCTCCTCCTCTATCGAGGCCGCCATCAAGCCAACCAGTGGGGTTTATACATCTAACCGACGTATACAATTCTACTACACGTAAAAGCTACACAAGTCTCATCAGAATACACCCCTATGTAATTACAGCTCGCTTCTTTCTTTAAATTCAGCTTAAGTCAAAAGACATTGCCGCAAAGTTATGTTCATTCTATATATAGTATACTTCAACTATATATTCCTACAACATGTAATTCCAATTACAATAGGGGACAAGATATTTACCTCGATAAGCCCAAAATTATCCAAGTTTAATGTCGCTCCCGAGCAAGGTTTAGCTCCTACCCGCGCGCCTCCAACCCGCTCCAAACAACCCTTAGAAGTTCTACGCAACTTACTTAACACTTCACACGACCAACCGGTCTGGATCGTGCCTTACCTGCACCCTAGTGATACAACATCGAGAAAATCAGCGAAATAAAAACATGAACATGAAACAAGATACATCATAAGAAAATAAGCCAAAAAAAACGGTCGCCTTCAAGTATATAAAAAACCGAACAGCTTAAAATCCTTTACAACACCGCCACAACAAGATTTCTGCACTTAAGAATGTAATAACAACTATAACGGACAGGCTCCGCCATACCTCGAATGTACAAGAACCTACAACTCGTGGAAACATACCAAAAGATAAGCCTCCGAGAAACGGAGCTTCCCAATACGAATCGAGATCCTATGAGCGAGGATCCACAACCGATGTACTTCTACCGCGGATGAACGCAGCCCCGGCGAGGTCAAGATAACAGTACCAAGTATGTGAAATCAAAAATACCGTAATGAAATCACATTTCTTCATTTTATAAAACCTTTGCGATAAGTAAACAAGATGCAAGTAAGTGGACGACATCCCCGAATAATCACTCACACATAACTATGGGTCTCACGCCCATAATATCACTCATGCCCATGGAACTCATTCTCATCACGGCAGCACATGATGTAAAACAACACCCATATGTGAACTCAACACTAGATCCCGCTCGCTATCAAACCGACGGGCTAAGTAGAATCGCCTATACCGCATCCAAAAGCTAGTCATAAAACTTCACGCAAGGTACTAAGCTAATTACTGATCCAAAAGCTAGCCACGCAATCGCCGAGGCAAGTACCAAAGCTAACGCATTCTAGCCAACCGCCTCACGAGATACGACCGAGGCAAGTATCGTAACCTATCTACCGCAGGCTACCGATACACGAAATGACCGTAACAAGTATCTAAAGTGTGCCGAACCACACGCATAAATCAAGCCCGTGATCGCCGTCATCGCGCAAGCTTCATGGATTAGCGGTCCATGGACTAACAATATGAACCTCACAATGACCGCATGCCCCGGCATCTCACCTCGGAAGTCATGGCCATGAAACCATCCTACTGGACGCATGCCCGTGGAACATCCATCACGTCAGCATGTCCAAAGGAATAACAAGATGATACTCGCGCGGACGATACTGTGGAAAATCCAACGCACAAGATGTCCAACAATCAATCGATAACCGCCTCCCAGAGTCACTAAGAAGACATCAACAAAACACTTGCACATCAAAGACTATCACGACAAGCATAGGCAAGTTCAACATACATACATACATATTTATCAACAATCCGGGTTTCAAACCCAAAATACTACATACTTTCATTCTTTCAAAAAAAGACCTCTTTTTACTTAAAAGCCACATGATACTAATACTCGTAGTATTAAAACACGTTTCCCTTTTTAAACCAAATTACTACACCTTCGTAAAATCTTTATAAGATTTTTAAAATCAAGTACTCTATACTTTTAAAACTAAGTGCTTTTCTTTTAAAACAACAACAAGTGTTCTTTTAAAACCCAAATAACTTTACTCTTTTCAAAACAAGTAACCTATACTTAAATCAAGCTACTTCTCTTTTCCAAAAAAACAAGTCGTTATAAGTCAAGTCTCTTGTCTTTCAAGATCAAGTCTCTTAACTTTCAAAATCAAGTCGCTGATACCAAACCAAATCTTCCTTTCATTTTCATAAAGTCGTTATAACTAACTTCCCATAAAGCCATTATAACACTTTATGTTTTAAACAAACAAAATCCATTTCACACACGTACGTCTACCGTACTATATAGTTTACAACAATCATGCTCAAGAGTATAGGAAGAATCACATACCTTTTAGCTTAAGCCACAAGCCAAGTCAAGTATGTCGCGCGTAGAAGATCCACCTATAAAGGCCACAATATATCTATCAATCTCTAGTTCTCTTCGTAGAATATTTAAGTAAACAGCCTCGATTCTACGTAAAATTCGCAAAGACTCTCCCCGCCATCACACAAATCTCCTCCTATCCGTGCCCGCTACTGTGCCAACAACTCCTGTGGATTACACGTCTACCCGGACTTGTTCAATTCTGCTTCACAATAATACTACACAAGTCTACTGTAAGTACAATCCAATGTAAATACAGTTCAATCCTTTATAAACATCCTTCCAATATAATATACTCAAGTATAACTACTACAACATGTAATATCCAATTACAATAGGGGGGACATAGATCATTACCTCGATAAGCCCAAAATTATCCAAGATATATGTCGATCCTGAACAACGTTTAGCTCCAAATCCTTACGCTCCAACCCGCTCCAAGCAACCCTTAGAAGTTTCTAAACAACTTCTCAAAAATACTTCCACCAAGCTAGGAAGATTTTTCTAGGGTTTCACTTTACGACTATTGGAATAAACTAGTATTTCCGGGCTCCTAGTATTGAAATAACTTGGAATACTACTAGGGATACTAGGCTAAGGTATTTGGTATTATACAACAATACCCAAAGTATTCTACACAAGGGGGAGAGGGGCGGACGAAACACCACAAAGAGGGAGGGAGTATTTTGCCCTTGAAAGGCTTTCAGTGAGGATGAAATACTCTTCAACTTAAGGGGCTATATATGTAAGATTCAAGGGTTAGGATCAAGCAAGGTGTGTGGTCAAGATTGGGCCATGCAGGTGTGGGTCCCACCACAACACATGGCCAACGAATATGTCAAGGCCAAAATCGGCCAGTAGTAGCGACAGTGGCCAGCCACTTGTCACACCATTTCGCCCACATGGCCACACAAGGGGTGACACGTGTCGCCCGATTCGCCCAAAATATTTCATCTTCCGAAATATCCAAAATGCCTAAACCTCAAAACAAAGCGGCCCCACAAAATCAGAATTTCTCCCGTGGGCCCCACGTGACCATTTCTGAAAATAAAATCTCAAAATTCTAATATAATCCAAGAAGCCCAAATACCAAATCTGGGAATCCAATTCTCATTAACAAACCTTTTTCTTCACAAAAAACCGGAAACTTTTCCGTCGAAAAAAATCACATCTTCCTTTCTTTCCAAAATTTCTGTCGTATACTCGTACGTACGTCCTCACATACATACCCTGGAACTACGGGGTATAACATTCTTCCTCCCTTAGAAACATTCGTCCCGAATGTTCCTTCGAAGTCTCCAAACACACGTGTGCCGGTATAGTCTCCACAACTATACTTACAAAACCGATCATGCCACCAATGGCCAGAATGTAACATGTGCGCAAAACTCAAATCCAAGCCAACGAGGAAACACCCCTATCATCACAAAAAAAAAAACTCACACCCATGGTCTAAAGGATACTCCCTTCGCATCTTCACTTCACAAAAGGAATGATCGTTACCGTTCTCATAACACATTGTTCGCTTCTTTTCTTACTCGTCGCATCTTTCGACACTCGAACTCTTTCTAGTACACGCATTCACACTTCCGCCATTGCTTCGCCTACAACCCCGAGTTACTACCTTCACACTCGGTCATCTTACTAGCTTCAATTTCTTCTAAGGCCGTTCCCGGCCTTCACGATCCGATTCTAGTCGAACACATCCACGAACTCATACGATGGTTACCTAAACTTGGGCCTAACACTCTCGTGACACTATCACATAGCGGGACCACCACAAATTGATCCCACCCTATTCTGGGCTGCGGGTTGACCCGCCATCTGGCCTCAACCCGACCCATTTCGCGCCAAACCTTGTTCCCCGATCCGGAACAATCTCACTAATCAAGTCAATAAAACCTAGTGGTCTTCTTAGCTCAACTATCCTCTTATAATTCACACCCCTCAGGGACTTATCACGCAATTATACCCCACGTATACTATGCACTCCAACAAAGGTCAAATCGCAAACAAAATCTTTTACCCAAGACGGCCTCACCTCTAAGGTCTCCACGTATAATATTCTAGGGCTCACAATGTCTATGTACCCAACTTCCCCTTTACTAACCGGGCCTCTAAATCACAATTAACATAATACATAGCACAGCATCACATCATCAATGCATACTAGTCTCTAGAGTGTAAAGGATATACCTGAAATCAAAAAGGCGGTTCCAAGGACCGCTAGAACTGGGAGCTTCCACCACGACTCGCTCGCTCGCCGTGTATGAACACCCCGCCTAGCCGCCGGGTGAAGAACCCGCAATCGATCCCGAAGGCCGAAGTCTCAACATCCGCGCACCTCGTCGGACAATTCTTCGCTAAACGGCCCGCCGCCGCATGTAAAACAAACTCTCAAAACCGCGACACTTCGCACGGGTTTTACCACACCGACACACCGAGGTTGGGGTGGCTTCATCCGCCAACACTCCCGCTTCCTCAAAACTCAACCCCGAGCCCCGACCGCCTCAAGATCAGAGGACCACTCAGACCGGGCAGAGGTGCATATCTAGTTCGCCGCGCGCGTCCGCCTTGAAAGTTGCCAAAGGACCCCGCCGCCCCGGCCTTCTTCTCGGTATTCGTCAATCCGCTTGCCTCCGTGCCTCACACCCTAGTGCATGAGTCAGATGCGGGCAATGTCCATGCCCGGCCAAGCGATACACCAACAAGACTCGCCAAGTAGTCATCAAGCCCTCGTGACGTAGTGGTGCACTCGCCCTCCATATTAGCTACTAACGCAGGACATACCGAGCCAACGAGTCGAACTCTACGTTGTACTCCAATCGCGCGCCCTCCTCGCTCTCAAAGATCGTAAACCTGTCGCCCGCGTTCTCCTCATCCGCGGAGGCAAGAAATGGCCGAGAAACGCCCGAGAACTCGTCCCAAATAGCCGAGGCGCATGCTCCCGGGACAGCTCCCACGATCAAACTACGATCATGCGGTATCACGCAACCGATGCGAATCAAGATCACGACTCGTCTCCAAGCCTTGATCACTCGCGACGATCCTTCAGAATCGACGGATGAACTCCTGCGATCATCCTCGTGCCTCGACCCATAACTCGCGGGCTACAACTCGTAAAATCCCGTAGCCTCAAACTATCCGACCGGGTGAACTACGGCTACCGAATCGAACCGCCGTGATCCATCCTATCCTCATGTTCGCCGCGATCTCGCTAGTAATCGGGCCATCTCTTTGTAACCCATCTCCCCGCCTCCGCATCGTGGACCGAGGCTCAAGCACCGTGGTCTCGCAGCCACCGCCGCGCTCTAAACTCTGCTGGGCGGCGCTACAAAACTCGCCGTCAAGCACTATCTCAGTAATGACCGCTCGCGCTCGTACTCTCTCAGATCCTACTAGCGCCTCCTTCACGCTTTGCCTTCTTCGGGCTCAAGGTTGCCTTACGTGGAGGCATAATCGCGTAAAAGAATACGCTGTAAGGAGTCCAACTTACAACATGCCTCTAAGGCACGATCTCGGAGTGAGAAGAATGGAAATCAATCCTAAATGTCTCGCAGCCTCGATTATAGATGTGCACAACACACCGATAATCAAGACTCTACTGTAGACACGGTCAGACACTTTCCGAGCACTAATCGCTTCGATACCACTTTTGTCACGACCAACCGGCCCGTGGATCGTGCCTTACCCCGCACCCTAGTGATACAACATCGAGAAAATCAGCGAAATAAAAACATGAACATGAAACAAGATACATCATAAGAAAATAGCCAACCAAAACGGTCGCTTTCACGTATATATAAACCGAACGCTTAAAATCTTTACAACATCGCCACAACAGCATTACATGCACTTCTAAGAATGTAATAACAACTATGACGGACAGGCCTCGCCATACCCTGAATGTACAAGAACCTACAACTCGTGGAAACATACCAAAAGATAAGCCTCCGAGAAACGAGCTTCCTAATACGTTGAATCGAGATCCTATGAGCGAGGATCCACAACCGATGTACTCTACCGCAGATGAACGCACTTCCGGCGAGGTCGCATAACAGTACTAAGTATGTGAAATCAAAAATACCAGAATGAAATCACATTTCTTCATTTTATAAAACCTTTGCGATAAGTAAACAAGATATGCCAAGTAAGGACGACATCCCCGAATAATCACTCACACATAACTATGGGTCTCACGCCCATAATATCACTCATGCCCATGGAACTCATTCTCATCGCGGCAGCATATGATGTAAAACAACACCCATATGTGAACTCAACACTAGATCTCGCTCGTCTATCAAACCGACGGGCCAAGTAGAATCGCCTATACCAGATCCAAAAGCTAGTCATAAAACTTCACTGCAAGGTACTAAGCTAATTACGGATCCAAAGCTAGCCACGAATCGCCGAGGCAAGTACCAAAGCTAACGCATTCTAGCCAACCGCCTCACGAGATATGACCGAGGCAAGTATCTCAAGCTATCTACCGAGGCTACCGATACACGAAATGACCGAACAAGTATCTAAAGTGTGCCTCAACCACACGCATAAATCAAGCCCGTGATCGCCGTCATCTGCGCAAGCTTCATGGATTAGCGGTCTATGGACTAACAATCAACCTCACAATGACCGCATGCCCCGGATCTCACCTCGGAAGTCATGGCCATGAAACCATCCTATCGACGACGCCTGGAACATCCATCACGCCAAGATGTCCAAAGGAATAACAAGATGATACTCAGGTGGACGATACTGTGGAAAATCCAACGCGTCAAGATGTCCAACAATCAATCGATAACCGCCTCCCAGAGTCACTAAAGACATCAACAAAACACTTGCACATTAAAGACTATCACGACAAGCATAGGCAAGTTCAACATACATACATACATATTTATCAACAATCCGGTTTCAAACCCAAAATACTACATACTTTCATTCTTTCAAAAAAGACCTCTTTTACGTAAAAGCCACATGATACTAATACTCGTAGTATTAAAACACGCTTTCCTTTTAAACCAAATTACTACACCTTCGTAAAATCTTTATAATATTTTTAAAATCAAGTACTATACTTTTAAAACTAAGTGTTTTTCTTTAAAACAACAACAAGTGTTCTTTAAAACCCAAATAACTTTACTCTTTTCAAAACAAGTAACCTATACTTAAATCAAGCTACTTCTTTTCCAAAAAAACAAGTCGTTATAAGTCAAGTCTCTTGTCTTTCAAGATCAAGTCTCTTAACTTTCAAAATCAAGTCGCATACCAAAACCAAATCTTCCTTTTATTTTCATAAAGTCGTTATAACTAACTTCCCATAAAGCCATTATAACACTTTATGTTTTAAACAAACAAAATCCATTTCACACACGCACGCCTACCGTACTATATAGTTTACAACAATCATGCTCAAGAGTATAGGAAGAATCACATACCTTTTAGCTTAAGCCACAAGCCAAGTCAAGTATGTCGCGTAGAAGATCCACCTATAAAGGCCACAATATATCTATCAATCTCTAGTTCTCTTCAGAGAATATTTAAGTAAACAGCCTCGATTCTACGTAAAATTCGGCAAAGACCTCCCCGCTATCACACAAATCTCCTCCCCTATCCAGGCCCGCTACCAGGCCAACAACTCCCAGGGGATTACACGTCTAACCGGACGTGTTCAATTCTGCTTCACAATAATACTACACATCCTTCCAATATAATATACTCAAGTATAACTACTACAACATGTAATATCCAATTACAATAGGGGGGACATAGATCATTACCTCGATAAGCCCAAAATTATCCAAGATATATGTCGATCCTGAACAACGTTTAGCTCCAAATCCTTACGCTCCAACCCGCTCCAAGCAACCCTTAGAAGTTTCTAAACAACTTCTCAAAAATATTTCCACCAAGCTAGGAAGATTTTTCTAGGGTTTCACTTTACGACTATTGGAATAAAGTAGTATTTCCGGGCTCCTAGTATTGAAATAACTTGGAATACTACTAGGGATACTAGGCTAAGGTATTTGGTATTATACAACAATACCCAAAGTATTCTACACAAGGGGGAGAGGGGCGGACGAAACACCACAAAGAGGGAGGGAGTATTTTTGCCTTGAAAGGCTTTCAAGTGAGGATGAAATACTCTTCAACTTAAGGGGGCTATATATAGAAGATTCAAGGGTTAGGATCAAGCAAGGTGTGTGGTCAAGATTGGGCCATGTGTGTGTGGGTCCCACCACAACACATGGCCAACGAAATAGGCTACCAAGTGTCAAGGCCAAAATCGGCCAAGTGAGTAGGTGCCACTTGTCACACCATTTCGGCCCACATGGCCACACAAGGGGGTGACACGTGTCGCCCCCCGATTCGTCCAAAATATTTCGTATTCCGAAAATATCCAAAATGCCGGAAACCTCAAAAACAAAGCGGGCCCCACAAAACCGTAAATTTCTCCCGTGGGCCCCACGTGACCATTTCTGAAAATAAAATCTCAAAATTCTAATATAATCCAAGAAGCCCAAATACCAAATCTGGGAATCCAATTCCCATTAACAAACCTTTTTCTTCACAAAAAACCGGAAACTTTTCCGTCGAAAAAAATCACATCTTCCTTTCTTTCCAAAATTTCTGTCGTATACTCGTACGTACGTCCTCACATACATACCCTGGAACTACGGGGTATAACAACTTCAACCGACTATGAAGGTTTTCCTTAGGGTTTCGTTTTGTGGCTAAAGGAAAGTATAATAGTATTTTCCGGGCTTTTCGTATAGAGGGTACTTTGGAAATACTACAAGGTATTTGGGCTAAAGTATTTGGGCATAACAACAACACTTGGAGAGTATTCCTCTACCAAGGGGGGTAGTATTTCGACTAGCACAACTAGGCTAGGGGGAGGGGGTTCTCGGCTAGAACCACTAGGCAAGGGGGTTTCGCCAGAGGATTTTCTCAAAGGGAGGATGGTGTTGGACGAGAACACTACTAGGAGAGGGGGAGGATTTTAACACTTAGAAAGTATTTGTGGATGAAGAAAGTCTTCAACTTAGAGGGGTATTTATAGGTCAAGTAAAGGCCAACCAATGGCCAAGATCATGCCAAGTGCAAGGCAAGTGTAAGGCCAAGATCAAGCCAAGTACACCTTATCCATCTACCACACCAACTTGCACAAATATCCTACCTAACCCAAGGCCACCTTTTTCGTCCATGCCGCCCCAACCTTCCTTCCAATGTGAGGGTGACACATGTCACCCTCCCGTTGGTCCAAAATATTTCGCCTCTAAAAATCCGCAAAAATTAAAAATGACATAGCCTAATTTTCCTTCGCAAGTCTTGTAAAACGCTTCATTTAAAAACGACTCTAACCGTGTTGTGCACAAAATAAATCGCCCAAGCCACTTTAAAGTTCAAATTTTTCTACGCACGCCCCACGCATATACTGAAATACGGTATAACATTCTCCTCCTTAGAAACATTCGTCCCGAATGTTCCTTCTAAGTCTCAAAACAACGTGCGCCAGTATAGTCTTCACTACTATACTTACGAGAACAATCCTGCCACACCTGGCCACAGAAAAACCTGCGCAAAATACTTACATCCAAGTCCATGAGGAAACACCTCTAACATCACAAAAGCCCTTATCCGAGGTCTAAAATATAAACTTCCTTCGCACCTTCTCCTTACAAAAGAAATGATCACATCTATGCTCGCCATACATGCTCGCTTCTTCCTTTACGTGTCGCACTTTCTCGCACACTCGAACTCTTTCTCATAACTTACCATGTTTCAAGTATCGCATCAATTTCAAAAAATCTCTGGTTATCGCTTCCAACTTGATCATCATAATCGAAAACTCGATGGATCTCCGATACTTTTCCGAACCTAACAACATGACGGCGATCGACATACCGCCTCCCAAGTCGGACGGCAAAGCTAATATATAGGCAACCTGGCCTACTCTTCGCATGACCTAAAAAGGCCCAAAGTAACTCGGGCTAAGTTTCCTCTGTTTTCCAAAACTCGTCACGCCCATTCCGGGGTGGTACCTTCAAGAAGACCCACCGTCAACCTGAACTCCAAGCGTTGTCGCAGATTATCCGCACGACTTATGTTGACTCTACGTTGCCAATAACCTCTTCTGGATAAGCTTCACCCTATCCACATCCTGCTGAACACGTATGAACCCACTATCTGAACCTTGCCAACGTCGAACCAATCGACCGGCAACTTACACTTCCGCCCCTACCAGGCGTCACAAGGCGATATCCGAACACTGAAATGGTAGCTATAAAACATTTCCCCAACAGGAGACAACAATCCTCACAACTACCCTCAAATCAAAACACCGCCCGAGGATTTAATACGATACGGAGACTCACCTGAGTTCCTAACCCTGCTTGGTAAAACTTCCAGAAAATGAAAAATAGTCAGAATCTGGCTCCACCGCTCGACATAAGGTGAAAGCAGCACTCGCAGCCATACAACCTTCCTGATACGATCATCTCGCATAACCCTCTGCCGAGTAAACGGTCCTGACTAAAAGACCGGACGGTGACCCATCGCCCGACCATCGTCGATCGCATCCACGAACTTGTACGCTGTTAATCAACTTGGGCCTAACACCTCGTGACCTACCACAAGGCGACCACCACAACCGACCCCACCACCATACAAAGCCGCGGGTTGACCCGCAACAAGGCCCCAACCCGACCCGGCGACGCCAAGAAACACTAGCTCCCAAGGAACAATCTCACTAATCACGTTACGAAACCTAGCGGTCTTCTTAGCTCAACTACCCTCTTCATTCCACACTACTCAGGGACTTATCCCACAAACATAGCTCACGTGCACTATGCACTCCGATAAGGGTTAAACACAAATGTAATCTTTTACTCAAGATTACCCTGCCTATAAGGTCTCCACGTATAAAGCTCTAAGGCTTACACTTTTCCTATCCCTCAATCTTTCCCGCACTAACCATGATCTCTAATCACAATTAACACATCGCTATCGTAACATAGCACTTAAGATATACTTATCTTATCACACTAATCTCTGAGGTTAAAGATATGCCTGACCCATCGCTTCACTCCCTTTGTCGTCTAATCAAACCTCGCCTGCAGGCGATACCAGTGGAAGGTAACGAACTACCCACCGATCCTGAAGGCTGAGTCCTCCCACTTGCATCCTTCCTACTAGGACATCCTTTCGACACATGGCCCTGTCGGCCGCAGGTAAAACAAGTACCAACTAAAAGACGACATTCCCCGGAATGACGCCTGTCACACTGTGAATACTGGGGAAAAACTAAATCCACCGAACCTACGTAGCCGTGAACCGAAACTCGAGCTCGACCAACTCCTGCATAGTCCGAACGTCACGAACATCGTGGAGGACCACTCAGACCGGCGGAGGTGCATATCTAATCTCACGCGAGGCGATTCGCCAAAGTTACCAAAGGACCTTGCTCGCCTCTTCTCGCCTCGTTAACCTGCCGATCTCTACGTTTCTCGGCTTGTCGCGCATAAGCCCGCATACGTGCCATGCTCAAGCCTAATCAAGAATTACTCTTGTACAACCTCTCTTAGATAGTCATCAAGACTCGCGTACATCGGTATACACTCGGGCAACAAATCCATACTAGTAACAGATCGCCTCTCGCAATCTATAATCTCTGCTCTTGGCCGTGGAACTGGCGTTCAAATGTCATGACCGCAGAGGAATCGCCGTGCGGCAAACTCTGGCCGGGCGATGTCACGTAACTCCCAAATGAAGCACCACCTCGTGATGATTGGGCCTGTGCTGCCAGAACCCTCTCAGATTTACTCGCGCCTCCTCACGCTTTACCCTCTGCCCGGCTTTGCCTACGCGAGGCATATCGGTAGTGGAAAGAAATACGTTAGAGGGTCCAACTTACAACACGGCTCTAAGGCACGATCTCGTGAGTGAGAAGAATAGAAACCAATCCTAAATATCCTATAGCCTCCGATTATTGGTGCACAACACGCCGATAATCAAGACTTCATCGATACTGGCGTCAGACACTTTCCGAGGATTAATCGCTCGATACCACTTTTGTCACGACTGTTCGGGCGTGGATCGTGCCTTACCCGGGCACCCAAGTAGTCATACATCAGAGAAAATCAGCGGAACATAAAATAATAACATGAAGCCAATGCAATAAGAAAATGAAATAAGAAGATAGGCTAACCAAAAACGGTTACCTTCAGTATATACAATAACAATTTGAACAGTTACATCCCATTACAACCCTGCCCACAACAGATTACTGCACTTAAGAATGATATGACAACAACGACGGACAGGCCCCGCCATACCACGAATGTAAGCACCTACGACAATAGGGACTATACCAAGATAAGCCTCCGAGAAACGGAGCTTTCCAAACGCCAATCGTGACCCTAAGAGCGAGGATCAACGATCGTGTACCTTTACTCGCAGATGAACGCAGCCCCAAGGAGGTCAAGATAACAGTACCAAGTATGTGAAATCAAAATATCAGAAATGAAATCATAGCGCTATATAAAACAGAGACATGTATGATAACCAAACTACGCTCACAATAAATAAGCGATATGTCAAGTCGTGGACTCACGTCCTCAAAGTCACCACTCAAATATAACTATGGGTCTCACGCCACAACATCAATCATGCCCGTGGAATACCTTTCCTCATCGCCTGCGATCCATGATATAAAAGCATCAAGGAATACACATGAACACCGGGTCCCACCGTGTCCTAATAAAACCGCATGGTAAGTACGAAGGCATAGCCGACTACTAAAACCCACGCATCAACAAGGTCATAAATCAGATCATGAGATCTGTCTAGACCGTCACATGATCAAAGCTGGCCACTCGCCCGCAGTATCTAATGTGCGCGTCTAGCCCTGGAACTCTCCGCAGCTCCGCATAGGCCAAACTCATAGGCCCGCATGAGGTATAACCCCGCATCGAGGGTAGCTACTCCGGCGTCCGCTGGACTCGCAGTTCGCATGGCCACATAGACCGCATGACCATAAAGGCCGCACACTAACCTGGAACTCTCGTAGCTCCGCATAGGCCCCTGGGACCCGCATGAGGTATCCTCGAATCATAGGTCACACAGACCCGCCTGAGTTTACCCCGCATCGGAGGGCAGCTTAACCTCCGGAAACAAGTCAAGGTGAGTGGTACAATACCAACATAACGGCTGGTAGTTAAACAACTTAAACGCAGTCGAGGGGAAACCCCTTTACACAAACATCACAAGATACTAACACACGTAGCATCCTAGTATGTTTACTTAACAAATCAACAAGAAAGTATTACAAGGCTATCACAAACCAACATAATCAAGTTATACACACAAGGTACTTTCTACTATATGATTAACAAGATCGGGTTTTTATCCCCAAAGTACTTCATACATTAACTCTTTAAAAGATACGTTACTTTCACAAAAGTCACACAATACCCGTAGTATATGAAAATAGAGTTATTATCTTTTGAAGTAAATCAAAACACTTCTCTTTGTAAAATCAAGTAACAACATTCTTTTCCAAACGTTTCGAGTTTGCCTAATTTCAATTACTCAAGTTTCTCATTTTCGAAAGGTTTCGTAGTTCATAGTTTTAATCCTTTAAAACAATTTGAGAAACATATGCCTTATATGTGAGTAGGTTATTCTTGTTCATAATCAATCTTATTAAGCAGCCATGATCTAGGGAATGTAATATCATTTTGTCTCATCTTAGCTTCTATGCAGATGGAGGTTTCTACTGGTTTTAATAATACTTCATTAATCAAAACATTTCCCTTTATTAACGCTGCAGTGGTTTGTCGATACTCATTCTGATTTCAAATCAAGAAACATTATTCCTTTTAAAAACCAAGTACTCATTACTCACGAATGAGGTTTCACACAGAATTCATATTAATTTAATTAAGTCAAGTCTCTTATCTTTTAAGATCAAGTCTCTTAACTTTTAAAATCAATAAATCATTCATTTTATCTCTCTTAAGCCGTTATACCTAACTTCCCATAAAGCTATTATAACTCTTAAGTTTTTAAAACCACAAAGCATTTTCTTACCTACATAAAGCTGTTATAACCAACTTCCCATAAAGTCGTTATAACACTTTTATGTTTTAAACCAATCAAATACATTTAACACATGTACGTCTACCGTAATACATAGTTATACACATATCATGCTAGAAAAGATAGGAAGAGGTTCACATACCTCGCGACGATTATCGACTAATAGCAAAACGCTCCAAGTACTTCAAACCGCCGGCTACTCCTTAAGCCAAGTAGATCGCGCCACACATAGTACTTCAACCTATAAGGCCACAAGGCGCTTATTAACATCTAGATCTTATCGTAGAACTTTCTACAGAAAATTCGGCAGCACCTCCCCCCCCCGCAACCGCGTAAATCTCCTCCTCTATCGAGGTCGGCTATCAAGCCAACCAGGGGGGGGGGGGGTTATACATCTAACCGGACGTATACAATTCTACTACACAGAAAAGCTACACAAGTCTACTGTAATACAGTCCTATGTAATTACAGTTCAGTTCTCTTTCTTTAAATTCAGGCTTAAGTCAAAAGACATTGCTGCAAAGCTATGTTCAGTTCTATATATAGTATACTTCAACTATATATTCCTACAACATGTAATTCCAATTACAATAGGGGGACAAGATATTTACCTCGATAAGCCCAAAATTATCCAAGTTTAATGGCGCTCCTGAGCAAGGTTTAGCTCCTACTCCGTGCGCTCCAACCCGCTCCAAACAACCCTTAGAAGTTCTACGCAACTTCTACTTAACACTTCAACCGACTATGAAGGTTTTCCTTAGGGTTTCGTTTTGTGGCTAAAGGAAAGTATAATAGTATTTTCCGGGCTTTTCGTATAGAGGGTACTTTGGAAATACTACAAGGTATTTGGGCTAAAGTATTTGGGCATAACAACAACACTTGGAGAGTATTCCTCTACCAAGGGGGGTAGTATTTCGACTAGCACAACTAGGCTAGGGGGAGGGGGTTCTCGGCTAGAACCACTAGGCAAGGGGGGGTTTCGGCCAAGGGATTTTCTCAAAGGGGGAGGGGGATGGTGTTGGACGAGACTCGCGTAGGGTAAATTCCGGCTATGCCATTTCTATTTTTTGCGGATTTTGCCGAGAGACGTAACACTTTGGACCAACGAGAGGGCGACACTTGTCACCCTCTAATTGATGGATGTGTGGGCGGTATAGGGCCGAATGGATGGACTATTTTGTCTTGGAGTTGGTAGGATATTTTGTGTGCAAGTTGGATAAGGTACACTTGCCCTAATCTTGACCTTACACTTGCCTAGCACTTGGCTAAATCTTGGCCATTGGTTGGCCATCCCTTGACCTATAAATACCCCTCTTAAGATGAAGAGTTCTTCATCCACAAACAAACTTTCCAAGTCTAAAATCCTTCCCTCTCCCTTGTAAGCCTTTTCGTCCAAACATTTCCCCCCTCCCCTTGTGAAGCTTGGCCGAGGCAACCTCCCCCCCTAGCTTAGCCGAAACCTACCCCCCCTCCCTTGGTAGAAAAGTGGCCTTCTAGTATTGTTATAATGCCCAAATACCCTAGCCCAAATCCCTTAGTACTAAGTAGAAGTTGTGAAGAACTTCTAAGGGTTCTTGGAGCTATCGGAGCGTACAAATTAGGAGCTAAACCTTGCTCAGGAGCGACGTTTATACTTGGATAATTTTGGGCTTACCGAGGTAAATAAACTTATCCTTCTTTTGTAATTAGAGAATACATACTGTAGAAGTATAGGAATAAGTATAAATACTTAGAAGGATATTACAGAATAGAATTGAACTGTTATCACAGTAGGAGGGTATAAAAGAAGAATAATTGAACTGTACTTACATAGGACTGTTTTCACAGTAGACTTATATAGCTCACCGGGTAGGGGAGTGCTGCCCGACTTTCCGTAGAATTGAGAACCCTCTGTTTAGAACGACCTACGGAGTAGTCTAGACTTTGATAGATGTCTGTGACTATTATAGGCTGATTCTCTGCGCGCGACATATTCGACTTGGCAGGTGGATTTCGCCAAGAAGGTATGTGATTCTTCCTATACTCTTGAGCATGATATTTTAAATATATATATAGTACGGTAGACGTACGTGTGTTAACTGAATAATAACTACGGCAATGTCTTTTGACTTAAGCCTAAATAATACTTACGGCAATGTCTTGCGACTTAAGCCTGAATAATAAAGATCTTAAAAAGTCTTTCAAAAGAATTATAAAACAGTTTTGAAAGAAGAAGAATATTTGTTCTTAAAACAAGAAGCTTAAGGGTTATACTAGCTTTATGGGAAGTTAAGTATAACGGCTTAAGTTTTATAAAAAGGAACAGTTTACTTATGTGTTTATAAAAGACTTGTATTGATTTCTGAAAGGTATAATAAGATGGTTTTGATGAGTAGACATATTGTGATGCTATGTGTTAGTATCTTGTAACGTTTGTGTAAAGAGGTCAGTCTTACTTATGCTTATGTTGTTTAAACTATAAGCTGTTATGTTAGTACTATATCACTCACCTCTTGAGATGATACCGGGGGTTAAGTTGCCCTCCGATGCGGGGTAGACTCAGGCGGTCTGGGACCATGATTCGAGAATACCTCATGCGGGTCCAGGGGGCCTATGCGAGTCGCGAGTTCCGTGTTAGTGTGCGGGGTTATGCCTCATGCGGTCTATGTGGCCATGCGGACAACGAGTCCAGGACGATGCCGAGGAGTAGCTACCCTCGATGCGGGGTTATACCTCATGCGGGCCTATGTGAGTGGCCTATGCGGACTACGGGAGTCCAGGATTAGGCTTGCAGAATGATAATATGGGCGAGTGGCCCTGCTTCGATCATTCGCAGCCTAGAAAAGACCTGTTACAGTTTACCTATTGTTGCTCTTGTTTATAATGTGGCACTATGTGCGGTTACCTTGGTTGTTTTGTGCATATTTATAAAAATTGGTTTTAAATGATATGATTTCATTTAAGTACTTTACAGTTTCACATACTTAGTACCTGTTGTAATCGACTCTTCGGGCCGTTCATGCCGCAGTAAGGGCAAGCAGTGCTAGATCCACATCCTTAGGATCTCTTTGCGTTGGTGTCGAGCTCCATCTTCTCCGAGGCTCGACTTTGGTATGATCTCCCCTTGTAGATAATTTTGTATAGCCAGGTATGGCGGGCCCCGTCCCGCCATAGTTGTTTATCTTCAGAGGTCCAGAGTACTATTGTACACTGGGATGTAATCGCAAAAACTATGTTTATATATATATGCCGAAAGGCGACATTTTCTCACATAAAACTGTTTCTATTTTTATAATGTTTCCTGTCTTGTCTTATGTTCCGCTGATTACTCTGATGTATGACTACTTGGGTGCCCGGGTAAGGCACTACCACGCCCCGAACGTCGTGACAAAGAATGGCTTGTTCGATACTTATTCTTATTCGTGCCGTAAATTAGCCAATTCAACTTGGCTCCAAATACCTCCTAACGACTCTTACTAATCGCCACGACCGACCCTGGAAACGCGATCGGTGCCCTACCCGCACCCTGCCTGTATACATCAGAGAATAGCAGCGAAACATACACCACATAAACACATATGAAAACAAATGAAACATCACAGGCTAGCCGATAAGGCTGCCTTCCATAATATAAACAAAATCAAAAGTACAACTGTACAACTCAGTTCTTACAGCCCAACCACATATGTGAATACGCACTTCAGAATAACAACTGTGGCGGGACAGGGCCCCGCCATACCCCTGAATGTACATAAATCTACAACATCAGGGAAAAACTGTACCAAAAGAGACAAGCCTCCGGATGAATGGAGCTTCTGACGTCTGATAAGTGATCCTAAGAATGAGGATCCACCACCTGCTTACCCTTTCTCGCAAAGATGAACGCAGCCCCAGGAAGGGGTCAAGACACAATATGTACTAAGTATGTAAACCGAAAGTATCAGTAATTACAACATAAGTTTAAAACAAAGCCGGAGACATGTATGATAACAAAATTACAGTACACAGAGCCTTACTAACCATGAGAGTAAATCAAGGGAATACGTACAACATCACAATAGGAGACTCTCGATCATATCATGGGTAGCGAACCCATAGAAGCAGGTGGTATAACGTCTTGGGGTTTTTACCCCTCATTTATACTCTTACCCTGAAGCAGGTGGTATAACGTCTTGGGGGTTTTCCCCTCATTTATACTCTTACCCTGAAGCAGGTAATAAAGCAGGTGGTATAATGTCTTGGGGGCTTACCCCTCACTTATACTCTTATCCTGGAGAAGGTGGTATAGCGTCTTGGGGGTCTGCCCCTCACTTATACTCTTACCCTATCTCAAACCGGCCGTCATGCAATAAATAAGCAAGTTAGAAATCCCCCTAACTTCTTATTAGTCTTATTCATCTACACTCTCATTTTAGTTCACTTAAGGCACTAATATATTATATAAATCCGGGAGTTTAACCCAAAGTACTACGTACTTCTAATCTTTTAAAAATGACTCATTTTTATATAAAACTTCCAAGATACTATTAACCGTAGTATCAAGTCAAAATTACTTTTCAAGACAAGTCACAATACCTTTAGAAATAAAGTTAGGTTTTCAAATCAAGTGACTCCTTTTATTATATAACCTTAGGCAATTGATGCCTTAAAATCAAATTGCCTTTTCATTAAAATCAAGTCATTTATCTTTCCATAAAGCAAATATAACCAACTTCCCATAAAGTCATTATATTCACTTTATACCTTAGCCAAATACAATTTCCTATCCAAGGGACTTATACATTTAAAACGGAACAAGTATCAAATACTTTAAAACTCTTCAAGTCCCTTAACTTTAATAAAACTTAAGACATCCTTTATACTTTCAAAGAAGTGAGTTAATCTCCTAACTCACCCGACTTGGCTATTCATAAAACTAGTAAAAGATATCAAGGTCTCAGACGCTCACTGCACTATATACGTACAACTAGTCATGCTCAAAAGATAGGAAAAGTTCTACATACCTCGCCGGGTCAAACCACTTGCCAAGTACAAAGTCCCGCCCGTAGTATGTCAACCTATAATATTCACAATACGTCTATTAAAGCCTTACTTCAAACGTAGAATATTATAAGTGTCAAGTCGCTAAATTCTACGGAAAATCGGACAGCACCTCCTTTGTTTCTACTCACTTTGCCACCTTTTTCAAGGCCGAATACAATAACCAAACATGCCACATTTAAGGCCCAATCAATGCAATCAACAATAGGGGATTACACGCCTACTAGACGTGTAAAATTCCGCCCCACAATAGATATCAAATTGATACAACTTATTAGGCCAATTCGGCTAACTTGAATTACTACAACATCAATTCTTATCCGATTTTCATTTCAATCCAAGTTGTTAGCATAACATGGTACCAAGTCGCAATTGATTATAACTACTATAATCTTCAAGTAAGTAACATGCGACGATTTCTAATAAACGACCAATTAGTAATTCAACTTCAAGTGGCTTGTATAACATTTCGGATTTAAGCTACAAGCAATCCATAATACTTATAAACTTCAACCTATCAACTTCATGCTAGCAACAAGTAAAGCTAACAACAACAATAAATATTCTTGTAATACTTACAAGGGACAAGATTATACCTTAACGAATCTTAATCCAACTCCAAAACCGAAGTCGCTCCTTAGAAACTTAGAGCCTCTTCAAGACGCTTCAATCCGCTAGTTGAGACCCTTAGAACAACACCAACAAACTTTCTTCAAACTTCCAAACAAAACCTAGAAAGACAACTAGGTTTTCGTTTTGCGACTAACCCGTAAACTATCTTTTTCCAAGATTTTTCTATTGAGATATGTTTACAATACACTTAAGAACCTTGGTTTAAAGTGTTATACCCCGTATTTCCAGAGTATGTACGCGAGGGCATACGTACAAAAGTTTAGCCTTAAGGTTAGGCATTGGACGAAAAAGATTGGGCACACCTATCAAAAAGAATCGTTTTCCGACGAAACGTTTTACAAAACTTGCGAAGGGAAAATTCCGGCTATGTCATTTATTATTTTTGCGGATTTTTCCGAGAGACGAAACATTTTGGACCAACGAGAGGGCGACACTTGTCACCCTCTAGTTGGTGGACGTGAGGCGTCCATTTGGACGATTGGAATGGCTTTTTTGTCAAGGAGTTGGTAGGATATTTTTGTGTAGTAGATGGATAAGGACACTTGCCCAAATCTTGACCTTACACTTGCCTACCACTTGGCTTCATCTTGGCCATTGGTTGGCCTATAAATACCCCCCTTAAGATGAAGAGTTCTTCATCCACAAATCAATTTCCAAGTCTTGAAAAATCCCTCCCCTCTCTTGTAGTGTTTTCGTCCAAACACCCCCCCCTCTAGCCTAGTAGTCCTAGCCGAAACCTACCCCCCCTCCCTTGGTAGAAAGTTGTCTTCCAAGTATAGTCACTATTCCAAAATACCCTAGCCCAAATCCCTTATAGTATTTTAGTAGAAGTTGTGTAGAACTTCTAAGGGTTTCTTGGAGCTATCGAAGCGTACAAATTAGGAGCTAAACCTTGCTCAGGAGCGACATTTAACTTGGATAATTTTGGGCTTATCGAGGTAAATACTCTTGTCCTTCTATTGTAATTGGATATTACATATAAGAATAGTATAGACTTGAGTATAAGATACACTGAAGGATATTAAAGAATAAAATTGAACTGTAATCACAGTAGAAGGGTATACATAAGGAATAATTCAATCAGATTTACATGGATCGCTTTTTACTGAGACTTGAGTAGCTTGACGGGTAGGGAAGTCTGCCCAATTTTCCGTAGGATAGAGAACCTCTCGCTTAGAATCATCTGAGTAGTTCAGACGTTGATAGACGTGTCTGACTATTATAGGTTGATTTTCTGCGCGCGACATATTCGACTTGGCAGGTGGATTTCGCCGAGGAGGTATGTGATTCTTCCTATACTCTTGAGCATGATATTTTAAAGTATATATATAGTACGGTAGACGTACGTGTGTTAACTGAACGTAGCTTTACGGCAATGTCTTTTGACTTAAGCCTGAATAATAAAAATCTTAAAGTCTTTCAACAGAATTATAAATCAGTTTTGAAAGAAGAAGAATAATTGTTTTTAAAACAAGAAGCTTAAGAGTTATACTAGCTTTATGGGAAGTCAAGTATAACGACTTAAGAAAGATAAAAGGAACAGTTTACTTATGTGTTTATAAAAGACTTATATTGATTTATGGAAAGAATAATAAGATGGTTTGATAAGTAGACATGATATGATGCTATGTGTGTTAGTGTCTTGTAATGTTTGTATAAGAGGGCATTCTTGTTGTGCTTATGTTGTTTAACGATAAGCTGTTATGTTAGTATTATATCACTCACCTCTTGACATGTTACCGGGGGTTAAGCTGCCCTCCGATGCGGGGTAGACTCAGGCGGTCTGGGACCATGATTCGAGAATACCTCATGCGGGTCCAGGGGACCTATGCGGAGCTACGAGTTCCGTGTTAGTGCGGGGTTATACCTCATGCGGTCTATGTGGCCATGCGGACTACGAGTCCAGGACGATGCCGAGGAGTAGCTACCCTCGATGCGGGGTTATACCTCATGCGGGCCTATGTGAGTGGCCTATGCGGACTACGGGAGTCCAGGATTAGGCTTGCATAATGATACTATGGGCGATTGGCCCTGCTTCGATCATTCGCAGCCTAGAAAAGACCTGTTACAGTTTACCTATTGTTGCTCTTGTTTATGATGTGGCACTATGTGCGGTTACATTGGTTGTTTTGTGCATATTTGTAAATTAGGTTTTAAAATGATATGATTTCATTTAAGTATTTTACAGTTTCACATACTTAGTACCTGTTGTGATCGACTCCTTCGGCCAAGCTCATGCCGCAGTGGCAAGCAGTGCTAGATCCACATCCTTAGGATCTTTGCTTTGGTGTCGTGAGCTCCATCTTCTCCGAGGCTCTACTTTTGGGTATGATCTCCCATGTCAGAGATAGTTTTGCACATTCGTGATATGGCGGCCCCGCCCTCCATAGTTGTTTACTTCCTAGAGGTCTGTAGTCCTATTGTGCGGTTGGGATGTAATCGCAAAACTATGTTTATATATATATGCCGAAAGGCGACATTTTCTCACATAAAAGCGTGTCTCATTTTACAATCGTTTTCATGTCTTGTTTTTATATTCCGATTACACTGATGTATGACTACTTGGGTGCCCGGCACGACCACGCCCGAACGGGTCGTGACAAAAGTGGTATCCGAGCGCTAATCCTCGGAAAGTGTCTGCATCGTATCTAGTAGAGTCTTGATTATCGGTGTGTTGTGCACCACACCAATAATCAGGAGGCTATCGGATATTTAGGATTGGTTCCATTCTTCTCATTCTGAGATCGTGCCTTAGAGCTGTGTTATAAGTTGGACCCTTCTAACGTATCCCTTTTTCTGTAACAGTTATGCCTCCACGTAAGGCAACCCAGGCCCAGTCTATACCCGAGACGGCGAGTTCCACGACGCCACCGACCCCAGGAGGGTTTAGGGCCGCAGCAGTGGCTGATGAGACCACAGTACCTACACCTCCACCCCACACCGGAGCAGATGAGATGAGTTACGAGAGATGGCCCGCCATCGCCAGATCGTGGCGCATACGAGGATAGGCCGATGCAGCAGCTCAGCCCACCCGTGAGTACCCGTGGTTCACCCGAGGCGTATAGTTTGAGGCTACGGATTTCCGAGTTGTAGCCCGCCAGAGTTTTACGTCGAGGTCGGAGGATGATCCGCAGGAGTTCATCCGTCGCCTGAGGATCATGCGTGATCAAGGCTTCGGAGACCGAGTTAGTGACTTTCGGTTCGCATCGGCTGCGTGATACTGCAGTCGACTGGTTTGATTCGCGAGTTATCCCGGAGAGCACGCCCCCGCCTACTGGGACGAGTTCTCGAGGCTTTCCTCACTCACTTCGCCTCCACGGATTATGAGGGCACGCCGACGATTTTTGTTGCCGAGACAGAGAGGACGCACGCTAGGGAGTACAACGCTGAGTTTGATTCGTTGGCTCGATATGTCCCCGCATTGGTAGCAGATATGGAGGACAGTGGTGCATCGCCACGCCACCGCTAGATGATTATATGGCCGAGTCTTGCGCGGCGCTCTTCACCAGCATGGATATTACCCGCATGCAGGCTCATGCACTTGGATGCGAGGAGCATAGAGGCCGACGAGTTGACAGACAGCAGCAGAAGAAGACCAGAACTGCAGGGTCTTTTGGTAGCTATCGTGGTGGGCGGCCTCAAGATCGCCTAGATTTGCACCACACCACTCGTAGTACTCCCGCAACGCCCTCAAGACACCAGATATTCGAGGCGCATCAGGCCCAGGACTTCGTGACGCCCGCAGCAAAGAGATCGCCGATCGAGACCCTCGGTGTGGCCGTCACGTAGATCCCACTTCGGAATCGTGGTACCGCTACGAGTTTGTTACGCCAGGCCAGCAGGTCACTTTGCGGAACCGTCCACGGCAAGGCGATGGTGGTAGGGTCACCACGTGGTCTTTCGCCGGCCTTCATCTCCTACAGCTACTCGCCCGAGGCGTGGTACTCATGGACCAAAGAGGTCGCGGCAGGTCGTGGCGCTGGTCCAGCTTCTAGCGGTCCTCGAATCGCATTTATGCCTTGTCCACCGGCAGATCGTGAGGCCTCACCGATGTCGCCACAGTACCTTATCGGGCTCGGGTTTGATGTATGCCTTGATAGATCCGGTTCTACTGGCCCTATATATCTCCCTTATTGCTAGTAGGATAGGGATAGAGCACGAGTCCATAGACCCTTTCGAGGTAGCTACGCCGATGGGTGATTCGGTGGTAGCTCGGCGGGTATATAGGGCTTGTCCAATGACCTTATGCATCGTCGCACCTAGTCGACTTGATAGAGCCGACATGACCGATTTCGGCGTGATCATGGCATGGATTGGCTAGCTTCGCTATGCCAATGTAGATCGCAGGAGAGAGTGGTACGGTTCCGCTTCTGAGAGCCGTTATTGAGTGGGGGAACATCAGACGCCGGGGGTAGGTTTATTTCCTACCTCAAGGCTAGGAAGACGTGCGTGGGTATGTCTACCATCTCGCTCGTGTTTGATAATCGAGGTCATGCACCAGATTTTCACCGCCTCGTAGTCGAGAGTTCCTCGATGTGTTTCGGATGACCTCCCGTATCCTCCCGAGAGGAGATAGAGTTTTGTATCGACTTTGCCGCGACACTTACCTATTTCCATTCCGCCATACAGAATGGCACCTGCCGAGTTGAGAGAGTTGAAGGACCATGTCACGACCCGAACCCGGGCCCGTGACTGGTGCCTTACCCCGGGCACCCTAGTGATACAACATCAGAGTAATCAGCGGAATATAAAACAATACATGAAATACCAAGAAATATGAAACAATAATCTGAGAAAAGTTGCCTTTCGCATTTATAAATCAACTTTAAAACCGAAGCTACATCCCATTACAACTCGCCACATCGCATTTCATCGACTTCTAAGAATGATATGACAACAACGGGCGATGTGGCCCGCCATACCCTGAATGTAAGTACCTACAACGACAGGACTATACCATCGATAAGCCTCCGAGAAACGGAGCTTCCCAAACGCCGAATCGTGACTGAGAGCTAGGATCAACGATCGCGTGTACTCTACCGCGATTTAACGCAGCCGGGCGAGGTCAAGATAACAGTACCAAGTATGTGAAATCAAAATATCAGAAATGAAATCATAGCGATCTATATAAAACAGAGACATGTATGATAACCAAACTACGATTCACAATAAATAAGCAATATGTCAAGTCGTGACTCACGCCTCAAAGTCATCACTCAAATACAACTATGGGTCTCACGCCACAACATCAATCATGCCCGTGGAATGCCTTCTCACCGCCAGCCTAGGATATATAAAAGCACCAAGGAATACACATGAACACCGTGTCCCACCTGTGTCATCATAAAACCGTGACGGTAAGTACGAAGGCATAGCCGACTACTAAAACCCACAGACTAACAAGGTCATAAATCAGATCATGAGATCTGCTCTGGCCGTCACATGATCAAAGCCGCCACTCGCCCGCAGATCTAATGCGCGCGTCTAGCCTTGGAACTCTCCGCACTCGCATAGGCCAATCTCATAGGCCCGCATGAGGTATTCCCGCATCGAGGGTAGCTACTCCCAAGATCCGCCGACTTCGCGATCGCATGGCCACATAATCGCATGACCATAAAGCCGCACACTAACTCGAACTCGTAGCTCCGCATAGCCCCCGACCCGCATGAGGTATTCTCGAATCATAGGTCACACGCACTCCGAAGTCTACCCCGACGGAGGGCAACAACCTCCTAATATGTCAGGTGAGTGGTACAATACCAACATAACGGTGATAGTTTAAACAACTTAAGCGCAATCAAGGGAAAACCACTTTACACAAACATCACAAGATACTAACACACGTAGCATCCTAGCATGTTTACTTATCAAATTAACAAGAAAGTATTACAAGGCTATCACAAACCAAAACAATCAAGTTATACACACAAGGTACTTTCTACTATATGTTTAACAAGGTCGGGTTTTTATCCCCAAAGTACTTCATACATTAACTCTTTAAAAGATCTGTTTCTTTCACAAAAGTCACACAATACCCGTAGTATAAAAATAGAGTTACTATCTTCTGAAGTAAATCAAAATACTTCTTTGAGCAAAATCAAGTAACAACATTCTTTTCCAAACGTTCAAGTTTGCCTAATTTCAAATACTCAAGTTTCTCTTTTTCGAAAGGTTACGTAATTCATAGTCTTAATCACTTAAGAAAATAATTCTCCTTTAAAATGATTTGAGAAACATATGCCTTATATGTGAGTAGGTTATTCTTGTTTATAACAATCTTATTACAGCAGCCATGATCTAGGAAATGTAATCTCATTTTGTCTCATCTTAGCTTCTATGCAGATGGAGGTTTCTACTGGTTTTAATACTTCATTATTCAGTACATTTCCTTTTATTAGCGCTGCAGTGGTTTGTTCGATACTTATTCTGATTTCCGAAATCAGTAAAACATTATTACTTTTGAAAACCAAGTACTCATTACTCACGAATGAGGTTTCACACTTTTTAACAAAACTCATATTATTTTAACCAAGTCAAGTCTCTTATCATTAAGATTAAGTCTCTTTACTTCTAAAATTAATAAATCATTCGTTTTATCTCTCTTAAGCCGTTATACCTAACTTCCCATAAAGCTAGTATAACTCTTAAGCTTTTAAAACCAAGTATTACTCTTCTTTCAAAAAGGTTTCTTATTTCTTTGAAATACTTCAGATTCTTTATTATTCAGGCTTAAGTCGAAGGACATTGCCAATAAACTACGCTCGCTTAACACACGACGCTTCACCGTACTATATATATATACTTTTAAAATATCATGCTCAAGGGTATAGGAAGAATCACATACCTCGCGACGATTTACCGACTATTAGCAAAACGCTCCACGGCTATAACCCGGCTAGCCTTGTCCACCTTTTAAGTAGCACATGCTACTCACAGAACATTCAACCTATAAAGGTTATACGAGTCTATCAAAGTCTAGACTACTCTGCAGAATATTCAGTAGGTTCTCTATTTACGGAAAATCGGGCAGCACTTCCCTACCCGTTAAGCTACACAGTCTACTGTAAAAACAGTACTATGTAAGTACAGTTTAATTCTCTTCTTTAAATTCAGGCTTAAGTCCAAAGACATTGCCAATAAACTACGTTCTTCTATATATAGTATACTTCAACTATATATTCCTACAACATGTAATTTCCAATTACAATAGGACAAGATATTTACCTCGATAAGCCCAAAATTATCCAAGTTTAATGCCTCCCGAGCAACGTTTAGCTCCAACTCCGTGCGCTCAACCCGCTCCAAACCACCCTTAGAAGTTCTAACCAACTTCTACTTAATACTCCAACTAACTATGGAGATTTTCCTTGTGGTTTCGTTTTGTGGATCAAGGAAGTATAGTAGTATTTCGGGCTTTTCAGATAGGTATAACCTTGGAATACTACAAGGTATTAGGCCAAGGTATTTTGGTATAGTAACAATATTTGGAGAGTATTTCTACCAAGGTGGGGGTGTATTCTACGAAACAACTCAAGGTAGGGGTACCCACGGCCATACCACTGGAGGGGGTGTACCCTGGCCAAGGCCTCTGGGAGGGTGTGCACTCGGCCAAGGCCTCTAGGAGGGGGGGGGGGTGTGTACCCCTCGGCCAAGGCCTTCTCGAAAGGGGGAGGGGGGGACGAAACCAACAAGGAGGGAGGGAGGATTTCTAGACTTAGAAATTATTTTAGGATGAATAAGTCTTCAAAGGGGGGGGGGGGGGATTTATAGGTCAAGCAATGGCCAATCAATGGCCAAGATGATGCCAAGTGCAAGGCAAGTGTAGTGTTATACCCCGTAGTTCTAGGGTATGTATGCGAGGACGTACGTACGAGAATACGACAGAAAGATTGGAAAGGAAGAAAGAGGCGATTTTTCCACTAAAAGTTTCCTGCTTTGTGAAGGAAAAGGTTCGTTAATGGGAATTGATTCCCAGATTTGGTATTCTGACTTCGGAATATTAGAGAATTATGGAAATTTATTTTCGAAATGGTCACGCTGGGCCCACTGAGAAATTTACGGTTTTAGGGCCCGCTTGATTTTGAGATTTTGGCCGTTTTGGATATTTTCTAAGACGAAATATTTTGATTTAATCGGGGCGACACGTGTCACCCCACGTGGCACCTTTCAGTCGAAATATGTTTGTGCACAACACCCTGCTAGAGTCGTTGACTAAACGCTTTCACAGCCTTCGTAGGGAATTTCCGCTATGTCATTTAGTATTTTTATGGATTTTTCCGAGAGACTAACATTTTGGACCAACGAGGGCGCACTCGCACCCTCTCATCAGTGGGCAAAGTGGGCGCATGGACGATTTGGGAAGGCAAGTGAGATATTTTGGTAGATATTTTGTGTGCAAGTCACAGGACACACGGGTGAATCTTGGCCCTACACTTGCTAGGCACTTGGCTAGATCTTGGCCATTGGTCGCCTTGTCAGGCTATAAATACCCTCTAAGGTGAAGACTTCTTCATCCAAAATGCCTAAGTCTTGAGAGCCTTCCTCCCTTTTCGCAGGCCCTTGGCAGAGTTCCCCTAGTGGGGTAGCCGAGGCAGCCACCCTCCTTTGGTGTGGTGGGTACCCCTAGCCTAGTTTGTTTTCATATAATACCCCCCCCCCTCTTGGTAGAAATACTCTCAAAAGTATTGTTATAATGCCCAAATTAACTTAGCCGTATACCTAGTTGAATTCTAAGTTTATACATATACTAAAAGCCCAGAAATACAATTATACTTCCGTCACCACAAAACCGAAACCCTAGGAAAATCTCCATAGTCCGTTGGAGTGTTATGTAGAAGTTGGTTAGAACTTCTAAGGGTGGTTTAGAGCGGTTGGAGCGCCTGAGTCGAGCTAAACGATTGCCCAGATCGACTTTATATTTGGATAATTATGGGCTTAGCGAGGTAAATATCTTGTCCTATTGTAATTGGATATTACATGTCAGTAGGAAATATAGTTTAAGTATACTATATATTTATAATCGAACATAGCTTGTGGCAATGTCCTCGACTTAAGCTCGAAGAATCAATCAGTAATTACATAGATCAGACATGAGACTTGTGTAGTACCGTGGAGTAGAATTGTACCCGTCGGTTAGATGTATAACCCCCGGTTGGCTTGATAGCCACCCGATAGAGAGAGATTTACGCTGCCATGGGGGAGTCGCGAATTTTTCTCGTAGAATGTTCTACGATGTTAATGTCGCCGTGGCCTTATAGGTTGGAATGCTACGTGTGGAATGATCCACTTGACTTAAGGAGTAGCCGATCGTTTGGAGCGCTTGCTATTAGTCGATACTGCCGCGAGGTATGTGAACCTCTTCCTATCTTTTCTAGCATGATTGTTGAACTATGTAGTACGGTAGACGCATACGTGCTAAGTGATTTGGTTGGTTTAAAACATAGGGTGTTATAATAGCTTTATGGGAAGTTAGTTATAACGACCTTATGTAAGTGAAAAGGGTTTATCGATGTTGAAGTTAAGAGACTTGATCTTATAAGATAAGAGACTTAACTTATTTGTTTTAATGTGGATGTTTGTGTGAAACCTCATTCATGAGTAATGAGTACTTGGTTTTAAAGGATAATGTTTTACCGATTTCGAATCGTAATGTGTATCGGCATGCACTGCGGCGTTAATAAAGGAAATGTATTGAATAATGATGTGTTGTATTAAAACCAGAGAAACCTCCATCCGCATGTAAGCTAAGATAAGACAAAATGATATTACATTTTCTAGATCATGGTCAGTAATAAGATCGTTATAAACAAGAATAAACTACTCACATATATGACATATGTTACTCAATTGCTCTAAACAGGAATCAAGTGATTAAGTTTGGGAACTATGAAACCATTTGAAAATGAGAAGCTTGAGTAATCAAACTAGGCAACCGGAACTTAGGAAAGAATGTTGTTACTTGATTTTGAAAAAGAAGGTGGGTTGGTCATTCTAATACTACGGTATCGGGTGACTTTATAAAAGTAATGGATCTCTTTAAAAGAACTTAACGATGTAGTACTTTGGGGTTAAAAACCCGACTATGGCATGAAATGAAAGTACTTTGAGTCAGGTGAAACTTGCCTATGCTTGTTGTTGTGAAACTTGCCTATGCTTGTGATGATAGTCTTTATTGTACAAACGTTGTGTTTCGTGTTACCGCTGCCTTTCGATAGAGTGGTTGATCGTTGAGAACTTACTTGGACGCGTTTAGCGATGAGAAATTCCACGTACGCCTCGCGATAGTATTATTGTTGTTAATCGCTTTGGACATATCGACACGACGCGTAGCGCACGTATGCTTCCATTTTGGTTAAGGTCTTGTGGTTAATCGCTTTGGATATATCGACACGACGCGTAGCGCACGCATGTTTCATTTTGATTATCGCCTTGTGATTTCTTTGACATACCGACACGATGCGTAGCGCACGTATGCGCCCATTTGGAATGCTGTCCTATTGTTTCCTTCGACATACCGACACGATGCGTAGCGCACGTATGCTTCCATTTGGATTGTCTTGTTATTGAGGTCACATGGACATGTCTACACCGGCGCAGACTCCGGGCATGTGGCCATGGACATTGGTATTATTGTTGCATCATGGACATGTCTACACCGGCGCATTCCGGCATGCCGGACATTGGTATTATTGTTGCATCATGGACATGTCTACACCGATGCAGATTCCGGCACGCGCCATAATGCGAACTCGATTGATGTTGGGCGTGAGACCCATAGATATATCGAGTAATGATCGCTTATGTTGTGAATCGTAGTTTGGTTATCATACACGCCTCCCGCTTTATATAGACTAGTATGATTTCATTTACGTTGTACGCCACATACTTGGTACCGTTGTCTCGACCTCCTTCGGGCCGCGCTCATGCCGCAGTTGAGGTACATCGCCGTTGATCCTAGCTCTCGTGGTCACAACAGGCTTGGGAAGCTCTTTCTCCGAGGCTTATCACCGTATAGTCCTCGTAGTAAGTGTTTACATTCGTGGTTTGGCGGGCCCCGTCCCGCCATTGTGGTCGATTCATTCTTAGAGGTCTGTAGTACCGCCAAGTGGCGTGGTTGGTAAAAAGGATTAAGTCGCTCATTTGTAAAAGAGTTGATGGTTATATATACGCCGACAGCAAGTTTTCGCTGATTATTGTTTTATATTTCGTTATCTCATGTTGTTGTTTTATGTTCCACGACACTGATGTTGTGTCACTAGGGTGCCCGGTAAGGCACCGCCACGCCCGCTGGTCGTGACAAAAGTGGTATCAGAGCGCTTAATCTCTGAAAGTGTCTACGCATCGTATCCGAGAGTCTTGATTATCGGTGTTGTGCACCACACCAATAATCGTGAGGCTATAGGATATTTAGGATTGGTTTCTATTCTTCTCACTCGAGATCGTGCCTTAGAGCCGTGTTGTAAGTCGACCCTCCGACGAAATTATTTCCTTATCGTTATGCCTCCGCGTAGGCAACCCGCCCAGAGGGCAAGGCGGCGGAGCCGCGAGTAGAGTTCAGAGGGTGGCGAGGGCAGCCAAATCATTACCTAGGTAGTGCTTCATTCGGGATTTCGCGACGCCACTAGCCCCAAAGAGTTTAAGCATGGCGACGCAGCCTTACCGCGCCATGATATGTGAACCTTCGCCCACATCGAACCGAGAATATAGATTGCAAGAGACAACCTTGTTACTAGCCATGGATTTGGCTACCAGAGATTATACCGATGTACCACGAGTCTTGATGACTACCTAAGAAAGGGTTGTGCAAGAGTAATCCTTCGCTAGGCTTCGAGCATGGCTCGTACGCTTATGCGCAGCAGCCGAGAAACGAGAGATCGACTTAACCAAGGCGACAGCAGGCAGGGGCCGAGCAGCAAGCGTCCTTCTGACTTTCGCGCGAGTATACCTTAAGTGCTATGTTCTGATAGCAGTGTGTTAGTTGTGATTAGAATCATGGTGGGTTAACCGAGTAAGATTTTGGGGGATAGAGAAGGTGTGAGCCTTAGAGTGTTATACGCAAAGACCTTAGAGGTAAGGCCATCTCGAGAAAGGTGTAGTGTTATGTTTGACCTTTATAGGAGTGCATAGTGCACGTGAGCTATGTTCGTGAGATAAGCCCCCGAGTAGCGTGATTTGAAAGAAGGTAGTCGAGCTAGAAGACCGCTAGGTTTTCGTAATATGATTTGTGAAATTATTCTTCTGGGAGCTAGTGTTCATGCAATGCCGGCCTGTTGAGGCTATGTTGCGGTCAACCCGCTGTAGGTGGGCGCGGGTGTGGTGGTCCTCTTGTGTTAGGGTCATGAGGTGTTAGGCCCATGTTTAGTTAGCCGCGGCAAGTTCGTGGATGCGTCACCAGCTGGTCGCCAACGGGGCAGCCATCGTGTTCTTCTGGCCGTGTCGCTCTCAGCAGTTGTTGTTATCCAAAAGGTTGTGAGGTTGCACGGTGCCTACCTTCACCTTATGACGATGCTGGAGCCAGTGGTACTACCGCTTTCTCTTCTCGAGTTTGTACCAGCAGGCTAGGAACTCGGGTAAGTCTCAGACCGCATTCGCCTCTGCCGTTGTTTTGATTTCGGGGTAGCCGCGAGGATCGTTGTTCCGGTTGAAGTGTTTAAGCTACCATTTCGTTGTTCTGATGTCGCCTTGTGACGCCTCAGGGCGTAAATGCAAGTTCGGCCGATTGGTCTGATGTTGGCAGGTTCGATAGTTGGTTCAGCTTGTTCCACAGATCGTGGATAGTGAGAAGAAGTTAAGTTCTCGCACCAGGAATCGTATGATAATCGGCGACGACGCCAGAGTTCGTGCCGACGGCCGCTTCTGAAAGTACCACCCCGACAGTGAAGTTTTGGAACCGGGCCGACGTAACGTGGTAAGAGTTCGAGTGTACGATCCTCCGATCGCAGTTGACCTACACCATTTGTCGGGTCGCCGAGCAAGGCTCGCGACAAAGTGACAAAAGTGGTATCGCGACTGGCGAAGTATATTTTGACCCCGGAAGTGGTATTTGTGGATGTAGAGGTGTTTCCTCGTGGACTTAGATGTAGGTTTCGCAGTGTTTCCACGGCGTGCATGGCAGATTGTTCTCGTAAGTATAGTAGTGAAGACTATATTGGCGCACGCTTGTTTTGAGATTTAGAAGGAACATTCGGACGAATGTTTCTAAGAGGGGAGAATGTTATACCCTCGTAGTTCTAGGGTATGTATGCGAGGACGACGCACGAGAATACGCATGCAAAGATTGGAAAGGAAGAAAGAGGCGATTTTTCCACTAAAAGTTTCCGCTTTTGTGAAGGAAAAAGGTTCGTTAACGGGAATCGATTCCTGATTTGGTATTCTGACTTCCGAATATTAGAGAATTATGGAAATTTATTTTCGAAAATGGTCACGCTGGGCCCACGGAGAAATTTACGGTTTTGTGGGGCCCGCTTGATTTTGAGATTTTGGCCGCTGGATATTTTCTAAGACGAAATATTTTGATTTAATCGGGCGACACGTGTCACCCCACGTGGCACCTTTGGGCGAAATATGTTTGTGCACAACACTGCTAGAGTCGCTTTGACTAAACGCTTTCACGCCTTTCGTAGGGAATTTCCGCCATGTCATTTAGTATTTTTATGGATTTTTCCGAGAGACGGAACATTTTGGACCAACGAGGGCGCACTGCACCCTCTCATCAGCGGGCAAAGTCGCGCATGGACGATTTGGGGAAGGCAAGTGGGAGATATTTTTGGTAGATATTTTGTGTGCAAGTCACAGACACACGGGTGAATCTTGGCCCTACACTTGCTAGGCACTTGGCTAGATCTTGGCCATTGGTTGGCCTTGGCTTGTGCTATAAATACCCTCTAAGGTCAAGACTTCTTCATCCAAAATGCCTAAGTCTTGAGAGCCTTCCTCCCTTTTCGCGAGGCCCTCGCCGAGAGTTCCCCAATGGGTAGGCCGAGGGGTAGCCACCCCCCCTCCTTTGTGGTGTGGCAGGTACCCCACTGCCTAGTTTGTTTTCATATAATACCCCCTCTTGGTAGAAATACTCAAAAGTATTGTTATAATGCCCAAATTACCTTAGTATACCTTGTTGTAGTCTAAGGTTATACCTATAAGAAAAGCCCCGAAATACTATTATACTGCCCGTCCGTCACAAACCCGAAACCCGAGGAAAATCTCCATAGTCCGTTGAAGTGTTAAGTAGAAGTTGGTTAGAACTTCTAAGGGTGGTTTAGAGCGGGTTGGAGCGCTCGGAGTTGGAGCTAAACGATTGCCCAGGATCGACTTTATATTTGGATAATTATGGGCTTAGCGAGGTAAATATCTTGTCCCTATTGTAATTCGATATTACATGTTGTAGGGAAATATAGTTTAAGTATACTATATATTTATAACTGAACATAGCTTGTGGCAATATCCTTGGACTTAAGCTCGAAGAATCGAATCAGAATTACATAGGATCAGACACAAGAGACTTGTGTAGTAGTAATCTTGGAGTAGAATTGTACCCGTCGTTAGATGTATAACCCCTCGTTGGCTTGATAGCCACTTAGAGAGGAGATTTACGCCGCTGTGGGGAGGTCGCCGAATTTTTTCTGTAGAATGTTCTACGAAGTTAATAAGCTCCATGTGGCCTTATAGGTTGAAATTCTACGTGTGGAATGATCCAATTGGCTTAAGGAGTAGCCATCGTTTGGAGCGCTTTGCTATTAGTCGATACTCGTCGCGAGGTATGTGAACCTCTTCCTATCTTTTCTAGCATGATTGTTGTGAACTATGTAGTACGGTGACGTACGTGCTAAGTGATTTGGTTGGTTTAAAACATGTGTTATAATAGCTTTATGGGAAGTTAGTTATAACGACCTTATGTAAGTGAAAAGGGTTTATCGATGTTAGAAGTTAAGAGACTTGATCTTATAAGATAAGAGACTTAACTTATTTGTTTTAATGTGGATGTTTGTGTGAAACCTCATTCATGAGTAATGAGTACTTGGTTTTAAAGGGATAATGTTTTATCGATTTCGAATCGAACGTATCGGCTGCATCACCGCAGCGTTAATAAAGGAAATGTATTGAATAATGATGTGTTGTATTAAAACCAAGAGAAACCTCCATCCGCATGAAGCTAAGATAAGACAAAATGATATTACATTTTCTAGATCATGGTCAGTAATAAGATCGTTATAAACAAGAATAAACTACTCACATATATGACATATGTTACTCAATTGCTCTAAAAGGAATCAAGTGATTAAGTTTGGGAACTATGAAACCATTTGAAAATGAGAAGCTTGAGTAATGAAACTAGGCAAACCGAACTTAGGAAAAGAATGTTGTTACTTGATTTTGAAAAAGAATGGGTTGGTCATTCTAATACTACGGGTATCGTGACTTTTATAAAAGTAATGGATCTCTTTAAAAGAACTTAACGTAGTACTTTTGGGGTTAAAAAACCCGACTATGGCATGAAATGAAAGTACTTTGAGTTGTGTGAAACTTGCCTATGCTTGTTGTTGTGAAACTTGCCTATGCTTGTGATGATAGTCTTTATTGTACAAACGTTGTGTTTCTGTGTTACCGCGTCTTTCGATAGAGGGTCGGTTGACTGGTTGAGAACTTACTTGGACGTGCCGGCAGTGACGGAGAAAATCCACGCACGCTCTCGCTGATAGTATTATTGTTGTTAATCGCTGGACATATCGACACGATGCGTGGCGCACGTATGCTTCCATTTTGGTTAAGGTCTTGTGGTTAATCGCTTTGGATATATCGACACGATGCGTAGCGCACGCATGTTTCCATTTTGATTATCGCCAGGATTTCTTTGACATATCGACACGACGCGAAGCGCACGGGTAGGGGTCAATTTGGAATGCTGTGCTATTTTTTCCCTTTGGACATACTGACACGATGCGTAGCGCACGGGTATGCTTCCATTTGGATTGCTGTCTTGTTATTGAGGTCACATGGACATGTCTACACCGGCGCAGACTCCGGCATGGGCCGGGACATTGGTATTATTGTTGCATCATGGACATGTCTACACCGATGCGTGCACTCGGCATGTGGGCTGGACATTGGTATTATTGTTGCATCATGGACATGTCTACACCGATGCAGATTCGGCATGCGCGCCATAATGCGAACTCGATTGATGTTGTGGGCGTGAGACCCATAGATATATCGAGTAATGATCGCTTTATGTTGGAATCGTAGTTTGGTTATCATACACGTCTCGCTTTATAGACTAGTATGATTTCATTTACGTGTTGCAGATTTCACATACTGTACTGTTATCGACCTCCTCGGGGCCGCGTTCACGCCGCAGTTGAGGTACATCGCCGTTGATCCTAGCTCGTGGTCACGATTGGCGTTTGGGAAGCTCCGCTTTCTCGAGGCTTATCACGTATAGTCCCCGTCAGAGTAAGTGTTTACATTCGTGGTTTGGCGGGCCCCGTCCCGCCATCGTGTCGATCATTCTTAGAGGTCCTGTAGTAATCAAGTGTGGTTGGTAAAAGGATTAAGCCGCTCATTTGTAAAAGAGTTGATGGTTATATATATGCCGACAGCAAGTTTTCACTGATTATTGTTTTATATTTCGTTATCTCATGTTGTTGTTTTATGTTCCGCTGACATTACTCGATGTTGTGTCACTAGGGTGCCCGGTAAGGCACCATCACGCCCGCCGGTCGTGACAAAAGTGGTATCGTGAGCGATTAATCCTGAAAGTGTCTACGCATCGTATCCAAGAGAGTCTTGATTATCGGTGTTGTGCACCACACCAATAATCGTGAGGCTATAGGATATTTAGGATTGGTTTCTATTCTTCTCACTCCGAGATCGTGCCTTAGAGTCGTGTTGTAAGTTGGACCTCCGACGAAATTATTTCTTATCGCTATGCCTCCGCGTAGGCAACCCGCCCGGAGGGCAAGGCGGCCAGGGAGCCGCGAGTAGAGTTCAGAGGGTGGCGAGGGTGCCAAATCATTACCTAGGTAGTGCTTCATTCGGGATTTCGCGACGCCACTAGCCCCAAAGAGTTTAAGCATGGCGACGGCAGCTCATCGCGCCATGATATGTGAACCTTCAGTTCCACGACCGGGAACCGAGAATATAGATTGCAAGAGACAACCTTGTTACTAGCCATGGATTTGGCTACCAGAGATTATACCGATGTACCACGAGTCTTGATGACTACCTAAGAAAGGGTTGTGCAAGAGTAATCCTTCAGTTAGGCTTGAGCATGGCCTGTGTACGGGCTTATGCGCAGCAGGCCGAGAAACGTAGAGATCGACGGGTTAACCAAGGACAGCAGAAGAGGGCCAGAGCAGCAAGGTCCTTCGGTGACTTTCAAGGTGAGTATACCTTAAGTGCTATGTTCTGATAGCAGTGTGTTAGTTGTGATTAGAATCATGGTGGGTTAACCGAGTAAGATTTTGGGGGATAGAGAAGGTGTGAGCCTTAGAGTGTTATACGCAAAGACCTTAGAGGTAAGGCCATCTCGAGAAAGGTGTAGTGTTATGTTTGACCCTTATAGGAGTGCATAGTGCACGTGAGCTATGTTCGTGAGATAAGCCCCTGAGTAGCGTGATTTGAAAGAAGGTAGTCGAGCTAGGAAGACCGCTAGGTTTTCGTAATATGATTTGTGAAATTATTCCTTCGGGGAGCTAGTGTTTTGCGCAATGCCGGGTTGAGGCTACGCGGGTCAACCCGCCGGTATGGTGGTGGGGTCGGTTTGTGGTGGTCCTCTTTGTGTTAGGGTCATGAGGTGTTAGGCCCATGTTTAGTTAGCCGTGCAAGTTCGTGGATGCTCGACCGCTGGTCGCCAACGGGGCAGCCTATCGTGTTCTTCTGGTCGTCGCTCTCGGCAGTTGTTGTTGTTATCCAAAAGGTTGTGAGGTTGCACGGTGCCTACCTTCACCTTATGACGATGGAGCCTGTGGTACGGCTGCTTCTCTTCTCGAGTTTGTACCAGCAGGCTAGGAACTCGTAAGTCTCGACCGCATTCGCCTCTGCCGTTGTTTTGATTTCGAGGGTAGCCGAGGATCGTTGTTCCGGTCAGGAGTGTTTAAGCTACCATTTCGTTGTTCGGATGTCGCCTTGTGACGCCTTGTAGGCGAGAAATGCAAGTCACGCCGATTGGTTCGATGTTGGCGGTGGTTCGATAGTTGGTTCAGCTTGTTCCACAGATCGTGGATAGTGGAAGCTTGTCTAGAAGAAGTTCGCACTTCAGGAATCGTGCGGATAATCGACGACGCCAGAGTTCGTGCCGACGGCCTTCTTGAAAGTACCACCCGGACAGGTGTGACGAGTTTTGGAACCGGCCGACGTAACGTGGTAAGAGTTCGAGTGTACGAGATCCTCCGATCGCAGTTGTTCCCGGCACCATTTGTCGGGTCGCCGAGCAAGGCTCGCGACAAAGTGACAAAAGTGGTATCGCGACTGGAAGTATATTTTGACCCCGGAAGTGGTATTTGTGGATGTAGAGGTGTTTCCTCGGACTTAGATGTAGGTTTTGCGCAGTGTTTCATGGCCGTATGGCGGGATTGTTCTCGTAAGTATAGTAGTGAAGACTATATTGGCGCACGCTTGTTTTGAGACTTAGAAGGAACATTCGACGAATGTTTCTAAGGAGGGAGAATGTTATACCCCGTAGTTCTAGGGTATGTATGCGAGACGCATTTGCGAGAATACGTAAAGATTGGAAAGGAAGAAAGAGGCGATTTTTCCACGGAAAAGTTTCCGTGTGAAGGAAAAGGTTCGTTAATGGGAATTGGATTCCCGATTTGGTATTCTGACTTCCCGGAATATTAGATAAAAATGGAAATTTATTTTCGAAAATGGTCACGTGGGCCCACGGAGAAATTTACTTTGTGGGGCCCGCTGATTTTGAGATTTTGGCCGTTTTGGATATTTTCAAGACTAAATATTTTGATTTAATCGGGGCGACACGTGTCACCCCATGTGGCACCTTCGGGGTAAATATGTTTGTGCACAACACCTTAGAGTCGTTTTCGACTAAACGTTTTCTGACTTTCGTAGGGAATTTCCGGCTATGTCATTTAGTATTTTTGGATTTTTCCGAGAGACGAACATTTTGGACCAACGAGAGGCGCACTGCACCCTCATCAGTGGGCAAAGTGGGCGCATGGACGATTTGGGAAGGCAAGTGAGATATTTTGGTAGATATTTTGTGTGCAAGTTGGCTAGGACACATGGGTGAATCTTGGCCCTACACTTGCTAGGCACTTGGCTAGATCTCGCCATTGGTTGGCCTTGGCTTGTGCTATAAATACCCTCTAAGGTCAAGACTTCTTCATCCAAAATGCCTAAGTCTTGAGCCTTCCCCTCCTTTCGCGAGGCCCTGGTCGAGAGTTCCCCTAGTGGGTAGGTAGGCGGTAGCCACCCTCCTTTTGGTGTGGCCTGGGGTACCCCAGCCTAGTTTGTTTTCATATAATACCCCTCTCGTAGAAATACTCTCAAAAGTATTGTTATAATGCCCAAATTACCTTAGCAGATACCTTGTTGTATTCTAAGGTTATACCTATACGAAAGCCCGTAAATACTATTATACTTCCCGTCACCACAAAACCGAAACCCTAGGAAAATCTCCATAGTCCGTTGGAGTGTTATGTAGAAGTTGGTTAGAACTTCTAAGGGTGGTTTAGAGCGGGTTGGAGCGCCTGAGTCGAGCTAAACGATTGCCCAGATCGACTTTATATTTGGATAATTATGGGCTTAGCGAGGTAAATATCTTGTCCCCTATTGTAATTGGATATTACATGTTGTAGGAAATATAGTTTAAGTATACTATATATTTATAATCAACATAGCTTGGCAATGTCTCGACTTAAGCTCAAGAATCGAATCAGAATTACATAGGATCAGACATGAGACTTGTAGTAATCTTGTGGAGTAGAATTGTACCCGTCGGGTTAGATGTATAACCCCCTCGGTTGGCTTGATAGCAGCCCCGATAGAGAGGAGATTTACGCTGCGGGGAGGTGTCGAATTTTTTCTGTAGAATGTTCTACGATGTTAATAAGCGCCTTGTGGCCTTATAGGTTGGAATGCTACGTGTGGAATGATCCACTTGACTTAAGGAGTAGCCGACTGTTTGGAGCGTTTTGCTATTAGTCGATACTCGTCGCGAGGTATGTGAACCTCTTCCTATCTTTTCTAGCATGATTGTTGTGAACTATGTAGTACGGTAGACGTACATGTGCTAAGTGATTTGGTTGGTTTAAAACATAGGGTGTTATAATAGCTTTATGGGAAGTTAATTATAACGACCTTATGTAAGTGAAAAGGGTTTACTGATGTTAGAAGTTAAGAGACTTGATCTTATAAGATAAGAGACTTAACTTATTTGTTTTAATGTGGATGTTTGTGTGAAACCTCATTCATGAGTAATGAGTACTTGGTTTTAAAGGGATAATGTTTTACTGATTTCGAATCGAATGTGTATCGATGCACCAACGCGGCAATAAAGGAAATGTATTGAATAATGATGTGTTGTATTAAAACCAGAGAAACCTCCATCCGCATAAGCTAAGATAAGACAAAATGATATTACATTTTCTAGATCATGGTCATTGTAATAAGATCGTTATAAACAAGAATAAACTACTCACATATATGACATATGTTACTCAATTGCTCTAAAAAGGAATCAAGTGATTAAGTTTGGGAACTATGAAACCATTTGAAAATGAGAAGCTTGAGTAATTGAAACTAGGCAAACCGAACTTAGGAAAAGAATGTTGTTACTTGATTTTGAAAAAGAAGGTGGGTTGGTCATTCTAATACTACGTATCGGGTGACTTTTATAAAAGTAATGGATCTCTTTTAAAAGAACTTAACGATGTAGTACTTTGGGGTTAAAACCCGACTATGGCATGAAATGAAAGTACTTTGAGTTGTGTGAAACTACGCTTGTTGTTGTGAAACTTGCCTATGCTTGTGATGATAGTCTTTATTGTACAAGCCAGTTTTCGTGTTACCGCTGCCTTTCGATAGAGTCGGTTGGATCGTTGAGAACTTACTTGGACGTGCGTGGTGACGAGAAATTCCACGCGCACGCTCGCTGATAGTATTATTGTTGTTAATCGCTGACATACCGACACGATGCGTAGCGCGCGTATGCTTCCATTTTGGTTAAGGTCTTGTGGTTAATCGCTTTGGATATATCGACACGATGCGTAGCGCACGTATGTTTCATTTTGATTATCGCCAGTGATTTCCCTTGACATATCGACACGATGCGTAGCGCACGTATCGCCCATTTGGAATGCCGTCTATTGTTTCTTCGACATACTGACACGATGCGTAGCGCACGGGTATGCCTCCATTTTGATTGCTGTCTTGTTATTGAGGTCACATGGACATGTCTACACCGATGCAGACTCGGGGCATGCGCTGGGACATTGGTATTGTTGTTGCATCATGGACATGTCTACACCGATGCAGTATTCCGGGGGCATGTGGCCATGGGACATTGGTATTGTTGTTGCATCATGGACATGTCTACACCGATGCAGTATTCCGGGGGCATGCGGCCATAATGCGAACCTGATTGATGTTGTGGGCGTGAGACCCATAGATATATCGAGTAATGATCGCTTTATGTTGTGAATCAGTAGTTTGGTTATCATACACGCCTCGCTTTATATAGACTAGTATGATTTCATTTACGATGTTATGCGATTTCACATACTTGGTACTGTTATCGACTCCTTCGGGCCGCGTCATGCCGCAGTTGAGGTACATCGGGCCGTTGATCCTAGCTCTCGTGGTCACGTCAATTTGGGAAGCTCCGCTTTCTCGGAGGCTTATCGGTGGTATAGTCCGTCGTAGTAAGTGTTTACATTCGTGGTTTGGCGGCCCCGCCCCGCCATCGCGTCGATCATTCTTAGGTCCGTAGTATCGCCGGGCGGGGTTGGTAAAAGGATTAAGCCGCTCATTTGTAAAAGAGTTGATGGTTATATATATGCCGACGTGCAAGTTTTCATGATTATTGTTTTATATTTCTGTTATCTCATGTTGTTGTTTTATGTTCCGCTGATTACTCTGATGTTGTGTCACTAGGGTGCCCGGGGTAAGGCACCAGTCACGGGCCCAGTTTCGGGTCGTGACATGTAGGGTGAGGATTTAGGCAAGTGTCCATTCTATCTACTACACAAAAATATCCTACCAACTCCTTGACAAAAAGGCCAACCAATTCGTCCACTTTACCGCCCCAACTTCCACCAATGAGAGGGTGCCAAGTGTCGCCCTCTTGTTGGTCCAAAATGTTTCGTCTCTCGGAAAAATCCGCAAAAAATAAAAATGACATAGCCGGAATTTTCCCTTCGCAAGTTGTGTAAAACGTTTCGTCGAAAAACGACTCTAATCGGGTGTTGTGCACAAAAATAATTCGTCCAAGCCAACTTTAAAGTTCAAACTTTTCTACGCACGCCCCACGCATATACTGAAATACGGTATAACATTCTCCTCCTTAGAAACATTCGTCCCAAATGTTCCTTCAAAGTCTCAAACAAACGCGGCGCCAAGATAGTCTTCACTACTATACTTACGAGAACAATCGCCACACCGCCACGTAAACACTGCGCAAATACTTACATCCAAGTCCACGAGGAAACACCTCTAACATCACAAAAGCCCTTACCCGAGGTCTAAAATATACTTCTTTCGCACCTTCTCCTTACAAAAGAAAAAACCACACCTATGCTCTTAACACATGCTCGCTTCTTCCCTTACTCGTCGTACCCTTCTCGTACACTCGAACTCTTTCTTATAACTTACACATTCCTCATCGTCGCTTTCCAAAACTCGTTACTATCTCTAACTTGGTCATCATTAATCGGGAACACTGGACGGGCTCTCCGATACTTTCTCGAACATCACAACACGAAAGACCGGACATACTGTCTCCTACGTCGGACGGCAATGCTAACTTATTGGCAACTTGGCCTATTCTTCACATGATCTGAAAAGGCTCCGAGTACCTCAGGCTAAGTTTCTTCTGCCTTCCAAAACTCGTCACACCCTAGCCACATTCTGCTGAAACCGGTATGAACCAACCATCTGAACCTTGCCAACATCGAACCAATCGACCGGCAACTTACACTTCCGCCTCTAAGGCTTCATAAGGCAAAAACCGATCACTGAAATGGTAGCTAAAACACTTCCTCAACAGGAGACAACAATCCTCACAGCTACCCCTGAAATCAAAACACTGGCCCGAGGACGAATACGACACGGAGACTCACCTGAGTTCCTAACCCCGCTCGTAAAACTTCCGTAAAAGAAACACCAGAACTGGCTCCACTATCTGACATAAGGTGAAAGTAGGCACCCCGTGCAGCCTTACAACCTTCCTGATATAAACATCTCGCATAAACCTCTGCCGAGTAAACGGTCTTGATCGAAGACACGACGGCCGACCCATCGCCCGACCATCGTTGAACGCATCCACGAATTGTGCGATGGTTAACTAAACTTGGTCCTAACACCTCGTGACCTACCACCGGGCGACCACCACAACCGACCCCACCATAAAACAGTCGCTGGTTGACCGCTGCATGGCCTCAACCCGACCCACTCGCAGCACAACACTTGCTTCCCGATCCTAACAATCTCACTAATCACGTTACGAAAACCTAGCGGTCTTCTTAGCTCAACTACCCTCTTTCCTTCCACACTACTCAGGGACTTATCATACAAACATATCTCACGTGCACTATGCACTCCGATAAGGATCAAACATAACAATACATCTTTACCCGAGATGACCTTACCTCTAAGGTCTCTACGTATAACATTCTAAGGTTCACACTTTTCCTATCCCCCAATCTTTCCCGGTTACTAACCATGATTTCTAATCACAACTAACACATCGCTATCGTAACATAACACTTATGATATACTCGTCTTATCACACATACTGATCTCTCGAGGGTTAAGGATATACCGATCTATCGCTTCGCCCTTAGTCGTCTAATCAAATCTACCCCGTAGGCGATAGCTAAGGAAGGTGACGAACTACCCACCGATCCTCAAGGCTAAGTCCTCCTACTAGGACACCTTTCGACATCGCACTGACGGCGTAGTACAACAAGTACCAACTAAAAGACGACATTCCCGATGACGCCGTCACATCGTGAACATCGAAGAATCAATCCACCGGCCGAACCTTCGTAGCCGTGAACCTAAGCTCGAGCTCGACCAACTCTCGCATACCCCGAACGCCCCGAACCCCGGAGGACCTCTCTCGACCGGTGGATGTGCGTAATCTAACTCCGCGAGGTGACTCGCCAAAGTTACCAAAGGACCTTTGCTCGCCCTCTTCTCGTTGTCCTTCGTTAACCCGCCGATCTCTACGCTTTCGGCCGCGCATAAGCCCGCATACGTGCCATGCTCGAGCCTAATCAAGAATTACTTTACACAACCTCTCTTAGATATTCATCAAGACTCGCGCAGACATCGGTATACTCTGGTAGCCCAATCCATAGCTAGTAATGTGGTCGCCTCTTTGCAATCTCTATTCTCTGCTCTGGCCGTGGAACCAAGGTTCAACTTATCATGGCCGCAGAGGAATCGCCGCCGCTGCTAAACTCATTGGCCGTGATGTCGCAGAACTCCCAAATGGCACCACCCCTGGTGATGATTGGGCACGTGTGCCTCGTAACCCTGCATTTACTGCAGCCTCCTCGGCGCTTCGCCTCCCGGGCTCGGGTTGCCTTACACGGAGGCATAACGGTAAGGGAAAGAAATACGTTAGAGGTCCAACTTATAACATGCTCTAAGGCACGATCTCGAGTGAGAAGAATGGACACCAATCCTAAATATCCTATAGCCTCCTCGATTATCGCGCACAACACACCGATAATCAAGACTCATCGATACGGTCAGAGACACTTTCCGAGGATTAATCGCTCGATACCACTTTTGTCACGACCAACCTGCCCGTGGATCGTGCCTTACCCCGCACCCTAGTGATACAACATCGAGTAATCACGAATATAAAACAATACATGAAATACCAAGAAATATGAAACAATAACTGAGAAAAGTTGCCTTTCGCATTTATAAATCAACTTTAAAACCGAACGCTACATCCCATTACAACTCGCCTACATCGCATTTCATGCACTTAAGAATGATATGACAACAATGGCGGACAGGCTCGCCATACCCTCAATGTAAGTACCTACAACGACAGTGACTATACCACCGATAAGCATCCGAGAAACGGAGCTTCCCAAACGCCGAATCGTGACTCCGAGAGCTAGGATCAACGATCGTGTACTTACCGCGCAGATGAACGCAGCCCCGGGCGAGGTCAAGACAACAGTACCAAGTATGTGAAATCGAAATATCAGAAATGAAATCATAGCGCTATATAAAACAGAGACATGTATGATAACCAAACTACGCTCACAATAAATAAGAAGTCATGTCAAGTCGTGACTCACGCCTCAAAGTCATCACTCAAATACAACTACGGGTCTCACGCCCACAACATCAATCATGCCCGTGGAATGCCTTCTCACCGCCTAGCCAGATATATAAAAGCACCAAGGAATACACATGAACACCGTGTCCCACTTCAGGTCATCATAAACCGCACGGTAAGTACGAAGGCATAGCCGACTACTAAAACCTACAAGACTAACAAGGTCATAAATCAGATTATGAGATCTGTCTGCATCGCCACATGATCAAAGCCGCCACTCGCTCAAAGATATAATGCGCGCTTCAGCCTCGAACTCTCCGCAGCCCGCATAGGCCAATCTCATAGGCCCGCATGAGGTATTCCCGCATCGAGGGTAGCTACTCCCGGCATCCGCTCGACTTCGCAAACCGCATGGCCACATGCACCGCATGACCATAAAGGACGACACTAACTCGAACTCGTAGCTCGCATAGGCCCCTGCACCCGCATTGAGGTATTCTCGAATCATATGTCACACGCACTACCGAAGTCTACCCCGCATCGGAGGCGCCTTAACCTCCTAATATGTCAAGGTGAGTGGTACAATACCAACATAACGGTGATAGTTTAAACAACTTAAGCGCAATCGCGGAAAACTACTTTACACAAACATCACAAGATACTAACACACGTAGCATCCTAGCATGTTTACTTATCAAATTAACAAGAAAGTATTACAAGGCTATCACAAACCAAAACAATCAAGTTATACACACAAGGTACTTTCTACTATATGTTTAACAAGGTCGGGTTTTTATCCCCAAAGTACTTCATACATTAACTCTTTAAAAGATCTGTTTCTTTCACAAAAGTCACACAATACCCGTAGTATAAAAATAGAGTTACTATCTTCTGAAGTAAATCAAAATACTTCTTTGAGCAAAATCAAGTAACAACATTCTTTTCCAAACGTTCAAGTTTGCCTAATTTCAAATACTCAAGTTTCTCTTTTTCGAAAGGTTACGTAGTTCATAGTCTTAAGTACTTAAGAAAATAATTCTCCTTTAAAATGATTTGAGAAACATATGCCTTATATGTGAGTAGGTTATTCTTGTTTATAACAATCTTATTACAGCAGCCATGATCTAGGAAATGTAATCTCATTTTGTCTCATCTTAGCTTCTATGCAGATGGAGGTTTCTACCGTTTTAATACTTCATTATTCAAGACATTTCTTTTATTAGCGCCGCATGGTTTGTTCGATACTTATTCGATTTCCAAATCAAGAAACATTATTCCTTTTGAAAACCAAGTACTCATTACTCACGAATGAGGTTTCACACTTTTTAACAAAACTCATATTATTTTAACCAAGTCAAGTCTCTTATCATTAAGATTAAGTCTCTTTACTTCTAAAATTAATAAATCATTCGTTTTATCTCTCTTAAGCCGTTATACCTAACTTCCCATAAAGCTAGTATAACTCTTAAGCTTTTAAAACCAAGTATTACTCTTCTTTCAAAAAGGTTTCTTATTTCTTTGAAATACTTCAGATTCTTTATTATTCAGGCTTAAGTCGAAGGACATTGCCAATAAACTACGTTCAGTTAACACACGTACATCTACCGTACTATATATATATACTTTTAAAATATCATGCTCAAGGGTATAGGAAGAATCACATACCTCGCGACGATTTCATTTACCGACTATTAGCAAAACGCTCCACGGCTATAACCCGGCTAGCCTTGTCCACCTTTTAAGTAGCACATGCTACTCACAGAACATTCAACCTATAAAGGTTATACGAGTCTATCAAAGTCTAGACTACTCTGCAGAATATTCAGTAGGTTCTCTATTTACGGAAAATCGGGCAGCACTTCCCTACCCGTTAAGCTACACAGCCATCAGAAACAAATTCTATGTAAGTACGCTTAATTATCTTCTTTAAATTCGTGCTTAAGTCCAAAGACATTGCCAATAAACTACGTTCAGTTCTATATATAGTATACTTCAACTATATATTCCTACAACATGTAATTTCCAATTACAATAGGGGGACAAGATATTTACCTCGATAAGCCCAAAATTATCCAAGTTTAATGTCGCTCCTGAGCAACGTTTAGCTCCAACTCCGTGCGCTCCAACCCGCTCCAAACCACCCTTAGAAGTTCTAACCAACTTCTACTTAATACTCCAACTAACTATGGAGATTTTCCTTAGGGTTTCGTTTTGTGACTGAAGGGAAGTATAGTAGTATTTCTGGGCTTTTCGTATAGGTATAACCTCGAATACTACAAGGTATTAGGGCCAAGGTATTTTGGTATAGTAACAATATTTGGAGAGTATTTCTACCAAGGGGGTGTATTCTACGAAACAACTCAAGGTAGTGGGTACCCCACTACCATACCACTAGGAGGGTGTACCCCTCGGCCAAGGCCTCTAGGAGGGGGGTGTGTACCCCTCGGCCAAGGCCTTCTCGAAAGGGGGAGGGGGGGACGAAACCAACAAGGAGGGAGGGAGGATTTCTAGACTTAGAAATTATTTTAGGATGAATAAGTCTTCAAAGGGGGGGGGGGGGGTATTTATAGGTCAAGCAATGGCCAATCAATGGCCAAGATGATGCCAAGTGCAAGGCAAGTGTAGGGTGAGGATTTAGGCAAGTGTCCATTCTATCTACTACACAAAAATATCCTACCAACTCCTTGACAAAAAGGCCAACCAATTGGCCCACTTTATCGCCCCAACTTCCACCAACGAGGGTGCCGTGTCGCCTCTTGTTGGTCCAAAATGTTTCGCCTCTCGGAAAAATCCGCAAAAATAAAAATGACATAGCCGAATTTTCCTTCGCAAGTTGTAAAACGCTTCATTAAAAAACGACTCTAATCGGTGTTGTGCACAAAAATAATTCGCCCAAGCCAACTTTAAAGTTCAAACTTTTCTACGCACGCCCCACGCATATACCGAAATACGGGTATAACGCATCACCGAGAGATTTCCGGAGAAGGGCTTCATCGTGCCTAGTGTTTCTCCCCGGGAGCGCCGGTATTGTTCGTGAGGAAGGACTGGACGCTGCGCATGTGTGTTGATTACAGGCAGCTGAACAAGGTGACCATTAAGAACGGATACCCCCTTCCCAAGATTGATGATTTGTTCGATCAGTTGCAGGGAGCGAGATGTTTTTCCAAGATTGACCGCGGCCTGCTATCATCAAAGTAGTCGAGAGTCGGACATCCCTAGATCGCATTCCGACCCTGTGACGCACTACGAGTTTAGGGTTATGTCGCTCGGTTTGACCAATGCTCCGGCCAGATTCATGGATTTGATGAACCGAGTGTTCAAGCCATTTTTGGACACGCTTGTGATTCTGCTCATCGATGACATCTTGGTTTATTCCCGCCGTGAGCAGAGCACGCGAGCACTTCGGCGACTGCGGCCGAGAGTTCTTCAGACCGCCAGCTTATACGCCAAGTTTTCGAAGTGAGTTCGTTGACTTCTGGCTTTTCTCGGGCATATTGCTCGGGCTAATGGTATTCGTGGATACGCCCAAGATCGAGGCAATGAGTTGGCCTCGACCTACTACTCCGGCAGAGGTTCGCAGCTCGGGCCTCGGTGTTATTATCGGCGTTCAGTAAGTTTGCTTCTATCTCGCCCATTGACTAGCCGACTCGTATGCACTAAGTTTCGATGGACGATGCTTGTGAGCGTGGTTTCCGCCATCAAGAGAGATCGACGATCGCCTCGCTTCTTACTCTTCCGCAGGGTCCAGACGGCTATGTCATGTATTGTGATGCGTCAGGCATCGGGTTGGGATGTGTGTTGATGCAGCAGGGAAAGGTTATAGCGTACGCATCCCGAAAGCTTAAGAAGCATGAGAGGAACTACCCCACCCATGATTTGGAGTTGACAACGGTGATTCACGCCTTGAAGATCTGGAGGCACTATTTGTATGAGGTTCATGTGGATATTTATACAGACCACAAGAGCCTCCAGTATATCTTCAGCCAGAGAGCCGAACTTACGCAGACGGTGGTTAGAGCCGCTCAAGGATTATGATGTTGACATCCCGTACCACCCGGGAAGGCCAATGTTGTGGCGTATGCCTTAGTCGTAGGTCGATGGGTAGCCTATCGATGTGCACCGGAGAAGGCGGGCATGGTTCGTGATTTGCATCGCTTAGCGAGCCTCGTGTCCGCTTGATTGATTCTCGATAGCAGCGGAGTTCGAGTTCGAGAGGTTGCCGAGTCTTCCATCGCCGGCGAGGTGAAGAGGCAACAATTTGATGATCCGGTTTGACGCTGCATCGTGATACGGATCTTCGCGGTGGGAAGCGGTCTCGAGGTAGCACCATGGGTGCTAAGGTTTGAGGCGTGTGTGTTCCGGATGTTTCGTGACTTCGGCAGTTGTGTTCGGGAAGCACACAACGCGCAAGCGTTTCATCCATCCGTGGTCGACCAAGATGTACCACGACCTTAGATCCGTATTGGTGGGATGGCTTGAAGATGGACGCTGCAGCAGTTCGTAGCTCGCCCGCGTGTTGTCGCAGTGAAGGTAGAGCACCGCAGGCCCGTGGTTTGTTGCAGACGATAGAGATCCCGACCGAAGTGGGAGGTGATCAACATGGACTTTATCACGTGATTACCTCGCACTCGTGAGGAGACATGATTCTATATGGGTTATCGCCGACAGTCGATTTAAATCAGCCCACTTTCTTCCCGTCAGACGACTTTTTCTACCGAGGATTATGCCGACTTTACATCCGAGAGATCGCCGATTGCATGAGTCCCTATTTCGATCATATCGCATGCAGGAGCCCGCTTACGCTAACTTCGAGGTCTTTCCGTATGGTTTAGGACGCAGTGAGCTCGAAAATCGCATTCCATCCACGCATGCATCGACAAAGCAGAGCGCACTATCCGCACTCTCGAGGATATGTCGCGAGCCGTGTTATCGACTTCGTGGGTAGCCGAGGATCATTTGCCTCTAGTTGAGTTTGCATATAATAATAGCTACCACTCCAGATTCGCATGGCGCCATGAGGCCTTGTATGAGGAAGTGCAGACGCCGATAGGTTGGTTTGATGTAGGCGAGGTACGCTTAGTAGGACCGCATTTGGTGCAGCAGCTGGATAAGGTGAAGCTTATCCGTGAGCGATTATCGATACCGTAGTCGATGTAAGTCATACGCAGATCATCGCCGTCGATCCGGAGTTCGAGGTTGATGATTGGGTTTTCTCAAGGTGTCACCCATGGCGGTGTGATGAGATTCGGAAGAAAGGGAAACTCACCAAGGTACATCGGGCCCTATCGATTGTCCGCAGGTAGGCAAGGTTGCCTACGAGTTGGATCTGCCGTCCGATCCGGAGGCGGCATCCGTGTTTCATGTTTCTATGCCGGCGAGATGTATCGGATCCATCTAGGTGCACCCGATTGATGATGTCCAGTGATCGGCGGTTATCGATGAGGAGATTCCCATAGCGATAATCGATCGTCGTTAGGCGCTCTGCGACTAAGGACGTGGCTTCCACAAAGTTCGCGTGCGAACGAGCTCGTGAGGAGATGACGTGGGAAGCCGAGCGAGGACATGAGGCGTATATCCTCACTTATTCCCACACCTCCGTGTAACTTACTTTCCTATTTCACGTTTTTAATTATCGATTTGCTTAAGTGTTATATCAGGCCATGTGTGGCACTTTGCAAACCGTTAAGTTGTGAGGTACTTTATCGTTAATCGTTTGGGAAGGAACATTCGACGAATGTTTCTAAGGAGGAGAATGTTATACCGTATTTCCGCAGTATGTACGCGAGGCATACGCATAAAAGTTTAGCCTGGCGTTAGGCATCGACTAAAAGATTGGGCACACCTATCAAAAGAATCGCTTTCCGACGAAACGCTTTACAAAATCTTGCGAAGGGAAAATTCCGCTATGTCATTTATTATTTTTATGGATTTTTCCGAGAGACGAACATTTTGGACCAACGAGGGCGACACTTGTCACTCTCTAGTTGGTGGACGGAGGCGCCCATTTGGACGATTGGAATGACTTTTTGTCAAGGAGTTGGTAGGATATTTTGTGTAGTAGACGGATAAGGACACTTGCCCAAATCTTGACCTTACACTTGCCTACCACTGCTTCATCTTGGCCATTGGTTGGCCTATAAATACCCCATTAAGATGAAGAGTTCTTCATCCACAAATCAATTTCCAAGTCTTGAAAATCCCTCCTCTCTTGTAGTGTTTTCTCCAAACACACCCCCTCTAGCCTAGTAGTCCTAGCCTAAACTTACCCCCTCCCTTGGTAGAAAGTTGTCTTCCAAGTATAGTCACTATTCCAAAATACCCTAGCCCAAATCCCTTATAGTATTTTAGCAAGTTGTGTAGAACTTCTATGGTTTCTTGAGCTATCTGAGCGCATAAATTAGGAGCTAAACCTTGCTCAGAGCGACATTTAACTTGGATAATTTTGGGCTTATCGAGGTAAATACTCTTGTCCTTCTATTGTAATTGGATATTACATATAAGAATAGTATAGACTTGAGTATAAGATACACCAAGGATATTAAAGAATAGAATTGAACCGTAATCACAAAGTAGGCGGTATAAATAAGGAATAATTGAACAGATTTACATAGGACTGCTTTACAAAGAGACTTGAGTAGCTTGACGGTAGGGAAGTCGCCCAATTTTCCGTAGGATAGAGAACCCTCTCGCTAGAATCACATGCAGTAGTTCAGACGCTGATAGACGTGTTCGACTATTATAGTTGATTCTCTACGCGACATATTCGACTCGCGGTGGATTTCACGGCGAGGTATGTGATTCTTCCTATACTCTTGAGCATGATATTTTAAAGTATATATATAGTACGGTAGACGACGCGTGTTAATCGAACGTAGCTTTACGGCAATGTCTTTTGACTTAAGCCCAATAATAAAATCAAAAATCTTTCAAATGTAATTATAAATCGCTTTGAAAGAAGAAGAATATTTGTTTTTAAAACAAGAAGCTTAAGAGTTATACTAGCTTTACGGGAAGTCAAGTATAACGACTTAAGAAAGATAAAAGGAACAGTTTACTTATGTGTTTATAAAAGACTTATATTGATTTATGGAAAGAATAATAAGATGGTTTGATAAGTAGACACGATATGATGCTACGTGTGTTAGTGTCTTGTAATGTTTGTATAAGAGGGCATTCTTTGTGCTTATGTTGTTTAACGATAAGTCGTTATGTTAGTATTATATCACTCACCTCTTGACATGTTACCGGGGTTGTCGCCTCCGACGCGGGTAGACTCAGCGGTCTGGGACCATGATTCGAGAATACCTACGCGGGTTCGGGACCTATGCGAGCTACGAGAGTTCCGTGTTAGTGTGCGGGTTATACCTCATGCGGTCTATGTGGCGCTACGCGACTACGAGTCCAGGACGACGCCGAGGAGTAGCTACCCTCGACGCGTGTTATACCTCACGCGGCCTACGCGAGTGGCCTATGCGACTACGGAGTCCGTGATTAGGCTTGCATAATGATACTATGGGCGATTGTCTCGCTCGATCATTCGCAACCTAGAAAAGACACATGCTTACCTATTGTTGCTCTTGTTTATGATGCGGCACTATGTGCGGTTACATCGTTGTTTCTGCATATTTGTAAATTAGGTTTTAAAATGATATGATTTCATTTAAGTATTTTACGCTTCACATACTTAGTACTGTAATCGACCTCCTTCTGGGCCGCGCTCATGCCGCAGGTGGCAAGCAGGTGCTAGATCCACATCCTTAGGATCTTTGCTTTGGTGTCAGGAGCTCCATCTTCTCCGGAGGCTCTACTTTTGGGTATGATCTCCCTGTCGTTGTAGATAGTTTTGCACATTCAGGGTATGGCGGGGCCCTGTCCCGCCATAGTTGTTTACTTCCTTAGAGGTCTGTAGTCCTATTGTACAGTTGGGATGTAACTGCAAAACTATGTTTAAATATATATGCCGAAAGGCGACATTTTCTCACATAAAACTGTGTCTCATTTTACAACTGTTTCATGTCTTGTTTTTATATTCCGCTGATTACTCTGATGTATGACTACTTGGGTGCCCGGGTAAGACACCAGTCACGGGCCCCGGAACGGGTCGTGACATAAAGTGGGGAGCTAAAAGAACAAGGAACAAAGATTTTTCTTTTTCTATGGACATGAACCCGAGAGCATGTGCTTGTGTTCTTCAAATTTTGTGAAAATTTGGCTAAGTGTTAAGTTCACTCTTGCTACTAGTAGTGTTATATAGCACATTGGAGGGTCAAGATATGAACAATTGGGTGGCTTGGATAAGCTCTTAGCAAATATCAAGACCTTGTGGGTCCTTTGACCAAGTCAATTCTCTCAAGCTTCAAGTTGCAAGACTTGTCTTGCTAACAAGGGTCCAATGACCCTCTTGCCCTTGCACAAATCGTCCAAGGCATCACTAAGGGAGGGTGACACGTGTCGCCCTCCCATTCGTCATAACAATTCGTTTTCCGACAATTTCATAATTCCGATAAATTCTTACAAGTCTCAAATTTTAACACTTGTGAGTTCTTACTTACGTTCTTAAAACATGTCTTGTAAATACGGGGTGTAACATTCTTCCCCCCTTAGAAACATTCGTCCCCGAATGTTCTTTTGGAGTCAAACTTACAATTAGCGACATAGTTTCCTTTCGCAACCCCGACATACCAATACTGCCACACATGGCCACATAATAGCATTTAAGCAAAAGAAATACTTCAATTAAAACCTGACAAGTAAGGGAAGATGAATTACCTGAAGGTATAGGAAATAAGTGAGGATACTTCCTCAACATGTCCTCCTCCGCTTCCCAAGTCGTCTCCCTGCTATCATTCCTCCACAGACTTTGACGAAGCCACATCCTCGGTCCGCAGCCGTCGACCGGGCGATCGAGTATCGCTATGGGACTCTCCTCATACGATAACCCTCTCGCCACCGACCTCACTAGTAGGGAAAACTCTCGCTGGATCACCGATACACTTCCGCAACATAGAAACATGGAAGACCGGATGTACCGCCTCTAACTCTGATGGCAGATCCAACTCATAGGCAACCTTGCCTACTCGACGGACGATCTGGTAGGGCCCAATGTACCTTGGGTTGAGTTTCCCCTTCTTACCGAATCTCATCACACCCTTCATGGGTGACACCTTCAAGAAGACCCAATCGTCTACGTGAAACTCCAAATGCCGACGCCAATTATCCGCATATGATTTCTGCCGACTCTGAGCTGCTAACAGTCTCTCCTGGATAAGCTTCACCTTATCCACAGCCTGCTGAACCAAGTCTGGGCCAACTAATCGCATCTCGCCCACGCCGAACCAACCAATCGGCGACTGCATTTCGCCATATAAAGCCTCGTATGGCGCCATCAGAATCGGAATTGTAGCCGTTGTTATAAGCAAACTCTACAAGAGGCAAAGCAAATGATCCTCCCAACCCCGAATCAATCACGCAGTCGCAGATATCCTCGTTGTCCGATAAGACGCCCGCCGCCTGCTACCGAGGATGAAATGTTGTACCGAGACTCACCAGGTCTCTAAACCCTTCTCGAAAGAAGACCTCCGAAGTTAGCCAGAACGGGCTCCCTATCGATATAATCGACACCGGATACCGCAGCCTCACAATCTCTCGATGTACAATCGGCATAGTCCTCACCAAAACGCCGCCCTAATCGAAGGAAATGGGCTGATTTCACACCAACAATAACCCAAATGGAGTCGCATTCTCCGAGTACGAGGTAACCTCAGAACAAAGTCCATGTTGATCACCTCCCACTTCCAAGTCGGAATCTCAATAGTCCGCACAATCCACCGGCCTCCGTGCTCGACCTTGACTCGCCGCAATTAGACATCAGGTAACAAACCTCGCCACGCCCCTCTTCGTGCCATCCCACCAATAAAACATCTCGAGGTCATGGTACATCTTGGTCGACCGGATGAATAGAATAACGAGCACCGCGCCTCCTGTAATCACGACGAGTCCTCGACACATCGGAACACACAACCGCACTTCAAATCTCAAGACTTATCAAAGCACTTAATAGACTCTTCTCCTCCCGAAGAGCCGTGATCTCGATACCGCATTAACATCGATCTCAAATCGCCGCTTCTTCACCTCATCAACGATGGAAGACTCGCAACCTCACGAACCCGCACTTCACTATCGCTTCAGATTTCGATCAATCAACCCCAAGGCTCGCTAATCGTGGATCTCGCGACCATGTCCTGCTCTCTCGCCGCACCGACATGTGCTCCCCATCGATCTACGACTCAAGGCATCAAGAACTACGCTGGCCTTCCCGATGGTATAGAATATCAACATCATAATCTTTCAAGAACTCTAACCACCGCCTCTCGCCGCAGTTCACTCCTCTCGCTCAAGATATACCGAGGCTCTTGTGGTCTCAGTATAAATATCCATGAACCCCATACAAATAATGTCTCCAAATCTTCAAGGCATGAATAATCGCCAACTCTAAGTCATGGGTAGGGTAATTCTCTCATGCTTCCAGAATCGCCGAAGCATAGGCTATAACCTTGTCGTGCCGCATCAAAACACACCCTAGCCCGATACCCGAGGCATCACAATAGATCACGCACTGCCTAACCCTCGTGAAGAGTAAGAACTGAGTTGTAGTCAACCTTTCCTTCAAAGAATCGAAACCCTTCTCGCAAGCCTCGCCCATCGGAACTTGGCCGCTTTCTCGAGTCACCTAGTCAATCTGCACAAATCGGCAACCGCCCACAAACCTACGATAATAACCCGCCAATCCCAAGAAATCACGCACTTGGCCGAGTAGTAGGTCTCGCCAAGATTTGATCGCTCACCTTTGCCGATCCACGCGAACACCATCACCCAATAATATGCCCCAGAATGCCATCGAGGCCAACCAAAACTCACACTTGGAGAACTTGGCGAATAATCGCGGCCCGAGGACCCCAAGTACCGCCTCAAGTGATTCGCATGCTCGCTCGTCATTCGCGAATAAACCAGATGTCATCAATGAATACTATCACAAATGTATCCAAAATGGCTTGAACACCCGATTCATCAAATCCATAAATACTACGAGCGTTGGTCAAACCGAAAGACATAACCCTAAACTCATAGTGCCCATACCGGTCCCGAATGCGATCTTTGGGATATTCGCCTCTCGAACTCGAACTCGATGATAACCGCATCGCAGTCTATCTTGAGAAACACCTCGCACTCGCAGAATCGTCAAACAAATCATCAATCCCGGGAGGGGTACCTATTCTTAATGGTTACCTTATTCACCGTCAGAATCAACACACATACGCAGCTGCCCCATCCTTCTTCTTCTTCACGAACAACACCGGCGCTCCTGTGGAGATACACTAGGCCTGATAAAGCCTTTCTCCAAAGAAATCTTTCACCGGTCCTTCACCTCCTCAACTCAAGAAAGTCATCCTGTATGGCGGAATAGAAATAGGTCTAGTGTCTGGCAACGTGTCAATACAAAACTCAATCTCCCTCTCAGGAGGGATGCCCGGAAGATCATCTGGGAACACATCTGGAAACTCCCTAACCACTGCATCGATCAAGAACTGCACTCACCAGACAAATACCCGAACCGATGATAGATGTACTTTCTCGCACCATCTTCCTAGCCTTGAGGTAAGAAATAAACCTACCCTCGGCGCAAGTGTTGCTTCTCCACTGATAATCGCTCGCCAGAAACCGAATCGAACCAACCTGCCCCTACATACCAATATTGGCATAACAAGAAGCCAACTATCCATACCCATAATGACATCAAAATCCATCTCCGCTTCTATCAAGTTCGCAAGTGGTCTCGACGATCAGAATATACACCGCAACCTCAGACACCCGCTCACTAACACCGAATCCCATTGGCGTAGCTACCTCAAAAGGCTCTATCGACTCGCCTATCCCGATTCTACCCGCACAAGAGGGGACACATAGGACAAGGTAAAACTCGATCTATCAAAGCATAAACATCACACCAAATCAATAATGTACCCGGACGACGCCGTGGAAGCCTCCGATCCTCGGGCGGTCAAATGAATATATGCGGTTCGGGACCGCTAGAATCGAACCACCACCACGACTCTACCGCTCGCCGTCCGTGAGTACTCGCCCGGGCGCATAACCACGTAAGGAGAAGAAGACCCAAGAATAGATCCCGCCGGCCGCACCAGACCACCCATGCCGCCTAGACGACAATCTCTCCTCAAATGGCCCTGCCGCCACAAGTGTAACAAGCTCCCGGCCTCGCGACACTCGCTCGGTGAAACCTACCGACGAGCACACCGAGGTGTGGGTGGTCCCGACGGTGACGGTTTGCCGCCTCGAAACCTCAAGTCCCGAGCCCGACCGCCTTCCCGAATGACTGGCCGAGCGCACTTCCCGCCGTAAACCGTGAGGAGCACTCTGTCCGGGCCGGAAAGTGGACCTAGTTCACGCCGAGGCCGTCCGCCTAAATCGCCCCGAGACCCGTCACTGCCCGCCTCGGGCTGGCTCGAGTCAACTGGTCCTCCTCTCTATCCTCTATCCTCGCGATAGGCTCGCATCTCGCAATGTCCATACCGGCCAAGAGCCACCCCAAGCATGCAGAATCATGTGACGGCCTAGCCCCATCACATAACGATGAACTCTATCCGCCATGTCGCCTACAATAGTGTGTGTGCATGCTGCCAAGGAGTCAAACTCGTGCTATACTCCCGATAGTCCTCCCGCTCGCCTCAAGGTTAAGAATCTATCTACCCGGCTCTCTCATCTCGTGAGGCAAAAGTGATCCATGAAGGACTCAGAAACTCCTCCCAAACACCGGAAGAGCATCCTCACCCTCGAAAGTAACCACGACTCAAACCAGTTCAACGCAATATCGCAGAACCAGTAAGAAGCGTAATGCACTGCTCTCTAAAGCCCTAAGAACTCGCATGGTCCGTAGCCGCCGAATGAACTCCCGCGATCCTCCTCGCACTAACCATAAAACTCAGTGGATGACAACCCGTAAAATCCCTAATCCGCAAACCGCTTACCAGGGTCGCCGCTCTGCCGCGCCGCTCGACTACTATATCGTCAATAACCGGACCGCTTCCCGTAGTTCTATACTCAAGACCGGCCGCGAATCGAGGATCGCACGAACCTCTAGAGCTACCGCCGCCTGCCTTCTACTATCGCCGGCGTGGCTGAACTCGCCGACCGCTTACTACCTCGTGCATAGTCCGTGCTCGAGTCCGTAACCTCTAAGTACCGCTTAGCCGCTTCCCGCCGCTTTGCCCTTCGGGCCCCGTCGCTCCGCGAGGCATACTGTTTCATAAGAAGAGGTCATAGAGGATTCAACCTAATAAGACTCTATTGCACGATCTCGCAGAGAGAAGAATGGAAACCAATCCTAAATGTCCTGCAACCTCCGATTATAGATGTGCACAACACACCGATAATCAAGACTTACTAGACACACCTGGCTCAGACACTTTCCGAGGACTAATCGCTCGATACCACTTTTGTCACGACCCGACCGGGTCGCGATCGTGCCCTACCCGGGCACCCTGCTCGTATACATCGAGAATAGCAATGAACATACACCACATAAACACATATGAAAAACAATGAAACATCACAAAGCCGATAAGTGCCGCTTTCCATAATATAAACAAAATCAAAAGTACAACTGCATAACCTCGCCTACAATTTCAACCACATACGTGAATACGCACTTCTAGAATAATAACGTGGCGGACAGGGCCCCGCCATACCCCTGAATGTACATAAATCTACAACATCAGGGAAAGACTATACCAAAAGAGACAAGCCTCCGGCTGAATGGAGCTTCTGACGTCTGATAAGTGATCCTAAGAATGAGGATCCACCACCTGCTACCCTTTCTCGCAGATGAACGCAGCCCCGAGAAGGGGTCAAGACAATATGTACTAAGTATGTAAAACTGGAAAGTACTGTAATTACAACATAAGTTTAAAACAAAGCCGGAGACATGTATGATAACAAAATTACAGTACACAGAGCCTTACTAACCATGAGAGTAAATCAAGGGACTACGTACAACATCACACAGAGACTTCGATCATATCATGGGTAGCGAACCCATGTAAAGCGGTGGTATAACGCCTGGGTTTTTACCCTCATTTATACTCTTACCCCAAGGTGGTATAACGCCTTGGGGTTTTCCTCATTTATACTCTTACCCTGAAGCAGGTAATAAAGCAGGTGGTATAATGTCTTGGGGGCTTACCCCTCACTTATACTCTTATCCTGGCGAAGGTGGTATAGCGTCTTGGGGGTCTGCCCCTCACTTATACTCTTACCCTATCTCAAACCGGCCGTCATGCAATAAATAAGCAAGTTAGAAATCCCCCTAACTTCTTATTAGTCTTATTCATCTACACTCTCATTTTAGTTCACTTAAGGCACTAATATATTATATAAATCCGGGAGTTTAACCCAAAGTACTACGTACTTCTAATCTTTTAAAAATGACTCATTTTTATATAAAACTTCCAAGATACTATTAACCGTAGTATCAAGTCAAAATTACTTTTCAAGACAAGTCACAATACCTTTAGAAATAAAGTTAGGTTTCTAAATCAAGTGACTCCTTTTATTATATAACCTTAGGCAATTGATGCCTTAAAATCAAATTGCCTTTTCATTAAAATCAAGTCATTTATCTTTCCATAAAGCAAATATAACCAACTTCCCATAAAGTCGTTATATTCACTTTATACCTTAGCCAAATACAATTTCCTATCCAATGGACTTATACGTTTAAAACGGAACAAGTATCACATACTTTAAAACTCTTCAAGTCCCTTAACTTTAATAAAACTTAAGACATCCTTTATACTTTCAAAGAAGTGAGTTAATCTCCTAACTCACCCGACTTGGCTATTCATAAAACTAGTAAAAGATATCAAGGTCTTGTACGTCTACCGTACTATATACGTACAACTAGTCATGCTCAAAAGATAGGAAAAGTTCTACATACCTCGCCGGGTCAAACCACTTGCCAAGTACAAAGTCCCGCCCGTAGTATGTCAACCTATAATATTCACAATACGTCTATTAAAGCCTTACTTCAAACGTAGAATATTATAAGTGTCAAGTCGCTAAATTCTACGAAAAATCGGACAGCACCTCCTTTGTTTCTACTCACTTTGCCACCTTTTTCAAGGCCGAATACAATAACCAAACATGCCACATTTAAGGCCCAATCAATGCAATCAACAATAGGGGATTACACGCCTACTAGACGTGTAAAATTCCGCCCCACAATAGATATCAAATTGATACAACTTATTAGGCCAATTCGGCTAACTTGAATTACTACAACATCAATTCTTATCCGATTTCCATTTCAATCCAAGTTGTTAGCATAACATGGTACCAAGTCGCAATTGATTATAACTACTATAATCTTCAAGTAAGTAACATGCGACGATTTCTAATAAACGACCAATTAGTAATCCAACTTCAAGTGGCTTGTATAACATTTCGGATTTAAGCTACAAGCAATCCATAATACTTATAAACTTCAACCTATCAACTTCATGCTAGCAACAAGTAAAGCTAACAACAACAATAAATATTCTTGTTATACTTACAAGGGACAAGATTATACCTTAACGAATCTTAATCCAACTCCAAAACCGAAGTCGCTCCTTAGCAACTTAGAGCCTCTTCAAGACGCTTCAATCCGCTAGTTGAGACCCTTAGAACAACACCAACAAACTTCCTTCAAACTTCCAAACAAAACCTAGAAAGACAACTAGGTTTTCGTTTTGCGACTAACCCGTAAACTATCTTTTTCCAAGATTTTTCTATTGAGATATGTTTACAATACACTTAAGAACCTTGGTTTAAAGTGGGGAGCTAAAAGAACAAGGAACAAAGATTTTTCTTTTTCTATGGACATACCCGAGAGCATGTGCTTGTGTTCTTCAAGTTTTGTGAAAATTTGGCTAAGTGTTAAGTTCACTCTTGCTACTAGTAGTGTTATATAGCACATTGGAGGGTCAAGATATGAACAATTGGGTGGATTGGATAAGCTCTTAGCAAATATCAAGACCTTGTGGGTCCTTTGACCAAGTCAATTCTCTCAAGCTTCAAGTTGCAAGACTTGTCTTGCTAACAAGGGTCCAATGACCCTCTTGCCCTTGCACAAATCGTCCAAGGCATCACTAAGGGAGGGTGACACGTGTCGCCCTCCCATTCGTCATAACAATTCGTTTTCCGACAATTTCATAATTCCGATAAATTCTTACAAGTCTCAAATTTTAACACTTGTGAGTTCTTACTTACGTTCTTAAAACATGTCTTGTAAATACGGGGTGTAACACCAACATTCCCCATAAGACTTGGTAAGAACTTAGGATAACTTAGACATAACCTTTACATAGAGTAAATCACATACATACCACTTAACTTCTAAGAGTAGAAGGGAACATGAAATAATATCACATGTATATTCCATACATAGAATCATGCCAAAGGAAGGAAGAGGTTCACATACCTCGCGACGATTATCGACAAGTAGCAAAATGCAGTGAGGAAGGTATTCCACGGGCATGATTGATGTTGTGGGCGTGAGACCCATAGTTATATTTGAGTGATGACTTGAGGGAGTGAGTCCCTGACTTGACATGACTGCTTATTTATTGTGAACTGTAGTTTGGTTATCATACATGTCTCCTGCTTTGTATAGACTACTATGATTTCATTTACAGTATCTATTTTCGCCACATACTTGGTACTGTATCGACTTCCTTCGGGCCGATTCATGCCGCAGTAAAGGTACACCGCCGTTGATCCTCGCTCTTAGGGTCACGTCAGCGTTGGGAAAGCTCCATTTCTCCGAGGCTTATTCGTATAGTCCCCGTCAGTAGGTGCTTACATTCGTGGTATGACGGCCCCGTCCCGTCGTTGTTGTCATATCATTCGTAGAGGTCTGTAGTACCAGGCGGTGGTTTGTAAAAAGATTAAACTGTTTCTTTTGAAAGAGTTGTTATTTATATATATGCCGAAAAGACAACTTTTCTTCGTAAACATGTGTTTCTTTGCATTATTTCATATTGTGTTTTATGTTCCGCCGATTACTCGATGTTGTATCACTAGGTGCCCGGTAGGCACTACCACGCCCGGTTCGGTCGTGACAAAAGTGGTATCAGAGCGCTTAATCTCTGGAAAGTGTCTACGCATCGTATCCAAGAGAGTCTTGATTATCGGTGTTGTGCACCACACCAATAATTGTGAGGCTATAGGATGTTTAGGATTGGTTTCTATTCTTCTCACTCGAGATCGTGCCTTAGAGTCGTGTTGTAAGTTGGACCCTCTAACGTATTTCTTTCCTCACCGCTATGCTCCGCGCAGGCAACCCGCCCAGAAGGCAAGGCGGAGCCGCGAGAGTAGAGTGAGGTTACGAGGGCACAGCCCAATCATTACCTAGGGTAGTGCTTCATTCGGGAGTTATGCGACGTCACTAGCCCCATGAGAGTTTAGCACGGCGGGCAGCCTTCTCATCGCGCCATGACATTTGAACCTTCGCCCCACGACCGAACAGAATATAGATTGCAAGGAGGCGACTCTGTTACTAGCTATTGATTTGGCTACTAGAGAGTACCGATGTACCGCGAGTCTTGATGACTATCTAAAAGAGGGATGCACAAGAGTAATTCTTCGCTTAGGCTGAGCATGGCTCGTACGGGCTTATGCGCAGCAGCCGAAACGTAGAGATCGACGTTAACCAAGGCGAGAAGAGGCCGTAATGAAGGTTCTTTAGTAACTTTCAAGGCGAATCACCTCACCAAAGAGATTGATTATGCACATCCACTGCAGGCAGAGGTCCTCCACGGGTTCGTGACATCGGTGGCGGGAGTTGGTCGAGCTCCAAGGCTTCCGGCTCACATGCGCGACGTCATCCCGGGGAATGTCGTCTTTTTGTTGGTACTTGTTGTACCTGCGGCCGTCAGGGCCAGGTGTCGAAAGCGTGTCCTAGTAGGAGGGATGCAAGTAGGAGGACTCAGCCTTCAGGATCGGTGGGTAGTTCGTTACCTTCCCTAGCTATGCGCCCTACGGGGCAGGTTTGATTAGAACGATTAAGGGGAGTGAAACAGTAGATACAGACATAGCTTTAACCCTCTAGAGTTTTGTATATGTGATAAGGTGAGTATACCTTAAGTGTTATGTTCAGATAGCATGGTGTAAATTGTGATTAGGAAATCATGGTTAGTTAACCAAGTAAGAATTGGGGGATAGAGAAGGTGTGAGCCTTAGAATTTTATACGTAGATACCTTAGAGGTAAGGCCATCTCGAGAAAAGGTGTAGTGTTATGTTTGATCCTTATCGGAGTGCATAAGTGCACGTGAGCTATGTTTGGGATAGGTCCCTAAGTAGTGTGGAATGAAAGGGGGTAGTTGAGCTAAGAAGACCGCTGGGTTTTCGTAACATGGATTAGTGAAATTGTTCCGGATCGGGGAGCTAGTGTTTTGCGCATTGCCGGGTCGGGTTGAGGCCATGTTGCGGGTCAACCCGCGGCATGTATGGTGGTGGGATCAGCTTGTAGTGGTCCCGCCGGGTGGTAGGGTCACGAGGGTGTTAGGCCCAAGTTTAGTTAACCAGCGTACGAGTTCGTGGATGCGTTCAACCAGTAGTCGGGCCGATGGGGGCAGCCCGCCGTGTTTTTCGGTCAGGACCGTGTACTTAGCAGTGTTGATTTATCAGAAAGGTTGTAAGGCTGCACGGGGTGCCTACCTTCACCTTATGACTGGCAGTGAAGCCCAGGTTGTGGCTATTTTTCGTTTTCTAAAAGTCTTACCAGTGTGGTTGGGAACTCAGTGAGACTCGGGACCGCATTCGCCTCGCAAGGTTTGGAGTTCAGGGGTAGTTTCAGGATTGTTGTCTCCTGTGGAGGGAGTGTTTTAGTGTTCGGATGTCGCCTTATGAAGCCTTGTAGGGGCGGAAGTGTAAGTTGCCGGTCGATTGGTTCGATGTTGGCAAGGTTCAGATAGTTGGTTCAGGCTTGTTCCAGCAGACTGTGGATAGGGTGAAGCTTATCTAGAAGAAGTTATTGGCAGCTCCGAGAAATCGTGCGGATTATCGGCGACGACGCTTAGAGTTCAGGTTGGCGGTCGGTCTTCTTGAAGGTACCACCCCGGATAGGGTGTGACAAGTTTTGGAAAACAGAGAAAACTTAGCCCGTGTTACTTTGGGCCTTTTTTTGAGTTCATGTGAAGAATAGGCCAGGTTGCCTATATGTTAGCATTTGCCGTCCGACTTAGGAGGCAGTACGTCCGGTCTTTCGTATTGTTATGTTCGGGAAAGTATCGGAGATCCATCCAGAGTGTTCCCAGTTAATGATGACCACGTTAGAGATAGTAACCCCGAGTTTTGGAAACTGAAGCAGTATCAGAAATGTGGTAGGTTATGAGAAAGAGTTCGAGTGTACAAGAAGTGTACGACATCCTCAGGGATCGCATGCGATCCGCACCATTTGTTGGTCGCCGAGTGACACTAGAACTCGCGGCAAAGTGACAAAAGTGGTATCGGGAAGAAGCGAGCATGTATGGCGAGCATAGATGTGATCATTTCTTTTGTAAAGAGAAGGTGCGAAGGAAGTATATTCTAGACCCCGGAGAGAGGTGTTTTGTGGTGATGTTAGAGGTGTTTCCTCGTGGACGTGGATGTAAGTATTTTGCGCGGATGTTTCTGTGGCCAGGTGTGGCAGGTTTGTTCTCCTAATTATAGTAGTGAAGGCTATCTTGCGCCGTTCGTTTTGAGATTTAGAAGGAACATTCGGACGAATGTTTCTAGGAGGGAGAATGTTATACCGTATTTCCAGTATGCGTAAGGACGCACGAGAAAAGTTTGGGCTTTTAAAGTGGCTTGGCCGATTTCACTTTGTGCACAACACCCGTTTAGAGTCGTGTTTCGACGAAACGTTTTACATAAAGTGCGCTGGGAAAATTCCGACTATGTCATTTTTATTTTTTGCGGATTTTTCCGCGAGACGAACGTGTTGGACCAACAAGAGGCGCCACTTGGCACCTCTCATCAGTGGACCTATGGGCGGTATGAGCCGAATTGGACCCTCGGGGTTGGTAGGATATTTTGTGTGTTGATTGATAGAGTGGGACCCACACACACTTGTCCAAATCTTGACCTTACACTTGCCTACTACTTGGCATGATCTTGGCCATCGTTGGCCTTGGCTTGTACTATAAATACCCCTTTGGAAGACTTCTTCATCCATTCCTAAAAATTTCCTAAGTGTTAAAATCCTCCCTCCTCAGAGTGTGGTTCTCGCCCTAGCCTCCCTGTGAGGCCTTGTGGCCGAGAGTCCCCTCGTCGAGAGTACCCCAGCTGGGTTGGCGAGGTATACACCCCCTTGTGGTGTTGTCTCGTATAAATACCCCTCTTGGTAGAAATACTCAAAAGTATTGTTACTATACCCAAATTACCTTAGCCGTATACCTTGTAGTATTCTAAGGTTATACCTATACTGAAAGCCCGTAATACTATTATACTTCCCACTACCACAAACCAACCCTAAGGAAAATCTCCATAGTTAGTTGGAGTATTATGTAGTTGGTTAGAACTTCTAAGGTGGTTTGGAGCGGTTGGAGCGCACTGAGTCGAGCTAAACGTTGCCCGTGATCGACATCTATACTTGGATACTTATGGGCTTATCGAGGTAAATATCTTGTCCCCTATTGTAATTGGAGATTACATGTCAGGAATATATAGTTGAAGTATACTATATATAGAATCAACCTAGTTTTGTGGCAATGTCTTTGGACTTAAGCCCAATTTAAAGAAGAGAATCGAATCAGACATGAGACTTGTGTAAGTTTGACTGGGAAGTATGCCCAATTTCCGTAGGATCTTGTATCTAGATTTATTCTACCGAGTAGTCTAGACTTTGATAGACTTGTATAACCTTTATAGGTTGAATGTTCATGAGTAGCATGTGCTACTTGAGAAGGTGGACCAAAGCTGGGTTATAGCCGTGGAGCGATTTGCTAATAGTCGATAATCGTCGTGAGGTATGTGAACCTCTTCCTATCTCTTCTAGCATGATATGTGTATAACTATGTAGTACGGTAGACGTACGTGTGTTAATTGAACGTAGTTGTACGGCAATGTCTTTTGACTTAAGCCCGAATAATAATAATCTTGAAGTAGTTCAAGAGAATTAAGAACTGTTTTTAAAAAGAAGAGTAATACTTGGTTTTAAAATTTTAAGAGTTATACTAGCTTTATGGGAAGTTAGGTATAATGGCTTAAGAGGGATAAAACGAATGATTTATTTATTTTAGAAGTTAAGAGACTTAACTTAAATGAATTATATGAATGTTGTGTGAAACCTCATTCGTGAGTAATGAGTACTTGGTTTTTAAAAGGGATAATGTTTTACTGATTTCGGAAATCAGAAATGTGTATCGACAAACCACTGCAGCGTTAATAAAGGAAAATGTATTGAATAATTAAGTATTATTAAAACCAGTAGAAACTTCCATCTGCATAGAAGCTAAGATGAGACAAAATGATATTTCCTAGATCATGGCTGCTGTAATAAGATTGTTATAAACAAGAATATCCTACTCACATATAAGACTTATGTTTCTCAGATTGTTTAAAAGAGAATTATATTCTTAAATGAATAAGACTATGAACTACGAAACCTTTCGAAAATGAGAAACTTGAGTAATTGAAATTAGGCAAACTTGAAACGTTTGGAAAAGAATGTTGTTACTTGATTTTACAAAGAGAAGTGTTTTGATTTACTTCAAAAGATAATCACTCTATTTTCATATACTACGGGTATTGTGTGACTTTTGTGAAAGTAACGTATCTTTTAAAAGAGTTAATGTATGAAGTACTTTGGGGATAAAAACCCGATCTTGTTAATCATATAGTAGTAAGTGCCTTGTGTGTATAACTTGATTGTGTTGGGTTGTGATAGCTTGTAATACTTTCTTGTTGATTGTTAAGTAAACATGCTAGGATGCTACGTGTGTTAGTATCTTGTGATGTTTGTGTAAAGGGTTTCCATCAGCGCTTAAATTGTTTCACTATCACCGATATGTTGGTATTGTACCACTCACCTTGACTTGTTTCCGAGGTTGCCGCCTCCACGCGGGTAGACTCAGCGGTCTGCAGTGACCTATGATTCGAGAATACCTCATGCGGGTCCCGGGCCTATGCGAGCTACGAGAGTTCCGTGTTAGCGTGCGCCTTTATGGTCACGCGGTCTATGTGGCCACGCGGATCGCGAGTCCAGCGGACGCCGGAGTAGCTACCGATGCGGGTTATACCTCACGCGGCCTATGAGTTTGGCCTATGCGGAGTCGCGAGAGTTCCGTGGCTAGACGCCACATTAGATATCGCGCGAGTGGCCAACTTTGATCATGTGACGCTGCAGACAGATCTCATGATACCGCGATGACCTTGTTGGTACTGGGTTTTAGTAGTCGGCTATGCCTTCGCATTTACCCCAGACGGTTTTATTAGGACACGTGGGACACGTGTTCATGTGTATTCTGGATGCTTTTATATCATGATCGGCAGCTGGCGAAGGTATTCCACCGCATGATTGATGTTGTGGCGTGAGACCCATAGTTATATTTGAGTGATGACTTGAGGGCGAGTCCCCGACTTGATATGATCGCTATTTATCAGGAATCGTAGTTTGGTTATCATACATGTCTCCCGCTTTGTATAGACTACTATGATTTCATTTACGATCTATTTTCGCCACATACTTGGTACTGTTAGATCGACCTCCTTCGGCCGCGTTCATGCCGCAGTAAAGGTACACCGCCGTTGATCCTCGCTCTTAGGGTCACATTCGGCGTTGGGAAAGCTCCGTTTCTCCGAGGCTTATTCGTATAGTCCCCTTTGTAAGGTGCTACATTCAGGGTATGACGGCCCCGCCCGTCGTTGTTGTCATATCATTCGTAGAGGTCTGTAGTACTGTTGTGGGCAAGGTTTGTAAAAAGGATTAAACTGTTCTTTTTGAAAGAGTTGTTATTTATATATATGCCGAAAGACAACTTTTCTTCAGAAACATGTGTTTCCTTTGCATTATTTCATATTGTGTTTTATGTTCGCCGATTACTCGATGTTGTATCACTAGGTGCCCGGTAGGCACCATCACGCCCGGTTCGGTCGTGACAAAAGTGGTATCGTGAGCGCTAATCCTCTGAAAGTGTCTACGCATCGATCCAAGAGTCTTGATTATCGTGTGTCACCACACCAATAATCGTGAGGCTATAGGATGTTTAGGATTGGTTTCTATTCTTCTCACTCGAGATCGTGCCTTAGAGTCGTGTTGTAAGTTGGACCTCTAACGTATTTCTTTCCTTACCGCTATGCCTCGCGTAGGCAACCCGCCCGTGAGGGCAAGGCGTAGGAGCCGCGAGTAGAGTACAGAGGGTTACGAGGCACAGCCCAATCATTACCTAGGTAGTGCTTCATTCGGGAGTTCTGCGACGCCACTAGCCCCAGCAGAGTTTAGCACGGGCGCGACAGCTTCATCATGCCATGACATTTGAACCTTCGCCTAATGGCCGGGAACAGAGAATATAGATTGCAAAGAGGCGACCCTGTTACTAACTATGGATTTGGCTACTAGAGAGTACCGATGTACCGCGAGTCTTGATGACTATCTAAAAGAGGGATGCACAAGAGTAATTCTTCAGTTAGGCTTGAGCATGGCCTGTGTACGGGCTTATGCGCAGCAGGCCGAGAAACGTAGAGATCGACGGGTTAACCAAGGACAGCAGAAGAGGGCCAGAACAGCAAGGTCCTTTAGTAACTTTCGAGGCGAATCACCTCACCAGCAGATTGATTATGCACATCCACCTGTGCAGAGAGGTCCTCCACGGGGTTCAGGACATTCGGGGTAGGCAGGAGTTGGTCAGAGCTCCAAGGCTTCCGGTTCACAATGTGACAGACGTCATCCCGGGGAATGTCGTCTTTTTGTTGGTACTTGTTGCACTGCGCCGCCGTGGCAGTGTCGAAAGCGGTGTCCTAGTAGGAGGATGCAAGTAAGAGGACTCACCTTCGTGATCGTGGGTAGTTCGTTACCTTCCTAGCTGCGCCTACGGGTGTTTGATTAGAACGATTAAGGGGAGTGAAGCAGTAGATACAGACATAGCTTTAACCCTCTAGAGTTTTGTATATGTGATAAGGTGAGTATACCTTAAGTGTTATGTTCAGATAGCATGGTGTAAATTGTGATTAGGAAATCATGGTTAGTTAACCAAGTAAGAATTGGGGGATAGAGAAGGTGTGAGCCTTAGAGTTTTATACGTAGAGACCTTAGAGGTAAGGCCATCTCGAGAAAAGGTGTAGTGTTATGTTTGATCCTTATCGGAGTGCATAAGTGCACGTGAGCTATGTTTGGGATAGGTCCCTAAGTAGTGTGGAATGAAAGGGGGTAGTTGAGCTAAGAAGACCGCTGGGTTTTCGTAACATGGATTAGTGAAATTGTTCCGGATCGGGGAGCTAGTGTTTTGCACATTGCCGGGTCGGGTTGAGGCCATGTTGCGGGTCAACCCACGACATGTATGGTGGTGGGATCAGCTTGTAGTGGTCCCGCCGGGTGGTAGGGTCACGAGGGTGTTAGGCCCAAGTTTAGTTAACCAGCGTACGAGTTCGTGGATGCGTTCAACTAGTAGTCGGGCCGATGGGGGCAGCCCGCCGTGTTTTTCGGTCAGGACCGTGTACTTAGCAGTGTTGATTTATCAGAAAGGTTGTAAGGCTGCACGGGGTGCCTACCTTCACCTTATGATCGCGGTGAAGCCTGTGTTGTGGCTATTTTTCGTTTTCTAAAAGTCTTACCAGGCACGGTTGGGAACTCAGGTGAGACTCAGAATCGCATTCGCCCTCGGGCAGTGTTTGGAGTTCAGGGGTAGTTGTGGGGATTGTTGTCTCCTGTGGAGGGAGTGTTTTAGTGTTCGGATGTCGCCTTATGAAGCCTTGTAGGGGCGGAAGTGTAAGCCTGGCCGATTGGTTCGATGTTGGCAAGGTTCAGATAGTTGGTTCAGCTTGTTCCACAGATCGTGGATAAAGTGAAGCTTATCTAGAAGAAGTTATTGGCAGCTCAGAAATCGTATGGATTATCTACGACGACGCTTAGAGTTCAGGTTGGCGGTCGGTCTTCTTGAAGGTACCACCCCGGATAGGGTGTGACAAGTTTTGGAAAACAGAGAAAACTTAGCCCGTGTTACTTTGGGCCTTTTTTTGAGTTCATGTGAAGAATAGGCCAGGTTGCCTATATGTTAGCATTTGCCGTCCGACTTAGGAGGCAGTACGTCCGGTCTTTCGTATTGTTATGTTCGGAAAGTATCGGAGATCCATCCGCAGTGTTCCCGCTAATGATGACCACGTTAGAGATAGTAACCCGAGTTTTGGAACCAAGCGATCGTAAATGTGGTAGGTTATGAGAAAGAGTTCGAGTGTACAAGAAGTGTACGACATCCTCGTGGATCGTGACGCATCCGGCACCATTTGTTGGGTCGCCGAGTGACACTAGAACCTCGCGCAAAGTGACAAAAGTGGTATCGAAGAAGCGAGCATGTATGGCGAGCATAGATGTGATCATTTCTTTGTAAAGAGAAGGTGCGAAGGAAGTATATTCTAGACCCCGAGAGAGGTGTTTTGTGGTGATGTTAGAGGTGTTTCTCGTGGACGTGGATGTAAGTATTTTGCGCGATGTTTCGTGGCGGTGTGGCGTTTGTTCTCCTAATTATAGTAGTGAAGGCTATCTTGGCGCGCTCGCTTTTGAGACTTAGAAGGAACATTCGGACGAATGTTTCTAAGCGAGGAGAATGTTATACCGTATTTCGCAGTATGCGTAGGACGACGAGAAAAGTTTGGGCTTTTAAAGTGGCTTGGCGATTTCACTTTGTGCACAACACCGCTTAGAGTCGTTTTTCGACTAAACGCTTTACATAACTTCGATGGGAAAATTCCGGCTATGTCATTTTTATTTTTTGCGGATTTTTCCGAGAGACGAAACGTGTTGGACCAACAAGAGGGCGCCACTTGGCACCCTCTCATTGGTGGACCTATGGGCGGTAGTGAGCCGAATTGGACCTTTGGGGTTGGTAGGATATTTTGTGTGTTGATTGATAGAGTGGGACCCACACACACTTGTCCAAATCTTGACCTTACACTTGCCTACTACTTGGCATGATCTTGGTCATTGGTTGGCCTTGGCTTGTACTATAAATACCCCCCCCCCTTTGGAAGACTTCTTCATCCATTCCTAAAAATTTCCTAAGTGTTAAAATCCTCCTCCTCAGAGTGTGGTTCTCGCCCCAGCCTCCCCTTTGTGAGGCCTTGTGGAGATCCCCTCGTCGAGTACCCCCTAGTGGGTTGGCGGAGGGGTATACACCCCCCCTTGTGGTGTTGTCTCGTATAAATACCCCCCCTCTTGGTAGAAATACTCTCAAAAGTATTGTTACTATACCCAAATTACCTTAGTCGTATACCTTGTAGTATTCTAAGGTTATACCTATACGAAAAGCCCCGTAATACTATTATACTTCCCGTCAGTCACAAAACCGAACCCTAAGGAAAATCTCCATAGTTAGTTGGAGTATTATGTAGAAGTTGGTTAGAACTTCTAAGGGTGGTTTGGAGCGGGTCGAGCGCACTGAGTCGAGCTAAACGTTGCCCAGATCGACATCTATACTTGGATAATTATGGGCTTATCGAGGTAAATATCTTGTCCCCTATTGTTATTGTAGATGACATGTTGTAGGAATATATAGTTGAAGTATACTATATATAGAATCAACCTAGTTTTGTGGCAATGTCTTTGGACTTAAGCCCAATTTAAAGAAGAGAATCGAATCAGACATTAGACTTGTGTAAGTTTGACTGGTAGGGAAGAGCTGCCCAATTTCCGTAGGATCTTGTATCTAGATTTATTCTACCGAGTAGTCTAGACTTTGATAGACTTGTATAACTGTATAGGTTGAATGTTCTGCAGTAGCATGTGCTACTTGAGAAGGTGGACCGTGCTAGCCGTTATAGCCATGGAGCGATTTGCTAATAGTCGATAATCGTCGTGAGGTATGTGAACCTCTTCCTATCTCTTCTAGCATGATATGTGTATAACTATGTAGTACGGTAGCGACGCGTGTGTTAATTGAACGTAGTTGTACGGCAATGTCTTTTGACTTAAGCCCGAATAATAATAATCTTGAAGTAGTTCAAGAGAATTAAGAACTGTTTTTAAAAAGAAGAGTAATACTTGGTTTTAAAATCTTAAGAGTTATACTAGCTTTATGGGAAGTTAGGTATAATGGCTTAAGAGGGATAAAACGAATGATTTATTTATTTTAGAAGTTAAGAGACTTAACTTAAATGAATTATATGAATGTTGTGTGAAACCTCATTCGTGAGTAATGAGTACTTGGTTTTTAAAAGGGATAATGTTTTACTGATTTCGGAAATCAGAAATGTGTATCGACAACAAACCACTGCAGCGTTAATAAAGGAAAATGTATTGAATAATTAAGTATTATTAAAACCAGAGAAACTTCCATCCGCATAGAAGCTAAGATGAGACAAAATGATATTTCCTAGATCATGTCATTGTAATAAGATTGTTATAAACAAGAATATCCTACTCACATATAAGACTTATGTTTCTCAGATTGTTTAAAAGAGAATTATATTCTTAAATGAATAAGACCATGAACTACGAAACCTTTCGAAAATGAGAAACTTGAGTAATTGAAATTAGGCAAACTTGAAACGTTTGGAAAAGAATGTTGTTACTTGATTTTACAAAGAGAAGTGTTTTGATTTACTTCAAAAGATAATCACTCTATTTTCATATACTACGGGTATTGTGTGACTTTTGTGAAAGTAACGTATCTTTTAAAAGAGTTAATGTATGAAGTACTTTGGGGATAAAAACCCGATCTTGTTAATCATATAGTAGTAAGTGCCTTGTGTGTATAACTTGATTGTGTTGGGTTGTGATAGCTTGTAATACTTTCTTGTTGATTGTTAAGTAAACATGCTAGGATGCTACGTGTGTTAGTATCTTGTGATGTTTGTGTAAAGGGGTTTCCCCTCGATTGCGCTTAAATTGTTTCACTATCAGCCGATATGTTGGTATTGTACCACTCACCTTGACTTGTTTCGGAGGTTGCCGCCTCCGACGCGGGTAGACTCAAAGTGTCCATGTGACCTATGATTCGAGAATACCTCACGCGGGTCCCGGGGCCTATGCGGAGCTACGAGAGTTCCGTGTTAGTGTGCGGCCTTTATGGTCACGCGGTCTATGTGGCCATGCGGATCGCGAGTCCAGCGGATGCCGGAGTAGCTACCGATGCGGGTTATACCTCACGCGGCCTATGAGTTTGGCCTACGCGAGTCATGAGAGTTCGGGCTAGACGCGCACATTAGATATCGCGCGAGTGGCGGCTTTGATCATGTGACGGCCTAGACATATCTCATGATACCGTTTATGACCTTGTTGGTACCGTGGGTTTTAGTAGTCGGCTATGCCTTCGCACTTACCCTCAGACGGTTTTATTAGGACACAGTGGGACTCGGTGTTCATGTGTATTCTGGATGCTTTTATATCATGGATCGCGGCGGTGAGGAAGGTATTCCACGCATGATTGATGTTGTGGGCGTGAGACCCATAGTTATATTTGAGTGATGACTTGAGGCGTGAGTCCCCGACTTGACATGATCGCTATTTATCAGGAACTGTAGTTTGGTTATCATACATGTCTCCCGCTTTGTATAGACTACTATGATTTCATTTACTGATCTATTTTCGCCACATACTTGGTACTTGTATCGACCTCGGGGCTGCGTTCATGCCGCAGTAAAGGTACACCGCCGTTGATCCTCGCTCTTAGGGTCACGATTCGTTGGGAAAGCTCCGCTTTCTCGAGGCTTATCTTCGTATAGTCCTCGCTGTAGGTGCTTACATTCGTGGTATGACGGCCCCGTCGTTGTTGTCATATCATTCGTAGAGGTCTGTAGTACTGTTGTGGGCAGGGTTTGTAAATGAAATCATGACAGTCTATATAAAACAGGAGACATGTATGATAGCCAAACTACAGTTTACAACATAAAAGTAGTCATGTCAAGTCGTGACTCACACCAAGTCATCCTCATGCCCGTGGAACTCCTTCCTCACTGCCGGCAGTCTAGGTATAAATTGTATGATACGTATAACATGTCTCGGCCCATCCCATGGGACTCGAGGTGGAATCGTGTGGAATACATGTCTCGGCCCATCCCATGGGACTCGATAGGAATCGTATGGAATACATGTCTCGGCCCATCTCATGGGACTCGATAGGAATCGTATGGAATACATGTCTCGGCCCATCTCATGGGACTCGATAGGAATCGTATGGAATACATGTCTCGGCCCATCTCATGGGACTCGATAGGAATCGTTCACAACCAATCAGCCGGCCCTCCATCGAGAGACGCGGCGGTATAGAAATACAGTACTTGCACAACAAGGCTATCACACGCGTTTCATAGGCAAGTTACACACAAATCAAGGTACTTTCATTTTATGTCAAAGTCCGGGTTTTAACCCCAAAGTACTACATTGTCACGACCCGAACCCGGGCCCGTGACTGGTGCCTTACCCCGGGCACCCTAGTGATACAACATCAGAGAAAACCAGCGGAAATAAAAACTTTAAACATACAAATAGATATGGATCAAGATGAAAGAAAACAGGCCAACCAAAACGGTTGCCTTTCAGCATATATATATTCATAGACATTTGAACAGTTACAATCCTTACAACCCCGCCACGACAGGCATGCACTCTAAGATTTTTACAACAACTATGACGGGACAGGGCCCCGCCATACCCCTGAATGTACGAGAACCTACAGACTCAGGGTAACATACCAAAGATAAGCCTCCGAAGGAACGGAGCTTCCCAATACGCTGAGATGTGATCCTACAAGCGGGGATCGACAGCCGATGTACCTCTACCTGCGGCATGAACGCAGCCCCCCGAAGGAGGTCGATAACAGTACCAAGTATGTGAAAGCAGTAAATATCACGTAAATGAAATCATACTAGTCTATATAAAGCAGGAGACATGTATGATAACCAAACTACAGTACACCACATATAAACAGTCATATCAAGTCAGGGACTCACGCCCTCCAAATCATCACTGCGTGCGTGGAATTCCTTCCTCACCGCGGCAGCCATGATATAACAACGCCAAGGAGTATATATGAACACCGTGTCCCACTCGTGTCAATAAAACCGTGACGGCAAGTATAACTACCAGATCCGACCGTACCAATAATATTGTACAACCATATCATGAAGCTGACACGTGGCAAGTGCACTAGCCTCCACCAGATCCACCTGCGTCACGTAGCTGACGGGGGCAAGTGAATCGGCCAGGCACCCGATCACAACCGTAAGTCACGAAGCTCCATCCAAACACTGACTCGCGAAGCTGACACGTGGCAAGTACGCTAGCCTCCACCAGATCCACCTGCGTCACGTAGCTGACGGGGGCAAGTGAATCGGCCAGGCACCCGATCACAACCGTAAGTCACGATACTTCGCCGCGAAGCTGACACGTGGCAAGTGCAATAACCTATACCAGATCCACCTGCGTCACGTAGCTGACGGGGGCAAGTAAACAGGCTACGCACCCGATCACAACCGTAAGTCACGATACTTCGCCATAACCATAATGGTCACATGTCCACATCATCGGTGTAGACATGCCCATGTAACAATAGTAATGGAAGCATACCCGTGGAATCTTCCGTCACTGCCGGTACGTCCAAGTAAGTTCTCAACAAGTCAACCGGCCCTCCATCGAGAGACGCGGTAGAATAGAAACACAATTCTGGCACAACAAAGACTATCTCAATAAGCATAGGCAAGTTACACAATAACAAGCATAGGCAAGCATAGGCAAGTTACACAACAACAAGCATAGGCAAGTTATACAACAACAAGCATAGGCAAGTTACTCAACAACAAGCATAGGCAAGTTATACAACAACTCAAAGTACTTTCATTTTATGTCAAAGTCCGGGTTTTAACCCTAAAGTACTACGTACGTTAAATTCCTTTTAAAGAGATCCATTCCTTTTATAAAAGTCACCCGATACCCGTAGTATAAAATAGAGTGACTCACATTTTTAGGTAAACCAAAACACTTTCCTTTTCAACCACATTCTTTTCCCTAAGGTTCCAGTTTGCCTAATTTCAATTACTCAAGTCTCTTTATTTTAGAAAAGTTTCATAGTTCAATGTCTTAATCTCTTTTAAAACAATTGAGTAACATATGCCATATGTGTGAGCAGTTTATTCTTGTTTATAACCATTTTATTAAAGCAGCCATGATCTAGAAAATGTAATATCATTTTGTCTCATCTTAGCTTCTATGCAGATGGAGGTTTCTACTGGTTTTAATAATACTTCATTATTCAATACATTTTCCTTTATTAGCGCTGCAGTGGTTTGTTCGATACTTCTTCTGATTTCCGAAATCAGTAAAACATTATCCCTCTTATCTTCCTTAAGACGTTATACCTAACTCCCCATAAAGCTAGTATAACTCTTAAGCTTTCAAAAAACCAAATATTACTCTTCTTTCAAAATGATTCTTTTTGAAATACTTCAAGTTCTTTATTGTCATACATCGAGTCAGTTATAAGTCAAATCAGTTACCTTTTAAAAACCACAAAGCATTTTCTTACCTACATAAAGCTGTTATAACCAACTTCCCATAAAGCCGTTATAACACTTTATGTTTTAAACCAATCAAATACATTTAACACATGTACGCTCACCGCATTTACATAGTTATACACATATCATGCTAGAAAAGATAGGAAGAGGTTCACATACCTCGCGACGATTATCGACTAATAGCAAAACGCTCCAAGTACCTCAAACCGTCGGCTACACCTTAAGCCAAGCAGCTCACGCCACACGTAGTACTTCAACCTATAGAGGCCACAAGGCGCCTATTAACGTCTAGATCACATCGTAGAATATTCTACAGAAAATTCGGCAAGACTTCCCGCAACAGTAAATCTCCTCCTCTATCGAGGCCGCTACCAAGCCAACCGTGGGGTTTACACGCCTAACCGGACGTGTACAATTCTACTTCACGCAATGCTACACAAGTCTCAGAATACACCCATGTAATTACATTCGATTCTCTTCTTTAAATTCAGGCTTAAGTCAAAAGACATTGCCACAAGACTATGTTCAGTTCTATATATAGTATACTTCAACTATATATTTCTACAACATGAAATCCCAATTACAATAGAAGGTCAAGAGTGTTTACCTCGATAAGCCCAAAATTATCCAAGTTATATGTCGATCCTGAACAATGTTTAGCTCCTACTCCGAGCGCTCCAACCCGCTCCAAACAACCCTTAGAAGTTCTAACCAACTTCTACTCAAATACTTCTTCAACTACCAATGAAGATTTTCCTTAGGGTTTCGTTTAGTGGCTAAAGGAAAGTATAGTAGTATTTTCCGGGCTTTTCGTATAGAGGGTACTTGGAAATACTACAAAGGTTTTGGGCTAAAGTATTTGGGCATTATAACAATACTTGGAGAGTATTTCTATACCACAAAGGGGGGGTATTATACGAAAACAACTAGGCTAGGGGGGGGGGAGGCTCTCGGCCAAGGGCCTTTCTCAAAGGGGGAGGGGGCTTTTGGACGAAAGCAAACAAGAGGGAGGGAGTATTTGAGACTTAGAAAGATTGCTCAAGTTTGGATGAAGAAAGTCTTCAACTTAGAGGGGTATTTATAGGTCAAGAAATGGCCAACCAATGGCCAAGATTCATCCAAGTGTAAGGCAAGTGTAGGGCTAGATTTAAGCCAAGTGCACCTTATCCATCTACCACACCAACTTGCACAAAATATCCTACCAACTAAAGTGCTCTCTTTTTCGTCCCTTAGCCGCCCCACTTCTTCCAATGTGAGGGTGACACATGTCACCCTCCCGTTGGTCCAAAATGTTTCGTCCCTCGGAAAAATCCGCAAAAATTATAAATGACATAGCCGGAATTTTCCCTTCGCAAGTTTAGTAAAACGTTTCGTCGAGAAACGACTCCTTTTGGCACTTGTGTACAAATTTCGAAACTTGCTAAACCTTAAGGCTTAAATTTTTATACGTACGCCCTCACGTACATACTCTGGAAATATGGGGTATAACATACATACGTTAAATTCTTTTAAAAGATCCATTTCTTTTACAAAGGTCACTCGATACCCGTAGTATTAACATAGAGTGACTAACATTTATAAGTAAACCAAAACACTTTCCTTATTAAAATCAAGTAACAACATTCTTTTCCAAAAGTTCAAGTTTGCCTAATTTCAAATGCTCAAGTCTCTTATTTTCGAAAGATTCCATAGATCATAGTCTTAATCACTTAACGTAATCTCCTTTTAAAACAATTGAGTAACATATGCCTTATGTGTGAGTAGCTTGTTCTTGTTTATAACCATCTTATTAAAGCAGCCATGATCTAGGAAATGTAATAAAATTTTGTCTTATCTTAGCTTCTATGCAGATGGAAGTTTCTACTGGTTTTAATATAATTAATTAGTCAATACATTTCCTTTATTAACGCTGCAATGGTGTTCGATACTTATTCTCATTTCCGAAATCAGCAAAACATTATTCTTTAAAAGCCAAGTACTCATTACTCACGAATGAGGTTTCACAACTATTTAACAAAATTCATAGAACGTCATTTATAAGTTAAGTCTCTTATCTTTTAAGATCAAGTCTCTTAACTTCTAAAATCAATAAACCATTATTCTACCTACATAAGGTCGTTATAACTAACTTCCCATAAAGCTATTATAACACCTTATGTTTTAAACCATCCAAAACTCGTTTAGCACACGTACGTCTACCGTACTACATAGTTCACAACAATCATGCTAGAAAAGATAGGAAGAGGTTCACATACCTCGCGACGATTATCGACAAATAGCAAAATGCTCCAAGTACTTCAACCCGTCGGCTACTCCTTAAGCCAAGTAGATCACGCCATCTAAACTTGGGCCTAGCACCCTCGTGACCCTACCACCTGGCGGGACCACCCAGAGCTGACCCCACTTCGAAACAGGCCGCGGGTTGGCCCTCAACATGGCCCCAACCCGACCCACTTAACGCATCACGCCCTTGTTCCCCGATCCGGAACAATCTTACCTATACAGGTCATGAAAGCTACCACTTCCATTTAACACTACCCAAGGAAAAAAAATTCCCACAATTACTCCACGTATACCTATACGTTCTGACAAGGATCACTCGCAAAAACTTGTACTCAAGACGGCCTTACATCTAAGGTCTCAACTGTAATATTCTAAGGTTCATCATTTTCTCACCCCCAGGCTTACCCTTTTTCACTAACCAGGTTTCTAAATCACATTTTAGCACAAAGCTATCCGACATAAAACACATCATTAATATCAATACAAAACTCTAGAGGGTTAAGGATATACCTGTCTCTACCGCTTTCCTAATCACAGTCCTGCCCTGCAGGGCGCATAGCTAGTGAAGGCGATGAACCAGCCACAGATCCTGAAGGTTGGGTCGTAACATCCGTGCTACCCTTGGTCGGACAGTTCCTCGCAAAATGGCCCTGCTGGCCGCAAAAATAACAAGCTCCCTTGGCACCATGACACTCCCCAAAATGCGGTCTACCACATCGACCACACCGAGGTAGGGGTGACTGCATCTGGCCAACACCCCTATCCCCTGGAAACCTGAACCCATGGAGCTCTGACCTGCTCTCGAATACTCTGGATGTCCTGAAGGTTGTGGAGGACCACTCTGCACTGGCGGAGGTACAAAACTAGGCTGCTGCTGAGGCGGTCCGCCTCGAAAGTCACCAAAGGACCCTGCTCGCCTCTCGCCGATCTCGGTCGTTCCGTCGATTTCTCCGCTCACATCCAAGTGCATAAGCTGCATGCGGGCAATGTCCATGCCCGGTGAAGGGCTACACCAACAACTCTGCTAGGTAATCATCAAGCTCGTAATATATCGGTGCACTCGATCCTCCATACCGGTACTAATGCGGGAACATACCGCCAATGATGAGTCGAACTCCACATTGTACTCGATCAGACGCCTGCTCGCCTCAACATCAAAAATCGCCGAGCCCTCCTCATCCGCGAGGCAAGAAATGTGCCAGGAAGGCCCCCGAAAACTCGTCCCAAATGGCTGGAAGTGCATTCTCTCTCCGGGACAGCTCCCACGAATCAAACCAGTCGACAGCGGTATCACGCAGCCGATGCGAACCTAGGACCACTGACTCGGTCTCCGGCTTGATCACTCTCATGATCCGTCAGAATCGCTTCGGATGAACTCCTGCGGATCATCCTCAGGCCTCGACCCGTAGAACTCTGGCGGGCTACATCTCAGAAAGTCCTGTAGCCTCAAACTATCCGATCTAGGGTGAACCATCGGCGCTATCGAACTGCGGCCCTATCCTCATATCTCGCCACGACACGCCGATCGCCATCTCCTTGTAACCCATCTCTTACGCCTGCATCGGACCGAGGCTCGTGTATCAGAGTCTCGGCAGCCACCGCTGCGCTTCTAACTCGCTGGTCTTTGGCGGCGTCGCGAAACCCGCCGTCGGAGCACTGCTCGTGTCTCGATCGCTGCGCCTCGTACTCTCTCAGTATCCCACTAGCGCCTCCTCATTTGCCTTGCCTGTCTGGGCACAGGTTTTACGCGAGGCATAATCGTTAAAGGAAAGGAATACGTCGGAGGGTCCAACTTATCACACGGCTCAAGGCACGATCTCGTAATGAGAAGAATGAAACCAATCCTAAATGTCCTATAGCCTCACGATTATAGATGTGCACAACACACCGATAATCAAGACTCTACTAGACACGATCAGCAGACACTTTCCGAGGATTAATCGCTCGATACCACTTTTGTCAAGACCGAACCTCAGTGGATCGTGCCTTACCCGGGCACCCAAGTAGTCATACATCAGAGAAAATCAGCGGAACATAAAACAAGACATGAAGCAAGAGATATTATATATATAAACAGGCCAACCAAAACAGTTGCCTTCAGTATATTAATACATAAAAACCGAGCTTTAATCCTTTTTACAACCCCGCCACAACAAGATTACATGCACTTAAGATTTACAACATCTATGACGGGACAGGGCCCCGCCATACCTCTGAATGCACAAGAACCTACAACTCAGGGAACACATACCAAAGATAAGCCTCCGAAGGAACGGAGCTTCCCAATACGCTGAAAGGTGATCCTAAAAGCGGGGATCGACAGCCAATGTACTTCTACCTGCGGCATGAACGCAGCCAAGGAGGTCGATAACAGTACAGTATGTGAAACTGAAAATATTGCAGTTAAATCATAACAGTCTATATAAAGCAAGAGACATGTATGATAACCAAAATATAGTACGCAACGTAAAAGCAGTCAAGTCAGGGACTCACGCCCTCAAAGTCATCACTCAAATACAACTATGGGTCTCACGCCCACAACATCAATCATGTTCGCATCATGGCCACATGCCGACGCGTGACGTGTAGACATGCCCATGATGCAACATTAATAACAATGCCGCATGGCCACATGCCCCCGGAATTCTGCATCGATGTAGACATGTCCATGTAACATCAACAATAATATATCGGGTGATCAACCCTGCCGCATGGCCACATGCCCCGGAGTTCGCGTCGGTGTAGACATGTCCATGTGACCACAATAACAATATATCGTAATCAACCCCGCCGCACGCCACATGCCCCCGGAATTCTGCATCGGTGTAGACATGTCCATGGAAGTTCTCAACAAGTCAACCGGCCCTCCAACGAGAGGCACGGTAGTATAGAAACACAATTCTACAACAAAGGCTATCACAACTAGCATAGGCGAGTTACACAACAACAAGCATAGGCAAGTTATACAACAACAAGTATAGGCAAGTTATACACAACTCAAGGTACTTCCATTTTATATCAAAGTCCGGGTTTTAACCCCAAAGTACTACGTACGTTAAATTCCTTTTAAAGAGATTCATTCCTTTTATAAAAGTCACCTGATACCCGTAGTATAAAAATAGAGTGACTTACATTTTTAGGTAAACCAAAACACTTCTCTTTTTAAAGTCGAGTTACCACATTAAAACCAATGATAAAACCCTTCTTTGTTTTTATAAAGTCGTTATAACTAACCTCCCATAAAGCTGTTATAACACTTTATGTTTTTAAACCATTTTAAGACAAGACAATGCCTTCCTTTTCCCTAGAGTTCCAGTTTGCCTAATTTCAATTACTCCAGTTTCTTTACTTTAGAAAAGTTTCATAGTTCAATGTTTTAATCTCTTTTAAAACAATTGAGTAACATAGGCCATATGTGTGAGCAGTTTATTCTTGTTTATAACCATTTATTTAAAACAACCATGATCTAGAAAATGTAATATCATTTTGTCTCATCTTAGCTTCTATGCAGATGGAGGTTTCGACTGGTTTTAATAATACTTCTTTATTCATTACATTTTCCTTTATTAACGCTGCAGTGGTTTGTCGATACACATTCTGATTCCCGAAATCAGTAAAACATTAATCCTTTTAAAAACCAAGTACTCATTACTCACGAATGAGGCTTCACACAACATCCATATTAATTCAGTTAAGTCTCTTATTTTTTTTAAGATCAAGTCTCTTAACTTCTAGAATCAGTAAACCATTTTCCTTACCTCTCTTAAGACGTTATACCTAACTCCCCATAAAGCTAGTATAACTCTTTTAAAACCAAGTACTCTTCTTTCAAAAAGGTTTATTAATTCTTTTGAAATACTTCAAGATTCTTTATTATTCAGGCTTAAGTCAAAGACATTGCCGTACAACTACGTTCTGTTAACACACGTACGTCTACCGTATATACTTTTAAAATAGTTCAAGATTCTTATTATTCAGGCTTAAGTCAAAAGACATTGCCACACGTACGTCTACCGTACTATATATATATTCATGCTCAAGAGTATAGGAAGATTCACATACCTCGCGACGATTATCGACTATAAGCAAAACGCTCCACGGCTATAACCCGGCTAGCCTTGTCCACCTTCTAAGTAGCACATGCTACTTGCAAAACATTCAACCAATAAAGGTTATCAGTCTACTGTAATACAGTCCTATGTAAGTACAGTTAAACTTCTACTTATATTCTTCTGATGTGATTTCAGTTTAAGTCTTTTCTGTAATATCCTTCTATTACAGTTCAATTCTCTTCTATGAATCTTATATTCATTTCTATACTACCATAGTATGTAATTTCCAATTACAATAGAAGGACAGTAGTATTTACCTCGATGAGCCCAAAATTATCCGAGTTTAAAGTCGCTCCTGAGCAACGCTTAGCTCCTACTCCGAGTGCTCCAATCCGCTCCAAACAACCCTTAGAAGTTCTAACCAACTTCTACTTAAATACTTCAACTATCAATGAATATTTTCCTTAGGGTTTCGTTTAGTGGCTAAAGAAAGTATAATAGTATTTTATGGGCTTTTGTATAAGTGTAACCTTGGGAATACTACAAGGTATTTGGGCCAAGGTTTTTGGGCATTATAACAATACTAGGAGAGTATTTCTATACCACAACAAGGGGTATTATACGAAAACAACTAGGCTAGGGGGGGGGTACCCCTCGGCTAGGGCACCACAAAGGGGGGAAGGGGGAGGCTCTCGGCCAAGGGCCTTTCTCAAAGGGGGAGGGGGCTTTTGGACGAAATCAAACAAGAGGGAGGGAGTATTTGAGACTTAGAAAGATTGCTCAAGTTTTTGGATGAAGAAAGTCTTCAACAAGGGGGGTATTTATAGGTCTAGCAATGGCCAACCAATGGCCAAGATGAAGACAAGTGTGGTGCAAGTGTAGGGCTAGATTTTAACCATGTGGACCTTATCCATCTACCACACAACTTGCACAAAAATATCCTACCAACTAAAGTAGCCCAAATCGTCCAAATGCCGTCCAACCTTCCTCCAATGTGAGGGTGACACTTGTCACCCTCCCGTTGGTCCAAAATATTTCGTCTCTCGGAAAAATCCGCAAAAATTACAAATGACATAGCCGGAATTTTCCCTTCGCAAGTTTAGTAAAACGTTTCGTCGAAAAACGATTCTTTTCGGCACTTGTGCCTAAATTTCGAACCTAGCCAATCCTTAAGGCTTAAATTATTATACGTACGCCCTTACGTACATACTCTGGAAATACGGGGTATAACAAGTATGTCCAAAGCGATTAGCAAAAATAACACTATCAACAGGAGCGTACTCGTGGAATTCTCCGTCACTGCCGGCACGTCCAAGTAAGTTCTCAACGGATAATGCCTACTCCAACGAGAGGCGCGGTAACACAGAGATACAACACTTGCATAACAAAGGCTATCACAACAAGCATAGGCAAGTTCAACAAATTCATAGACTTATATTTTATTACAACAAATCCGGGTTTTAACCCCAAAGTACTACATACATTAACTCTTTTTAAAGGATCCGTTCCTTTCACAAAAGTCACATAAAACCCATAGTATAAAAATAGAGTGACTATCTTTTTAAGTAAACCAAAACACTTCCCTTTGTAAAATCAAGTAACAACATTATTTTCCAAACGTTCAAGTTTGCCTAATTTCAAATGCTCAAGTTTCTTATTTTAGAAAGGTTTCATAACTCATAGTCTTAATCTCTTTTAAAACAATTGAGTAACATATGCCTTATGTGTGAGCAGTTTATTCTTGTTTATAACAATCTTGTTACAGCAGCCATGATCTAGGAAATGTAATACAATTTTGTCTTATCTTAGCTTCTATGCAGATGGAGGTTTCTACTGGTTTTAATAACAATTAGTTATTTGTCAATACATTTTCCTTTATTAACGCTGCAGTGGTTTGTTCGACACTTATTCTCATTTCCGAAATCAGTAAAACATTATTCTTTTAAAACCAACTACTCATTACTCGCGAATGAGGTTCTTACAACATTTTAAACAAAATGTTATATAACAAGTCAATTAAGTTAAGTCTCTTATCTTTCAAGATCAAGTCTCTTAACTTCTACATCAATAAACCATTCTTTTACCTACATAGAGTCGTTATAACTAACTTCCCATAAAGCTATTATAACACCCTATGTTTTGAACCAACCAAACTCATTTAGCACATGTACGTCTACCGTACTACATAGTTTACAAAACATCATGCTAGAAAGGATAGGAAGAGGTTCACATACCTCGCGACGATTATCGACAATAAGCAAAACGCTCCACAGTACTGTAACCCTGCTAGCCTTTCCACTCTTCAAGTAGAATACGCTACTCGTAGTACTTCCACCTATATAGGCCACAAACGTCTATTAACTTCTAAACGCGGTTCCATATTCTCTGAGAAAATTCGGCGGCCTCCTCCCACACATGGCCGCGTAAATCTCTCTCTATCGGTAGGCTGCAAGCCAACCGAGGGGTTATACATCTAACCTGACGTATACAATTCTACTACAGAATACCACACAAGTCTCATGTCTGATCTATGTAATTCTGATTCGATTCTCTTCTTTATATTGAGCTTAAGTCAAAAGACATTGCCGCAAAGCTATGTTGATTATATATATAGTATACTTCAAATATATAATCCTATAACATGTAATTTCCAATTACAATAAGGGACAAGAATATTTACCTCGATAAGCCCAAAATTATCCAAGTTATAATGTCGATCTGAGCAAGGTTTAGCTCTACTCAAATGCGCTCAACCCGCTCCAAACAACCCTTAGAAGTTCTACACAACTTCTTCTAAATACTTCAACTCGCTATGAAGATTTCCTTAGGGTTTCGGTTTGAGACTAAAAGGACAAAGGTAGTATTTAGACTCTACGTATAGAGGTAACTTTTGGAATACTACAAGGTATACGGCCAAGGTATTTTGGGTATAGTAACAATACTTGGAGAGTATTTCTCTACCAAAAAGGGGGTATTATACGAGAACAACAAGGCAAGGGGGGTGTACCCCTCGGCCAACACTACTAGGAGGGGGGGAGGTACCCTCGGCCTGAGGCCTCTCAAAGGGGAGGAGAGGCTAGGACGAGAACAACACAATGGGGGGAAGAGTTTTCAAGACTTAGAATGAATTGAGGGATGAAGAAAACCTTCAAGCAAGGGGGGGTATTTATAGGGAAACCAATGGACAAGATCAAGCCATGTGCAAGGCAAGTGTAAGGCCAAGATCAAGCCAAGTGCACCCTAACCCTATCCCACAAAACATGGCACAAAACAAGGCACCAAACAAGCCACAAAATAAGCCACAAAACAAGGCCAATCGTGGCCTCTCTTGCAAATCGATGAGGTGACAAGTGTCACCCTCCGTCGATCCAAAATGTTAAAATCGCTCGGAAAAATCCGCAAAAATTAAAAATGACATAGCCGGAATTTTCCCCTCGCAAGCTTAGTAAAACGTTTCGTCGAAAAACGACTCTAATCGGGTGTTGTGCACAAAATATTTTCGGCCAAGTCTACTTTTAAGTTCAAACTTTTCTACGTACGTCCTCACGTACATACTCTGGAAATACGGGGTATAACAGCCCCCCTACTCGTCCAAAATATTTCATCTTCCGAAAATATCCGTAATGCCAAAAATCCGAAAATAAAGTGGGCCCCACAAACCGTAAATTTTCCCCGTGGGCCCCACGTGACCAATTCCGGAAATAAAATTCCAAAATTCTCAAATATTCCAAAAAGTCTGAATACCAAATCTGGGAATCCAATTCCCATTAACGAACCTTTTTCCTTCACAAAATCCGGAAACTTTTCCGTCGAAAAATCACATCTTTCTTCCTTTCTAATTTAAATGTCGTATTCTCGTACGTACGTCCCCACATACATATCCTGGAACTACGGGGTGTAACAATAAGTCTACTGTAAATAAAGTCCAATATAAATATAGTTCAATTCTTTTTAATCATCCTTCCATATATCTTACTCAATTATAAACTACTACAATATGTAATTTCCAATTACAATAGAAGGACATTGTTATACCCCGTAGTTCTAGGGTATATATGTGAGGATGTATGTACGAGAATACGATAGAAATTTTGGAAAGAATGAAAGATGTGATTTTTCGACGGAAAAGTTTCCGGTTTTTATGAAGAAAAAGGTTCGTTAATGGGAATTGGATTCCCAGATTTGGTATTTGGACTTCTGGGATTATATTAGAATTTTGAGATTTTATTTTCGGAAATGGTCACGTGGGGCCCACGGGAGAAATTTACGATTTTGTGGGGCCCGCTTTGTTTTTGAGATTTTCGGTATTTTGGATATTTTCGGAAGACGAAATATTTTGGACCAATCGGGGGGCGACACGTGTCACCCCACGTGGCACCCTTGGCGAATTGGAGGACAGTGGCTGGCAGCTTGTCCGCCGAATAGCCTTGACATTTGGAGAGCCAAATCGTTGGCCATGTGGTGTGGTGGGACCCACACACACATGGCCCAATCTTGACCACACACCTTGACTTGATCTTGACCCTTGAATCCTCTATATATACCCCCCTTAAGTTGAAGAGTAATTTCATCCTCGGCAGAATACTTTCAAGGCAAAATACTCCTCCTTTGTAGTTGTTTTTCGTCCCCTCCCAGCCAGGTAGAAATACTTTGTGTATTGTAGTATAATCCCAAATACCTTGGCCTAGTATCCCTAGTAGTATTCCAAAGTTGTTTTAATACTAGGACCCGGAAATGCTACTTTATTCCAATAATCGCAAAATGAAACCCTAGAAAAATCTTCATAAGCTTGGTTGAAGTGTTAAGAGAAGTTGTTTAGAAACTTCTAAGGGTTGCTTGGAGCGGGTTGGAGCGTAAGGATTTGGAGCTAAACGTTGCTCAGGATCGACATATATCTTGGATAATTTTGGGCTTATCGAGGTAATGATCTATGTCCCCCTATTGTAATTGGATATTACATATTGTAGTGATTTAGAATTGAGTATAAGATATATTGGAAGGATGATTATAAGGATTGAACTGTATTTACATTGGATTGTATTTACAGTAGACTTGTGTAGTATTATTGTAAAGTAGAATTGTACACGTCCGGTTAGACTTGTAACCCTCTCCCCTGGGAGTTGTTGGCCTGGTAGTGGGCCTGAGTAGAGGAGGAGATTTATGTGGTTGCGGGGAGGTCTTTGCGAATTTTACGTAGAATAAGGAATCTTGCGGTTAGAATATTCTCTGAGGAGATCTATGAGTTGATAGGCGTTTTGTGGCCTTTATAGGTTGCGATTACTACGAGTAGCGTATTCTACTTGAAGAGTGGAAACGGCCAGCGAGGTTCTGATCTTGTGGAGAGTTTTGCTAATTGTCGATAATCGTCGCGAGGTATGTGAACCTCTTCCTATCTTTTCTAGCATGATTGTTGTGAACTATGTAGTACGGTAGACGTACATGTGCTAAGTGATTTGGTTGGTTTAAAACATAGGGTGTTATAATAGCTTTATGGAAGTTAGTTATAACGACTTTATGTAGGTAAAAGAATGGTTTATTGATTGTAGAAGATAAGAGACTTGACTTATAAACGACTTGATTTTGAAAGTTAAGAGACTTGATCTTGAAAGATAAGAGACTTGACTTATAACGACTTGTTTTCGGAAAAAGAGAAGTAACTTGATTTTAAGTATAGGTTACTTGTTTTGAAAAGAGTAAGTTATTTGGGTTTTAAAAGAATACTTGTTGTTGTTTTAAAAGAAAAGAGACTTGTGGAATTGAAGAGTTTTTGGTTTAGAACATAAAGTGTTATAACAGCTTTATGGGAAGTTAGTTATAACGACTTTATGAAAACAAAGGAATGGTTTTATCATTGGTTTTAAAATGGTAACTTGACTTTAAAGGAGAAGTGTTTTGGTCTAAAAAGAAGGCATGGTATTGTCTTAATTTGGTTTAAAAAGGAAAGTATGGAAGTTGTTTTGGTTTACTTAAAATGTTAGTCACTTTATTTTGATACTACGGTATCGGGTGACTTTTGTAAAGAAATGGATCTTCTAAAAGAATTTAACGTCGTAGTACTTTGGGGATTAAAACGACTTGTCATAAAATGAAGGTACCTTGAGTTGTGTGTAACGTGCCTATGTTTGCGTGTGATAGCCTTGTTGTGCAAGTGTTGTATTCTTATGTTACGCGTCTCGATGGAGGGTCGGTCGTGTTATTCTTGATCATTTTGGACATCTTGACACGATGGCGGCGCGAGTATGCTTCCATTTGATTCTTGTATTGTTGTTTCCTTTTGGACCTCGACACGATGGGTGGCCACGGGTATGGTTCCATTAGGATTGTTGTTCCATGGACTAGCTCTCCATGAGGTTTCTTGATTCGGCCTTGGTATCACGGTGGTTGGCTTTCGTACTTGCCGTCTCGTGGTGATTCGGCCTTGGTACACAGTAGTTAGCCTTTGCACTTGCCGTTCGGTGTAGTGGCGAAGTCTCGTGATCTGACGCTTGGTATCGGTAGTTAGCCGTACTTGCCGGTCATTACGTGACACGGCGCGGTACACAGTAGTCGACTTCGTACTTGCCGTGTCGCCTTCGTGGTTTGGTTGTATAGTATTGTTAGTACGGTTGTTATGACACAGATGGGACCTAGTGTTCATGTGTACTTCTTGGTGTGATTATATCATAGACTGCCAGCAGTGAGGAAGGTATTCCACGGGCATGATTGATGTTGTGGGCGTGAGACCCATAATTATATTTGAGTGATGACTTTGAGGCGTGAGTCACGACTTGACATATTTGTTTATATATTGTGGGTATAGTTTGGTTATCATACATGTCTCTGCTTTATATAGACTATTATGATTTCATTTCTGATTTTCTGATTTCACATACTTGGTACTGTTATCGACCTCGCCGGAAGTGCGTTCATCTGCGGTAGAGGTACATCGGTTGTGGATCCGCTCTTAGGATCACGATTCGACTTTTGGGAAGCTCCGTTTCTTGAGGCTTATCTTTGGTATAGTCCCTGTCGGTGTAGTTACTTGTACATTGAGGTATGGCGGAGTCCTGTCCGTCATAGTTATAGTTACATTCTTAGAAGTGCATGTAATCTTGTTGTGGCGGGGTTTTGTAAAGATTTAAGCATTGATTTGATATATGTATATATTCGGAAGGTGGCCGTTTTAGTTGCTTTGGTTCATCTTTATGACTTGTCTCATGTTTTAGTTTTATTTCCGTGATTTTCTCGATGTTGTATCACTAGGGTGCAGGGTAAGGCACGATCACGGGCAGTGTCACGACCGAACCGGGCGTGGTCGTGCCTTACGGGCACCCAATAGCCATCGTCAGTAATCAATGAACATAAACAAGACATGAAAATATTATGAAGTAAACGATGTCTGAGAAAACTTGCCTTTCGGCATATATATAAATCAATTTAAATCCGAGCGATTTACATCCCACTTACAACTCGCCCACAGCGATACTCTGCACCTCAGAGTGACATGACAACAATGGCGGGGCGGGGCCGCCATACCACGAATGTGGCACCTACTACGGCGGGGACTATACACCGATAAGCCTCCTGAGAAGCGAGCTTCCCAACGCCGCTGTGACCACGAAGCTAGGATCAACGGCTGGTGTACCTCAACTGCGGCATGACGCGGCCAAGGAGGTCGATACAGTACCAAGTATGTGGCGAAAAATCGTAAATGAAATCATAATAGTCTATGCGAGGAGACATATATGATAACCAAACTACGATTCCAATAAATAGCGATCGTGTCAAGTCGTGACTCACGCCTCAAAGTCATCACTCAAATGTAACTATGGGTCTCACGCCCACAACATCAATCATGCCCGTGGAATACCTTCCTCCGCCGGCGATTTATGATATAAAAGCACCAAGGAATACATGAACACCGTGTCCCACGTGTCCTAATAAAGCGATGCAGGTAAATGCGAAGGCATGGCGACTACTAACACCCACGGTACTAACAAGGTCATAAAGCGTATCATGATATCTGTCTAGCCGTCACATGATCAAAGGCGGTCACTGCGCGATATCAAATGTGCGCGTCTAGTCACGGAACTCTCGTAGCTCGCGTAGGCCAACCTCATAGGCGCGTGAGGTATAACCCGCGTCGAGGTAGCTACTCCCGGCGTCCGCTGGACTCGCGATCCGCATAGCCCACGAGACCGCGTGACCATAAAGGCGCACTAACACGGAACTCGTAGCTCGCGTAGATCCCTGGACCGCGTAGGTATTCTCGAATCATGGTCCCGGACCGCTGAGTCTACCCGCGTCGGAGGCGACAACCTCGGAAACAAGTCAAGGTGAGTGGTATAATACCAACATAACGGCTGATCGTTAAACAACTTTAAGCGCAATCGAGGGAAAACCCCTTTACACAAAACATCACAAGATACTAACACACGTAGCATCCTAGCATGTTTACTTATTAAATCAACAAGAAAGTATTACAAGGCTATCACAAACCAACACAATCAAGTTATACACACAAGGTACATTCTACTATATGATTAACAAGATCGGGTACCTATCCCCAAAGTACTTCATACATTATCTTTTTAAAAGATCCATTTCTTTCACAGAAGTCACATAATACCCGTAGTATAAAATAGAGTGACTATCTTTTAAAGTAAACCAAAACACTTCCCTTTGTAAAATCAAGTAACAACATTATTTTCCAAACGTTCAAGTTTGCCTAATTTCAAATGTTCACGCTTCTTATTTTAGAAAGGTTTCGTAGTTCATAGTCTTATTCATTTAAGAATATAATTCCCTTTTTAAACAATCTGAGAGACATATGCCTTATATGTGAGTAGGTTATTCTTGTTCATAATCAATCTTATTAAGCAGCCATGATCTAGGAAATGTAATATCATTTTGTCTCATCTTAGCTTCTATGCAGATGGAGGTTTCTACTGGTTTTAATAATGCTTCATTAATCAAAACATTTCCCTTTATTAACGCTGCAGTGGTTTGTCGATACTCATTCTGATTTCCGAAATCAGTAAAACATTATTCCTTTTACAAAACAAGTACTCATTTCTCACGAATGAGGTTTCACACAAAATTCATATTAATTTAATTAAGTCAAGTCTCTTATCTTTTAAGATCAAGTCTCTTAACTTCTAAAATTAATAAACCATTCTTTTTATCACTCTTAAGCCGTTATACATAACTTCCCATAAAGCTAGTATAACTCTTAAGCTTTTAAAACTTTTAAAACCAAGTGTTACTCTTCTTTCAAAAAGGTTTCTTAACTCCTTTGAAATACTTCAAGATTCTTATTATTCAGGCTTAAGTCAAAAGACATTGCCGTAGTTATTATTCAGGCTTAAGTCCGAAGACATTGCCGTAATTATTATTCAGTTAACACACGTACGTCTACCGTACTATATATATATTCATTTAAAATATCATGCTCAAGAGGATAGGAAGAATCACATACCTCGCGACGATTATCGACTATAAGCAAATCGCTCCACGGCTATAACCCGACTAGCCTGGTCCACCTTTCAAGTAGCACATGCTACTCACAGAACATTCAACCTATAAAGGTTATACAGGTCTATCAAAGTCTAGACTACTCGGTAGAATAAATCTAGATACAAGATTCTACGGAAAATTGGGCGTGACTTCCCTAGTCAAACTTCACAAGTCTGCATGTCTGATCCTATGTAAATCTGTTTACTTCCCTTCTTATATACTTTCCTTGTATATACTTATACTTATTCTTATACTTCAATAGTATGCACACTTAATAACAAAAGGGAAACAAGATATTTACCTCGATAAGCCCATAATTATCCAAGTATAAATGTCGGTCCTGAGCAACGCTTAGCTCCTACTCCGGGCGCTCCAACCCGCTCCAAACAACCCTTAGAAGTTCCACGCAACTTCTTCTTAATACTCCAACCAACTATGGAGATTTTTCCTTAGGGTTCGGTTTGAGACAAAAAGGACATACGGTAGTATTTAAGACTCTACGTATAGAGGTATCTTTGGAATACTATAAGGTATACGGCTAAGCTATTTTGGGTATAGTAACAATACTTGGAGAGTATTTCTACCAAGAGGGGGGTGTATTTTATGAGAACAACTAGGCAAGGGGGGGGTACCCAGCTTAGCCTACTAGGAAGGGGTGGGTCTCGGCCACACCATAAGGAGGGGGGGTGCTAACTCTCGGCCAAGGGAGGCCTCACGAAATGGGGAGGGCTTTCAAGACTTAAGGAAGTGAGGAGTGGATGAAGAAAGCTTCACAAGGGGAGGGGTATTTATAGGGAAACCAAGGGTCAAGATCTAGCCAAGTGGGGGGGCAAGTGGAGGGCCAAGATGTGCCCAAGTGCCCCCTAGCCCCTACTCCTTAAATCCCTCACAAAATATCTACACAAAATATCCTACCAACCTTGCCTTCCAATCGTCCAAAAGCCGTCCCACCTTCACCAACTTGAGGGTGACAAGTGTCGCCCTCTCGTTGGTCCAAAATATTCCGTCTCTCGAAAAAATCCGCAAAAATTTAAAATGACATAGCCGGAATTTTCCTTCCATGAAGTTATGTAAAGCGTTTAGAAAAACGACTCTAACCGGGTGTTGTGCACAAAATAAAATCGGCCAAGCCTACTTTAAAGTTCAAACTTTTCTACGTACGTCCCCACGTACATACTCTGGAAATACGGTATAACATTCTCCTCGCTTAGAAACATTCGTCCGAATGTTCCTTCTAAGTCTCAAAACAAGCGTGCGCCAAGATAGTCTTCACTACTATACTTACGAGAACAATCCACACACGCCACAGAAACACCTGCGCAAATACTTACATCCAAGTCCACGAGGAAACACCTCTAACATCACAAAAGCCCTTATCCGAGGTCTAAAATATACTTCCTTCGCACCTTCTCTTTACAAAAGAAATGATCACATCTATGCTCGCCATACATGCTCGCTTCTTCCCTTACGTGTCGTACCCTTCTTGTACACTCGAACTCTTCCTCATAACTTACCACATTTCTGTTATTGCTTCAGTTTCCAAAACTCGTCACACCCTATCCGGGGTGGTACCTTCAAGAAGATCGACCGTCAACCTGAACTCTAAGCGTCGTCGCCGACTATCCGCACGATTTCTATGAGCTGCCAATAACCTCTTCTAGACAAGCTTCACCCTAACCACAGTCTGCTGGAACAAGCCTGAACCAACTACCTGAACCTTGCCAACATCGAACCAATCGACTGGAAACTTACACTTCCGCCCCTACAAGGCTTCATAAGGCAACATCCGAACACTGAAATGGTAGCTTAAACACTTCCCCAACAGGAGACAACAATCCTCACAACTACCGCGAAATCAAACAACGGCGGGGCGAATGCGATCTGAGACTTACTTGAGTTCTAACCTGCTGGTAAAACCTCTAGAAAAGAAAGCGGCCGCACAGGCTCCACATGCGTCATAAGGTGAAGGTAGGCACCCGTGCGCCTTACACCCTTCTACGGTAAATCAACATCTGCCGAGTACGGTCCGGCCGAAAACCACGATGGGCTGCCCCATCGCCCGACCTCTTGGTTGAACGCATCCACGAACTCGTACGCTGGTTAACTAAACTTGGGCCTAACACCCTCGTGACCCTACCACAAGGCGGGACCACCACAAACAGACCCCACCACCAAACAGGCCGCGGGTTGACCCGTAACGCGGCCTCAACCCGACCCGGCAACGCGCAAGACACTAGCTCCCCGATCCGGAAAATTCTCACTAATCATGTTACGAAAACCTAGCGGTCTTCTTAGCTCAACTACCCTCTTTCATTTTCACACTACTCAGGGACTTATCCCAAAAACATAGCTCACGTGCACTATGCACTCCGATAAGGGTCAAACATAAAATAAATCTTTACCCGAGATGGCCTTACCTCTAAGGTCTCCACGTATAACATTCTAAGGTTCACACTTTTTCTATCCCCCAAATCTTACTCAGTTAACTAACCATGATTTCTAATCACAACTAACACACTGCTATCAGAACATAGCACTTATGATATACCCGTCTTATCACACATACTGATCTCCAGAGGGTTAAGGATATACCTGCATCTACTTCTTCACTCCCCTTAGTCATTCTAATCAAACCTGCCCCGTAGGGCGTATAGCTAAGGAAGGTGACGAACTACCCACCGATCCTGAAGGCTAAGTCCTCCTACTAGGACACCCTTTCGACATCCGACCCTCACGGTCGTAGGTACAACGAGCACCAATCAAAAAGACGACATCCCCCGGAATGACACATGTCACATTGTGAACACTGGGAAAAAAGCGAATCGGTGGTGGAACCTCGTGTGGCGTGAGCGGAAGCTGCGGAGCTCACGACCAACTCTGCGTACCGAACGTCCTGAACCCCGTGGAGGACCTCTCTGCACTGGTGGATGTGCATATCTAATCTGCTGGTGAGGCGATTCGCCTCGAAAGTTACCAAAGGACCTTGCTGTTCTGGCCCTCTTCTGCTGTCCTTCGTTAACCCGTCGATCTCTACGTTTCTTGGCCTGCTGCGCATAAGCCCGTACACAGGCCATGCTTAAGCCCAACTGAAGAATTTCTCTTGCACAACCCTCTCTTAGATAGTCATCAAGACTCGCGGTACATCGGTATACTCTCTGGTAGCCAAATTCATAGTTAGTAACAAGGTCACCTCTTTTGCAATCTATTTCTCTGTTCCCGGTCGTGGAACTGAAGGTTCAAATGTCATGGTCGCAGTAGGCACTGCTGCCGCTGTGCTAAACTCTGCTGGGGCTGGTGACGTAGCATAACTCCCCGAAGGAAGCACTACCCTAGGTAATGATTGGGCCTGTGCCCTCGTAACCCTCTGTACTCTACTCGCAGCTCCCTCGGCTGCCTTGCCCTCCTGGGCCCGGGTTTGCCCTACGCGGAGGCATATCGGTAAGGGAAAGAAATACGTTAGAGGGTCCAACTTACAACACAGCTCTAAGGCACGATCTCAGAGTGAGAAGAATGGAAATCAATCCTAAATATCCTATAGCCTCCTGATTATTGGTGTGGTGCACGGCACCGATAATCAAGACTCTTGGATCTGATGCGTAGACACTTTCAGAGGATTAAGCGCTCGATACCACTTTTGTCACGACCGAACCGGGCGTGGTAGTGCCTTACGGGCACCCAAGTAGCCATACATCAGTGTCGTGAACATAAAACAAGACATGAAAATATTATGAAGTAAAGCGATGTCTGAGAAAACTTGCCTTTCGGCGTATATATAAATCAATTTAAATCCGACGATTACATCCCACTTACAACTCGCGCCACAATGATTCTACGGACCTCTAAGAGTGACATTGTCACGACCGTTCGAGGCACGTGGTAGTGCCTTACGGGCACCCAGTAGTCATACATCGGAGAAATCGTGAATATAAAACAACGAAGATATGAAAGCGGTATAAATAAGACACGGTTTACGGGAAAAAGTTGCCTTTCGGCATATATGTATATAAATACCCCAAAATGAACGATTACATCCCAACCTTACAAGGTCTGGACCTAAGAGAGTTTAAAACAACAATGGCGGGGACGGGGCCCGCCATACCTGAATGAAAATATCTACAACGACGGGGACCGTACAAAATGCTAAGCCTCGGAGAAAGCGGAGTTTTCCAACGAAAGCGGTGATCCTAGAGCGGGGATCAACGGTAGGAGTACCTTTACTGCGGCATGACGCGGCCCGAAGGAGTCGATCTGACAGTACCAAGTATGTGGCCCGAAAATCAGTAAATGAAATCATAGTAGTCTATACAAAGCAGGAGACATGTATGATAACCAAAACTACAGTTCACAATAATTAAGCAGTCACGTCAAGTCAGGGACTCACGCCCTCAAAGTCATCATAAAACCGTACGGGGTGAGTACGAAGGCATAGCCGACTACTAAAACCCATAGTACAAACAAGGTCGTAAGCGTATCATGAGATCTGTCTGGCCGTCACATGATCAAAGGCGGCCACTCGCCCCGATGTATCTAATGTGCGCGTCAGCCACGGAACTTCCGTAGCTCGCGTGGGCCACTCGATGGCCCGCGTGAGGTATTCCGCATCGGTAGCTACTCCCGGCATCGTCTGGACTCGCCGTCCGCGTACCACAAAGACCGCGTGACCACAAGGGCGTACTAACACGGAACTCCTTGATTCGCGCATAGGCCATCTGAGACTGCATAAGGTATTCTCGAATCATAGGTCACGGACCGCTGAGTCTACCCCGCGTCGGAGGCGGCAACCCGGAATCATGAGTTATATAATATCAACATAACAACTTATCGTTAAACAACCTAAGCACAACAAGGAAAACCCCCTTTACACAAACATCACAAGATACTAACTCACGTAGCATCCTAACATGTTTACTTTTCAAGTCAACAAGAAAGTATTACAAGGCTATCACAAATCAATACAATCAAGTTATTCACACAAGGTACTTTCTACATTATGTTAACAAGTTCGGGTTTTAGCCCCAAAGTACTTCATGTATTACTCTTTTAAAAGATCCGTTTCTTTCACAAAAGTCACACAATACACGTAGTATAAAAATAGAGTGATTATCTTTTGAAGTAAATCAGAACACTTCTCTTTGTAAAATCAAGTAACAACATTCTTTTCCCAACGCTCAAGTTTGCCTAATTTCAATTATTCAAGTTTCTCATTTTCGAAAGGTTTCGTAGTTCATAGTTTTAATCCTTTAAAACAATTTGAGAAACATATACCTTATGTGTGAGTAGGTTATTATTGTTCATAACAATCTTATTACAATAGCCATGATCTAGGAAATGTAATATCATTTTGTCTCATCTTAGCTCCTATGCGGATGGAAGTTTCTCTTGGTTTTAATAATACTTTATTAGTCAAAACATTTCCCTTTATTAAGCCTCTTTGTGGTTTGTTCGACATTCATTCTGATCGGTAAAACATCATTCCTTTTGAAAACCAAAAATACTATTTACTCACGAATGAGGTTTCACACTTTTTCACATTAGTATAATTAAGTCAAGTCTCTTATTTTCTTAAATCAATAAATCATTATTTTTATCACTCTTAAGCCGTTATACCTAACCTCCCATAAAGCTAGTATAACTCTTAAGCTTTTAAAACCAAGTGTTACTCTTAAAAGATTTCTTAATTCTTTTGAACTACTTGATTCTTTTTATTGGGCTTAAGTCAAAAGACATTGCGTACTTATTATTCGGGCTTAAGTCAGAAGACATTGCGTAATTATTATTCGATTAACACACGTCGTCTACGTACTATATACATATTCTTTAAAATATCATGCTCAAGAGGATAGGAAGAATCACATACCTTCTCGTGAAATCCACCGCCAAGTTGAATATGTCGCGCAGAGAATCGACCTATATGATCAAATCGTCTATCAGCGTCTAGTATCGCTTGTCAAAGCTCTAAGCGGAGGGTTCGCTATTCTATGGACATTTGGGCGCACTTCCCTACCCGGTGAGCTACTCAAGTCTCATGTGAAAGCAGTCCCATGTAAATCTGATTCTATTATTCTTCTTTTAAACCCTTCTACTGTGATATCGGTTCAATTCTATTCTTGATATCCTTCTAAGTATTAATACTTATTCCTATACTTCTACGATGCGTATATTCTAATTACAAAAGGAGGATAAGGTTATTTACCTCGGTAAGCCCAATAATATCCTAGATAAAAGTCGCGCCTGAGCAAGGTTTAGCTCCTAAGTTGTACGCTCCGGTAGCTCCAAGAAAACCTTAGAAGTTCTTCACAACTTCTACTAAGGACTAAGGGATTTGGGCTAGGGTATTTTGGGCATTATAACAATACTAGAAGGCAACTTTTCTACCAAGGGAGGGGGGGTAGATTTCGGCTAGGCTAGAGGGGGATTAGCCTCGGCTAAGCTTCTCAAAGGGGAGGTGTGTTGGGCCGAAAGGCTTAAGGAGAGGAGAGGATATTTCAAGACTTGGAAAGATTTTTGTGGATGAAGAACTCTTCATCTTAAGAGGGGTATTTATAGGTCAAGACATGGCCAACCAATGGCCAAGATGATGCCAAGTGCAAGGCAAGTGTAGGGTGAGGATTTAGGCAAGTGTCCATTCTATCTACTACACAAAAATATCCTACCAACTCCATGACAAAATAGCCAACCCATTCGGCCTAAAGGCGCCTCAAGTCCATCAATTGGAGGGTGACAAGTGTCGCCCTCCGTTGGTCAAAATGTTTCGTCTCTCGGAAAAATCCGCAAAATTAGAAATGACATAGCCGGAATTTATCCTCGCGAGTTGTGTAAAGCGTTTAAATCGACAAGCGACTCTGTCGGGTGTTGTGCACAAATAATATTCGGCCAAGCCACCTAGGGGTGACACGTGTCGCCCTCCTGCGTCCAAAATATTTCATCTTCGAAAATATCCACAATGGCCAAAATCTCGAAAACAAAGTGGGCCCACAAAGCAGTAAATTTCTCCGTGGGCCCACGTGACCATTTCGAAAATAAAATTCCATAATTCTCTAATATCCCGAAGTCGAATACCAAATCGGGAATCCAATTCCCGTTAACGAACCTTTTCCTTCACAAAACCGGAAACTTTTAGTGGAAAAATCACCTCTTTCTTCCTTTCCAATTTCAATGTCGTATTCTCAAATGCGTCGTCTCGCATACATACCACGGAACTACGGGTATAACATTTCTCCTCCTAGAAACATTCGTCGAATGTTCCTTCTAAGTCTCAAAACAAGCAGCGCCGAGATAGTCCTCATTTCTATACTTACGGAAGCTTGCCACACTTTGGCCTGACACAACAAGCGCACATACTTATCTCCTAGTCCACGAGGAATCACCTCTATCACAAAAGCTCTACTCGAGGTCTAAAAGATACTCCGCCCGCACCTACTCTTTACAAACGAAATGATCACACTATGCATGTCATGCTCGCTTCTTCCCTTACTCGTCGTACCGCTTCGTATCCTCGAACTCTTTATCAAAACTTACCATGTTTACGTGCGCTTCCCCGACTCACGGTGCCAATAACCTCTTACGGATAAGCTCCACCTATCCACGCCTGCTGAACAAGTACGAACCAACTATCTGCACCTTGCTTACATCGAATCGATCGATCGGCAATCTTACACTAGCGCTATAAAAAGGCTCAAGCGGCGACACGAATCTGAAAGGTAGCTATATAATACATACTCAACAAAGGCGAATAGTCCTTACGACTACCCACGAAATCCAAACAACGGCAGGGTGAATGCGACCCGAGACTCACTGAGTTCTAACCTTGCACGGTAAAACTTCGGAAAAAGCAGTAGTAACGGGGCTCCACTGTTTGCCATAAGGTGAAGGTAGGCACCCGTGCGCCTTACAACCTTCTGAAATAATCATCTCATGACTTACTCCGAGTACGGTTTGACTAAAAGATAAGGCGGGTTGACCTCATCGGCCCGACTACGGTCGAGCAACGTCCACGAACTCGTCTGATGGTTAACTAAACCTGGGCCTAACACCCTCGTGATCCTAACACAAAGCGGGACCACCACAAACTGACCCCATCACCAAACAGGGCGTGGGTCGACCCGCAACACGGCCTCAACCCGACCCGGCAACGCGCAAAACACTAGCTTGATTCGGAACAATCTCACTAATCACGTTACGAAAACCTAGCGGTCTTCTAAGCTCAACTACCCTCTTTCATTTCACATCACTCAGGGATTCATCCCACAAAAATATCTCACGTATACTATGCACCTCGATAAGGGTCAAACACGAAATAATTCTTTTACCAAAGATGGCCTCGCCTCTAAGGTCTCTACGTATAATATTCTAAGGCTCCCACTCTCTCTATCCCCCAATCTTACCCGGTTAACTAAAAAATTCTAATCACACTAACACCATGCTAACCGAAAACAATACTTAAGATATTCGCATCTTACTACACATATAAATCTCTAAAGGGTTAAGGATATACCTGTATCTACGCGGCACTTCCCCTAGGTCGTTCTAATCAAACTCGCCTGTTGTAGTGGGAAGGTGATGAACTATCCATCGATCCGAAAGGTGAGTCCCTACATCGCCAACTCGGTTGGACAATTTCTCGCAAAATGGCCTGCTGTCATGAACATAACAAGCTTCGCGAAGCACGACACTCCCAAAATGACATCGACCACTGGCCACGCGAGGTGGGGTGGCCTCTCAGCTAACACCCCTTCCTCTGCACCACCGAATCATGGCGATGCGGTAGGTGAGTCTTCCTACTTGCATCCTTCCTAATAGAACATTCCCTCGCCATATGGCCCTGACGACCGCAAGTAAAACAAGCGCGATAAAAAGCGGCATTTCGGGATGGCGCTGCCCTGCTGTGAACAACGAGAAAAAGCGAACCACAGCAGAGGACACTCTGCCTTGGCGGAGGCGCATGTCTGTCTGCTGGCGAGGCGGTTCGCCTCGAGAGTTACCAAATGATCACGCCAATCGGGCCTCTTACTGCGATCTTATTTAATCGCCGATCTCTACATCTCTCGGCCATTGCACATAATCCTGAACGCAAGCCTGGCTCATTCCTGACTGAAGAGTTACTTCTTCACAACCCTTCTTTAGATAATCATCAATATCCTTGGTATACCGGTACATAAAATACTCCATGGCTGCCAAATCCCTTGCTAGTAACAGGGCCGTCTCCTTCCAATCCATATTTTCTGCTCCAAGCCGTGGGCGAAGGTCCGGATGTCATGGCGCGATGAGGCTATTTGCGTTGTACAAACTCTGCTTCTTCTTTGGCGGCGTCTCGTAACTCCCCGCATGAAGCATCACCCCAGGTGATGATTGGGCATGTGCCCTTCTAACTCTCTGAACTCCACTCGCAGCTCCGCCATTTGCCTTGCCGCCTGGGCGAGTTGCTGGCGCGGAGGCATCACCGTAAAGGAAAGGAATACGTTAGAGGTCCAACTTATAACGACTCTAAAGCACGATCTCGAGTGAGAAGAATGGAAACCAATCCTAAATATCCTATAGCCTCACGATTATTGGTGTGGTGCACAACGCGATAATCAAACTCTACTAGATACGGTGCGTAGACACTTTCCGAGGATTAAGCGCTCACGATACCACTGTTGTCACGACCGTTCGGGGCGTGGATCGTGCCTTACCGAGCACCCAGTAGTCATACATCGGAGAAATCGGAATATAAAACAACCAAGATATGAAACGGTATAAATAAGACACGGTTTACGGGAAAAAGTTGCCTTTCGGCATATATGTATATAAATACCCCAAAATGAGCGATTACATCCCAACCTTACAACAGTCTACAGACCTCTAAGAGTTTAAAACAACAATGGCGGGACGGGGCCGCCATACCCTGAATGAAAATATCTACAACGACGAGGACCATACCAAAATGCTAAGCCTCGGAGAAGCGGAGCTTTTCCATGAAAGCGGTGATCCTAAGAGCGAGGATCAACGGTAGGAGTACCTTTACTGCGGCATGAGCGGCCCGAAGGAGGTCGATCTGACGGTACCAAGTATGTGGCCGAAAATCAGTAAATGAAATCATAGTAGTCTATACAAAGCGGGAGACATGTATGATAACCAAAACTACGATTCACAATAATTAGCGATCGCGTCAAGTCGAGGACTCACGCCTCAAAGTCATCATAAAACCGTGCGGGGTGATGCGAAGGCATAGCCGACTACTAAAACCCATAGTACAAACAAGGTCGTAAACTGTATCATGAGATCTGTCTAGGCCGTCACATGATCAAAGCGGCCACTCGCGCGATATCTAATGTCGCGTCTAGCCACGGAACTTCCGTAGCTCGCATGGGCCACTCCAATGGCCCGCGTGAGGTATTCCCCGCATCGGTAGCTACTCCCGACATCGCCGTCTGGACTCGCCGTCCGCGTAGCCACAGACCGCGTGACCACAAGGGCGCATACTAACACGGAACTCCGCGATTCCGCGCAGGCCATACATACTGCATAAGGTATTCTCGAATCATAGGTCACCGGACACTTTGAGTCTACCCGCGTGGAGGGCTTAACCCCGGAATCATGAGTGATATAATATTAACATAACGACTTATCGTTAAACAACCTAAGCACAACAAGGAAAACCCCTTTACACAAACATCACAAGATACTAACTCACGTAGCATCCTAACATGTTTACTTATCAAGTCAACAAGAAAGTATTACAAGGCTATCACAAATCAATACAATCAAGTTATTCACACAAGGTACTTTCTACATTATGTTAACAAGTTCGGGTTTTAGCCCCAAAGTACTTCATGTATTACTCTTTTAAAAGATCCGTTTCTTTCACAAAAGTCACACAATACGTAGTATAAAAATAGAGTGATTATCTTTTGAAGTAAATCGAACACTTCTCTTTGTAAAATCAAGTAACAACATTCTTTTCCCAACGCTCAAGTTTGCCTAATTTCAATTACTCAAGTTTCTCATTTTGAAAGGTTTCGTAGTTCATAGTTTTAATCCTTTAAAACAATTTGAGAAACATATACCTTATGTGTGAGTAGGTTATTATTGTTCATAACAATCTTATTACAATGACCATGATCTAGGAAATGTAATATCATTTTGTCTCATCTTAGCTCTATCACGGATGGAAGTTTCTCTTGGTTTTAATAATACTTTATTAGTCAAAACATTTCCCTTTATTAGCTGATGTGGTTTGTTAGACATTCATTACGATCGGTAAAACATCATTCCTTTTGAAAACCAAAAATACTATTTACTCACGAATGAGGTTTCACACTTTTTCACATTAGTATAATTAAGTCAAGTCTCTTATTTTCTTAAATCAATAAATCATTCTTTTTATCACTCTTAAGCCGTTATACCTAACTTCCCATAAAGCTAGTATAACTCTTAAGCTTTTAAAACCAAGTGTTACTCTTCTTTCAAAAAGGTTTCTTAACTCCTTTGAAATACTTCAAGATTCTTATTATTCAGGCTTAAGTCAAAAGACATTGCCGTAGTTATTATTCAGGCTTAAGTCAGAAGACATTGCGTAATTATTATTCGATTAACACACGCGTCGTCTAGTACTATATATATATTCATTTAAAATATCATGCTTAAGAGGATAGGAAGAATCACATACCTCGCGACGATTATCGACTATAAGCAAATCGCTCATGGCTATAACATTGCTTTGGTCCACCTTTCAAGTAGCACATGCTACTCACAGAACATTCAGCCTATAAAGGTTATACAGGTCTATCAAAGTCTAGACTACTCGGTAGAATAAATCTAGATACAAGATTCTACGGAAAATTGGCGTGACTTCCACTGCAGTCAAACTTCACAAGTCTCTTTATGTCTGATCCTATGTAAATCTGATTTACTTCCCTTCTTATATACTTTCCTTGTATATACTTATACTTATTCTTATACTTCAATAGTATGCACACTTAATAACAAAAGGGAGACAAGATATTTACCTCGATAAGCCCATAATTATCCAAGTATAAATGTCGGTCCTGAGCAACGCTAGCTCTACTCAGGCGCTCCAACCCGCTCCAAACAACCCTTAGAAGTTCCACGCAACTTCTTCTTAATACTCCAACCAACTATGGAGATTTTTCCTTAGGGTTCGGTTTGAGACAAAAAGGACATACGGTAGTATTTCCGGGCTCTACGTATAGAGGTATCTTTGGAATACTATAAGGTATACGGCTAAGCTATTTTGGGTATAGTAACAATACTTGGAGAGTATTTCTACCAAGAGGGGGGTGTATTTTATGAGAACAACTAGGCAAGGGGGGGGTACCCCATGGCTTAGCCCTACTAGGAAGGGGGGGTGGGTCTCGGCCACACCATAAGGAGGGGGTGTGCTAACTCTCGGCCAAGGGAGGCCTCACGAAATGGGGAGGGCTTTCAAGACTTAAGGAAGTGAGGAGTGGATGAAGAAAGCTTCACAAGGGGAGGGGTATTTATAGGGAAACCAAGGGTCAAGATCTAGCCAAGTGGGGGGGCAAGTGGAGGGCCAAGATGTGCAGAAGTGCCCCCTAGCCCCTACTCCTTAAATCCCTCACAAAATATCTACACAAAATATCCTACCAACCTTGCCTTCCAATCGTCCAAAAGTCGCCCCACCTTCACCAACTTGAGGGTGACAAGTGTCGCCCTCTCGTTGGTCCAAAATATTCCGTCTCTCGGAAAAATCCGCAAAAATTTAAAATGACATAGCCGGAATTTTCCCTTCGCAAGTTATGTAAAACGTTTCGCCGAAAAACGACTCTAACCGGGTGTTGTGCACAAAATAAAATCGGCCAAGCCTACTTTAAAGTTCAAACTTTTCTACGTACGTCCCCACGTACATACTCTGGAAATACGGGGTATAACACCGGGATCGGGTCGTGACAAAAGTGGTATCAGAGCAGTTAGTCCTCGGAATGTGTCTACAGACCGTGTCCAGTAGAGTCTTGATTATCGGTGTGTTGTGCACCACATCTATAATCAGGAGGCTGCAGGACATTTAGGATTGGTTTCCATTCTTCTCACTCTGAGATCGTGCCTTAGAGCTGTGTTGTAAGTTGGACTCCTCGCGTATTCTTTTGTACGATTATGCCTCTACGCCAGGCAACCAGAGCCCGAAGGCAAAGCGTGAGGAGGCTGCGAGTAGAGCACGGAGGTTACGAGCGAGGCCCGTTTTTACGAGGTGGTGCTACGACGGCGGATTCTCATCACGACCGAACCGGGCGTGGCGATGCCTTACCGGGCACCCTAGTGATACAACATCGAGAAAACCGGCGGAAATAAAAACTTTAAACATATAAATAGATATGGATCAAGATGAAAGAGAAACGAGCCAACCAAAGCGGTTGCCTTTCGGCATATATATATACATAGACATTTGAGCGATTCACAATCCTTACAACCACGCCTGCGGTCTCTGGACCTCTAAGATTTATACAACGGCTATGGCCGGGACGGGGCCCGCCATACCCACGAATGTACAAGAACCTACTGGACTCGGGGTAACATACCAAAGATAAGCCTCAGGAACGGAGCTTCCCAAGGCGAAAGGTGATCCTAAGCGGGGATCGACAACCGATGTACCTCTACTGCGGCATGAGCGGCTCCCGAAAAGAGGTCGATGCAGTACAGTATGTGAAAGCGTAAAATCGTAAATGAAATCATAGCGATCTATATAAAGCGGGAGACATGTATGATAACCAAACTACGATACACATATAACGATTATATCAAGTCGGTCTCACGCCCTCGCATCAATCATGCGTGGAATACCTTCCTCACTGTGGCGATCTATGATATGATAACACCAAGATGTACACACTGCACCAAGTCCTACACGATGCCACGGCCGTACTAACAATACAATACAACCAAACCACGAAGGCGACACGGGGCGAATCTGGCCGACTACCGGATACGAGGCCAAACAGTAAAACCTCATGGAGAGCTAGTCCATAGAATAACAACCCCAATGGAACCATACCCATGCGCCACGCATCGTGTCAGTATGTCCAAAAGGAAACAATAGGACATCAATCCCAATGGAACCATACCCGTGCGCGCGCGTCGTGTCGATATGTCGAAAGGAAACAATAGGACAACAATTCTAATGGAACCATACCGTGCGCCCGCGCGTCGTGTCGATATGTCAAAGGAAACAGCAAGACAGTAATCAAAATGGAAGCATACCCGTGCGCCACACATCGTGTCAGTATGTCCAAAGCGATTAACAAAAATAACACTATCAACAGGAGCGTACCCGTGGAATTCTCCGTCACTGCCGGCACGTCCAAGTAAGTTCTCAACAAGTCAACCGACCCTCCATCGAGAGACGCGGTAGTATAGAAACACAATTCTTGCACAACAAAGGCTATCACAACAAGCATAGGCAAGTTTCACAACAACAAGCATAGGCAAGTTATACACAACTCAAAATACTTTCATTTTATGTCAAAGTCCGGGTTTTAACCCTAAAGTACTACGTACGTTAAATTCCTTTTAAAGAGATCCATTCCTTTTATAAAAGTCACCCGATACCCGTAGTATAAAAATAGAGTGACTTACATCTTTTAAGTAAACCAAAACTGTTATACCCCGTATTTCCTGAGTATGTACGTGTGGGCGTACGTAGAAAGTTTGAGCCTTAAAGTTAGGCAAGTTTCGAAATTTTTGTGCACAACCCCCGTAAAGAATCGTTTTTCGACGAAACGTTTTACTAAACTTGCGAAGGGAAAATTCCGGCTATGTCGTTTAGTATTTTTGCGGATTTTTCCGAGCGACGGAACATTTTTGGGCCAACGAGAGGGTGACACTTGTCACCCTCAAGTGGCGGTTTGGTGGACGAAAGGGGGACGTCTTCCTCCCTTATTTTGTGCCTTGTTTTGGCCTTGTTTTGTGCCTTGTTTTGTGCCATGTTTTGTGGAGTAGGGGTTAGGGTGCACTTGGCTTGATCTTGGCCTTACACTTGCCTTGCACATGGCTTGATCTTGTCCATTGGTTGGCCCTTGGCTTCCCTATAAATACCCCTCCCTTGTGGAAGACTTCTTCATCCTAAATTTCACTAAGTCTTGAAATCCTCCCTCCCCTCTTGTGTTGTGTTCTCGTCCAAGAGGTCCCCCCCCTTTGAGAAGCTTTGGCCGAGAGGCCTCCCCCTCCCCCTTTGTAGTGTCTAGCCGAGGGGTACCCCCCCCTAGCCTAGTTGTTTCGTATAATACACCCCCCCTCTTGGTAGAAATACTCTCCAAGTATTGTTATAATGCCCAAAATACCTTAGCCTTTACCTTGTAGTATTCCAAAAGTTACCTCTATACGTAGAGCCCGGAAATACTACCTTTTAGTCTCAAACCGAAACCCTAAGGAAATCTTCATAGTTGGTTGAAGTATTTAAGTAGAAGTTGGTTAGAACTTCTAAGGGTTGTTTGGAGCGGATTGGAGCGCACGGAGTAGGAGCTAAACCTTGCTCAGGATCGACATTATAACTTGGATAATTTTGGGCTTATCGAGGTAAATATTCTTGTCCCCTTATTGTAATTGGAAATTACATGTTGTAGGATTATATAGTTGAGGTATACTATATATAGAACTAAACATAGCTTTGCGGCAATGTCTTTTGACTTAAGCCTGAATAGAAAGAAGAGAAGCTATGTAATTACATAGGGTGTATTCTGATGAGACTTGTGGTATTCTTGTATAGTAGAATTGTATCGTCCGGTTAGGCGTATAACCCCCCAGTTGGCTTGGTAGCCGGCCTCGATAGAGGAGGAGATTTCTGTGATTTGCGGGAGGAGGGGAGGTCTTTGCCAATTTTACGTAGAATATGGAACCGTGCGGTTAGAAGTTAATAGGCGTTTGTGGCCTTATAGGTGGAAGTACTACGAGTGGCGTATTCTACTTGAAGAGTGGAAAGCGGCTAGGCGGATTCTGATCTTGTGGGCGTTTTGCGTTTTGTCGATAATCGTCGCGAGGTATGTGAACCTCTTCCTAACCTTCTAGCATGATGCTTTGTAAACTATGTAGTACGGTAGACGTACATGTGCTAAATGAGTTGGTTGGTTTAAAACATAGGGTGTTATAATAGCTTTATGGGAAGTTAGTTATAACGACTCTATTGTTATACCCCGTATTTCCAGAGTATGTACGTGAGGGCGTACGTATATAATTTAAGCCTTAAAGTTAGGCTAAGTTCGAAATTTGGGCACAAGTGCCGAAAAGAGTCGTTTTTCGACGAAACGTTTTACTAAACTTGCGAAGGGAAAATTCCGGCTATGTCATTTATAATTTTTGCAGATTTTTCCGAGAGACGAAACATTTTGGACCAACGGGAGGGTGACATGTGTCACCCTCACATTGGAACAAGTGGGGCGGCAATGGTGGACGAAAAGGGGTCAAGGGAGTTGGTAGGATATTTGTGCAAGTTGTTGTGGTAGATGGATAAGGTGCACTTGACTTAAATCTAGCCCTACACTTGCCTTACACTTGGATGAATCTTGGCCATTGGTTGGCCATTTCTTGACCTATAAATACCCCCCCTAAGTGATGAACTTCTTCATCCTAAAATCATTTCCAAGTCTCAAATACTCCCTCTCCCTCTTGCTTGTCTCGTCCAAACACCACCCTCTCCCCTCTTGTAGGCCTCGGCCGAACCCCTCCCCTTGCCTAGTGGTTCTAGCCGAGAACCCCCCCTCCCCCTAGCCTAGTTGTGCTAGTCGAAATACTACCCCTTGTTGTGGTATAGAAATACTCTCCTAGTATTGTTATAATGCCCAAATACCTTGGCCCAAATACCTTGTAGTATTCCGAAGGTTACACTTATACAAAAGCCCAGAAAATACTATTATACTTCCTTTAGCCACTAAACGAAACCCTAAGGAAAACCTTCATAGTCGGTTGAAGTGTTAAATAGAAGTTGCGTAGAACTTCTAAGGGTTGTTTGGAGCGGATTGGAGCACTCGGAGTGGGAGCTTAACGTTGCTCAGGAGCGACTTTATACTTGGATAATTTTGGGCTTATCGAGGTAAATACTACTGTCCTTCTAGTGTAAATGGAAATTACATACTGTAGTATCCTTTCTTTAAAGATAAAGAGAACTGGTGCCTTACCCGGACACCCAAGTAGTCATACATCAGAGAAAATCAGCGGAACATAAAACAATAACATGAAATAATAAGAAGTATAAAACAATAATCTGTGAAAACTTGCCTTTCGGCATATATAAACAATCTTTTAAAGCGAACAGTTTAATCCTTTTTACAACCCTGCCCACATCAGTACTACAGACCTCTAAGATTTGCAACAACTATGACGGGACAGGGCCCCGTCATACCCCTGAATGTAAGCACCTACAACAACAGGGGACTATACCAAGATAAGCCTCCGGAGGAACGGAGCTTCCCCAACGCTGAACTGTGACCCTAAGAGCGAGGATCAACGACTGGTGTACCTTTACCTGCGGCATGAACGCAGCCCCCCGAAGGAGGTCAGTACAACAGGTACCGAGTATGTAAAACTGAAAATAAATATTGTAAATGAAATCATAGTAGTCTATATAAAGCAGGAGACATGTATGATAACCAAACTACAGTTCACAATAATTAAGCAGTCATGTCAAGTCAGGGACTCACGCCCTCATAGTCATCACAATAGAACCGTATGGGGTAAGTACGAAGGCATAGCCGACTACTAAGACCCACAGTACCAAAAATGCCATAAACTGTATCACGAGGTCTTTCTAGACCGCACCACATGATCGGCGGCCACGCCCGCGGTATCACTTCGCGCGTCTATCCACGGAGCTTACCGCGACTCGCGCAGTCACATGAGACCGCATGAGGTATTCCTCGAATCATGGTCCTAGACCGCTCGAGGTATACCCGCGTCGGAGGCGGCTTAACCCCGGTATCCGCTGGACTACGCGGCCGCATAGTCTCAAAAGACCGCATAGTCCCCAGACCGCATAGGCATCCGCGTCGGGCTAAAACACCGGAATGATCAATCACGGAGCATACCGCTGCTCGCATAGTCATACAGACGCATAGGCGTAGAGACCGCGTCAAGGGTGGCAAGCCCTCGGTATACCAAGTCAAGGGTATGTGATACAATATGATTACACGGGCTTAACTTTTAACAACGTAAGCACAACAAGAATGACCCCCTTACATAACAATCACAAGATACTAACACACGTAGCATCCTAACATGTTTACTTATCAAATCAACAAGAAAGTATTACAAGGCTATCACAAACCAACACAATCAAGTTATTCACACAAGGTACTTTATGCTAACAAGTTCGGGTATCTATCCCCAAAGTACTTCATATATTAACTCTTTAAAAGATCCGTTTCTTTCACAGAAGTCACACAATACCCGTAGTATAAAATAGAGTGGTATCTTTTTAAGTAAACCAAAACACTTCCCTTTGTAAAATCAAGTAACAACATTATTTTCCAAACGTTCAAGTTTGCCTAATTTCAAATGTTCACGTTTCTTATTTTAGAAAGGTTTCGTAGTTCATAGTCGTATTCATTTAAGAATATAATTCTCTTTTAAACAATCTGAGAAACATATGTCTTATATGTGAGTAGGTTATTCTTGTTCATAATCAATCTCATTAAGCAGTCATGATCTAGGAAATGTAGTATCATTTTGTCTCATCTTAGCTTCTATGCAGATGGAGGTTTCTACTGGTTTTAATAATACTTCATTAATCAAAACATTTCCCTTTATTAACGCTGCAGTGGTTTGTCGGCACTCATTCTGATTTCCGAAATCAGTAAAACATTATTCCTTTTAAAAACCAAGTACTCATTACTTACGAATGAGGTTTCACACAAAATTCATATCAATTTAATTAAGTCAAGTCTCTTATCTTTTAAGATCAAGTCTCTTAACTTCTAAAATCAATAAATCATTCATTTTATCTTTCTTAAGCCGTTATACCTAACTTCCCATAAAGCTAGTATAACTCTTAAGTTTTTAAAACCAAGTATTACTCTCCTTTCAAAAACAGTTCTTAAGTCTCTTGAAATACTTCAAGATTCTTATTATTCGGGCTTAAGTCAAAAGACATTGCCGTACAACTACGTTCAATTAGCACGCGTACGTCTACCGTACTATATATATATTCATTTAAAATATCATGCTCAAGAGGATAGGAAGAATCACATACCTCGCGACGATTATCGACTATAAGCAAATCGCTCCACGGCTATAACCCGGCTTGCCTGGTCCACCTTTCAAGTAGCACATGCTACTCACAGAACATTCAACCTATAAAGGTTATACAAGTCTATCAAAGTCTAGACTACTCGGTAGAATAAATCTAGATACAAGATTCTACGGAAATTTGGGCGTACTTCCTGCAGTCAAACTACACAAGTCTCATGTCTGATACGCCTATGTAATCTGATCCAATTCTCTTCTTTAAATTGGGCTTAAGTCCAAAGACATTGCCGAAGACTATGTTCAGTTCTATATATAGTATACTTCAACTATATATTCCTACAACATGTAATTTCCAATTACAATAGGGGGACAAGATATTTACCTCGGTAAGCCCAAAATTATCCAAGTTTAATGTCGCTCCTGAGCAACGTTTAGCTCCAACTCCGTGCGCTCCAACCCGCTCCAAACCACCCTTAGAAGTTCTAACCAACTTCTACCTAATACTCCAACTAACTATGGAGATTTTCCTTAGGGTTTCGTTTTTGTGACTGACGGAAAGTATAATAGTATTTCTGGGCTTTTCGTATAGGTATAACCTTGGAATACTACAAGGTATAAGGGCCAAGGTAATTTGGGTATAGTAACAATACTATGGAGAGTATTTCTACCAAGAAGGGGGGTATTTATACGAGACAACACCACAAGGGGGGGTGTGTACCCCTCGGCCAACCCAGCCCAGGGGGTACTCTCGACGAGGGGAGGGGCTCTCGGCCAAGGGGCCTCACCAAGGGGGGGAGGGGGAGGCTAGGACGAGACAACCACACAAAGGGGGGAAGCTCTCAAGACTTAGAGATTTAGGATGAATAAGTCTTCAAAGGGGGAGGGTATTTATAGGCCAAGCAAAGGCCAACCAATGGCCAAGATCTAGCCAAGTGCTAAGCAAGTGTAGGGCCAAGATATGCCCAAGTGCCCCCTAGTCCCTACTCCACAAATCCCTCACAAATATCTTGCCAACTTGACCCCCAATTCGTGCAAGCCCTTTGCCGTCCACACTCCATCAACGTGAGGGTGACAAGTGTCGCCCTCTCGTTGGTCCAAAATGTTTCGTCTCTCGGAAAAATCCGCAAAAATTAAAAAAGACATAGCCGGAATTTTCCCTTCGCAAGTTATGTAAAACGTTTCGTCGAAAAACGACTCTAACCGGGTGTTGTGTACAAAAAAAAATCGGCCAAGCCTACTTTAAAGTCCAAACTTTTCTACGTACGTCCTTACGTACATACTCTGGAAATACGGGGTATAACAGTCTAGACATTGATAGACGTATCTGACTATTATAGGTTGATTCTCTGCGCGCGACATATTCAACTTGGCAGGTGGATTTCGCCAAGAAGGTATGTGATTCTTCCTATACTCTTGAGCATGATATTTTAAAGTATATATATAGTACGGTAGACGTACGTGTGTTAACTGAACGTACTTGTACGGCAATGTCTTTTGACTTAAGCCTGAATAATAAAGATCTTGAAGTCTTTTAAAAGAATTATAAATCAGTTTTGAAAGAAGAGGAATATTTGTTTTTAAAACATGAAGCTTAAGAGTTATACTAGCTTTATGGGAAGTTAAGTATAACGACTTAAGAAAGATAAAAGGGACAGTTTACTTATGTTATGTGTATATAAAAGACTTATATTGATTTATGGAAAGTATAATAAGATGGTTTGATAAGTAGACATAATATGATGTTATGTGTGTTAGTGTCTTGTAACGTTTGTATAAGAGGGTATTCTTGTTGTGCTTATGTTGTTTAACGATAAGTTGTTATGTTAGTATTATATCACTCACCTCTTGACATGATCTGGGGTTAAGTCGCCTCCGTCGGGGTAGACTCGAGTGATGCAGGACCATGATTCGAGGATACCTCATGCGGGTCCGAGGACCTATGCGAGCTACGAGTTCCAGGTTAGTGTGCGGCCTTTATGGTCATGCGGTCTATGTGGCCATGCGGACTACGAGTCCAGGACGATGCCGAGGAGTAGCTACCCTCGATGCGGGGGATACCCCATGCGGGCCTACGTGAGTGGCCTATGCGGACTACGGGAGTCCAGGATTAGGCTTGCATAATGATACTATGGGCGATTGGCCTTGCTTCGATCATTCGCAGCCTAGAAAAGACCTGTTACAGTTTACCTGTTATTACTCTTGTTTGTGATGTGGCACTATGTGCGGTTACATTGGTTGTTTCGTACATATTTGTAAAATTGGTTTTAAATGATATGATTTCATTTAAGTACTTTCTGATTCGCATACTTAGTACTGTTATCGACCTCCTTCGGGGGGTTGCGTTCATGCCGCAGGTAAGGGCAAGCAGGTGCTAGATCCGCATCTTTAGGATCTTTTGCGTTGGTGTCAGGAGCTCCATCTTCTCCGGAGGCTCGACCTTTGGGTATGATCTCCCTGTTGTAGATAGTTTTGTACAGTCAGGGTATGGCGGGGCCCTGTCCCGCCATAGTTGTTTACTTCCTTAGAAGTGCGTAGTCTATTATGCAGTTGGGATGTATCGCGATTTTGGTTTATATATATTATGCGAAAGCGACTTTCTCATATAAACTGTGTCTCAATTTTCATTGATTCATGTCTTGTTTTATATTCCGCTGATTTTCTCTGATGTATGACTACTTGGGTGCCCGGGTAAGGCACGATCCGAACCGGGCAGTCGTGACAAAAGTGGTATCGAGCGATTAATCCTCGGAAAGTGTCTACCGTATCGATGAAGTCGTGATTATCGGTGTGTTGTACCACCAATAATCAGGAGGCTATAGGATATATAGGATTGGTTTCCATTCTTCTCACTCTGAGATCGTGCCTTAGAGCTGTGTTATAAGTTGGACCCCTCTAACGTATTCCTTTTCTGTAACAGTTATGCCTCCACGTAAGGCAACACGGGCCCAGAAGGGCAAGGCAGCCGAGGGAGCTGCTAGTGGGACACCTAGAGTCACGAGGGCACGGGCCGACAGATTTTTGTTGCTGAGACAAAGAGGGCGCACAGTCAGGGAGTACAACGTTGAGTTCGATTCATTGGCTCGATATGTCCCAGCGTTGGTAGCAGATATGGAGGATAGGGTGCACCGCTACGTCACCGGGCTAGATGATTATATGGCCGAATCTTGTGCGGGGTAATACTCAGGCAGTCTGTGTGACTATGATTCGAGGATACCTCATGCGGGTCCCGGGGACCTATGCGGAGCTACGAGAGTTCCAGGTTAGTGTGCGGCCTATATGGTCATGCGATGCATGTGGCCATGCGGATGCGAGTCGGCGGATGCGGGAGTAGCTACCCTCGATGCGAGGAATACCTCATGCGGGCCTATGAGGTTGGCCTATCGCGGAGCTGCGGGAAGTTCGAGGCTAGACGCGCGCATTAGATCTGCGAGCGAGTGGCGGCTTTGATCATGTGGACGGTGCAGCAGATCTCATGATCTGATTATGACCTTGTTGAGTGCGTGGGTTTTAGTAGTCGGTTATGCCTTCGCACTTACCCGTCACGGTTTTATTGTGACACGTGGGACACGGTGTTCATGTGTATTCCTTGGTGCTTTTATATCATGGATCGCGGTGAGAAAGGTATTCCACGGGCATGATTGATGTTGAGGGCGTGAGAACCATATTTATAATTGAGTGATGACTTTGAGGCGTGAGTCCACGACTTGACATGGCCTTATTTGTTGTGAAGCGTAGTTTGGGTATCATACATGTCTCCTGCTTTATATAGACTGTTATGATTTCATTTACAGTATTTTCAGTTTCACATACTTGGTACCTGTTGTACTGACCTCCTTCGGGGGGCTGCGTTCATGCCGCAGGTAGAGGTACACCAGTGTTGATCCTCGCTCTTAGGGTCACAGTTCAGCGTATGGGAAGCTCCGTTTCTCCGGAGGCTTATCAGTGGTATAGTCCTCTGTCGTTGTAGGTACTTACATTCAGGGGTATGGAGGGGCCCTGTCCCGCCATTGTTGTCATATCATTCTTAGAGGTCTGTAGTACTGTTGTGGGCAGAATTGTAAAAAAAAAAGGGGATGTAACTGTTCTAGTTATTATATATATATGCCGAAAGGCAAGTTTTCTCAGATTACTGTTTTACACTTCTTGATATTTCATGTCTTGTTTTATGTTCCGCTGATTACTCTGATGTATGTCTACTTAGGTGCCCGGGGTAAGGCACCAGTCACCGGCCCGGGTTCGGGTCGTGACACCATGCCCCTCCTCTCCGGCTGCACATCTGATAGGCTACCCATCGACCTACGACTAAGGGCATCTGCCACAACATTGGCCTTCCCCGGGTGGTACAGGATATCGACATCATAGTCCTTAAGCAACTCTAACCACCGTCTCTGTTATACCCCGTAGTTCCAGGGTATATATGTTATACCCCGTATTTCTAGAGTATGTACGTAAGGACGTACGTAGAAATTTGAGCCTTAAAGATTAGGCAAGAACGAAATTTTGTGCACAAGTGCCGAAAAGAGTCGTTTTTCGACGAAACGTTTCCACAGCTTACGTAGGGAAAATTCCGGCTATGTCATTTTTAATTTTTGCGGATTTTTCCGAGAGACGAAACATTTTGGACCAATGGGAGGGTGACATGTGTCACCCTCACATTGGAAGGACAATGGCGTCGAGGGCGATTTGGCTTAGTGGGGTTAGGTAGGATATTTTGTGAAAGTGTGTGGTAGATGGATAAGGTACACTTGGTTGAAATCTAGCCCTACACTTGCCTTACACTTGGATTAATCTTGGCCATTGGTTGGCCTTTGCTTGACCTATAAATACCCCCCTTAGTTGATGAACTTCTTCATCCAAAAATTGTCTAAGTCTTGAAAATCCCTCCCTCTCCCTCTTGGTGTTTTCGTCACCACACCCCCCTCCCCTTTGAGAGCTCTAGCCGAGAGCAACCCCCCCTAGCCTAGTTGTGCTAGTCGAAATACTACCCCCCCTTGGTAGAAATGTATTCTACAAGTATTGTTATTATGCCCAAAATACTTTAGCCAAATACCTTGTAGTACTTTCCAAAGTACCCCTTATACGAAAAACCCGGAGAATACGATTATACTTTCCTTTAGCCACTAAACGAAACCCTAAGGAAATCTTCATTGTTGGTTGAAGTTATAAGTAGAAGTTGCATAGAACTTCTAAGGGTTTCTTGAAGCGAATTGGAGTGCACGGGGTAGGAGCTAAACCTTGCTCAGGAGCGACATATAACTTGGATAATTTTGGGCTTATCGAGGTAAATATCTTGTCCCCCTATTGTAATTGGAAATTACATGATTGTTGAATATATAGTTGAAGTATACTATATATAGAATGAATATTGAATAGAACTAAGCGTAGTTCTTCGGCAATGTCTTTTGACTTAAGCCTGAATAAGAATTGAGCGATGTCACATAGAAGGATAATAAAGAGAAGAAGCTGACTGTACTTACATAGAATTTGTATATCTGATGGCGATAACCTTTATTGGTTGAATGTTCTGCAAGTAGCATGGGCTACTTAGAAGGTGGACCAGCTAGCGAGTTATAAGCGTGGGCGTTTTGCTTATAGTCGATAAATCGTCGCGAGGTATGTGATTCTTCCTATACTCTTGAGCATGATATTTTAAAAGGAAGATATATATAGCGACAATGTCTTTTGACTTAAGCTGAATAATATATAGTGCGGTGACGTCGTGTGCTAATTGAACGTAGTTATGCAGCAATGTCTCTTGACTTAAGCCTGAATAATAAGAATTTTGAAGTATTTCAAAATTGTTAAGAAACCATTTTTGAAAGAAGAGTAACACTTGGTTTTAAAGGTTTTAAAAAGAGTTATACTAGCTTTATGGGGAGTTAGGTATAACGTCTTAAGAGAGGTAAAGAAAATGGTTTACTGATTTTAGAATTTAAGAGACTTGATCTTATAAGATAAGAGACTTAACTTAAATGAATTAATATGGATTTTATGTGAAACCTCATTCGTGAGTAATGAGTACTTGGTTTTTAAAGGAATAATGTTTTACTGATTTCGGAAATCAGAATGTGTATCTATAACCCTCTGCAGCGTTAATCAAGTAAAATGTATTGAATAATTAAGTATTATTAAAACCAGTAGAAACCTCCATCTGCATAGAAGCTAAGATGAGACAAAATGATATTACATTTTCTAGATCATGGCTGCTTAATAAGATTGATTATGAACAAGATTAACATACTCACCTATGGCATATGTTACTCTATTGTTTTAAAAAGAGATTAAGACATTGAACTATGAAACTTTTCTAAAAAGAGACTTGCGTAATTGAAATTAGGCAAACCGGAACTTTAGGAAAAGAAAGGCATTGTGTTGTCTTAAAATGGTTTAAAACATAAAGTGTTATAACGACTTTATGGGAAGTTGGTTATAACGACTTTATGAAAATAAAGAAGGGTTTTATCATTTGTTTTAATGTGGTAACTTGACTTTTAAAAGAGAAGTATTTTGGTCCAAAAGAAGGCATGGTATTGCCTTAATTTGGTCTTAAAAAGGAAAGTATGAAAGTTGTTTTGGTTTACTTAAAGGATATAAGTCACACATTTTTATATACTACGGGTATCGGGTGACTTTTATAAAAGGAATGAATCTCTTAAAAGGAATTTAACATACGTAGTACTTTAGGTTAAAATCCGACTTTGACATAAAATGAAAGTACCTTGAGTTGTGTATAACTTGCCTATGCTTGTTGTTGTGAAACTTGACCATGTTACGTGTGATAGCCTTGTTGTGCAAATCGTGTTCTACTCGACTACGGTTCATAGGATGAGCAGGAATGTATTTCACTCGACTCTGGTTCATCCGGAATGTATTTCACTCGACTAGGTTCATCCGAATGTATTTCACTCGACTACCGGTTCATCCGGAATGTATTTCACTCGACTACCGGTTCATCAGGAATGTATTTCACTCGACTAGGTTCATCAGAATGTATTTCACTCGACTACCAGGTTCATCCGAATGTATTTCACTCGACTCTGGGTTCATAGGATGAGCAGGAATGTATCCTGCGTTTCTATCTGGGTCCATGAGATGGGCGAGACATGTTATACGTATCACATGATTTGTACCTAGAGCTGGCGGTGAGGAAGAAGTTCCACGGGCGTGAGGATGACTTTGAGGCGTGAGTCTCGACTTGACATAATCGCTTTTATGTTGTGAATCGTAGTTTGGTTATCATACATGTCTCTGCTTTATATAGACTATTATGATTTCATTTCTGATATTTCTGATTTCACATACTTGGTACTTGTTATCTTGACCTCCTTGGCTGCGTTCATCTGCGCGGTAGAAGTACCATTGTCGATCCCCGCGTTTAGGATCTCATTTCAGCGTCTTGGAAGCTCCGTCCCTTCTGAGGCTTATCTTTGGTATGTTACCCTAAGTGCAGGTCACTTGTACATTCGGGGTATGGCGGGGCCCTGTCCGTCATAGTTGTTGTATAAATCTTAAGTGCAGTAACCTTTGTTGTGGCGGGGTTGTAAGGATTATGCTTGTTCAAATGTTTATATATATATATATGTTGAAAGGCAACCGCTTTGGTTGGCCTATTTTCTTTCATCTTAATCCATGTCTATTTACATGTTTAAGTTTTATTTCCATTGGTTTTCTCGATGTTGTATCACTAGGGTGCGGGGTAAGGCACGATCCACGAGTCGGGCTCTGGTCGTGACAAAAGTGGTATCGAAGCGATTAGTCCTCGGAAAGTGTCTGACCGTGTCTAGTAAGTCTTGATTATCGGTGTGTTGTGCACCACATCTATGATCGGAGGCTATAGGACATTTAGGATTGGTTTCCATTCTTCTCATTCGAGATCGTGCCTTAGAGTGTGTGATAAGTTGGACCCTCCGACGTATTCCTTTCCTTTACCGATTATGCCTCGCGTAAAACCTGAGCCCGAATGGGCAAGGCGATCGAGAGTCATAGTGAGATCTGAGAGAAATGCGAGCGCGAGCGGTCGATGCACAAGCAGTGCCGACGGCGGGTTTCGCGACGCCGCCCGGCACCAGCGAGTTTAGAGCGCAGCGATGGGCTGCGAGACTACTGATGCGAGCCTCGGTCCACGGCTGGAAGCGAGATGAGATGGGGTACAAGAGATGGCGATTCTTGGCGGTCGTGGCAGATATGAGGATAATTTGAATCACGGCCTCCGATCCAGTAGCACCGTAGTTCACCCCGAGCGAGCGGTTTGAGACTACGGGATTTTACGAGGTGTAACCCGCGAGTTTTATGGGTCGAGGCACGAGGATGATCGCAGAGTTCATCCGGCGATTCTGGGTCATGAGAGTGATCAAGGCATCGGATACCGAGTCAGTGGTCCTAGGTTCGCATCGGCTGCGTGATACCGCAGTCGACTGGTTTGATTCGTGGGAGCTGTCCCGGGGAGAGAATGCACTTCCGGCTATATGGGACGAGTTCTCAAAGGCATTTCTTGCACACTTCTTGCCTCACGGATGAGAGGGCTTGGTAAGCATTTTTGACGTTAAGGCGGGGCAGGCGGACGGTTAGAGAGTACAATGTGGAGTTCGACTCGTTAGCTCGGTATGTCCCGCCGTTGTAGGCGATATGGAGGGCCAGTACACCGCTAGGTCAGGCTAGATGATTACTTGGCAGAGGCTTGTACGGGTGTAGCTCTTCAGTCGGGCATGGACATTGCCCGCATGCAAGCTCATGCACTAGGATGTGAGGCACGGAGAGGTCGGCGAAATGACCGAGATCGCGAGAAGAGGCGGGACGCGAGGTCCTTTGGTAACTTTCGAGGCGGACCGCCTCAGAAGAGTTAGTTATGTACCTCGCCGATGCAGTGGTCCTCCGCGATCTTGAGGCGTTCGGGGTATTCGGGCTGGTGAGCTCGGGGCTTCGTTCACGGTATACGTGAGTGCTAGCGGCCGAGATTCATGTCCCCCGGTGTGCACGATGTGGCAAACATCATCCCGGGAATGTCGTCTTTCGCGGTGCTTGTTTCACTGCGGCCGTCGGGGCCATGTGACGAGACCGTGCTACGGGAGAGGTACCGGCAGCGCGACCTCACGGATTAGTGGCGGGTTCATCGCCCCTGCTATGCGCCTGCAGGCGTGCCTATGATTAGAGTGGAGCTGTAGGTTCAGGTATATCCCTAACCCTCTAGAGTTTTGCATGCTTGATATGATGATCTTTTGTTGTGTGCTATGTACGGATAGCGTTGTGTTAGTTATGAGTTAGAAAGCATGGTTAATTGAAAGGATAATTCCTTAGGTAGTGTAAAATGGAAGTGGTAGCTTTCATGACCTGTATAGGTAAGATTGTTCCGGATCGGGAAACAAGAGCGTGATGCGTTAAGTGGGTCGGGTTGGGGCCATGTTGAGGGCCAACCGCGGCTGTTCAGTGGGGTCAGCTCTGGGTGGTCCCGCCAGGTGGTAGGGTCACGAGGGTGCTAGGCCCAAGTTTAGATGACCATCGTATGAGTTTGTGGATATGTTCGACCAGAATCGGTTCGTGAAGGCCGAGAATGGCCTTAGAGGAAATCGAGGTTAGTAAGATGACCAAGTTTGGAGGTAGTAACTCCAAGGGTTGGAAACAGAAACGTGGACGGAAGTGTGGTACGGATACTAGAAAGAGTTCGAGTGTTCGAGAAGGGTACAACGAGATAAGGGAGAAGTGAACGTGTGTGATCGTTTCTTTTGTGAAATAAAGGTGCGAAGGGATTATATTTTAGACCTTGGTGGGAACTTTTGTGATAAACAGAGGTGATTCCTCGTTGGCTTGGATTTGGGTTCTCGCGCGCATGTTATTTTTGTGGCCAGGTGTGGCATGTCTGGTTTCGTAAGTATAGTAGTGAAGGCTATACCGACACGTGTTGTTTTGAGACTGAGAAGGAACATTCGGACGAATGTTTCTAAGGAAGAATGTTATACCGTATTTCCGGAGTATGTGCGTGGGGCGTGCGTAGAAATTTGAGCCTTAAAGATTAGGCAAGAACGAAATTTTGTGCACAAGTGCGAAAGAGTCGCTTTTCAACGAAACGTTTCCCACGACTACGTAGGAAAATTCGGCTATGTCATTTTTAATTTTTGCGGATTTTTCCGAGAGGCGAAACATTTTGCACCAACGGAGGGTGACATGTGTCACCCTCACATTGGAAAGGACTTGTGGGCGTCGAGGGACGATTTGGCTTAGTGGGGTTAGGTAGGATATTTTGTGAAAGTGTGTGGTAGATGGATAAGGTACACTTGGTTGAAATCTAGCCCTACACTTGCCTTACACTTGGATTAATCTTGGCCATTGGTTGGCCTTTGCTTGACCTATAAATACCCCCCTTAGTTGATGAACTTCTTCATCCAAAAATTGTCTAAGTCTTGAAAATCCCTCCCTCTCCCTCTTGTTGTTTTCGTCCACCACACCCCTCCTTTGAGAGCTCTGGCAGAGCAACCCCTAGCCGAGTTGTGCTAGTCGAAATACTACCCCCCCTTGGTAGAAATGTATTCTACAAGTATTGTTATTATGCCCAAAATACTTTAGCCAAATACCTTGTAGTACTTTCCAAAGTACCCCTTATACGAAAAACCCGGAGAATACGATTATACTTTCCTTTAGCCACTAAACGAAACCCTAAGGAAATCTTCATTGTTGGTTGAAGTTATAAGTAGAAGTTGCATAGAACTTCTAAGGGTTTCTTGGAGCGAATTGGAGCGCACGGGGTAGGAGCTAAACCTTGCTCAGGAGCGACATATAACTTGGATAATTTTGGGCTTATCGAGGTAAATATCTTGTCCCCCTATTGTAATTGGAAGTTACATGATTGTTGAATATATAGTTGAAGTATACTATATATAGAATGAATATTGAATAGAACTAAGCGTAGTTCTTCGGCAATGTCTTTTGACTTAAGCCTGAATAAGAATTGAGCAAGAATCACATGAAGGATAATAAAGAGAAGAAGCCTCAGATTTACATAGAATCATATACTGATGGTGATAACCTTTATTGGTTGAATGTTCTGCAAGTAGCATGGGCTACTTAGAAGGTGGACCAGGCTAGCCGGGTTATAGCCGTGGAGCGTTTTGCTTATAGTCGATAAATCGTCGCGAGGAATGTGATTCTTCCTATACTCTTGAGCATGATATTTTAAAAGGAAGATATATATAATGCAGAATGTCTTTTGACTTAAGCTGAATAATATATAGTACGGTAGACGTCGTGTGCTAATTGAGCGTGGTTATGCGGCAATGCCTTTTGACTTAAGCTGAATAATAAGAATTTTGAAGTATTTCAAAATTGTTAAGAAACCATTTTGAAAGAAGAGTAACACTTGGTTTTAAAGGTTTTAAAAAGAGTTATACTAGCTTTATGGGGAGTTAGGTATAACGTCTTAAGAGAGGTAAAGAAAATGGTTTACTGATTTTAGAAGTTAAGAGACTTGATCTTATAAGATAAGAGACTTAACTTAAATGAATTAATGTGGATTTTGTGTGAAACCTCATTCGTGAGTAATGAGTACTTGGTTTTTAAAAGGAATAATGTTTCTTGATTTGGAAATCGAATGTGTATCGATAAACCACTGCGGCGTTAATAAAGGAAAATGTATTGAATAATTAAGTATTATTAAAACCAGAGAAACCTCCATCTGCATGAAGCTAAGATGAGACAAAATGATATTACATTTTCTAGATCATGGTCGCTTAATAAGATTGATTATGAACAAGATTAACCTACTCACCTATGGCATATGTTACTCTATTGTTTTAAAAGAGATTAAGACATTGAACTATGAAACTTTTCTAAAAGAGACTTGCGTAATTGAAATTAGGCAAACTGGAACTTTTAGGGAAAAGAAAGGCATTGTGTTGTCTTAAAATGGTTTAAAACATAAAGTGTTATAACAGCTTTATGGGAAGTTGGTTATAACGACTTTATGAAAACAAAAGAAGGGTTTTATCATTTGTTTTAATGTGGTAACTTGACTTTTAAAGAGAAGTATTTTGGTCCAAAAAGAAGGCATGGTATTGCCTTAATTTGGTCTTAAAAAGGAAAGTATGAAAGTTGTTTTGGTTTACTTAAAGGATATAAGTCACACATTTTTATATACTACGGGTATCGGGTGACTTTTATAAAAGGAATGAATCTCTTAAAAGGAATTTAACATACGTAGTACTTTAGGGTTAAAATCCGGACTTTGACATAAAATGAAAGTACCTTGAGTTGTGTATAACTTGCCTATGCTTGTTGTTGTGAAACTTGACCATGTTACGTGTGATAGCCTTGTTGTGCAAGTACTGTGTTCTACTCGACTACCGGTTCATGGGATGAACCGGGAATGTATTTCACTCGACTCAGGTTCATCCGAATGTATTTCACTCGACTACGGTTCATCCGAATGTATTTCACTCGACTACGGTTCATCCGGAATGTATTTCACTCGACTAGGTTCATCCAGAATGTATTTCACTCGACCTAGGTTCATGGGATGAGCAGGAATGTATCCTGCGTTTCTATACTGGGTCCAGGAGATGGGCTGAGACATGTTATACGTATCACATGATTTGTACCTAGACTGCCGGCAGTGAGGAAGAAGTTCCACGGGCATGAGGGATGACTTTGAGGGCGTGAGTCTCTGACTTGACATAACTGCTTTTATGTTGTGAATCGTAGTTTGGTTATCATACATGTCTCCCGCTTTATATAGACTATTATGATTTCATTCTGATATTTCTGATTTCACATACTTGGTACTTGTTATCTTGACCTCCTTGGGGCTGCGTTCATGCCGCAGTAGAAGTACACATTTATCGATCCGCGTTTAGGATCTCATTTCGTCTTGGGAAGCTCCGTCCGCCGGAGGCTTATCTTTGGTATGTTACCCTAAGTCTGTAGGTCCTTGTACATTCAGGGGTATGGCGGGGCCCTGTCCCGTCATAGTTGTTGTATAAATCTTAGAGTGCATGCTTTGTTGTGGCGGGGTTGTAAGGATTATGCTATTCAAATGTTTATATATATATATGTTGAAAAGGCAACCATTTTGGTTGCTTTATTTTCTTTCATCTTAATCCATGTCTATTTACATGTTTAAGTTTTATTTCCGCTGGTTTTCTCTGATGTTGTATCACTAGGGTGCCCGGGGTAAGGCACCAGTCACGGGCCCGGGTTCGGGTCGTGACAATATATGTGAGGATGTACGTACGAGAATACGACAGAAATTTTGGAAAGAAAGGAAGATGTGATTTTTCGACGGAAAAGTTTTCGGGTTTTGTGAAGGAAAAAGGTTCGTTGATGGGAATTGGATTCCCAGATTTGGTATTTGGGCTTCTTGAATTATATTAGAATTATGGAATTTTATTTCCGAAATTGGTCACGTGGGGCCACGGGAGAAATTCTATTTTGTGGGGCCCACTTTGTTTTGAGATTTTTGCCTTTATGGATATTTTGGAAGATGAAATATTTTGGGCCAGTAGGAGGCGACACGTGTCACCCCTAGGTGGCCTCATGGCCGAAATTTGCTATCAAGTGGCAAGACAGTGGCCTTGTCTTGCTAGATATTTTGTGTGGACAAGTGGCTTGTGGGACCCACACACTTGTCCCCAATCTCAACCACACACTTGCCTTCATCCTAGTCCTTGGTTGTCCTATATATGCACCTTAGTTGATGAAAACTTCCACACTTAACCATTTCAAGACAAGAAATTCCCTCCTTCTCCCTTGACCTTGCTCTCGTTTTGAGCCCATTTCTTGACCTAAATTTGTCCAACAATTCTTAAACTCTCAAGTGTTCTTCCCTAAGGTGTTAGGAAGATTGTGTACCAAGAGTTGGAAAAGATTTCACACCCCTAACCTATTGTTCATGCCTTGGACGAAACTTACTAGTTGGAAACCCTAAGTGTTCTTCACTTTTTGGAGTTGGTTCTTGAAGAGAAGTTGGTTAGGAGCTTCTATGGGTTGCTTGTAGCGGATTGGAACGTAAAGATTTGGAGCTAAGACTTGCTTGGAGCGACATTAAGTTCTTGGATAATTTTGGGCTATTTGAGGTAGTAAACCTTAACCTCTTTGTGAATTGGTCATTATACATATATTATAAGTATATTATGGAGTATATAATATATGGAGTAAATTTTGGAAGAGTTGGATCTTGTTAACTTGTTAAAAGAAAGGATTGGCCGTTTGCCATTAAAATGGTAAAAAAGTATCTTACTTGTGAAGAAGTAATTAACAAAGTAACTATAACTTATATTAAGATGGAATATAAGTTGGATGACTAATAAGTAATTGGATAAGTAAAATGGACAAAGTTGGCCAAGGACCCAACTTAAGGATCAGATTTACTTTGGTATTTACTTTGGGCGATTTACTTTGGGTATTTACTTTGGATGATTTACTTTGGATGTATTTACTTTGGGCGATTTACTTTGGGTATTTACATTTACATTAAGGAAGATTTTTCAATCGCGTTAGTTTGGGGTGTGATCCCTTTTTAATTATTATATTGTTATGAAGGCGTGATAGTAAACGCGTTACCGGTTGGCGCGTAATCCCTTTTACTTATTGTTATTATGGGCGTGATAGTAAACCGCGTTACCGTTTGGGCGTGTAATCCCTTCTTTATGTTGTTTAATTATTACGCCTTATATATATATTACGGTTATTCGCCTTGGAGAAAGATGGAAAAGTGAGTAAAAGCGGAAGTCTTTGAATTTTCCGTAGAATTAGAGGGCTTTTATTGGTATAAGTCTTCAATGGTGAAAGGTTTGATAAAAGTACTATGACCGTTTTAGGAGTGGAGTACTACGTGTGGCGTGATCTACTTGGCTTAAGGAGTAGCCAAGCGGGTTGAAGTACTTGGAGCGTTTTGCTATTAAATCGATAATCGTCGAGGTATGTGAACCTCTTCCTATCTTTTCTAGCATGATTGTTGTGAACTATGTAGTGCGGTGAGCGTACGTGTGCTAAGTGATTTGGTTGGTTTAAAACATAGGGTGTTATAATAGCTTTATGGGAAGTTAGTTATAACGACTTTATGTAGGTAAAAGAATGGTTTATTGATTGTAGAAAGTTAAGAGACTTGATCTTGAAAGATAAGAGACTTGACTTATACCGACTTGATTTTGAAAGTTAAGAGACTTGATCTTGAAAGATAAGAGACTTGACTTAGTTTGACTTGTTATGAATTTTGTTAAAATGTTGTAAAAACCTCATTCGCGAGTAATGAGTAGTTGGTTTTAAAAGAATAATGTTTCTTGATTTGGAAATGAGATTAAGTATCGAACAAACCATTGCAGCGTTAATAAAGGAAATGTATTGACTAATTGTTATTAAAACCAAGAAACCTCCATCTGCATAGAAGCTAAGATGAGACAAAATGATATTACATTTCTAGATCATGCTTTTATAAGATTGTAATAGACAAGAACAACCTACTCACACATAAGGCATATGTTTCTCAAATTTGTTTTAAAGGAGAATTATATTCTTAAGTGATTAAAACTATGAACTACTGAAACCTTTCAAAATGAGAAACTTGAGCATTTGAAATTAGGCAAACTTGAACGTTTGGAAAATAATGTGTTACTTGATTTTACAAGGGAAGTGTTTTGGTTTACTTAAAAGATAGTCACTCTATTTTATACTACGAACATTGTGTGACTTTTGTGAAAGAAACGTATCTTTTAAAAGAGTTAATGTATGTAATACTTTAGGTCGAGCAGGATTTTGGCATAAAATGATAGTACCTTAAGTTGTGTGTAACTTGCCTATGTTTGCGTGTGATAGCCTTGTTGTGCAAGTCTTGTATTTCACCCGACTACCGCGTTCATAGGATGAGCAGGAATGTATTTCACTCGACACCGCGTTCATGGATGAACGGGAATGTATTTCACTCGACTACGCGTTACGTGGATGAACCGAGAATGTATTTCACTCGACTACGCGTCCGTGGATGGACGGGAATGTATTCACTCACTAGCGTTCGTAGGATGAGCCGGAATGTATTTCACTCGACTATCGCGTCCATGGGATGGACCGGAATGTATTCCATCCGATTCACCGAGTTCATGAGATGAGCGGGAATGTATTCCACACGTTTCTATCTGGGTCCATGAGATGGGCGAGACATGTTATCGTATCACATGGTTTGTACCTAGGCTGGCGGTGAGGAGGAGTTCCACGGGCATGAGGATGACTTTGAGGCGTGAGTCCACGACTTGACATATTTGCTTTTATGTTGTGAGCGTAGTTTGCTATCATACACGTCTCTGTTTTATATAAGCGTTATGATTTCATTTCTGATATTTTTGATTTCACATACTTGGTACTGTTATGCGACCTCCTTGGGCCGCGTTCATCCGCGGTAGAAGTACATCGATTGTGGATCCTCGCTCATAGGATCACAGTTCGTGTTAGGAAGCCCGTTTCTTGAGGCTTATCTTTTGGTATGTTACCACTGTGCAGCAGGTTCTTGTACATTCGGGGGTATGGCGGGAGCCTGTCGTCATAGTTGTTATCACTTCTTAGAGTGCAGTAATGCTGTTGTGGGCGAGTTGTAAAGGATAAGCTGACCGGGTTTTTATGTATATATCTGAGGCAAGCTGTTTGGTTGCTGTTTATTTATCATGTCTCTTGTTTCATGTTTATGTTTTTATTTCCGATTTTCTCGATGTTGTATCACGAGGGTGCGGGGTAAGGCACGATCCACGGGCCGGTTGGTCGTGACAAAAGTGGTATCGAGCGATTAGTCCTCGGAAAGTGTCTGATCGTGTCTAGTAAGTCTTGATTATCGGTGTGTTGTGCACCACATCTATAATCGAGGAGGTGCGGACATTTAGGATTGGTTTCTATTCTTCTCACTCTGAGATCGTGCCTTAGCGTGTTATAAGTTGGACTCCGGGCGTATTCGTTTGTACGATTATGCCTCTGCGAAAGGCAACGAGCCACGATGGGCAAGACGAGAGGAGCTACGAGTAGAACACGAGAAGGTTCTGAGGGCACGAGCACGGTCATTACGAGATAGTACTTGACGGCGAGTTTTATGGCGCGCTAGCCCCAAAGAGTTTAGAGCGGCAGCGGTTTCTACGGAGGCCACGATACCTGAGCCTCCAGATCCACGGCCAGGAGCTGAGGATGATCCTCAGGGTGTCATGCGCGTTTGGTAGATTGTTATGCTTGCGGCCAGCAGGACCATGTGGTGAGAGTTTGTCCGATTAGAGGTATACAGATGTAGAGACTTCGACGCCGGGATCGGTGGTGGTTCATCGCCTTATATAGCTAGGCGCCTGCGAGAGGATTATGGTTAGAACGACCGGGAAAGTGAGGCGGTAGTGGCGAGAGATATCTTTAGCCTTTAAGAGACTTGGTTATGTTGTTATGGTGGATGCGTGTGAAGTGCTATATCTGAGATAGCATTGTGTTAAGTATAACTTAGAGAACATGACTAGTTGAAGAGGTAAGTTTGGGGTCATGGAAGGTGTGAACCTTAGAATATTATAAGTGGAGACCTTAGATGCGAGGCCGTCTTGAGTAAAAGATTTGTTTACGATTGAACTTTGTCGGAGTGCATAGTATACGAGGGGTAAAAATTGTGGGATAAGTCCCCGAGTGGTGTGAATTATATAAGGATAGTTATGATAAGAAGACCACTAGGTTTGCGTAACTTGATTAGTGAGATTGTTCCGGATCGGGGAACAAGAGTTTGGCGCGGCAAATGGGTCGGGTTGAGGCAAGGTTGCGTGTCAACCCGCAACCCGGTTTGGGGTGGGGTCAGTTCGAGGTGGTCCCGCCAGGTGGTAGGGTCACGAGGGTGCTAGGCCCAGGTTTAGGTAACCATCGTACGGGTTCGTGGATGCGTTCGACCAGAATCGGATCGTGAGGGCGGGGATGGCCTTTGTGAGAATTGAAACTAGTGAGATGACCAAGTTTGGAGGTAGTGACTCAAGGTTTTGGAAATTGAGCGATGGTAGGCGTGGTGCATTATCTTTGGAAAGAGTTCGGGTGTTAGAAGTGTCGACAAGTAAGGAAAGAAGTGAGCGTGTGCTAAGAGATGGAAGTGATCATGTTTGTGAAGTAAAGGTCGAAGGAAGTATCCTTTGGACGAGCGAGTTGGTGTTGTTTTTACATCGTCGAGGTGATTCCTCGTTGGCTTGGATTTGAGTTTTGCGCACATGTTATATTACGGCCATTGGTGGCGGGATCGGTTTGTAAGTATAGTAGTGGAGACTATCTGCAGCGCAAATGCGTTTGGAGACTTAGAAGGAACATCGGGACGAATGTTTCTAAGGGGAAGAATGTTATACCGTAGTTCGGGTATATATGTGAGGATATGCGTGCAAAATCGGCGAAATTTTGGAAAGAAAGGAAGATGTGATTTTTAAACGGAAAAGTTTCGGGTTTTGTGAAGGAAAAAGGTTCGTTGATGGGGTGGATTCCCAGTTTGGTATTTGGGCTTGAATTATATTAGAATTATGGAATTTTATTTAGGAATTGGTCACGTGGGGCCAGGAGAAATTTATTATTTTGTGGGGCCGCTTTGTTTTGAGATTTTGCCTTTATGGATATTTTGAAGATGAAATATTTTGGGCCAGTAGGAGGCGACACGTGTCACCCCCTAGGTGGCCTCGTGGCGAAATTTGCTAACAAGTGGCGAGACAAGTGGCACTTGTCTTGCTAGATATTTTGTGTGGACAAGTGGCGAGTCTTGCTAGATATTTTGTGTGGACAAGTGGCTTGTGGGACCCACACACTTGTCCCCAATCTCGACCACACACTTGCCTTCATCCTAGCCCTTGGTTGTCCTATATATGCACCCTTAGTTGATGAAAACTTCCACTTAACCATTTGAGACAAGAAATTCCCTCCTTCTCCCTTGACCTTGCTCTCGTTTTGAGCCCATTTCTTAACCTAAATTTGTCCAACAATTCTTAAACTCTCAAGTGTTCTTCCCTAAGGTGTTAGGAAGATTGTGTACCAAGAGTTGGAAAAGATTTCACACCACAACCTATTGTTCATGCCTTGGCGAAACTTACTAGTTGGAAACCACTAAGTGTTCTTCACTTTTTGGAGTTAGTTCTTGAAGAGAAGTTGGTTAGGAGCTTCTATGGGTTGCTTGTAGCAGTTGGAGCGTAAAGATTTGGAGCTAAGACTTGCTTGGAGCGACATTAAGTTCTTGGATAATTTTGGGCTATTTGAGGTAGTAAACCTTAACCTCTTTGTGAATTGGTCATTATACATATATTATAAGTATATTATGGAGTATATAATATATGGAGTAAAGTTTGGAAGAGTTGGATCTTGTTAACTTGTTAAAAGAAAAGTTGACCGTTTGCCATTAAAATGGTAAAAGCGTATCTTACTTGTGAAGAAGTAATTAACAAAGTAACTATAACTTATATTAAGATGGAATATAAGTTGGATGACTAATGAAGTAATTGGATAAGTAAAATGGACAAAGTTGGCCAGGACCCCAACTTAAGTGTATTTACTTTGGGCCAGTATTTACTTTGGGCAGTATTTACTTTGGTGTATGTTACTTTGGGTGTATTTACATTTACATTAAGGGAAGATTTTTCAATCGCGTTAGTTTGGGCGTGTGATCCTTTTTAATTATTGTATTGTTATGAAGGCGTGATAGTAAACGCGTTACGGTTGAGCGCGTAATCTCCTTCTTTTACTTATTGTTGTTATGGGCGTGATAGTAAACGCGTTACCGTTTGGGCGTGTAATCCCCTTCTTTATGTTGTTTAATTATTACGCCTTATATATATTACGGTTATTCGGGCCTTGGAGAAAGATGGAAAAGTGAGTAAAAGCGGAAGTGCTGCAATTTTCGTGAATTAGAAGACTTTTTATTGGTAAGTCTTGATGGTAAGAAAAGGTTTGATAGAAATCTTATGACACGTTTAGGTGGAGTACTACGTGTGGCGTGATGCGGCTTAGGAAGTAGTAGCGGGTTGAAATGCTGGAGCGTTTTGCTATTTGTCGATAATCGTCGCGGTATGAACCTCTTCTATCTTTTCTAGCATTATTGTTGTGAACTATGATGCGGTAGGCAATCTGTATGCTAAGTGATTTGGTTGGTTTAAAACATAGGGTGTATAATGGCTTTATGGGAGAGTTAGCCTGCGACTTTATGGAAGTAAAGAATGGTTATTGATTGTAGAAAGATAAGAGACCCGGCTTATACGACTTGATTTTGAAAGTTAGAGACTTGATCTTGAAAGATGAAACGGCTGCCCTGCGACTTGATTTTGAAGAAGTTAAGGGCTTGATCTTGAAAGATAAGAGAGACTTAACTTAGTTTGACTTGTTATGAATTTTGTTAAAATGTTGTAAAAACCTCATTCGAGTAATGGTAGTTGGTTTAAAAGAATAATGTTTCTGTGATTTGAAATGAGATTAAGTATCGAACAAACCGTTCTTGAGAAGCGTTAATAAAGAGAAATGTATTGACTAATTGTTAGTAAAACCCAGTAGAAACCTCCGTGCATGGAAATTAGATGAACAAAATGATATTACATTTCTAGATCATGTTTGCTTTTATAAGATTGTAATAGACAAGAACAACCTACTCACATAAGGTATATGTTTCTCAAAATTTGTTTTAAAGGAGAATTATATTAAGTGATTAAAACTATAATTCTGAAACCTTTCGAAACTCATCAAAACCATCTTATTATACCTTTCGTAAATCAATACAAGTCTTTTATAAACATATCAAGAAATCGTTCTTTTTATAAAACTTAAGCGGTTATACTTAACTTTCCATAAAGCTAGTATAACCCTTAAGCTTCTTGTTTTTTAAAAACAAATATTCTTCTTCTTTCAAAACTGTTTTATAATTCTTCTGAAAGACTTTTTAAGATCTGTTATTATTCAAAGCTTAAGTCGCAAGACATTGCCGTAAGTATTATTCAGGCTTAAGTTAAAAGACATTGCCGTAAGTTAACACATGTACGTCTACCGTACTATATATATTTTAAAATATCATGCTTTAGGAAGAATCACATACCTTCTCGGCGAAAACCTCCTGCCAAGTTGAATATGTCGCGCGCAGAGAATCAGCCTATAATAGTCACAGACATCTATCAAAGTCTAGACTACTCTGAAGGTCATTCTAAACAGAGGGTTCACAATTCTACGGAAAGTCGGGCAGCACTTCCCTACCCGGTGAGCTATATAAGTCTACTGTGAAAACAGTCCTATGTAAGTATAGTTCAATTATTCTTCTTTTATACCCTTCTACTGTGATAATGCTCAATTCTATATCAGAATATTCTTCTAAGTATTTATACGTATTCTTATACTTCTACAGTATGTATTCTCTAATTACAAAAGAAGGACAAGATTATTTACCTCGGTAAGCCCAATAATATCCTAGATAAAAGTCGATCCGGAGCAAGGCTTAGCTCCTAAGTTGTACGCTCCGATAGCTCCAAGGAAACCTTAGAAGTTCTTCACAACTTCTACTAAGTACTAAAGGATTTGGGCTAGGGTATTTTGGGCATTATAACAATACTAGAAGGCAACTTTTCTACCAAAGGAGGGGGGGTAGATTTCCCAGGCTAGTGGATAGCCTCGGCTAAGCTTCTCCAAAGGGGGGGGGGGGGAGGTGTTTGGACGAAAAGGCTTTAAGGGAGAGGAGAGGATTTTAGACTTAGAAAGATTTTGTGGATGAAGAACTCTTCATCTCAAGAGGGGTATTTATAGGTCAAGGGATGGCCAACCAAGGGCCAAGATGGTGCCAAGTGCAAGGCAAGTGTAGGGTGAGGATTAGGGCAAGTGTCCTTAGCCAACTTGCACACAAAATATCCTACCAACTCCAAGACAAAATAAGCCATCCATTCGGCCCTATGGACGCCTCACATCCATCAATTGGAGGGTGACAAGTGTCGCCCTCCCGTTGGTCCAAAGTGTTTCGTCTCTCGGAAAAATCCGCAAAAATAAGAAATGGCATAGCCGGAATTTATCCTACGCGAGTCTTGTAAAACGTTTCGTCGGAAAACGATTCTTTGTGAGGGTTGTGCCCAAAAAACGTGCCATGCCTAAACTTTAAGGCCAAACTTTTGTACGTACGTCCTCACGTACATACTCCGGAAATACGGGGTATAACAAAGTGCTGCCGAATTTTCCGTAGAATTAGAGGGCTTTTTATTGGTATAAGTCTTCAATGGTGAGAAAGGTTTGATAAAAGTATTATGACCGTTTTAGGAGTGGAGTACTACGTGTGGCGTGATCTACTTGGCTTAAGGAGTAGCCGACGGGTTGAAGTACTTGGAGCGTTTTGCTATTCGTCGATAATCGTCGCGAGGTATGTGAACCTCTTCCTATCTTTTCTAGCATGATTGTTGTGAACTATGTAGTACGGTAGACGTACATGTGCTAAGTGATTTGGTTGGTTTAAAACATAGGGTGTTATAATAGCTTTATGGGAAGTTAGTTATAACGACTTTATGTAGGTAAAAGAATGGTTTATTGATTGTAGAAAGTTAAGAGACTTGATCTTGAAAGATAAGAGACTTGACTTATACACGACTTGATTTTGAAAGTTAAGAGACTTGACTTAGTTTGACTTGTTATGAATTTTGTTAAAATGTTGTAAAAACCTCATTCGCGAGTAATGAGTAGTTGGTTTTAAAAGAATAATGTTTTACTGATTTCGGAAATGAGATTAAGTATCGAACAAACCATTGAAGCGTTAATAAAGGAAATGTATTGACTAATTGTTATTAAAACCAGTAGAAACCTCCATCTGCATAGAAGCTAAGATGAGACAAAATGATATTACATTTCCTAGATCATGGCTGCTTTTATAAGATTGTAATAGACAAGAACAACCTACTCACACATAAGGCATATGTTTCTCAAATTTGTTTTAAAGGAGAATTATATTCTTAAGTGATTAAAACTATGAACTACGAAACCTTTCGAAAATGAGAAACTTGAGCATTTGAAATTAGGCAAACTTGAACGTTTGGAAAATAATGTGTTACTTGATTTTACAAGGGAAGTGTTTTGGTTTACTTAAAAGATAGTCACTCTATTTTATACTACGAACATCAGGTGACTTTTGTGAAAGAAACGTATCTTTTTAAAAGAGTTAATGTATGTAATACTTTAGGTCGAACCGGATTTTGGCATAAAATGATAGTACCTTAAGTTGTGTGTAACTTGCCTATGTTTGCGTGTGATAGCCTTGTTGTGCAAGCATCGTATTTCACCCGACTACGCGTTCATGGATGAACCGAATGTATTTCACCCGACTACCGCGTTCAGCGGATGAACCGAATGTATTTCACTGACCACCGTTCGTAGGATGACCGAATGTATTTCACTGACTACCGCGTCCATGGATGGGACCGAATGTATTTCACTCGACTACCGCGTTCATGGATGGACCGAATGTATTTCACTCGACTACGCGTCCATGGATGGACCGAATGTATTCCATCCGACTACCGAAGTTCATGGATGAACCGAATGTATTTCACTCGACTACCGCGTCCATGGATGGGACCGGAATGTATTCCATCCGACTACCGAAGTTCATGAGATGAACCGAATGTATTCCACACGCTTTCTATCGGGTCCATGAGATGGGCCGAGACATGTTATACGTATCACATGGTTTGTACCTAGACTGCCGACAGTGAGGAAGGAGTTCCACGGGCATGAGGGATGACTTTGAGGGCGTGAGTCCCTGACTTGACATGACTGCTTTTATGTTGTGAACTGTAGTTTGCTATCATACACGTCTCCTGTTTTATATAGATCGTTATGATTTCATTTACGATTTTTCGCCACATACTTGGTACCTGTTATCGACCTCGCCCGGGGCCGCGTTCATGCCGCAGTAGGTACATCGGTTGTGGATCCTCGCCATAGGATCACGATTCGTGTTGGAAGCCCGCTTCTTCGAGGCTTATCTTTTGGTATGTTACCCGAGTCCGTAGGTTCTTGTACATTCGTGGTATGGCGGGGCCTCGTCCGCCATAGTTGTTGTCACTTCTTAGGTGCAGTACCGCTGTGCGGCGAGTTGTAAAAAGGATAACTGTCGGTTTTATGTATATATACGTATGCAACCGCTTTGGTTGCTCGCTTATTTATCATGTCTCTTGTTTCATGTTTATGTTTTTATTTCCGCTGATTTTCTCTGATGTTGTATCACGAGGGTGCCCGGGGTAAGGCACCAGTCACGGGCCCCGGTTCGGGTCGTGACAGATATATCTGTATCTACTGCTTCGCTCCCCTTAGTCGTTCTAATCAAACCTACCCCGTAGGGCGCATAGCTAAGGAAGGTGACGAACTGGTCACTGATCATGAAGGCTGAGTCCTCCTACTAGGACATCCTTTCGACACATGGCCCTGACGGCCGCCGGTAAAACAAGTACCAACTAAAAGACGACATTCCCCGGGATGACGTCTGTCACACTGTGAACACTGGGGAAAAAACTGAATCCGGCTGGCTGGAACCTACGTGTAGCTGTGAACCGGAAGCTCTGGAGCTCTGACCAACTCCGGCTTACCCCGAACGTTCTGAACCCTGTGGAGGACCACTCTGCACTGGTGGATGTGCGTATCTAATCTGCTGGTGAGGCGATTGGCCTCGAAAGTTACCAAAGGACCTTGCTGTTCTGGCCCTCTTCTGCTGTCTTTGGTTAACCCGTTGATCTCTACTTTCCTTGGCCTGCTGCGCATAAGCTCGTACACAGGCCATGCTCAAGCCTAACTGAAGAATTACTCTTGCACAACCCTCTCTTAGATATTCATCAAGACTCGCGGTACATCGGTATACTCTCTGGTAGCCAAATCCATAGCTAGTAACAGGGTCGCCTCTTTGCAATCTCTATTCTCTGTTCCCGGTCGTGGAACTGAAGGTTCAAAAATCATGGCCGCAGTAAGCACTGCTGCCGCTGTGCTAAACCCTGCTGGGGCTGGTGACGTAGCAGAACACCCCGAATGAAGCACCTAACTCAGGTGATGGTTGGGCCTGTGCCCTCGTAACCCTCTGAACTCTACTCGCAGCTCCCTCGGCTGCCTTGCCCTCCTGGGCCCGGGTTTGCCCTACGCGGAGGCATAACGGTAAGGGAAAGAAATACGTTAGAGGGTCCAACTTACAACACAGCTCTAAGGCACGATCTCAGAGTGAGAAGAATGGAAACCAATCCTAAATATCCTATAGCCTCCTGATTATTGGTGTGGTGCACAACACACCGATAATCAAGACTCTACTGGATACGGTCTGTAGACACTTTCCGAGGATTAACTGCTCTGATACCACTTTTGTCACGACCCGAACCCGGGCCCGTGACTGGTGCCTTACCCCGGGCACCCTAGTGATACAACATCAGAGTAATCAGCGGAACATAAAACAAGACATAAAAATATTATGAAGTAAGAAACAATTCATCAGAGAAAACTTGCCTTTCGGCATAATATATATAACAACTAGAACAGTTACATCCCTTTTTTTTCAACTCTGCCCACAACAGTACTACAGACCTCTAAGAATGATATGACAACAATGGCGGGACAGGGCCCCGCCATACCCCTGAATGTAAACACTTACAACGACAGGGGACTATACCACTGATAAGCCTCCGGAGAAACGGAGCTTCCCAAACGCCGAATCAGTGACCACGAGCTAGGATCAACGATCGTGTACCTCACCGCGGTATGAACGCCCCAAGGAGGTCGCAACAGTACCAAGTATGTGAAATCAAAAAATCAGTAAATGAAATCATAGTAGTCTATATAAAGCAGAGACATGTATGATAACCAAACTACGTTCATAATAAATAAGCGATATGTCAAGTCGTGACTCACGCCTCAAAGTCATCACTCAAATATAACTATGGGTCTCACGCCACAACATCAATCATGCCCGTGGAATACCTTCCTCACCGCCATCATGATATAAAAGCACCAAGAATACACATGAACACCGTGTCCCACTGTGTCATCATAAAACCGCACGGGTAAGAAATGCGAAGGCATAGCCGACTACTAACACCAGCATCAACAAGGTCATAAATCAGATCATGAGATCTGTCTGCACCGCCACATGATCGGCCGCCATTCGCCGCAGATCTAATGTGCGCGTCTAGTCCGAACTTCCGCACTCGCATAGGCCAACCTCATAGGCCCGCATGAGGTATTCCCGCATCGGTAGCTACTCCCGGCATCCTCCCGACTCGCGATCCGCATGGCCACAAAGACCGCATGACCACAAGGGCGCACACTAACTCGAACTCCCGTAGCTCGCATGGATCCCCGGACCCGCATGAGGTAGTCTCGAATCATGGTCCTGCATCACCGAGCTATACCCGCGTCGGGCAGCTTAACCCCTGTATTATGTCAAGAGGTGAGTGATATAATACTAGCATAACGGCCACCGTTAGACAACATAAGCACAACAAGGGAAACCCCTTTACACAAACATCACAAGACACTAACACACGTAGCATCCTAACATGTTTAATTATCAAATCAACAAGGAAGTATTACAAGGCTATCACAAATCAACACACTCAAGTTATCCACACAAGGTACTTTCTACTTTATGTTTAACACGTTCGGGTTTTTAGCCCCAAAGTACTTCATGTATTAACTCTTTAAAAGATCCGTTTCTTTCACAAAAGTCACACAATACCCGTAGTATAAAAATAGAGTGACTATCTTTTTAAGTAAACCAAAACACTTCCCTTTGTAAAATCAAGTAACAACATTATTTTCCAAACGTTCAAGTTTGCCTAATTTCAAATGCTCAAGTTTCTCATTTTTCGAAAGGTTTCGTAGTTCATAGTTTTAATCCTTTAAAACAATTTGAGAAACATATGCCTTATGTGTGAGTAGGTTATTCTTGTTCATAACAATCTTATTACAGCAGCCATGATCTAGGAAATGTAATATCATTTTGTCTCATCTTAGCTTCTATGCAGATGGAAGTTTCTACTGGGTTTAATAATACTTTATTAGTCAAAACATTTCCCTTTATTAGCGCTGCTGTGGTTTGTTCGATACTTATTCTGATTTCCAAAATCAGTAAAACATTATTGCTTTTAAAAACCAAGTACTCATTTCTCACGAATGAGGTTTCACACAAATTCATATTAAGTCAAGTCTCTTATCTTTTAAGATCAAGTCTCTTAACTTCTAACATCAGTAAATCATTCCTTTCACTACTCCTAAGTCGTTATACCTAACTTCCCATAAAGCTAGTATAACTCTTAAGCTTTTAAAACCAAGTGTTACTCTTCTTTCAAAAAGGTTACTTAATTCTTCTGAAATACTTCAGATTCTTTTTATTCAGGCTTAAGTCAAAAGACATTGCCGTAAAACTACGTTCAGTTAGCACACGTACGTCTACCGTACTATATATATTCTTTAAAATATCATGCTCGAGTATAGGAAGAATCACATACCTCGCGACGATTATCGACTATTAGCAAAACGCTCCACGGCTAAAACCCGGCTAGCCTTGTCCACCTTTCAAGTAGTACATGCTACTCGCAGAACATTCAACCTATAAAGGTTATACAGTCTATCAATGTCTAGACTACTCGGTAGAATAAATCTAGATACAAGTTTCTAAGGAAAATTGGGCAGCCCTTCCCTACCCGTCAAACTTCACAAGTCTCATCAGTCATCTGTATACAAATGATTCAATTCTTCTTATATACCTTCCTTGTATATAACTTATACTTAATTCATATACTTCAATAGTATGTAAACTCAATTACAATAGGGAGACAAGATAATTACCTCGATAAGCCCATAATTATCCAAGTTAAATGTCGATCCTGAGCGACGTTTAGCTCCTACTCTGGGCGCTCCAACCCGCTCCAAACAACCCTTAGAAGTTCTACGCAACTTCTACTTAATACTTCAACCGGCTAGGAAGATTTTCCTTAGGGTTTCGGTTTGAGACAAAAAGGACATAAGGTAGTATTTCCGGACTCTACGTATAGAGGTATCTTTGGAATACTACAAGGTATACGGCTAAGGTATTTTGGTATAGCAACAATACTTTGAGAGTATTTTCTACCAAGAGGGGTATTGAGACGAGACAACACCACAAGGAGGGGGGGTGTACCCCTCGGCCAACCCCACTAGGAGGGGGGTGATACTCTCGGCCAAGGGGGAGGGGACTCTCGGCCAAGGGGCCTCTCAAAGGGGGGAGGGGGAGGCTAGGACGAGATCACCACACTAAGGGGGGAAGAGGGCTTTCAAGACTTAGGAAAGTTTTGGAATGGATGAAGAAGTCTTCAAGGGGGGGGGGGGGTATGTATAGCGAGGTCAAGGGCCATGATCTAGCCAAGTGGGGGGCAAGTGGAGGGCCAAGATTTGCCCAAGTGCCCCCTAGTCCCTACTCCTTAAAACCCTCACAAATATCCTACCAACCCTTGACCCCCAAATCGTCCACTAGCCGCCCCAAAGGACGTCGATGTGAGGTGACACATGCCACCCTCCCGCTGGTCCAAAACGTTCGTCTCTCGGACAAATCGCAAAAATTATAAATGACATAGCCGAATTTTCCTTCGCAAAGTTTGTAAGACGTTTACGGAAACGATTCTAATCGGGTGTTGTGCACAAAAGTTTTCGGCCCTTGCCCACTTTAAGGCTCAAATTTTCGTACGTACGTCCTTACGTATATACTCTGGAAATACGGGGTATAACAGGGTATATCTACCATCTCATTCGAGTGTTCGATACTGAGGCTGCGGTACCAGATTTTCAGTCAGTTCCTGTAGTCAGAGAGTTCCCAGACGTGTTTCCAGATGACCTCCCGGGTATCCTCCCGAGAGGAGATAGAGTTTTGTATCGATGTCTTTGCGGACACTCGCCGATTTCCATTCCGCCATACGTAATGGCACCGCCGAGTTGAGAGAGTGAAGGACCACCGCGAGATTTGCCGGAGAAGCGGCTTCATCGTGCCTAGTGTTTCTCCCCGGGAGCGCCGATTGTTCGCGAAGAAGAAGGACGGACGCCGCGCATGTGTGTTGATTACATGCGGTGACAACAAGGTGACCATTAAGAACGAATACCCTTCCCGTGATTGATGATTTGTTCGACCATTGCAGGCGCGAGATGTTTCTCCAAGATTGATCTGCGATCGCTATCATCGATTCGAGTCGAGAGGCGATGTCCCTAGGATTGCATTCCGACGTGCAGACGCATTATGAGTTCGTGGTCATGTCTTTGGTTGACCAATGCTCGCCGGTATTCATGGATTTGATGAACCGAGTGTTCAAGCCATTTTGGACACGCTTGTGATAGTGTTCATTGATGACATCTTGGTTTATTCTCGCCAGCGAGCACGCAGAGCATTCGGCGATCAGATTGAGTTCTCCAGGACCAGCAGTTGTACGCCAAGTTTTCCAAATGTGAGTTTTGGTTAACTTCGGTGGCTTTTCTTGGGCATATTGTCGGGGCTGATGGCATTCGGGTGGATACGGCCAAGATCGAGGCAGTCAGGACTTGGCCTAGACCTACTACTCCGACAGAGGTGTCACGACCCGAACCCGGGCCCGTGACTGGTGCCTTACCCCGGGCACCCTAGTGATACAACATCAGAGAAAACCAGCGGAATTAAAACTTAAACATGCAAATAGACATGGATCAAGATGAAATAAAATAGGCCAACCAAAATGGTTGCCTTCCAGCATATATATATACAAAAAAGACATTTTGAATCACATAATCCTTACAACCCCGCCACACCAAGCATGCACTTCTAAGATTTATACAACAACTATGACGGGACAGGGCCCCGCCATACCCCTGAATGTACAAGAACCTACAGACTCAGGGTAACATACCAAAGATAAGCCTCCGAAGGAACGGAGCTTGCCAAGACGCTGAAAGGTGATCCTAAAATGGATCGACAAATGACGCACTTACTCATGCAGATGAACGCAGCCCGAAGGAGGTCAATCATAACAGTACTAAGTATGTGAAATCAGAATACAGAAATGAAATCATAGTAGTCTATATAAAGCAGGAGACATGTATGATAACCAAACTACAGTACACACATATAACAGTTATATCAAGTCAGGGTCTCACGCCCTCCACATCAATCATGCCCGTGGAATACCTTCCTCATCGCCAGTTCATGATATGATAACATCAAGAAGTACACCTGCACACCAAGTCCTACCTGATGCCAAAGCCGTACTAACAATACAATACAACCAAACCACGAAGCTGACACGAGGCAAGTACGAAAGCCAACTACCAGATACCAAGGCCAAACAAGAAACCTCATGGAGAGCTAGTCCATGGAATAACAACCCCATGGAACCATACCCGTGCGCCACGATCGTGTCGAGATGTCCAAAAGGAAACAACAAGACAAAGAATCCCAATGGAACCATACCCGCGCGCCACGATCGTGTCGTGATGTCCAAAAGGAAACAACAAGACAAAGAATCCCAATGGAACCATACCCGCGCCACGATCGTGGTCGGATGTCCCAAAGCGATTAGCGTAAATAACACTATCAACGCGAGCGCATCTGCGGAATTCTCCACACGCCGCACGTCCAAGTAAGTTCTCAACAAGTCAACCGACCCTCCATCGAGAGACGCGGTAGAATAGAAACACAATTCTTGCACAACAAAGGCTATCACAACAAGCATAGGCAAGTTATACACAACTCAAGGTACTTTTATTTTATGTCAAAGTCCGGGTTTTAACCCTAAAGTACTACGTACGTTAAATTCCTTTTAAGAGATCCATTCCCTTTATAAAAGTCGCCCGATACCCGTAGTATAAAATAGAGTGACTTTTACTTTCCTTTTTAAAACCAAAATTAAGGCAATACCATGCCTTCTTTTTAGACCAGAACACTTCTCTTTTTAAAGTCAAATTACCACATTAAAACCAATGATAAAACCCTTCTTTTGTTTTCATAAAGTCGTTATAACTAACTTCCCATAACGCTGTTATAACACTTTATGTTTTAAACCGTTTTAAGACAAATCAATGCCTTTCTTTTCCCTAAAGTTCCAGTTTGCCTAGTTTCAATTACTCAATTCTCTTTACTTTAGAAACGTTTCATAGTTCGATGTCTTAATCTCTTTTAAAACAATTGAGTAACATATGCCATATGTGTGAGCAGTTTATTCTTGTTTATAACCATTTATTAAAGCATCCATGATCTAGAAAATGTAATATCATTTTGTCTCATCTTAGCTTCTATGCAGATGGAGGTTTCTACTGGTTTTAATATAATACTTCATTATTCAATACATTTTCCTTTATTAACGCTGCTGTGGTTTGTCGATACTCATTCTGATTTCCGAAATCAGTAAAACATTATTCCTTTTAAAAAAACAAGTACTCATTACTCACGAATGAGGTTTCACACAAAATTCATATTAATTAAGTTAAGTCTCTTATCTTATAAGACCAAGTCTCTTAACTTTTAAAATCAGTAAACCATTCTCTTTATCTCTCTCAAGACGTTATACCTAACTTCCCATAAAGCTAGTATAACTCTTATGTTTTCAAAACCAAGTATTACTCTTCTTCCAAAAAGGTTTCTTAATACTTTTGAAATACATTCAAGGTTCTTATTATTCAGGCTTAAGTCAAAAGACATTGCCGTACAACTACGTTCAATTAGCACACGTACGTCTACCGTACTATATATATATATATATCTTATTCAGGCTTAAGTCAAAAGACATTGCCGTACGACTACGTTCAATTAGCACACGTACGTCTACCGTACTATATATATATATATATATCTTTTAAAATATCATGCTCAAGAGTATAGGAAGAATCACATACCTCGCGACGATTATCGACTATAAGCAAAACGCTCCACGGCTATAACCCGGCTAGCCTTGTCCACCTTCCAAGTAGTTCATGCTACTCAGTAACATTCAACCAATAAGGTTATCGACCATCAGAATACAATCCTATGTAAGTACAATTTAACCTTCTACTTAAATATTCTTCTGATGTGATTTCAGTTCAATTCAATTCTGTAATATCCTTCTATTACAGTTCAATTCTCTTCTATGAATCTTATATTCATTTCTATACAACTATATTATGTAATTCTCAATTACAATAGAAAGACAGTAGTATTTACCTCGATGAGCCCAAAATTATCCAAGTATAAAGTCGCCCCTGAGCAACGTTAAGCTCCTACTCTGAGTGCTCCAATCCGCTCCACACAACCCTTAGAAGTTCTACGCAACTTCTACTTAACACTTCAACCGACTATGAAGGTTTTCCTTAGGGTTTCGTTTAGTGGCTAAAGGAAGTATAATAGTATTTTCCGGGCTCTACGTATAGAGGAAACTTTGGAAAGTACTACAAGGTATTTGGGCTAAAGTATTTGGGCATTATAACAATACTTGGAGAGTATTTCTATACCACAAAGGGGGGGTATTATACGAGAACAACTAGGCTAGGGGGTGGGGAGACCTCTCGCCAAAGCTTCTCAAAAGGGGGAAGGCTCTTGGACGAGATACTATACTAAGGGGGGAGGAAGAGAGCTTTCAAGACCTAGAAAGATTTTAGGATGAAGAAGTCTTCCAAAAGGGGGGGTATTTATAGGTCAAGAAATGGCCAACCAATGGCCAAGATTCATCCAAGTGTAAGGCAAGTGTAGGGCTAGATTTTAACCATGTGGACCTTATCCATCTACCACAACAACTTGCACAAAATATCCTACCAACCTCCCTTGACTCAATCGTCCATTACCGCCCACAACTTCATCCAATGTGAGGGTGACACATGTCACCCTCCCGTTGGTCCAAAATATTTCGTCTCTCGGAAAAATTCGCAAAAATTATAAATGACATAGCCGGAATTTTCCCTTCGCAAGTTTAGTAAAACGTTTCGTCGAAAAACGACTCTTTTCGGCACTTGTGCCCAAATTTCGAACTTAGCCTAACTTTAAGGTTTAAATTATATACGTATGCCCTCACGTACATACTTTGGAAATACGGGGTATAACATTCTCCCCTCCTTAGAAACATTCGTCCCGAATGTTCCTTCTCAAGACGGATAACGATGAAGTTCTTCTAACAAGTTGCCCACGCCACATCTGGCCACGAAATAACACACGTTCTCTTCCTTCCTTACTCGTCGTGCCCTTCTCGAACACTTGAACTCTTCTAGTGTACGTACCACACTTCAGTCATCGCTTCAGTTCCCAAAACTTTGGAGTCACCACCTCCAAACTTGGTGTTATACCCCGTATTTCCAGAGTATGTACGTAAGGACGTACGTAGAAAAGTTTGGGCTTTTAAGTAGGCTTGGCCGAATTATTTTTGTGCACAACACCCGATTAGAGTCGTTTTTCGACGAAACGTTTTACACAACTTGCGAAGGGAAAATTCCGGCTATGTCATTTTTAATTTTTGCGGATTTTTCCGAGAGACGAAACATTTTGGACCAACAAGAGGGCGACACTTGGCACCCTCTCATTGGTGGGTGTTATACCCCGTATTTCCAGAGTATGTACGTAAGGACGTACGTAGAAAATTTGAACTTGAGAAAGTGGCTTGGCCGAAATTTATTTGTGCACAACACCCGGTTAGAGTCGTTTTTCGACGAAACGTTTTCACTTTCGTAGGGAATTTCCGCTATGTCATTTTTAATTTTATGGATTTTTCCGAGAGACGAAACATTATGGACCAACAAGAGGGTGACACTTGTCACCCTCTCATTGGAACACCTTGGGCGAAATTGTGTTGGCGAAAGTGGCTTTTGTGGTCGCGGTTGGTAGGATATTTTGTGTGTGTTGGCTAGTGTGCACTTGGCAAGATCTTGGCCCTACACTTGCTATGCACTTGGCAAGATCTTGGCCATTGGTTGGCCTTGGCTTACACTATAAATACCCCCCTTAGGATGACTTCTTCATCCATTCCAAATATTTCCTAAGTGTTAAATCCTCCCTCTCCCTCTTGTTTGACTCTCGCCCAAGAGCCCCCTCCCTAGATAGGCCTTTATGGCCGAGAGCCTCCTCTCCCTTTGGGTGTGGGCCGGCACCCCTAGCCTAGTGTTTTCGTGATAAATACCCCTCTCTTGGTAGAAATACTCTCAAAAGTATTGTTATAATGCCCAAATTACCTTAGCCATATACCTTGTTGTATTCTAAGGTTATACCTATACTAAAAGCCCGTAAAATACTATTATACTTCCCACCACAAAACCAAAACCCTAGGAAAATCTCCATAGTCCGTTGAGTATTGTGTGAAGTTGGTTAGAACTTCTAAGGGTGGTTTAGAGCGGTTGGAGCGCTCAGAGTCGAGCTAAACGATTGCCAGATCGACTTTTAAGCTAGGATAATTATGGGCTTATCGAGGTAATTATCTTGTCCTCTATTGTAATTGGAAATTACATGTTGTTAGATTATATAGTTGAAGTATAATCGTATATAAACTGAACGTAGTTATCGGCAATGTCTTTTGACTTAAGCCCGAATAAAACTTACGCAATGTCTTGCGACTTAAGCCCAATTTAAAGAAGAATACCGAATCAGTAATTACATAGATCAGATTACAAGAGACTTGTGTAGTAGTACTGTGAGTAGAATTGTACTGCTAGGGTTAGATGTATAACCCCTCGTTGGCTTGGTAGCCGGTCTCGATAGAGGAGAGATTTACGCCATGTGCGGGAGGTGTCACGAAATTTCAGAGAAAGTTCTACGATGAGACCTAAATGTTAATAAGCGCCTTGTGGCCTTATAGGTGGAAGTACTACGTGTGGTGCGACCGCTTGGCTTAAGGAGTAGCCGACGGCCGAGCGTTTTGCTATTAGTCGATACTGCCGCGAGGTATGTGAACCTCTTCCTATCTCTTCTAGCATGATATGTGTGAACTATGTAGTACGGTAGACGATACGTGCTAAATGTATTTGATTGATTTAAAACATAAAGTGTTATAACGGCTTTATGGGAAGTTGGTTATAACTTTATGTTGGTAAGAAAATACATGTGGTTTTAAAAGGTAATCGATTTGAACTATAACGCTTGTTATGTGTTAATAAAGAACTAGAAGTATATCAAAAGATTATTGAATCATTTTGAAAGAATAAGTAAAACTAGTTATGTGAAAACAAAATAGATATACTATCATTATAGGAAGTAAGCTATAACTGCTTAAGAATGTTTTATCGATTTCGAAATCGAATGTGTATCGACATACCATCGCAGTTAATAAAAGGAAATGCTTTTGACTAATTAAGTATTATTAAAACCAGAGAAACTTCCATCCGCATAGAAGCTAAGATGAGACAAAATGATATTTCCTAGATCATGGTCAGTAATAAGATTGTTATAAACAAGAATATCCTACTCACATATGAGACTTATGTTTTTCAGATAGTTTTAAGGAGAATTATATTCTCAACTGAATAAGACTATGAACTACGAAACCTTTTTCTAAAATGAGAAACTTGAGCATTCGAAATTAGGCAAACTTGAACGTTTGGAAAATAAGGTTGTTACTTGATTTTACAAAGGAAAGCATTTTGGTTTACTTAACAATGTTAGTCACTCTATTTTTATACTACGGGTATCGGATGACCTTTGTAAAAGAAATGGATCTTAAAAGGAATTTAACGGACGTAGTACTTTAAGGTTAAAATCGGGACTTTGATATAAAATGAAAGTACCTTGAGTCGTGTGTAACTTGCTTATACTTGTTGTTATGAAACTTGACCATGTTACGTGTGATAGCCTTGTTGTGTAAGTATTGTGTTCTACTCGACTACCGGTTCATCCGGGAATGTATATCACTTGACTACCGGGTCATCCGGGAATGTATATCACTTGATTACCGGTTCATCCGGGAATGTATTTCACTCGACTACCGGTTCATCCGGGAATGTATTCCACTTGAGGACCGGTTCATCCGGGAATGTATTTCACTCGACTACCGGTTCATCCGGGAATGTATTCCACTTGAGGACCGGTTCATCCGGGAATGTATTTCACTTGACTACCGGTTCATCCGGGAATGTGTTCCACTCGACTACCGGTTCATGGGATGAACCGGGAATGTATTCCACCCTTTTCTATATTGGGTCCATAAGATGGGCCGAGATCTGTTATACGTATCACATGATTTGTACCTAGATCACGGCATGAGGAAGGAGTTCCACGCATGAGGATGACTTTTAGGCGTGAGTCCTCGACTTGACATGATCGCTTGTTGTAAATCAGTAGTTTGGTTATCATACATGTCTCTCGCTTTATATGATCGCTATGATTTCATTTACGATGTATTTTCAGTTCACATACTCTGCACTGTTATCGACCTCCTTCGGGCCGCGTCATGCCGCAGTTGAGGTACACCGCCGTTGATCCTCGCTCTGTGGTCACGTCAGCGTGCTGGAAGCTCCGTTCCTCCGAGGCTTATCATGGTATAGTCCCCTCGTTGTAGGTGCTACATTCGTGGTATGGCGGCCCCGCCCCGCCATTGTTGTCGATCATTTCTGAGGTCCAGTATCGCGCAAGCGTGGTTTGTAAAAAGGATTAAACTGCTCATTTGTAAAAGTTGTTATTTATATATGCCGAAGGCAAGTTTTCCTCGACATCGCTTTGTACTTCACTTGTTTCATGTACGTGTTTTATGTTCCGCCGACACTGATTGTGTCACTAGGGTGCCCGGTAGGCACCACCACGCCCGGTTCGGTCGTGACAAAAGTGGTATCGAGCGCTTAATCCTCTGAAAGTGTCTGCATCAGATCCAAGAGAGTCTTGATTATCGTGTTGTGCACCACATCAATAATCGTGAGGCTATAGGATATTTTAGGATTGGTTTCTATTCTTCTCACTCGAGATCGTGCCTTAGAGTCGTGTTGTAAGTGGACCTCTAACGTATTTCTTTCCCTTACCGATATGCCTCCGCTGGGCAACCCGAGCCTGTGAGGCAAGGCAAAGGCGGAGCCGCGAGCAGAGTACAGAGGGTGGCGAGGGCACAGCCCAATCATTACCTAGGTAGTGCTTCATTCGGGATTTCGCGACGCCACTAGCCCCAGCAGAGTTTGGCACGGCAGCGCCTCCATCGCGCCATGATATATGAACCTTCGCCCACGATCGGGACAGAGCATTTAGATTGCAAAGAGGCGACCATTGCTAGCTATAGATTTGGCTACCAGAGAGTATACCGATGTACCGCGAGTCTTGAGGACTATCTAAAAGAGGTTGTGCAAGAGTAATTCTTCGCCAGGCTTGAGCATGGCCTGTAGCACGCTTATGCGCAGCAGCCGAGACGTAGAAATCGATGTGTTAACGGGACACCGTAAGAGGCCGCAGCGAAGGTCCTTTAGTAACTTTCGAGGCGAGTCACCTCACCAAGAGATCAGATTATGCACCTCCGCCAGGCAGAGTGGTCTTCCACGAGTTCGTGACATTCGGTATGCAGGAGTTGGTTAGAACTCCGTGGCTTCCTGCTCACGTGATGCACGCCATCCCGGAATGTCATCTTTAGGTTGGTACTTGTTGTACCTATGACCGCCGTGGTCCGTGTCGAAGAGTGTCCTTGTAGGAGGACTTAGCCTTCGTGATCGATGGGTAGTCGCCACCTTCCTTAGTTATCGCCTCACGGCGTGTTTGATTTGAACGACAAGGAGGAAGCAAAGAGATATAGATATATCTTTAACCTCTGAGATCAAGATATGTGATAAGTGAGTATACCTTAGGTGCTATGTTCGATAGCGGTGTGTTAGTTGTGATTTGAAATCATGGTTGTTTAACCGAGTAAGATTTTGGGGGATGAAGGTGTGAGCCTTAGAGCTTTTTACGTAGAGACCTTAGAGGTGAGGCCATCTCGAGAAAAGGTGTAGTGTTATGTTTGACTTTATCTGAGTGCATAGTGCACGTGAGTTATGGTTGGGATAGGTCCCTAGTAGTGTGGAATGAAAGGGGTAGTTGAGCTAAGAAGACCGCTAGGTTTTCGTAACGTGATTAGTGAGACTGTTCAATCGGGAACTAGTGTTGCTCGCTGACGGTCGGATTGAGGCCGCGATGCGGTCAACCCGCCGCCCGCTTGGTGGTGTCGGGCCATGGTGGTCCCGCCTGTGGTAGGGTCACGAGGGTGTTAGGCCCATGTTCGCCAACCAACAGACGAGTTCGTGGATCGTTCGACCGTGGTCGGGTCGATGGGGCAGCCCATCGTGTTCTTCGCTCGACCGCTACTCGGTTGTTGAGTTATCTCAAGGGTTGAAAGGCTGCACGGTGCCTACCTTTACCTTATGTCGATGAAGCCTGTGTTGTGGTTATTTTCGCTTTCTAAAAAGTTTACTGTGCAGGTTAAGAACTCGTGAGTCTCAGACCGCATTCGCCTCGCCAAGCGTGGATTTCGTGGGTAGTTGTGAGGATTGTTGTCTCCGTGGAGGTAGTGTTTGATCTACCATTTCGGTGTTCTGATATCGCCTTATGAAGCCTTGTGGCGCGGAAGTGTAAGTTGCCTACGATTGGTTCGAGGTTGGCAAGGTTCGATACTGGTTCAGCTTGTTCCAAACAGACTGGATAGTGAGTGCTTGTCTAGAAGAAGTTCCGCAGCTCGGGGAATTGTGCGGATAATCGGTGACGACGCCAGAGTTCGTGTTGACGGCCGATCTTCGAAAGTACCACCCCTGTTCGTGTGACGAGTTTTGGAAAACAGAGGAACTTAGCCCGAGTTACTTGGGCCTTTGTGAGTTCATGTGAAGGATAGGCCGTTGCCTATATGTTAGCATTTGCCGTCCGCGTGGGAGGCAGCAAGGTCCGGTCTTTCAGATTGTGATGTTCGGGAAAAGTATCGAGATCCATCCGCAGTGTTCCCACTTAATGATGACCACGTTAGAGATAGTAACCCGAAGTTTTAGATAATCGGGCCGTGATCGTAACGTGGTAAGAGTTTGAGTGCACGACATCCTCCGATCGCATGCAGCCCGGCACCATTTGTTGGTCGTCGGGCAAGGCTCGCGACAAAGTGACAAAGTGGTATCTACGACGAGTAAAGAGAGAAGCGAGCATGTATGGCGAGCATAGATGTGATCATTTATTTGTAGAGAGAGGCGTACGGGCGAAGTATATTTTAGACCTCGGAGAGATGGTTGTGGTGATGTTAGAGGTGTTTCGTGGACTTGGACGGGTATTTGTGCGGTTGTTTCTATGGCCATGTGTGCAAGGATTGTTCTCGTAAGTATAGTAGTGAAGAATATAACGCGCACGTTAGTTTTGAGATTAGAAGGAACATTCGGACGAATGTTTCTGCGAGGAGAATGTTATACCGTATTTCCGCAGTATGTACGTAAGACGCACGTAGAAAATTTGAACTTGAGAAAGTGGCTTGGCGAAATTTATTTGTGCACAACACCCTTAGAGTCGCTTTTCGACTAAACGCTTTCACTTTCGTAGGGAATTTCCGCTATGTCATTTTTAATTTTGCGATTTTTCCGAGAGACGAAACATTATGGACCAACAAGAGGGTGACACTTGTCACCCTCTCATTGGAACACCTTGGGCGGAAATTGTGTTGGCCGAAAGTGTGGCTTTTGTGGTCAAGGGTTGGTAGGATATTTTTGTGTTAGTTGGCTAGTGTGCACTTGGCAAGATCTCGCCCTACACTTGCTATGCACTTGGCAAGATCTTGGCCATTGGCCTTGGCTTACACTATAAATACCCCCCTTAGGATGACTTCTTCATCCATTCCAAATATTTCCGAAGTGTTAAATCCCTCCCTCTCCCCTCTTGTTTGACTCTCGCCCAAGAGCCCTCCCTGGAGATAGGCCTTTACGGCCGAGAGCCTCCCTCTCCCCTCGTGTGGCCGTGGGTACCCCCCCCTAGCCTAGTGTTTTCGTATAAATACCCCCCTCTCTTGGTAGAAATACTCTCAAAAGTATTGTTATAATGCCCAAATTACCTTAGCCATATACCTTGTTGTATTCTAAGGTTATACCTATACGAAAAGCCCAGAAAATACTATTATACTTCCCACAATACAAAACCAAAACCCTAGGAAAATCTCCATAGTCCGTTGAGTATTGTGTAGAAGTTGGTTAGAACTTCTAAGGGTGGTTTAGAGCGGTTGAGCGCTCAGAGTCGAGCTAAACGATTGCCCAGGATCGACTTTAAGCTAGGATAATTATGGGCTTATCGAGGTAATTATCTTGTCCCTCTATTGTAATTGGAAATTACATGTTGTTAGATTATATAGTTGAAGTATACTGTATATAAACTGAACGTAGTTATCGGCAATGTCTTTTGACTTAAGCCTGAATAAAACTTACGGCAATGTCTTGCGACTTAAGCTCAATTTAAAGAAGAATACCGAATCAGAATTACATAGACTCAGACATGAGACTTGTAGTAGTAATCGTGGAGTAGAATTGTACCGTTAGGGTTAGATGTATAACCCCCGGTTGGCTTGGTAGCCGGCCTCGATAGAGAGGAGATTTACGCAGCCATGGGGTGAGGTGTCACAAATTTCAGTAGAAAGTTCTACGATGAGACCTAAATGTTAATAAGCGCCTTGTGGCCTTATAGGTGGAAGTACTACGTGGTGCGACCGCTTGGCTTAAGGAGTAGCCGACGGTTGGAGCGTTTTGCTATTAGTCGATACTGCCGCGAGGTATGTGAACCTCTTCCTATCTCTTCTAGCATGATATGTGTGAACTATGTAGTACGGTAGACGTAACATGTGCTAAATGTATTTGATTGATTTAAAACATAAAGTGTTATAACGGCTTTATGGGAAGTTGGTTATAACAGCTTTATGTTGGTAAGAAAATACATGTGGTTTTAAAAGGTAACTGATTTGAACTATAATCGCTTGTTATGTGTTAATAAAGAACTTGAAGTATTTCAAAAGATTTTTGAATCATTTTGAAAGAAGAAGTAATACTTGGTTTGTGAAAACTTAAGAGTTATACTAGCTTTATGGGAAGTTAGGTATAACGGCTTAAGAATGTTTTCTCGATTTCTGAAATCGAATGTGTATCGACATACCATCAGCAGTTAATAAAAGGAAATGCTTTTGACTAATTAAGTATTATTAAAACCAAGAGAAACTTCCATCCGCATGTAAGCTAAGATGAGACAAAATGATATTTCCTAGATCATGGTCATTGTAATAAGATTGTTATAAACAAGAATATCCTACTCACATATGAGACTTATGTTTTTCAGATAGTATTAAGGAGACTTATATTCTCAACTGAATAAGACTATGAACTACGAAACCTTTTTCTAAAATGAGAAACTTGAGCATTCAAATTAGGCAAACTTGAACGTTTGGAAAATAAGGTTGTTACTTGATTTTACAAAGGAAAGCATTTTGGTTTACTTAACAATGTTAGTCACTCTATTTTTATACTACGGGTATCGGATGACCTTTGTAAAAGAAATGGATCTTAAAAGGAATTTAACGGACGTAGTACTTTAAGGTTAAAATCGGGACTTTGATATAAAATGAAAGTACCTTGAGTCGTGTGTAACTTGCTTATACTTGTTGTTATGAAACTTGACCATGTTACGTGTGATAGCCTTGTTGTGTAAGTATTGTGTTCTACTCGACTACCGGTTCATCCGAATGTATATCACTGACTACCGGTCATCCGAATGTATATCACTTGATTACCGGTTCATCCGGGAATGTATTTCACTCGACTACCGGTTCATCCGGGAATGTATTCCACTTGAGGACCGGTTCATCCGGGAATGTATTTCACTCGACTACCGGTTCATCCGGGAATGTATTCCACTTGAGGACCGGTTCATCCGGGAATGTATTTCACTCGACTACCGGTTCATCCGGGAATGTATTCCACTCGACCACGGCTCATGGGATGAACCGAATGTATTCCACCCTTTTCTATATCGGGTCCATAAGATGGGCCGAGATCCGTTATAATGATCACATGATTTGTACCTAGATCGCCGGCATGAGGAAGGAGTTCCACGCATGAGGATGACTTTGTGGCGTGAGTCCACGACTTGACATGATCGCTTTGTTGTAAATCGTAGTTTGGTTATCATACATGTCTCCCGCTTTATATGATCGCTATGATTTCATTTACGTGATGTATTTTCGTTTCACATACTCGGTACTGTTATCGACTCTCCTTCGGGCCGCGTTCATGCCGCAGTTGAGGTACACCGCCGTTGATCCTCGCTCTTAGGGTCACAACAGCGCTGGAAGCTCCGTTCTCCGAGGCTTATCATGGTATAGTCCTCGTTGTTGTAGGTGCTACATTCGTGGTATGGCGGCCCCGTCCCGCCATTGTTGTCGTATCATTTCTGAGGTCCGTAGTAATCGCAAGCGTGGTTTGTAAAAAGGATTAAACTGCTCATTTGTAAAAGTTGTTATTTATATATGCCAAAGGCAAGTTTTCCTCGACATCGCTTTGTACTTCACTTGTTTCATGTACGTGTTTTATGTTCCGTGACACTGATGTTGTGTCACTAGGGTGCGGTAGGCACCACGCCCGGTTCGGTCGTGATGGGCTTTGGGGCGGCAACATGGACGATTTCCTTGACATTTTTGTCAAGTAGTAGGTAGGATATTTTTGTGGTAGATGGATAAGGTGCACTTGGCATGATCTTGGCCCTACACTCGCCTTGCACTTGGCATGATCTTGGCCATTGGTTGGCTTTGGCTTGACCTATAAATAACCCCCCCCTTTGAAGACTTCTTCATCCAAATAATTTCCTAAGTCTAAAATTCCTCCCTCCCTTTGTGTTGTGTTTCGTCCAACACCCCCTCTCCCCCTTTGAGAAGGCCCCCTTGGCCGAGAGCCCTTCCCCCCTCCCCTTGGCCGAGAGTACCCCCCCCTAGTGGGGTTGGCCGAGGGGTATACACACCCCCCCTTGTGGTGTTGTCTCGTATAAATATCCCCCTCTTAGTAGAAATACTCTCCAAAGTATTGTTGCTATACCCAAATTACCTTGGCCCTAATACCTTGTAGTATTCCAAGGTTATACCTATACGAAAAGCCCAGAAATACTATTATACTTTCCGTCAGTCACAAAAACGAAAGCCTAAGGAAAATCTCCATAGTTAGTTGGAGTATTATGTAGAAGTTGGTTAGAACTTCTAAGGGTTGTTTGGAGCGGGTTGGAGCGCACGGGGTAGGAGCTAAACCTTGCTCAGGAGCGACATTAAACTTGGATAATTTTGGGCTTATCGAGGTAAATATCTTGTCCCCCTATTTTAATTGGAAATTACATGATTGTTAGAATATATAGTTGAAGTATACTATATATAGAACTGAACATAGCTTTGCGGCAATGTCTTTTGACTTAAGCCTGAATATAAAGAAGAGAACTGAACTGTAATTACATAGGACTGTATTACAGTAGACTTGTGTAGCTTTACTATGAGTAGAATTGTACACGTCCGGTTAGATGTATAAACCCCCCCTGGTTGGCTTGATAGCTACTCGATAGAGAGGAGATTTACGCGGTCATGGGGAGTTGCCACGAATTTTCTCAGAGAAAGTTCTACGATAAGATCTAGATGTTAATAAGCGCCTTGTGGCCTTATAGGTTGAAGTACTACGTATGGCGTGATCTACTTGGCTTAAGGAGTAGCCGACGGTTTGAGGTACTTGGAGCGTTTTGCTATTAGTCGATAATCGTCGCGAGGTATGTGAACCTCTTCCTATCTTTCTAGCATGATATGTGTATAACTATGTAGTACGGTAGACGTACATGTGTTAAATGTATTTGATTGGTTTAAAACATAAAGTGTTATAACGGCTTTATGGGAAGTTGGTTATAACAGCTTTATGTAGGTAAGAAAATGCTTTGTGGTTTTAAAAACTTAAGAGTTATAATAGCTTTATGGGAAGTTAGGTATAACGGCTTAAGAGAGATAAATTGAATGATTTATTGACTTTAGAAGTTAAGAGACTTGATCCTAAAAGATAAGAGACTTGACTTAATTAAATTAATATGAATTTTGTGTGAAACCTCATTCGTGAGTAATGAGTACTTGGTTTTTAAAAGGAATAATGTTTTACTGATTTCGGAAATCAGAATGAGTATCGACAAACCACTGCAGCGTTAATAAAGGGAAATGTTTTGATAAATGAAGTATTATTAAAACCAGTAGAAACCTCCATCTGCATAGAAGCTAAGATGAGACAAAATGAAATTACATTCCCTAGATCATGGCTGCTTAATAAGATTGATTATGAACAAGAATAACCTACTCACATATAAGGCATATGTTTCTCAGATTGTTTAAAAGAGAATTATATTCTTAAATGGATAAGACTATGAACTACGAAACCTTTCTAAAATAAGAAACGTGAACATTTGAAATTAGGCAAACTTGAACGTTTGGAAAATAATGTTGTTACTTGATTTTGCTAAAAGAAGTATTTTGATTTACCTCAGAAGATAGTAACTCTATTTTTATACTACTGTATTGTGTGACTTTTGTGAAAGAAACAGATCTTTTAAAGAGTTAATGTATGAAGTACTTTGGGGATAAAAACTCGACCTTGTTAAACATATAGTAGAAAGTACCTTGTGTGTATAACTTGATTGTTTTGGTTTGTGATAGCCTTGTAATACTTTCTTGTTAATTTGATAAGTAAACATGCTAGGATGCTACGTGTGTTAGTATCTTGTGATGTTTGTGTAAAGTGGTTTTCCCTTGATTGCGCTTAAGTTGTTTAAACTATCAGCCGTTATGTTGGTATTGTACCACTCACCTTGACATATTCCGAGGTTGTCGCCTTCGATGCGGGTAGACTCAGCGGTCCGCAGGTGACCTATGATTCGAGAATACCTCATGCGGGTCCCGTGGGCCTATCGGAGCTACGAGAGTTCCGGTGTTAGTGTACGGCCTTTATGGTCATGCGGTCTATGTGGCCACGCGATCGCGTCGAGCGGATGCCGGAGTAGCTACCTCGATGCGGGAATACCTCATGCGGCCTATGATATTGGCCTATGCGAGTCAGCGGAGAGTTCGTGGCTAGACGCGCACATTAGATATCGCGCGAGTGGCCGCTTTGATCATGTGACGGTGCAGACAGATCTCATGATACGATTTATGACCTTGTTTGTATCGTAGGTTTTAGTAGTCGGCTATGCCTTCGCATTTACCCCGTGCGGTTTTATGATGACACGTAGGACACGTGTTCATGTGTATTCCTTGGTGCTTTTCTATCATAGATCGCCAAGTGAGGAAGGTATTCCACGCATGATTGATGTTGTGGGCGTGAGACCCATTGTTATATTTGAGTGATGACTTGAGGCGTGGTCCCCGACTTGACATGATCGCTTATTTATCGTGAATCGTAGTTTGGTTATCATACATGTCTCCTACTTTATATAGACTACTATGATTTCATTTACGATTTTTCGCCACATACTTGGTACCAGATCGACCTCTTCGGCCGCGTTCATGCCGCAGTAAAGGTACACCGCCGTTGATCCTCGCTCTTAGGGTCACGATTGCGTTGGGAAAGCTCCGCTTCTCGGAGGCTTATTCGTATAGTCCCTGTTGTTGTAGGTGCTACATTCGTGGGTATGACGGCCCCGCCCCGTCGTTGTTATCATATCATTCGTAGAGGTCCGTAGTACCAAGTGTGGTTGTAATGGGATGTAACTGTTCAAATTATTATTTATATATACTGAAGGTAACCGTTTTTTTGGTTAGCCTGTCTTCTTATTTCACTGTCTTATAGCATTGGCTTCATGTTATTGTTTTATGTTCCGCTGATTTCTCTGATGTTGTATCACTGGGGTGCCCGGGGTAAGGCACCAGTCACGGGCCCGGGTTCGGGTCGTGACAAAAGTGGTATCAGAGCAGTTAATCCTCGGAAAGTGTCTGAGATCCGTATCCAAGAAGTCTTGATTATCGCGTGTTGCACCACACCAATAATCGTGAGGCTATAGGATATTTAGGATTGGTTTCTATTCTTCTCACTCGAGATCGTGCCTTAGAGCCGTGTTGTAAGTTGGACCTCTAACGTATTTCTTTCCTTACCGTTATGCCTCCGCGTAGGGCAAACCCGCCCAGAGGGCAAGGCAATGGCGGAGCCGCGAGCAGTTCGAGAGGTTACGAGGGCACATGCCCAATCATCACCGGGTAGTGCTTCATTAGGGAGTTCTGCGGCGTCACTAGCCCCAGCAGAGTTTAGCACGCGGCCGCAGCTCCATCGCGCCATGATATTTGAACCTTCGCCCACGACCGAACAGATTATAGATTGCAAAGAGGCGACCGCATTAGCTATGGATTTGGCTACCGAGAGTATACCGATGTACCGCGAGTCTTGATGACTATCTAAGAGAGGGTTGTGCGTAATTCTTCGCTAGGCTTGAGCATGGCCTCGTATGCGGCTTGTGCGCAGCAGGCCAAGAAACGTAGAGATCGACGGGTTAACGAGGGACAGCAGAAGAGGGCCAGAACAGCAAGGTCCTTTGGTAACTTTCGAGGCGAATCGCCTCACCAGCAGATTAGATATGCACCTCCACCAGTGCAGAGAGGTCCTCCACGGGGTTCAGGACGTTCGGGGTATGCAGGAGTTGGTCAGGACTCCAGAGTTTCCGGTTCACAGCTACACGTAGGCTCCAAACACCGACCCGCTTTTCCCTCAGTATTCACAGTGTGGCAGATGTCATCCCGGGGAATGTCGTCTTTTGTTGGTGCTCGTTTTACCGACGGCCGTCAGGGCCATGTGTCGTAAGGGTGACCTAGTAGGAGGGTTGTAAGTAGGTAGACTTAGCCTTCAGGATCGATGGGTAGTTCGTCACCTTCCTTAGCTATGCGCCCTACGGGGCAGGTTTGACTAGAACGACATAGGGGAGTGAAGCAGTAGATTCAGGCATATCTTTAACCCTCTAGAGATTAGTATTGTGTGATAAGATGAGTATATCTTAAGTGCTATGTTCTGATAGCAGTGTGTTAGTTGTGATTAGAAATCATGGTTAGTTAACCGAGTAAGATTGGGGGATAGAGAAAGTGTAAGCCTTAGAGCTTTATACGTGGAGACCTTAGAGGCGAGGCCATCTCGAGTAAAGATGTATTGTTATGTTTGACCCTTATCGGAGTGCATAGTGCACGTGAGTTATATTGTGTGATAAGTCCCTGGGTAGTGTGAAATGAAAGAGGGTAGTTGAGCTAAGAAGACCGCTAGGTTTTCGTAACGTGATTAGAGAGATTGTTCCGGTTCGGGGAGCTAGTGTTTTGCGCGTTGCCAGATCGGGTTGAGGCCACGTTGCGGGTCAACCCGCGGCCTGTATGGTGGTGGGGTCAGTTGTGGTGGTCCCGCCTTGTGGTAGGGTCACGAGGGTGTTAGGCCCAAGTTTCGTTAACCAGCGTACGAGTTCGTGGATGCGTTCGACCGATGGTCCGCCAACGAGGTCACCATCTTGTCCTTCGTGCGGATCGCATCGACAAAGATATTATTTATCAGGAAGGTTGTAAGGCTGCACGAGGTGCCTACCTTCACCTTATGGCAGACAATGGAGCCCAGGTTGTGGCTATTTTTCGTTTTCTGAAAGTTTTACCAGGCAGAGTTAGGAACTCAAAGCAGTCTCCGATCGTATTCGCCCCTGCCGTTGTTTTGATTTCAGGGGTAGCTGTGAGGATTGTTGTCTCCTGTTGAGGGAGTGTTTTTAGCTACCATTTCAGTGTTCGGTTTTTGCCTTATGAAGCCTTGTAGGGGCGGAAGTGTAAGTTGCCGGTCGATTGGTTCGATGTTGGCAAAGATTCAGATAGTTGGTTCATACGTGTTCAGCGGGATGTGGATAGGGTGAAGCTTATCCGGAAGAGGTTATTGGCAGCTCAGAGTCAACAGAAATCGTGCGGATAATCTGCGACAACGCTTAGAGTTCAGGTTGACGGTCGGTCTTCTTGAAGGTACCACCCCGGATAGGGGTGACGAGTTTTGGGAACTGAAGCAGTAACAGAAATGTGGTAAGAGTTCGAGTGTACAAGAAGGGTAAGACACTTAAGGAAAGAAGCGAGCATGTATGGCGAGCAGATGTGATCATTTCTTTTGTAAGGAGAAGGTGCGAAGGAAGTATATTTTAGACCTCGGGTAAGGGTTTGTGGCGATGTTAGAGGTGTTTCCTCATGGACTTGGATGTAAGTATTTTGCGCAGGTATTTCTGTGGCCAGGTGTGGCAGGATTGTTTTCGTAAGTATAGCAGTGAAGACTATACTGGCGCACGTTTGTTTTGAGACTTAGAAGGAACATTCGGGACGAATGTTTCTAAGGAGGGGAGAATGTTATACCCCGTATTTCCAGAGTATGTACGTGGGGCGCACGAGAAAAGTTTGGGCTTTTAAGTAGGCTTGGCCGAATTATTTTTGTGCACAACACCCGATTAGAGTCGTTTTTCGACGAAACGTTTTACACAACTTGCGAAGGGAAAATTCCGGCTATGTCATTTTTAATTTTTGCGGATTTTTCCGAGAGACGAAACATTTTGGACCAACAAGAGGGCGACACTTGGCACCCTCTCATTGGTGGGCTTTGGGGCGGCAACATGGACGATTTCCTTGACATTTTTGTCAAGTAGTAGGTAGGATATTTTTGTGGTAGATGGATAAGGTGCACTTGGCATGATCTTGGACCTACACTCGCCTTGCACTTGGCATGATCTTGGCCATTGGTTGGCCTTGGCTTGACCTATAAATAACCCCCCCCTTTGAAGACTTCTTCATCCAAATAATTTCCTAAGTCTAAAATTCCTCCCTCCCTTTGTGTTGTGTTTCGTCCAACACCCCCTCTCCCCCTTTGAGAAGGCCCCCTTGGCCGAGAGCCCTTCCCCCCTCCCCTTGGCCGAGAGTACCCCCCCTAGTGGGGTTGGCCGAGGGGTATACACCCCCCCTTGTGGTGTTGTCTCGTATAAATACCCCCCTCTTGGTAGAAATACTCTCCAAAGTATTGTTGCTATACCCAAATTACCTTGGCCCTAATACCTTGTAGTATTCCAAGGTTATACCTATACGAAAAGCCCAGAAATACTATTATACTTTCCGTCAGTCACAAAAACGAAACCCTAAGGAAAATCTCCATAGTTAGTTGGAGTATTATGTAGAAGTTGGTTAGAACTTCTAAGGGTTGTTTGGAGCGGGTTGGAGCGCACGGGGTAGGAGCTAAACCTTGCTCAGGAGCGACATTAAACTTGGATAATTTTGGGCTTATCGAGGTAAATATCTTGTCCCCCTATTGTAATTGGAAATTACATGATTGTTAGAATATATAGTTGAAGTATACTATATATAGAACTGAACATAGCTTTGCGGCAATGTCTTTTGACTTAAGCCTGAATATAAAGAAGAGAACTGAACTGTAATTACATAGGACTGTATTACAGTAGACTTGTGTAGCTTTACTATGAGTAGAATTGTACACGTCCGGTTAGATGTATAAACCCCCCCTGGTTGGCTTGATAGCCTACTCGATAGAGAGGAGATTTACGCGTTGGGGAGTCGCTAATTTTACAGAGAAAGTTCTACGATAAGATCTAGATGTTAATAAGCACCTTGTGGCCTTATAGGTTGAAGTACTACGTATGGCATGATCTACTTGGCTTAAGGAGTAGCCGACGGTTTGAGGTACTTGGAGCGTTTTGCTATTAGTCGATAATCGTCGCGAGGTATGTGAACCTCTTCCTATCTTTCTAGCATGATATGTGTATAACTATGTAGTACGGTAGACGTACATGTGTTAAATGTATTTGATTGGTTTAAAACATAAATTGTTATAACGGCTTTATGGGAAGTTGGTTATAACAGCTTTATGTAGGTAAGAAAATGCTTTGTGGTTTTAAAAACTTAAGAGTTATAATAGCTTTATGGGAAGTTAGGTATAACGGCTTAAGAGAGATAAATTGAATGATTTATTGACTTTAGAAGTTAAGAGACTTGATCCTAAAAGATAAGAGACTTGACTTAATTAAATTAATATGAATTTTGTGTGAAACCTCATTCGTGAGTAATGAGTACTTGGTTTTTTAAAAGGAATAATGTTTTACTAATTTCGGAAATCAGAATGAGTATCGACAAACCACTGCAGCGTTAATAAAGGGAAATGTTTTGATAAATGAAGTATTATTAAAACCAGTAGAAACCTCCATCTGCATAGAAGCTAAGATGAGACAAAATGAAATTACATTTCCTAGATCATGGCTGCTTAATAAGATTGATTATGAACAAGAATAACCTACTCACATATAAGGCATATGTTTCTCAGATTGTTTAAAAGAGAATTATATTCTTAAATGGATAAGACTATGAACTACGAAACCTTTCTAAAATAAGAAACGTGAACATTTGAAATTAGGCAAACTTGAACGTTTGGAAAATAATGTTGTTACTTGATTTTGCTAAAAGAAGTATTTTGATTTACCTCAGAAGATAGTAACTCTATTTTTATACTACGGGTATTGTGTGACTTTTGTGAAAGAAACAGATCTTTTAAAGAGTTAATGTATGAAGTACTTTGGGGATAAAAACCCGACCTTGTTAAACATATAGTAGAAAGTACCGTTTGTGTATAACTTGATTGTTTTGGTTTGTGATAGCCTTGTAATACTTTCTTGTTAATTTGATAAGTAAACATGCTAGGATGCTACGTGTGTTAGTATCTTGTGATGTTTGTGTAAAGTGGTTTTCCCTTGATTGCGCTTAAGTTGTTTAAACTATCAGCCGTTATGTTGGTATTGTACCACTCACCTTGACATATTCCGGAGGTTAAGCTGCCCTCCGATGCGGGGTAGACTCAGGCGGGTCTGTGTGACCTATGATTCGAGAATACCTCATGCGGGTCCCGGGGGCCTATGCGGAGCTACGAGAGTTCCTGGTTATTGTGCGGCCTATATGGTCATGCGGTCTATGTGGCCATGCGCGATCGCGAAGTCGGCGGATCCGGAGTAGCTACCGACGCGGGAATACCTCATGCGGGCCTATGAGATTGGCCTATGCGGAGCTGCGGAGAGTTCCAGGGCTAGACGCGCACATTAGATACTGCGGGCGAGTGGCCAGCTTTGATCATGTGACGGTCTAGACAGATCTCATGATACAGTTTATGACCTTGTTTGTACTGTGGGTTTTAGTAGTCGGCTATGCCTTCGTACTTACCCCGTACGGTTTTATGATGACACAGGTAGGACCTGGTGTTCATGTGTATTCCTTGGTGCTTTTCTATCATAGACTGCCGGCAGTGAGGAAGGTATTCCACGGGCATGATTGATGTTGTGGGCGTGAGACCCATTGTTATATTTGAGTGATGACTTGAGGGCGTGGGTCCCTGACTTGACATCGCTTATTTATCATGGAATCGTAGTTTGGTTATCATACATGTCTCCTACTTTATATAGACTACTATGATTTCATTTACTGATTTTTCGATTTCACATACTTGGTACATGTTGACCTCCTTCTGGGCCGCGTTCATGCCGCAGTAAAGGTACACCGCCGTTGATCCTCGCTCTTAGGGTCACAGTTCAGCGTTTGGGAAAGCTCCGTTTCTCCGGAGGCTTATCTTGGTATAGTCCCCTGTTGTTGTAGGTGCTTACATTCAGGGGTATGACGGGGCCCTGTCCCGTCGTTGTTGTCATATCATTCGTAGAGGTCTGTAGTACTGTTGTGGGCAGGGTTGTGATGGGATGTAACTGTTCAAATTGTTATTCATATATACTGAAGGTAACCGTTTTTGGTTAGCCTGTCTTCTTATTTCACTGTCTTATTGCATTGGCTTCATGTTATTGTTTTATGTTCCGCTGATTTTCTCTGATGTTGTATCACTAGGGTGCCCGGGTAAGGCACCAGTCACGGGCCCGGGTTCGGGTCGTGACACTTGGTCATCTTACTAGCCTAAATCTCTCTTAAGGCCATTCCCGGCCTTCACGAACCGATTCTGGTCGAACATATCCACGAACTCATACGATGATTATCTAAACTTGGGCCTAGCACCCTCGTGACCCTACCACCTGGCGGGACCACCCAGAGCTGACCCCACCTCGAAACAGGCCGCGGGTTGGCCCGCAACATGGCCCCAACCCGACCCACTTAACGCATCAAGCTCTTGTTTCCCGATCCGGAACAATATTACCTCTACAGGTCATGAAAGCTACCACTTCCATTTCACACTACCCAGGGACTTATCACACAATACATTCTAGGCATAAAATGCATTCTGACAAGGATCACTTGCAAAATCTTGTACTCAAGACGGCCTTACATCTAAGGTCTCAACTGTAATATTCTAAGGTTCATCATTTTCTCACCCCCAGGCTTACCCTTTTTCACTAACCAGGTTCTAAATCACATTTTAGCATAAAGCTATCCGAACATAACACTTAACACATTATCATAACATCAATACATACAAGTCTCTAGAGGGTTAAGGATATACCTGAAAATAGGCGGTTCAGAGGACCGCTAAAACTGGGAACTTCCACCGCGACCTCTACCGTGGCCCGCCGGTGTATGAACATCCTGCCTAGCTATGGAAGGTGAAGAACCCGCAACTGATCTCGTAGTCTGTGCTATCCTACCAGTGCTACCCCTGGTCGGACATTTTCTCGCAAAATGGCCCTGCTGGCCGCATGTAAAACAAACTCCCGAACTAGCACGACACTCCCCACTGTGGAGTCTACCACAGCGGTCACAACGAGGTAGGGGTGGCTTCAGCTGGCTAACACCCCTGCTCTCCCGAAATCAACCCTGAGCCACGACCGCTCCCGAATACTGGATGCTCACGAAGATTGTGGAGGACCACTCAGATCGGGCGAGGCGCATAACTAGTCTGGCCGAGGCGGTCCGCCTCGAAAGTCACCAAAGGACCTGCTGCTCGCCTCTTCTCACGACCTTGGTCATTCCGCGATTTCTCCGCCTCACCTCCAAGTGCATAAGCTGCATGCGGCAATGTCCATGCCCACAAGAGCTACACCCGAACAACTCGCTAGGTAATCATCGAGCCTCAGAACATATCGGTGCACTCGATCCTCCATACTAGCTACTAATGCGGGACGTCTACGCCAATGAGTCGAACTCAAATTGTACTCCCGAACCGCACGCCTGCTCGCCGCAACACCAAAAATCGTTTACCGAGCCCTCTCATCCGTGGAGGCAAGAAGTGTGCAAGAAATGCCTTTGAGAACTCGTCCCATATAGCCGGAAGTGCATTCTCTCCCCGGGACAGCTCCCACGAATCAAACCAGTCGACTGCGGTATCACGCAGCCGATGCGAACCTAGGACCACTGACTCGGTCTCCGATGCCTTGATCACTCTCATGATCCGTCAGAATCGCCGGATGAACTCCTCGGATCATCCTCGTGCCTCGACCCATAAAACTCGCGGGTTACATCTCGTAAAATCCCGTAGCCTCCAACTATCTCGATCTAGGGTGAACCATGGTGCATCGAATCGCCGGCCCACCTATCCTCAAGTATGGCCACAACCTCGCCATTAATCGGGCCTACTCAGTAACCCATCTCTTCGCTTCCATCGCGGATCGAGGCTCAGTCTTGTGGTCTCTATAGAGATCGCCGCTCTACTCGCAGCTCCTCACGCTTTGCCCTTCGGGCCCGGGTTGCCTGCGCGAGGCATAAGCGGTAAAACGGGCACGCTGGAGGTCCAACTTATAACACACTCTAGGCACGATCTCGGAATGAGAAGAAGAAACCAACCTAAATGTCCTATAGCCTCTCGATTATAGATGTGGTGCACAACACATCGATAATCAAGACTTACTAGACACGGTCAGACACTTTCCGAGGACTAATCGCTCACGATACCACTTTTGTCACGACCGAACCGGCCCGTGGATCGTGCCTACCCCGGCACCCTAGTGATACAACATCGAGAAAACCGGTGAATTAAAACTTAAACATGCAAATAGACATGGATCAAGATGAAATAAAATAGGCCAACCAAAATGGTTGCCTTTCCAAAGATATATATATACAAAGACATTTTGAGCATACAATCCTTACAACCCCGCCACACCACTCTGCACCTCTAAGATTTATACAACAACTATGACGGGACAGGGCCCCGCCATACCCCTGAATGTACAAGAACCTACAGACTTAGGGTAACATACCAAAGATAAGCCTCCGAAGGAACGGAGCTTCCCAAGACGCTGAAAGGTGATCCTAAAAGCGGAGATCGACAGCCGATGTACCTCTGCGCAGATGAACGTAGCTCCCGAAGGAGGTCAAGACAACAGTACCAAGTATGTGAAATCAGAAATCAGAAATGAAATCATAGTAGTCTATATAAAGCAGGAGACATGTATGATAACTAAACTACAGTACACACATATAACAGTTATATCAAGTCAGGGTCTCACGCCCTCCACATCAATCATGCCCGTGGAATACCTTCCTCACTGCCGGCAGTCTATGATATGATAACATCAAGAAGTACACCTGCACACCAAGTCCTACCTGATGCCAAAGCCGTACTAACAATACAATACAACCAAACCACGAAGCTGACACGAGGCAAGTACGAAAGCCGATTACCAGATACCAAGGCCAAACAGTAAAACCTCATGGAGAGCTAGTCCATGGAATAACAACCCCAATGGAACCATACCCGTGCGCCACGCATCGTGTCAGTATGTCCAAAAGGAAACAACAAGACAGCAATCCCAATGGAGCCATACCCGGCGCCACGATCGTCGATATGTCCAAAAGGAAACAACAAGACAAAGAATCCCAATGGAGCCATACGTGCGGCGCCACGATCGTGTCGATATGTCCAAAAGGAAACAACAAGACAAAGAATTAGCGAAATAACACTATCAATGCGAGCGCATTGCGGAATTCTCCGTCACTGCCGGCACGTCCAAGTAAGTTCTCAACAAGTCAACCGACCCTCCATCGAGAGACGCGGTAGAATAGAAACACAATTCTTGCACAACAAAGGCTATCACAACAAGCATAGGCAAGTTATACACAACTCAAGGTACTTTTATTTTATGTCAAAGTCCGGGTTTTAACCCTAAAGTACTACGTACGTTAAATTCCTTTTAAGAGATCCATTCCCTTTATAAAAGTCGCCCGATACCCGTAGTATAGAATAGAGTGACTTTTACTTTCCTTTTTAAAACCAAAATTAAGGCAATACCATGCCTTCTTTTGCACTGCAACACTTCCCTTTTTAAAGTCAAATTACCACATTAAAACCAATGATAAAACCCTTCTTTTGTTTTCATAAAGTCGTTATAACTAACTTCCCATAACGCTGTTATAACACTTTATGTTTTAAACCGTTTTAAGACAAATCAATGCCTTTCTTTTCCCTAAAGTTCCAGTTTGCCTAGTTTCAATTACTCAATTCTCTTTACTTTAGAAACGTTTCATAGTTCGATGTCTTAATCTCTTTTAAAACAATTGAGTAACATATGCCATATGTGTGAGCAGTTTATTCTTGTTTATAACCATTTATTAAAGCAGCCATGATCTAGAAAATGTAATATCATTTTGTCTCATCTTAGCTTCTATGCAGATGGAGGTTTCTACTGGTTTTAATATAATACTTCATTATTCAATACATTTTCCTTTATTAACGCTGCTGTGGTTTGTCGATACTCATTCTGATTTCCGAAATCAGTAAAACATTATTCCTTTTAAAAAACCAAGTACTCATTACTCACGAATGAGGTTTCACACAAAATTCATATTAATTAAGTTAAGTCTCTTATCTTATAAGACCAAGTCTCTTAACTTTTAAAATCAGTAAACCATTCTCTTTATCTCTCTTAAGACGTTATACCTAACTTCCCATAAAGCTAGTATAACTCTTATGTTTTCAAAACCAAGTATTACTCTTCTTCCAAAAAGGTTTCTTAATACTTTTGAAATACATTCAAGGTTCTTATTATTCAGGCTTAAGTCAAAAGACATTGCCGTACAACTACGTTCAATTAGCACATGTACGTCTACCGCATTTATATATATATATATATCTTATTCGGGCTTAAGTCAAAAGACATTGCATTTGCGACTACGTTCAATTAGCACACGTCGTCTCACCGCATATATATATATATATCTTTTAAAATATCATGCTCAAGAGTATAGGAAGAATCACATACCTCGCAACGACATTCGCTATAAGCAAAACGCTCCACGGCTATAACCCTAGCCTTGTCCACCTTCCAAGTAGTTCATGCTACTCGCAACATTCAACCAATAAGGTTATCGACCATCAGAATACAATCCTATGTAAGTACAGTTTAACCTTCTACTTAAATATTCTTCTGATGTGATTTCAGTTCAATTCAATTCTGTAATATCCTTCTATTACAGTTCAATTCTCTTCTATGAATCTTATATTCATTTCTATACAACTATATTATGTAATTCCCAATTACAATAGAAAGACAGTAGTATTTACCTCGATGAGCCCAAAATTATCCAAGTATAAAGTCGCCCCTGAGCAACGTTAAGCTCCTACTCTGAGTGCTCCAATCCGCTCCACACAACCCTTAGAAGTTCTACGCAACTTCTACTTAACACTTCAACCGACTATGAAGGTTTTCCTTAGGGTTTCGTTTAGTGGCTAAAGGAAGTATAATAGTATTTTCCGGGCTCTACGTATAGAGGAAACTTTGGAAAGTACTACAAGGTATTTGGGCTAAAGTATTTGGGCATTATAACAATACTTGGAGAGTATTTCTATACCACAAAGGGGGGGTATTATACGAGAACAACTAGGCTAGGGGGTGGGGGGAGACCCTCTCGGCCAAAGCTTCTCAAAAGGGGGGGGGGGGAAGGCTCTTGGACGAGATACTATACTAAGGGGGGAGGAAGAGAGCTTTCAAGACCTAGAAAGATTTTAGGATGAAGAAGTCTTCCAAAAGGGGGGGTATTTATAGGTCAAGAAATGGCCAACCAATGGCCAAGATTCATCCAAGTGTAAGGCAAGTGTAGGGCTAGATTTTAACCATGTGGACCTTATCCATCTACCACAACAACTTGCACAAAATATCCTACCAACCTCCCTTGACTCAATCGTCCATTACCGCCCACAACTTCATCCAATGTTAGGGTGACACATATCAGATTTGGCCAAAATGTTTCGTCTCTTGTGCCAAAAATCCACTTTGAGGTTAACGCTGGCATGTGGAGTTATATCGTCGCGCTCACGAAGTTTATGCACTTGAGCCCATATTTCACACTTAGCTAAGTTTCGAACTTACGACATTTATGAAGCATGTTATCTTCACCATTAGATTATGATGTCGATATCTGTACTCAAGGCCAATGTTAGCGTATACTTATGCCCGAGTAGTCGATGGGTAACTATCGGATGTGCGGCCCAGGAGAGGGCGATGTGTCGCGAGGGCATGGTTCGCGATTTGCATCGATTAGCGAGCCTTGGTGTCCGCTTGATTGATTACGATAGCGGTGGGGTCCGAGTTCGAGAGGTTGCCGAGTCTTCCATCGTCGAGGTGAAGAGGCAACATTGAGGATCCGCTTGACGCGCATCGTGATACGCCGCCGTGAGAAGGGTCCTTGAGGTAGCACGATGGGTGCTAAGGTTTGAGGGCGTTGTGTGTTCCGGATATTGCGGGACTTGGCGAGTTCTAGGGAAGCACACAAGCGTTACTCTATCCATCCAGGGTCGACCAAGATGTACCACGACCTTAGATCTGTGTATTGGTGGGATGGCTTGAAGAGGGACGTTGCAGAGTTTGTAGCTCAGTACCCGTGTTGTCAGCAGGTGAAGGTAGAGCACCAGAGGCCTGGTGGTTTGTTGCAGACGATTGAGATCCCGACTTGGAAGTGGGAGGTGATCAACATGGAAGAAATACTTCAAGTATTGTTGTATAAATCCCAAATACCTTAGCCTAAATTCCTAGTAGTATTCCAAAGTTATTTCAATACTAAGAGCCGGAAATACTACTTTATTCCAATAGTCGCAAAATGAAGCCCTAGAAAAATCTTCATAGCTTAGATGAAGTGTTAAGAGAAGTTGTTTAGAAACTTCTAAGGGTTGCTTGGAACAGGTTGGGCGTAAGGAATTGAGCTAAACGTTGCTCGGGATCGACTTATAATCTTGGATAATTTTGGGCTTATCGAGGTAATGATCTATGTCCTCTATTGTAATTGGATATTACATATTGTAGTAGTTTAGAATTGAGTATAAGATATATTGGAAGGATGATTATAAAGAATTGAATCAGTATTTACATTGGATTTGTATTTACGAGACTTGTAGTATTATTGTGGAGTAGAATTGTATACGTCCAGGTTAGACGTAACCCCTTGGAGTTGTTGGCTTGTTAGCGTGCCTTGTTAGAGGAGGAGATTTATGTGGTTGCGGGGAGGAATGCCGCCAATTTTAGTAGAATAAGGAACCTTGTACTTAGAATTGTTCTACGAAGAGATCTAGAGGTTGATAGACGTTTTGTGGCCTTTATAGGTTGAAGTACTACGGGTGGCGTATTCTACTTGAAGGGTGGAAAAGGCTAGCAGGGTTATAGTACTTTTGTCACGACCCGATAACATTACAAAAAACACTAAAGCTTTCACCCATGGTCTAAAGGATACTTCCTTCACCTCGTTACTTCACAAAAAGATCACTTCCCTTCTCTTAACACATGTTCACTTCTTCCCTTACTCGTCGTACCTTCTCGTACACCTGAACTCTTTCTATTACACATACCTCGCGACGATTATCGACAATTAGCAAAACGCTCCAAAGTACTATACTCTTGCTAGCCTTTTCCACCCTTCAAGTAGAATATGCTACTCGTAGTACTCCAACCTATAATGGTCATAAAAGGTCTATTAACCTCTAGCTCTCTTCGTAAAATATTCTAAGTACAAGGTCACTAAATTCTACGGAAAATCGGGCAGCACTTCCTTTGTTTCTACATACTTTGCCACCTTTTTCAAGGCTCAAATCAATTCAGCAAATACCAAGGGGATTACACGCCCAACAATACGTGTAAAATTCCGCCCCACAATTACCACCAACTAGTCCACAATATTTCACATCAAATCATTTATAAGTCAAGTCTCTTATCTTTTAAAAACCACAAACCATTTCTTTACCTACATAAAGTTGTTATAACAAACTTCCCATAAAACCGTTATAACACTTTATGTTTTAAACCAACCAAATTCATTTAGCACATGTACGTCTACCGTACTACATAGTTTACAACAATCATGCTAGAAAAGATAGGAAGAGGTTCACATGTGTTAAGAGAAGGGAAGTGATCTTTTTGTGAAGTAACGAGGTGAAGGAAGTATCCTTTAGACCATGGGTGAAAGCTTTAGTGTTTTTTGTAATGTTATCGGGTCGTGACAGAAGTGGTATCAGAACAGTTAGTCCTCGGAAAGTGTCTACAGACCGTGTCTAGTAGAGTCTTGATTATCGGTGTGTTGTGCACCACATCTATAATCAGGAGGTTACATGATATTTAGGATTGGTTTCCATTCTTCTCACTCTGAGATCGTGCCTTAGAGTTGTGTTATAAGTTGGACTCCCTCTGACGTATCTCTTTTGTACCAGCTATGCCTCCACGCAAGGCAACCAGAGCCCAGAAGGAGCGGCAGAGAGGAGGCTGAGTAAGCGGCCGGTCTCATCGAGGCCACGATGCGAGCCTCCACCCCACGGCCAGGAACAGAGGATATGAGTTACAAGGAGATGGCCCAATTACTAGCTAGGATTGTGGCTAGACACGAGGACAGGCGAGAGTCGGAGGTTCCAGTAGCACCCGTAGTTCACCCCAGATCAGATAGTTTGAGACTACGGGACTTTTTGAGCCGCACCACCCGAGTTCTCTGTCGAGGCACGAGGATGATCCGCGGGAGTTCATCCGATTCGACAGCGGATCATGAGAGTGATCAAGGCTTCGGAGACCGAGTCGGTGGTCTTAGGTTCGCATCGGCTGCGTGATACTGCAGTCGACTGGTTTGATTCGTGGGAGCTGTCCCGGGGGGAGCATGCGCCTCCAGCTATTTGGGACGAGTTCTCGGAGGCATTTCTCAGCCATTTCTTGCCTCCGCAGATGAGGAGAGCACGGGCCGACAGATTTCTGATGCTGAGACAGAGAGGGCGTACGGTTCGGGAGTACAACGTGGAGTTCGACTCATTGGCTCGATATGTCCCTGCGCTAGTGACAGATATGGAGGACAGAGTGCACCGCTACGTCACGGGGCTCGATGACTACTTGGCAGAGGCTTGCTCTGGTGTAGCTCTTCACCGGCATGGACATTGCCCGATACAAAGCTTATGCACGGGGATGGAGGAGCGTAGAGACCGACGCGGACGAGATCGCGTAAGAGGCGAAGGCAGGTCCTTTGGTAACTTTCGAGGCGGACCGCGGCCAAGAAGCTAGTTATACACCTCCGCCCGATGCAGTAGTCCTCCGCGATCTTGGCGTCGAGGTATTGAAGGTGTCGGGCTCGAGGTTTGATTTTCAGGGGAGTAGGAGTGCTCGACGGATGAGGCCACCCTTATCTCAGTGTGGCCGTTGTGGAAAACTCCATAAGGGGGAGTGTCGTGCTAGTTTGGGAGATTGTTACACTTGCTGTTATACCCCGTAGTTCCAGGGTATGTATGTGAGGACGTACGTGCAAGAATACGACAGTAATTTTGGAAAGAAAAAAACAATGTGATTTTTCGACGGAAAAGTTTCCGGATTTTGTAAAGGAAAAAGGTTCGTGTTGAGTGAAAGATTTTGTTTATGATTTGACCTTTGTTGGAGTACATAGTATACATGGGGGTATAATTGTGTGGTAAGTCCTTGAGTGGTGTGAATTATAAGAGGGTAGTTGAGCTAAGAAGACCACTAGGTTTTCGTGACTTGATAGATAAGATTGTTCCGGATCGGGGAACAAGAGTTTGGCGCGATGATGGGTCGGGTTGAGGCAAGGTCGCGGGTCAACCCGCAGCCCGAAATGGGGTGGGGTCAATTTGTGGTAGTCCCGCTGTGTGATAGGGTCACGAGGGTGCTAGGCCCAAGTTTAGGTAACCATCGTACGGGTTCGTGGATACGTTCGACCAGAATCAGATCGTGAAGGTCGGGGATGGCCTTAGAGGAAATTGAAGCTAGTGGGAGCTTTTGTGAGATTAGAAATGATTCCTCGTTGGCTCGGATTTGAGTTTTGCGCACATGTTATATTCTGGCCAGTGGTGGCATGATCGGTTTTGTAAGTGTGGTAGTGGAGACTATACCGGCGCAAGTACGTTTGGAGACTTAGAAGGAACATTCGGGATGAATGTTTCTAAGGGGGGAAGAATGTTATACCCCGTAGTTCCAGGGTATGTATGTGAGGACGTACGTGCAAGAATACGACAGTAATTTTGGAAAGAAAAAAAAATGTGATTTTTCGACGGAAAAGTTTCCGGATTTTGTAAAGGAAAAAGGTTCGTTAATGGGAATTGGATTCCCAGATTTGGTATTTGGACTTCTTGGATTATATTAGAATTTTGGGATTTTATTTTCGGAAATGGTCACGTGGGGCCCACGGGAGAAATTTACGGTTTTGTGGGGCCCGCTTTGTTTTTGGGATTTTCGATATTTTGGATATTTTCGGAAGACGAAATATTTTGGACGAGTCGGGGGGCGACACGTGTCACCCCCATGTGGCACCTTGGCCGAATTGAAGGGACAAGTTGACACTTGTCCCTTGGCCGAAATGGCCCTCACACTTGGCACCATTTTCGTTGGCCATGTGGTGTGGTGGGACCCACACACACATGGCCCAATCTTGACCACCCACTTGCATAAGATCTTGACCCTTGAATTCTCTATAAATACCCCCTTAGTGCAAGAGTAATTTCATCCCTCACTTGAAGATTTTCCATAGCAAAAATACTCCCTCCCTTAGCTTGTTCTCGTTTTCCCTCCCCCATTTGAGTAGAAAATACTGTGTATTGTAGTATAATCCCAAATACCTTAGCCTAGTATCCCTAGTTGTATTCCAAAGTTATTTCAATACTAGGAGCCCGGAAATACTACTTTATTCCAATAGTCGCAAAACGAATGTCACGACCCGATCTCGGGCCCGCGACTGGTGCCTTACCCCGGGCACCCTAGTGATAACACCATCAGAGAAAATCAGCGGAAAATAAAATTTAAACAGGAAACAAGAGACAACATAATAAACCAGGCTAACCAAAACGGTTACCTTCATGTATATACATAAAACACGAACACGATTCATCCCATTTACAACTCGCCACAACGATTTCTGCACTCTAAGAATGTAACAACAACTATGACGGGACAGGGCCCCGCCATACCCCTGAATGTAACTACCTACAATGACAGGGGACTATACCAAAGATAAGCCTCCGGAGAAACGGAGCTTCCCAAAAACGATGAGCTGTGATCCTATGAGCGAGGATCGACGACCGATGTACCTCTACCTGCGGCATGAACGCAGCCCCGGGCGAGGTCGATAACAGTACCAAGTATGTGAAATCGAAAATATCAGAATGAAATCACGATCTATATAAAACAAGAGACATGTATGATAACCAAACTACAGTTTACAACATAAAGGTAGTCATGTCAAGTCGTGACTTACGCTCAAAGTCATCCTCATGTGCGTGGAACTCCTTCCTCACCGCTGATCTAGGTATAAATCGTGTGATCGTATAACATGTCTCGGCCCATCCCATGGGACACGAGGTGGAATCGTGTGGTATCGTGTCGACCCGTCCTGGGACACGAGGTGGAATCGTGTGGTATCATGTCCCTACCCATCCGTGGGACTCGGAGAATCGTATGGAATGCGTGTACCGGCCCATCCCATGGGACTCGGGAAAGAATCGTTTGGAATATATGTCCCGGCCCATCCCATGGGACTCGGTAAAGAATCGTATGGAATACATGTCGACCCGTCCCAGGACTCCTGAAAGAATCGTCCATAACATTTAAACCTCTTTTAAGACAGATTAAGGCAATACCATGTCTTCATTTTAAACCAACACATTTTCCCCTTTTAAAGTCAAGTAACAACATTCTTTTCCAAAAGTTCAAGTTGCCTAATTTCAAATACTCAAGTCTCTTATTTTCGAAAGATTTCATAGTTCATAGTCTTAATCAAATAACGTAATCTCTTTTTAAAACCATTGAGTAACATATGCCTTATGTGTAAGTAGTTATTCTTGTTTATAACAATCTTATTAAAGCAGCCATGATCTAGAAAATGTAATAAAATTTTGTCTTATCTTAGCTTCTATGCAGATGGAGGTTTCTACTGGTTAATATAGTTAATTAGTCAATACATTTTCCTTTATTAACGCTGCAGTGGTTTGTTCGATACTTATTCTCATTTCCGAAAATCAGTAAAACATTATTCTTTAAAAGCCAAGTACTCATTACTCACGAATGAGGTTTCACAACTTTTTAATAAAATTCACAGTCCTTAACATTTCATAAAACGTCATTTATAAGTTAAGTCTCTTATCTTTTAAGATCAAGTCTCTTAACTTCTAAAATCAATAAACCATTCTTTTACCTACATAAAGTCGTTATAACTAACTTTCCATAAAGCTATTATAACACCTTATGTTTTAAACCAACCAAAACTCGTTTAGCACACGTACGTCTACCGTACTACATAGTTCACAACAATCATGCTAGAAAAGATAGGAAGAGGTTCACATACCTCGCGACGATTATCGACAAATAGCAAAACGCTCCAAGTACTTCAACCCGTCGGCTACTCCTTAAGCCAAGTAGATCACGCCACACGTAGTACTTCAATCCTAAAATGGCCATAGTACTTCTATCAACCCTTACATACCATTGAAGACTTATACCAATAGTAGCCCTCTAATTCTACGGAAAATTGGGCAGCACTTCCCCTGTTTTTACATACTTTTCCACCTTTTTCAAGGCCCGATAACAGTAACCAACATGCCACTTTTAAGGCGCAATATTTCCGAAATTTAAAGAAGGGGATCACACGCCCAAACGGACGCGATTAACAATCTTCCCCTTAACGATACAATACAATAATTAAAAAGGGGATCACACGCCTAAACGGAACGCGATTGAACAATCTTCCCCTTAACAGAAATGTAAATACAGTCCAAAGTAAATACAGTCCAAAGTAAATACAGTCCTTAAGTTGGGGTCCTTGGCCAACTTTGTCCATTTTACATATCCAATTACTTCATTAGTCATCCACTTATATTCCATTCTTAATATAAGTTATAGTTACATTGTTAATTACTTCTTCACAAGTAAGATACGTTTGATACGTTGGATACGTTTTTACCATTTTAATGGCGAACGACCAATCCTTTCTTTTAACAAGTTAACAAGATCCAACTCTTCCAAACTTTACTCCATATATTATATACTCCATAATATACTTATAATATATGTATAATAACCAATTCACAAAGAGGTTTAAGTTTCACTACCTCAAATAGCCCAAGAATATCCAAGTTCTTAAAGTCGCTCCAAGCAAGTCTTAGCTCCAAATCTTTACGTTCCAATCCGCTACAAGCAACCCATAGAAGCTCCTAACCAACTTCTCTTCAAGATTCAACTCCAAAAAGTGAAGAACACTTAGGGTTTCCAAGATGACAACTTTCGGCCAAGGCAACCTAAATAGGCTAGGGGTGTAAAATCTTTTCCAACTCTTGGTACACAATCTTCCTAACACCTTAGGGAAGAACACTTAAAAGTTTAAGAATTGTTGGACAAATTTTGCTCAAGAAATGGCACCATGGCCGAGAGCTACATGAAGGGAGAGGGAGGGTTTTCTCAAGTCTTGAAATGGTTAAGTGTGGAAGATTTCATCAACTAGTAGTGTATATATAGGACAACCAAGGGCTAGGATGAAGGCAAGTGTGTGGTTGAGATTGGGGACAAGTGTGTGTGGGTCCCACAAGCCACTTGTCCACACTAAAATATCTTGCAAGACAAGGCCACTTGTCTTGCCACTTGTCTAGCACATTTCGGCCATAAGGCCAGCTAGGGGGGTGACACGTGTCGCCCTCCTATTCGTCCAAAATATTTCATCTTCCGAAAATATCCATAATGGCCAAAATCTCGAAAACAAAGTGGGCCCCACAAAATCAGAATTTCTCCGTGGGCCCCACGTGACCAATTCCGGAAATAAAATTCCATAATTCTCTAATATTCCAAGAAGTCCGAAAACCAAATCTGGGAATCCAATTCCCATTAACGAACCTTTTTCCTTCACAAAATCCGAAAACTTTTTCATCGAAAAATCACATCTTTTGTCACGACCCGAACACGGGCCCGTGACTGGTGCCTTACCCCGGGCACCCTAGTGATACAACATCAGAGAAAACCAGCGGAAAATAAAACATAAACATGAAACAAGAGACATGTTAAATACACAGGTCAACCAAACGGTTACCTTCCAATAAAATATATATATATATAACTCTTTCAAAACGAACAGTTTAATCCTTTTTACAAACCCCGCCACAACGGATTCTGGACCTCTAAGAGTTACAACAACCATGACGGACAGGCCCCGCCATACCACGAATGTACAAGAACCTACAACTCGGGAACACATCTGAAAGAATAAGCCTCGGAGAAACGGAGCTTCCTAATACGAATCGTGATCCTAAGGCGAGGATCAACTAGGTGTACTCCTACTGCGGCATGAACGCACTTGAAGGAGGTCGATAACAGTACCAAGTATGTGAAATCGAAAATATCGTAAATGAAATCATAATCTATATAAAAGCAAGAGACATGTATGATAACAAAACTACGATCACAACATAAAAGCGAACATGTCGTCGTGACTCACGCCTCAAGTCATCACTCAAATATAACCCGAATTTAACTCCGACAACGGCCGCATGCCCCGATCTCACCTCGGTATAAGCATGGCCATGGAACCGTCCCAATGGAAGATACCCGCGCGCCACGCATCGTGTCGGTATGTCCAAAGGAAATATCCGGATAACAATCGAATGGAAGCATACTCGCGCGCCACACATCGTGTCGGTATGTCAAGCGAATAACAAGATAATCAAAATGGAAGCATACTCGCGGCGCCACGATCGTGTCGGTATGTCCGATAAGGAAACAACAAGACAAAGAATCCCAATGGAACCATACCCGCGCGCCACGCATCGTGGTCGGTATGTCCAGAGGAAACAACTAGACATCAATCAAAATGGAACCATACCGTCGCGCCACGATCGTGTCGGTATGTCAGCGATTAGCATAAATAACACTATCAACGCGAGCGCACTGCGGAATTCTCCGTCACTGCGACGCCCAAGTAAGTCTCACGGATAGCCGCCCTCCAACGAGGCGCGGTAACACGAGAGATACAACACTTGCACAACAAAGGCTATCACAACAAGCATAGGCAAGTTCAACAAATTCATAGACTTATATTTTATTACCACAAATCCGGTTTCAACCCCAAAGTACTACATACATTAACTCTTTTTAAAGGATCCGTTCTTTCACAAAAGTCACATAATACCCGTAGTATAAAAATAGAGTGACTATCTTTTAAGTAAACAAAATACTTCCTTTGTAAAATCAAGTAACAACATTATTTTCCAAGCGTTCAAGTTTGCCTAATTTCAAATGCTCAAGTTTCTCATTTTAGAAAGGTTTCATAACTCATAGTCTTAATCTCTTTTAAAACAATTGAGTAACATATGTCTTATACGTGAGTAGTTTATTCTTGTTTACAACAAACTTGTTACTGACCATGATCTAGGAAATGTAATACAATTTTGTCTTATCTTAGCTTCTATGCAGATGGAGGTTTCTGGTTTTAATAACAATTAGTTATTTGTCAATACACTTTCCTTTATTAGCGCTACGTGGTTTGCTCGACACTTATTCTCATTTCCAAATCAAGAAAACATTATTCTTTTTAAAACCAAGTACTCATTACTCGCGAATGAGGTTTCACAACACTTTTAACAAAATGTTAATTACTAAGTAAAACAAGTTAAGTCTCTTATCTTTCAAGATCAAGTCTCTTAACTTCTACAATCAATAAACCAATCTTTTACCTACATGTAGTCGTTATAACTAACTTCCCATAAAGCTATTATAACACCCTATGTTTTAAACCAACCAACTCATTTAGCACATGACGTCTGCCGTACTACATAGTTTACAAAGCATCATGCTAGAAGGATAGGAAGAGGTTCACATACCTCGCGACGATTATCGACAATAAGCAAAACGCTCCACAAGATCAGAAACGGCTAGCCTTTTCCACTCTTCAAGTAGAATACGCTACTCGCGATTTCCACCTATAAGGCCACAACCGTCTATTAACTTCTAACCGCACTTCCATATTCTACGTAAAATTCGCAAGACTCTCCCGCAACCGCAGAAATCTCCTCCTCTATCCAGCCGGCTACCAAGCCAACCGGACGTATACAATTCTACTATACAAGAATACCACAAGTCTCTTATGTCTGATCTATGTAATTACTGATTCGATTCTTCTTTATATTCAGGCTTAAGTCAAAAGACATTATCGCAAAGCTATGTTCAGTTCTATATATAGTATACTTCAACTATATATTCCTACTACATGTAATTTCCAATTACAATAAGGGGACAAGAATATTTACCTCGATAAGCCCAAAATTATCCAAGTTATAATGTCGATCCTGAGCAAGGTTTAGCTCCTACTCCGTGCGCTCCAATCCGCTCCAAACAACCCTTAGAAGTTCTAACCAACTTCTACTAAAATACTTCAACCAACTATGAAGATTTCCTTAGGGTTTCGGTTTGAGACTAAAAGGACAAAAGGTAGTATTTCCGGGCTCTACGTATAGAGGTAACTTTTGGAATACTACAAGGTAAAGGCTAAGGTATTTTGGGCATTATAACAATACTTTGGAGAGTATTTCTACCAAGAGGGGGGGGTACCCCTCGGCTAGACACCACAAGGGGGGAGGGGAACCTCTCGGCCAAAGGCCACTAGGAGGGGGAGGGGGAAAGGCTTTGGACGAGAGCCACAAGAGGGAGGGGAGGGATTTTAAGACTTAGACAAAGTGAGGAGTGGATGAAGAAGTTCATCTCTGGGGTATTTATAGGAAGCTGGCGGCCAACCAATAGCCAAGATCAAGCCATGTGCAAGGCAAGTGTAAGGCCTTGATCAAGCCAAGTGCACCCTAACTCTACTCCACAAAACAAGGCACCAAACAAGCCATAAAACAAGGCACAAAACAAGGCCAAAACAAGGAGTCAATCGGCCATGAAAACGTGACCCCATCGGCCAACCCAACGTCCACTGAGGTGAAAAGTGTCACCCTCCGGTTGGACCAAAACATTTCGTCTCTCGTAAAAATCCGAAAAAAACAAAACGCAAATAGCCGGAATTTTCCCTTCGCAAGCTTTGTAAAACGTTTCGTCGAAAAACGACTCTAACCGGGTGTTGTGCACAAAATTCGATCCAATGCCTAACTTAAGGCTCAAACTTTCGTACGTACGTCTCCACGTACATACTCAGGAAATACGGGGTATAACATTCTCCCCTCCTTAGAAACATTCGTCCCGAATGTTCCTTCTCAAGACGGATATCGATGAAGTTCCTCTAACAAGTTGCCAACGCCACAGCTTGGCCACGAAATGACACACGTTCTCTTCCTTCCTTACTCGTCGTGCCCCCCTCGAACACTTGAACTCTCCCGATAATGTACCATACTTGATCATCGCCCGCTTTCCAAAGCGCGGAGTCACTACCTCCAAACTTGGTCATCTTACTAGCTTCACTTTCCGCCAAGGCCATTCCCGGCCTTCACAAACCGATTCTGGTCGAACGCATCCACGAACTCATACGATGGTTAACTAAACTCGGGCCTAGCATCCTCGTGACCCTACCACCTGGCGGGACCACCTCGAATCGACCACCACAAACCGGCCGCGGGTTGACCCGCGAACGGCCCTCAACCCGACCCACAATCGCGCCAACTCTTGCTCCTCGATACGGAACAATCTTACTAATTCACATCATGAAAGCTACCACTTCCATCTCACACTACCTATGGACTTATCACACAAATAAATCCCACGTATACTACTCACTCTGATAAAGGTCAAACATAAAATAAATCTTTTACTCAAGACGACCTTACCTCTAAGGTCTCAATCGTGAAATATTCTAAGGTTCACACCTACATGCCCCCATACTTATCCTTCCAACTAACCATGTTTTCTAACTCACAAATAACACAGCGCTATCCGTACATAGCACACAATAATAAGATCATAATATCAAGCATACCAAAACTCTAGAGGGTTAAGGATATACCTGTATCCACTGCTTTACTCTAATCATGGGCACTGCTGCAGGCGCATAATCAGAAGGTGATGAACCAGCCATAGATCCCGAAGGCCGAGTCTCTACATCCGCGCTTACTGGCCTGACAATTTCTCGCAAATGGCCTGGCCGCATGTAAAACAAACTCCCAAATTAGCACGACACTCCCAAATGGAACCTACCACAACGGTCACAACGAGGTAGGTGGCTTCACCGGCTAACACCCGCTCTCACGAAAATCAACCTCGAGCCCCACGACCGCCTCAAGACGGTGGAGGACCACTGCATCGGGGGTACATAACTAGCTCGCGGAGGCGGTCCGCCTCGAAAGTCGCCAAAGACCACGATGTCCTCGCCTCTTCTGGCGATCCGTGTCATTACGCCGACTCTCCGTACTCACATCCTAGTGCATGAGCTGCGCACGGGCAATGTCCATGCCCGGAAGAGCTACACCAACAAGCCTCGCAAGTAATCATCTAGCCCGTGGCGTAGCGGTGCACTCTATCCTCCATGGTTGCCACTAAAGCGGGACATACCGAGCCAACGAGTCAAACTCCACGTTGTACTCCGAACCGCACGCCTCTCTGCCTAAGCATCATAAATCGTTTACCCGCGCCCTCCTCATCTGCGGAGGCAAGAAGTGAGTGAGAATGCCTCGAGAACTCGCCCCATACTATCTGAAGCGCATGCTCTCCCGATAACTCCCACGATCAAAACCGATCGATCGCGGTATCACGCACCGATGCGAACCTAAGACCACGGACTCGGTCTCCAAGCCTTGATCACTCTCGCGACCAGAATCGCCGGATGAACTCCTGCGGATCATCCTCGCCTCGACCCATAAAACTCTGGCGCTACAACTCGAAAGTCAGTCCGTAGCCTCAAACTATCTCGCTCGGGGTGAACCATCAGTGCTCTCGAATCGAATCGCCAGATCCAAATTTATCTCATATCTCGCCACGACTCGACAAGAATCGGGCCATCTCCTTGTACCCATCTCATCCGCTTCCAGCCGTGGACCGAGGCTCGTATCAGGTCTCAGCAGCCCATCGCTGCGCTCTAAACTCTGGCTGGGCGGCGTCGCAAAACTCGCCGTCAAGCATAATCTCAGTCTTCGACGCTGCGCCTCGTACTCCTCAGATCTCACTAGCAAGACCTCTACTGTCTTGCCGCTTCTGGCTCTGGTTGCGCGCGAGGCATAACTAGTAAAACGAGATACGTCGGAGGGTCCAACTTACAACACAGCTCTAAGGCACGATCTCAGAATGAGAAGAATGGAAACCAATCCTAAATGTCCTGCAGCCTCCTGATTATAGATGTGGTGCACAACACATCGATAATCAAGACTCTACGAGACACGGTCTGTAGACACTTTCCGAGGATTAACTGCTCTGATACCACTTTTGTCACGACCCGAACCCGGGCCCGTGACTGGTGCCTTACCCCGGGCACCCTAGTGATACAACATCAGAGAAACCAGCGGAAAATAAAACATAAACATGAAACAAGAGACATGTTAAATACACAGGTCAACCAAACGGTTACCTTCCAATAAAATATATATATATATAACTCTTTCAAAACGAACAGTTTAATCCTTTTTACAAACCCTGCCCACAACAAGATTACATGCACTGAGAGTTATAACAACCATGACGACAGGCCCCGCCATACCTCAATGTACAAGAACCTACAACTCGGGAACACATACGTAAGAATAAGCCTCCGAGAAACGGAGCTTCCTAATACGCCAATCGTGATCCTAAGAGCGAGGATCAACTACCGGTACTCCTACCGCGCAGATGAACGCACTTCAAGGAGGTCGATAACAGTACCAAGTATGTGAAATCAAAATATTGTAAATGAAATCATAATCTATATAAAACAAGAGACATGTATGATAACAAAACTACGATTCACAACATAAAAGCGATATGTCAAGTCGTGACTCACGCCCTCAAAGTCATCATTCAAATATAACCCGAGAATTTAACTCGCACAACGGCCGCATGCCCCGGCATCTCACCTCGGTATAAGCATGGTCATGGAACCATCCCAATAGAAGCATACCCGTGCGCCACGCATCGTGTCAGTATGTCCAAAGGAAATATCCAGATAACAATCGAAATGGAAGATACTCGCGCCACGATCGTGTCGGTATGTCCAAAGCGAATAACAAGATAATACCAAATGGAAGCATACTGCGCGCCACGATCGTGTCAAGATGTCCAATAAGGAAACAACAAGACAACAATCCCAATGGAACCATACCCGCGCCACGATCGTGTCGAGATGTCCGTGAGGAAACAACTAGATAAAGAATCAAAATGGAACCATACCCGCGGCGCCACGCGATCGTGTCGAGATGTCCAAAGCGATTAGCATAAATAACACTATCAACGAGCGCATTCGTGGAATTCTCCGTCACGCAAGACGCCCAAGTAAGTTCTCAACAGATAGCCTACCCTCCAACGAGGCGCGGAACACGTAGATACAACACTTGCACAACAAAGGCTATCACAACAAGCATAGGCAAGTTCAACAAATTCATAGACTTATATTTTATTACCACAAATCCGGTTTCAACCCCAAAGTACTACATACATTAACTCTTTTAAAGGATCCGCTTTTCACAAAAGTCACATAATACCCGTAGTATAAAAATAGAGTGACTATCTTTTTAAGTAAACCAAAATACTTCCCTTTGTAAAATCAAGTAACAACATTATTTTCCAAACGTTCAAGTTTGCCTAATTTCAAATGCTCAAGTTTCTCATTTTAGAAAGGCTTCATAACTCATAGTCTTAATCTCTTTTAAAACAATTGAGTAACATATGTCTTATACGTGAGCCGTTTATTCTTGTTTACAACAAACTTGTTACAATGACCATGATCTAGGAAATGTAATACAATTTTGTCTTATCGTAGCTTCTCTGCAGATGGTGGTTTCACGGGTTTTAATAACAATTAGTTATTTGTCAATACACTTTCCTTTATTAGCGCTGCTGTGGTTTGCTCGACACTTATTCTCATTTCCGAAATCAGTAAAACATTATTCTTTTTAAAACCAAGTACTCATTACTCGCGAATGAGGTTTCACAACACTTTTAACAAAATGTTAATTACCAAGTAAAACAAGTTAAGTCTCTTATCTTTCAAGATCAAGTCTCTTAACTTCTACAATCAATAAACCAATCTTTTACCTACATAGAGTCGTTATAACTAACTTCCCATAAAGCTATTATAACACCCTATGTTTTAAACCAACCAACTCATTTAGCACACGACGCCTACCGCACTACATAGTTTACAAAGCATCATGCTAGAAGGATAGAAAGAGGTTCACATACCTCGCGACGATTATCGACAATAAGCAAACGCTCCACAAGATCGTAACTCGCTAGCCTTTTCCACTCTTCAAGTAGAATACGCTACTCGCAGATTTCCACCTATAAGGCCACAACCGCTACTAACTTCTAACCGCACGGTTCCATATTCTACGTAAAATTCGACAAGACTTCCCGCAACCGCCAGAAATCTCCTCCTCTATCGAGGCCGTCTACCAAGCCAACCAGGGGTTATACGTCTAACCGGACGTTTACAATTCTACTATACAAGAATACCACAAGTCTATCAGAATACACCCTATGTAATTACTGATCGCTTCTCTTTATATTCAGGCTTAAGTCAAAAGACATTGCCGCAAAGCTATGTTCAGTTCTATATATAGTATACTTCAACTATATATTCCTACTACATGTAATTTCCAATTACAATAAGGGGACAAGAATATTTACCTCGATAAGCCCAAAATTATCCAAGTTATAATGTCGATCCTGAGCAAGGTTTAGCTCCTACTCCGTGCGCTCCAATCCTCTCCAAACAACCCTTAGAAGTTCTAACCAACTTCTACTTAAATACTTCAACCAACTATGAAGATTTCCTTAGGGTTTCGGTTTGAGACTAAAAGGACAAAAGGTAGTATTTCCTGCTCACGATGAGGTAACTTTTGGACTACTACAAGGTAAAGGCTAAGGTATTTTGGGAATTATAACAATACTTGGAGAGTATTTCTACCAAGAGGGGGGTACCCCTCGGCTAGACACCACAAGGAGGGGAGGGGAACCTCTCGGCCAAAGGCCACTAGGAGGGGGAGGGGGAGAGGCTTTGGACGAGAGCCACAAGAGGGAGGGGAGGGATTTCAAGACTTAGACAAAGTGAGGAGTGGATGAAGAAGTTCATCTCTCAGGGGGGGTATTTATAGGGAAGCCAAGGGCCAACCAATGGCCAAGATCAAGCCATGTGCAAGGCAAGTGTAAGGCCTTGATCAAGCCAAGTGCACCCTAACCCTACTCCACAAAACAAGGCACCAAACAAGCCATAAAACAAGGCACAAAACAAGGCCAAAACAAGGAGCCAATCGGCCATGAAAACGTGACCCAATCGGCCAACCCAACGTCCACTTGAGGGTGACAAGTGTCACCCTCCCGTTGGTCCAAAACATTTCGTCTCTCGGAAAAATCCGCAAAAATCAAAAAGGACATAGCCGGAATTTTCCCTTCGCAAGCTTTGTAAAACGTCCCGGATAAACACGACTCTAACCGGGTGTTGTGCACAAAATTCGATCCAATGCCTAACTTAAGGCTCAAACTTTCGTACGTACGTCTCCACGTACATACTCAGGAAATACGGGGTATAACATCTTTCTTCCTTTCCAATTTTAATGTCGTATTCTCGTACGTACGTCCTCGCATACATACCCTGGAACTACGGGGTGTAACAACGAAACCCTAGAAAAATCTTCATAGCTTGGTTGAAGTGTTTAGAGAAGTTGTTTAGAAACTTCTAAGGGTCGCTTGGAGCGGGTTGGAGCGTAAGGAATTGGAGCTAAACGTTGCCCAGGATCGACTTATAATCTTGGATAATTTTGGGCTTATCGAGGTAATGATCTATGTCCCCCTATTGTAATTGGATATTACATATTGTAGTAGTTTAGAACTGAGTATTAGATATATTGGAAGGATGATTATAAAGGATTGAATCAGATTTACATTGACCGTGTATTCTGAGACTTGTGTAGTATTATTGTGGAGCGATTTGAACACATCCTTAGACGTGTAATCCTCGAGTTGTTGGCTTGGTAGCGTGCCTTGTTAGGGAGGTTATTTATGTGTTTTGCGGGAGGTGCTGCCGAATTTTCCGTAGAATAGGGAACTGTTTACTTAGAATATGCTACGAAGAGAGCTAGAGATTGATAGATATATTGTGGTTGTTATAGGTGGATCTTCTACGCGCGGCATACTTGACTTGGCTTGTGGTTTAAGCTAAAAAGGTATGTGATTCTTCCTATACTCTTGAGCATGATTGTTGTGAACTATATAGTACGGTAGACGTACGTGTGTGAAATGAATTTTGTTTGTTTAAAACATAAAGTGTTATAATGGCTTTATGGGAAGTTAGTTATAACGATTTTATGAAGATAAAAGAAGATTTGGTTTTGACAGTAAAACGACTTGATTTTGAAAGTTAAGAGACTTGATCTTGAAAGATAAGAGACTTGACTTATAACGACTTGTTTTCGGAAAAGGAGAAGTAACTTGATTTAAGTATAGGTTACTTGTTTTGAAAAGAGTAAGTTAATTGGGTTTTAAAAGAGTATACTTGATGTTGTTTTAAAAGAAAAGCACTTGGTTTAAAAAGTATAGAGTACTTGATTTTAAAAGCCTTGTAAAGATTTTTACGAAGGTGAAGTAATGTGGTTTTAAAAGTAAAACGTGTTTTCTTTATATACTACGAGTATTAGTATCGTGTGGCTTTTACGTAACAAGAGGTCTGTTTGAAAGAAGGAAAGTACGTTGAACTTGTCTATGCTTGTTGTGATTTTTTTTGTTTTGATAGTGTTTGATTTTGTGCTTCCGTGTCTCTCGGGAGGCCATTATCCGATTGATTGCTTGGACATACTGACACGTTGGATGGTCCACGGGTATGCGTCCACTTTGAGTATTATCTTGTTATTTCCTTTGGACATGTTGACGCGATGGATGATCCACGCACGCGCCCGTCGAGGATGGTTTCATGACCATGCTTTCCGAGGTAAGATGCCGGCATGCGGTCATTGTGAGGGTTTTGTTATTTGTCCATGGACCGCTAATCCATGAAGTTTGCCGCGTGACGGCGATCACGCTTGATTTGTACATGTGGTTACAGCACACTTGAGATACTTGTCTGGTCATTTCTCGTATCGGCAGCTCGTAGATAGCTTCGAGATACTTGCCTCGGCCATATCTCGTGAGACGGTGAGGCTATGGTACGCTCGCTTATGGTACTTGCCTCGGCGATTCGTGGCTAGCTTTTGGATCCGTAGTTGCTTCGCACTTTGCCCGCGGAAGGATATGACTAGCTTTTGAACCGGTAGTGGCGATTCTACTGCCCGACGGTTTGATGACGCAGTGGATCTAGTGTTGAGTTCACATACGGGTGTTGTTTTACATCATGTATCGCCGCGATGAGAATGAGTTCCACGGGCATGAGTGATATTATGGGCGTGAGACCCATAGTTATGCTGAGTGATTATTCGGGATATCGTCCCCTTACTTGGCATAATCGCATTTATCGCAAAATGGTTTTATAAAATGATGAAATGTGATTTCATTACGCATTTTTCGGTTTCACATACTTGGTACTGTTATCGACCTCCTTCGGGCCGCGTTTCATGCCGCAGAGGTACACCATTGTTGATCCTCGCTCATAGGATCGCAGTCACGTTGGGAAGCTCCGTTTCTCCGGAGGCTTATCTTTTAGTATAGTCCCCGCTATCAGGTACTTGTACATTCGTGGTATGGCGGGCCCGCCCCGTCATAGTTGTTGTTACATTCTAGAAGTGCAGTAATCGCTGCGCAGGGTTGTAAAGGATTTTAACTGTTCAGTTATATGTATATACATGAAGGTGACCGTTTGGTTGGCCTGTTTTCTTATGTTGTCTCTTGTTTTCTGATTAAATTTTATTTCCGCTGATTTTCTCTGATGTTGTTATCACTAGGGTGCCCGGGGTAAGGCACCGGGCGGCCCGAGATCGGTCGTGACACTACGACAAGGGCCATTTTGCGAGGATTGTCCACTGCAGGTAGAGCAGATGTTAAGACTCATCCTTCAGGATCAGTGGCGGGTCATCGCCTTCTATAGCTATGCGCCAACAGGGCAGGATTATGATTAGAGCGACAAAGGGAAAGTGAAGCAGTAGTTACAGGTATATCCTTAACCCTCTAGAGATTAGTATGCGTGATATGATGATTTTTTTATTTTATTTTATGTTAAATGTTATGTTCAGATAACATTGTGATAATTGTGATTAGAAAACATGGGCAGTTAAAAAGGTAAGTTTGGGGTCAGGTAATTTGTGAACCTTAAAAGTTATGACAATTGAGACCTTAGATGTAAGGCCGTCTTGAGTAAAAGATTTTGCGGGTGATCTTTGTCGGAGTGCATAGTATACGTGGAGTATTTGTGTGATAATTCCATGGGTAGTTGTGATAGAAGTTGTCACGACCCGATCTCGGGCCCGCGACTGGTGCTTTACCCCGGGCACCCTAGTGATAACAACATCATAGAAAATCAGCGGAAATAAAATTTAATCAGGAAACAAGAGACAATATAAGAAAACAGGCCAACCAAACGGTCACCTTCATGTATATACATAAAACCGAACAGTTACAATCCTTACAAACCCTGCCCACAACAGTACTACAGACCTCTAAGAATATAACAACAACTACGACGGGACAGGGCCCCGCCATACCCCTGAATGTACAAGTATCCACAATGACAGGGGACTATACCAAAAAGATAAGCCTCCGGAGAAACGGAGCTTCCCAACGCTGAACTGTGATCCTATAGCGAGGATCAACAATCGTGTACTTACTGCGGATGAACGCAGCCAAGCGAGGTCGATAACAGTACCAAGTATGTGAAATCGAAAATATCAGAATGAAATCACATTTCATCATTTTATAAAACCATTTCGCAATAAGTAAACAAATAGGCTGGCAAGGGACGATATCCCCAAAATGATCACTCACACATAACTGGGTCTCACGCCCATAATATCAATCATGCCTGGAACTCATTCTCATCACGGCAGACATGATGTAAAACAACACCCATATGTGAACCTGAACACTAGATCCTGCCTGCGTCATCAAACCGATCAGGCCAAGTAGAATCGCCCACTACCAGTTCCAAAAGCTAGTCATATCCCTTCACGCAAAGCACGGCCAACTACGGATCCAAAAGCTAGCCACGCAACTGGCCGAGGCAAGTACCATAAGCGAACGTACCATAGCCTACCGTCTCACGAGATATGACCGAGGCAAGTATCTCAAGCTATCTACCAGAGCCTGCCGATACACGAGAAATGACCAGGACAAGTATCTCAAGTGTGCCTGAACCACATGTACAAATCAAGCCCGTGATCGCCGTCACCGCGCAAGCTTCATGGATTAGCGGTCCATGGACAAATAACAAAACCTCACAACGACCGCATGCCCAAGATCTTACTCCTGGAAAGCATGGTCATGAAACCATCCTATCGACGCACGCCTGGATCATCCATCGCACAAGATGTCCAAAGGAAATAACAAGATAATACTCAAAGTGGACGATACTGGACCATCCAACGTGTCGCATGTCCAAGCAATCAATCGATAGTCGCCCTCCCGAGACACGGTGTAGCACAAAATCAAACACTTGCACAACAAAAGCTATCACAACAAGCATAGACAAGTTCAACGTATTTTCCTTCTTTCAAAAGACCTCTTGTTACGTAAAAGCCACACGATACTAATACTGTAGTATATAAAGAAAACACGCTTTACTTTTAAAACCACATTACTTCACCTTCAGAAAATCTTTACAAGGCTTTTAAAATCAAGTACTCTATACTTTTTAAACTGTGCTTTTCTTTTAAAACAACATCAAGTATACTCTTTTAAAACCCAATTAACTTACTCTTTTCAAAACAAGTAACCTATACTTAAATCAAGTTACTTCTCCTTTTCCGAAAACAAGTCGTTATAAGTCAAGTCTCTTATCTTTCAAGATCAAGTCTCTTAACTTTCAAAATCAAGTCGTTTTACTGTCAAAACCAAATCTTCTTTTATCTTCATAAAGTCGTTATAACTAACTTCCCATAAAGCCATTATAACACTTTATGTTTTAAACAAACAAAATTCATTTCACACACGTACGTCTACCGTACTATATAGTTCACAACAATCATGCTCAAGAGTATAGGAAGAATCACATACCTTTTTAGCTTAAACCACAAGCCAAGTCAAGTATGCCGCGCGTAGAAGATCCACCTATAACAACCACAATATATCTATCAATCTCTAGCTCTCTTCGTAGCATATTCTAAGTAAACAGTTCCTTATTCTGCAGAAAATTCGGCACCTCCTCCCCCCCCCCCCCCCGCAAACACATAAATAACCTCCCTCTAACAAGGCCTGCTACCAAGCCAACAACTCCAAGGGGATTACACGTCTACTGTAAATACTGTCCAATGTAAATACAGTTCAAACCTTTATAATAATCCTTCCAATATATCTTATACTCAATTCTAAACTACTACAATATGTAATATCCAATTACAATAGGGGGATATAGATCATTACCTCGATAAGCCCAAAATTATCCAAGATTATAAGTCGATCCTGAGCAACGTTTAGCTCCAATTCCTACGCTCCAACCCGCTCCAAGAGACCCTTAGAAGTTTCTAAACAACTTCTCTTAACACTTCAACCAAGCTTATGAAGATTTTCTAGGGTTTCATTTTGCGACTATTGGAATAAAGTAGCATTTCCGGGCTCCTAGTATTGAAATAACTTTGGAATACAACTAGGGATACTAGGCTAAGGTATTTGGGATTATACTACAATACTTGAAGTATTCTCTACACAAGTGGGGGAGAGGGACGAAAATACAAGCTAAAGGGAAGGAAATTTTGCCTTGGAAAGCTTAAGTGTGGAATGAAATTTACTCTTGTACTAAGGGGGTATTTATAGAGAATTCAAGGGTCAAGATCATAGCAAGTGTGTGGTCAAGATTGGGCCATGTGTGTGTGGGTCCCACCACACCACATGGCCAACGAAAACAAGGGCCAAGTGGCTTGCCACTTGTAAGGCCATTTCGGCCAAGGGACAAGTGGCTAGACACTTGTCCCTCCAAATCGGCCAAGGTGCCACATGGGGGTGACACGTGTCGCCCCCCGACTCGTCCAAAATATTTCGTCTTCCGAAAATATCCAAAATATCGAAAATCTCAAAAACAAAGCGGGCCCCACAAAACCGTAAATTTCTCCCGTGGGCCCCACGTGACCATTTCTGAAAATAAAATCCCAAAATTCTAATATAATCCAAGAAGTCCAAATACCAAATCTGGGAATCCAATTCCCATTAACGAACCTTTTTCCTTCACAAAAACCGGAAACTTTTCCGTCGAAAAAAAATCACATCTTTCTTCCTTTCCAATTTTTCTGTCGTATTCTCGTACGTACGTCCTCACATACATACCCTGGAAGTACGGGGTATAACAGAAGTGGTAGCTTTCATGACGTGAATTAGTAAGATTATTCCGGATCAGGGAACGAGAGAGTTTGGCGCGATAATGGGTCGGGTTGAGGCCAGGTCGCGGGTCAACCCGCAGCCCGGAATGAGGTGGGGTCAGTTTGAGGTGGTCCCGCCAGGTGGTAGGGTCACGAGGGTGCTAGGCCCAAGTTTAGGTAACCATCGTATGAGTTCGTGGATGTGTTCGACTGCACCGGAGCGTGAAGGCTGGGAATGGCCTTAAAGGAATTTGAGGCTAGTAAGATGACTGGGTTTGGGGGTAGTGACTCCAAGGTTTTGGAAACTGAAGCGATGACTGAAGTGTGGTTTTGTCTTAAATTGGTTTTAAAAAGAAGGCATAGTATTGTCTTGGTTTATTTAAAAGAAGGTATGGAATTGTTTTGGTTTACTTAAAACAATAGTTACTCTATTTTTGGATACTACGAGTGTTAGTACCAGGTGACGTTTGGGAAAGAAATGGGTCTTTTTAAAAGAATTAAAGTATGTAGTACTTTGGGGTTAAAACCCGGAATTTGACATAAAATGAAAGTACCTTGAGTTGTGTGTAACTTGCCTATGTTTGCGTGTGATAGCCTTGTTGTGCAAGTGTTGTATCCTTATGTTACCGCGTCTCTCGATGGGGGGCCGGTCATGTTATTCTTGATTGATGGACATACTGACACGATGGGTGGCCCACTGTATGCTTCCACTAGAGTGTTGTCTTGTTATATCCTTGGACCCATCGACACGTTGGGTGCCCACGGTATGGTTCCATTAGGATTTTTGTTCCATGGACTAGCTCCACGCAGGTTTACCGATTCGCCTTCGTATCCGTAGCTAGCCCTCGCACTTGCCGTTGGCCGATGCAGTTGGTTCGTAGTTAGCTTTGACTTGCCCGATCGCTTCTTGATAGTGTCATTCCATGGACCACCCTCCACGGGTTTTACTAATTCGCCTGGTATCCGGTGGTCGCTCGCATTGCCCCGGCCGTGGCTGATTCGACTTTGGTATCCGTAGTTAGCCTCGTGACTTGCCCTGCTCGCTTTTGTGGCGAAGTCTCGTGATCACGGCCTTGGTATCTGGTAGTTAGCCATCGTACTTGCCCCCGTCAGCTACGTGACGCGGCTTTGGTATCTGGTAGTTGGCTTTCGTACATGCCCCGTGTCAGCTTTGTCACGACCAACCTGCCCGTGGATCGTGCCTTACCGGGCACCCTAGTGATACAACATCGAGTAATCACGAACATAAAACAAGACATAAAAATATTATGAAGTAAGAAACAATTCATCTGAGAAAACTTGCCTTTTCGCATAATATATATAACAACTAGAATAGCTACATCCCTTTTTACAACTCGCCCACAACAAGCATTACATGCACTTAAGAATGATATGACAACAATGGCGGACAGGGCCCCGCCATACCCCAATGTAAACACTAACAACGACAGGAACTATACCACCGATAAGCCTCCGAGAAACGGAGCTTCCCAAACGCTGAATCGCGACTCCTAAGAGCGAGGATCAACATCGTGTACTCTACCGCAGATGAACGCACTTCGGGCGAGGTCGCATAACAGTACCAAGTATGTGAAACGAAAATATCAGAATGAAATCATAGTAGTCTATATAAAGCAGAGACATGTATGATAACCAAACTACGCTCAAAATAAATAGCGATGTGACTCACGCCTCAAAGTCATCACTCAAATACAACTATGGGTCTCACGCCCACAACATCAATCATGCCTGTGGAATACCTTCCTCACTGCCGGCAGTCTATGATATAAAAGCACCAAGGAATACACATGAACACCAGGTCCCACCTGTGTCATAAATAAACCATACGGGGTAAGTACGAAGGCATAGCCGACTACTAACACCCCCAGTACCAACAAGGTCATAAACTGTATCATGAGATCTGTCTAGACTGCCACATGATCAAAGCCGGTCACTCGCCTGCAGATCAAATGCTGCGCGTTTAGCCCGAACTTCCCGCAGCTCGATAGCCAACCTCATAGCCCGCATGAGGTATTCCCGCGTCGAGGGTAGCTACTCCCGCATCGCCCCGACTCGCACCGCATGGCCACATAGACCGCATGACCATAAAGGCCGCACACTAACCCGAACTCGTAGCTCGCATAGGTCCCCGAGACCCGCATGAGGTATTCTCGAATCATGGTTCCGCATCACCGAGTCTACCTCGTGACGGAGGCGTTAACCTCCGGATCATGTCAAGGTGAGTGGTACAATACCAACATATCGGTGATAGTTAAACAACTTAAGCGCAATCGAGAAACCCTTTACACTAACATCACAAGATACTAACACACGTAGCATCCTAGCATGTTTACTTATCAAATCAACAAGAAAGTATTACAAGGCTATCACAAACCAACACAATCAAGTTATACACACAAGGTACTTTCTACTATATGTCAACAAGTTCGGGTTTTTATCCCCAAAGTACTTCATACATTAACTCTTAAGAGATCTGCTTTCTTTCACAAAAGTAACACAATACCCGTAGTATAAAAATAGAGTGACTATCTTTTGAAGTAAATCAAATACTTCTCTTTGTAGAATCAAGTAACAACATTCTTTTCCAAACGTTCAAGTTTGCCTAATTTCAAATACTCAAGTTTCTCATTTTTCAAAAGGTTTTGTAGTTCATAGTTTTAATCCTTTAAAACAATTTGAGAAACATATGCCTTATGTGAGTAGGTTATTCTTGTTCATAACAATCTTATTACAAAGCCATGATCTAGGAAATGTAATATCATTTTGTCTCATCTTAGCTTCTATGCAGATGGAAGTTTCTCGGTTTTAATAATACCTTATTAGTCAAACCATTTCTTTATTAGCGTGCCGTGGTTTGTTCGATACTTATTCGATTTCAAATCAAGAAACATTATTGCTTTTAAAAACCAAGTACTCATTTCTCACGAATGAGGTTTCACACAAAATTCATATTAATTTAATTAAGTCAAGTCTCTTATCTTTTAAGATCAAGTCTCTTAACTTCTAAAATCAAGAAACCATTCCTTTTACTACTCTTAAGTCGTTATACCTAACTTCCCATAAAGCTAGTATAACTCTTAAGCTTTTAAAACCAAGTGTTACTCTTCTTCAAAAAGGTTACTTAATTCTTCCAAATACTTGATTCTTTTTATTCGAAGCTTAAGTCAAAAGACATTGCCGTAAAACTACGTTCGCTTAACACACGACGCTCACCGTACTATATATATTCTTTAAAATATCATGCTCAAGAGTATAGGAAGAATCACATACCTCGCGACGATTATCGACTATTAGCAAAACGCCCACGCTAAAACCCGCTAGCCTTGTCCACCTTTCAAGTAGTACATGCTACTCGCAGAACATTCAACCTATAAAGGTTATACATCTATCAATGTCTAGACTACTCGGTAGAATAAATCTAGATACAAGTTTCTAAGGAAAATCAAGCTCTTCTGTCACGAATTCGAACCTGGCCCGTGATCGTGCCTTACCCTGCACCCTAGTGATACAACATCGAGAAAAACCAATGAAATAAAAACTTAAACATACAATTTAGATATGGATCAAGATAAAGAAAATAGGCCAACCAAAACGGTTGCCTTTCAAAGATATATAAATATATCGACATTTGAACAAGCATAATCCTTACAACCCCGCCACAACAAAGGCTGCACCTCTAAGATTTTTACAACAACTATGACGGACAGGCCCCGCCATACCCTCGAATGTACAAGAACCTCATGCACTGTGTGGTAACATACCAAAGATAAGCCTCCAAGGAACGGAGCTTCCCAACACGCTGAAATGTGATCCTAAAAGCGGATCGATAGATGTACCTCACCGCGCAGATGAACGCACTTCGAAGGAGGTCGATAACAGTACTAAGTATGTGAAATCAGAATATCAGAAATGAAATCATAATAGTCTATATAAAGCGGAGACATGTATGATAACCAAACTACAAGATACACATATAATGCTTATATCAAGTCGTGACTCACGCCTCCAAATCATCACTCGTGCGGAATTCCTTCCTCACCGCAGCCTATGTTATAACAACACCAAGGAGTATACATGAACACTAGGTCCCACCGTGTCATAAAACCGTGACGGCAAGTATAACTACCGATCCGACCGCATCAATAATATCAGATAATCATATCACGGTCGACACGCGGCAAGTGCAATAGCCTCCACCGCTCTCCTCCCCGCGCCACGTAGCCGACGGGAAAGTGAATCGCCACGCACTGCATCACAACCGTAAGTCACGGCTCCATCCAAACACCGACTCGCGGTCGACACGCGGGCAAGTGCACTAGCCTCCACCACCTCCACCTGCGTCACGTAGCTGACGGGGCAAGTGAATCGGCTAAGCACCGGATCACAACCGTAAGTCACGATACTTCACGCGGTCGACACGCGGCAAGTGCAATAACCTATACCAGATCCACCGCCACGTAGCCGACGGGGCAAGTAAACAGCACGACTCTGGCCACAACCGTAAGTCACGATACTTCGCCATAAATAACCATACTGGTCACATGTCCACAGAATCCATCATCGGTGTAGACATGCCCATGTAACAATAATAATGGAAGCATACCCGTGGAATCTTCCACACGCCAAGACGCCCAAGTAAGTTCTCAACAAGTCAACCTACTCCATCGAGACGCAGAGTATAGAACACAATTCTTGCACAACAAAGGCTATCACAACAAGCATAGGCAAGTTACACAACAACAAGCATAGGCAAGTTACACAACAACAAGCATAGGCAAGTTACACAACAACAAGCATAGGCAAGTTATACACAACTCAAGGTACTTTCATTTTATATCAAGTCCGGGTTTTAACCCTAAAGTACTACGTACGTTCAATTTCCTTTTAAGAGATCCATTCCTTTTATAAAAGTCACCCGATACCCGTAGTATAAAAATAGAGTGACTTACATTTTTAAGTAAACCAAAACACTTCCCTTTGTAAAATCAAGCAACAACATTATTTTCCAAACGTTCAAGTTTGCCTAATTTCAAATGCTCAAGTTTCTCATTTTCGAAAAGGTTTCGTAGTTCATAGTTTTAATCCTTTAAAACATAATTCTCTTTTAAACAATTTGAGAAACATATGCCTTATATGTGAGTAGGTTATCTTGTTTATAATCAATCTTATTAAGCAGCCATGATCTAGGAAATGTAATATCATTTTGTCTCATCTTAGTTTCTATGCAGATGGAGGTTTCTACTGGTTTTAATAATACTTCATTATTCAATACATTTTTATTAACGCTGCAGTGGTTTGTCGATACTCAATCTGATTTCCGAAATCAGTAAAACATTATTCCTTTTTAAAAATCAAGTACTCATTACTCACGAATGAGGTTTTACACAAAATTCATTTAAGTCAAGTCTCTTATCTTTTAAGATCAAGTCTCTTAACTTCTAAAAATCAGTAAACCATTCTCTTTATCTCTCTTAAGACGTTATACCTAACTTCCCATAAAGCTAGTATAACTCTTATGTTTTCAAAACCAAGTTTTACTCTTCTTTCAAAAAGGTTTCTTAATTCTTTTGAAATACTTCAAGATTCTTATTATTCAGGCTTAAGTCAAAAGACATTGCCGTACAACAACGTTCAGTCAACACACGTACGTCTACCGTACTATATATATATATATATCTTTAAAATATCATGCTCAAGAGTATAGGAAGAATCACATACCTCGCGACAATTATCGACTATAAGCAAAACGCTCCACGGTTATAACCCGGCTAGCCTTGTCCACCTTCCAAGTAGCACATGCTACTCGCAGAACATTAAACCAATAAAGGTTATCAGTCTACTGTAAATACAGTCCTATGTAAGTACAGTTTAATCTTCTACTTTAGTATTCTTCTGATGCGATTTCAGTTCAAGTCTTTACTGTAATATCCTTCTATTACAGTTCAAATCTCCTATATGAATCTTATATTCATTTCTATACAACTACAGTATGTAATTCCCAATTACAATAGAAGGACAGTAGTATTTACCTCGATGAGCCCAAAAATTATCCAAGTTTAACGTCGATCCTGAGCAACGTTTAGCTCCTACTCCGAGTGCTCCAATCCGCTCCAAACAACCCTTAGAAGTTCTACGCAACTTCTACTTAACACTTCAACCGACTATGAAGGTTTTCCTTAGGGTTTCGTTTAGTGGCTAAAGGAAGTATAATAGTATTTTCCGGGCTTTTCGTATAGAGGTAACCTTGGGAATACTACAAGGTATTTGGGCTAGATATTTTGGCATTATAACAATACTTGGAGAGTATTTCCATACCACAAAGGGGGGGTATTATACGAAACAACTAGGCAAAGGGGTTTGCCTCGCCAGGCTCACAAGGGGGAGGGGTTTCGGCCAAGGTCTCTCCAAGGGTTGGACGAGAACCTTTCTAAGAGGGGGGGGAAGGATTTTAACACTTAGAACAATTTTGGATGAAGAAGTTCATCAACTAAGGGGGGTATTTATAGGTCAAGAAATGGCCAACCAATGGCCAAGATGAAGCCAAGTGCAAGGCAAGTGTAGGACTAGGATTTGACCATGTGTACCTTATCCATCTACCACACCAACTTGCACAAAATATCCTACCAACTACAAGCCCCAATTCGTCCACTAGCCGCCCCAAATGACGCCCAATATGAGGGTGACACATGTCACCCTCCCGTTGGTCCAAAATGTTTCATCTCTCGGAAAAATCCGCAAAAATTATAAATGACATAGCCGTATTTTTCCCTTCGCAAGTTTAGTAAAACGTTTCGTTTAAAAACGACTTAATCGTGTTGTGCACAAAAGTTTTCTACCTAGCCTACTTTTAAGGCTCAACTTTTCTACGTACGTCCTCACGTACATACTCTGAAAATACGGGGTATAACATTCTCCCCTCCTTAGAAACATTCGTCCCGAATGTTCCTTCTCAAGACGGATAACGATAAAGTTCCTCTAACAAGTTGTCAACGCCACACCTGGCCACGAAATAACACACGTCCTCTTCCTTCCTTACTCGTCGTGCCCTTCTCGAACACTTGAACTCTTCTAGTATACGTACCACACTTCAGTCATCACTTCAGTTTCCAAAACTTTGGAGTCACCACCTCCAAACTTGGTCATCTTACTAGCCTCAATCTTCCTTAAGGCCATTCCCGGCCTTTACGATCCGCTTCTGGTCGAACATACCCACGAACTCATACGATGGTCATCTAAACTTGGGCCTAGCACCCTCGTGACCCTACCACCTGGCGGGACCATCCAGAGCGACTTACCGAACAGCCACAAAGTTGGCCCGCAATATGGCCCCAACCCGACCCACTTAACGCATCAAGCTCTTGTCTCCCGATCCGGAACAATCTTACCTATACAGGTCATGAAAGCTACCACTTCCATTTTACACCACCCAAGGAATTTTCCCACAATCACTCCACGTATACTTATACATTCTGACAAAGATCACCCGCAAAATCTTGTACTCAAGACGGCCTTACATCTAAGGTCTCAACTGTAATATTCTAAGGTTCATCATTTTCTCACCCCCAGGCTTACCCTTTTTCACTAACCAGGTTTCTAAATCACATTTTAGCACAACGCTATCCGAACATAACACTTAACACATTATCATAACATCAATACATACAAAACTCTAGAGGGTTAAGGATATACCTGAAAATAGGCGGTTCAAAGGACCGCTAAAACTGGGAACCTCCACCGCGACCTCTACCGTGGCCTGCCGGTGTATGAACATCCTGCCTAGCTATGGAAGGTGAGGAACCCGCAACTGATCTAGTAGTTCAGGTGCTATCCCACCAGCTACCCGTGGTGGACAGCCTCACAAATGGCCCCCGCCGCAAGTATAGCAATCTCCCAAACCAAGACGACATTCCTCTACGGGCTTTACCACAACGGCCACACCGAGATACGGTGGCCTCATCCGCGAGCACTTCTACTCCCCGAAAATCAAACACAGGAGCCCCGACCGCTTCCCGAATATTCCAAACGCCCCGACGACGGTGGGGACCACTTGCATCGCGGAGGCGCATAATCGCTCGCCACGGCGGTCCGCCTCGAAAGTCACCAAAGGACCCCGCTGCTCGCCTCTTCGCCGATTCGTCATTCCGCCGATTTCTCGCTCTCACATCCGCGCATAAGCTCGCACGCGGCAATGTCCATGCCTACCAAGAGCTACACCAACAACTCGCTAGGTAATCATCGAGCCTCAGAACATATCGGTGCACTCGATCCTCCATACTAGCTACTAACGCGGACGCACGCCAATGAGTCGAACTCCACATTGTACTCCCGAACCGCACGCCTGCTTCGCCGCAACACCAAAAATCGTTTACCCGAGCCCTCCTCATCCGCGAGGCAAGAAATGTGCAAGAAATGCCCCGAGAACTCGTCCCATATAGCCGGAAGTGCATTCTCTCCCGACAGCCTCCCACGAATCAAACCGGGCCGATCACGGTATCACGCACCGATGCGAACCTAGACCACCGACTCGGTCTCCGATGCCTTGATCACTCTCATGATCCGTCAGAATCGCTTGGATGAACTCGCGCGATCATCCTCGTGCCTGACCCATAAAACTCGCGCCTACAACTCAAAAATCCCGTAGCCTCAAACTATCTCGATCTAGGTGAACCATCGGTGCATCGGAACCTGCCGCGGCCCACTTATCCTCAAGTCCGCCACAACCTCGCCATTAATCGCCTACTACTTGTAACCCATCTCTTCGCCTGCATCGTGGGATGGAGGCTCGTGTACCGTGGTCTCGTAGAGACCGCCGCCGCTTCTACTCACGCCTCCTTCACGCCGCTTCTTGCCCTTCGGGTTGCCTTACGCGGAGGCATAATCGTAAAGGAAAGAAATACGCTGAGGGTCCAACTTATCACACGCCTCTAAGGCACGATCTCGTAATGAGAAGGCGGAAACTAATCCTAAATGTCTCAGACCTCACGATTATAGATGTGGTGCACAACACATCGATAATCAAGACTCTACCGCACACGGCCTCAGACACTTTCCGAGGACAACCCGGCTCGATACCACTTTTGTCACGACCAACCCGCCCGTGGATCGTGCCTTACCCCGCACCCTAGTGATACAACATCGAGAAAAACCAATGAAATAAAAACTTAAACATACAATTTAGATATGGATCAAGATAAAGAAAATAGGTCAACCAAAACGGCCTTTTCAAAGATATATAAATATATCAACATTTGAACAAGCATAATCCTTACAACCCCGCCCACAACAAAGGCATGCACTTAAGATTTTTACAACAACTATGACGGACGTGGCCCCGCCATACCCCCGAATGTACAAGAACCTGCTGCACTGTGGTAACATACCAAAAGATAAGCCTCCGAAGGAACGGAGCTTCCCAACACGCTCAAATGTGATCCTAAAAGCGGGGATCGACAACCGATGTACCTCTACCTGCGGCATGAACGCAGCCCCCCGAAGGAGGTCAGTACAACAGGTACCAAGTATGAGAAATCAGAAATCAGAATGAAATCATAATAGTCTATATAAAGCGTGAGACATGTATGATAACCAAACTACAGACACATATAATAAGCTTATATCAAGTCGTGGCCTCACGCCTCCAAATCATCACTGCGTGCGTGGAATACCTTCCTCACCGCAGCCTATGATATAAAAGCACCAAGGAATACACATGAACACGTGTCCCACTGTGTCATAAATAAACCGTGACGGGTAAGTACGAAGGCATAGCCGACTACTAACACCCCGCACTAACAAGGTCATAAATCAGATTATGAGATCTGCTCTGCATCACATGATCAAAGCCGGTCACTCGCCGCAGATCAAATGCGCGCTGCCTAGCCCCGAACTTCCCGTAGTTCCGCATAAAGGCCAACCTCATAGCCCGCATGAGGTATTCCCCGCATCGAGGGTAGCTACTCCCGCATCGCCCCGACTCGCATCCGCATGGCCACATAGACCGCATGACCATAAAGGCCGCGACACTAACCTGAACTCTCGTAGCTCCGCATAGTCCCCGGACCCGCATGAGGTATTCTCGAATCATGGTTCCGCATCACCGAGTCTACCTCGTGACGGAGGGCGCCTTAACCTCCGGATCATTTCAAGGTGAGTGGTACAATACCAACATATCTGCTGATATATAAACCACTTAAGAGCAATCGAGGGGAAACCCTTTACACAAACATCACAAGATACTAACACACGTGGATCCTAGCATGTTTACTTATCAAATCAACAAGAAAGTATTACAAGGCTATCACAAACCAACACAATCAAGTTATACACACAAGGTACTTTCTACTATATGTCAACAAGTTCGGTTTTTATCCCCAAAGTACTTCATACATTAACTCTTTAAGAGATCTGCTTTTCACAAAAGTCACACAATACCCGTAGTATAAAAATAGAGTGACTATCTTTTGAAGTAAATCAAATACTTCTCTTTGTAGAATCAAGTAACAACATTCTTTTCCAAACGTTCAAGTTTGCCTAATTTCAAATACTCAAGTTTCTCATTTTTCGAAAGGTTTTGTAGTTCATAGTTTTAATCCTTTAAAACAATTTGAGAAACATATGTCTTATGTGTGAGTAGGTTATTCTTGTTCATAACAATCTTATTACAGCAGCCATGATCTAGGAAATGTAATATCATTTTGTCTCATCTTAGCTTCTATGCAGATGGAAGTTTCTACTGGTTTTAATAATACCTTATTAGTCAAACCATTTCCCTTTATTAGCGCTGCTGTGGTTTGTTCGATACTTATTCTGATTTCCGAAATCAGTAAAACATTATTGCTTTTAAAAACCAAGTACTCATTTCTCACGAATGAGGTTTCACACAAAATTCATATTAATTTAATTAAGTCAAGTCTCTTATCTTTTAAGATCAAGTCTCTTAACTTCTAAAATCAGTAAACCATTCCTTTTACTACTCTTAAGTCGTTATACCTAACTTCCCATAAAGCTAGTATAACTCTTAAGCTTTTTAAAACCAAGTGTTACTCTTCTTTCAAAAAGGTTACTTAATTCTTCTGAAATACTTCAGATTCTTTTTATTCAGGCTTAAGTCAAAAGACATTGCCGTAAAACTACGTTCAGTTAACACACGTACGTCTACCGTACTATATATATTCTTTAAAATATCATGCTCAAGAGTATAGGAAGAATCACATACCTCGACGATTATCGACTATTAGCAAAACGCTCCACGGCTAAAACCCGCTAGCCTTGTCCACCTTTCAAGTAGTACACGCTACTCAGTAACATTCAACCTATAAAGGTTATACTATCAATGTCTAGACTACTCGGAGAATAAATCTAGATACAAGTTTCTAAGGAAAATTGGCATTCTTCCACACGAATTCAACCTGCCCGTGATCGTGCCTTACCCCTGCACCCTAGTGATACAACATCGAGAAAACCAATGAAATAAAAACTTAAACATACAATTTAGATATGGATCAAGATAAAGAAAATAGGCCAACCAAAACGGTTGCCTTTCAAAGATATATAAATATATCGACATTTGAAGCTATAATCCTTACAACCCCGCCCACAAAGCTGCACCTCTAAGATTTTTACAACAACTATGACGGACAGTGGCCCGCCATACCCCGAATGTACAAGAACCTACTGCACTCGTGGTAACATACCAAAGATAAGCCTCCAAGGAACGGAGCTTCCCAACACGCTGAAATGTGATCCTAAAAGCGGGATCGATACCGATGTACTTCACCGCAGATTTAACGCACTTCAAGGAGGTCGATAACAGTACTAAGTATGTGAAATCAGAATATCAGAATGAAATCATAATAGTCTATATAAAGCAGAGACATGTATGATAACCAAACTACAAGACACACATATAACGCTTATATCAAGTCGTGACTCACGCCTCCAAATCATCACTGTGCGGTGGAATTCTTCCTCACCACTGGCGATCTATGTTATAACAACACCAAGGAGTATACATGAACACTAGGTCCCACCTGTGTCATAACTACCAGATCCGACCGTACCAATAATACTGTACAATCATATCATGAAGCTGACACGTGGCAAGTGCAATAGCCTCCACCAGCAGGACCGCGCCAATGCCGACGGGGCAAGTGAATCGCCACGCACTGCATCACAACCGTAAGTCACGGCTCCATCCAAACACCGACTCGCTGCCGACACGGCAAGTGCACTAGCCTCCACCGCCTCCTCGCGCCACGTAGCCGACGGGGCAAGTGAATCGGCTAAGCACCGTGATCACAACCGTAAGTCACGATACTTCACGCGGTCGACACGTGGCAAGTGCAATAACCTATACCAGATCCACCGCGCCACGAATCGACGGGGCAAGTAAACAGCACGCACTCCTGGCCACAACCGTAAGTCACGATATTTCGCCATAAATAACCATAATGGTCACATGTCCACGTAATCCATCATCGGTGTAGACATGCCCATGTAACAATAATAATGGAAGCATACCCGGAATCTTCCACACGCCAGTACGTCCAAGTAAGTTCTCAACAAGTCAACCGGCCCTCCATCGAGAGACGCGGTAGTATAGGAACACAATTCTTGCACAACAAAGGCTATCACAACAAGCATAGGCAAGTTACACAACAACAAGCATAGGCAAGTTACACAACAACAAGCATAGACAAGTTACACAACAACAAGCATAGGCAAGTTATACACAACTCAAGGTACTTTCATTTTATATCAAGTCCGGGTTTTAACCCTAAAGTACTACGTACGTTCAATTTCCTTTTAAGAGATCCATTCCTTTTATAAAAGTCACCCGATACCCGTAGTATAAAAATAGAGTGACTTACATTTTTAAGTAAACCAAAACACTTCCCTTTGTAAAATCAAGCAACAACATTATTTTCCAAACGTTCAAGTTTGCCTAATTTCAAATGCTCAAGTTTCTCATTTTCGAAAAGGTTTCGTAGTTCATAGTTTTAATCCTTTAAAACATAATTCTCTTTTAAACAATTTGAGAAACATATGCCTTATATGTGAGTAGGTTATCTTGTTTATAATCAATCTTATTAAGCAGCCATGATCTAGGAAATGTAATATCATTTTGTCTCATCTTAGTTTCTATGCAGATGGAGGTTTCTACTGGTTTTAATAATACTTCATTATTCAATACATTTTTATTAACGCTGCAGTGGTTTGTCGATACTGTTTGTGATTTCTGAAATCAGTAAAACATTATTCCTTTTTAAAAATCAAGTACTCATTACTCACGAATGAGGTTTTACACAAAATTCATTTAAGTCAAGTCTCTTATCTTTTAAGATCAAGTCTCTTAACTTCTAAAAATCAAGAACCATTCTCTTTATCTTCTTAAGACGTTATACCTAACTTACCATAAAGCTAGTATAACTCTTATGTTTTCAAAACCAAGTTTTACTCTTCTTTCAAAAAGGTTTCTTAATTCTTTTGAAATACTTCAAGATTCTTATTATTCAGGCTTAAGTCAAAAGACATTGCCGTACAACCACGCTCACCAACACGTACGCTCACCGCATCTATATATATATATATATCTTTAAAATATCATGCTCAAGAGTATAGGAAGAATCACATACCGCGACGATTATCGACTATAAGCAAAACGCCCACTCGCTATAACCCGCTAGCCTTGTCCACCTTCCAAGTAGCACATGCTACTCGCAGAACATTAAACCAATAAAGGTTATCAGTCTACTGTAAATACAGTCCTATGTAAGTACAGTTTAATCTTCTACTTTAGTATTCTTCTGATGCGATTTCAGTTCAAGTCTTTATCAGAATATCCTTCTATTACGCTCAAATCTCTTCTATGAATCTTATATTCATTTCTATACAACTACAAGATGTAATTCCCAATTACAATAAGGACAAGAATATTTACCTCGATGAGCCCAAAAATTATCCAAGTTTAACGTCGATCCTGAGCAACGTTTAGCTCCTACTCCGAGTGCTCCAATCCGCTCCAAACAACCCTTAGAAGTTCTACGCAACTTCTACTTAACACTTCAACCGACTATGAAGGTTTTCCTTGGTTTCGTTTAGTGGCTAAAGGAAGTATAATAGTATTTTCCGCTTTTCAGATAGAGGTAACCTTGGGAATACTACAAGGTATTTGGGCTAGAGTATTTTGGCATTATAACAATACTTGGAGAGTATTTCCATACCACAAAGGGGGGGTATTATACGAAACAACTAGGCAAAGGGGGGGGGGGGTTTGCCTCGGCTAGGGCTCACAAGGGGGAGGGGTTTTGGCCAAGGTCTCTCCAAGGGTTGGACGAGAACCTTTCTAAGAGGGGGGGGGGGGTGGGGGGGGAAGGATTTTAACACTTAGAACAATTTTGGATGAAGAAGTTCATCAACTAAGGGGGGTATTTATAGGTCAAGAAATGGCCAACCAATGGCCAAGATGAAGCCAAAGTGCAAGGCAAGTGTAGGGCTAGGATTTGACCATGTGTACCTTATCCATCTACCACACCAACTTGCACAAAATATTCCTACCAACTACAAGCCCCAATTCGTCCACTAGCCGCCCCAAATGACGCCCAATATGAGGGTGACACATGTCACCCTCCCGTTGGTCCAAAATGTTTCATCTCTCGGGAAAATCCGCAAAAATTATAAATGACATAGCCGTATTTTTCCCTTCGCAAGTTTAGTAAAACGTTTCGTCGAAAAACGACTCTAATCGGGTGTTGTGCACAAAAGTTTTCGGCCCTAGCCTACTTTTAAGGCTCAACTTTTCTACGTACGTCCTCACGTACATACTCTGAAAATACGGGGTATAACATTCTCCCCTCCTTAGAAACATTCGTCCCGAATGTTCCTTCTCAAGACGGATAATGATAAAGTTCCTCTAACAAGTTGTCAACGCCACACCTGGCCACGAAATAACACACGTTCTCTTCCTTCCTTACTCCTCGTGCCCTTCTCGAACACTTGAACTCTTCTAGTATACGTACCACACTTCAGTCATCGCTTCAGTTTCCAAAACTTTGGAGTCACCACCTCCAAACTTGGTCATCCTACTAGCCTCAATCTTCCTTAAGGCCATTCCCGACCTTCACGATCTGCTTCTGGTCGAACATACCCACGAACTCATACGATGGTCATCTAAACTTGGGCCTAGCACCCTCGTGACCCTACCACCTGGCGGGACCATCCAGAGCTGACCCTACCTCGAAACAGGCCACAGGTTGGCCCGCAATATGGCCCCAACCCGACCCACTTAACGCATCAAGCTCTTGTCTCCCGATCCGGAACAATCTTACCTATACAGGTCATGAAAGCTACCACTTCCATTTTACACCACCCAAGGAATTTTCCCACAATCACTCCACGTATACTTATACATTCTGACAAAGATCACCCGCAAAATCTTGTACTCAAGACGGCCTTACATCTAAGGTCTCAACTGTAATATTCTAAGGTTCATCATTTTCTCACCCCCAGGCTTACCCTTTTTCACTAACCAGGTTTCTAAATCACATTTTAGCACAACGCTATCCGAACATAACACTTAACACATTATCATAACATCAATACATACAAAACTCTAGAGGGTTAAGGATATACCTGAAAATAGGCGGTTCAAAGGACCGCTAAAACTGGGAACCTCCACCGCGACCTCTACCGTGGCCTGCCGGTGTATGAACATCCTGCCTAGCTATGGAAGGTGAGGAACCCGCAACTGATCTAGTAGTCTGTGCTATCCCACCAGTGCTACCCGTGGTCGGACAGTCTCCCGTCAAATGGCCCTGTCGGCCGCAAGTATAGCAATCTCCCAAACCAGTACGACATTCCCCTCTATGGGCTTTACCACAACGGTCACACTGAGATACGGGTGGCCTCATCCGGCGAGCACTTCTACCCTCGAAAATTCAAACTGGGAGCCCCGACCGCCTCACGAATATTCCAAACGCCCCGACGACGGTGGGGACCACTTGCATCGGGCGAGGCGCATAATCGCTCGCCGCCACGAGGCGGTCCACCTCGAAAGTCACCAAAGGACCTGCTCGCCTCTTCACGATCTCGTCATTCCGATTTCTCGCCTCACATCCAAGTGCATAAGCTCGCACGCGGCAATGTCCATGCCCACCAAGAGCTACACCCGAACAACTCGCTAGGTAATCATCGAGCCTCAGAACATATCCGTGCACTCGATACTCCATACTAGCTACTAACGCGGACGCATCGCCAATGAGTCGAACTCACATTGTACTCCCAACCGCACGCCTGCTCGCCGAACACCAAAACTGTTTACCGAGCCCTCTCATCCGCGAGGCAAGAAATGTGCAAGAAATGCCCCGAGAACTCGCCCCATATACCGGAAGTGCATTCTCTCCCGACAGCTCCCACGATCAAACCCGATCATGCGGTATCACGCACCGATGCGAACCTAGACCACCGACTCGGTCTCCGATGCCTTGATCACTCACGATCCAGAATCGCTTCGGATTAACTCCTGTGGATCATCCTCAGGCCTCGACCCATAAAACTCTGGCGGCCTACAACTCAAAAAAATCCCGTAGCCTCAAACTATCTGATCTAGGGTGAACCACTGGTGCCATCGAACCGCTGCGCCCACTTATCCTCAAGTCCGCCACAACCCTGGCCATTAACTGGGCCCACTACTTGTAACCCATCTCTTCGCCTGCATCGTGGACCTGAGGCTCGTGTATCGTGGTCTCGTAGAGATCGCCGCCGCTTTACTCACGCCTCCTTCACGCTTTGCCCTTCCGGGCCCGGGTTTTACGCGAGGCATAATCGTAAAGGAAAGAAATACGCCGAGGGTCCAACTTATCACACAACTCTAAGGCACGATCTCGTAATGAGAAGAAGCGGAAACCAATCCTAAATGTCCGCAGCCTCCGACATAGATGTGGTGCACAACACATCGATAATTAAGACTCTACTAGACACGGTCTGTAGACACTTTCCGAGGACAACTCGCTCGATACCACTTTTGTCACGACCAACCTGCCCGTGGATCGTGCCTTACCCCGGCACCCTAGTGATACAACATCGTAAAAACCAAATAAATAAAAACTTAAACATACAATTTAGATATGGATCAAGATAAAGAAAATAGGCCAACCAAAACGGTTGCCTTTTCAAAGATATATAAATATATCAACATTTGAACAAGCCATAATCCTTACAACCCCGCCTACAACAAAGCATGCACTCTAAGATTTTTACAACAACTATGACGGACAGTGGCCCCGCCATACCCCGAATGTACAAGAACCTACTGCACTGTGGTAACATACCAAAGATAAGCCTCCAAGGAACGGAGCTTCCCAACACGCCAAATGTGATCCTAAAATGGATCGACAACCGATGTACTTACCTCGCAGATGAACGCACTTCCAAGGAGGTCAAGATAACAGTACCAAATATGTGAAATCAGAATATCAGAAATGAAATCATAATAGTCTATATAAAGCAGAGACATGTATGATAACCAAACTACAAGACACACATATAATGATTATATCAAGTCGTGACTCACGCCTCCAAATCATCACTCGTGCGTGGAATTCCTTCCTCACCGGCAGCCTATGTTATAACAACACCAAGGAGTATACATGAACACCGTGTCCCACCGTGTCATAAAACCGTGACGGGCAAGTATAACTACCAGATCCGACCGCACTCAATAATCGCATAATCATATCATAAAGCCGACACGCGGCAAGCAATAGCCTTCACCAGCCTCCTCGCGCCAATGAGCCGACGGGGCAAGTGAATTGGCTACGCACCGCATCACAACCGTAAGTCACGGCTTCATCCAAACACCGACTCTGGCCGACACGCGGCAAGTGCACTAGCCTCCACCAGCCTCCTCCCGCGCCACGAGTAGGCGGGGCAAATGAATCGCTAAGCACCGGATCACAACCGTAAGTCACGATACTTCGCCGCGGGCCGACACGTGGAAAGTGCAATAACCTATACCAGATCCACCGCGCCACGAGGCGACGGGGCAAGTAAACAGGCTACGCACCCGGTCACAACCGTAAGTCACGATACTTCGCCATAAATAACCATAATGGTCACATGTCCACAGAATCCATCATCGGTGTAGACATGCCCATATAACAATAATAATGGAAGCATACCCGTGGAATCTTCCACACCGCCAAGACGCCCAAGTAAGTTCTCAACAAGTCAACCGGCCCTCCATCGAGAGACGCGGTAGTATAGGAACACAATTCTTGCACAACAAAGGCTATCACAACAAGCATAGGCAAGTTACACAACAACAAGCATAGGCAAGTTACACAACAACAAGCATAGGCAAGTTATACACAACTCAAGGTACTTTCATTTTATATCAAGTCCGGTTTTAACTAAAGTACTACGACGCTCAATTTCCTTTAAGAGATCCATTCCTTTTATAAAAGTCACCCGATACCCGTAGTATAAAAATAGAGTGACTTACATTTTTAAGTAAACCAAAACACTTCCCTTTGTAAAATCAAGCAACAACATTATTTTCCAAACGTTCAAGTTTGCCTAATTTCAAATGCTCAAGTTTCTCATTTTCGAAAAGGTTTCGTAGTTCATAGTTTTAATCCTTTAAAACATAATTCTCTTTTAAATCGCCACGACTGCCTGGTTCGTGGATCGTGCCTTACCCGCACCCAAGTAGTCATACATCGAGTAATCACGAACATAAGACAAGACAAGAAACATTATAAAAATAAAACAGCTTATCTCAAGAAAAGTCGCCTTTCGGCATATATATATAACCCAAGTTTCAGCTACATCCCAACTGCATAATAGGACTACGCACTTAAAGAAGTAAACCACTATGGCGGGACAGGGCCCCGCCATACCCTGAATGTACCAAAAACTATCTACAATACAGAGAGATCATACCCAAAAGTAGAGCCTCCAGAGAAGATGGAGCTCCTGACACCAAAGCAAAGATCCTAAGGATGTGGATCTAGCACCTGCCGCCCTTACTCGCGCATGAACGCAGCTTCGGGCGAGGTCGACAACAGTACCAAGTATGTGAAATCAGAAAGTACTTAAATGAAATCAAGTATTTAAAACCATTTGCAAATCAGTTCAATTGCACATAGTGCCATATCACAAACAAGAACAATAATAGGTAAATCAGCATGTGTCCGTTTCTAGGCCGCGAATGATCGGGCAAGGCTGCGCCCATAGTATCATTATGCATGCCTAATCTCGACTCCCGCACCAGTATAGTCACACACGCACTGCATTTAGGTATTCTCGTGACGGGGTAGCTAACCCCTGCACTACCGACTCCCGCACCGCATAGTCTCATAGACCGCATAGTCACATTGCATCGCATAGGCATCCCCGTGACGCTAAAACACCCGAATGATCAATCTCGAACTCCCAGCCTCCGCGTAGTCACATGCATCGTGATAGCCGATAGACCCGCATCAAGCGTGGCAAGCCCTGGTATAATAAGTCAAGGGGTAGGTGATATAATAACAAGACAATGCACTTACCGCTTAGCAACGTAAGCACGCAAGAATGACCCTTTCACAAGATTATAAGACACTAACACAGTAGCATCATAATATGTCTACTTATCAAACAATCTTATTATACTTAATGTAAATCAATACAAGGCTTTTATAAACAAACAAGTAAATAGCCTTTTATCTTTCTTAAGTTGTTATACCTAACTTCCCATAAAGCTAGTATAACTCTTAAGCTTTTGTTTTAAAACCGATATTTCTCTTCCATAAAAATGATTCAAGATTCTTTCAAGTGCATCGTGATTCTTATTATTCGTGCTTAAGTCAAAAGACATTGCCGTAGTTGTTATTCGTGCTTAAGTCAAAAGACATTGTCGTGATTATTATTCGCTTAACACATGACGCTCACCGCACTATATATATCTTAAAATATCATGCTTAAGAGTATAGGAAGAATCACATACCTTCTCGAAAACCTCCCGCCAAGTCGAATATGTCGCGCAGAGAATCACTTATAATACCAACACGCCTATCAACGCCTAGACTGCATCAGAAATGATTCTAAGTAGAGGGTTCTCTATTCTATGGAAATTTGGGCAGACTTCCTACCCTAAGTTATACAATCATCGTAAAAACAAATTTCATGTGAGTACAGTTCAATTATTCTTCTTTTATACTCTTTTAAGGTGATAACAGTTCAATTTTATTCTGTAATATCCTTCTAAGTATTTATACTTATTCCTATACTTCTACAATATGTATTCTCTAATTACAAAAGAAGGATAAGTTTATTTACCTCGATAAGCCCAAAAATTATCCAAGTTAAACGTCGCTCCTGAGCAAGGTTTAGCTCCTAATTTGTACGCTCCGATAGCTCCAAGACAGATAACGATAAGGTTCTTCATAACTTAAACAGTTTGCAAATGCCACACACGACCACAAAACAACACTTAGGCATAAACGATAATGAAAATTTACAAGTAGGAAAGTGAATTACCTGAAGGTGTGGGGAATAGGTGAGGATACTTCTGCCTCATGTCCTCCTCAGCTTCCCACGTCATCTCCTCCCTGAGCTCGTTCCGCCACAAGACTTTGACGGAAGCCACGTCCTTCGTCCGCAGACGCCTAACCTGACGATCGATTATCGCTATGGGAATCTCCTCATACGATAATCCCTCACACCGACATCGCCAATCGGTGTACCTTAGATGGATCCCCGACACATCTCCTCAAAGATAGAAACATGGAACACCGGATGCATCGCTTCCAGATCGGACGACAGATTCCAACTCGTAGGCAACCTTGCCTACCTCGCGACTATCTCGACACGCCCAATGTACCTGGTTGAGTTTCTTTCTTCCCGAATCTCATCACACCCTTCATGGGCGACACCTTCAGAAAACCCAATCATCAACCTCGAACTCCGGATGCCGACGACGGTGATTCGCATATGACTTATGTCGACTTCGAAGTGCCAAGAATCGCCTCTGGATAAGCTTCACCTTATCCATCGCCGCTGCACCAACCGTCCCACTAATCGTACTCGCCAACATCAAACCAGCCTTATCGGCGATCCGCACTTCCTCCCATACAAGGCCTCATAAGGCGCCATCCGAATACCGAGTGGTAGCTATTATTATACGCAAACTCAACTAGAGGCAAATGATCCTCCCACTACCATCGGAGTCAATAACACAGCTCGCAGATATCCTCGCAGTCCGGATAGTGCGCTCGCTCGCCCGCTCGCTCGGATGGAATGCGCATTTCAGCTCACCGTGTCCCTAAACCCTTCTCGAAAGACCTCCGGAAGTTAGTCAGAACCGCTCTGCATCGATATGATCGAAATAGGGACTCCATGCACCGACGATCTCTGATGTAAAGTCCGCATAATCCTCACCGAAAAGTCGCCCGACGGAAGAAAGTGGGCTGATTTCGCCACCGTCGACGATAACCCATATAGAATCATGCCTCCTCCGAGTGCGAGGTAATCCCGTGATGAAGTCCATGTTGATCACCTCCCACTTCCGTGTCGATCTCTATCGTCAGAACATACCACCGTGCCTCCGTGCTCTACCTTCACCGCCGACAACACGCACCGAGCTACGAACTCGCAACGCCCTCTTCAAGTCATCCCACCAATACACAAATCTAAGGCGTCGAGTACATCTTGGTCAACCACCGATGGATAGAGTAACGCGCGCCGCGGTGCTTCCCAAGAACTCCGCCAAGTCCTCAAACATCCGAACGCATAACTCGCCTCAAACCTTAGCACCCCATCAGGTGCTACCTCAAAAGGACCCTTCCCCTCACGACGAGCCGTGTCACGATAACGCGTCGAATCGATCTCGAATCGGCCTCTTCACCTCCTCGACGATGGAAGACTCGGCAACCTCACGAACTCGAACTCTACTGCTATCAGAATCAATCAAACGGACACCAAGGCTCGCTAACTGATGCAAATCACGAACCATGTCCCTCCTCTCTAGCTGCACATCTGATAGGCTCCCCATCGACCTACGACTAAGAGCATCTGCCACAACATTGGCTTTCCCCGGGTGGTACAGGATATCAACATCGTAATCCTTAAGCAACTCTAACCACCGCCTCTCGCCGTAAGTTCACTCCTCCGTGAAGATATACCGAGGCTCTTGTGGTCTGTATAAATATCCACATGAACCCCATACAAATAGTGCCTCCAGATCTTCAAGGCGTGAATCACCGCTGCCAACTCCAAATCGTGGGTGGGGTAGTTCCTCTCGTGTTTCTTCAGCTGTCGGGATGCATACGCTATAACCTTGCCCTGCTGCATCAACACACATCCCAACCCGATGCCTGACGCATCACAATACACGACATAACCGTCTGGACCCTCTGGAAGAGTAAGAACGGGGCTGCCGCCTCTCATTCAAGAATCGAAACCCCGCCACAAGCATCACCATCAAACTTAGCCGCTTCGAGTCACCTAGTCAATGGTGCGAGATAAAAGCAAACCTCTTCACGAACCGATAATAACTCGCAAGGCCCGTAAAATCGCGAACCTCGCCGGAGTAGTAGTTCAGGCCAAGTCCTCGATCGCCGATCTTGGCCGATCCACTGAATGCCATCACCCGACAATATGCCCAAGAAAAGCCACCGGGTTAACCAAAACTCACATTTGGAAAACTGGCGCGATAATCGCTGGTCTGGAGAATCACAAGACAGCCTCAAATGCTCCGCATGCTTCCCGCTCGAGCGAATAAACCAAGATATCATCGATGAACACTATCACAAACGTGTCCAAAAATGGTTTGAACACTCGCTCATCAAATCCATGAATACCACGAGCGTTGGTCAAACCGAACGACATAACCCTAAACTCGTAGTGCCCGTACCGGGTCCGGAATGCAGTCCTAGGGATGTCCGACTCTCTGACTCGCACCTGATGATAGCCCGACCGTAGATCAATCTTGGAGAAACATCTCGCACTCGCAAATCGGTCGAACAAATCATCAATCTCGGGAATGGGTATCTCGTTTAATGGTCACCTTGTTCACCGTCAGATCAACACACATGCGCAGCTGGCCCCGCCCTTCTTCTTCACGAACAATACCAGCTTCCCTGCGAGAAACACTAGGTCCGATGAAGCCCTTCTCCAAAGAAATCTCTCACCGTCCTTCAACTCTCAACTCGGCAGTGCCATTCTCAGATGGCGGAATGGAAATAGCCGAGTGTCCGCAAAGACATCGATACAAAACTCAATCTCCTCTCGGGAGGATACCCGAGGTCGCCCGAAACACGCCCGGGAACTCTCGACTATCGAATCGATCAAAATCTGCATCGCAGCCTCGTGATCAAACACCCGAACGAGATGGTAGATGTACCCTTCTCGCACCATCTTCCTAGCCTTGAGGTAGGAAATAAACCTACCCTCGGCGATACCGGTGCTCCCACTCAACAACCGGCCTCAGAAACCGGAACTGCATTACTCTCTCCTCAGCTACATTGGCGTAGCAGAAGCTAGCCAATCCATGCCCATGATCACGCCGAAATCGGTCATGTCCAAATTATCAAGTCGGCTAGGTCCGACGATCAGATATGGTCACCGACAAGCCCTATATACCCGCCGAGCTACCACCGAATCACCCATGGCGTAGCTACCTCGAAAGCGGTCTATGGACTCGTGCTCTATCCCTATCCTACTAGCAATAAGGGAGATATATAGACAGAGTAGAACCCGGATCTATCAAGGCGCATACATCATAACCGAACCGATAAAGTACATGTGACGACATCGTGACGCCTCCGATCTGCCTACCGACAAGGCATAGATGCGGTTCGAGGACCGCTAGAATCGGGACCCGCGCCACGACTCTGCCGCGACTGGCCGCCCACGAGTACCTTGCCTTCGGGCGAGTAATCGCTGGGATGAAGAACCGAATCGACCGAGGTGACTTACCATCGGCCACGCTCGCCGGACACTCGCAAATGACCTCGCCGCCACAGTGTAGCAAGCTCCGAGTAGTACCGCAATCGCTGAATGGAACTCGCCACACGACACATCGAAGCGGACCTCGATCGGTTAGCACTTTGCTACCTTTGAAATCAAGTCCTCGGGCCTCGACCGCCCCGATCGCTCTGCCGCACCGAAACGATGTAGGAGTGCTCGAGCCGCCGTGGTGCAAATCCGACTTCACGATGCCGCCACCCTGAGGGCTACCAAAAGAACCGGCCGTCTTGGCCTTCTTCTGCTGCTGATATCGGTCTACCCGGCGGTCTCTACGCTCCTCGCATCCCAGTGTGTGAGCCTGCATACGTGTAATGTCCATGCCTGGCTGAAGAGACACACCCGCACAAGACTCGGCCATATAATCATCTAGCCCGGTGACGTAGCGGTACACGGTCCTCCATGATCGCATTAGCGCAGTGGACATATCGAGCCAAAGAATCGAACTCAACATTGTACTCACTAACGGCGCTTCTCTCGCTCAAAGAATAAGAATCTGCCCGCGTCTCCTCATCTGCGGAGGCAAGAAGTGCGTGAGGAAAGCCTCCGAAAACTCATCCCATACTGCTGGAGGTGCATGCTCTCCTCGGGAAAGCTCCCATGAATCAAACCAATCGACTGCGGTATCACGCAGCCGATGCAAACCAAAGGTCACGGACTCGGTCTCCGACGCCCTGATCACTCTCATAATCCTTCTCAGAATCGACGGATGAACTCCTCGCGATCATCCTTCCGCCTCGACCAGTAAAACTCGCGGGCTACAACTAAGGAAATCCCGTAGCCTCAAATCGCTCGCCTCGTGAACCACGGTACGATCGGGCCGAACTGAATCACAGATTCAAATTTATCCTCGTGTTCGCCACAATCCTAGCCAATAGTCAAGATCTCTTGTACCCTATCTCCTCCGCCCAGCCGCGGGACGAGGTACGGCAGTCCGTGGTCTCACTGGGCCGGCGGCGTCATGAAACTCGCCGTCTCGGGTATAGACTGGGCCTGAGCCCTCGTAACTCTCTGTGTCCGATCGCGCCTCCTCCGCTTTGCCTTCTGGGACCGGTTGCCTTACGCGAGGCATAATCGCATGTAAAAGGAATACGTTAGAGGGTCCAACTTATAACACGCCTCTAAGGCACGATCTCGAGTGAGAAGAATGGAAACCAATCCTAAATATCCTATAGCCTCTCGATTATTGGTGTGGTGCACAACACACCGATAATCAAGACTTACTAGATACGGCTCAGACACTTTCCGAGGATTAATCGCTATGATACCACTTTTGTCACGACTGCTCCGGGGCGTGGATCGTGCCTTACCCGCACCCAAGTAGTCATACATCGAGTAATCACGAACATAAGAAAAGACAAGAAACATTATATAAATAGAAACAGTTATCTGAAGAAAAGCGCCTTTCGGTATATATATAACCCAAGTTTCATAGCTACATCCCAACTGCATAATAGACTACTGCACTTAAAGAAGTAAACCACTATGGCGGACAGGCCCGCCATACCTGAATGTACCAAAACTATCTACAATACAGGAGATCATACCCAAAAGTAGAGCCTCCGAGAAGATGGAGCTCCCGACACCAAAGCAAAGATCCTAAGGATGTGGATCTAGCACTGCCGCTCTTACCGCGCATGAACGCGCCCCAAGGAGGTCGATAACAGTACCAAGTATGTGAAATCGTAAAGTACTTAAATGAAATCAAGTATTTAAAACCATTTGCAAATCGGTTCAATTGCACATAGTGCCATATCACAAACAAGAACAATAATAGGTAAATCAGCATGTGTCTTTCTAGGTCGCGAATGATCGGGAAGCGCTGCGCCATAGTATCATTATGCATGCCTAATCTCGACTCCCGCATCGCATAGGTCACACATGCACTGCATGAGGTATTCCTCGTGACGGTAGCTAACCCTGCACTACCGACTCGCACCGCATAGTCTCAATAGACCGCGTAGTCACATTGCATCGCATAGGCATCCCCGTGACGGCTAAAACACCGAATGATCAATCCTGAACCCCGCAGACTCCGCATAGTCACATAGATCGATAGCCGTATAGACCGCATCAAGGGTGGCAAGCCCTGTATAATAAGTCGGGGTAGGTGATATAATAACAAGATAAATGCACTTACCGCTTAGCAACGTAAGCACGCAAAGAATGACCCTTTCACAAAGATTATAAGACACTAACACAGTAGCATCATAATATGTCTACTTATCAAACAATCTTACTATACTTAATGTAAATCAATACAAGGCTTTTATAAACAAACAAGTAAACAGCCTTTTATCTTTCTTAAGTTGTTATACCTAACTTCCCATAAAGCTAGTATAACTCTTAAGCTTTTGTTTTAAAACCGATATTTCTTCCGTTAAAAATGATTCAAGATTCTTTTGAAGTGCATCGATTCTTATTATTCGTGCTTAAGTCAAAAGACATTGCCGTAGTTGTTATTCGTGCTTAAGTCAAAAGACATTGCCGTGATTATTATTCGCTAACACATGACGCTCACCGCACTATATATATCTTAAAATATCATGCTTAAGAGTATAGGAAGAATCACATACCTTCTCGAAAACCTCCCGCCAAGTCGAATATGTCGCAGAGAATCACCCTATAATAAGAAAATACGCCTATCAACGCTAGACTGCATCAGAAATGATTCTAAGCAGAGGTTCTCTATTCTATGGAAATTTGGGCAACACTTCCTACCCTGTAAGTTATACATTTCATCAGAAACAGCCCTATGTGAGTACATTCAATTATTCTTCTTTTATACCCTTTAAGGTGATAACAATTCAATTCTATTCTCAGAATATCCTTCTAAGTATTTATACTTATTCCTATACTTCTACAAGATGTATTCTCTAATTACAAAAGAAGGATAAGTTTATTTACCTCGATAAGCCCAAAATTATCCAAGTTAAACGTCGCTCCCGAGCAAGGTTTAGCTCCTAATTTGTATCGCTCCGATAGCTCCAAGAACCCTAGAAGTTCTTCCCAACTTCAACTAAGTACTAAGGGATTTGGGCTAGGTATTTTGGGCATTATAACAATACTAGAAGGCAACTTTTCTACCAAGGAGGGGGTAGGTTTCTGCTAGGCTAGGGGTTGCCTCGCCAAGGGCCACTTAGGCTAGAGGAGAGGTGTTTGGACGAAAACTTAACAAGAGAGGGGAGGGAATTTCAAGACTTGGAAAGCTTGTTTGTGGATGAAGAACTCTTCATCTTAAGGGGGGTATTTATAGGTCAAGAAGTGGCCAACCAATGGCCAAGATTAAGCCAAGTGCTAGGCAAGTGTAAGGCCAAGATTTGGGCAAGTGTACCTAGCCAACTTGCACACAAAATATCCTACCAACTACTTGACAAAGAAGGCCATCCATTCGGCCCTATTGCCGTCCATACATCCATCAATGAGAGGGTGACAAGTGTCGCCCTCTCGTTGGTCCAAAGTGTTACGTCTCTCGGAAAAATCCGCAAAAATTAGAAATGACATAGCCGGAATTTATCCTACGCGAGTCTTGTAAAACGTTTCGTCGGAAAACGATTCTTTTAGTGAGTTGTGCCCAAGTATTTTCGTCCAAAGCTTAACTTTTAAGGCTAAACTTTTGTACGTATTCCCTCACGTACATACTCTGGAAATACGGGGTATAACATAAACAATTTGAGAAACATATGCCTTATATGTGAGTAGGTTATCTTGTTTATAATCAATCTTATTAAGCAGCCATGATCTAGGAAATGTAATATCATTTTGTCTCATCTTAGTTTCTATGCAGATGGAGGTTTCTACTGGTTTTAATAATACTTCATTATTCAATACATTTTTATTAACGCTGCAGTGGTTTGTCGATACTCAATCTGATTTCCGAAATCAGTAAAACATTATTCCTTTTTAAAAATCAAGTACTCATTACTCACGAATGAGGTTTTACACAAAATTCATTTAAGTCAAGTCTCTTATCTTTTAAGATCAAGTCTCTTAACTTCTAAAAATCAGTAAACCATTCTCTTTATCTCTCTTAAGACGTTATACCTAACTTCCCATAAAGCTAGTATAACTCTTATGTTTTCAAAACCAAGTTTTACTCTTCTTTCAAAAAGGTTTCTTAATTCTTTTGAAATACTTCAAGATTCTTATTATTCAGGCTTAAGTCAAAAGACATTGCCGACAACAACGTTTCACTAACACACGACGTCACCGCATACTATATATATATATATCTTTAAAATATCATGCTCAAGAGTATAGGAAGAATCACATACCTCGCGACGATTATCGACTATAAGCAAAACGCTCCACGGCTATAACCCGGCTAGCCTTGTCCACCTTCCAAGTAGCACATGCTACTCGCAGAACATTCAACCAATAAAGGTTATCAGTCTACTGTAAATACAGTCCTATGTAAGTACAGTTTAATCTTCTACTTTAGTATTCTTCTGATGCGATTTCAGTTCAAGTCTTTACTGTAATATCCTTCTATTACAGTTCAAATCTCTTCTATGAATCTTATATTCATTTCTATACAACTACAATATGTAATTCCCAATTACAATAGAAGGACAGTAGTATTTACCTCGATGAGCCCAAAAATTATCCAAGTTTAACGTCGATCCTGAGCAACGTTTAGCTCCTACTCCGAGTGCTCCAATCCGCTCCAAACAACCCTTAGAAGTTCTACGCAACTTCTACTTAACACTTCAACCGACTATGAAGGTTTTCCTTAGGGTTTCGTTTAGTGGCTAAAGGAAGTATAATAGTATTTTCCGGGCTTTTCGTATAGAGGTAACCTTGGGAATACTACAAGGTATTTGGGCTAGAGTATTTTGGCATTATAACAATACTTGGAGAGTATTTCCATACCACAAAGGGGGGGTATTATACGAAACAACTAGGCAAAGGGGGTTTGCCGAGGCTAGGCTCATGGGAGGGTTTGGCCAAGGTCTCTCCAAGGGTTGGACGAGAACCTTTCTAAGAGGGGGGGAAGGATTTTAACACTTAGAACAATTTTGGATGAAGAAGTTCATCAACTAAGGGGGGTATTTATAGGTCAAGAAATGGCCAACCAATGGCCAAGATGAAGCCAAGTGCAAGGCAAGTGTAGGGCTAGGATTTGACCATGTGTACCTTATCCATCTACCACACCAACTTGCACAAAATATCCTACCAACTACAAGCCCCAATTCGTCCACTAGCCGCCCCAAATGACGCCCAATATGAGGGTGACACATGTCACCCTCCCGTTGGTCCAAAATGTTTCATCTCTCGGAAAAATCCGCAAAAATTATAAATGACATAGCCGTATTTTTCCCTTCGCAAGTTTAGTAAAATGTTTCGTCGAAAAACGACTCTAATCGGGTGTTGTGCACAAAAGTTTTCGGCCCTAGCCTACTTTTAAGGCTCAACTTTTCTACGTACGTCCTCACGCATACATACTGAAAATACGGTATAACACCTTCCTACCCACAAACTTCACAAGTCTCATCAGAATACCCTATGTAAACAGATTCAATTCCTTCTTATATACCTTCCTTGTATATAACTTATACTTAAAAGAGATTATTTTGATTGTTTTGATTATTTAGATTCGGAATTTGAAGTCAGAGTTGCAATGGGTGGGCGCTTTCTGTGGCCTTTTGCTTGTTTCCATTTTTTTGTGTATTCGAAAGGCGGTGGTGCCGGGTGGTTGGCAAAGCAGAGGATGTTCCAGAGGCGGTCCGCATTCTTGCGAGGTCCGGGTTGGTTGATTCTAATTCATTCATTCTTTCCAAGACACCAAAGAATTGTTATTTGGTTTCGCCAACGTAGCATTCAATGCCGAGGACATAAGCCCTTTATTATGGCAACCATTCTCAACATGCATCTTGATTGATATCCCCATCCCCACGACTTTGCACTAAATTGCACCTGCGGTAAATGACTAATGATAGATACTATCTGGTCGCACCGATAGTAAGAATTTTTTCATTTAAATTTTCGCATTTTAACATTGTAACGCTTCGCCTCCTCCCTCCCCATCCCTCTCCTTTCATTTCTTTTCATGATTACGCTGAGAGGATTGAGAACCGACGAATGATTGTTTTTAGCTGCTTTCTTTTTTCTATTATATTATTACCTAAAAAAAAACTTATACTTAATCCTTATACTTCAATAGTATGTAAACTCAATTACAATAGGGAGACAAGATAATTACCTCGATAAGCCCATAATTATCCAAGTTAAATGTCGATCCTGAGCGACGTTTAGCTCCTACTCTGGGCGCTCCAACCCGCTCCAAATAACCCTTAGAAGTTCTACGCAACTTCTACTTAATACTTCAACCGGCTATGAAGATTTTCCTTAGGGTTTCGTTTTGAGACAAAAAGGACATAAGGTAGTATTTCCGGACTCTACGTATAGAGGTATCTTGGAATACTACAAGGTATAAGGCTAAGGTATTTTGGTATAGTAACAATACTTTGGAGAGTATTTTCTACCAAGAGGGGGGAGGGGGTGTTCTACGAGAACCACTAGGCAAAGTGGGGTACCCCTACTTAGCACTCCTCGGAGGGGGGTGTGGCTCGGCCACACCACAAGGAGGGGGAGGTGACAACTCTCGGCCAAGGGGGCCTCACGAAATGGGGGAGGGGTTTTCAAGACTTAAGGAAGTGAGGAGTGGATGAAGAAAGCTTCACAAAGGGGGGGGGGGTATTTATAGGGAGTTCAATGGCCAAGATCTAGCCAAGTGGGGGGCAAGTGGAGGGCCAAGATTTGCCCAAGTGCCCCCTAGTCCCTACTCCACAAATCCCTCACAAATATCCTACCAACTATTGACTCCCATTTCGTCCAAGTTGCCGTCCACACTCCACCAACTTGAGGGTGACAAGTGTCGCCCTCTCGTTGGTCCAAAATATTTCGCTTCTAAAAATCCGCAAAAATTAAAAATGACATAGCCGGAATTTTCCCTTCGCAAGTTTTGTAAAACGTTTCGTCGAAAAACGATTCTAATCGGGTGTTGTGCACAAAATATTTTCGTCCATGCCTACTTAAAGTTCAAACTTTTCTACGTACGCCCCACGCATACTACCAAAATACGGTATAACATTCTCTCTTCCTTAGAAACATTCGTCCGAATGTTCCTTCTAAGTCTCAAAACAAACATGCGCCAAGATAGTCTTCATCGCTATATTTACTTAAAACAATCACGCCACGCCTGGCCATCAAATAACACATGCGCAAATACTTAATCCAAGTCCACGAGGAATCATCTCTAGTATAACAAAAGCTCCCACCCCAAAGTCTAAAATATACTCCCTTCGCACCTTCTCTTTACAAACGAAATGATCACATCGTGTTCTCAACACATGCTCGCTCTCCCTTACTCGTCATACCCTTCTCGCATTCTGACTCTTTCTCATGACTTACCACATTTTCGCTCATCGCTTCGCCAAAATCTCGTTTACTATCTCCAACTTGGTCATCATTAATCGGGAACACTGGATGGATCTCCGATACTTTCCAACATAACAACACGAAGATCGGACGCATCGCTTCCTAACTATAGGCAACCCGCCTATTCTTCACATGATCTGAAAAGGCCCAAAGTAACTCGGGCTAAGTTTCTCTGCTTTCCAAAACTCGTCACCCTAACCACATTCTCACAAATGTATGAACCAACAACTGAACTCTCGCCAACATCGAACCAATCGACCAAGAACTTACACTTCCGCCCTAAGGCTTCATAAGGCGACATCCAAAACTCAAATGGTAGTTATAAAACACTCCTCAACAGAGACAACAATCCTCACATCTACCCTCAAATCCAAACACCGCCCGAGGCGAATGCATACGAGACTCACCTGAGTTCCTAACCCCGCTCGTAAAACCTTCAAAGAAATAGCCGAACTGGCTCCATCGTCATAAGGTGAAAGTAGGCACCCCGTGCAGCCTTACAACCTTCCTGATAAATAACATCTCGCATAACTCTCGCGAGTAAATCCCGATCAAGGACAAGATGGGCTGACCTCATCGGCCCGACTACTGGTCGAACGCATCTACGAACTCGTACGATGGTTAACTAAACTTGGGCCTAACACCCACGTGACCCTACTACCTGGAGGGACCACCACAAACTGACCCCACCATAAAACAGGTCGCGGGTTGACCCGCGGCATGGCCTCAACCCGACCCATTCTCGCAGAAACACTTGCTCCCGATCCGAACAATCTCACTATCAAGTTACGAAACCTGGGTCTTCTTAGCTCAACTATCCTCTTTCATTTCACACAACTCAGGGACTTATTATACAAATATATCTCACGTGCACTATGCACCCCGATAAGGGTCAAACACAAATGTAATCTTTTACTCAAGATTGCCTTGCCTCCAAGGTCTCCACATATAAAGCTCTAAGGCTCACACTTTTCCTATCCCCCAATCTTTCCCGGTTACTAACCATGATTTCTAATCCCAATTTACACAATGCTATTAGAATATAACACTTAAGGTATACTCATCTTACATACTAATCTCTAGAGGGTTAAGGATATACCAGATTCATCGCTTCACTCCTTAGTCGCTCTAATCAAACTCGCCTGCAGGCGCATAGCTAGGGAAGATGACGAACTACCCACCGATCCTGAAGGCTGAGTCCTCCTACTTGCACCCTCCTACTAGGACATCCTTTCGACACATGGCCCTGACGGCCGCAGGTAAAACAAGTACCAACAAAAGACGACATTCCCCGGGATGACGCCTGTCATATCGTGAACACTGGGAAAATCAATCCACCGGGCCGAACCTACACGTAGTCGTGAATCGGAAACTCGAGCTCGACCAACTCCTCAGATACCCCGAACGCCCCGAACCCCGCGAGGACCTCTTTGCACTGGTGGATGTGCATATCTAATCTGCTGGTGAGGTGATTCGCCTCGAAAGTTACCAAAGGACTTTGCTGTTCTGGTCCTCTTCTGTTGTCCTCGGTTAACCCGTCGATCTCTACGTTTCTTGGCCTACTGCGCATAAGCCCGTACACAGGCCATGCTCAAGCCTAACTGAAGAATTACTCTTGCACAACCCTCTCTTAGATAGTCGTCAAGACCCGTGATAAATCGATACCTCATATACTCTCTGGTAGCTACATCCTTAGCTAGTAACAGGGTCGTCTCTTTGCAATCTATACTTTCTGCTACTGGTCGTGGAACTGAAGGTTCAACTTATCATGGCCGCAGTAGGAATCGCCGCCGTGCTAAACTCTGGGCCGCGATGTCGCAGAACTCCCCAAACGGAAGCACCACCCAGTGATGATTGGGCTGTGCCACGTAACCCTCTCAGATTTACTCAGCCTCGCCGCTTTGCCCTTCTGGGCCCGGGTTGCCTTACGCGGAGGCATAACGGTATGGGAAAGAAATACGTTAGAGGGGTCCAACTTATAACACAGCTCTAAGGCACAATCTCAGAGTGAGAAGAATGGAAACCAATCCTAAATATCCTATAGCCTCCTGATTATTGGTGTGGTGCACAACACACCGATAATCAAGACTTACTAGATACGGATCAGAGACACTTTCCGAGGATTAATCGCTCACGATACCACTTTTGTCACGACCAACCTGCCCGTGATCGTGCCTTACCCTCGCACCCTAGTGATACAACATCGTGAGTAATCACGAACATAAACAAGACATAAAAATATTATGAAGTAAGAAACAATTCATCTGAGAAAACTTGCCTTTCGACATAATATATATAACAACTAGAACAGTTACATCCCTTTTTTACAACTCTGCCCACAACAAGATTACATGCACTTAAGAATGATATGACAACAACGGCGGACAGGCCCCGCCATACCTGAATGTAAACACTCACAACGACAGGAACTATACCACCGATAAGCCTCGAGAAACGGAGCTTCCCAAACGCTGAATCGTGACCCTAAGAGCGAGGATCAACATCGTGTACTCTACTCGCAGCATGAACGCACTTCAAGGAGGTCGCATAACAGTACCAAGTATGTGAAATCAAAATATCAGAAATGAAATCATAGTAGTCTATATAAAGCAGAGACATGTATGATAACCAAACTACGCTCAAAATAAATAAGGCCATATGTCAAATCGTGGACTCACGCCTCAAAGTCATCACTCAAATACAACTATGGGTCTCACGCCCACAACATCAATCATGCCCGTGGAATACCTTCCTCACCGCCAGCCTATGATATAAAAGCACCAAGGAATACACATGAACACCGTGTCCCACCGTGTCATAAATAAACCGTGACGGTAAGTACGAAGGCATAGCCGACTACTAACACCTACAGCATCAACAAGGTCATAAATCAGATCATGAGATCTGCTTGCACCGCCACATGATCAAAGCCGTCACTCGCCCGCAGATCAAATGCGCGTCTAGCCCCGAAATTTCCCGCAGCTCAAGATAGGCCAACCTCATAGCCCGCATGAGGTATTCCCCGCGTCGAGGGTAGCTACTCCCAGCATCGCCCCGACTCGCATCCGCATGGCCACATGCACCGCATGACCATAAAGGCCGCACACTAACCGGAACTCTCGTAGCTCGCATAGGTCCCGGGACCCGCATGAGGTATTCTCGAATCATGGTCCCAGACCGCCTGAGTCTACCCCGCATCGGAGGGCAGCTTAACCTCCGGGATCATGTCAAGGTGAGTGGTACAATACCAACATATCGGCTGATAGTTAAACAACTTAAGCGCAATCGAGGGGAAACCCCTTTACACAAACATCACAAGATACTAACACACGTAGCATCCTAGCATGTTTACTTATCAAATCAACAAGAAAGTATTACAAGGCTATCACAAACCAACACAATCAAGTTATACACACAAGGTACTTTCTACTATATGTCAACAAGTTCGGGTTTTTATCCCCAAAGTACTTCATACATTAACTCTTAAGAGATCTGCTTCTTTCACAAAAGTCACACAATACCCGTAGTATAAAAATAGAGTGACTATCTTTTGAAGTAAATCAAATACTTCTCTTTGTAGAATCAAGTAACAACATTCTTTCCAAACGCTCAAGTTTGCCTAATTTCAAATACTCAAGTTTCTCATTTTTCAAAGGTTTTGTAGTTCATAGTTTTAATCCTTTAAAACAATTTGAGAAACATATGCCTTATGTGAGTAGGTTATTCTTGTTCATAACAATCTTATTACAAAGAACCATGATCTAGGAAATGTAATATCATTTTGTCTCATCTTAGCTTCTATGCAGATGGAAGTTTCTACCGGTTTTAATAATACCTTATTAGTCAAACCATTTCTTTATTAGCGCCGCGTGGTTTGTTCGATACTTATTCGATTCAAATCAAGAAACATTATTGCTTTAAAACCAAGTACTCATTTCTCACGAATGAGGTTTCACACAAAATTCATATTAATTTAATTAAGTCAAGTCTCTTATCTTTTAAGATCAAGTCTCTTAACTTCTAAAATCAAGAAACCATTCCTTTTACTACTTTTAAGTCGTTATACCTAACTTCCCATAAAGCTAGTATAACTCTTAAGCTTTTTAAAACCAAGTGTTACTCTTCTTTCAAAAGGTTACTTAATTCTTCCAAATACTTGATTCTTTTTATTCAGCTTAAGTCAAAAGACATTGCCAGAAACTACGCTCGATTAACACACGACGCTCACCGTACTATATATATTCTTTAAAATATCATGCTCAAGAGTATAGGAAGAATCACATACCTCGCGACGATTATCGACTATTAGCAAACGCTCACGGCTAAAACCCGCTTAGCCTTGTCCATCTTTCAAGTAGTACATGCTACTGCAGAACATTCAACCTATAAAGGTTATACACTCTATCAATGTCTAGACTACTCTAGAGAATAAATCTAGATACAAGTTTCTAAGGAAAAATGGGCACTCTTCCCTACCCAAACTTCACAAGTTCATCTGAATACCCCATGTAAGTACAGTTCAATTCCCTTCTTATATACCTTCCTTGTATATAACTTATACTTAATCCTTATACTTCAATAGTATGTAAACTCAATTACAATAGGGAGACAAGATAATTACCTCGATAAGCCCATAATTATCCAAGTTAAATGTCGATCCTGAGCGACGTTTAGCTCCTACTCTGGGCGCTCCAACCCGCTCCAAATAATCCTTAGAAGTTCTACGCAACTTCTACTTAATACTTCAACCGGCTATGAAGATTTTCCTTAGGGTTTCGTTTTGAGACAAAAAGGACATAAGGTAGTATTTTCGGGCTCTACGTATAGAGGTATCTTGGAATACTACAAGGTATAAGGCTAAGGTATTTTGGTATAGTAACAATACTTTGGAGAGTATTTTCTACCAAGAGGGGGGGGGTGTTCTACGAGAACCACTAGGCAAAGTGGGGTACCCTGGCTTAGCACTACTAGAGGGTGTGTCTCGCCACACCACAAGGAGGAGGTGACAACTCTCGCCAAGGGCCTCACGAAATGGGGAGGGGTTTTCAAGACTTAAGGAAGTGAGGAGTGGATGAAGAAAGCTTCACAAAGGGGTATTTATAGGGAGTTCAATGGCCAAGATCTAGCCAAGTGGGGGGCAAGTGGAGGGCCAAGATTTGCCCAAGTGCCCCCTAGTCCCTACTCCACAAATCCCTCACAAATATCCTACCAACTATTGACTCCAATTCGTCCAAGTTGTCGTCCCACACTCCACCAACTTGAGGGTGACAAGTGTCGCCCTCTTGTTGGTCCAAAATATTTCGTCTCTCGGAAAAATCTGCAAAAATTAAAAATGACATAGCCGGAATTTTCCCTTCGCAAGTTTTGTAAAATGTTTCGTCGAAAAACGATTCTAATCGGGTGTTGTGCACAAAATATTTTCGTCCATGCCTACTTAAAGTTCAAACTTTTCTACGTACGTCCCCACGTACATACTCTGGAAATACGGGGTATAACAGTTTCGTGGTATAGTTATATAGTATTGTTGGTACGGCTTTGGTATCTGGTAGTTGGCTTTCGTACTTGCCCCGGTCAGTTGATGATGCGGCTTTGGATCTGGTAGCTATGCCTTCGCATTTGCCCGTCACGGTTTTTATGACACAGTGGGACTCGTGTTCATGTACTCCTTGGTGTTGTTATATCATAGATCGCCAAGGTGAGGAAGGAATTCCACGCATGATTGACGCCGGGCGTGAGACCCATTGTTATATTTGAGTGATGACTTTGAGGCGTGAGTCCTCGACTTGACATGACCGCTTATATATCAGGATTGTAGTTTGGTTATCATACATGTCTCCCGCTTTATATAGACTATTATGATTTCATTTACTGATTTTACGCTTCACATACTTGGTACTGCCAGATCGACTCTTCGGGCCGTTCATGCCGCAGTAGAGGTACACCATTGTTGATCCTCGCTCATAGGATCACAAGCCAGCTTGGGAAGCTCCATTTCTCCGAGGCTTATCTTTGGTATAGTCCCTGTCATTGTAGGTACTTATACATTCGTGGTATGGCGGGCCCCGTCCGCCATAGTTGTAGTTAAATTCTTAGAGGTCTCAGTAATCGCTGTAAGTGTGGTTTGTAAAGGATATAACTGTTCAGGTATATATATGCAGAAAGATAACCGTTTTGGTTAGCCTGTTTCTTATTTTATCTTGTTTCATGTTTAAGTTTTTATTTCCGCTGATTTTCTCTGATGTTGTATCACTAGGGTGCCCGGGGTAAGGCACCAGTCGCGGGCCCGAGGTCGGGTCGTGACAACTTTGGAGCGTTTTGCTAATTGTCGATAATCGTCGCGAGGTATGTGAACCTCTTCCTATCTTTTCTAGCATGATGTTGTGAACTATGTAGTACGGTAGACGTACGCGTGCTAAACGAATTTTGGTTGATTTTAAAAGATAAGAGACTGGACTTATATTTTGACTTGTTATGAAATGTGAAGAACTTGAATTGTGTTAAAGTAGTGAAACCTCATTCGTGAGTAATGAGTACTTGGTCTAGAAAAAGGAATAAGTTATATTAATTTCGGAAATGGGAATAACTATCGAACAAGCCATTGCAGCGTTAATAAAGGAAAATGTAATGACTATTAATTATATTAAAACCAGTAGAAACCTCCATCTGCATAGAAGCTAAGATAAGACAAAATTGTATTACATTTCCTAGATCATGGCTGCTCTAATAAGAATTATTATAATCAAGTTTTGATTTTCTTAAAATTCCAAAGTAAGGAACTTGATTTCTAAAAGAAAAGAGACTTAAGAATTTGAAGTGTTTTGGTTTAAAAGAAAGGCAGGGTTTTGTCTTAAATTTGTTTAAAACATAAAGTGTTATAATAGCTTTATGGGAAGTTAGTTATAACGACTTTATGAAAACAAAAGAATGGTTTTATTATTGGATTTAAAATGGTAACTTGATTTTGGGAAAAGAGAAGTAACTTGAGTTTAAAAGTATACTTGACGTTGTTTTAAAAAGTGTAAAGTACTTGATTTAAACATAAACGTGTTTGGTACTACGGATAATAGTATCGAGTTGTGTTTTCGTAAAAAGAGATCTTTTTGAAAGGATTAACGTATGTAGTACTTTGGGGTTAAAACCCGGATTTGTTGTCATAAAATGGAAGTCTAAAAGTATGTTAATTTACCTATGCGCTTGTGATAGCCTTGGTGGTATTACTATGTTACCGCGTCTCGGTTGGAGGGTCGGCTGACTTGTTGTGAATTTGTTGGACGTACCGGCAGTGACGGAGGATTCCACGGGTATGCTTCCATTTTGTTTGATCTTGGCCAGGCTTATACCGATGAGAGATGCCGGGGCATGCGACCAGACGCGTTAGATGCCTGACGTTTCATCGATGTACCGGCAGCGACGAGGATTCCACGTATGCTTCCATTGTTATTATCACATGGACATGTCTACACCGGCGAGGATTCCGGCATGCGCCATGCAATGGGTTAAACTCCGTGATATTATTATTGTCACATGGGCATGTCTACACCGATGAGGATTCCGGGGCATGTGACCATTACTATTATTCCATGGGCTAGCTCCCATGAAGACTGTCTACACCGATGAGGGATTCCGGCATGGTATATGCGATCATTATTCCACGGGCTAGCTCCACGAAGACTGCACTGCGATGAGGATGCCGAGGGCACGTTATGGCCATGTTACAATCGATGAGGATTCCGGGACACGCGTCCAGACATATATATATATATATGTGTTATATATGTGTACACCGACAGGAGGTAGGATGCCACCAAGTGTCACATGGTTATATGTTACACCTACTACCGCGCAGTGATGAGGATTCCACGCGAGGTATATATATATGTATTGTATATGTGTACGCCGACGGTGAGGTAGGATGCCACGCGCGCTACATGAGTATGATTTATGTCATAGATCGCCGATGAGGAAGGAATTCCACCGCATGAGTGATGACTGAGGGCCCGAGTCCCCGATTAGACTGATCGCTTATATGTTGTATCAGTAGTTTGGTTATCATACATGTCTCCCGCTTTATATAGACTATTATGATTTCATTTACGATTTTCGCCACATACTTGGTACCTGTATCGACCTCCTTCGGGGCCGCGTTCATGCCGCAGTAGAGGTACACCGTTGTTGATCCTCGCCATAGGATCACAGTCAGCTTTGGGAAGCTCCGCTTCCGAGGCTTATCTTTCGTACACCGCCATAGTAGGTACTTGTACATCTGTGGTATGGCGGGCCCGCCATAGTTGTGGTTACATTCTTAGAGGTCCAGAGTACGCAAGTGTGGTTTGTAAGGGATTTAACTGTTCGTGTTGATATTTATATATACAGGAAGGTAACCGTTTTGGTTAGCCTGTTGCTTATTTATGTATTGTTTCATGCTTAAGGTTTTTTATTTCCGCTGATTTTCTCTGATGTTTGTATCACTAGGGTGCCCGGGGTAAGGCACCAGTCACGAGCCCGAGGTCGGGTCGTGACAGAAGAAGTCTTGCACTAGACGGGGGTATTTATAGAACCTTCAATGGACAAGATTAAAGCAAGTGGAGGGTGTAGATTAGATAGCTTGTGTGAGTGGAGTCTTCCACCAAGTGTCCACCACAATGTTGGGACATATGTCCACCACAACATTGGGACATATGTCCCCCACAACAATGAGCCATGTGGCCATCCACTAGCACCAAAAAAACGCCCAAGGCAACCCCCACTTGCCCACAAAAAAATCGTCCCTACCTACTCCCACTCACCCAAAGAAATATCTTCCAAGACTTGACCATTTGACTTGTCCACTAGCCCAACATTTTCGTCCAAACATGCCACCTAAGGGTGCCACATGTCGCCCTCCTATTGGTCCAAATATTTCATCTCTCGGAAAAAATCCAATTTAAATAAATTATTGAAAACGTAGAATTTCCTTCACAAGGTTCGGACTCTCTTCCGTTGAAAGCTCAAAATTTCATCTTAACCTAATTAGGGCTTGAATAATCGTACGTACATCCTCGCATACATACTCTGGAAGTACGGGGTATAACATTCTCCCCTCCTTAGAAACATTCGTCCCGAATGTTCCTTCTCAAGACAGCTAACGATAAAGTTCCTCATAACTTAAACAGTTTGCAAATGCCACACATGGCCACAATACAACACTTAAGCATATATGTCAATGAAAATTTACAAGTAGGAAAGTGAGTTACCTGGAGGTGTGGGGAATAAGTGAGGATACCTCTGCCTCATGTCCTCCTCCGCTTCCCACGTCATCTCCTCTCTGTGCTCGTTCCGCCATAAGACCTTGACGGAAGCCACATCCTTTGTCCGTAGTCGCCTAACCTGACGATCGAGTATCGCAATGGAATCTCTCATACGATAACCCTCGGCCACCGACATCGTCAATCGGTGCACTCTAGATGGATCTCCGATACATCTCTCAAGATAGAAACATGGAAAACCGGATGCACCGCTTCCAGATCGGACGGCAGATCCAACTCATAGCAACCTTGCCTACCTGCGGACAACTGATAAGGCCCAATGTACCTGGCCGAGTTTCCTTTCTTCCCAAACCTCATCACACCCTTCATGGGTGACACCTTCAGAAAACCCAATCATCAACCTCAAACCTGATGCCGACGACGATGATCTGCGATACGACTGCCGACTCGAGCCATTAATAGCCGCTCCGGATAAGCTTCACCTTATCCATCACGTCAGATCAAGTCCGGTCCCACTAATCGCACTCTCGCCATTATCAAACCAGCCTATCGCGATCCGCACTTTCTCATACAAGGCCTCATAAGGCGCCATCCCGCCGGAGTGGTAGTTATTATTATACGCAAACTCTACTAGAGGTAAATGATCCTCCCAATACCACGGTCAATAACACAGCTCGCAGATATCCTCGTTGTCCGGATAGTACGCTCGCCTGTCCGTCTGCTCCGAGGATGGAATGCGATCGAGGCTCACCGCCCCTAATCCCTTTTCGGAAAGACCTCCGGTTAGCCGTAACCGGGCTCTCTGCGATATGATAGAAATAGGGACCATGCGCCTCACGATCTCTGATGTAAAGTTCGGCATAATCCTCGGAAAAAGTCGCCCCGACGGAAGAAAGTGGGCTGATTTCACACTGTCGACGATAACCCAGATAGAATCATGTTTCCTCGGAGTGCGAGGTAACCATGTGATAAAGTCCATGTTGGTCACCTCCCACTTCCAGGTCGGGATCTCTATCGTCTGCAATAATCCACCAGGCCTCTGGTGCTCTACCTTTACCTGCTGACAACACGGGCACTGAGCAACAAACTCTGCAACGTCCCTCTTCAGGCCATCCCACCAATACACAGATCTGAGGTCATGGTACATCTTTGTCGACCCCGGATGGATAGAGTAACGCTACCGCAGTGCTTCCCCTAGAACTCGCCAAGTCCCGCAATATTTGGAACACACAACTCGCCTCAAACCTTAGCACCCCATCAAAGTGCTACCTCAAAGGACCCTTCCCCTCATGAAGAGCCGTATCACGATACCGTGTCAAAATCGGATCCTCAAATCGCCTCTTCACCTCCTCGACGATGGAAGACTCGCAACCTCTCGAACTCGAACCCCACCGCTATCGTAACCAATCAATCGGACTCCAAGGCTCGCTAATCGATGTAACTCGCGACCATGCCCTCCTCTCGGCCGCACATCCGATAGACTCCCATCGACCTACGAATAAGAGCATCTGACACAACATGGCCCTTCCCCGGGTGGTCCAGCATATCGACATCATAATCCTTCAAGAACTCTAACCACCGCTCTCGCCGTAAGTTCACTCCTCTGGCCGAAGATATACCGGAGGCTCTTGTGGTCCGTGTAAATATCCACATGAACTCCATACAAATAGTGCCTCCGATCTTCAAGGCGTGAATCACCGCCGCTAACTCCAAATCATGGGCGGGTAGTTCTTCCCATGCTTCTTGAGCCGCCGAGATGCACGCTATAACCTTACCTCGCATCAACACACATCCAAGCCCGACGCCGACGATCACAATACACCACATAACCGTCGACCTCCGGAAGAGTAAGAATCAAGGCTCGTCAATCTCTCCTTCGATGGCCGGAAACCCCGCCACAAGCATCACCACCGAAACTTAGCCGCTTCCGATTCACTTAGTCAATGGTGCGAAATAGAAGCAAACTTCTCCACGAACCGCCGATAATAACTCGCAAGGCCCATAAAGTCGCAGACTGGCCGAGTAAGAGTTCAGGCCAACTCGATCGCCTCGATCTTGGCCGTATCCACCCGAATACCATCGGCCCCGACAATATGCCCAAGAAAAGCCACCAAGTCAACGTAACTCACACTTCAAAACTTGGCGCATAACCGGGTCTCGAGAACCTCAAGATAGCCTCAAATGCTCCGCATGCTCCTGCTCTGAGCGAGAATAAACTAAGATGTCATCAATGAATACTATCACAAACGTATTGTTATACCCCGTAGTTCCAGGGTATGTATGTGAGGACGTACGTACGAGAATACGACAGAAATTTTGGAAAGAAAGAAAGATGTGATTTTTCGACGGAAAAGTTTCCGGGTTTTGTGAAGGAAAAAGGTTCGTTGATGGGAATTGGATTCCCAGATTTGGTATTTGGGCTTCTTGGATTATTTTAGAATTATGAGATTTTATTTTCAGAAATGGTCACGTGGGGCCCAGGGAGAAATTTACGGTTTTGTGGGGCCCGCTTTGTTTTTGGGATTTTCGATATTTTGGATATTTTCGGAAGACGAAATATTTTGGACGAGTCGGGGGGCGACACGTGTCACCCCCATGTGGCACCTTGGCCGAATTGGAGGGACAAGTGTCTTGCCACTTGTCCCTTGGCCGAAATGGCCCTCACACTTGGCACCATTTTCGTTGGCCATGTGGTGTGGTGGGACCCACACACACATGGCCCAATCTTGACCACCCACTTGCATAAAATCTTGACCCTTGAGTTCTCTATAAATACCCCCTTAGTTGAAGACTAATTTCATCCCTCACTTGAAGATTTTTCCATAGCAAAAATACTCCCTCCCTTAGCTTGTTCTCGTTTTTCCCTCCCCCACTTGTGTAGAAATACTTCAAATATTGTAGTATAAGTCCCAAATACCTTAGCCTAGTATCCCTAGTAGTATTCCAAAGTTATTTCAATACTAGGAGCCCGGAAATACTACTTTATTCCAATAGTCGCAAAATGAAACCCTAGAAAAATCTTCCTAGCTTGGTTGAAGTATTAAGAGAAGTTGTTTAGAAACTTCTAAGGGTCGCTTGGAGCGTAAGGAATTGGAGCTAAACGTTGCTCAGGATCGACTTATAATCTTGGATAATTTTGGGCTTATCGAGGTAATGATCTTTACCCCCCTATTGTAATTGGATATTACATGTGGTAGTAATGTATAGTTGAGTATACTATATGTAGAATGAATATTATAAAGGATTGAACTGTATTTACAATGGACTGTATTTACAGTAGACTTGTGTAGTATATCTGTGAAGTAGAATTGAACACGTCCGGTTAGACGTGTAATTCCCTGGGAGTTGTTGGCCTGGTAGCGGGCCTGAGTAGAGGAGGAGATTTATGTGGTTACGGGGGGGGGAGGTGCTGCCGAATTTTCCGTTGAATAAGGAGCCTTGTACTTAGAAATATTCAACGAAGAGATCTAGAGGTTGATAGACGTTTTTGTGACCTTTATAGGTTGAAGTTCTACGAGTAGCGTATTCTACTTGAAGAGTGGAAAAGGCTAGCAGGGTTACTGTACTTGGGAGCGTTTTGCTAATTGTCGATAACCGTCGCGAGGTATGTGAACCTCTTCCTATCTTTTCTAGCATGGTATGTTATGAACTATGTAGTACGGTAGAAGTACATGTGTTAAATGAATTTGGTTGGTTTAAAACATAAAGTGTTATAACGGCTTTATGGGAAGTTGGTTATAACAACTTTATGTGGGCAAAGAAATGGTTTGTGGTTTTTAAAAGATAAAAGACTTGATGTGAAATAATAAGGAACTTGATTTCTAAAAGAAAGGAGACTTGAGGAATTGAAGAGTTTTTGGTTTAAAAAGGAAGACATGGTTTTGTCTTAAATTGGTTTAAAACATAAAGTGTTATAACAGCTTTATGGGAAGTTAGTTATAACGACTTTATGAAAACAAAAGAATGGTTTTATCATTGGTTTTAAGTGGTAACTTGATTTCGGAAAAGGAGAAGTAACTTGATTTAAGTATAGGTTACTTGTTTTGAAAAGAGTAAGTTATTTGGGTTTTAAAAGTATACTTGATGTTGTTTTACAAGAAAAACACTTGGTTTAAAAAGTATAGAGTACTTGATTTTAAAAGTCCTGTAAAGATTTTTACGAAGGTGAAGTAATTTGTTTTGAAAAGAAAACGTGTTATTAATACTACGAGTATTAGTATCGTGTGGCTTTTACGTAAAAAGAGGTCTTTTTGAAAGAATGAAAGTATGTAATATTTTGGGGTTGAAACCCGTATTGTTGATATAAAATGAAAGTACCTTGAGTTGTGTGTAACTTGCCTATGTTTGCGTGTGATAGCCTTGTTGCCAGATTGTATTTTTATACCACCGCCTCTCAACGAGGGCTTGATTTGTTATGATCTTACTTGGACGCACGGCAGCCGGAGGATTCCACGCGCGCCTCGTTGATAGCGTTATTCCATGGACTAGCTCTCCATGAGGTTTTACCGATTCGCCTTGGTATCCGTGGTTGGCTTGTGATTTACCCCGCCTCGTGGATGATTCGCCTGCACTGGTAGTTAGCCTTCGTGACTTGCCCCGCTCGGTTTAGTGGCGGTCTCGTGACACTGGTACACTGTAGTTAGCCTTCAGATTGCCCGCCACCACGTGACACGCCTTTAGTACCGGTAGTCGGCCAGACTTGCCCCGTGTCGCCTTCGTGGTTTGTTGCATAGTATTGATAGTACGCCTTGGTATCTAGTAGTTGACTTTCGACTTGCCCGGCCACGATGATACGCTGTATCGTGTAGTTAGCCTTCAGACTTGCCCTCACGGTTTTATAACACGTGGGACTCGTGTTCATGTACTTCTTGGTGTTATTATATCATAGATCGCCGGCAATGGAAGGTATTCCACGCATGATTTATGTTGGGCGTGAGACCCATAGTTTTATTTGAGTGATGACTTGAGGCGTGAGTCCTCGACTGACGCGGATCGCTACATATTATGTACTGTAGTTTGGTTATCATATATGTTATACCCCGTATTTCCAGAGTATGTACGTGAGGACGTACGTAGAAAAGTTTGAGCCTTAAAGTTAGGCTAGGTTTGAAATTTGGGCACAAGTGCCAAAAAGAATCGTTTTTCGACGAAACGTTTTACAAGATTTCATGAAGGAAAATTCCGCTATGTCATTTTTAATTTTTGCGGATTTTTCCGAGAGACGAACATTTTGGACAACGGAGGTCGATACGTGTCACCTCACATTGGAAGGAAGGTTGGGGCGGCATGGACGAAAAGGTAGCTTTGGGTTAGGTAGGATATTTGTGCAAGTTGGTGTGGTAGATGGATAAGGTGCACATGGCTTAATCCTAGCCCTACACTTGCCTAACACTTGGATGGATCTTGGCCATTGGTTGGCCATTTCTTGACCTATAAATACCCCCTTTGGAAGACTTCTTCATCCTAAAATCTTCCTAAGTCTTGAAAGCTCTCTTCCTCCCCTTAGTGTAGTATCTCGCCCAAGAGTTCCTCCCCTTTGTGTGAAGCCTTGCCGAGAGGTGCCCCCTCCTAGTGGTCGGCCGAGGCAAACCCCCCCTGGGCGTGTTATTTTCGTATAATTCCCCCCGTTTGTGGTATTGAAATACTCTCCAAGTAGTGTTCTAATGCCCACATACGTTAGCCCCAATACCTTGTAGTACTTTCCAAAGTTACTCTCTATACGTAGAGTCTGAATACTACTATATTTCCTTAAGTCACAAAAATGAAACCCTAAGGAACACCTTCATAGGCGGTTGAAGTGTTAAGTAGAAGTTGCGTAGAACTTCTAAGAGTTGTTGGAGCGGATGGAGCACTCTGAGTGGGAGCTTAACGTTGCTCGTGAGCGACTTTATACTTGGATAATTTTGGGCTCATCGAGGTAAATACTATCGCCCTTCTAGTGTAATTGGAAATTACATACTGTAGTAGTATAGAAATGAATACAAGATTCATAAGAGAATTGAATCGTAATGTAAGGATATTACGTAATAGACTTGAATCAAATCACATCGTAAGAATATTATAGTAGAAGATTAAATCAGATTTACATAGATCGTATTTACAGAGATCGATAACCTTATTGGTTGAATGTTCGCGAGTAGCATGAACTACTTGGAAGGTGGACAAGGCTAGCCGTTATAGCCGTGAGCGCTTTGCTTATAATCGATAATCGCCGCGAGGTATGTGATTCTTCCTATACTCGAGCATGATATTTTAAAGATATATATATATATAGTACGGTAGACGACGCGTGTCGATCGAACGTAATTGTACGGCAATGTCTTTTGACTTAAGCTCAATAAAATATATATATATATATAGTACTGAGACGACGTGTGTTGATCGAACGTAATTGTACGGCAATGTCTTTTGACTTAAGCCCAATAAAATATATATATATATAGTACTAGAGACGACGTGTGTTAACAGAACGTAGTTAGACGGCAATGTCTTTTGACTTAAGCCCTAATAATAAGAATCTTGAAGTATTTCAAAAGAACTAATAAACCTTTTGAAAGAAGAGTACTTGGTTTGAAAACATAAGAGTTATACTAGCTTTATGGGGAGTTAGGTATAACGTCTTAAAGAAAGATAAAAAGAATGGTTTACTGATTTTAGAAGTTAAGAGACTTGATCTTAAAAGATAAGAGACTTAACTTAATTGAATTAATATGAATTTTGTGTGAAGTCTCATTCGTGGGTAATGAGTACTTGGTTTTAAAAGGAATAACGCTTTACCGATTTCTAAATCGAATGAGTATCGACAAACCATCGCAGCGTTAATAAAGGGAAAATGTAATGAATAATCAAGTATTATTAAAACCAAGAGAAACCTCCATCCGCATAGAAGCTAAGATGAGACAAAATGATATTATATTTTCTAGATCATGATCGCTTAATAAATGGTTATAAACAAGAATAAATCGCCACACATATGGCCTATGTTACTCAATTGTTTTAAAAGAGATTAAGACATTGAACTATGAAACTTTTCTAAAAGAGACTTGAGTAATTGAAATTAGGCAACCGAACTTTAGGGAAAAGAAAGGCGTTGTTTTGTCTTAAATTGGTTTAAAACATAAAGTTTTATAATAGCTTTATGGGAAGTGAGTTATAACGACTTTATGAAAAAGAGTTTTATCATTGGTTTTAATGTGGTAACTTGACTTTAAAAAGAGAAGTGTTTTGGTCCAAAAAGAAGGCATGGTATTGCCTTGATTTGGTTTTAAAAAGGAAAGTATGGAAGTTGTTTTGCTTTACTTAAAAGATGTAAGTCACTCTATTTTTATACTACGGGTATCGGGTGACTTTTATAAAAGGAAGGGATCTCTTTAAAAGGAATTTAACATACGTAGTACTTTAGGGTTAAAACCCGGACTTTAACATAAAATGAAAGTACCTTGAGTTATGTATAACTTGCCTATGCTTGTTGTTGTGAAACTTGCCTATGCTTGTTGTGATAGCCTTTGTTGTGCAAGAATTGTGTTTCTATACTACCGCGTCTCTCGATGGAGGGCCGGTTGACTTGTTGAGAACTTATTGGGACGCGCTTCAGCGACGAGAAATTCCACCGCACGCCTCTCTTGATAGTGTTATTTTTGCTAATCGCTTTGGACATACCGACACGATGCGTACGCACGTATGCTTCCATTTTGATTGCCGTCTGGTTGTTCCTTTTGACATATCGACACGACGTAGCGCATCGTATGTTTCCATTTTGGATTGCTGTCTTATTATTTCCATTTTGGATTGCTGTCTTATTGTTTCCATTTGGACATACTGACACGATGCGTAGCGCACGGGTATGCTTCCATTTTGATTGCTGTTTCCTTTTGGACATACTGACACGATGCGTAGCGCACGCATGCTTCCATTTTGGATTGTTAGTACGGCTTGGCATCGTAGACTTGGTGTTCAGTGTACTTCTTGGTGTTATCATATCATAGATCGCCGGTGAGGAAGGTATTCCACGCATGATTGATGTTGCGCGTGAGACCCATAATTATACGTGTGTATTGTAGTTGGTTATCATACATGTCTCCCGCTTTATATAGACTATTATGATTTCATTTTTAGTATTTACGCTTACATACTTGGTACCAGATCGACTCCTTCGGCCGCTCACGCCGCAGTAGAGGTACATCGGTCGTCGATCCCCGCTTTTAGGATCACCTTCAATGCTTGGGAAGCTCCCGTCACGACCCAACCGGCCGTGGATCGTGCCTTACCCCGGCACCCTAGTGACACAACATCGAGTAATCACGAACATAAAACAACAACATGAGATAACGAATATAAAACAATAATCAGGAAAACTTGCCTTCCAAGATATATAAATAACCTCTTTACAAAAGAACGCTTAATCCTTTTACAAACCCCGCCACAACAAAGATTACTGCACTTAAGAAATGATATGATAACAATGGCGGACAGGCCCCGCCAAACCCCGAATGTAAACACTTACTACGCAGGACTACACCACCGATAAGCCTCCGAGAAACGGAGCTTCCCAAACGCCGAATCCGTGACTCGAGAGCTAGGACTAACGATCGGTGTACTCAACTCGCAGATGAACGCAAATCCCAAGGAGGTCAAGCATAACAAAAATTTAGTATGTGAAACTAAAAATATCGCAAATGAAATCATAATAGTCTATAAAGCAGAGACATGTATGATAACCAAACTACGCTTTACAATAACTAAGCAATATATCAAGTCGTGACTCACGCCTCAAGTTATCACCAAAGAATATAACAGCTGGTCTCACGCCATAACATCAATCGTGCCTGGGACACATTCCTCATCGCCGGCAGCTTATGATATAAAAGTTCCAAGGAACACACATGAACACCGTGTCCCACTGCGCTATAATAACACCGCACGGTAAGTACGAAGGCATAGCCGACTACTAACACCTACGCACCAACAAGGTCATGAATCAGATTATAAGATTCGCTTGCATCACACATGATCAAAGCCGCCACTTGCCCGCAGATCTAATGCGCGTCTAGTCCCGAACTTCCCGCAGCCCGCATAGCCAATCTCATCGCCCGCATGAGGCATCCCCGCATCGAGGTAGCTACTCCCAAGATCGCCCCGACTTCGCAGCCGCATGGCCACAAGGACCGCATGCCCATAAAGGACGACACTAACTCGAACTCGTAGTTCCGATAGCCCCGGACTGCATGAGGTATTCTCGAATCATAGGTCCATCGACCCGCCGAGTCTACCCCGCACGGAGGGCGCTTAACCCCTAATCATCTCAAGAGATGAATGCCACAATACTATCATAACGACCGATAGTTAATAAGCACAATCGAGAAACCCCTTCACACAAACATCACAAGATACTAACACACGTAGCATCCTAACACGCTTACTTATCAAAGCAACAAGAAAGTCTTACAAGGCTATCACCAACCAACACAACCAATACAATAAAGTATTCACACAAGGTACTTTCTACTAACAAGTTCTGTATCTAACCCCAAAGTACTTCACACATTAAATCTTTAAAAGATCGCTTTCTTTCACATAAGTCACACAATACCCGTAGTATAAAAATAGAGTGACTATCCTTTTAAGAAAACTAAAACTCTTACCTTTGTAAAATCAAGTAACAACATTATTTTCCAAACGCCCAAGTTTGCCTAATTTCAAATGTTCACGCTTCTTATTTTAGAAAGGTTTCGTAGTTCATAGCTTTATTCATTTAAGAATATAATTCTCTTTAAACAATCGGAGAAACATAAGCCTTATCTCATGAGTAGGATATTCTTGTTTATAACAATCTTATTACAATGACCATGATCTAGAAATATCATTTTGTCTCATCTTAGCTTCTATGCAGATGGAAGTTTCTACCGGTTTTAATAATACTTAATTATTCAAAACATTTCCTTTTATTAACGCCGCAGTTGGTTTGTCGATACACATCCCGATTTCCAAAATCAAGAAACGTTTCTAAGCCGTTATACCTAACTTCCCATAAAGCTAGTATAACTCTTAAGTTCTCAAAACCAAGTATTACTTCTTTCAAAACGATTTGTAAATCTTTTGAAATACTTCAAGTTCTTTATGATCACACATCAAGCCGCTTATAAACAAATCATTTACCTTTTAAAACCACAAAGTGTTTTCTTATCTACATAAAGTCGTTATAACTAACTTCCCATAAAGCCGTTATAACACTTTATGTTTTAAACCAATCGAATACATTTAGCACACGACGCTCACCGCACTACATAGTTCACACATATCATGCTAGAGGAGATAGGAAGAGGTTCACATACCGCGACGATTATCGACTAATAGCAAAATGCTCCGAGTACCTCGCCGCTTCGCCACTCCTGCCAAGTAGAACGCGCCACACGTAGTACTTCAACCTATAAGGCCACAAGGCGCTTATTAACATCGTGAGAACATTCTACGTAAAATTCGCAAGACTCTCCCCGCAACCGCAGAAATCTCCTCTCTATCTGGCCGCCATCAAGCCAACCGTGGGTTATACGCCTAACCCTAACTGTACAATTCTAATCCACTGCACTACTACACAAGTCATCAGAATACCGTCCTATGTAATTACAGCTCAAAGACTATATATAGTATACTTCAACTATATACTCCTACAACATGTAATATCCAATTACAAGGGGACAAGATAATTACCTCGATAAGCCCATAATTATCCAAGCATAAAGTCGATCCCGGCAATCGCTTAGCTCCAACTCCGGCGCCCAACCCGCTCTAAACCACCCTTAGAAGTTCTAACCAACTTCTACACAATACTCCAACTGACTATGGAGATTTTCCTAGTGGTTTTGCCAGGATGACTGAAGTATAATAGTATTTCGGCTTTTCAGAAAGGTATAACCTTAGGATACAACAAGGTATAAGGCTAAGGTAATTTGGGCATTATAACAATACTTGGAGAGTATTTCTATACCACACAGGGGGTATTATACGAAAGCAACTAGCAGTGGGGTACCCACCGCCACACCACAAATGAGGGGGTGCCTACCTCGCCTACCCCACTGTGGGGACTCTCGCCAAGGGGCCTCACGGTGCGGAGGGGAAGGCTCTCAAGACTTAGGCAATTTTGTGAATGCATTAGTCTTCAGCGAGGGGTATTTATAGTCAAGCTCGCCAACCAATGGCCAAGATGAAGACAAGTGCAAGTGCAGGGTGAGGATTTGGGCAAGTGTCCTCGCCAACTTGCACACAAAATATCTTACCAACAACTTGACCAAGTTGGCAACTCCAATCGGCCATATTGCCGCTTTCAAGTCCATCACTGAGGGTGACAAGTGTTGCCCTCCCGTTGGTCCAAAATGTTTCGCCTCTAAAAATCCGCAAAAATACTAAATGACATAGCGGAAATTCCCTACGAAAGTCGTGGAAAACGCTTCATTTAAAAACGACTCTAACCGTGTTGTGCACAAACATATTTCGCCCAAAGGTGCCACATTGGTGACACGTGTCGCCCCGATTCGCCCAAAATATTTCGTCTTCCAAAATATCCAAACGCCAAAATCTCAAAATCAAAGCGCCCCACAAAATCAGAATTTCTCCCGTGGGCCCCACGTGACCACTCCAAAATAAAATTCCATAATTCTCTAATATTCCAGAAGTCCGAATACCAAACTGGGAATCCAATTCCATTAACGAACCTTTTTCCTTCACAAAACCTAAACTTTTCCGTGGAAAAAATCGCCTCTTTCTTCCTTTCCATCTTTCGTCAGATTCTCGCACGCACGCCCTCGCATACATACCTCGGAACTACGGTATAACATTCTTCCTTAGAAACATTCGTCCAATGTTCCTTCTAAGTCTCAAACAAACGCGGCGCCAAGATAGTCTTCACTACTATACTTACGAAACAATCCTGCCATACCTGGCCATGGAAACACCTGCGCAAAACTTACATCTAAGTCCACGAGGAAACACCTCTAACATCACCACAAATAATACTACTTTGTCACTTTGTCGCGAGCCTTGCTCCGACGACCCAACAAATGGTACCGCCGCACGCGATCACCGTTCGCCGTGACACTCAATTCTTACCACATTTCGACATCGCTTTAGTATCCAAAACTCGGGTTACTATCTCTAACGTGGTCATCATTAATCGGGAACATTCTCGACGGATCTTCGATACTTTCCAACATAACAATACGAAGACCGGACGCCCTTCCTCCTAAGTCGGACGGCAAATGCTAACATATAGGCAATCCGCCTATTCTTCACATGAACTCACAAGGCCCAAAGTAACTCGCTAAGTTCCTTCGCTTTCCAAAACTCGCCACACTCGTCCGGTGGTACTTTCAAGAAGACCGATCGCCAACTCGAACTCTAAGCGCCGCCGCCGATTATCCGCACGATTCTCCGAGCCGCCGTAACTTCTTCTAGACAAGCTTCACACTATCCACGATCTCGGAACAAGCTCAACCAACTATCTCAACCCCGCCAACATCGAACCAATCGACCGCAACTTGCATTTCGCTTCTACAAGGCGCCACAAGACGACATCCGAACACCAAATGGTAGCTTAAACACTTCAACCGAGACAACGATCTCACAAATGCACCAAATCAAAACATCGCCCGAGGCGAATGCGAGCACGAGACTCACCCGAGTTCCTAGCCCCGCCGTACAAACTCCCGAAGAGAAACAGTGCACTGGCTCCATCGTTCGCATAAGGTGAAGGTAGGCACCTGCAACCTCACAACCTTTTCGATAACATCAACATCGCCGAGGAACGACTCGACCAAGAACACGATAGTCGCTTCATCGCCCGACCACCGTCGAACGCATCCACGAACTTGCACGGCTAACTAAACACGGGCCTAACACCTCATGACCCTAACACAAAGAGGACCACCACAAACCGACCCCACCACCAAACCTACCGCGGGTTGACCCGCACGTAGCCTCAACCCCGACCCTAAGGCGCAAAATACCATCTCCCCGGGAACAATCTTACTAAACACGCATTTAAAACTCGCGTCTTCTTAGCTCGACTACCTTCTTTCAAATCATGCTACTCAGGACTTATCCCACGAACATAGCTCACGCACCATGCACTCCTATAAGGGTCAAACATAACACTACACCTTTCTCGAGACGGCCTTACCTCTAAGGTCTTTACGTATAACACTCTAAGGCTCACACCTTCTCTATCCCCAAAATCTTACTCGGCTAACCCACCATGATTTCTAATCACAACTAACACACCGCTATCGTAACATAGCACTTAAGGCATACTCACCTTGAAAGTTACCGGACCTCACGCTCGCCCTCTTCTCGCCCCCGTTAACCCGTCGATCTCTACGCTTTCTACCACGCATAAGCCCGCATACGTGCCATGCTCAAGCCCAATCAAGAATTACTCTTGCACATCCCTTTCTTAGGTAGTCATCAAGACTCGCGATACATCGGTACTCTCGTAGCCAAATCCATAGCTAGTAACAAGGTTGTCTCTTGCAATCTATACTCGGTTCCTGGCCGTGGAACCAAGGTTCACATATCATGCCGCAGAGAACCGCCGCCGCCGCGCTTAAACTCACCGGGCTAGTGACGCCGCAGTAAATCCCCGAACGAAGCACTACCCTAGGTAATGATTTGGCCTGTGCCTCGCCACCCTCCGAACTCTACTCAGCCTCCTGGCCGCTTTGCCCTCCCCGGGCCCGTTCTACGCGAGGCATAACGATAAGTGGAAAGGATTTCGCCGAGGGTTCAACTTACAACACGCCTCTAAGGCACGATCTCGAGTGAGAAGAATAGAAACCAATCCTAAATATCCTATAGCCTCCTCGACATTGATGTGGTGCACAACACACCGATAATCAAGACTTCATCGATACGGTTCAGACACTTTCCGAGGATTAATCGCTCGATACCACTTTTGTCACGACCAAATCGCCCGTGATCGTGCCTTACCCCGCACCCTAGTGACACAACATCGAGTAATCACGAACATAAAACAACAACATGAGATAATGTAAATATAAAACAATAATCAGGAAAACTTGCCTTCCAAGATATATAAATAACCTCTTTTACAAAAGAACTTTAATCCTTTTACAAACCCCGCCACAACAAAGATTACATGCACTTAAGAAATGATATGATAACAATGGCGGACAGGCCCCGCCAAACCCCGAATGTAAACACTTACTACGGGGACTACACCACCGATAAGCCTCCGAGAAACGGAGCTTCCCAAACGCCGAATCGGACTCGAGAGCTAGGACTAACGATCGTGTACCTCAACTGCAGATTTAACGCAGCCCCAAGGAGGTCGATAACAACAATGTAGTATGTGAAACTAAAAATACTGCAAATGAAATCATAATAGTCTATAAAGCGAGACATGTATGATAACCAAACTACGCTTTACAATAACTAAATATATCAAGTCGTGACTCACGCCTCAAGTTATCACCAAAGAATATAACAGCGGTCTCACGCCACAACATCAATCGTGCCCGTGGGACACATTCCTCACCGGCGCTTTATGATATAAAAGTTCCAAGGAACACACATGAACACCGTGTCCCACCTGTACATAATAACACCGCACGGTAAGTAAGGCATAGCCGACTACTAACACCTACAGCATCAACAAGGTCATGAATCAGATTATAAGATCTCGCCTGACCGTCACATGATCAAAGCCGCCACTTGCCCGCAGATCTAATGTCGCGCCTAGTCCTCGAACTTCCCGCAGCCCGCGATAGGCCAATCTCATCGCCCGCATGAGGCATCCCCGCATCGAGGGTAGCTACTCTGATCGCCCCGACTTCGCACCGCATGGCCACAAGGACCGCATGCCCATAAAGGACGACACTAACCTCGAACTCGTAGTTCCAAGATAGGCCCCGGACTGCATGAGGTATTCTCGAATCATAGGTCCATCGACCGCCGAAGTCTACCCCGCGACGGAGGGCGCTTAACCCTAATCATCTCAAGAGATGAATGCCACAATACTATCATAACGATCGATAGTTAATAAGCACAATCAAGAAACCCTTCACACAAACATCACAAGATACTAACACACGTAGCATCCTAACACGCTTACTTATCAAAGCAACAAGAAAGTCTTACAAGGCTATCACCAACCAACACAACCAATACAATAAAGTATTCACACAAGGTACTTTCTACTAACAAGTTCTGTATCTAACCCCAAAGTACTTCACACATTAAATCTTTAAAAGATCGCTTTCTTCACATAAGTCACACAATACCGTAGTATAAAAATAGAGTGACTATCCTTTTAAGAAAACTAAAACTCTTACCTTTGTAAAATCAAGTAACAACATTATTTTCCAAACGCCCAAGTTTGCCTAATTTCAAATGTTCACGCTTTCTTATTTTAGAAAGGTTTCGTAGTTCATAGCTTTATTCATTTAAGAATATAATTCTTTTAAACAATCTGAGAAACATAAGCCTTATCTGAGTAGGATATTCTTGTTTATAACAATCTTATTACAAAGAACCATGATCTAGGAAATATCATTTTGTCTCATCTTAGCTTCTATGCAGATGGAAGTTTCTACCGGTTTTAATAATACTTAATTATTCAAAACATTTCCTTTATTAACGCCGCAGTGGTTTGTCGATACACATCCCGATTTCCAAAATCAAGAAAACGTTTAAGCCGTTATACCTAACTTCCCATAAAGCTAGTATAACTCTTAAGTTCTCAAAACCAAGTATTACTTCTCTTTCAAAACGATTTCGTAAATCTTTGAAATACTTCAAGTTCTTTATGATCACACATCAAGCCGCTTATAAACAAATCATTTACCTTTAAAACCACAAAGTGTTTTCTTATCTACATAAAGTCGTTATAACCAACTTCCCATAAAGCCGTTATAACACTTTATGTTTTAAACCAATCGAATACATTTAGCACACGACGCTCACCGCACTACATAGTTCACACATATCATGCTAGAGGAGATAGGAAGAGGTTCACATACCTCGCGACGATTATCGACTAATAGCAAAATGCCCGAGTACCTCGCCGCGGCTACTCCTAAGCCGTAACGCGCCACACGTAGTACTTCAACCTATAAGGCCACGCGCGCTTATTAACATCGAGAACATTCTACGTAAAATTGGCAAAGACTCTCCCGCAACCGCAGAAATCTCCTCCTCTATCTGGGCCGCCATCAAGCCAACCGTGGGGTTATACGCCTAACCCTAATCTGTACAATTCTAATCCACTTCGACTACTACACAAGTCTATCAGAATACCGTCCCATGTAATTACAGCAAAGACTATATATAGTATACTTCAACTATATACTCCTACAACATGTAATATCCAATTACAATAGGGGACAAGATAATTACCTCGATAAGCCCATAATTATCCAAGCATAAAGTCGATCCTGGCAATCGCTTAGCTCCAACTCCGAAGCGCCCAACCCGCTCTAAACCACCCTTAGAAGTTCTAACCAACTTCTACACAATACTCCAACGGACTATGGAGATTTTCCTAGGGTTTCGGTTTTGTGACAGACGGGAAGTATAATAGTATTTCTGGCTTTTCGGAAAGGTATAACCTTAGGATACAACAAGGTATAAGGCTAAGGTAATTTGGGCATTATAACAATACTTGGAGAGTATTTCTATACCACAAAGGGGTATTATACGAAAGCAACTAGGCTAGTGGGGTACCCCACGACCACCCCACAAAGGAGGGGGGGTGGCTACCCCTCGGCCTACCCCACTGGGGACTCTCGCTGCCGGGCCTCACGGTGGAGGAAGGCTCTCAAGACTTAGGCAATTTGTGAATGCATTAGTCTTCAAAGGGAGGGTATTTATAGGTCAAGCTCGCCAACCAATGGCCAAGATGAAGACAAGTGCAAGGCAAGTGTAGGGTGAGGATTTGGGCAAGTGTCCTCGCCAACTTGCACACAAAATATCTTACCAACAACTTGACCAAGTTATAACTCAATCGCCATATTGCCGCTTTCAAGTCCATCACTGAGGTGACAAGTGTTGCCTCCCGCTGGTCCAAAATGTTTCGCCTCTGAAAAATCCGCAAAATACTAAATGACATAGCCGAAATTCCCTACGAAAGTCGTGGAAAACGTTTCGTCAAAACGACTCTAACCGTGTTGTGCACAAACATATTTCGCCCAAAGGTGCCACATGGGGTGACACGTGTCGCCCCGATTCGCCCAAAATATTTCGTCTTCCGAAATATCCAAAACGCCAAAATCTCAAAATCAAAGCGGCCCCACAAAATCAGAATTTCTCCCGGCCCCACGTGACTACTTCCAAAAATAAAATTCCATAATTCTCTAATATTCCGGAAGTCCGAATACCAAACTGGGAATCCAATTCCCATTAACGAACCTTTTTCCTTCACAAAACCGAAACTTTTCCGTGGAAAAAATCGCCTCTTTCTTCCTTTCCAATCTTTCTCAGATTCTCGCACGCACGCCCTCGCATACATACCCTGAACTACGGTATAATGACCCGTTCCTTCGGAGGCTTATCTTTGGTATGTTACCCCGAGTGCAGAGGTTCTCAGACATTCTGGGTATGGCGGGGCCCGTCCCCGTCATAGTTGTTGTATAAATCTTAAGGTCCGTAATCGGTGTGGGCGGGTTGTAAGGATTGTAACTGCTCAAAATGTATTTGTATATATATATCCGAAAGGCAACCATTTTGGTTGCCTATTTTCTTTCATCTTGATCCATGTCTATTTGCATGTTTAAGTTTTAATTACCGTTTTCTCCGATGTTGTATCACTAGGGTGCCCGGTAAGGCACGATCCACAGCCCGGTTCGGTCGTGACAAAAGTGGTATCGAGCGATTAGTCTCGGAAAGTGTCTACGCACCGTGTTCAGTAAGTCTTGATTATCGATGTGTTGTGCACCACATCTATAATCGTGAGGCTATAGGACATTTAGGGTTGGTTTCCTCTTCTCATTCTCCGAGATCGTGCCTTAGAGTCATGTTATAAGTTGGACCCTCCGACGTGCTTCGTTTTTACCGCTATGCCTCCGCGCAAGGCAACCCGCCTGGCGGCAAGGAAGCGCAGGAGTCGCGAGTAAGCAATGGCGCCTCTACAGACCACAAGACTCGAGCCTCCACCCCGCACCGGGAGCGAGAGATGGGTTACGCGAGTGGGCGATTGGCGAACGGCCGTGGTCAGGCGGACTTGAGGATAGGCCGACGCAGCAGCCCAAAGAGCACCAGCCGTTCACCCTAGATCGATAATGGAGGCTACGGGATTTTCCGAGATGTAACCCGCCAGAGTTTTATGGGTCGAGGCACGAGGATGATCTGCAGGAGTTCATCCGCGATTCTGCGATCACGAGAGTGATCAAGGCATCGGAACCGAGTCGGTGGTCCTAGGTTCGCATCGGTGCGTGATACCGCAGCCGATCGTTTGATTCGTGAGCTGTCCCGGGAGAGAATGCACTTCCGGCTATATGGACGAGTTCTCAAAGGCATTTCTTGACACTTCTTGCCTCCACGATGAGAGGGCTCGCCGCAGATTTTTGGTGTTGCGCGATCCGCGCGGTTTGGGAGTACAATTTGGAGTTCGACTCATTGGCCCGGTACGTCCCCGTATTAGTAGCTAGTATGGAGGATCGAGTGCACCGATATTCTGTGGCTCAATGATTGCCTAGAGAGTTGTTCGTGTAGCTCTTCACCGGCATGGACATTGCCCGCACGCAGCTTATGCACTTGGATGTGAGGAGCGAGAAATCGACGGAATGACCAAGATCGCGAGAAGAGGCCGCAAAGCAGGTCCTTTGGTGACTTTCGAGGCGGACCGCCTCGAACAGACTAGTTATGCGCCTCCGCCCGATCTGAGTGGTCCTCCACAATCTTCGTGGCACCCAGTATTCGAGAGCGGTCGTGGCTCCAAGGTTCAGATTTCGGGAGAGCGGTGTTAGCGACCAAGCCACCCTACCTCGTTGTGGCCGTGGTAGACTCCATAGGGAGTGTCGTGCTAGTACGGAGTTTGTTTTACATGCGCGCAGGGCCATTTTGCGAAACCGTCCGACCGAGGTAGATCAGGCGGCATGCACTACGGATCTGGGTCGGTTCATCACCTTCTGATACGCCACTGCAGGCAAGATCGTGATTAGAGTAAAGCGGTAGATACAGGTATATCCTTACCCCTCTAAAGACTTGTATGTATTAATGTGATGATAATGTGTTAAGTGTTATGTTCGGATAGCTTTGTGCTAAAATGTGATTTAGAAACCTGGTTAGTGAAAAAGGGTAAGCCTGGGGGTGAGAAAATGATGAACCTTAGAATATTACAGTTGAGACCTTAGATGTAAGGCCGTCTTGAGTACAAGTTTTTGCAAGTGATCCTTGTCGGAGTGCATTTTATGCCTAGAATGTATTGTGTGATAAGTCCCTGGGTAGTGTGAAATGGAAGTGGTAGCTTTCATGACCTGTAGAGGTAAGATTGTTCCGGATCGGGAAACAAGAGCTTGATGCGTTAAGTGGGTCGGGTTGGGGCCATGTTGCGGGCCAACCCGCGGCCTGTTTTGGGGTTGGGTCAGCTCTGGGTGGTCCCGCCAGGTGGTAGGGTCACGAGGGTGTTAGGCCCAAGTTTAGATGACCATCGTATGAGTTCGTGGATGCGTTCGACCAGAATCGGTTCGTGAAGGCCGAGGAATGGCCTTAAGGGAGATTGAGGCTAGTAAGATGACCAAGTTGGAGGTAGTGACTCCAATGTGTTGGGAACCGGCGATGAATGAACGGCGCACGATACTAGAAGAGTTCAAGTGTTCGGCGAGGCACGAGTAAGGAAGGAAGAGGACGTGTGTTATTTCGTGGCCAGGTGTGGCGTTGGTAACTTGTTAGAGGAACTTTATCGTTATCCGTCTTGAGAAGGAACATTCGGGACGAATGTTTCTAAGGAGGGGAGAATGTTATACCCCGTATTTCCAGAGTATGTACGTGAGGACGTACGTAGAAAAGTTTGAGCCTTAAAGTTAGGCTAGGTTCGAAATTTGGGCACAAGTGCCAAAAAGAATCGTTTTTCGACGAAACGTTTTACAAGACTTGCGAAGGGAAAATTCCGGCTATGTCATTTTTAATTTTTACGGATTTTTCCGAGAGACGAAACATTTTGGACCAACGGGAGGGTGACATGTGTCACCCTCACATTGGAAGGAAGGTTGGGGCGGCATGGACGAAAAGGTGGCTTTGGGTTAGGTAGGATATTTGTGCAAGTTGGTGTGGTAGATGGATAAGGTGCACATGGCTTAATCCTAGCCCTACACTTGCCTAACACTTGGATGGATCTTGGCCATTGGTTGGCCATTTCTTGACCTATAAATACCCCCCCCCCCCTTTGGAAGACTTCTTCATCCTAAAATCTTCCTAAGTCTTGAAAGCTCTCTTCCTCCCCCCCTTAGTGTAGTATCTCGTCCAAGAGTTCCCCTCCCCCCCTTTGTGTGAAGCCTTGGCCGGAGGTGCCCTCCTAGTGGTGGGCCGAGGCAAACCCCTTGCCTTGTTATTTTCGTATAATACCCCCCTTTGTGGTATAGAAATACTCTCCAAGTATTGTTATAATGCCCAAATACTTTAGCCCATATACCTTGTAGTACTTTCCAAAGTTACCTCTATACGTAGAGCCCGGAAATACTACTATATTTCCTTAAGTCACAAAAATGAAACCCTAAGGAAAACCTTCATAGTCGGTTGAAGTGTTAAGTAGAAGTTGCGTAGAACTTCTAAGAGTTGTTTGGAGCGGATTGGAGCACTCGGAGTGGGAGCTTAACGTTGCTCAGGAGCGACTTTATACTTGGATAATTTTGGGCTCATCGAGGTAAATACTACTGTCCTTCTAGTGTAATTGGAAATTACATACTGTAGTAGTATAGAAATGAATACAAGATTCATAGAAGAGAATTGAACTGTAATAGAAGGATATTACAGAATAGACTTGAACTGAAATCACATCAGAAGAATATTATAGTAGAAGATTAAACTGTATTTACATAGGACTGTATTTACAGTAGACTGATTGTTATACCCCGTATTTCCGGAGTATGTACACGAGGGCGTACGTACGAAAGTTTAGCCTTAAAGTTAGGCCAAGTTCGAAAATTGTGCACAACTCGCTAAAAGAATCGTTTTCCGACGAAACGTTTCCACAGCTTCCGTAGGGAAAATTCCGGCTATGCCATTTCTAATTTTTGCGGATTTTTCCGAGAGACGAAACATTTTGGACCAACGGGAGGGCGACACTTGTCACCCTCCAATTGATGGACTTGAATCGTCCATTGGACGAATTGGACTTTGGATGGCACGTTTTTTGTGCCTTTGCACAAGTCAAGGAGTTGGTAGGATATTTGTGTGTAGTAGATAGAATGGACACTTGCCTAAATCTTCACCCTACACTTGCCTTGCACTTGGCATCATCTTGGCCCTTGGTTGGCCATGGCTTGACCTATAAATACCCCCTTCAGATGAAGAGTTCTTCATCCACAAATTCCTTTCCAAGTCTTGAAAATCCTCCCCTCTCCCTTGAGCTTGTTTCGTCCAACACCTCCCCCCCCCCTTTGAGAAGCTTAGCCGAGGCTACCCCCCCCCTAGCCTAGCCGAAATCTACCCCCCCTCCCTTGGTAGAAAAGTTGTCTTCTAGTATTGTTATAATGCCCAAAATACCCTAGCCCAAATCCCTTAGTACTTAGTAGAAGTTGTGAAGAACTTCTAAGGTTTCCTTGGAGCTATCAGAGCGTACAACTTAGGAGCTAAGCCTTGCTCCGGATCGACTTTTATCTAGGATATTATTGGGCTTACCGAGGTAAATAATCCTAACCCTCTTTGTATTAGAGAATGCATACTGTAGAAGTATAAGAATAAGTATTAAATACTTAGAAGGATATTACGGAATAGAATTGAACTGTTATCACAGTAGAAGGGTTTAAAAGAAGAATAATTGAACTGTACTTATATAGAATCAAGTTTCTGATGAGACTTATATGGCTCACCGGTAGGGAAGTGTTGCCCACTTTCCATAGAATTGTGAACCCTCTGCTTAGAATGACCTTGAGTAGTCTAGACTTTGATAGATGTCGTGACTATTATAGTCGATTCTCTCATGTGACATATTCAACTTGGCGGAGGTTTTCACGGAAGGTATGTGATTCTTCCTAAAGCATGATATTTTAAAATATATATATAGTACGGTAGACGTACATGTGTTAACTGAATAATAACTACGGCAATGTCTTTTGACTTAAGCCTGAAAAATACTTACGGCAATGTCTTGTGACTTAAGCCTTAATGATAAAGATCTTAAAAAGTCTTTCAAAAGAATTATAACACAGTTCGAAAGAAGAAGAATAGTTGTTTTTAAAACAAGAAGCTTAAGGGTTATACTAGCTTTATGGGAAGTTAAGTATAACGGCTTAAGTTTTATAAAAAGGAACAGTTTACTTATGTGTTTATAAAAGACTTGTATTGATTTCTGAAAGGCATAATAAGATGGTTTTGATGAGTAGACTTATTGTGATGCTATGTGTTAGTATCTTGTAACGTTTGTGTAAAGAGGTCAGTCTTACTTATGCTTATGTTGTTTAAACTATGAGCTGTTATGTTAGTACTATATCACTCACCTCTTGAGATGATACCGGTTAAGTCGCCTCCGTCGCGGGTAGACTCAGCGATGCAGGACCATGATTCGAGACTACCTCATGCGGTCCAGGGGCCTGCGGAGCTACGAGAGTTCCGTGTTAGTGTGCGGGTTATGCCTCATGCGGTTTATGTGGGCCACGCGACAATGAGTCCAGGCGATGCCGAGGAGTAGCTACCCTCGATGCGGTATACCTCACGCGCCCACGCGAGTGGCCTACGCGACTACGGAGTCCGTGATTAGGCTTGCAGAATGATAATATGGGCGAGTGGCCTGCTTGATCATTCGCAGCCTAGAAAAGACTCATAGATTTACCTATTCTTGCTCTTGTTTATGATGTGGCACTATGTGCGGTTACATTGGTTGTTTCGCATATTTGTAAAATTGGTTTTTAAAGTAATATGATTTCATTTAAGTACTTTACGCTTTCACATACTTGGTACTGTTGTCGACCTCCTTCGGGCCGTTCATGCCGCAGGTGGCAACAGTGCTAGATCCACATCCTTAGGATCTCTTTGCGTTGGTGTCGTGAGCTCCATCTTCTCCGAGGCTCTACTGGGTATGATCTCCCGTTGTAGATAGTTTTGTATGATCAGGTATGGCGGGCCTGTCGCCATAGTTGTTTATTTCCTTAAGTGCAGAGTCATGTTATGCTGGGATGTAATCGCAAACCTTGGTTTATGTATATATGCCAAAGCGCAACCCTTTTCTCGTAAACGTGTATCATTTACAATTATTTCTTGTCTTGTTTTATATTCCACGATTTTCTCCGATGTATGACTACTGGGTGCCCGTAAGGCACGATCCACGCCCCGAACGGGTCGTGACAAAAGTGGTATCAGAGCGATTAATCTCGGAAAGTGTCTACGCATCAGATCTAGTAAGTCTTGATTATCGGTGTGTTGTGCACCACACCAATAATCGTGAGGCTATAGGATATTTTAGGATTGGTTTCCATTCTTCTCACTCGAGATCGTGCTATATAGAGGCGTGTTATAGTCGACCCTCTAACGTATTCCTTTCTCAGAATGATTATGCCTCCACGTAAGGCAACCCGCCCGAAGAGCAAGGCAACGAGGAGCTGCTAGTATGGCACCGAGAGTCACGAGGCTCGTGACCGATCTATACCCGAGACGGCGAGTTCCACGACGCCGCCCCCAAAGAGACTACAAGACCGCACCTCCGCCCCACACCGGGCGAGAGATAGGGTACAAGGAGATGGCCCACTATTGGCTAGGATTGTGGCCGACACGAGGATAGGCCCGATGCGAGCTTCAGCCCCCCACTCGTAGCACCGTGGTTCACCCGAGGCGCATGGCTGAGGCTACGGATTTCTGAGTTGTAGCCCGCCAGAGTTTTACTGGTCGAGGCCGAGGATGATCCGCAGGAGTTCATCCGCCACAGAGGATCACGCGGTGATCAAGGCCTCGAGACAGAGTCCGTGACTTCGGTTCGCGATCGCCGCGTGATACCGCAATGATTGGTTTGATTCACGGAGCTTTCCCGGAGAGCATGCACTCCAGCAGATGGGATGAGTTTTCGAGGCCTTTCTCACTCACTTCTTGCCTCCACAGATGGCGAGGCACCGCCGATAGATTCTTGTTCCGAGGCGCAGAGGACGCACCGTTAGGGAGTACAACGTTGAGTTTGATTCGTTGGCTCGATATGTCCCCGCATTGGTAGCGTATATGGAGGACGGTGCATCGTTACGCCACGGCTAGATGATTATATGGTCGAAGTCTTGTGCGTGTGGCTCTTCACCGTGCATGGATATTACCCAGACGCAGCTCACGCCTGATGCGGCGAGCGCAGAGGCCGACGAGTTGACAGACAGCAGCAGAAGAGGGCCAGGACGGGAGGGTCTTCTGGTGGCTATCGTGGCGGCGCCTGAAGCAGCCTAGATTTGCACCACGCCACCAGAGCACTCCTGCACCGCCCTCGCACACCGTAATATTCGAGGGCGCACTGTGGCCCTGTGGCTTCGAGACGCCCGAGTAGCAGAGGTATCGCCGATCGGACCACCCCAGTGGCCGATGCGTAGATCCCATTACGGAAGTGGTAACGCTTTGGGAGCTTGTTACGATTGTGCCAGCAGGTCACTTTGCGAGGATCGTCCGACCGGTAGCGCCGTGGTAGGCTCACGCAGTTCTGCTGCCGCTTCATCACCTCCTACAGCTTACTCGCCGAGGCGTGGTACTCGTAGGTCACAGGTCGCGGCGCAGGTCGTGGCTCGGGTCCAGCTTCTAGCGGTCCTCGTAATCGCATTTATGCCTTGTCCACCGGCAGATCGGGAGGCCTCACCGATGTCGCCACAGTACCTTATCGCCTCCGATTATGATGTGTATGCCTTGATAAATCCGGTTCTACTGGTCCCATATATCTCCCTTGTGCTAGTAGGATAGGGATAGAGCACGAGTCCATAGACCACTTTCGAGGTAGCTACGCCAAATGGTGATTCGGTGGTAGCTCGGCGGTATATAGGGCTTGTCCGATGACCATTTACGTCGGACCAGCCGACTTGATAGAGTTGGATATGATTGATTTCGACGTGATCACGGGTATGGATTGGCTAGCCTCTTGCTACGCCAATGTAGATCGCAGAGAGAGAGTAGTACGGTTCCAGCTTCTGAGAGCCGGTTGTTGAGTGGGAGGAACATCAGACGCCGAGGTAAGTTTATTTCTTACCTCAAGGCTAGGAAGATGGTGCAGCCCTACCATCTCGTTCGTGTTTGATCTCGAGGCTGCAGCGCCGCATTTTCGCCGGCCCAGAGTCGAGAGTTCCCGCACGTGTTTCCGCACGACCTCCCGTATCCTCCCGAGGAGATCGAGTTTTGTATAGATGTGTTGCGGACACTCGCCTATTTCCATTCCGCCATACGTAATGGCACCGCCGAGTTGAGAGAGTGAAGGATCGGCTTAGGGATTTGGCCGGAGAAGCGGCTTCATCGTGCTAGTGTTTCTCCCGGGAGCGCCGTATTGTTCGTGAAGAAGAAGGACGGACGCCGCGCATGTGTGTTGATTACAGCGGTGAACAAGGTGACCATTAAGAATGTATACCCCTTCCTGTGATTGATGATTTGTTCGACTGTGCGAGTGGCGAGATGTTTCTCCAAGATTGATCTGCGATCGGGCTATCATCGTTCGAGTCGAGAGGTGGATGTCCTAGATCGCATTCCGACCCAGACGCATTATGAGTTCGTGGTCATGTCTTTTGGGTTGACCAATGCTCGTGGTATTCATGGATTTGATGAACCGAGTGTTCAAACCATTTTTGGACACGTTTGTGATAGTGTTCATTGATGATATCTTAGTTTATTCTCGCCAGAGCAGAGCACGCGAGCATTTGAGGGCTGTCTTGTGATTCTCCGACCGCAGCTTATACGCCAAGTTTTCCAAATGTGAGTTCTGGTTAGCTTCGGTGGCTTTTCTTGGGCATATTGTCGGTTGATGGCATTCGAGTAGATACGCCAAGATCGGCGATCGAGACTTGGCCTAGACCTACTACTCGGCCAGGTTCGCACTTTCTGGCCTCGCAGTTATTATCGGCTGTTCGTATAGAAGTTTGCTTCTATCTTCGCCCCATTGACTAGGTGACTCGTGGCGGCTAAGTTTGATCGATGCTTGTGGAGCGTGGTTTCCGATTCTTGAAAGAGATCGACGACCGCCTCGCTTTACTCTTCCGGAGGTCCGGATGGTTATGTCGTGTCTTGTGATGCGCCGGGCATCGGGCTGGGATGCGTGTTGATCTGGCAAGGGTAGAGTTTTAGCGTGCGCGTCCCGACACCTTAAGAAACACGAGAAACTACCCCACCCATGATTTGGAGTCGCACCGTGATTCACGCTTTGAAGATCCGAGGCACTATTTGTATGGGGTTCACGTGGATATTTATACGCACCACAAGAGCCTCCAGATATCTTCAATGAGAGGAGCCGAACTTACGACAGATACGGTGGTTAGAGTTGCTTAAGGATTACGATGTTGCTATCCTGTACCACCCGGGGAAGGCCAATGTTGTGGAAGATGCTCTTAGTCGTAGGTCGATGGGAGCCTATCGATGTGCGGCAGAGAGGAGGGCATGGTTCGTGATTTGCATCGCTTAGCGAGCCTGGTGTCCGCTTGATTGATTACGATAGCGGTGGGGTTAGAGTTCGTGAGGTTGCCGAGTCTTCCATCGCCGGCGAGTGAAGAGGCAACATTTGAGGATCCATTCGACACGTTATCGTGATACGACTCTTCGTGAGGAAGGGTCCTTTTGAGGTAGCACTTGATGGGGTGCTAAGGTTTGAGGGCGTTGTGTGTTCCGGATGTTTCGTGACTTGCAGCGAGTTCTGGGAAGCACACAGCGGCGTTACTCTATCCATCCGGGTCGACCAAGATGTACCACGACCTTAGATACGTATTGGTGGGATGGCTTGAAGAGGACGTTGCGAGTTCGTAGCTCGCCCGTGTTGTCGCAGTGAAGGTAGAGCACCGAGGCCTGGTGGTTTGTTACGCATAGAGATCCCGACCGGAAGTGGGAGGTGATCAACATGGACTTCATCACGCGATTGCCTCGCACTCGAGGAGACATGATTCTATATGGGTTATCGTCGACAGTCGAAATCAGCCCACTTTCTTCCCGTCAGACGACTTTTTCTACCGAGGATTATGCCGACTTTACATCCGAGAGATCGTCGATCGCATGGAGTCCCTATTTCGATCATATCGCATGCAGGAGCCCGGTTATGGCTAACTTCGAGGTCCTTCCGAAAAGGGTTTAGGACGCAGTGAGCACGAAATCGCATTCCATCCACGAGCAGACAGCCGAGCGCACTATCCGAACTCTTGAGGATATCTGCGAGCACAGTGTTATCGACTTCGAGGTAGCTGGAAGATCATTTGCCTCTAGTTGAGTTTGCATATAATAATAGCTACCACTCCGGATTCGGATGGCGCCTTATGAGGCCTTGTATGAGGAAGTGCGCGATCGCTTATAGGCTGGTTCGATGTGGGCGAGGTACGATTGGGACCGCATTTGCGCAGCGATGGATAAGGTGAAGCTTATCCGAGCGGCTATCGATACCGAGTCGCATGGTCGACGCAGATCATCGTCGCCAGATCCGAGTTCGCGATTGATGATTGGGTTTTCTGAAGGTGTCACCCATGGCGGTGTGATGAGATTCGGAAGAAAGGGAAACTCACCAAGGTACATTGGGCCCTATCGATCGTCCGCAGGTAGGCAAGGTTGCCTACGAGTTGGATCTGCCGTCCGATCCGAGGCAGCATCCGTGTTTCACGTTTCTATCTTTGAGAGATGTATCGGGATCCATCTAGTGGTACATCCAATTGGCGACGCCCGTGTGACCGAGGGTTATCGTATGAAGAGATTCCCATAGCGATAGTCGATCGTCGGAGTTAGGCGTCTGCGACCAAGGACGTGGCTTCCACAAAGTCTTGTGGCGAACGAGCTTAGGAGGAGATGACGTGGGAAGGCGAGGAGGACATGAGGCGAGGTATCCTCACTTATTCCCCACACCTCCGTAACTTACTTTCCTATTTGGTTTAATTTTCGTAAATTGTTAAGTGTTATATTGTGGCCATGTGTGGCACTTGCAAACCGCTTAAGCTTTATCGATAATCGTCTTGGGAAGGAACATTCGACGAATGTTTCTAGCGAGGAGAATGTTATACCGTATTTCCGAGTATGTACGTGAGGGCGACGTTTAAAAGTTTAGCCTTAAAGTTAGGCCAAGTTCGAAAATTGTGCACAACTCGCTAAAGAATCGCTTTCCGACGAAACGTTTCCACACTCGTAGGAAAATTCCGCTATGCCATTTCTAATTTTTGCGGATTTTTCCGAGAGACGAAACATTTTGGACCAACGGGAGGGCGACACTTGTCACCCTCCAATTGATGGACTTGAATCGTCCATTGGACGAATTGGACTTTGGATGGCACGTTTTTTGTGCCTTTGCACAAGTCAAGGAGTTGGTAGGATATTGGTGTGTAGTAGATAGAATGGACACTTGCCTAAATCTTCACCCTACACTTGCCTTGCACTTGGCATCATCTTGGCCCTTGGTTGGCCATGGCTTGACCTATAAATACCCCCTTTAGATGAAGAGTTCTTCATCCACAAATTCCTTTCCAAGTCTTGAAAATCCTCCTCTCCCTTGAGCTTGTTTCGCCCAACACCTCCCCTTGAGAAGCTTAGCCGAGGCTACCCCCTGCCTAGCCGAAATCTACCCCCTCCCTGGTAGAAAAGTTGCCTTAGTATTGTTATAATGCCCAAAATACCCTAGCCCAAATCCCTTAGTACTTAGTAGAAGTTGTGAAGAACTTCTAAGGTTTCTGGAGCTATCGGAGCGTCTGACTTAGGAGCTAAGCCTTGCTCGGATCGACTTATATCTAGGATATTATTGGGCTTACCGAGGTAAATAATCCTAACCCTCTTTTGTATTAGAGAATGCATCTTTGTAGAAGTATAAGAATAAGTATTAAATACTTAGAAGAATATTCTGAATAGAATTGAACTGTTATCACAGTAGAAGGGTTTAAAGAAGAATAATTGAACTATACTTATATAGAATTTGTTTTCACATGAGACTTATATGGCTCACCGTAGGGAAGTGCTGCCCGACTTTCCGTAGAATTGTGAACCCTCTGTTTAGAATGACCTTGAGTAGTCTAGACTTTGATAGATGTCGTGACTATTATAGTCGATTCTCTGCGCGACATATTCAACTTGGCGGGAGGTTTTCACGGAAGGTATGTGATTCTTCCTAAAGCATGATATTTTAAAATATATATATAGTACGGTAGACGTACATGTGTTAACTGAATAATAACTACGGCAATGTCTTTTGACTTAAGCCTGAAAAATACTTACGGCAATGTCTTGTGACTTAAGCCTTAATGATAAAGATCTTAAAAAGTCTTTCAAAAGAATTATAACACAGTTCGAAAGAAGAAGAATAGTTGTTTTTAAAACAAGAAGCTTAAGGGTTATACTAGCTTTATGGGAAGTTAAGTATAACGGCTTAAGTTTTATAAAAGGAACGATTTACTTATGTGTTTATAAAAGACTTGTATTGATTTCTGAAAGGCATAATAAGATGGTTTTGATGAGTAGACTTATTGTGATGCTATGTGTTAGTATCTTGTAACGTTTGTGTAAAGTGGTCAGTCTTACTTATGCTTATGTTGTTTGAACTATGAGCTGTTATGTTAGTACTATATCACTCACCTCTTGAGATGATACCGGGGGTTAAGTCGCCTCCGACGGGGTAGACTCAGCGATGCAGGACCGTGATTCGAGAATACCTCATGCGGGTCCAGGGACCTATGCGAGCTACGAGAGTTCCGGAGTTAGTGTGCGGGGTTATACCTCATGCGGTCTATGTGGCCACGGACTACGAGTCGGGGATGCCGAGGAGTAGCTACCTCGATGCGGGGTTATACCCTACGCGGGCCTATGTGAGTGGCCTATGCGACTACGGAGTCCGAGATTAGGCTTGCATAGTGATACTACGGCGATTGGCCTGCTTCGATCATTCGCACCTAGAAAAGACTCGCTGATTTACCTATTCTTGCTCTTGTTTATGATGGCACTATGTGCGTTACATTGGTTGTTTCTGCATATTTGTAAAATTGGTTTTAAAGTAATATGATTTCATTTAAGTACTTTACGCTTCATATACTGGTACTGTTATCGACCTCCTTCGGGCTGCGTTCATGCCGCAGTAAGGGCAAGCAGTGCTAGATCCACATCCTTAGGATCTCTCGTTGGTGTCGGAGCTCCATCTTCTCCGAGGCTCTACTTTTGGGTATGATCTCCTGTTGTAGATAGTTTTGTCTGATCGAGGTATGGCGGGCCCCGTCCCGCCATAGTTGTTTATTTCTTAGAGGTTTGTAGTCATGTTGCATACTGGGATGTAATCGCAAACTGGTTTATGATATATGCCGAAAGGCAACCCTTTCTCGAAGCGTATCATTTACAATTATTTCATGTCTTGTTTTATATTCCGATTTTCTCGATGTATGACTACTTGGGTGCGGGTAAGGCACGATCCGAACGGGTCGTGACATCGATAACCTTATTGGTTGAATGTTCTGAGTAGCATGAACTACTGGAAGGTGGACAAGGCTAGCGGGTTATAGCGTGGAGCGTTTTGCTTATAGTCGATAATCGTCGCGAGGTATGTGATTCTTCCTATACTCTTGAGCATGATATTTTAAAGATATATATATATAGTACGGTAGACGTACGTGTGTTGACTGAACGTAATTGTACGGCAATGTCTTTTGACTTAAGCCTGAATAAAATATATATATATATATAGTACGGTAGACGTACGTGTGTTGACTGAACGTAATTGTACGGCAATGTCTTTTGACTTAAGCCTGAATAAAATATATATATATATAGTACGGTAGACGTACGTGTGTTAACAGAACGTAGTTGTACGGCAATGTCTTTTGACTTAAGCCTGAATAATAAGAATCTTGAAGTATTTCAAAAGAACTAATAAACCTTTTTGAAAGAAGAGTACTTGGTTTGAAAACATAAGAGTTATACTAGCTTTATGGGGAGTTAGGTATAACGTCTTAAAGAAAGATAAAAAGAATGGTTTACTGATTTTAGAAGTTAAGAGACTTGATCTTAAAAGATAAGAGACTTAACTTAATTGAATTAATATAAATTTTGTGTGAAGCCTCATTCGTGAGTAATGAGTACTTGGTTTTTAAAAGGAATAACGTTTTACTGATTTCGGAAATCAGAATGAGTATCGACAAACCACTGCAGCGTTAATAAAGGGAAAATGTAATGAATAATGAAGTATTATTAAAACCAGTAGAAACCTCCATCTGCATAGAAGCTAAGATGAGACAAAATGATATTACATTTTCTAGATCATGGCTGCTTTAATAAATGGTTATAAACAAGAATAAACTGCTCACACATATGGCCTATGTTACTCAATTGTTTTAAAAGAGATTAAGACATTGAACTATGAAACTTTTCTAAAAAGAGACTTGAGTAATTGAAATTAGGCAAACTGGAACTTTAGGGAAAAGAAAGGCGTTGTTTTGTCTTAAATTGGTTTAAAACATAAAGTGTTATAACAGCTTTATGGGAAGTGAGTTATAACGACTTTATGAAAAAGAGTTTTATCATTGGTTTTAATGTGGTAACTTGACTTTAAAAAGAGAAGTGTTTTGGTCCAAAAAGAAGGCATGGTATTGCCTTGATTTGGTTTTAAAAAGGAAAGTATGGAAGTTGTTTTGCTTTACTTAAAAGATGTAAGTCACTCTATTTTTATACTACGGGTATCGGGTGACTTTTATAAAAGGAATGGATCTCTTTAAAAGGAATTTAACGTACGTAGTACTTTAGGGTTAAAACCCGGACTTTAACATAAAATGAAAGTACCTTGAGTTATGTATAACTTGCCTATGCTTGTTGTTGTGAAACTTGCCTATGCTTGTTGTGATAGCCTTTGTTGTGCAAGAATTGTGTTTCTATACTACCGCGTCTCTCGATGGAGGGCCGGTTGACTTGTTGAGAACTTATTGGGACGTGCCGGCAGTGACGGAGAAATTCCACGGGTACGCTCCTCTTGATAGTGTTATTTTTGCTAATCGCTTTGGACATACTGACACGATGGGTAGCGCACGGGTATGCTTCCATTTTGATTGCTGTCTGGTTGTTCCTTTTTTGACATACTGACACGATGCGTAGCGCACGGGTATGTTTCCATTTTGGATTGCTGTCTTATTGTTTCCATTTTGGATTGCTGTCTTATTGTTTCCTTTTGGACATACTGACACGATGCGTAGCGCACGGGTATGCTTCCATTTTGGATTATTAGTACGGCTTTGGCATCAGGTAGGACTTGGTGTTCAGGTGTACTTCTGTTATACCCCGTATTTCCAGAGTATGTACGTGAGGGCGTACGTACGAAAGTTTAGCCTTAAAGTAGGCAATGGGACGTTTTTTTGGGCACAACTCATTAAAAGAATCGTTTTCCGACGAAACGTTTTACACGACTCGCGTAGGATAAATTCCGGCTATGCCATTTCTAATTTTTGCGGATTTTTCCGAGAGACGAAACACTTTGGACCAACGGGAGGGCGACACTTGTCACCCTCCAATTGATGGACGTGAGGCGTTCATAGGGCCGAATTGGATGGCCATTTTTGTCTTGGAGTTGGTAGGATATTTTGTGTGCAAGTTGGCTAAGGACACTTGCCCTAATCCTCACCCTACACTTGCCTTGCACTTGGCATAATCTTGGCCATTGGTTGGCCATCCCTTGACCTATAAATACCCCTCTTGTGATGAAGAGTTCTTCATCCACAAACAAACTTTCCAAGGCTAAAATCCTTCCCTCTCCCTTGTAGCTTTTCGTCCAAACACTCCCCCCCTCCCCTTTTGAAGCTTGGCCGAGGCAACCCTCCCCTGCCTAGCCGAAACCTACCCCCCTCCCTTGGTAGAAAAGTTGCCTTCTAGTATTGTTATAATGCCCAAAATACCCTAGCCCAAATCCCTTTGTACTTAGTAGAAGTTGTGAAGAACTTCTAAGGGTTCTTGGAGCTTTCGGAGCGTACAAATTAGGAGCTAAACCTTGCTCAGGAGCGACGTTTATACTTGGATAATTTTGGGCTTATCGAGGTAAATAAACTTACCCTTCTTTTATAATTAGAGAATACATACTGTAGAAGTATAAGAATAAGTATAAATACTTAGAAGAATATTACAGAATAGAATTGAACTGTTATCACAGTAGAAGGGTATAAAAGAAGAATAATTGAACTATACTTACATAGGACTGTTTTCACAGTAGACTTATATAGCTCACCGGGTAGGGAAGTGCTGCCCGACTTTCCGTAGAATTGAGAACCCTCTGTTTAGAATGACCTACAGAGTAGTCTAGACTTTGATAGATGTCTGTGACTATTATAGGCTGATTCTCTGCGCGCGACATATTCGACTTGGCAGGTGGATTTCGCCGAGAAGGTATGTGATTCTTCCTAAAGCATGATATTTTAAAATATATATATAGTACGGTAGACGTACATGTGTTGACTGAATAATAACTACGGCAATGTCTTTTGACTTAAGCCTGAATAAAATCTACGGCAATGTCTTTTGACTTAAGCCTGAATAATAAGAATCTTGATGCATTCCAAAAGAATACTGAATCATTTTAACAGAAGAGAACTAATTGGTTTTTAAACAAAAAGCTTAAGAGTTATACTAGCTTTATGGGAAGTTAGGTATAACAACTTAAGACTGATAAAAGGAACAATTTACTTATGTGTTTATAACAGACTTATATTAATTTATGGAAAGAATAAAATGGTTTGATAAGTAGACATGATAAGATGCTATGTGTGGTAGTGTCTTGTAACGTTTGTATAAGAGGGTATTCTTGTTGTGCTTATGTTGTTTAACGATAAGCTGTTATGTTAGTATTATATCACTCACCTCTTGACATGTTACCGGGGGTTAAGGTCGTCCGACGGGGTAGACTCGGTGATGCAGGACCGTGATTCGAGAATACCTCATGCGGTCCGGGGACCTATGCGAGCTACGAGTTCCGGTGTTAGTGTGCGGGTTATACCTCATGCGGTCTATGTGGCCATGCGGACTACGAGTCGGGGCGATGCCGAGGAGCTACCTCGATGCGGGGTTATACCCTACGCGCCTATGTGAGTGGCCTATGCGACTACGAGTCCGAGATTAGGCTTGCATAGTGATACTACGGCGATTGGCCTGCTTGATCATTCGCGACCTAGAAAAGACCTATTACGATTACTTATTGTTGCTCTTGTTTATGATGTGGCACTGTGCGATTCATTAGTTGTTTCGTGCATATTTGTAAACTGGTTTTAAAATGATATGATTTCATTTAAGTATTTTACAGTTTCACATACTTAGTACCTGTTATCTTGACCTTCGAGGCCGTTCATGCCGCAGGTAAGGGCAAGCAGGTGCTAGATCCACATCCTTAGGATCTTTGCTTTGGTGTCAGGAGCTCCATCTTCTCCGGAGGCTCTACTTTTGGGTATGATCTCCCTGTATTGTAGATAGTTTTGTACATTCAGGGTATGGCGGGGCCCTGTCCCGCCATAGTGGTTTACTTCTTTAGAGGTCTGTAGTCCTATTGTACATTTGGGATGTAACTGCAAAACTTGGTTTATATATATTATGCCGAAAGGCGACTTTTCTCATATAACTGTGTCTAAATTTTCATTTGATTCATGTCTTGTTTTATATTCCGCTGATTTTCTCTGATGTATGACTACTTGGGTGTCCGGGTAAGGCACCAGTCATGGGCCCCTTAACAGTCGTGACAAAAGTGGTATCGAGCGGTTAATCTCGGAAAGTGTCTACGCATCGTATCTAGTAGAGTCTTGATTATCGGTGTGTTGTGCACCACACCAATAATCGTGAGGCTATAGGATATTTTGGATTGGTTTCCATTCTTCTCACTCGAGATCGTGCTTTAGAGGCGTGTTATAGGTCGGACCCTCTAACGTATTCCTTTTACAGAATGATTATGCCTCGCGTAAGGCAACCCGCCCGGCGGAAAGGCAGCGAGGAGCTGCTAGCATGACACCTAAGTCACGAGGGCTCGAGCCCGATCTATACCCAAGGCGGCGAGTTCTACGACGCCGCCGAGAGGGTTTAGGCGCGGCGGTGGGCGATGAGACCACAAGACCTACACCTCCATCCCACACTGGAGCAGATGAGATGGGTTCTGAGAGATGGCGATTCGCCGGGATCGTGGCGCATACGGTGACAGCCGATGCGGCGATCGATTCCGGCCCGATCGCACTGTAGTGCACCCGAGGCGAATAGTTTGAGGCTACGAGATTTCTGAGTTGTAGCCCGCCGAGTTTTACTGGTCGAGGCGGAGGATGATCCGCAGGAGTTCATCCGCGGCCTCTGAGGATCATGCGGTGATCAAGGCCTCGAGACGAGTCTGTGACGCCGGTTCGCATCGGCTGCGTGATACCGCAGTCGATTGGTTTGATTCGTGGGAGCTTTCCCGGGGAGAGCATGCGCCTCCAGCAGTATGGGACGAGTTTTCAGAGGCCTTTCTCACTCATTTCTTGCCTCCACAGATGAGGAGGGCACGGGCCGATAGATTCTTGTTGCTGAGGCAGAGAGGACGCACCGTTAGGGAGTACAACGTTGAGTTTGATTCGTTGGCTCGATATGTCCCTGCATTGGTAGCAGATATGGAGGACAGGGTGCATCGTTACGTCACGGGGCTAGATGACTATATGGCCGAGTCTTGTGCGGGTGTGGCTCTTCAGCCAGGCATGGATATTACCCGTATGCAGGCTCACGCACTTGGATGCGAGGAGCGCAGAGTGGGCGAGTGCGATGACAAAGCGGAAGGCGGAGAGGTCTTCGGTGGCTATCGTGGTGGCGGCCTCGGCAGCCTAGATTTGCACCACGGCTCGAGCACTCGCACCGTCCTCGCCACCAGAGTATTCGAGGCGGACGAGGCCCAGTGGCTTGACGCCCGAGCGGAGGTATCGCCGACGGACCACCCCCTCGGTGGCCGATGCGGTAGATCCCATTACGGGAAGTGTGGTACTACTACGGGAGCTTGTTACAGTTGTGGCCAGCAGGGTCACTTTGCGGGATCGTCCCGACCGGCGGTGGTAGTGGCTCGGCCTGAGGTATGTTGCGGTTCTTCGTCCCTACGATTACACGCCCGAGGGCGTGGTACTCATGGACCAGCCGGTCGCGGCAGGTCGTGGCGCGGTCCAGCCTAGCGGTCCTCAGAACCGCATTTATGCCTTGTCCAGCCGGCAGGATCAGGAGGCCTCACCTGATGTCGTCACAGGTACCTTATCAGTTTCTGGTTTTGATGTGTATGCCTTGATCGATCCTGGTTCTACTCTGTCCTATATATCTCCCCTTATTGCTAGTAGGATAGGGATAGAGCCTGAGTCCATAGACCCTTTCGAGGTAGCTACGCCAGTGGGTGATTCGGTGGTAGCTCGGCGGGTATATAGGGCTTGTCCAGTGACCATTTGCAGTCGCCAGACCCTTGCCGACTTGATAGAGTTGGACATGACTGATTTCGATGTGATCATGGGTATGGATTGGCTAGCTTCTTGCTACGCCAATGTAGACTGCCGGGAGAGAGTAGTACGGTTCCAGTTTCCTGAGGAGCCGGTTGTTGTGTGGGAGGGGAACATCAGACGCCGGCGGTAAGTTTATTTCTTACCTCAAGGCTAGGAAGATGGTGCAGAAGGGGTATATCTACCATCTCGTTCGGGTGTTTGATCTGAGGTGCAGCGATTTTCGATCCCAGTGAGTCGAGAGTTCCCGGGCGTGTTTCAGACGACCTCCGGGTATCCTCACGAGAGAGATAGAGTTTTGTATCGATGTCTTTGCGGACACTCGGCTATTTCCATTCCGCCATACGTAATGGCACCGCCGAGTTGAGAGAGTTGAAGGACCAGTGCGAGATTTCTTTGGAGAAGGGCTTCATCGTGCCAAGTGTTTCTCCTCGCGAGCGCGGTATTGTTCGTGAAGAAGAAGGGCGACGCCGCACGTGTGTTGATTACGGTGAACAAGGTGACCATTAAGAACAAATACCCCTTCCGGGATTGATGATTTGTTCGACCGGTTGCGAAGCGCGAGATGTTTCTCCAAGATTGATCTGCGATCGGGCTATCATCGAGTTCGAGTCGAGAGTGGATGTCCCTAGGATCGCATTCCGGACCCAGACGGGCATTATGAGTTCGTGGTCATGTCTTTTGGGTTGACCAATGCTCCGCGGTATTCATGGATTTGATGAACCGAGTGTTCAAACCATTTTGGACACGTTTGTGATAGTGTTCATTGATGATATCTTGGTTTATTCTCGCCAGAGCGAGCACGCGAGCATTTGAGGACCTTGTGATTCTCCGACCAGCAGCTATACGCCAAGTTTTCCAAATGTGAGTTTTGTTGACTTCGTGGCTTTTTGGGCATATTGCCGGCTGATGGCATTCGAGTGGATACGCCAAGATCGAAGCGATCGGGACTTGGCCTAGACCTACTACTCCGGCAGAGTGCGCATTTTAGGCCTTGCAGGATATTATCGGCGGTTCGTAGAAGTTTGCTTCTATCTACGCACCATTGACTAGGTGACTCGGGCGCGGCTAAGTTTGATGGATGATGCTTGTGGCGGGGTTTCGATTCTTTGAAGAGAGACCGACGACCGCCTCGCTTTACTCTTCCGGAGGGTCGGATGGTTATGTCGTGTATTGTGATCGTCGGGCATCGGCCAGGATGTGTGTTGATGCAGCAGAATAGAGTTATAGCGTACGCATCCCGACAGCTTAAGAAACACGAGAGGAACTACCCCACCCATGATTTGGAGTTGGCAGCGGTGATTCACGCTTTGAAGATCTGGAGGCACTATTTGTGTTATACCCCGTATTTCCAGAGTATGTACGTAAGGACGTACGTAGAAAAATTGAAGCTTAAAGTGTAAGGGCCGAATTTCACTTTGTGCACAACACCCGATTAGAGTCGTTTTTCGACGAAACGTTTTACACAACTCGCGTAGGATAAATTACGGCTATGTCATTTCTAATTTTTGCGGATTTTTCCGAGAGACGAAACATTTTGGACCAACGAGAGGGCGACACTTGTCACCCTCTCATTGGGGACGTTGGGCGGTAACAAGTGGGACGAATTGGAGCCTATTTTGTCAAGGAGTTGGTAGGATATTTTGTGTAGTAGTTAGAATGGACACTTGCCTAAATCCTCACCCTACACTTGCCTTGCACTTGGCATCATCTTGGCCATTGGTTGTGATGCTTGACCTATAAATACCCCTCTATGTTGATGAACTTCTTCATCCAAATATTTTCTAATTGTTAAAAATCCCTCCCTTCTCTTGTTGTGTTTTCGTCCAACACCTTCCCCCCCTCTAGCCTTAGTGGCTTGGCCGAGAGCCCCCCCCCCCCCTCTAAAGCAAGCCCTAGCCGAAACACTACCCCCCTCCCTTGGTAGAAATGTTGTCTTTCAAGTATTGTTATATTGCCCAAATTACCCTAGCCCAAATCCTTTATAGTATTTAAGTAGAAGTGGTGTAGAACTTCTAAGAGTTCTTGGGGCTATCGGAGCGTACAAATTAGGAGCTAAACCTTGCTCAGGAGCGACGTTTAACTTGGATAATATTGGGCTTATCGAGGTAAATAACCTTATCCTCCCTTTGTAATTAGAATATACATACTGTAGAAGTGTAGGAATAAGTATAAATACTTAGAAGGATATTAAAGAATAGAATTGAGCGATATCACGATAGAAGGGTTTAAAGAAGAATAATAGAAGCTGTACTTACATGGAATTTGTTTTCACGATGAACTTGAGTAGCTCACGGGTAGGGAAGTCTTGCCCAAATTTTCCATAGAATAGAGAACCCTCTGCTAGAGCTTTATGCAGATCTGATCTGACGTTGATAGACGTGTTGGTATTATAGTCGATTCTGCGCGACATATTCAACTTGGCAGGTGGATTTCGCCGAGAAGGTATGTGATTCTTCCTATCCTCTTGAGCATGATATTTTAAAGAATATGTATATAGTACGGTAGAAGTACGTGTGTTAACTGAATAATAATTACGGCAATGTCTTCGGACTTAAGCCTGAATAATAATTACGGCAATGTCTTTTGACTTAAGCCTGAATAAAAAGAATCTGAAGTAGTTCAAAAGAATTAAGAAACCTTTTTGAAAGAAGAGTAACACTTGGTTTTAAGAGCTTAAGAGTTATACTAGCTTTATGGGAAGTTAGGTATAACGGCTTAAGAGTGATAAAAAGAATGATTTATTGATTTAAGAAAATAAGAGACTTGACTTAATCATACTAATGTGAATTTCGTTCAAAAGTGTGAAACCTCATTCGTGAGTAATGAGTATTTTGGTTTTCAAAAGGAATGATGTTTTACTGATTTCGGAAATCAGAATGAATGTCGAACAAACCACAGCAGCGCTAATAAAGGGAAATGTTTTGACTAATAAAGTATTATTAAAACCAGTAGAAACTTCCATCTGCATAGGAGCTAAGATGAGACAAAATGATATTACATTTCCTAGACCATGACTGCTGTAATAAGATTGTTATGAACAAGAATAACCCACTCACACATAAGGTATATGTTTCTCAAATCGTTTTAAAGGATTAAAACTATGAACTATGGAACCTTTCGAAATGAGAAACTTGAGTAATTGAAATTAGGCAAACTTGAACGTTGGAAAAAGAATGTTGTTACTTGATTTTACAAAGAGAAGTGTTTTGATTTACTTCAAAAGATAATCACCCTATTTTTATACTACGGGTATTGTGTGACTTTTGTGAAAGAAACGGATCTTTTAAAAGATAATACATGAAGTACTTTGGGGCTAAGAACCCGAACTTGTTAACATAATGTAGAAAGTACCTTGTGTGAATAACTTGATTGTATTGATTTGTGATAGTCTTGTAATACTTTCTTGTTGACTTGATAAGTAAACATGTTAGGATCTTACGTGAGTTAGTATCTTGTGATGTTTGTGTAAAGGGTTTTCACTTGTTGTGCTTAGGTTGTTTAACGATAAATTTGTTATGTTAGTATTATATCACTCATGATTAGGGGTTAAGGCGCCCTCCGTCTGGGGTAGACTTCGGTAGTCTGTGTGACCTATGATTCGAGATACCTTATGCGGTGCAGTGGCCTATGCGGAGCTGCGGGAGTTCGAGGTTAGTGTGCGGCCTTTGTGGTCATGCGGTCTATGTGGCCCATGCGGACGGCGAGTCGAGACGGCTTAGGAGTAGCTACCCTCGATGCGGGAATACCTCATGCGGGCCATTGGGTGGCCTATGCGAGCTACTGGAAGTTCGGGGCTGACGCGCATTAGATCTGCGGGCGAGTGGCGGCTTTGATCATGTGACGATGCAGACAGATCTCGTAATCTGATTCTGACCTTGTTTGTCTTGTGGGTTTTAGTAGTCGGCTATGCCTTCGTACTTACCGTCACGGTTTTATGATGACACGGTAGGACACGGTGTTCATGTATTCCTTGGTGCTTTTATATCATAGGCGCCGGCGGTGAGGAAGGTATTCCCAGGCGTGATTGATGTTGTGGGCGTGAGACCCGTTGTTATATTTGAGTGATGACTTTGAGGCGTGAGTCCCTAACTTGACATATTTGCTTATTTATTGTGAATCGTAGTTTTGATTATCATACATGTCTCGCTTTATAAAGACTACTATGATTTCATTCTGATATTTTGATTTCACATACTTGGTACTGTAATCTTGACCTCCTTGAAGTGCGTTAAATCTGCGGTAGAGGTACTCCTACTATTGATCCGTTCTTAGGATCACCGCTTCGTTGGAAAAGCTCCGTTTCTCGGAGGCTTAGCATTTTGGTATGGTCACATGTTGTAGATATTTGCATTCGGGGTATGGCGGGGCCTGTCCGCCATTGTTGTTTTAAACTCTTAGAGGTGCATGAGACTGTTGTAAGGTTGGGATGTAGCTGTTCATTTTGGGGTATTTATATACATATATGCGAAAGGCAACTTTTCTTGAGATAAGCGTGTCTCAATTTATCTTGTTTCATATCTTGGTTGTTTTATATTGCGATTACTCGATGTATGACTCTGGGGTGCGGGTAAGGCACGATCCACGGGCCGGGCAGTCGTGACAATTTGTATGGGGTTCACGTGGATATTTATACGGACCAAGAGCCTCGAGATATCTTGACGGAGGAGGCCCGAACTTACGGCGAGAGCGGTGGTTAGAGTTGCTTAAGGATTAGGATGTTGATATCTGTACCACGGGAAGGCGATGTTGTGGCAGATGCTCTTAGTCGTAGGTCGATGGGGAGCCTATCAGATGTGCAGCTAGAGAGGAGGGGCATGGTTCGTGATTTGCATTAGTTAGCGAGCCTTGGTGTCCGTTTGATTGATTCTGATAGCAGTGGGGTTCGAGTTCGTGAGGTTGCCGAGTCTTCAATCGTCGAGGAGGTGAAGAGGCAACAGTTCGAGGATCCAGCTTTGACACGTTATCGTGATACGGCTCTTCGTGAGGAAGGGTCCTTTTGAGTAGCACGATGGGGTGCTAAGGTTTGGCGAGTTGTGTGTTCGGATGTTTGAGGACTTCGGCGAGTTCTAGGGAAGCACACGCGCGCGTTACTCTATCCATCGAGTCGACCAAAATGTACCACGACCTTAGATCGTGTATTGGTGGGATGGCTTGAAGAGGGCGTTGCGAGTTCGTAGCTCGATGCGTGTTGTCGGCGGTGAAGGTAGAGCACGGAGGCACGGTGGTTTATTCTGACGATAGAGATCCCGACGGAAGTGGGAGGTGATCAACATGGACTTCATCACGAGATTGCCTCGCTTTCGGAGGAGACATGATTCTATATGGGTTATCGTCGACGGTGTGAAATCAGCCACTTTCTTCCGTTAGGGCGACTTTTTCGGTGAGGATTATGCGGACTTTACATCAGAGATCGTCGGTGCATGGAGTCCTATTTTGATCATATCGACGCAGGAGCCCGATTCGGCTAACCGGAGGTCCTTCCAGAAGGGTTTGGGACGCGGTGAGCACGAAATCGCATTCCATCCGCAGACAGACGGGCGGTGGCGCACTATCCGCTCTTGAGGATATCTTTGCGAGCTGTGTTATCGACTTTCGAGGGTAGTGGGAGGATCATTTGCCTCTAGTTGAGTTTGCATATAATAATAGCTACCACTCGGTATTCGGATGACGCCTTATGAGGCCTTGTATGGGAGAAAGTGCGGTCGCCGATAGGCTGGTTCGATGTGGCGAGTGCGATTAGTGGGACGGTTGAGTGCGGCGGCGATGGATAAGGTGAAGCTTATCCGAGGCGGTTCTTGGCGGCTCGAGTCGGCGAAGTCATATCGAGATCACCGTCGTCGGCATGGAGTTCGAGGTTGATGATTGGGTTTTCCTAAAGTGTCACCCATGAAGGTGTGATGAGATTCGGAAGAAGGAAACTTCGGCCCAGTACATTGGGCGTATCAGTTGTCGCAGGTAGGCAAGGTTGCCTATGAGTTGAATCTGTCGTCCGTCTGGAAGCGATCATCCGGTGTTTCATATTTCTATCTTTGAGAGATGTATCGGGGATCCATCTAGGTGCATCCGATTGGCGATGTCGGTGGCCAGGGGTTATCGTATGAGAGATTCCATAGCGATAATCGATCGTCGGGTTAGGCGTCTGCGGACGGGGCGTGGCAGTCAAAGTTACGTGGCGGAACTAGCTCGAGGAGGAGATGGCGTGGGAAGGCGAGGAGGACATGAGGCGAGTATCCTCACCTATTCCCACCTCGGGTAATTCACTTTCCTACTTATAAATTTTCGTTATCGTTTAAGCCTAAGTGTTGTTACGTGGCGTGTGTGGCATTTGCAGCTTGTTTAAATTCTGAAGAATCTTATCGTTAATCGTCTTGGGAAGGAACATTCGGGACGAATGTTTCTAAGGAGGAAAGAATGTTATACCCGTATTTCAGTATATGCGTGAGGCGTGCGTCACGAAAGTTTAGCCTTAAAGTAGGCAATGGGGCGTTTTTGGGCCTGACTCATTAAAAGAATCGTTTTCCGACGAAGCGTTTTACCACGACTCGCGTAGGATAAATTCCGGCTATGCCATTTCTAATTTTGCGGATTTTTCCGAGAGGCGAAACACTTTGGACCAACGGGAGGCGACACTTGTCACCTCGATTGATGGGCGTGGCGTTCAGGGCGGGTGGATGGCCATTTTTGTCTTGGAGTTGGTAGGATATTTTGTGTGCAAGTTGGCTAAGGACACTTGCCCTAATCCTCACCCTACACTTGCCTTGCACTTGGCATAATCTTGGCCATTGGTTGGCCATCCCTTGACCTATAAATACCCCTCTTGTGATGAAGAGTTCTTCATCCACAAACAAACTTTCCAAGGCTAAAATCCTTCCCTCTCCCTTGTAGCTTTTCGTCCAAACACTCCCCCTCCCTTTTGAAGCTTGGCGAGGCAACCCTCCCCTAGCCTGGCGAAACCTACCCCCCCTCCCTTGGTAGAAAAGTTGCCTTCTAGTATTGTTATAATGCCCAAAATACCCTAGCCCAAATCCCTTTGTACTTAGTAGAAGTTGTGAAGAACTTCTAAGGGTTCTTGGAGCTTTCGGAGCGTACAAATTAGGAGCTAAACCTTGCTCAGGAGCGACGTTTATACTTGGATAATTTTGGGCTTATCGAGGTAAATAAACTTACCCTTCTTTTATAATTAGAGAATACATACTGTAGAAGTATAAGAATAAGTATAAATACTTAGAAGAATATTACAGAATAGAATTGAACTGTTATCACAGTAGAAGGGTATAAAAGAAGAATAATTGAACTATACTTACATAGAATTTGTTTTCCACGATGAACTTATATAGCTCACCGGGTAGGGAAGTGCTGCCCGACTTTCCGTAGAATTGAGAACCCTCTGTTTAGAATGACCTACAGAGTAGTCTAGACTTTGATAGATGTCTGTGACTATTATAGGCTGATTCTCTGCGCGCGACATATTCGACTTGGCAGGTGGATTTCGCCGAGAAGGTATGTGATTCTTCCTAAAGCATGATATTTTAAAATATATATATATAATGCGGTGACGCGTACATGTGTTGACTGAATAATAACTACGGCAATGTCTTTTGACTTAAGCCTGAATAAAATCTACGGCAATGTCTTTTGACTTAAGCCTGAATAATAAGAATCTTGATGCATTCCAAAAGAATACTGAATCATTTTAACAGAAGAGAACTAATTGGTTTTTAAACAAAAAGCTTAAGAGTTATACTAGCTTTATGGGAAGTTAGGTATAACAACTTAAGACTGATAAAAGGAACAATTTACTTATGTGTTTATAACAGACTTATATTAATTTATGGAAAGAATAAAATGGTTTGATAAGTAGACATGATATGATGCTATGTGTGGTAGTGTCTTGTAACGTTTGTATAAGAGGGTATTCTTGTTGTGCTTATGTTGTTTAACGATAAGCTGTTATGTTAGTATTATATCACTCACCTCTTGACGTATTCTGGGGTTAAGGCGCCTCCGATGCGAGGTAGACTCGGTGATGCAGGACCATGATTCGAGAATACTTCATGCGGGTCCAGGGGACCTATGCGGAGCTACGAGAGTTCCAGGTTAGTGTGCGGGGTTATACCTCATGAGGTCTATGTGGCCATGCGGACTACGAGTCGGGGCGATCTTGAGAGTAGCTACCCTCGATGCGGGGTTATACCCTATGCGGGCCTATGTGAGTGGCCTATGCGGACTACGGGAGTCCAGGATTAGGCTTGCATAGTGATACTACGGGCGATTGGCCCTGCTTCGATCATTCGCAGCCTAGAAAAGACCTATTACAGTTACCTATTGTTGCTCTTGTTTATGATGTGGCACTATGTGCGATTCATTGGTTGTTTCGTGCATATTTGTAAACCGTTTTAAAATGATATGATTTCATTTAAGTATTTCTGATTTCACATACTTAGTACTGTTATCGACCTCGCCCGGCTGCGTTCATCTGCGGTAAGAGCGGCAGTGCTAGATCCACATCCTTAGGATCTTTGCTTTGGTGTCGTGAGCTCCATCTTCTCGGAGGCTCTACTTTTGGGTATGATCTCCTGTATTGTAGATAGTTTTGTACATTCAGGGTATGGCGGGGCCCCTGTCGCCATAGTGGTTTACTTCTTTAGAAGTGCAGTAGTCTATTGTACATTTGGGATGTAATCGCAAAACTTGGTTTATATATATTATCTTAGAAAGCGACTTTTCTCATATAAGCGTGTCTAAATTTTCATTTGATTCATGTCTTGTTTTATATTCCGATTTTCTCGATGTATGACTACTTGGGTGCCGGGTAAGGCACGATCCACGAACCAGGCAGTCGTGACAACTTCTTGGTGTTATCATATCATAGATCGCGGTGAGGAAAGGTATTCCACGGCATGATTGATGTTGCGAGCGTGAGACCCATAATTATATGTGTGTCTTGTAGTTGGTTATCATACATGTCTCGCTTTATATAGACTATTATGATTTCATTTTTAGTATTCTGATTTCACATACTTGGTACTGTTATCGACCTCCTTGGGCCGTGTTCATCTGCAGTAGAGGTACATCGTCGATCCATTTTAGGATCACCTTTCAGCGTCTTGGGAAGCTCCGTTCCTTCGGAGGCTTATCTTTGGTATGTTACCCTGAGTCTGTAGGTTCTTGTACATTCAGGGGTATGGCGGGGCCCTGTCCCGTCATAGTTGTTGTATAAATCTTAAGTGCAGCCTTTGGTGTGGGCGGGGTTGTAAGGATTATGGCATTCAAAATGACTTTGTATATATATATGCTGAAAGGCAACCATTTTGGTTGACCTATTTTCTTTCATCTTGATCCATGTCTATTTGCATGTTTAAGTTTTAATTCCGCTGGTTTTCTCTGATGTTGTATCACTAGGGTGCCCGGTAAGGCACGATCCACGGGCAGGTTGGTCGTGACAATATATGTCTCTGTTTTATATAGACTACTATGATTTCATTTCTGATATTTTGATTTCACATATTTGGTACTGTTATCGACCTCCTTGAAGTGCGTTACATCCGCGGTAGAGTACACTAGTTGTTGATCCTCGCTCATAGGATCGCAGTTCAGCGTTGGGAAGCTCCGTTTCTCCGGAGGCTTATCTTTTGGTATAGTCCCAGGTCATTGTAGGTACTTGTACATTCAGGGGTATGGCGGGGCCCTGTCCCGTCATAGTTATGGTTACATTCTTAGAGGTCTGTAGTACTGTTGTGGGCAGGGTTGTAAAGGATTTTAACTGTTCAGTTATATGTATATACATAAAGGTAGCCGTTTTGGTTAGCCTGTTTTCTTATGTTGTCTCTTATTTCCTGTTTAAATTTTATTTCCGCTGATTTTCTCTGATGTTGTTATCACTAGGGTGCCCGGGGTAAGGCACCAGTCGCGGGCCCGAGATCGGGTCGTGACAAAAGTGGTATCAGAGCAGTTAGTCCTCGGAAAGTGTCTACAGACCGTATCTAGTAGAGTCTTGATTATCGGTGTGTTGTGCACCACATCTATAATCAGGAGGCTACAGGATATTTAGGATTGGTTTCCATTCTTCTCACTCTGAGATCGTGCCTTAGAGTCGTGTTATAAGTTGGACTCCTGGCGTATTCTTATGTACGGGTATGCCTCGGCAGAGCAACCGGGGCCCGGATAGGCAAGGCGGCGAGAGGAGCTACGAGTAGAACACATAGGGATTCTGAGGCACGTGCCTGGTCATTACGAGATAGTACTTGAGACGACGAGTTTTATGACGCGCTAGCCCAACAGAGTTTAGAGCGGCGGCGATTTCTCACGAGGCCACGATACGAGTCTCGGTTCCACGACCGAGGCGAGGATATGAGTTAGAAGAGATGGCCCGATTACTAGCTAGGGTCATGGCGAGAAATGAGGGCGGGCGAGGCGGTGGTTCCAGCGATACCGGTGATTCACCAGATCCGATAGTCCGAGACTTGGGATTTCTTGAGTTGCGGATTCGCGAGTTCTATGGATAGAGAGGCGAGATGATCCTCGAGGGTGTCGTGCTAGTTTGAGAGATTGTTATACTTGCGGTATCGGGGCCGTGTGATGGGAGGATGTCAGTAGGAGGATACAAGAGGATGACTCGGCCTAGGGTCGGATTGTGGGTTGATTGTTGGGAGAAGGGGTGTTAGTCGGATGAGGTCACCACTACCTCGTTGTGGCGTTGTAATAGACCCATTATGGGAGTGTCGTCTTGCCCGGCTTGTATGCTTGCGGCCAACAGGCCATTTGGTGAGAGTTTGTCAGGCAGGTAGCACGGATGTAGAGACTCGACGCCGGGATCGGTGGTGGTTCATCGCCTTATATAGCTAGGCGCCTGCAGGCGTGATTATGATTAGAGCGACAAAGAGGAAGTAAGGCGATGAGTTCTGAGATACCTTTAGCCCTTAAGAGACTTGGTTATGTGGTTATGGTGGATACGTGTGAAGTGCTATACGGATAGCATTGTGTTAAGTGTGATTTAGAGAACATGATTAGTTGAAGAGGTAAGTTTGGGGACATGGAAGGTGTGAATTATAAGAGGGTAGTTGAGCTAAGAAGACCACTAGGTTTTCGTGACTTGATTAGTGAGATTGTTCCGGATTGGGGAACGAGAGAGTTTAGCGCGAAATGGGTCGGGTTGAGGTAAGGTCGCGGGTCAACCCGTAGCCCGGAATGGGGTGGGGTCAATTTGTGGTGGTCCCGCTATGTGATGGGGTCACGAGGGTGCTAGGCCCAAGTTTAGGTAACCATCGTATGAGTTCGTGGATGTGTTCGACCAGAATCGGAGCGTGAAGGCTGGGAATGGCCTTAAAGGAATTTGAGGCTAGTAAGATGGTAGGTTTGGGGTAGTGACTCGAGGTTTTGGAAATCAAGCAATGACGGAGTATGGTGCGTGTACTAGAAAGAGTTCGGTGTTAGAAGGTACGACGAGTAAGGGAAAAAGTGAACATGTGTTAAGAGAAGGGAAGTGATCATTTTGGGAAGTTACGAGGAGAAGAAAGTATCCTTTAGACCATGGGTGGAAGCTTTAGTGTTGTTATACACGTTAGAGGTAATTCCTCGTTGGCTTGGATTTGAGATTTGCGCACATGATATATTCTGGCCATTGGTGGCGTGATCGGTTTGGTAAGTATAGTAGTGGAGACTATACCGGCGCATGTATGTTTGGAGACTTAGAAGGAACATTCGGGACGAATGTTTCTAAGGGGGGAAGAATGTTATACCCCGTAGTTCCAGGGTATGTATGTGAGGACGTACGTACGAGAATACGACAGAAATTTTGGAAAGAAAGAAAGATGTGATTTTTCGACGGAAAAGTTTCCGGGTTTTGTGAAGGAAAAAGGTTCGTTGATGGGAATTGGATTCCCAGATTTGGTATTTGGGCTTCTTGGATTATTTTAGAATTATGAGATTTTATTTTCAGAAATGGTCACGTGGGGCCCACGGGAGAAATTTACGGTTTTGTGGGGCCCGCTTTGTTTTTGGGATTTTCGATATTTTGGATATTTTCGGAAGACGAAATATTTTGGACGAGTCGGGGGGCGACACGTGTCACCCCCATGTGGCACCTTGGCCGAATTCAAGGGACAAGTCCTTGGCCGAAATGGCCCTCACACTTGGCACCATTTTCGTTGGCCATGTGGTGTGGTGGGACCCACACACACATGTCCCAATCTTGACCACCCACTTGCATAAGATCTTGACCCTTGAGTTCTCTATAAATACCCCCTTAGTTGAAGACTAATTTCATCCCTCACTTGAAGATTTTTCCATAGCAAAAATACTCCCTCCCTTAGCTTGTTCTCGTTTTTCCCTCCCCCACTTGTGTAGAAATACTTCAAGTATTGTAGTATGAGTCCCAAATACCTTAGCCTAATATCCCTAGTAGTATTCCAAAGTTATTTCAATACTAGGAGCCCGGAAATACTACTTTATTCCAATAGTCGCAAAATGAAACCCTAGAAAAATCTTCCTAGCTTGGTTGAAGTATTAAGAGAAGTTGTTTAGAAACTTCTAAGGGTCGCTTGGAGCGTAAGGAATTGGAGCTAAACGTTGCTCAGGATCGACTTATAATCTTGGATAATTTTGGGCTTATCGAGGTAAACCCCCCCTATTGTAATTGGATATTACATGTGGTAGTAATGTATAGTTGAGTATACTATATGTAGAATGAATATTATAAAGGATTGAACTGTATTTACAATGGACTGTATTTCTGATGAACTTGTGTAGTATATCTGTGAAGTAGAATTGAACACGTCAGGTTAGATGTGTAATTCCACAGGAGTTGTTGGCACAGTAGCGGGCCGAGTAGGAGGAGATTTATGTGGTTCTGGGGAGGTCTTTGCGAATTTTCCGTAGAATAAGGAGCCTTGTACTTAGAAATATTCTACGAAGAGATCTAGAGGTTGATAGACGTTTTTGTGACCTTTATAGGTTGAAGTTCTACGAGTAGCGTATTCTACTTGAAGAGTGGAAAAGGCTAGCAGGGTTACTGTACTTGGGAGCGTTTTGCTAATTGTCGATAACCGTCGCGAGGTATGTGAACCTCTTCCTATCTTTTCTAGCATGATATGTTGTTAACTATGTAGTACGGTAGACGTACATGTGTTAAATGAATTTGGTTGGTTTAAAACATAAAGTGTTATAACAGCTTTATGGGAAGTTGGTTATAACAACTTTATGTGGGCAAAGAAATGGTTTGTGGTTTTTAAAAGATAAAAGACTTGATGTGAAATAATAAGGAACTTGATTTCTAAAAGAAAAGAGACTTGAGGAATTGAAGAGTTTTTGGTTTAAAAAGGAAGACATGGTTTTGTCTTAAATTGGTTTAAAACATAAAGTGTTATAACAGCTTTATGGGAAGTTAGTTATAACGACTTTATGAAAACAAAAGAATGGTTTTATCATTGGTTTTAAGTGGTAACTTGATTTCGGAAAAGGAGAAGTAACTTGATTTAAGTATAGGTTACTTGTTTTGAAAAGAGTAAGTTATTTGGGTTTTAAAAGTATACTTGATGTTGTTTTACAAGAAAAGCACTTGGTTTAAAAAGTATAGAGTACTTGATTTTAAAAGTCCTGTAAAGATTTTTACGAAGGTGAAGTAATTTGTTTTGAAAAGAAAACGTGTTATTAATACTACGAGTATTAGTATCGTGTGGCTTTTACGTAAAAAGAGGTCTTTTTGAAAGAATGAAAGTATGTAGTATTTTGGGGTTGAAACCCGTATTGTTGATATAAAATGAAAGTACCTTGAGTTGTGTGTAACTTGCCTATGTTTGCGTGTGATAGCCTTGTTGTGCCAGTATTGTATTTTTATACCACCGCGTCTCTCAATGGAGGGCCGGTTGATTTGTTATGATCTTACTTGGGCGTGCTGCGTGTGGAAGATTCCACAGTGCGCTCTGTTGATAGCATTATTCCATGGACTAGCTCTCCGTGAGGTTTTCTTGGTCGGCCTTGGTATCACGGTGGTTGGCTTTCGTACTTGCCGTCTCGTGGTGATTCGGCCTTGGTACACAGTAGTTAGCCTTCGCACTTGCCCGTTCGGTTTAGTGGCGAAGTCTCGTGACACGGCCTTGGTACAGTAGTTAGCCGTACTTGCCGGTCATTTCGTGACCGCGGCCTTGGTACGGTAGTCGGCTTCGTACTTGCCTCGTGTCGACCGTGGTTTGGTTGCATAGTATTGATAGTGCGGCCTTGGTATCTAGTAGTTGGCTTTCGTACTTGCCGGTCGATCGATGATGCGGCTTTGGTATCAGTAGTTAACGCCGTACTTGCCGTCACGGTTTTATAACACGTGGGACACGGTGTTCGTGTGTACTTCTTGGTGTTATTATATCATAGATGGCGGTGAGGAAGGTATTCCACGCATTATTGATGTTGTGGGCGTGAGACCCATAGTTTTATTTGAGTGATGACTTTGAGGCGTGAGTCCACGACTTGGCGTATTTGCTTACATGTATATGTCGTAGTTTGGTTATCATATATGTCTCTGTTTTATATAGACTACTATGATTTCATTTCTGATATTTTGATTTCACATACTTGGTACTTGTTATCTTGACCTCCTTGAAGTGCGTTCATCTGCCGGGTAGAAGTACACCGATTGTTGATCCTCGCTCATAGGATCGCAGTTCAGCGTTGGGAAGCTCCGTTTCTCCGGAGGCTTATCTTTTGGTATAGTCCCAGGTCATTGTAGGTACTTGTACATTCAGGGGTATGGCGGGGCCCTGTCCCGTCATAGTTATGGTTACATTCTTAAGTGCAGCAAATCTTGTTGTGGGCGAGGTTGTAAAGGATTTTAAGCATTGATTATATGTATATACATAAAGGTAGCCGTTTTGGTTAGCCTGTTTTCTTATGTTGTCTCTTATTTCCTGTTTAAATTTTATTTCCGTTGATTTTCTCTGATGTTGTTATCACTAGGGTGCCCGGGGTAAGGCACCAGTCGCGGGCCCGAGATCGGGTCGTGACACGTATCCAAAAATGGCTTGAACACTCGGTTCATCAAATCCATAAATACCGCCGGAGCATTAGTCAAACCGAAAGATATAACCCTGAACTCATAGTGCGTCTGCACGTCCGAACACGATCTAGAGACATCCGCCTCTAACTCACACGATGATAGCCGATCGCGGATCAATCTTGGAAAACATCTCGCACCCTGCAATGGTCGAACAAATCATCAATCACAGGAAGGGGTATCATTCTTAATAGTCACCTTGTTCACTTGTAATCAACACATGCGCGGCGTCCGTCATAACTTCTTCACGAACAATCTGGCGCTCCCGGGGAGAAACACTAGGCTGATGAAGCCGCTTCTCCGGCCAAATCTCTCGGTGGTCCTTGACTCTCTCAACTCGGCGGTGCCGTTCGTATGGCGGAATGGAAATAAAGCGAGTGTCCGCAAAGACATCGATACAAAACTCTATCTCCTCTCGGGAGGATACGGGAGGTCGTTTGGAAACACATGCGGGAACTCTCGACTCTTTGGGCCGGTGAAAATGCGGTATCGCGACCTCGGTATCAAACACCGAATGAGATGGTAGATATACCCGCCTGCACCATCTTCCTAGCCTTGAGATAAGAAATAAACCTACCCGCCGGCGACACGGTGTTCCCTCCTCAATAGGCTCCCGAGAAAGCTGGAACGTACCAACCTCGCCTGCGATCCACATTGGCGTAGCAAGCTAGCCAATCCATGCCCATAATCACATCGAAATCGGTCATATCAACTCTATCAAGTTGGCTGAGTCCGACGATCGCATAAAGTCAGCGGCAAGCCACATATACCGCCGAGCTACCACCGATCACCCATTTGGCGTAGCTACCTCGAAAGGGTCTATGGACTCAGGCTCTATCCCTATCCTACTTGCGATAAGGGAGATATATGGGGCCAGTAGAACCCGGATCTATCAAGACATACACGTCACAACAAGAAACTGATAAAGTACCTGTGACGACATCCGGCGATGCCTCCTGGTCCTGTCGGCTGGACAAGGCATAAATGCGGTTCTGAGGACCGCTAGAACCAGGACCCCTGCCACGACCTCTGCCGCGACCTCTGGTCCTAAGCACCCACCCTCGGGCGATGGCAGTAGGTGAAGAAGACCGTGAAAGACCAGAGGTGACCCTGTCATCGTAGCGCCTGCTGGTCGGACAGGCTCTCGCATAGTGACCCTGCTGGACGCAAGTGTAGCAAACTCCCGAGGTAGTATCACAACTCCCGGCATGGAATCTACCACATCGGACACACTGTAGGACCTCGACCGGTTAGCACCCCTGCTACCCTGGAAGTCCGAAGTCCTGGGCCACGATCGCCCCGAATACCTGGCCGTCACGAAGGCGGTGTAGGAGTGCTCACGGTGGATGTGGTGTAAATCTAGTCTGCCTTTGAGATCGTCCACCGAGAGCTACCAAAAGATCCGTGCCGTCTTGGCCTTACCTGCTGATATCACATCGACCCGTCGGCCTCTACGCTCCTCGCATCCAAGTGCATGAGCCTGCATGCGGGCAATGTCCATGCCCGGCTGAAGAGCTACACCCGAGCAAGACTCTGCCAAATAATAATCTAGCCCGGTGACGTAGCGGTGCACCCTGTCCTCCATATCGGCTACCAACGCAGGGACATATCGAGCCAACGAGTCGAACTCCACGTTGTACTCCCGAACGGTGCGCCCTCTCTGCCTCAGCATCAAAAATCTGTCGGCCCGTGCTCTCCTCATCTGTGGCGGTGAGAAATGAGTGAGAAATGCCTCCGAGAACTCGTCCCATACTGCTGGAGGCGCATGCTCTCCCCGGGATAGCTCCCACGAATCAAACCAGTCGACTGCGGTATCACGCAGCCGATGCGAACCCAAGACCACCGACTCGGTCTCAAAATACTACATACTTTCATTCTTTCAAAAAGACCTCTTTTTACGTAACAGCCACATGATACTAATACTCGTAGTATTAAAAAAAACACGTTTTCCTTTCAAACCAAATTACTACACCTTCCGAAAATCTTTATAAGATTTTCTTTTAAAATCAAGTACTCTATACTTTTTAAAACCAAGTGCTTTTCTTTTAAACAACATCAAGTATACTCTTTAAAACCCAATAACTTACTCTTTCCAAAACAAGTAACCTATACTTAAATCAAGTTACTTCTCCTTTTCCGAAAACAAGTTGTTTATAAGTCAAGTCTCTTATCTTTCAAGATCAAGTCTCTTAACTTTCAAAATCAAATCTTTCTTTTATTTTCATAAAGTCGTTATAACTAACTTCCCATAAAGCCATTATAACACTTTATGTTTTAAATAAATAACATTCATTTCAAATACGTACGTCTACCGTACTATATAATTCACACAATCATGCTCAAGAGTATAGGAAGAATCACATACCTTTTTAGCTTAAACCACAAGCCAAGTCAAGTATGCCGCGCGTAGAAGATCCACCTATAACAACCACAATACATCTATCAACTTCTAGTTCTCTTCGTAGAATATTCTAAATACAAGATTCCTTATTCTACAGAAAATTCGGCAGCACCTCCCCCCTCGCTATCACATAAATCTCCTCCCCTATCAAGGCCCGCTATTGCCAACAACTCCCGAGGATTACGCGTCTAACCAGGATGTGTTCAATTGCTTCACAATAATACTACACAAGTCTCTGTAAATGCAGTCGATGTAAATACTGATTCAAACGTTTATAATCATCCTTCCAATATAATCTACTCAAGTATAACTACTACAACATGTAATATCCAATTACCATAGGGGGACATAGATCATTACCTCGATAAGCCCAAAATTATCCAAGTTTATAAGTCGATCCTGGGCAACGTTTAGCTCCAATTTCTTACGCTCCAACCCGCTCCAAGCGACCCTTAGAAGTTTCTAAACAACTTCTCTAAACACTTCAACCAAGCTATGAAGGTTTTTCTAGGGTTTCACTTTACGGCTATTGGAATAAAGTAGTATTTCCGGGCTCCTAGTATTGAAATAACTTTGGAATACTACTAGGGATACTAGGCCAAGGTATTTGGGATTATACAACAATACACCAAGTATTTTCTACACAGAGGGGGGAGGGACGAAAACTCACTAAAGGGAGGGAGTATTTTTGGCTTTGGAAAGTCTTCAAGTGTGGATGAAATACTCTTCAACCTAAGGGGGTATTTATAGAAGAATCAAGGGTCAAGATCAAGGTAAGTGTAGGGTCAAGATTGGGCCATGTGTGTGTGGGTCCCACCACACCACATGGCCAACGAAATTGCTAGACAAGTGGCTTGCCACTTGTTAGCCCATTTCGGCCAAGGGACAAGTGGCTAGCCACTTGTCCCACCATTTCGGCCAAGGTGCCACATGGGGGTGACACGTGTCGCCCCCCGACTCGTCCAAAATATTTCGTCTTCCGAAAATATCCAAAATACCGAAAATCTCAAAAACAAAGCGGGCCCCACAAAACCGTAAATTTCTCCCGTGGGCCCCACGTGACCATTTCCGAAAATAAAATCTCATAATTCTAAAATAATCCAAGAAGCCCAAATACCAAATCTGGGAATCCAATTCCCATCAACGAACCTTTTTCCTTCACAAAATCGGAAACTTTTAGTCGAAAAATCACAACTTTCTTTCTTTCCAAAATTTACGTCATTATTCTAAATGCGTCGTCCTCACATACATACCCTGGAACTACGGGGTATAACATTCTTCCCCCCTTAGAAACATTCGTCCCGAATGTTCCTTCTAAGTCTCCAAACATACAAGCGCCGATATAGTCTCCACTGCTATACTTACAAAAACTGATCATGCCACCCATGGCCAGAATATAACATGTGCGCAAAACTCAAATCCAAACCAACGAGGAAATCATTTCTAATCTCACAACAGCTCCCACTAGCTTCAATTTACTCTAAGGCCTATCTCCGGCCTTCACGATCCGATTACGGTCGACGCGTCCACGAACCCGTCTGATGGTTACCTAAACTTGGGCCTAGCACCTCGTGACCCTATCACTGGCGGGATCACCACAAAATGACCCTACCCCAAACCGGGCTGCGGGTTGACCACGCAACCTTGCCTCGGCCGACCCGTTTATCGCCAAGCTCTTGTTCCCCGATCCGGAACAATCTCACTAATCAAGTCACGAAAACCTAGTGGTCTTCTTAGCTCAACTACCCTCTTATAACTAACCATGTTTTCTAATCACAACAACATAATGCTATCAGAACATAACAATTAAAATATACTCATCTTAACACAAATGCATACTAGTCTCTAGAGGGTCAAAGATATACCTGATATCAAAAGAATAGGTGGTTTCAAGGACCGCTAGAACTGGGAACTTCCACCACGACCCCTGCCCTGGCCTGCCGGTATATGAACACCTTGCCTAGCTATCGAAGGCGAAGAACCCACAACAGATCCCGAAGGCCGAGTCTCAACATCCGCTACCTGCGGTAGGACAATTTCATAAAATGGCCTGCCGCCACATGTAAAACAAGTCCTCGACACTCACGAATGGGGTTTACCTGTAGCTACACTTAGGTCGGGGTGGCTTATCCGCCGACACAACTCCCGAAAATCTGAACCCTTGGAGCCACGACTGCTCCACGAATACTCTGGAGGCCACGAAGGCGTGAGGACCACTGCATCTTGGCGGCGGCGTATAACTAGTCTGCTGCTGCGGTCCACCTTGAAAGTCACCAAAGGACCTGCCGTCTGGCGCCTGGCTGGTATTGGTCAATCCGTCGGTCTCTCCGTGCCTCGCACCCTGGTGCATGAGCTGCGTGCGGGCAATGTCCATGCCGGTGAGCGATACCGAACAAGACTACGCCAAGTAGTCGTCAAGCCTGTGACGTGGCGGTGCACTCTGTCCTCCATATTAGCTACTAACGCGAGGACATATCGAGCGGCGAGTCGAACTCTACGTTGTACTCGGCTGTGCGTCCGCATCTCGGCGTCGAAACACAGCCGGCCGTGCCCTCATCATCTGCGGAGGTAAAAATGGTGAGAAATGCCTCGAGAACTCGTCCCCAAACAGTGGGCGCATGCTCCCGGGATAGCTCCGCGAATCAAACGATCATTGCGGTATCACGCGGCCGATGCGAACCGAAAATCACGGACTCGGTCTCGAAGCCTTGATCACTCGCATGATCCTCATGGCCCGACGGATGAACTCCTGCGGATCATCCTCAGGCCTCGACCCGTAGAACTCTGGCGGGATACAACTCAGAAAATCCCGTAGCCTCAAACTATCCGATCTGGGGTGAACTACGGGGGCTCTGGGCTGAACTGCTGCATCCGGCTATCCTCGTGTCGCCACGATCACGGCGATGGCGGGCCATCTCCTTGTAACCCGTCTCCTCTGCTCCGGTGTGGGGACGGAGGCTCAGTGCGTGGTATCTGTAGCCACTGCTGCGGCTCTAAACTCTGTTGTGGCTGGCGGTGTCACAAAACTCGCCGTCTGAAGCACTATCTCAGGTATTGACCGGTCCTGCGCCCTCGTACTCCTCTGTGTTCTGCTCGCAGCTCCCTCTGCTGCCTTGCCCTTCTGGGCTCTGGTTGCCTTACGTGGAGGCATAACTAGCGAGAAAGAATCGTCGGAAGAGTCCAACTTACAACATCTCTAAGGCACGATCTCGAGTGAGAAGAATGGAAACCAATCCTAAATGTCCTGCGACCTCACGATTATAGATGTGGTGCACAACACACCGATAATCAAGACTCTACTAGACACGGTGCGTAGACACTTTCCGAGGACTAAGCGCTCGATAGCACTTTTGTCACGACCCGACCTCGGGCATCGGTGCCTTACCGGGCACCCTGGTGATACAACATCGAGAAAATCAGCGAAATAAAAACTTAAGCGAAACAAGATACATTATAAGAAAATAGGCCAACCAAAGCGGTCGCCTTCATGTATATATACATAACCGAAACGATTCTGATCCTTTACAAACCACTTGTGCGATTACTACGGACCTAAGAGTGTAATAACAACTATGACGGGACAGGGCTCCGCCATACCACTGAATGTACAAGAACCTACAACTCAGGGAAACATACCAAAAGATAAGCCTCCGGAGAAAGCGGAGCTTCCCAATCTGTTGAATGTGATCCTATGGCGAGGATCCACAACCGATGTACCTCTACTGCGGCATGACGCGGCCCCGAGAGGTCGATCTGGCAGTACCAAGTATGTGGCGAAAATGCGTAATGAAATCACATTTCATCATTTTATAAAACCATTTCGCAATAAGTAGCGATTATGTCAAGTAAGGGGGCGCGTATCCCGAATAATAACTCACACATAACTATGGGTCTCACGCCCGTAATACCACTCATGCGTGGAACTCATTCCTCATCGGCGATACATGATGTAAAACAACACCCGTATGTGAACACGAACACTAGATCTTGCTGCGTCATCAAAAGCCGTCGGGCCAAGTAGAATAGCCAACTACCGGTCAAAAGCTAGTCATATCCCATCACGGCAAGGTGCGGAAGCCAACTACCGATCAAAGCTAGCCACGCATGGCCCAGAGGCAAGTATCTTAAGCTAACGTCTGATAGCCTCTGGTTTCACAAGATATGGCCAGAGGCAAGTATCTTAAGCTATCTACCGAGAGGCTCTGGTGCGAGAAAATGACGAACAAGTATCTAAAGTGTGCTGAACCACACGTCTGAAGTCAAGCGTGATCGCTCGTCGCGGCAAGCTTCATGGATTAGCGGTCCATGGACTAACAATCTGAACCTGTTTGTTATACCCGTAGTTCGAGTATGTATGTGAGGGCGTGCGTCTAAGAATCTGCGAAATATTTTGGGCGAATCGGGGCGACACGTGTCACCCCCGTGGCACACTTGGCGAAATTGGTGGACAAGTGGCTGAGCCACTTGTCCCTTGGCGAAATAGCCACTACACTGCATAGTTTTCGTTTGGCCATGTGGTGTGGTGGGACCCACACACACATGGCCCAATCTTGACCTACACTTACCTTGATCATGGCCTTGGTTCTTCTATAAATACCCTTAGCTTGAAGAGTAAAATCATCCACACTTGAAAGTCTTCCAAGGCAAAATATCCCTTTCCCTTTAGAGGTGTTTTCGTCCCTCCCCCCACTTGTGTAGAAAAATACTTGGAGTATTATTGTATAATCCCAAATACCTTGGCCTAGTATCCCTAGTAGTATTCCAAAGTTGTTTTAATACTAGGAGCAGGAAATACTACTTTATCCCGATAGTCATGGCGAAACCACTAGAAAAATCTTCCTAGCTTAGTGGAAGTATTTAGAGAAGTTGTTTAGAAACTTCTAAGGGTCTCTTGGAGCGGGTTGGGCGTAATTGGAGCTAAACGTTGCTCAGGATCGACTTATAAACTTGGATAATTTTTGGGCTTATCGAGGTAATGATCTATGTCCCCCTATTGTAATTGGATATTACATGTTGTAGTAGTTATACTTGAGTATATTATATTGGAAGGATGATTATAAAGAATTGAACTGTATTTACATAGAGTGTATTCTGATGAAGTGTTGTATAATTGTGGAGTAGAATTGTACACGTCCAGGTTAGGCGTGTAATCCCACAGGAGTTGTTGGCACAGTAGCGGGCTGGATAGGAGAGATTTATGTGATGGCGGGGAGGTCTTTGCCGAATTTTTCTGTAGAATAAGGAATCTTGTGTTTAGAATATTCTACGAAGAGAGTTAGAAGTTGATATATATATTGTGGTTGTTATAGGTGGATCTTTCTACGCGCGGCATACTTGACTTGGCTTGTGGATTAAGCCGAAGAGGTATGTGATTCTTCCTATACTCTTGAGCATGATTGTTGTGAACTATATAGTACGGTAGACGTACGTGTGTGAAATGAATTTTGTTTGTTTAAAACATAAAGTGTTATAATGGCTTTATGGGAAGTTAGTTATAATGACTTTATGAAGATAAAAGAAAGATTTGGTTTTGACAGTAAAACGGCTTGATTTTGAAAGTTAAGAGACTTGATCTTGAAAGATAAGAGACTTGACTTATAACGACTTATTTTCGGAAAAAAGAGAAGTAACTTGATTTAAGTATAGGTTACTTGTTTTGAAAAGAGTAAGTTAATTGGGTTTTAAAAGAGTATACTTGATGTTGTTCTAAAAGAAAAGCACTTGGTTTAAAAAGTATAGAGTACTTGATTTTAAAAGCCTTGTAAAGATTTTCTGAAGGTGAAGTAATTTGGTTTAAGAGTAAAGCGTGTTTTCTTTATATACTACGAGTATTAGTATCATGTGGCTTTACGTAAAAGAGGTCTTTTCGAAAGAATGAAAGTGTGTAGTATTTTGGGTTTGAAACCGGATTGTTGATTAAAATGAATGTATGTTGAACTTGCCTATGCTTGTCGTGATAGTCTTTGATGTGCAAGTGTTTTGTTGATGTCTTTGTCGTGACTCTGCAGGAGTAGGTTATCGATTGATTGTTGGACATCTTGACGCGTTGGATTTTCCACGAGTATCGTCCACTTTGAGTATCATCTTGTTATTCCTTTGGACATCTTGTGCGATGGATGTTCCACGGGCGTCGTCGATATGATGGTTTCATGGCCATGACTTAGGTGAGATCGGGGCATGCGGTCGTTGTGAGGTTCGGGTTGTTAGTCCATGGACCGCTAATCCATGAAGCTTGCGGTGACGAACAATCACGGGCTTGATTTGTACATGTGGTTCTGAGCACACTTTAGATACTTGTCTGTCATTTCTCGTGTATCGGCCTCTTTGGTAGATAGCTTGAGATACTTGCCTCGATCGTATCTCGTGAGACGGTTGGCTAGAATGCGTTAGCTTTGGTACTTGCCTCGGCGATTGCGTGGCTAGCTTTTGGATCACAGTAATTAGCTTAGTACCTTGCGTGAAGTTTTATGACTAGCTTTTGGAACGGTATGAAGCGATTCTACTTGGCGTCGGTTTGATGGCGAGCAGGATCTAGTGTTGAGTTCACATATGGGTGTTGTTTTACATCATATGCTGGCGATGAGAATGAGTTCCACGGGCATGAGTGATATTATGGCGTGAGACCCATAGTTATGTGTAGTGATTATTACGGGATATCGTCCCTTACTTGACATAATGTTTACTTATTTGAAATGATTTTATAAAATGATGAAATGTGATTTCATTCTGATATTTTGATTTCACATACTTGGTACTGTTATCTTGACCTCGCCCGAAGTGCGTTCATCCGCGGTAAGTACACAGATTGTTGATCCTCGCTCATAGGATCGCGATTCGACGTTTGGGAAAGCTCCGTTTCTCAGGAGACTTATCTTTTAGTATAGTCCTGTCATTGTAGGTACTTGTACATTCGGGGTATGGCGAGTCTGTCACGCCATGGTTGTTGTTACATTCTTAGAAGTGCATGTAATGCTGTTGTGGCGGGGTTTGTAAGGATTGTATGGCATTCGATTATATGTATATACATGAAAGCGGCCGTTTTGGTTGCTTTATTTTCTTATAATGTATCTTGTTTCTGTTTAAGTTTTATTTCACTGATTTTCTCGATGTTGTATCACTAGGGTGCCCAGGTAAGGCACGATCCACGGGCAGTCGGAGTCGTGACAAAAGTGGTATCGAAGCGATTAATCCTCGGAAAGTGTCTCTGAACCGTATCTAGTAGAGTCTTGATTATCGGCGTGTTGTGCACCACACCTATAATCGGGAGGCTATGGGATATCTAGTTGGTTTCTATTTCTTCTCACTCGAGATCGTGCCTTAGAAACGTGTTGTAAGTTGGACTCTTACGACGTATTCTTTTACGCGATTATGCCTCACGTAAGGCAACGAGCCCGAAGGAAAGCGGCGAGAGGAGGCTGCTAGTAGGATCTGAGAAGTGCAGCGCGAGCCGTCATTACTGAATAGTGCTTGACGGTGAGTTTTGTAGCGCCGCCCGGCCAGCGAGTTTAGAGCGCAGCGATGGCTGCGAGACCACGGTACGAGCCTCGGTCCGCGGCTGGGCGGGGAGATGGGTTACAAGGAGATGGCGATTACTAGCGGGATCGCGACCAAACATGAGGATAAATTTGGATCACGGCGATTCGATTCGATAGCCCCGTAGTTCACCCGGTCGGATAGTTTGAGGCTACGGGATTTTACGAGTTGTAGCCCGCGAGTTACGGGTGAGGCACGAGGATGATCGCGAGTTCATCCGTCGATTCTGAAGGATCATCGCAGTGATCGAGCTTGAGACCGAGTCCGTGATTTTTGTTCGCGTCGGTGCGTGATACCATGATCGGCCGGGTTTGATCGTGGGAGCTGTCGGGGAGCATGCGCCTCAACTGTTTGGGGCGAGTTCTCGGAGGCATTTCTCGGCCATTTCTTGCCTCGCGGATGAGGAGAGCACGGGCCCGCGAGTTTACGATCTTTGAGGCGAGGGGCCGCGATTCGGAGTACAACGTAGAGTTCGACTCGTTGGCTCGATATGTCCCTGCGTTAGTAGCTAATATGGAGGGCGAGTGCACCGCTACGTCGCGAGCTTGATGACTACTTGGCGAGTCTTGTTGGTGTATCGCTTGGTAGGGCATGGACATTGCCGCATGCGAGCTCATGCACTAGGGTGTGAGGCACGGAGACCGACGGATTGACCAATACCAGCGAGAAGAAGGCGGGGCGGCGGTCGCTGGCAACTTTCAAGGCGGACGCCGCGCGGCGAACTAGTTATGCACCTCGCCCGATGCAGTGGTCTCTACGGTCTTGAGAGCGGTCGGGGCTCGGGGTTGAGTTTTCGGGAAGAGGAGTGTTGGCGGATGAAGCCACCCAACCTCGGTGTGGCGGTGTGGTAAAACCCGTGCGAAGTGTCACGGTATTGAGAGTTTGTTTTACATGCGGCCATCGGGGCCATTTAGCGAAGAATTGTCAGGCGAGTAGCGCAGATGTTGAGACTTCGGCGCCGGGATGCATTGCGGGTTCTTCACCTTCGATAGCTAGGCGGTGTTCATACGGCGGGCGAGCGAGGGTCGTGGTGGAAGCTCGATTCTAGCGGTCCTTGGAACCGCCTATTTGATTTCGGTATATCCTTTACACTCTGAGACTAGTATGCATTGATGATGTGATCTTTGTGCTAAGTATTATGTTAATTGTGATTTAGGGGCCCGGTTAGTCAAGGGGAAGTTGGGTACATAGAGATTGTGAGCCCTAGAATATTATACGTGGAGACCTTTGAGGCGAGGCCGTCTTGGGTAAAAGATTTTGTTTGCGATTTGACCGTTGTTGGAGTGCATAGTATACGTGGGGTATAATTGCGTGATAAGTCCCTGCGGGGTGTGAATTATAAGAGGGTAGTTGAGCTAAGAAGACCACTAGGTTTTATTGACTTGATTAGTGAGATTGTTCCGGATCGGGGAACAAGGATTTGCGCGAAATGGGTCGGATTGAGGCCAGATGGCGGGTCAACCCGCAGCCCGGAATAGGGTGGGGTCAATTTGTGGTGGTCCCGCTATGTGATAGGGTCACGAGGGTGTTAGGCCCAAGTTAGGTAACCATAGTATGAGTTCGTGGATGTGTTCGACCAGAATCGGATCGTGAAGGCCGGAGATAGGCCTTAGAGTAAATTGAAGCTAGTGGGAGCTGTTGTGAGATTAGAAATGATTTCCTCGTTAGCTTGGATTTGTATGATATACCATGGTCATTGATGGCGTGATTGGTTTCGTAAGTATAGTAGTGAAGACTATCTGCATACGTGTTTGTTTGGAGACTTAGAAGGAACATTCGACGAATGTTTCTAAGGAAGAATGTTATACCCGTAGTTCGTGGTATGTATGTGAGGACGTCGTGCAAGAATCTGACAAATATTTTGGGCGAATCGGGGCGACACGTGTCACCCCATGTAGCACTTGGCGAAATTGGTGGACAAGTGGCTAGGCACTTGTCCCTTGGCGAAATAGCCACTACACTTGGCATAGTTTCGTTTGGCCATGTGGTGTGGTGGGACCACACACACATGGCCCAATCTTGACCCTACACTTACCTTGATCATGGCCGGTTCTTCTATAAATACCCCTTAGCTTGAAGAGTAAAATCATCCACAGAAAGTCTTCCAAGGCAAAATATCCCTTTCCCTTTAGAGGTGTTTCGTCCCTCCCACTTGTGTAGAAAAATACTTGGAGTATTATTGTATAATCCCAAATACCTTGGCCTAGTATCCTAGTAGTATTCCAAAGTTGTTTTAATACTAGGAGCAGGAAATACTACTTTATCCCGATAGTCGCAAAGCGAAACCACAGAAAAATCTTCCTAGCTTGGTGGAAGTATTTAGAGAAGTTGTTTAGAAACTTCTAAGTCGCTTGGAGCGGGTTGGGCGTAAGGAATTGGAGCTAAGCGTTGCTCGGGATCGACTTATAAACTTGGATAATGTTTGGGCTTATCGAGGTAATGATCTATGTCCCCCTCTTGTAATTGGATATTACATGTTGTAGTAGTTATCCTTGAGTTTAGAATATTGGAAGGATGATTAGAAAGAATTGTTGTATTTACATGAAATTTGTATTCTGATGGTATTTGTATAATTGTGGAGTAGAATTGTACACGTCAGGTTAGGCGTGTAATCCACAGGAGTTGTTGGCACAGTAGCGGGCTGGATAGGAGGAGATTTATGTGATGGCGGGGAGAGTCTTGCCAAATTTTTCTGTAGAATAAGGAATCTTGTGTTTAGAATATTCTACGAAGAGAGTTAGAAGTTGATATATATATATTGTGGTTGTTATAGGTGGATCTTTCTACGCGCGGCATACTTGACTTGGCTTGTGGATTAAGCCGAAGAGGTATGTGATTCTTCCTATACTCTTGAGCATGATTGTTGTGAACTATATAGTACGGTAGACGTACGTGTGTGAAATGAATTTTGTTTGTTTAAAACATAAAGTGTTATAATGGCTTTATGGGAAGTTAGTTATAACGACTTTATGAAGATAAAAGAAAGATTTGGTTTTGACAGTAAAACGACTTGATTTTGAAAGTTAAGAGACTTGATCTTGAAAGATAAGAGACTTGACTTATAACGACTTATTTTCGGAAAAGGAGAAGTAACTTGATTTAAGTATAGGTTACTTGTTTTGAAAAGAGTAAGTTAATTGGGTTTTAAAAGAGTATACTTGATGTTGTTCTAAAAGAAAAGCACTTGGTTTAAAAGTATAGAGTACTTGATTTTAAAAGCCTTGTAAAGATTTTTCTGAAGGTGAAGTAATTTGGTTTAAGAGTAAAGCGTGTTTTCTTTATATACTACAGTATTAGTATCATGTGGCTTTACGTAAAAAGAGGTCTTTTCGAAAGAATGAAAGTGTGTAGTATTTTGGGTTTGAAACCCGGATTGTTGATTAAAATGAATGTATGTTGAACTTGCCTATGCTTGTCGTGATAGTCTTTGATGTGCAAGTGTTTTGTTGATGTCTTTGTCGTGACTCTGCAGGGAGGGCGGTTATCGATTGATTGTTGGACATCTTGTGCGTTGGATTTTCCACGAGTATCGTCCACTTTGAGTATCATCTTGTTATTCCTTTGGACATCTTGTGCGATGGATGTTCCACGGGCGTGCGTCGATGGGATGGTTTCATGGCCATGACTTCCGAGGTGAGATCGGGCATGCGGTCATTGTGAGGTTCGGTTGTTAGTCCATGGACCGCTAATCCATGAAGCTTGCCGCGGTGACGAACAATCACGGGCTTGATTTGTACATGTGGTTACAGGCACACTTTAGATACTTGTCCTGGTCATTTCTCGTGTATCGGCAGGCTGCTGGAGATACTTGCCTCGGTCATATCTCGTGAGACGGTTGGCTAGGGTACGTTAGCTTTGGTACTTGCCTCGGCCAGTTGCGTGGCTAGCTTTTGGATCTGGTAATTAGCTTCCGTACCTTGCGCGAAGTTTTATGACTAGCTTTTGGAACCGGTATAGAGCGATTCTACTTGGCGATCGGTTTGATAGACGCAGCGAGATCTAGTGTTCGAGTTCACATATGGGTGTTGTTTTACATCATGTCTGCCGCGGTGAGGACTGAGTTCCACGGGCATGAGTGTGATGATGGGCGGGAGACCCATAGTTATGTGTGAGTGATTATTACGGGATATCGTCCTCACTTGACATATGCTTGTTTACTTATTTGAAATGATTTTATAAAATGATGAAATGTGATTTCATTCTGATATTTTGATTTCACATACTTGGTACTGTTATGCGGACCTCCTTGAGGCTGCGTTCATGCCGCGGTAGGTACACCGATTGTTGATCCTCGCTCATCGGATCGCAGTTCAGCGTTTGGGAAGCTCCGTTTCTCCGGAGACTTAGCTTTTGGTATAGTCCCCTGTCCTTGTAGGTACTTGTCCATTCAGGGGTATGGCGGGGCCCTGTCCCGCCATGGTTGTTGTTACATTCTTAAGTGCAGTAATGCTGTTGTGGCGGGGTTTGTAAAGGATTATGGCGTTCGATTATATGTATATACATGAAGGCGACCGTTTTGGTTGGCCTGTTTTCTTATAATGTATCTTGTTTCCTGTTTAAGTTTTTATTTCCGCTGATTTTCTCTGATGTTGTATCACTAGGGTGCCCAGGGTAAGGCACCAGTCACGGGCCCGAGGTCGGGTCGTGACACTCACAATGACCGCTGCCCCGGCATCTCACCTCGGAAGTCGTGGCCATGAAACCATCCTACTGGACGCATGCCCGTGGACCATCCATCGCGTCAGCATGTCCAAAGGAAATCAATCAGATAGTCGGCCCTCCCAGAGAGTCACGGCAGTACAGAAACGACCAGTCAATACTCAAAGTGGACGCATACTCGTGGACCACCCAACGTCAGTATGTCCAATCAATCAATCAGATAGCCGGCCCTCCCAGAGAGTCACGACAGCATATCAACAAAACACTTGCACATCAAAGACTATCACAACAAGCATAGGCAAGTTCAACATACATTCATTTTAATCAACAATCCGGGTTTCAAACCCAAAATACTACATACTTTCATTCTTTCAAAAAGACCTCTTTTTACATAACAGCCACATGATACTAATACTCGTAGTATTAAAAAAAACACGTTTTCCTTTCAAACCAAATTACTACACCTTCCGAAAATCTTTATAAGATTTTCTTTTAAAATCAAGTACTCTATACTTTTTAAAACCAAGTGCTTTTCTTTTAAACAACATCAAGTATACTCTTTAAAACCCAATAACTTACTCTTTCCAAAACAAGTAACCTATACTTAAATCAAGTTACTTCTCCTTTTAAAACAAGTTGTTTATAAGTCAAGTCTCTTATCTTTCAAGATCAAGTCTCTTAACTTTCAAAATCAAATCTTTCTTTTATTTTCATAAAGTCGTTATAACTAACTTCCCATAAAGCCATTATAACACTTTATGTTTTAAATAAATAACATTCATTTCAAATAAATCGTCTAGTACTATATAATTCACACAATCATGCTCAAGAGTATAGGAAGAATCACATACCTTTTTAGCTTAAACCACAAGCCAAGTCAAGTATGCGCGTGAAGATCCACCTATAACAACCACAATACATCTATCAACTTCTAGTTCTCTTCGTAGAATATTCTAAATACAAGATTCCTTATTCTACGAGAAAATTCGCAGACCTCCCCGCTATCACATAAATCTCCTCCTATCAAGGCGCTACTGTGCCAACAACTTCCGAGGATTACGCGCGTCTACCGGATGTGTTCAATTGCCTTCACAATAATACTACACAAGTCTCACGTAAGTGCAGTCGATGTAAATACAGTTCAAGCGTTTATAATCATCCTTCCAATATAATCTACTCAAGTATAACTACTACAACATGTAATATCCAATTACCATGGGGGCATAGATCATTACCTCGATAAGCCCAAAATTATCCAAGTTTATAAGTCGATCTGGGCAACGTTTAGCTCAATTTCTTACGCTCAACCCGCTCCAAGCGACCCTTAGAAGTTTCTAAACAACTTCTCTAAACACTTCAACCAAGCTATGAAGGTTTTCTAGGGTTTCACTTTCGGCTATTGGAATAAAGTAGTATTTAGGGCTCTAGTATTGAAATAACTTTGGAATACTACTAGGGATACTAGGCCAAGGTATTTGGGATTATACAACAATACACCAAGTATTTTCTACACAAGAGGGGAGGGACGAAACTCACTAAAGGGAGGGAGTATTTTTGGCTTTGGAAAGTCTTGAGTGTGGATGAAATACTCTTGACCTAAGGGTATTTATAGAAGAATCAAGGTCAAGATCAAGGTAAGTGTAGGGTCAAGATTGGGCCATGTGTGTGTGGGTCCCACCACACCACATGGCCAAATGCTAGACAAGTGGCTTGCCACTTGTTAGCCCATTTCGGCGAGGGACAAGTGGCTAGCCACTTCCCACCATTCGGCCAAGGTGCCACATGGGGTGACACGTGTCGCCCCAGGCTAAATCAAAATATTTCGTCTTAGAAAATATCCAAAATACGAAAATCTCAAAAACAAAGCGGGCCCACAAAAGCAGTAAATTTCTCGTGGGCCCACGTGACCATTTCCGAAAATAAAATCTCATAATTCTAAAATAATCCAAGAAGCCCAAATACCAAATCTGGGAATCCAATTCCCATCAACGAACCTTTTTCCTTCACAAAACCCGGAAACTTTTCCGTCGAAAAATCACAGCTTTCTTTCTTTCCAAAATTTCTGTCGTATTCTCGTACGTACGTCCTCACATACATACCCTGGAACTACGGGGTACAACAGGCAACACTTCCCTACCCGCTAAACTACACAAGTCTACTGTAAATACAGTCCTATGTAAGTACAGTTCAATTCTCTTCTTTTATACCATCCTCCTATACGTCTTATACTCATTTCTATACTACTTCAGTATGTAATCTCCAATTACAATAGAAGGAGAAAGATATTTACCTTGACAAGCCCAAAATTATCCAAGATATATGTCGATCCTGAGCAAGGTTTAGATCCTATTCTGCACGCTCCGATAGCTCCAAGAAACCCTTAGAAGTTTCTAAACAACTTCTACTTAATACTTCAACCAACTATGAAGATTTTCCCTAGGGTTTCGTTTTGTGACTAAAGGATATAAAGTAGTATTTCTGGACTTTTAGTATAGAGGTAACTTTGGAATACTACAAGGTATTTGGCTAAGGTATTTTGGACTAGTAACAATACTTGAAGACAATTTCTACCAGGGGGGGGGGGGGACTTTCGGACGAAACAACTAGGAAAGGGGGGAGGGGTATTTCGACGGAAGCTAGGGAAAAGGGGGGAGGGAGTTGGGACGAGAACTACAACAAGGGAGAGGGAGTTTTTGGAGACTTGGAAGTGTTAAGTGAATGAAGAAGTCTTGCACTAGAGGGGGGTATTTATAGAACCTTCAATGGACAAGATTAAAGCAAGTGGAGGGTGTAGATTAGATAGCTTGTGTGAGTGGAGTCTTCCACCAAGTGTCCACCACAATGTTGGGACATATGTCCACCACAACATTGGGACATATGTCCCCCACAACAATGAGCCATGTGGCCATCCACTAGCACCAAAAAAACGCCCAAGGCAACCCCCACCTGCCCACAAAAAAATCGTCCCTACCTACTCCCACTCACCCAAAGAAATATCTTCCAAGACTTGACCATTTGACTTGTCCACTAGCCCAACATTTTCGTCCAAACATGCCACCTAAGGGTGCCACATGTCGCCCTCCTATTGGTCCAAATATTTCATCTCTCGGAAAAAATCCAATTTAAATAAATTATTGAAAACGTAGAATTTCCTTCACAAGGTTCGGACTCTCTTCCGTTGAAAGCTCAAAATTTCATCTTAACCTAATTAGGGCTTGAATAATCGTACGTACGTCCTCGCATACATACTCTGGAAGTACGGGGTATAACAGATAGCCTCTGCGGATCCTTGTTATACCGTATTTCGAGTATATGCGTGAGCGTGCGTCTGAAAATCTAACAACAAAGTTTAGGCACAAGACATTTTTTTGGGCACAACTCACAAAACGAATGGTTTTCCGACGAAACGTTTAACAAGACTCGCGTAGGATAAATTCCGGCTATGTCATTTCTAATTTTTGCGGATTTTTCCGAGAGACGTGACACTTTGGACCAACGAGAGGGCGACACTTATCACCCTCTCATTGATGGATGTGGGACGGCATTAGGGCCGAATGAATTGACTATTTTGTCTTGGAGTTGGTAGGATATTTTGTGTGCAAGTTGGATAAGGTACACTTGCCCTAATCTTGACCTTACACTTGCCTTGCACTTGGCATAATCTTGGCCATTGGTTGGCCATCCCTTGACCTATAAATACCCCTCTTGAGATGAAGAGTTCTTCATCCACAAACAAACTTTCCAAGTCTAAAATCCTCCCCTCTCCCTTGAGCCTTTTCGTCCAAACACTTCCCCCCTCCCCTTTTGAAGCTTGGTCGAGGCAACCCCCCCTAGCCTAGCCGAAACCTACCCCCCCTCCCTTGGTAGAAAAGTTGCCTTCTAGTATTGTTATAATGCCCAAAATACCCTAGCCCAAATCCCTTTGTACTTAGTAGAAGTTGTGAAGAACTTCTAAGGGTTCTTGGAGCTATCGGAGCGTACAAATTAGGAGCTAAACCTTGCTCAGGAGCGACGTTTAACTTGGATAATTTTTGGGCTTATCGAGGTAAATAAACTTATCCTTCTTTTGTAATTAGAGAATACATACTGTAGAAGTATAAGAATAAGTATAAATACTTAGAAGAATATTATAGAATTGAACTGTTATCACGATGAAGGGTATAAAAGAAGAAGAATTGAGCTGTACTCACATATGGTATTTTCTGATGGTATAGCTTACCAGGGTAGGAAGTGCTGCCCAAATTCTCATAGAATTGAGAACCCTCTGTTTAGAATGACTACTGAGTAGTCTAGACTTTGATAGATGTCGTGACTATTATCTGTGATTCTCTGCGCGACATATTCGACTTGGCGGTGGATTTTCGCGAAGGTATGTGATTCTTCCTAAAGCATGATATTTTTAAAATATATATATAGTGCGGTGAGCGTACATGTGTTAACTGAATAATAACTACGGCAATGTCTTTTGACTTAAGCCTGAATAAAAGCTACGGCAATGTCTTTTGACTTAAGCCTGAATAATAAGAATCTTGATGCATTCCAAAAGAATACTGAATCATTTTTTTTAACAGAAGAGAACTAATTGGTTTTTAAACAAAAAGCTTAAGAGTTATACTAGCTTTATGGGAAGTTAGGTATAACAACTTAAGACTGATAAAAGGAACAGTTTACTTATGTGTTTATAACAGACTTATATTAATTTATGGAAAGAATAAAATGGTTTGATAAGTAGACATGATATGATGCTATGTGTGGTAGTGTCTTGTAACGTTTGTATAAGAGGGTATTCTTGTTGTGCTTATGTTGTTTAACGATAAGCTGTTATGTTAGTATTATATCACTCACCTCTTGACATGTTACCGGGGGTTAAGCTGCCCTCCGATGCGGGGTAGACTCAGGCGGTCTAGGACCATGATTCGAGAATACCTCATGCGGGTCGGGGACCTATGCGAGCTCTGAGAGTTCGAGGTTAGTGTGCGGGGTTATACCTCATGCGGTCTATGTGGCCATGCGGACTACGAGTCGGGGCGATGCCGGAGTAGCTACCTCGATGCGGGGTTATACCACTATGCGGGCTATGTGAGTGGCCTATGCGGACTCTGGTGTCGAGATTAGGCTTGCATAGTGATACTACGGGCGATTGGCCCTGCGTCGATCATTCGCAGCCTAGAAAAGACCTGTTAAAGTTTACCTATTGTTGCTCTTGTGTATGATGTGGCACTATGTGCGATTCATTGGTTGTTTCGTGCATATTTGCAAGCGGTTTTAAAATGATATGATTTCATTTAAGTATTTTTGATTTCACATACTTAGTACTGTTATCTTGACCTCCTTGGGGCTGCGTTCATGCCGCGGTAAGGGCAGCAGTGCTAGATCCGCATCCTTAGGATCTTTGCGTTGGTGTCGGGAGCTCCATCTTCTCGGAGGCTCTACTTTTGGGTATGATCTCCACTGTTGTAAATAGTTTTGTCTTTGTCGGGGTATGGCGGGGCCCTGTCGCCATAGTTGTTACTTCCAGAAGTGCGTAGTCACATGTTATGCAGTAAGGATGTAAGCGCGATTTTGGTTTATATATATTATCAAGCGACTTTTTCTCATGTAAAGCGTGTCTAAATTTTCATTGATTCATGTCTTGTTTTATATTCGCTGATTTTCTCGATGTATGACTACTTGGGTGCGGGTAAGGCACGATCACGGGCCGGAGCAGTCGTGACAAAAGTGGTATCGAGCGATTAATCCTCGGAAAGTGTCTGACCGTATCTAGTAAGTCTTGATTATCGGTGTGTTGTGCACCACACCAATGTCGAGGAGGCTATAGGATATTTAGGATTGGTTTCCATTCTTCTCACTCTGAGATCGTGCTTTAGAGTTGTGTTCTTGGTTGGACCCCTAACGTATTCCTTTTACATGCTGATTATGCCTCACGTAAGGCAACGGGCCCGAAAGGCAAGGCGGCCGAGGAGGCTGCTAGTATGACACCGAGTCACGAGGCTCGAGCCCGATCTATACGAGGCGGCGAGTTCCACGCCGCCCGACCCCGAGAGGTTTAGGGCGCGGCGATGGCGAGAGACCACAGTACCTACACCTCGATCCCACGGCCGGAAGCGGATGAGATGGAGTTCTGAAGAGATGGCGATTCTTGGCGGGATCGTGGCGAACATGAGCGGTGGATCTGGCGATTCGATTCGGCCCGATCGCACCGTGGTTCACGAGGCGGATAGTTTGAGGCTACGAGATTTCTGAGTTGTAGCCCGCGAGTTCTGGTCGGCGGAGGATGATCGCGAGTTCATCCGTCGATTCTGAGAAGGATCATCGGGTGATCAAGGCTTGAGACCGAGTCAGTGACGCCGGTTCGCATCGGTGCGTGATACGCGATCGATTGGTTGATTCGTGGGAGCTTTCGGGAGAGCATGCACCTCGGCCAGTATGGGGCGAGTTTTTGGAGGCCTTTCTCACTCACTTCTTGCCTCGCGGATGAGAGGGCGCGGGCGATATATTTTTGTTCTTTGGCGAGAAGGGCGCCGTTAGGGAAGTACAGCGTTGAGTTCGATTCGTTGGCTCGATATGTCCCTGCGTTGGTAGCGAATATGGAGGGCGAGTGCATCGTTACGTCGCGGGCTAGATGATTATATGGCGAGTCTTGTGCGGGTGTGGCTCTTGACGAGCATGGATACTACCGTATGCGACTCGCGCACTTGGATGCGAGGCGCGAGCGCGGCGGCGAGTGGGCGACAGCGGCGAAGAAGGCGGGGCGGGAGGTCTTACGGTGGCTATCGTGGTGGCGACCTCGGCGGCGATCTGGATTTGCGCCACGGCCGGCTGAGCACTCTGCGCGTCCTCGGCCGGCGAGTATTCGGCGGACGAGGCGGGGCTTGAGCGTCGAGCGGCGAAGTGCGGCGATCGGGACCACCCCCCCAGTGTGGCCGATTCGGTAGATCCCATTACGGGAAGTGTGGTAATGCCGAGAGCTTATTCTGATTGTGGCGGCGAGTCACTGCGAGGTGTCAGGCCAGGCGGCGGTGGTAGGGCTCGGACTACGAGTGCATTGCGGTTCTTCGTCCTCTGATTACACGCCGGAGGCGAGTACTCGTGGACGGCAGTCGTGGCGGAGTCGTGGCGGGTCGATTCTAGCGGTCCTCGAACGCATTTATGCCTTGTCGGTAGGCAGGATCAGGAGGCCTCACCTGATGTCGTCACAGGTACCTTATCAGTTTCTGGGTTTGATGTGTATGCCTTGATAGATCCTGGTTCTACTCTATCCTATATATCTCCCCTTATTGCTAGTAGGATAGGGATAGAGCCTGAGTCCATAGACCACTTTCGAGGTAGCTACGCCGATGGGTGATTCGGTGGTAGCTTGGCGGGTATATAGGGCTTGTCGGTGACCGTTTGCGATCGTCGGACCTGGCCGACTTGATAGAGTTGGACATGGCGATTTCGATGTGATCATGGGTATGGATTGGCTGGCTTCTTGCTACGCCAATGTAGGGAGAGAGTAAATGCAGTGCAGTTTCTGAGGAGGCCGGTTGTTGTGTGGGAGAACAACGTATCGTAGGGTAAGTTTATTTCTTACCTCAAGGCTATGAAGATGGTGCAGAAGTGGTATATCTACCATCTCGTTCGGGTGTTTGATCACGAGGCTGCGGTGCAGATTTTGATCGATTCGATAGTCGAGAGAGTTCCCGGGCGTGTTTCGGGCGACCTCGGGTATCCTCGAGAGGAGATAGAGTTTTGTATCGATGTCTTTGCGGACACTCGGCTATTTCCATTCCGCCATACAGAATGGCACTGCGAGTTGAGAGAGTTGAAGGACCGGTGAGAGATTTCTTTGGAGAAGGGCTTCATCGGACCTAGTGTTTCTCCACTGAAGCGCGGTATTGTTCGTGAAGAAGAAGGATGGGGCCGCTGCGCATGTGTGTTGATTCTGACGGTGAACAAGGTGACCATTAAAACGAATACCCTTCCGAGATTGATGATTTGTTCGACCGATTGCGGCGCGAGATGTTTCTCAAGATTGATCTGCGTTCGGGCTATCATCAGTGCGAGTCGAGAGGTGGATGTCCACAGGATGCATTCGGACGTGCGGGCATTATGAGTTGAGTCATGTCTTTCGGGTTGACGATGCTCGTGGTATTCATGGATTTGATGAACCGAGTGTTCAAACCATTTTTGGACACGTTTGTGATAGTGTTCATTGATGATATCTTGGTTTATTCTCGCTCGAAGCGAGGCATGCGGAGCATTTGAGGCTGTCTTGTGATTCTCGGGACCAGCGATTATACGCCAAGTTTTCCAAATGTGAGTTTTGGTTGACGGTGGCTTTTCTTGGGCATATTGTCGGGGCGATGGCATTCGGTGGATATGGCCAAGATCGAAGCGATCGAGGACTTGGCCTAGACCTCTTACTCCCAGAGGTTCGCGACTTTACGGGCCTCGCGAGTTATTATCGGTTCGTAGAGAAGTTCGCTTCTATCTGCACCATTGACTAGGGTGACTCGGAAAGCGGCTAAGTTTGATGGGCCGATGCTTGTGGCGGGGTTTCCGATTCTTGAAGGAGAGGCGGCGGCGCCCCGTTCTTACTCTTCCGGAGGTCGAGCGGTTATGTCGTGTATTGTGATCGTCGAGCATCGGGTTGGGATGTGTGTTGATGCGCGAGGCAAGGTTATAAGCGTATGCATCCGGCGGTGAAGAAAGCGAGAGGAACTACCCCGCATGATTTGGAGTTAGCGGTGATTCACGCTTTGAAGATCTGGAGGCACTATTTGTATGGGGTTCACGTGGATGTTTATACAGACCACAAGAGCCTCGATATATCTTGATCGAGAGAGAGCTGAACTTCTGGCGAGGCGGTGGTTAGAGAGCTGCTCAAGGATTATGATGTTGACATCTGTACCACGGGAAGGCCGATGTTGTGGCGGATGCTCTTAGTCGTAGGTCGATGGGAGCCTATCGGATGTGCGGTAGAGAGGAGGGCATGGTTCGTGATTTGCATCGATTAGCGAGCCTTGGTGTCCGTTTGATTGATTACGATAGCGATGGGGTTAGAGTTCGTGAGGTTCTGCAGTCTTCCATCGTCGAGGAGGTGAAGAAACGATTCGAGGATCCGGTTTTGATTCGGTATCGTGATACGGCTCTTCGTGAGGAAAGGTCCTTTTGGTAGCACGATGGGGTGCTAAGGTTTGAGCGAGTTGTGTGTTCCAAATGTTTGAGGACTTGGCGAGTTCTTGAGGAAGCACGGTAGCGCGTTACTCTATCCATCCGAGTCGACCAAAATGTACCACGACCTTAGATCGTGTATTGGTGGGATGGCTTGAAGAGGGCGTTGCGAGTTCGTAGCTCGGTGCCGTGTTGTCGGCGGTGAAGGTAGAGCACGAGAGGCACGGTGGTTTATTCTGACGATAGAGATCCCGACACGGAAGTGGGAGGTGATCAACGTGGACTTCATCACGCGGGATTGGCTCGCTCGGAGGAGGCATGATTCTATATGGGTTATCGTCGGACGGTGTGAAATCAGCCCACTTTCTTCCCGTTAGGGCGATTTTTGGTGAGGATTATGTCGGACTTTACATCCAGAGATCGTCGCACGAGTCCCTATTTCGATCATATCGACAGAGGAGCCCGATTTCTGGCTAACTTACGGAGGTCCTTCCGAGAAGGGTTTGGGGACGCAGTGAGCACAGTGCGCATTCCATCCACAGACAGATGGGCAGTGGCGCACTATCCGGACTCTTGAGGATATCTTTGCGAGCTGTGTTATTGACTTCGAGGTAGCCGGGAGGATCATTTGCCTCTAGTTGAGTTTGCGTATAATAATAGCTACCACTCGGTATTCGGATGGCGCCTTATGAGGCCTTGTATGTGAGGAAGTGCGGTCGCGATAGGCTGGTTCGATGTGGCGAGTGCGATTAGTAGGACCAGATTTGGTGCGAGCGATGGATAAGGTGAAACTTATCGAGGCGGCTTTGTGCTCAGAGTCGACAGAAGTCATATGCAGATCATCGTCGTCGACATCTGGAGTTCGAGGTTGATGATTGGGTTTTCCTGAAGGTGTCACCCATGAAGGGTGTGATGAGATTCGGGAAGAAAGGGAAACTCAGCCCAAGGTACATTGGGCCCTATCAGATTGTCCGCAGGGTAGGCAAGGTTGCCTACGAGTTGGATCTGCCGTCCGATCTGGAGGCAGTGCATCCGGTGTTTCATGTTTCTATGCTGAGGAGATGTATCGGGGATCCATCTAGGGTGCATCCGATTGACGATGTCCAGGTGACCGAGGGGTTATCATATGAGGAGATTCCCATAGCGATAATCGATCGTCAGGTTAGGCGTCTGCGGACCAAGGACGTGGCTTCCGTCAAAGTCTTGTGGCGGAACGAGCTCAGGGAGGAGATGACGTGGGAAGCTGAGGAGGACATGAGGCAGAAGTATCCTCACCTATTCCCCACGCCTCCAGGTAATTCACTTTCCTACTTGTAAATATTCATTATCGTTTGTGCCTAAGTGTTGTTTTGTGGCCATGTGTGGCACTTGCAAACTGTTTAAGCTTTTATCGTTAACTGTCTTGGGAAAGAACATTCGGGACGAATGTTTCTAAGGAGGGGAGAATGTTATACCCCGTATTTCCGGAGTATGTACGTGAGGGCGTACGTACGAAAGTCTAGCCTTAAAGTTTAGGCACAAGACGTTTTTTTGGGCACAACTCACAAAACGAATGGTTTTCTGACGAAACGTTTAACAAGACTCGCGTAGGATAAATTCCGGCTATGTCATTTCTAATTTTTGCGGATTTTTCCGAGAGACGTGACACTTTGGACCAACGAGAGGGCGACACTTGTCACCCTCTCATTGATGGATGTGGGACGGCATTAGGGCCGAATGAATTGGCTATTTTGTCTTGGAGTTGGTAGGATATTTTGTGTGCAAGTTGGATAAGGTACACTTGCCCTAATCTTGACCTTACACTTGCCTTGCACTTGGCATAATCTTGGCCATTGGTTGGCCATCCCTTGACCTATAAATACCCCTCTTGAGATGAAGAGTTCTTCATCCACAAACAAACTTTCCAAGTCTAAAATCCTCCCCTCTCCCTTGAGCCTTTTCGTCCAAACACTTCCCCCCTCCCCTTTTGAAGCTTGGCCGAGGCAACCCCCCCCTAGCCTAGCCGAAACCTATCCCCCCTCCCTTGGTAGAAAAGTTGCCTTCTAGTATTGTTATAATGCCCAAAATACCCTAGCCCAAATCCCTTTGTACTAAGTAGAAGTTGTGAAGAACTTCTAAGGGTTCTTGGAGCTATCGGAGCGTACAAATTAGGAGCTAAACCTTGCTCAGGAGCGACGTTTAACTTGGATAATTTTTGGGCTTATCGAGGTAAATAAACTTATCCTTCTTTTGTAATTAGAGAATACATACTGTAGAAGTATAAGAATAAGTATAAATACTTAGAAGAATATTATAGAATTGAACTGTTATCACAGTAGAAGGGTATAAAAGAAGAAGAATTGAACTGTACTCACATATGACTGTTTTTACAGTAGACTGTATAGCTTACCGGGTAGGGAAGTGCTGCCCAAATTCTCATAGAATTGAGAACCCTCTGTTTAGAATGACCTACAGAGTAGTCTAGACTTTGATAGATGTCTGTGACTATTATAGGTTGATTCTCTGCGCGCGACATATTCGACTTGGCAGGTGGATTTTCGCCAAGAAGGTATGTGATTCTTCCTAAAGCATGATATTTTTAAAATATATATATAGTACGGTAGACGTACATGTGTTAACTGAATAATAACTACGGCAATGTCTTTTGACTTAAGCCTGAATAAAAGCTACGGCAATGTCTTTTGACTTAAGCCTGAATAATAAGAATCTTGATGCATTCCAAAAGAATACTGAATCATTTTTTTTAACAGAAGAGAACTAATTGGTTTTTAAACAAAAAGCTTAAGAGTTATACTAGCTTTATGGGAAGTTAGGTATAACAACTTAAGACTGATAAAAGGAACAGTTTACTTATGTGTTTATAACAGACTTATATTAATTTATGGAAAGAATAAAATGGTTTGATAAGTAGACATGATATGATGCTATGTGTGGTAGTGTCTTGTAACGTTTGTATAAGAGGGTATTCTTGTTGTGCTTATGTTGTTTAACGATAAGCTGTTATGTTAGTATTATATCACTCACCTCTTGACATGTTACCGGGGGTTAAGCTGCCCTCCGATGCGGGGTAGACTCAGGCGGTCTGGGACCATGATTCGAGAATACCTCATGCGGGTCCAGGGGACCTATGCGGAGCTACGAGAGTTCCAGGTTAGTGTGCGGGGTTATACCTCATGCGGTCTATGTGGCCATGCGGACTACGAGTCGGGGCGATGCGAGGAGTAGCTACCCTCGATGCGGGGTTATACCCTATGCGGGCCTATGTGAGTGGCCTATGCGGACTACGGGAGTCCAGGATTAGGCTTGCATAGTGATACTACGGGCGATTGGCCCTGCTTCGATCATTCGCAGCCTAGAAAAGACCTATTACAGTTACCTATTGTTGCTCTTGTTTATGATGTGGCACTATGTGCAGTTACATTGGTTGTTTCGTGCATATTTGTAAACTGGTTTTAAAATGATATGATTTCATTTAAGTATTTTACAGTTTCACATACTTAGTACCTGTTATCGACCTCCTTGAAGTGCGTTCATCTGCCGGTAAGGGCAATCAGTGCTAGATCCGCATCCTTAGGATCTTTTTGCGTTGGTGTCGGGAGCTCCATCTTCTCCGAGGCTCTACTTTTGGGTATGATCTCCTGTTGTAAATAGTTTTGTCTTGTCGAGTATGGCGGGGCCTGTCCGCCATAGTTGTTTACTTCCTTAGAGTGTAGTCTGTTATGCAGTAAGGATGTAAGCGCGATTTTGGTTTATATATATTATGCGGCGACTTTTTCTCATGTAAAGCGTGTCTAAATTTTCATTGATTCATGTCTTGTTTTATATTCCGCGATTTTCTCGATGTATGACTACTTGGGTGCGGGTAAGGCACGATCCCGAACGGGCAGTCGTGACATCCACCGCATCACATCGGCCGGGGCAAGTCGTAAGCTAACTACCGATCCACCTGCGTCACGAAACCGTCCAAACACCGACTCACGGCGACACGGGGCAAGTCGAAGGCCTCTACCGGATCCACCTGCGCATCACATCACCGCCGGGCAAGTCGTGACCAACTACCAGATACCAAAGCCGTAATCACGAGACTTCGCCACAAAACACTCCTAATGGAAGCATACCCGTGGGCCACCCATCGTGTCAGTATGTCCAAAGGAAATAACAAGATAATAATCATAATGGAAGCATACTCGTGGGCCACCCAACGTGTCAGTATGTCCAAAGCAAATAACAGAATAACACTCCTAATGGAAGCATACCCGTGGGCCACCCATCGTGTCAGTATGTCCAAAAGGATCGATATAGTGGAAGCATACCCGCGGGCCACCCATCGTGTCAGTATGTCCATAAATCAACCAGATAGCCGGCCCTCCAACGAGAGACGCGGTAGCACAGAAATACAACACTTGCACAACAAAGGCTATCACCACAAGCATAGGCAAGTTCAACATACTTTAGACATTCCTTTTTATTACAACAAATCCGGATTTTAACCCCAAAGTACTACGTATTTTAACACTTTAAAAGATTCATTTCTTTCACAAAAGGTCACACGATACCCGTAGTATAAAAATAGAGTAACTATCTTTTTAAGTAAACCAAAACAATTTCCATACCTTCTTTTTAAACCAAATCACTTCTCCCTTTAAAGTCAAGTTACCATTTTAAATCCAATAATAAAACCTTTCTTTTGTTTTCTTAAAGTCGTTATAACTAACTTTCCATAAAGCTATTATAACAATTTATGTTTTAAACCAATTTAAGACAGAACCATGCCTTTCTTTTAAACCAAAACACTTCAAATTCCTCAAGTCTCTTTTCTTTTAGAAAACAAGTTCCTTACTTTGGAATTTAAGAAAAATCAATACTTGTTATTAATGATCTTATTAAAGCAGCCATGATCTAGGAAATGTAATACAATTTTGTCTTATCTTAGCTTCTATGCAGATGGAGGTTTATACTGGTTTTAATATAATTAATTACTTGTCAATACATTTTCCTTTATTAACGCTGCAGTGGTTTATTCGATACTTATTCTCATTTCCGAAATCAATATAACTTATTCCTTTTAAAACCCAATTACCCATTTATCATAAATGCGGTTTCACAACTTTTTAACCCAAACCAAGTCCTTAATATTTCACATCAAGTCATTTATAAGTCAAGTCACTTATCTTTTAAAAAACCACAGACCATTTCTTTACCTACATAAAGTTGTTATAACAAACTTCCCATAAAGTCGTTATAACACCTTATGTTTTAAACCAATCAAATTCGTTTAGCACACGTACGTCTACCGTACTACATAGTTCACACAATCATGCTAGAAAAGATAGGAAGAGGTTCACATACCTCGCGACGATTATCGACAATTAGCAAAATGCTCCAAAGTACTATAACCCTGCTAGCCTTTTCCACCCTTCAAGTAGAATACGCTACTCGTAGTACTTCAACCTATAAAGGCCACAAAACGTCTATCAACCTCTAGATCTCTTCGTAGAACAATTCTAAGTACAAGGTCATTATTCTACGGAAAATTCGGCAGCACCTCCCCCCCGTAACCACATAAATCTCCTCCTCTATCAAGGCCCGCTACCAAGCCAACAACTCCAAGGGGGGTTACACGTCTAACCGGACGTGTACAACACTGCCCCACAATAATACTACAAGTCTACTGTAAATACAGTCCAATGTAAATACAGTTCAATTCTTTATAAACATCCTTCCAATATATCTTATACTCAATTCTAAACTACTACAATATGTAATATCCAATTACAATAGTGTCACGACCCGACCTCGGGCTCGCGACTGGTGCCTTACCCCGGGCACCCTAGTGATACAACATCAGAGAAAATCAGCGGAAATAAAAACTCATAGAAGATGAACAGTGAAATAGAAATAGGCTAACCAAAACGGTTACCTTTCTGTAAATAAATAAAAACTTGCGCAATTATATCCTTTACAAACCCTGCCCACAATAGTACTACATACCTCTAAGAATTTTATAACAACAACGACGGGACAGGGCCCCGCCATGCCCCTGAATGTACAAAAGTCTACGACTTCAGGGAACCGTACCACAAGACAAGCTTCCGGAGATATGGAGCTTTCCGAGAACTGAGCATGATCCTAAGTGCGGATCGACCAAGCTATGTACCTCACCTGCGGCATGAACGCGGCCCAAGGAGAGTCGATGCAACGGTACCAAGTATGTGAAACTAAAAATCGTAAATGAAATCATAATAGTCTATAAAAGCGGGAGACATGTATGATAACCAAAATACTGATTACCTGACATATAAGCAGTCATGTCAAGTCAGGGACTCATGCCCGTAAAATCATCACTCAAATACAACCCGGGAATTTAACTCGCACAATGGCCGCATGCCCCGGCATCTCACCTCGGTATAAGCATGGCCCTGGAACCGTCCTAGTGGGCCCATACCCGTGGACCATCCAACGTGTCGGTATGCCCAAAGGAGATAACAAGATGACACCCATAGTGGAAGCATACCCGTGGGCCACCCAACGTGTCAGTATGTCCAAACAAATAACAAGATAATACTCACTGTGGAAGCATACGTGGGCCGCGGCGTGTCAGTATGTCCAAACAATAACAAGATAATACCCACTGTGGAAGCATACCCGTGGGCCACCCAATGTGTCAGTATGTCCAAACGATAACAAGATAACACCCACTGTGGAAGCATACCCGTGGGCCACCCAATGTGTCAGTATGTCCAAACGATAACAAGATAACACCCACTGTGGAAGCATACCCGTGGGCCACCCAACGTGTCGGTATGTCCATCAATCAAACAGATAGCCGGCCCTCCATCGAGAGACTCGGTAGCACAAAATCAAACTGTTACACCCCGCATTTCAGGTCTAGCTTATGAGACCGTACGAAAGGAACTAAGATCAAAAATTTAGAAAGATAGGGTGATGGACTGTTTCGGACGAGTTTTAGTCAACCTTGAGACGGTTTATGCCCCGTTACATCAGGAGTTTTTAGGTGTTTCAAAAGCCTAGTGTGTAGTCCGTTAAATCTAGTTCCCAACGCAACAAACCGTTCGTCGATAGGACATCGGAGTCGAAAGTTATGGAAGTTTCAAGTTCGGCGCGATCGAGCAAAGCGATAGTTTCGATTCGAAGTCACGTGGCGCCGGCTGAATCTGAGACGCGCGCCGGTTGTACTTGGGGTTCGCTGAGGTTGCAGCGGCGCCGGAATGCAGGGATTTCTCAGAAGTGGAAGCCTTGGCCGTGGCGCAGCGCCAAGCGGGATTTTGGTCGTGAAGAAGTGAAATCAGGGGATATTTTCGAAAAGGGCCCATGGGAGGGTGACAAGTGTCCCTCCCATCCTTTTGACTTAGAAAAGGGTCCTATTTTAGGGTCAAGTCTTGGAAGACTTGGTCATTTCATCTTAAAACCCTCCTAAGAAATCCTCTCCCTTTTCTCTCTAGGTTTTTGAAGAAAACCTAGCCTAAGGAAATTTGTTGGAGCGGCGGCAAGTAGGCAAGGAGTGGGTAAACTTGTGGGAAGCGCGGGTGGACGAGTTTGACGGGAAAGAAGTTGAAGAAAAGGGTTTATGTGGGCTATTCCAAAAGGTAAAAGTTTCCCCCTTCTCTTGGATATAAGTTATAATACTTGTTATAGTTGATTTAGACCACGTGAAGCATGTATTAGAGATTGGTAAATACTATGGATTTTTGAAGGCTAGAAATCCGAAATGGACATGATTGAGTCATTTGAATTTGAATTACAATTTGGTCGTTACCTAAAGTTGTCGCATGTTATCTACTAGAGGATTGTAGTAGCTTTAATCGATTTCGGCTTGATTACATGTCATACTAAATAAACTTGGATTGAAAGGAAATTGGAAGGAGACTTTGTGTTGTTGTCCCTCAAATGTGCCGAATTGACATTGTAGTTTAGACTTGTTGGTATTGTGGGGCAGAATTTTTACACGTCTTGTAGGCGTGTAATCCCCTATTGTTAACTACTTTGTTGGGCCTTAAATGTGGCGTGTTTGGTTACTGAATTCGGCCTTGAAAAAGGTGGCAAGTATGTAGAAACAAAGGAAATGCTGTCCAAATTTCCTTAGAATAAGGGGCTTTGCAATTAGAGTATTATACGTTAAAGCTAGGAGATAATAGACGTATTATGGCCATTATAGGGTGAAGTACTACGAGTAGCATATTCTACTTGAAGGGTGGAAAAGGCTAGCAAGAGTATAGTACCTTGGAACAGTTTGCTACTTGTCGATAATCATCGCGAGGTATGTGATTCTTCCTATCCTCTTGAGCATGATTATTTGTGAAATATATAGTGCGGTAGACGCACGTGTGTTAAACGAGTTTGATTTCTTTTTGTGCCTTGACTTGATATGATGTGTAAAGGGCTTGATTGTGTGGAAAAGTAGAAAAATCTTATTCGTTAGTAATGGGTACTCGGTTGTTAAAGGATAAGCCCTCTTGGTCTCATAAATGCTTATAGTTGTAATTGGTTGGTTTAAAACATAAAGTGTTATAATGGTTTTATGGGAAGTTAGTTATAACGACTTTATGTAGGTTAGAGAATGGTTTGTTGATTTCAAAAGATAAGAGACTCTTGACTTATAATTGACCTAAATGGTGTTGAAAAGTGTGAAACCTCATTCATGAGTAATGAGTATTTGGTCTATAAAAGAATAAAGTTTTATTTGATTTCTTGACATTCTAAAGTAAGGAGACTTAAAAGATTTTTGAAGGTCATGTAACTTGATTTTGGGAAAAGAGGAGTAATCTGAGTTTAAAAGTATAAGTAATTTGTTTTCAAATATCGAACTCTTCTTGATGGAAAAATAAGTGACTTGGTTTTAAAAGGTAGGAGTACCTTGGTCTTAAAGGGGTTAGTTACTTGGGTTTTAATGGTAAACTTGACGTTGTGTTTAAAGTGTTTAAAGTACTTGATTTAAACATGAACGTGTTTGGTACTACGGATATTAGTATCGAGTTGTTTTTACGTAAGAAAAGAAGGAGATCTTCTTTTTTTTTGAAAGAAATAAAGTATGTAGTATTTTGGGGGTTAAAACTGTTATACCCCGTAGTTCCAGGGTATATATGTGAGGATGTACGTGCGAGAATACGACATAAATTTTGGAAAGAAAGAAAGATGTGATTTTTTCGACGGAAAAGTTTCCGGTTTTTGTGAAGAAAAAGGTTCGTTAATAGGAATTGGATTCCCAGATTTGGTATTTGGGCTTCTTGAATTATATTAGAATTATGGAATTTTATTTCCGGAATTGGTCACGTGGGGCCCACGAGAGAAATTTACGGTTTTGTGGGGCCCACTTTGTTTTCGAGATTTTGGCCATTATGGATATTTTCGGGAGATGAAATATTTTGGACGAATAGGAGGGCGACACGTGTCACCCCCTAGGTGGCCTCGTGCCGAAATTTGCTAACAAGTGGCAAGACAAGTGGTCTTGTCTTGCAAGATATTTTTTTAGTTGGACAAGTGGCTTGTGGGGCCCACACACACTTGTCCCCAATCTCAACCACACACTTGCCTTCATCCTATCCCTTGGTTGTCTTATATATGCACTACTAGTTGATGAAATCTCCCACACTTAACCATTTCAAGACAAGAAATTCCCTCCCTTCTCCCTTGACCTTGCTCTCGTTTTTTAGCCCTTTTCTTGAGCTAAATTTGTCCAACAATTCTTAAACTCTCAAGTGTTCTTCCCTAAGGTGTTAGGAAGATTGTGTACCAAGAGTTGAAAAAGATTTCACACCCCTAACCTCTAAACTTCACCTTGGCCAGAGCTCATGAACAAAAACCAAGTGTTCTTGACTTTTTGTAGTTGAATCTTGAAGAGAATTTTGTTATGAGATTCTTTGGTTTTCTTGTAGCGGATTGGAACGTAAAGATTTGGAGCTAAGACTTGCTTGGAGCGACATTAAGTTCTTGGATAATTTTGGGCTATTTGAGGTAGTAAACCTTAACCTCTTTGTGAATTGGTCATTATACATATATTATAAGTATATTATGGAGTAAAGTTTGGAAGAGTTGGATCTTGTTAACTTGTTAAAAGAAAGGATTGGCCGTTAGCCATTAAAATGGTAAAAACGTATCTTACTTGCTAAGAAGCTAATAACAAAGTAACTATAACTTATATTAAGAATGGAAATATAAGTTGGATGACTAATGAGTAATTTGGATAAGGAAAATGGACAAAGTTGGCCAAGGACCCCAACTTAAGGACTGTATTTACTTTGGACTGTATTTACTTTGGACTGTATTTACTTTGGACAGTATTTACTTTGGACTGTACTTACATTTCTGTTAAGGGGAATATTGTTAAATCGCGTTCCGTTTGGGCGTGTGATCCCCTTTTTAATTATTGTATTGTTATGAAGGCGTGATAGTAAACCGCGTTACCGTTTGGGCGTGTAATCCCCTTCTTTTACTTATTGTTGTTATGAAGGCGTGATAGTAAACCGCGTTACCGTTTGGGCGTGTAATCCCCTTCTTTATGTTGTTTAATTATTACGCCTTATATATGGTATATATATTACGGTTATTCGGGTCTTGGAGAAAGATGGAAAAGTGAGTAAAAACGGGGGAAGTGCTGCCCAATTTTCCGTAGAATTAGAGGGCTTTTTATTGGTATAAGTCTTCAATGGTAAGAAAGGTTTGATAGAAGTACTATGACCATTTTAGGAGTGGAGTACTACGTGTGGCGTGATCTACTTGGCTTAAGGGTAGTGGCGGGTTGAAGTACTTGGAGCGTTTTGCTATTTGTCGATAATCGTCGCGAGGTATGTGAACCTCTTCCTATCTTTTCTAGCATGATTGTTGTGAACTATGTAGTACGGTAGACGTACGTGTGCTAAACGAGTTTTTGTTGGTTTAAAACATAAGGTGTTATAATAGCTTTATGGGAAGTTAGTTATAACGACTTTATGTAGGTAAAAGAATGGTTTATTGATTTTAGAAGTTAAGAGACTTGATCTTAAAAGATAAGAGACTTAACTTATAAATGACGTTTTATGAAATGTTAAGGACTATGAATTTTGTTAAAAAGTTGTGAGACCTCATTCGTGAGTAATGAGTACTTGGCTTTTAAAGAATAATGTTTTACTGATTTCGGAAATGAGAATAAGTGTCGAACAAACCACTGCAGCGTTAGTAAAGGAAAATGTATTGACAAATAACTAATTGTTATTAAAACCAGTAGAAACCTCCATCTGCATAGAAGCTAAGATAAGACAAAATTGTATTACATTTCCTAGATCATGGCTGCTGTAACAAGATTGTTATAAACAAGAATAAACGGCTCACGCATAAGACTTATGTTACTCAATTGTTTTAAAAGAGATTAAGACTATGAGTTATGAAACCTTTCTAAAATAAGAGACTTGAGCATTTGAAATTAGGCAAACTTGAACGTTTGGAAAATAATGTTGTTACTTGATTTTAAAAAGAAAGTGTTCTGGTTTACTTAAAAATGTGAGTCACTCTGTTTTTAATACTACGGGTATCGGGTGACCTTTATAAAAGAATTGGATCTTTTTAAAGAATTTTACGTACGTAATACTTTGGGGGCTAGAACCTGGCCTTCGGCATAAAATGGAAGTACTTCAAGTTGTGTGTAACTTGCCTATGTTTGCGTGTGATAGCCTTTGTTGTGAAAGTGTTGTATTTCTATGCTACCGAGTCCCATGAGATGGGCCGGGACACGTATTTCATCTGATTCTTCACCGAGTCCCATGGGATGGGCCGGGACACGTATTCCACATAATTCTTTACCGAGTCCCATGGGATGGGCCGGGACACGTATTCTACATGATTCTTTACCGAGTCCCATGGGATGGGCCGGGACACGTATTCCACACGATTTATACCTAGGCTAGGCGGTGAGGAAGGAGTTCCACGGGCATGAGGATGACTTGAGGCGTGAGTCACGACTTGACATATTTGCTTTTATGTTGTAAGCGTAGTTTGGTTATCATACATGTCTCTGCTTTATATAGACTATTATGATTTCATTTCTGATATTTTCTGATTTCACATACTTGGTACTGTTGTCGACCTCGCCCGAAGTGGCGTATAAGAGGCGAGCCTACCACGGACAGGGCCGAACCGTGGCTCTTCGTATGGCACGTCCTGAGAGTGTATGACAGCCTCAGGGATCGCATGCAGCCCGGTACCATTTGTTGGGTCGCCGGAGTGACACTAGAACCTCGCGGCAAAGTGACAAAAGTGATATCAGAGCAGTTAATCCTCGGAAAGTGTCTACAGACCGTATCTAGTAGAGTCTTGATTATCGGTGTGTCGTGCACCACATCTATAATCAGGAGGCTACAGGATATTTAGGATTGGTTTCCATTCTTCTCATTCTGAGATCGGGCCTTAGAGTTGTGTTGTCAGTTGGACTCCCTCTGACGTATTCTTATGTGTCAGTTATGCCTCCACGCAAGGCAATCGGGGCCCAGGAGGGCAAGGCAGCAGAGGGAGCTGCGAATGGAGTAGCGGCGGTCTCTACTGAGGCCATAGTACCTGAGACGTCAGACCCACGACAAGGAACATAGGAGATGGGCTACAAGGAGATGGCCCAGTTATTGGCCAGGATAGTGGCAAGGCACGAGGATAAATTTGGATCACGGCAATTCCGTGCAGTAGTACCGTAGTTCACCCGAGAATGGATAGTTTGAGACTGCGGGACTTTCTGAGTTGCAGCCCGCCAGAGTTTTACGGGTCGAGTGCGAGGATGATCGCGAGAGTTCATCAAGCGACTCTGACGGATCATGAGTGATCAGAGCTTCGGAGACCGAGTCAGTGGTCCTAGGTTCACATCGGTTGCGCGATACGGCAGTCGACTGGTTTGATTCATGGGAACTGTCCCGAGGAGAGCATGCGCTCCCAGCAGGTTGGGACGAGTTCTCAAGGGCATTTCTTGCACATTTCTTGCCTCCACAGATGAGGAGGGCTCGGTAAACAGTTTTTGACGTTAAAGCGGGCCGGACGTCACGGTTAGGAGTACAACGTGGAGTTTGACTCGTTGGCTCGGTATGTCCCGCTTTAGTAGCGATATGGAGGGCGAGTGCACCGCTACGTCACCGGGCTCGATGATTACTTGGCGAGGCTTGTTGGTGTAGCTCTTGGCCGGGCATGGACATTGCCGCATGCGAGCTCATGCACTTGGATGTGAGAGCGGATGGGTCGACGGAATGGCCGAGATCGCGAGAAGGGCGAGCAGCGAGTCCTTTGGTAACTTTGGCGGGCGCGCCTGTAGCGAGTTAGTTATGCACCTCCGCCAAGATGCAGTGGTCCCCAGCGATCTTGGGGCGTTCGGGTATTCGGGGCTGGTCGTGGCTCAGAGCTTCGGTTCCGCAGATATACATGGGTTCTAGATCGAGTTCGAGTTTTCCTCGGTGTGCACGATGGCGGCGTCGTCGGGAATGTCGTCTTTATCGGTGCTTGTTTTACTGCGGCCGTCGAACGTGTGATGAGGAGCTGTCTAATAGGAAGGATGCGACAGAATGACTCGGCCTCGGTCGATGGCGAGTTCATCGCCTTATAGCAATGCGCGGCGTGAGATTATGATTAGAGCGGCGAAGGAAAATGAAGCGATTGATCTGGTATATTCTTACCCCTCTAGAGACTGGTATGCGTTGTTGATATGATGATGTGCTATGTATTATGTTCCGATAGCGTTTTGTTAAATGATGATTTTAGCTGGTTAGTAAGGGAAAGTTGGGTAAAGGATTTTGTTTACGATTGACCTTTGTCAGAGAGCATAGTATACGAGGGGTATAATTGTGTGATAAGTCCCTGAATGGTGTGAATTATAAGAGGGTAGTTGAGCTAAGAAGACCACTAGGTTTTCGTGACTTGATTAGTGAGATTGTTCCGGATCGGGGGAAACAAGAGTTTGGCGCGGTTATGGGTCGGGTTGAGGACCGTTCGCGGGTCGACCCGCAGCCCGGAATAAGATGGGGTCAGTTCGTGGTGGTCCCTCCAGGTGGTAGGGTCACGAGGGTGCTAGGCCCAAGTTTAGGTAACCATCGTACGAGTTCGTGGATGCGTTCAACCAGAATCGGATCGTGAAGGCCGGGGATGGCCTTAAAAGAATTTGAGGCCAGTAAGATGACCAAGTTTGGAGGAGGTGACTCCAAGGTTTTGGAAAGCTGGCGATGACGGAAATATGGTGCGTGTACTAGAAAGAGTTCGGTGTCTACGAGAAAGGTACGACGAGTAAGAAAGGAAGCGAACATGTGTTAAGAGGATGGAAGTGATCATTTTTGTGAAGTGAAGGTGCGAGGAGAGTATCCTTTGGACCAGGAGTGAGAGTTAGTGTTGTTTTACATCTTAGAGGTGATTCCTCGTTAGTTTGGATTTGGGTTTCGCGCGTATATGATATTATGGCCATGTGTGGCATAATTGGTTTTGTAAAGTATAGTAGTGAAAACTATCTGAAGCCTTAATGCGTTTGGAAACTTAGAAGGAACATTCGGGACGAATGTTTCTAAGGAAGAATGTTATACCCGTAGTTCGAGGTATATATGTGAGGATATGCGTGCGAGAATCTGTGAGAAATTTTGGAAAGAAAGAAAGATGTGATTTTTAAACGGAAAAGTTTAGGTTTTGTGAAGAAAAAGGTTCGTTAATAGGAATTGGATTCCCAGATTTGGTATTTGGGCTTCTTGAATTATATTAGAATTATGGAATTTTATTTCCGGAATTGGTCACGTGGGGCCCACGGGAGAAATTCTGGTTTTGTGGGGCCAGCTTTGTTTTGAGATTTTGGCCATTATGGATATTTTGGAGATGAAATATTTTGGACGAATAGGAGGGCGACACGTGTCATCCCCTAGGTGGCCTCATGGCCGAAATTTGCTAACAAGTGGCAAGACAAGTGGCCTTGTCTTGCAAGATATTTTTTAGTTGGACAAGTGGCTTGTGGGGCCCACACACACTTGTCCCCAATCTCAACCACACACTTGCCTTCATCCTATCCCTTGGTTGTCTTATATATGCACTCTTAGTTGATGAAATCTCCACTTAACCATTTCAAGACAAGAAATTCCCTCCCTTCTCCCTTGACCTTGCTCTCGTTTTTTAGCCCTTTTCTTGAGCTAAATTTGTCCAACAATTCTTAAACTCTCAAGTGTTCTTCCCTAAGGTGTTAGGAAGATTGTGTACCAAGAGTTGGAAAAGATTTCACACCCCTAACCTCTAAACTTCACCTTGACCGAGAGCTCCATGAACAAAAACCCTAAGTGTTCTTCACTTTTTGGAGTTGAATCTTGAAGAGAAGTTGGTTAGGAGCTTCTATGGGTTTCTTGTAGCGGATTGGAACGTAAAGATTTGGAGCTAAGACTTGCTTGGAGCGACATTAAGTTCTTGGATAATTTTGGGCTATTTGAGGTAGTAAACCTTAACTTCTTTGTGAATTGGTCATTATACATATATTATAAGTATATTATGGAGTAAAGTTTGGAAGAGTTGGATCTTGTTAACTTGTTAAAAGAAAGGATTGGCCGTTAGCCATTAAAATGGTAAAAACGTATCTTACTTGCTAAGAAGCTAATAACAAAGTAACTATAACTTATATTAAGAATGGAAATATAAGTTGGATGACTAATGAGTAATTTGGATAAGGAAAATGGACAAAGTTGGCCAAGGACCCCAACTTAAGGACTGTATTTACTTTGGACTGTATTTACTTTGGGCGGATTTACTTTGGGTATTTACTTTGGGAAGATTTACTTTGGGTATGCCACATTTACATTAAGGAATATTGTTAAATCGCGTTAGTTTGGGCGTGTGATCCCTTTTAATTATTGTATTGTTATGAAGGCGTGATAGTAAACCGCGTTACCGTTTGGGCGTGTAATCCCCTTCTTTTACTTATTGTTGTTATGAAGGCGTGATAGTAAACCGCGTTACCGTTTGGGCGTGTAATCCCCTTCTTTTTGTTGTTTAATTATTACGCCTTATATATGGTATATATATTACGGTTATTGGTCTTGGAGAAAGATGGAAAAGTGAGTAAAAGCGGAAGTCTTGCCCAATTTTAGTAGAATTAGAGGGCTTTTTATTGGTATAAGTCTTCAATGGTAAGAAAGGTTTGATAGAAGTACTATGACCATTTTAGGAGTGGAGTACTACGTGTGGCGTGATCTACTTGGCTTAAGGAGTAGAGCGGGTTGAAGTACTTGGGCGTTTTGCTATTTGTCGATAATCGTCGCGAGGTATGTGAACCTCTTCCTATCTTTTCTAGCATGATTGTTGTGAACTATGTAGTACGGTGAGCGTACGTGTGCTAAACGAGTTTTTGTTGGTTTAAAACATAAGGTGTTATAATAGCTTTATGGGAAGTTAGTTATAACGACTTTATGTAGGTAAAAGAATGGTTTATTGATTTTAGAAATTAAGAGACTTGGTCTTAAAAGATAAGAGACTTAACTTATAAATGACGTTTTATGAAATGTTAAGGACTATGAATTTTGTTAAAAAGTTGTGAGACCTCATTCGTGAGTAATGAGTACTTGGCTTTTAAAGAATAATGTTTTACTGATTTCGGAAATGAGAATAAGTGTCGAACAAACCACTGCAGCGTTAGTAAAGTAAAATGTATTGACAAATAACTAATTGTTATTAAAACCAGTAGAAACCTCCATCTGCATAGAAGCTAAGATAAGACAAAATTGTATTACATTTCCTAGATCATGGCTGATGTAACAAGATTGTTATAAACAAGAATAAACGGCTCACGCATAAGACTTATGTTACTCAATTGTTTTAAAAGAGATTAAGACTATGAGTTATGAAACCTTTCTAAAATAAGAGACTTGAGCATTTGAAATTAGGCAAACTTGAACGTTTGGAAAATAATGTTGTTACTTGATTTTAAAAAGAAAGTGTTCTGGTTTACTTAAAAATGTGAGTCACTCTGTTTTTAATACTACGGTGTCGGGTGACCTTTATAAAAGAATTGGATCTTTTAAAGAATTTTACGTCACGTAATACTTTGGGGCTAGAACCGGCCTTGGCATAAAATGGAAGTACTTGAGTTGTGTGTAACTTGCCTATGTTTGCGTGTGATAGCCTTTGTTGTGAAAGTGTTGTATTTCTATGCTCACCGAGTCCCATGAGATGAAGTAGGGACACGTATTTCATCTGATTCTTCACCGAGTCCCATGGGATGGGCCGGGACACGTATTCCACATAATTTTTTACCGAGTCCCATGGGATGGGCCGGGACACGTATTCTACATGATTCTTTACCGAGTCTCATGGGATGGGTCGGGACACGTATCCCACACGATTTATACCTAGATTGCGGTGAGGAAGGAGTTCCACGGGCGTGAGGATGACTTGAGGCGTGAGTCACGACTTGACATGGTGCTTTTATGTTGTAAGCTGTAGTTTGGTTATCATACATGTCTCACGCTTTATATAGACTATTATGATTTCATTTCTGATATTTTCTGATTTCACATACTTGGTACTGTTATCTTGACCTCCTTGAAGTGGCGTATAAGAGGCGAGCCTCTACCACGAAACAGACCCGAACCGTGGCTCTCCGTATGGCACGTCCTGAGAGTGTATGACAGCCTCAGGGATCGCATGCAGCCCGGTACCATTTGTTGGGTCGCCGGAGTGACACTAGAACCTCGCGGCAAAGTGACAAAAGTGGTATCAGAGCAGTTAATCCTCGGAAAGTGTCTACAGACCGTATCTAGTAGAGTCTTGATTATCGGTGTGTCGTGCACCACATCTATAATCAGGAGGCTACAGGATATTTAGGATTTGTTTCCATTCTTCTCATTCTGAGATCGGGCCTTAGAGCTGTGTTGTCAGTTGGACTCCCTCTGACGTATTCTTATGTGCCAGTTATGCCTCCACGCAAGGCAATCGGGGCCCAGGAGGGCAAGGCAGCAGAGGGAGCTGCGAATGGAGTAGCGGCGCTCTCTACTGAGGCCACAGTACCTGAGACGTCAGACCCACGGCAAGGAACAGAGGAGATGGGCTATAAGGAGATGGCGATTATTGGCGGAGATAGTGGCAAGGCACGAGGATAAATTTGGATCACGGCAATTCCGGTGCCGGTAGTACCGTAGTTCACGAGAAGCGGATAGTTTGAGGCTGCGGGACTTTACGAGTTGCGACCGCCCGAGTTTTACGGTCGAGGCACGAGGATGATCGCGAGGAGTTCATCAAGCGACTCTGACGGATCATGAGAGTGATCAGAGCTTCGGAGACCGAGTCAGTGGTCCTAGGTTCACATCGGCTGCGCGATACGGCAGTCGACTGGTTTGATTCATGGGAACTGTCCCGAGGAGAGCATGCGCTCCCAGCAGGTTGGGACGAGTTCTCAAGGGCATTTCTTGCCTCCACAGATGAGGAGGGCTCGGGCCGACAGATTTTTGACGTTAAGGCAGACCGGGCGTACGGTTAGGGAGTACAACGTGGAGTTTGACTCGTTGGCTCGGTATGTCCCCGCTTTAGTGACAGATATGGAGGACAGAGTGCACCGCTACGTCACCGGGCTCGATGATTACTTGGCAGAGGCTTGTTCGGGTGTAGCTCTTGGTAGGGCATGGACATTGCCCGCGTCGGTCATGCACTTGGATGTGAGCGGATGGGTCGGCGGAATGGCCGAGATCGGCGAAGGGCGAGCAGCAGGTCCTTTGGTAACTTCGAGGCGGGCGCCTCGGTAGCGAGTTAGTTATGCACCTCCGCCCGATGCAGTGGTCCCAGCGATCTTGGGGCGTTCGGGGTATTCGGGGAGTCGGGGCTCGAGGGCTTCAGTTCCACGAGATATACATGGGTTCAGCCGATCGGGTTCGGCTTTTCCTCGGTGTGCACGATGCGGCGGCGTCGTCGAGAATGTCGTCTTTGTGCGGTGCTTGTTTTACTGCGGCGTCGGCCATGTGATGAGAAGCGTCTAATAGGAAGGATGCGACGAATGACTCGACCTCGGTCGATGGCGAGTTCATCGCCTTATAGCTATCGCGCCGTGAGGATTATGATTAGAAGCGGCGAAGGAAAATGGCGATTGATCTGGTATATTCTTACCCTACAGAAGTGGTATGCGTTGTTGATATGATGATGTGCTATGTATTATGTTCCGATAGCGTTTTGTTAAATGATGATTTTAGCTGGTTAGTAAGGGAAAGTTGGGTAAAGGATTTTGTTTACGATTGACCTTTGTCAGAGAGCATAGTATACGAGGGGTATAATTGTGTGATAAGTCCCTGAATGGTGTGAATTATAAGAGGGTAGTTGAGCTAAGAAGACCACTAGGTTTTCGTGACTTGATTAGTGAGATTGTTCCGGATCGGGGGAAACAAGAGTTTGGCGCGGTTATGGGTCGGGTTGAGGACCGTTCGCGGGTCGACCCGCAGCCCGGAATATGGTGGGGTCAGTTCGTGGTGGTCCCGCCAGGTGGTAGGGTCACGAGGGTGCTAGGCCCAAGTTTAGGTAACCATCGTACGAGTTCGTGGATGCGTTCAACCAGAATCGGATCGTGAAGGCCGGGGATGGCCTTAAAAGAATTTGAGGCCAGTAAGATGACCAAGTTTGGAGGAGGTGACTCCAAGGTTTTGGAAACTGCAGCGATGACGGAAATATGGTACGTGTACTAGAAAGAGTTCGGGTGTACGAGAAAGGTACGACGAGTAAGAAAGGAAGCGAACATGTGTTAAGAGGATGGAAGTGATCATTTTTGTGAAGTGAAGGTGCGAGGAGAGTATCCTTTGGACCAGGAGTGAGAGTTAGTGTTGTTTTACATCTTAGAGGTGATTCCTCGTTAGTTTGGATTTGGGTTTCGCGCGTATGTGATATTATGGCCATGTGTGGCATAATTGGTTTTGTAAAGTATAGTAGTGAAGACTATCTGAAGCGCAAATGCGTTTGGAGACTTAGAAGGAACATTCGGGACGAATGTTTCTAAGGAAGAATGTTATACCCGTAGTTCGGGGTATATATGTGAGGATATGCGTGCGAGAATCACGAGAAATTTTGGAAAGAAAGAAAGATGTGATTTTTAAACGGAAAAGTTTAGATTTTGTGAAGAAAAGGTTCGTTAATAGGAATTGGATTCCCAGTTTGGTATTTGGGCTTCTTGAATTATATTAGAATTATGGAATTTTATTTCGGAATTGGTCACGTGGGGCCACGGAGAAATTCTGATTTTGTGGGGCCCACTTTGTTTTCGAGATTTTGGCCATTATGGATATTTTCGGGAGATGAAATATTTTGGACGAATAGGAGGGCGACACGTGTCACCCCCTAGGTGGCCTCGTGCCGAAATTTGCTAACAAGTGGCAAGACAAGTGGCCTTGTCTTGCAAGATATTTTTTTAGTTGGACAAGTGGCTTGTGGGGCCCACACACACTTGTCCCCAATCTCAACCACACACTTGCCTTCATCCTATCCCTTGGTTGTCTTATATATGCACTACTAGTTGATGAAATCTCCCACACTTAACCATTTCAAGACAAGAAATTCCCTCCCTTCTCCCTTGACCTTGCTCTCGTTTTTTAGCCCTTTTCTTGAGCTAAATTTGTCCAACAATTCTTAAACTCTCAAGTGTTCTTCCCTAAGGTGTTAGGAAGATTGTGTACCAAGAGTTGGAAAAGATTTCACACCCCTAACCTCTAAACTTCACCTTGACCGAGAGCTACATGAACAAAAACCCTAAGTGTTCTTCACTTTTTGGAGTTGAATCTTGAAGAGAAGTTGGTTAGGAGCTTCTATGGGTTTCTTGTAGCGGATTGGAACGTAAAGATTTGGAGCTAAGACTTGCTTGGAGCGACATTAAGTTCTTGGATAATTTTGGGCTATTTGAGGTAGTAAACCTTAACCTCTTTGTGAATTGGTCATTATACATATATTATAAGTATATTATGGAGTATATAATATATGGAGTAATGTTTGGAAGAGTTGGATCTTGTTAACTTGTTAAAAGAAAGGATTGGCCGTTAGCCATTAAAATGGTAAAAACGTATCTTACTTGCTAAGAAGCTAATAACAAAGTAACTATAACTTATATTAAGAATGGAAATATAAGTTGGATGACTAATGAGTAATTTGGATAAGGAAAATGGACAAAGTTGGCCAAGGACCCCAACTTAAGGACTGTATTTACTTTGGACAGTATTTACTTTGGACTGTACTTACATTTACTTAAGGGAATATTGTTAAATCGCGTTCCGTTTGGGCGTGTGATCCCCTTTTTAATTATTGTATTGTTATGAAGGCGTGATAGTAAACCGCGTTACCGTTTGGGCGTGTAATCCCCTTCTTTTACTTATTGTTGTTATGAAGGCGTGATAGTAAACCGCGTTACCGTTTGGGCGTGTAATCTCCTTCTTTATGTTGTTTAATTATTACGCCTTATATATGGTATATATATTACGGTTATTCGGGTCTTGGAGAAAGATGGAAAAGTGAGTAAAAACGGGAAGTCTTTGCCCAATTTTCCGTAGAATTAGAGGGCTTTTTATTGGTATAAGTCTTCAATGGTAAGAAAGGTTTGATAGAAGTACTATGACCATTTTAGGAGTGGAGTACTACGTGTGGCGTGATCTACTTGGCTTAAGGAGTAGCCGACGGGTTGAAGTACTTGGAGCGTTTTGCTATTTGTCGATAATCGTCGCAAGGTATGTGAACCTCTTCCTATCTTTTCTAGCATGATTGTTGTGAACTATGTAGTACGGTAGACGTACGTGTGCTAAACGAGTTTTTGTTGGTTTAAAACATAAGGTGTTATAATAGCTTTATGGGAAGTTAGTTATAACGACTTTATGTAGGTAAAAGAATGGTTTATTGATTTTAGAAGTTAAGAGACTTGATCTTAAAAGATAAGAGACTTAACTTATAAATGACGTTTTATGAAATGTTAAGGACTATGAATTTTGTTAAAAAGTTGTGAGACCTCATTCGTGAGTAATGAGTAATTGGCTTTTAAAGAATAATGTTTTACTGATTTCGGAAATGAGAATAAGTGTCAAACAAACCACTGCAGCGTTAGTAAAGTAAAATGTATTGACAAATAACTAATTGTTATTAAAACCAGTAGAAACCTCCATCTGCATAGAAGCTAAGATAAGACAAAATTGTATTACATTTCCTAGATCATGGCTGATGTAACAAGATTGTTATAAACAAGAATAAACGGCTCACGCATAAGACTTATGTTACTCAATTGTTTTAAAAGAGATTAAGACTATGAGTTATGAAACCTTTCTAAAATAAGAGACTTGAGCATTTGAAATTAGGCAAACTTGAACGTTTGGAAAATAATGTTGTTACTTGATTTTAAAAAGAAAGTGTTCTGGTTTACTTAAAAATGTGAGTCACTCTGTTTTTAATACTACGGGTATCGGGTGACCTTTATAAAAGAATTGGATCTTTTTAAAGAATTTTACGTACGTAATACTTTGGGGGCTAGAACCTGGCCTTCGGCATAAAATGGAAGTACTTCAAGTTGTGTGTAACTTGCCTATGTTTGCGTGTGATAGCCTTTGTTGTGAAAGTGTTGTATTTCTATGCTACCGAGTCCCATGAGATGGGCCGGGACACGTATTTCATCTGATTCTTCACCGAGTCCCATGGGATGGGCCGGGACACGTATTCCACATAATTCTTTACCGAGTCCCATGGGATGGGCCGGGACACGTATTCTACATGATTCTTTACCGAGTCCCATGGGATGGGCCGGGACACGTATTCCACACGATTTATACCTAGACTGCCGGCAGTGAGGAAGGAGTTCCACGGGCATGAGGGATGACTTGAGGGCGTGAGTCCCTGACTTGACATGACTGCTTTTATGTTGTAAACTGTAGTTTGGTTATCATACATGTCTCCTGCTTTATATAGACTATTATGATTTCATTTCTGATATTTCTGATTTCACATACTTAGTACTGTTATCGACCTCCTTGAAGTGCGTTCATCTGCGGTAGAGGTACATCGGTTGTGGATCGCTCATAGGATCACGATTCGGCGTGTTAGGAAGCCGTTTCTTGAGGCTTATCTTTTGGTATGTTACCACAGTGCGGGTTCTTGTACATTCGGGGTATGGCGGGGCCTGTCGTCATAGTTGTTATCACTTCTTAGAGGTTTGTAATGCTGTGGCGAGTTTGTAAAAAGGATAAATGTTCGGTTTTTATGTATATATCTGAGCAACTGTTTTGGTTGCTTTGTTTATTTATCATGTCCTTGTTTCATGTTCATGTTTTTATTTCCGCTGATGTTCTCTGATGTTGTATCACTAGGGTGCCCGGGGTAAGGCACCAGTCACGGGCCCGGGTTCGGGTCGTGACAAAAACCCGGACTTTGACATAAAATGAAAGTACCTTGAGTTGTGTGTAACTTGCCTATGCTTGTTGAGATAGCCTTTGTTGTGCAAGTGTTTGATTTTGTGCTACCGAGTCTCTCGATGGAGGTACTATCTGTTTGATTGATGGACATCTTGACACGTTGGGTACGCGGGTATCTTCACTAGGAGTGTTATCTTGTTATCGTTTGGACATACTGACATGTTGGGTGGCCCACGGGTATGCTCCCACAGTGGGTATTATCTTGTTATTGTTTGGACATACTGACACGTTGGGTGGCCCACGGGTATGCTTCCACAGTGAGTATTATCTTGTTATTTGTTTGGACATACTGACACGTTGGGTGGCCCACGGGTATGCTTCCACTATGGGTGTCATCTTGTTATCTCCTTTGGGCATACCGACACGTTGGATGGTCCACGGGTATGGGCCCACTAGGACGGTTCCAGGGCCATGCTTATACCGAGGTGAGATGTTGGGGCATGCGGCCATTGTGCGGGTTAAATTCCCGGGTTGTATTTGAGTGATGATTTTACGGGCATGAGTGTTATACCCCGTATTTCCGGAGTATGTACGTGAGGACGTACGTACGAAAGTTTGGCCTTAAAAGTTTAGGCATGGCACGTTTTTTTGGGCACAACTCACTCAAGGAATCATTTTCCGACGAAACGTTTTACAAGACTCGCGTAGGATAAATTCCGGCTATGCCATTTCTAATTTTTGCGGATTTTTCCGAGAGACGAAACACTATGGACCAACGAGAGGGCGACACTTGTCACCCTCTCATTGATGGATGTGAGGCGGAATTGTGGCCGATTGGAGTGTCCAATTTTGTCTTGGAGTTGGTAGGATATTTTGTGTGCAAGTTGGCCAAGGACACTTGCCCTAATCTTGACCTTACACTTGCCTTGCACTTGGCATAATCTTGGCCATTGGTTGGCCATCCCGACCTATAAATACCCTCTTGTGATGAAGAGTTCTTCATCCACAAAAGCCTTCCAAGTCTAAAATCCTTCCTCTCCTTGAGCCTCTTTTCGTCCAAACACTTCCCCTTTGGAGAAGCTTAGCAGGCTATCCCCTAGCCTAGCCGAAATCTACCCCTCCTTGGTAGAAAAGTTGCCTTCTAGTATTGTTATAATGCCCAAAATACCCTAGCCCAAATCCCTTAGTACTTAGTAGAAGTTGTGAAGAACTTCTAAGGTTTCCTTGGAGCTATCGGAGCGTACAACTTAGGAGCTAAGCCTTGCTCCGGATCGACTTTTATCTAGGATATTATTGGGCTTACCGAGGTAAATAATCCTAACCCTCTTTTGTATTAGAGAATACATACTGTAGTAGTATAAGAATAAGTATTAATACTTAGAAGAATATTACAGAATAGAATTGAACTGTTATCACGATGAAGGGTTTAAAGAAGAATAATCAAAGCGTACTTACTTAGAATTTGTTTTCACGATGAACTTGAGTAGCTCACCGGGTAGGGAAGTGCTGCCCAATTTTCCGTAGGATATAGAACCCTCTGCTTAGAACTGTTTACAGAGTAGTCTGAACGTTGATAGACGTGTCTGACTATTATAGGCTGATTCTCTGCGCGCGACATATTCAACTTGGCAGGCGGACTTCGCCGAGAAGGTATGTGATTCTTCCTAAAGCATGATATTTTTAAAATATATAGTACGGTAGACGTACATGTGTTAACTGAATAATAACTACGGCAATGTCTTTCGACTTAAGCCTGAATAATACTTACGGCAATGTCTCGCGACTTAAGCCTGAATACTACGGATCTGAAAGCATTTCAAAAGATTACTGAATCATTTTTAACAGAAGAGAATTAATTGGTTTTTAAAAACAGAAGCTTAAGAGTTATACTAGCTTTATGGGAAGTTAGGTATAACCACTTAAGAATGATAAAAGAAACAGTTTGCCTATGTGTTTATAACAGACTTATATTGATTTGTGAAAAGAATAAATAAGATGATTTGATAAGTAGACATGATATGATGCTATGTGTGTTAGTGTCTTGTAACGTTTGTGTAAGAGAGTATTCTTGTTGTGCTTATGTTGTTTAACGATAAGCTGTTAGGTTAGTGTAATATCACTCACCTCTTGACATATTACGGGTTAAGTCGCCTCCGATGCGGGGTAGACTCGGTGATGCAGGACCATGATTCGAGAATACCTCATGCGGGTCCAGGGGACCTATGCGGAGCTACGGGAGTTCCATGTTAGTGTGCGGGGTTATACCTCATGCGGTCTATGTGGCCATGCGGACTACGAGTCCAGGATATGTTTTCATTTAAGTACTTTACAGTTTCGCATACTTAGTACTGTTATGCGACCTCGCCCGGGGCTGCGTTCATCTCGCGGTAAGGCAAGCAGTGCTAGATCCACATCCTTAGGATCTCTTTGCATTGGTGTCGAGCTCCATCTTCTCGGAGGCTCTGTTGGGTATGCTCTCCTGTTGTAATTAGTTTTATCTGATCGGTATGGCGGGGACTGTCCGCCATAGTTGTTTACATTCCTAAGTGCAGTAGTCTATTGTACATTTGGGATGTAACTGCAAAACTTGGGTTATTTATATATATATGCCGAAAGGCAAGCTTTTCATCAGATAAACTGTGTCTCATTTACAATTATTTCATGTCTTGTTTTATATTCCGATTACTGCGATGTATGACTACTTGGGTGCGGGTAAGGCACGATGGCGGACCGGGCGAATTCGTGACAAAAGTGGTATCAGAGCAATTAATCCTCGGAAAGTGTCTACAGACCGTATCTAGTAGAGTCTTGATTATCGGTGTGTTGTGCACCACACCAATAATCAGGAGGCTATAGGATATTTAGGATTGGTTTCCATTCTTCTCATTCTGAGATCGTGCCTTAGAGCTGTGTTATAAGTCGGAACCTTCTAACGTATCCCTTTTTCTGTAACAGTTATGCCTCCACGTAAGGCAACCCGGGCCCAGAAGGGCAAGGCAGCCGAGGGAGCTGCTAGTGGGACACCAAGAGTCACGAGGGCTCGGGCCAGTCTATACGAGCGGCGAGTTCTACGACGCCCGACCCGAGAGAGGTTTAGGCGCGGCGGCCGATGAGACCACATTACCTACACCTCGGTCCACGGCACAAGCGAGATGAGATGGGTTCTGAAGATGGCTCGATTCATCGCGGGATCGTGGCGAACATGAGGCAGTGAATCTGGCGGTTCGATCCCGGCCCGATCGTACCGTGGTTCACTGAGGCGAGAGTTTGAGGCTACGAGACTTCACGAGTTGTAGCCCGCGAGTTTTACGGGTAGGCCGAGAATGATCCGTAGGAGTTCATCCGTCGGCTCTGAGGATTTTGAGAGTGATCGGGCGTCGGAGACCGGTCCGTGATCTTTGGTTCACATAGGCTGCGTGATACCGCGATCGATTGGTTTGATTCGTGGGAGTTATCGGGAGAGCACGCGTCCCGGCTACTTGGGATGAGTTCTCGAGGCTTTCCTCACTCACTTCTTGCCTCCACGGATGAGGAGGCGCGGTGATAGATTTTTCTTTGAGAGCGAGAGGACGCCTTGTCGGGAGTACAATGTCGAGTTTGATTCATTGGCTCGATATGTCCCAGCGTTAGTAGCGAATATGGAGGATAGGGTGCACCGCTACGTCACGGGCTAGATGATTATATGGGTGAGTCATGTGCGGGTGTTTCTCTTGGGGTATGGACATTACCCGCATGCGAGCTCATGCTCTTGGATGCGAGGCGTAGAGGCAAGCGGGTTGTGGCGGCGGCGAAGAAGGCCGGGGCAGCGAAGGTCTTTTGGTAGCTATCGTGGTGGCGGCCTCGGCAGCGATCTGGGTGCACCCGGCCCGGCTGAGCACTCTGCCGTCCTCGGCCTGCCCGGGATATTCGAGGCGGACGGGGCCGGACTTGAGCGTCGAGCGGCGAGAGTGCGGCGATCGGGACCACCCGCCGGTGTGGCGATGCGGTAGATCCCACCGGGAGTTGTGGTGCTTTGCTACGGGAGCTTGTTTGATTGTGGCAGCGGGGTCACTATGCGGAACTGTCCGACCAAGGCGATCTTGATGGTAGGGTCGACTACGAGTTCTTTCGCCGGTCTTCTTCATCCCCATTGCTACTCGCCGGAGGGCAAGGTACTCATGGACGGCCAGTCGCGGCGAAGGTCGTGGCGCGGGTCCCGATTCTAGCGGTCCTCGAGAACCGCATTTATGCTTTGTCGGTAAGCGGGATCGGAGGCCTCGCGATGTCGTCACGGTACCTTATCGGTTCGGGTTTGATGTGTATGCTTTGATAGATCCGGGTTCTACTCTGTCTATATATCTCCCTTGTTGCTAGTAGGATGAGGATAGAGCACGAGTCCATAGACCCACGAGGTAGCTACGCGATGGTGATTCGGTGGTAGCTCGGCGGGTATATAGAGCTTGTCTGTGACCATTCGATCGTCGGACCTAGCCGACTTGATAGAGTTGGAGATGATTGACCGGCGTGATCATGGGGATGGATTGGCTAGCTTCTTGCTACGCCAATGTAGGCTGAGAGAGAGTAATGCAGTTCGATTTCTGAGGCCGGTTGTTGAGTGGGAGAGCACGGTATCGCCGAGGGTAGGTTTATTTCCTACCTCAAGGCTAGGAAGATAGTGCGAGAAGGGTATATCTACCATCTCGTTGGGTGTTTGATCACGAGGCCGCGGTGCAGATTTTGATCGATTCGATGGTCGAGAGTTCCCGGGCGTGTTTCAGGCGACCTCCGGGTATCCCTCCTGAGAGGGGGATTGAGTTTTGTATAGACATATTGCCAGACACTCGGCCTATTTCCATTCCGCCATACAGAATGGCACTGCGAGTTGAGAGAGTTGAAGGATCGGCTTAGGGATTTCTTTGGAGAAGGGCTTCATCGGGCCTAGTGTTTCTCCACGGAAGCGCGGTATTGTTCGTGAAGAAGAAGGGCGGGGCCAGCGCGTGTGTTGATTCTGAGCGGTGAACAAGGTGACCATTAAACGAATACCCCGCTTCCCGGGATTGATGATTTGTTCGACCCGGTTGCGAGTGCGAGATGTTTCTCAAGATTGATCTGCGATCGGGCTATCATCAGTGCGAGTCGAGAGGTAGATGTCCCTAGGGCGCATTCGGACGATGCAGGCATTATGAGTTGGTCATGTCTTTTGGGTTGACCAATGCTCGTGGTATTCATGGATTTGATGAACCGAGTGTTCAAACCATTTTTGAACGCGTTTGTGATAGTGTTCATTGATGATATCTTGGTTTATTCTCGCTCGAGCGAGGAGCATGCGGAGCATTTGAGGCTGTCTTGTGATTCTCGGGACAGCGATTATGCCAAGTTTTCCAAATGTGAGTTTTGGTTGACTTGGTGGCTTTTCTTGGGCATATTAGCCGGGTGATGGCATTCGAGTGGATCTGGCCAAGATCGAAGCGATCGAGGACTTGGCCTGAACCTACTACTCCGGCAGAGGTTCGCGACTTTACGGGCCTCGCGAGTTATTATCGGCGGTTCGTAGAAGTTTGCTTCTAATCTGCACCATTGACTAGGGTGACTCGGAAAGCGGCTAAGTTTGATGGTGATGCTTGTGGCGGGGTTTCCGATTCTTTGAAAGAGGCGGCGACGCCCCGTTCTTACTCTTCCGGAGGTCGGATGGTTATGTCGTGTATTGTGATCGTCGGGCATCGGTGGGATGTGTGTTGATGCGGCGGGGTAGAGTTATAAGCGTCACATCCCGGCAACTTAAGAAACATGAGAGGAACTACCCGCGCGATTTGGAGTTAGCGCGGTGATTCACGCCGAAGATCTGGAGGCACTATTTGTATGGGGTTCGTGTGGATATTTATACTGAGACACAAAAGCCTCCGGTATATCTTGACCAGGAGGAGTGAACTTACGGCGAGGCGGTGGTTAGAGTTGCTTAAGGATTACGATGTTGATATCTGTACCACGAGAAAGCCAATGTTGTGGCGGATGCTCTTAGTCGTAGGTCGATGGGAGCCTATCGGATGTGCGGCTAGATAGGAGGACATGGTTTGTGATTTGCATCGATTAGCGAGCCTTGGTGTCCGTTTGATTGATTACGATAGCGGTGGGGTTCGAGTTCGTGAGGTTGTCGAGTCTTCCATCGTCGAGAGGTGAAGAGCAGCGATTCGAGATCGATTTTGACACGTTATCGTGTCTGACTCTTTGTGAGGCAAGGGTCCTTTTGAGGTAGCACGATGGGGTGCTAAGGTTTGAGCGAGTTGTGTGTTCGGATGTTTGAGGACTTGGCGGAGTTCTTGGGGAAGCACGGTAGCGCGTTACTCTATCCATCGAGTGCGACCAAGATGTACCCACGACCTTAGATGTGTATTGGTGGGATGGCTTGAAGAGGGCGTTGCGAGTTCGTAGCTCGGTGCGTGTTGTCGGCGGTAAAGGTAGAGCACGAGGCACGGTGGTTTATTCTGAGCGATAGAGATCCCGACACGGAAGTGGGAGGTGATCAACATGGACTTCATCACGGGATTACCTCGCACTCGGAGGAGACATGATTCTATATGGGTTATCGTCGGCGGTGTGAAATCAGCCCGCTTTCTTCCGTCGGGGCGACTTTTAGTGAGGATTATGCGGACTTTACATCAGAGATCGTTGATGCATGGAGTCCCTATTTCGATCATATCAGAGGAGCCCAGTTTACGGCTAACTTCTGGAGGTCTTTCCAGAGAGGTTTAGGGGCGGTGAGCACAGTCTGCATTCCATCCAGACGGACGGACGAGGCGAGCGCACTATCGGACTGCGAGGATATCTTGCAAGCTTTGTGTTATCGACTTGAGGGTAGGGGAGGATCATTTGCCTCTAGTTGAGTTTGCGTACAATAATAGCTACCACTCCGGTATTCGGATGGCGCCTTATGAGGCCTTGTATGGGAGGAAGTGCGGTCGCCTATAGGTTGGTTCGATGTGGGCGAGTGCGGCTAGTGGGACGGATTTGGTGCAGCGAGCGATGGATAAGGTGAAGCTTATCCGGAGAGGTTCTTGGCGGCTTAGAGTCGGCAAGTCATATACGAGATCATCGTCGTCGGCATGCAGGTTCGAGTTAATGATTGGGTTTTCTAAAGGTGTCACCCATGAAGGGTGTGATGAGATTCGGGAAGAAAGAAACTTCGGCCCAGGTATATTGGGCGTTTGATTGTCGCGAGGTAGGCAAGGTTGCCTACGAGTTGTATCTGCCGTCCGATCTGGAGGCAGTGCATCCGGTGTTTCATGTTTCTATGCTGAGGAGATGTATCGGGGATCCATCTAGGGTACACCCGATTGACGATGTCCAGGTGACCGAGGGGTTATCGTATGAGGAGATTCCCATAGCGATAATCGATCGTCAGGTTAGGCGTCTGCGGACCAAGGACGTGGCTTCCGTCAAAGTCTTGTGGCGGAACGAGCTCGAGGAGGAGATGGCGTGGGAAGGCGAGGAGGACATGAGGCAGTATCCTCACTATTCCCCACACCTCCGGGTAATTCACTTTCCTACTTGTAAATTTTCGTTATCGTTTTGCCTAAGTGATGTTACGTGGCGTGTGTGGCATTTACAAGCTATTTAAGTTATGAAGAACCTTATCGTTAAGCTGTCTTGGGAAGGAACATTCGGGACGAATGTTTCTAAGGAGGAGAATGTTATACCGTATTTCCGGAGTATGTACGTGAGGGCGTACGTACGAAAGTTTGGCCGTAAAAGTTTAGGCATGGCACGTTTTTTGGGCACAACTCACTCAACGAATCGTTTTCCGACGAACCGTTTTACAAGACTCGCGTAGGATAAATTCGGCTATGCCATTTCTAATTTTTGCGGATTTTTCCGAGAGGCGAAACACTATGGACCAGCGAGAGGCGACACTTGTCACCCTCATTGATGGATGTGGCGGAATTGTGGCGATTGGAGTGTCAATTTTGTCTTGGAGTTGGTAGGATATTTTGTGTGCAAGTTGGCAAGGACACTTGCCTAATCTTGACCTTACACTTGCCTTGCACTTGGCATAATCTTGGCCATTGGTTGGCCATCCCTTGACCTATAAATACCCTCTTGTGATGAAGAGTTCTTCATCCACAAAAGCCTTCAAGTCTAAAATCCTTCCCTCTCCCTTGAGCCTCTTTTCGTCAAACACTTCCCCCTTTGGAGAAGCTTAGCCGAGGCTATCCCCTAGCCTGGCCGAAATCTACCCCCTCCTTGGTAGAAAAGTTGCCTTCTAGTATTGTTATAATGCCCAAAATACCTAGCCCAAATCCCTTAGTACTTAGTAGAAGTTGTGAAGAACTTCTAAGGTTTCTGGAGCTATCGGACGTACAACTTAGGAGCTAAGCCTTGCTCAGGATCGACTTTTATCTAGGATATTATTGGGCTTACAGGGTAAATAATCCTAACCCTCTTTTGTATTAGAGAATACATCTTGTAGTAGTATAAGAATAAGTATTAATACTTAGAAGAATATTCTGAGAATAGAATTGAGCTGTTATCACGGTGAAGGGTTTAAAGAAGAATAATCAAAGCGTACTTACTTAGGATTTGTTTTCACGATGAACTTGAGTAGCTCACGGGTAGGGAAGTCTGCCCAATTTTCCGTAGGATATAGAACCCTACGCTTAGAAGCGTTTCAGTAGTGCGAGCGTTGATAGGCGTGTCGACTATTATAGTGATTCTCTGCCTTGCGACATATTCAACTTGGCGGCGGACTTCACGAGAAGGTATGTGATTCTTCCTAAAGCATGATATTTTTAAAATATATAGTACGGTAGACGTACATGTGTTAACTGAATAATAACTACGGCAATGTCTTTCGACTTAAGCCTGAATAATACTTACGGCAATGTCTCGCGACTTAAGCCTGAATACTACGGATCTGAAAGCATTTCAAAAGATTACTGAATCATTTTTAACAGAAGAGAATTAATTGGTTTTTAAAAACAGAAGCTTAAGAGTTATACTAGCTTTATGGGAAGTTAGGTATAACCACTTAAGAATGATAAAAGAAACAGTTTGCCTATGTGTTTATAACAGACTTATATTGATTTGTGAAAAGAATAAATAAGATGATTTGATAAGTAGACATGATATGATGCTATGTGTGTTAGTGTCTTGTAACGTTTGTGTAAGAGAGTATTCTTGTTGTGCTTATGTTGTTTAACGATAAGCTGTTAGGTTAGTGTAATATCACTCACCTCTTGACATATTGCAGGGGTTAAAATTGCCCTCCGATGCGGGGTAGACTTCGGTGATGCAGGACCGTGATTCGAGAATACCTCATGCGGGTCGAGGACCTATGCGAACTACGGGAGTTCGGGTTAGTGTGCGGGGTTATACCTCATGCGGTCTATGTGGCCATGCGGACTACGAGTCGGGGCGATGCGAGTAGCTACCCTCGATGCGGGGTTATATACCTATGCGGGCCTATGTGAGTGGCCTATGCGGACTCTGAGTCGAGATTAGGCTTGCTTGCGGTGATACTACGGGCAATTGGCCTGCTTGATCATTCGTAGCCTAGAAAAGACACATTACGATTTACCTATTGTTGCTCTTGTTTATGATGTGGCACTATGTGCGGTTACCTTGGTTGTTTCATACATATATATGGCGATTTTAAAAAATGATATGTTTTCATTTAAGTACTTTCTGATTTCGCATACTTAGTACTGTTGTGCGACCTCCTTGAAGTGCGTTCATCTCCGCGGTAAGGGCAAGCAGTGCTAGATCCACATCCTTAGGATCTCTTTGCATTGGTGTCGGGAGCTCCATCTTCTAGGAGGCTCTGCTTGTTGGGTATGCTCTCCTGTTGTAATTAGTTTTGTCTGATCGGGGTATGGCGGGGACTGTCCGCCATAGTTGTTACATTCCTAAGTGCAGTAGTCTTATTGTACATTTGGGATGTAGCGCAAAACTTGGGTTATTTATATATATCTTGAAATGCAAGCTTTTCATCGGATAAAGCGTGTCTCATTTACAATTGTTTCATGTCTTGTTTTATATTCGTGATTACTCGATGTATGACTACTTGGGTGCGGGTAAGGCACGATCCGGGACCGGGCAGTCGTGACAAAAGTGGTATCGAGCGATTAATCCTCGGAAAGTGTCTGGGCCGTATCTAGTAGAGTCTTGATTATCGGTGTGTTGTGCACCACACCAATGTCGAGAGGCTATAGGATATTTAGGATTGGTTTCCATTCTTCTCATTACGAGATCGTGCCTTAGAAGGCGTGTTATAAGTCGGACCCTTCTAACGTATCCACTTTTGCATGCGATTATGCCTCACGTAAGGCAACGGGCGAAGGGCAAAGCGGCGGGAGGCTGCTAGTGGGACACCTAGAGTCACGAGGCTCGGGCGATCTATACGAGGCGGCGAGTTCTACGACGCCGCCGACCCGAGAGGTTTAGAGGCGCGGCGGTGATGAACCACATTACCTACACCTCGGTCCACGGCTGGAAGCGGATGAGATGGGTTCTGAGAGATGGCTCGATTCTTGGCGGGATCGTGGCGAACATGAGGGCAGTGGATCGGCGGTTCGGTCCAGCCCGATCGTACCGTGGTTCACGAGGCGAGAGAAGTTTGAGGCTACGAGACTTCACGAGTTGTAGCCCGCGAGTTTCTGGTAGGCGGAGAATGATCCGTAGAGTTCATCCGTCGGCTCTGAGGATTTTGAGTGATCGGGCGTCGGAGGCCGGTCCGTGATCTTTGGTTCCACGTAAGGCTGCGTGATACGCGATCGATTGGTTTGATTCGTGGGAGTTATCCGGGAGAGCACGCGTCCCAGCTACTTGGGATGAGTTCTCGGAGGCTTTCCTCACTCACTTCTTGCCTCGCGGATGAGGAGCGCGGTGATAGATTTTTCTGGCGAGGCGAGAGGGCCTTGTCGGGAGTACAATGTCGAGTTTGATTCATTGGCTCGATATGTCGGCGTTGGTAGCGAATATGGAGGATAGGGTGCACCGCTACGTCACGGGCTAGATGATTATATGGCGAGTCGTATGCGGGTGTTTCTCTTCGGCCGGTATGGACATTACGCGTGCGAGCTCATGCTCTTGGATGCGAGGCGTAGAGGCAAGCGGGTTGTGACGGCGGCGAAGAAGACGGGGCAGCGAAGTCTTTTGGTGGCTATCGTGGTGGCGGCCTCGGCGGCGATCTAGTGCACCCGGCCGGCTGAGCACTCTGCGCGTCCTCGGCCTGGCGGGATATTCGAGGCGGACCGGGGCCGGACTTGAGCGTCGAGCGGCGAGTGCGGCGTCGGGACCACCCGCCGGTGTAGCGTCGGTAGATCCGCCGGGAGTTGTGGTGCGCTACGGGAGCTTGTTTGATTGTGGCGGCGAGGTCACTATGCGGCTTGTCAGGCCAGGCGATCTTGATGGTAAGTCGACCTACGAGTTCTTTCGCGGGTCTTCTTCATCCCGACGGCTACTCGCCGGAGAAAAGGTACTCATGGACGGCCAGTGTGGCGGAGGTCGTGGCGCGGGTCCCGATTCTAGCGGTCCTCGAGCGCATTTATGCTTTGTCGGTAAGCGGGATCGGGAGGCCTACACGATGTCGTCACGGTACCTTATCGGTTCAGGTTTGATGTGTATGCTTTGATAGATCGGGTTCTACTGCATCTATATATCTCCCCTTGTTGCTAGTAGGATAGGGATAGAGCACGAGTCCATGGACCACTTTGAGGTAGCTACGCGATGGGTGATTCGGTGGTAGCTCGGCGGGTATATAGAGCTTGTCTGTGACCATTCTGATCGTCGGACCCTAGCCGACTTGATAGAGTTGGAGATGATTGACCGGCGTGATCATGGGGATGGATTGGCTAGCTTCTTGCTACGCCAATGTAGCTGCGAGAGAGAGTAATGCAGTTCCAGTTTCTGAGGCCGGTTGTTGAGTGGGAGGGAGCGCGGTATCGTAGGGTAGGTTTATTTCCTACCTCAAGGCTAGGAAGATGGTGCGAAGGGTATATCTACCATCTCGTTGGGTGTTTGATCACGAGTGCGGTGCAGATTTTGATCGATTCCGATGGTCGAGAGAGTTCCCGGACGTGTTTCAGACGACCTCGGGTATCCCTCACGAGAGGAGATTGAGTTTTGTATAGACATATTGCGGACACTCGGCCTATTTCCATTCCGCCATCTGAGAATGGCACTGCCGAGTTGAGAGAGTTGAAGGATCGGCAGGGATTTCTTTGGAGAAAGGGCTTCATCGGGCCTAGTGTTTCTCCACAGGAAGCGCCGGTATTGTTCGTGAAGAAGAAGAAGGGCGGGGCGCTGCGCGTGTGTTGATCTGACGGTGAACAAGGTGACCATTAAACGAATACCCCGCTTCCGGGATTGATGATTTGTTCGACCCGATTGCGAGTGCGAGATGTTTCTCAAGATTGATCTGCGATCGGGCTATCATCAGTGCGAGTTAGAGGTGGATGTCCCTAGGTGCATTCGGACGATGCGGGCATTATGAGTTCGGTCATGTCTTTTGGGTTGACCAATGCTCGTGGTATTCATGGATTTGATGAACCGAGTGTTCAAACCATTTTTGGACACGTTTGTGATAGTGTTCATTGATGATATCTTGGTTTATTCTCGCTCGGGCGGGAGCATGCGGAGCATTTGATGGCTGTCTTGTGATTCTCGAGACCAGCGGTTATGCGCCAAGTTTTCCAAATGTGAGTTTTGGTTGACCGGTGGCTTTTCTTGGGCATATTGCCGGGGTGATGGCATTCAGTGGATCGGCCAAGATCGAAGCGATCGGGACTTGGCCTGAACTCTTACTCCGGCAGAGGTTCGCGGCTTTACGGGCCTCGCGAGTTATTATCCGGTTCGTAGAAGTTTGCTTCTATCTGCACCATTGACTAGGTGACTCGGAGCGGCTAAGTTTGATGGTGATGCTTGTGGCGGGGTTTCGATTCTTTGAAAGAAGGCGGCGGCCGCCCGTTCTTACTCTTCCGGAGGGTCGGATGGTTATGTCGTGTATTGTGATCGTCGGGCATCGGGGTGGGATGTGTGTTGATGCGGCGGGGTAGAGTTATAGCGTCACGCATCCGGCGGCTTAAGAAACATGAGAGGAACTACCCGCGCGATTTGGAGTTAGCGGTGATTCACGCCTTGAAGATCTGGAGGCACTATTTGTATGGGGTTCATGTGGATATTTATCTGACCACAAGAGCCTCGGTATATCTTGACGGAGGAGGCGAACTTCACGGCGAGAGCGGTGGTTAGAGTTGCTTAAGGATTACGATGTTGATATCTGTACCACGGGAAAGCCAATGTTGTGGCGGATGCTCTTAGTCGTAGGTCGATGGGAGCCTATCGGATGTGCGGCTAGATAGGAGGACATGGTTTGTGATTTGCATCGATTAGCGAGCCTTGGTGTCCGTTTGATTGATTACGATAGCGGTGGGGTTGAGTTCGTGAGGTTGCGAGTCTTCCATCGTCGAGGAGGTGAAGAGGCAGCGATTCGAGATCGGTTTTGACACGTTATCGTGATCTGACTCTTTGTGAGGCAAGGGTCCTTTTGGTAGCACGATGGGGTGCTAAGGTTTGAGGAGTTGTGTGTTCGGATGTTTGAGGACTTGGCGGAGTTCTTGGGAAGCACCTGCGCGCGTTACTCTATCCATCGAAGTCGACCAAGATGTACCACGACCTTAGATCGTGTATTGGTGGGATGGCTTGAAGAGGGGCGTTGCGAGTTAAATAGCTCGATGCGTGTTGTCGCGAGTAAGGTAGAGCACGGAGGCACGGTGGTTTATTCTGACGATAGAGATCCGACACGGAAGTGGGAGGTGATCAACATGGACTTCATCACAGGATTACCTCGCTTTCGGAGGAGACATGATTCTATATGGGTTATATCGTCGGCGGTGGCGAAATCAGCCCACTTTCTTCCGTCGGGGCGACTTTTCGGTGAGGATTATGCGGACTTTACATCAGAGAGATCGTTAGGCGCATGGAGTCCCTATTTCGATCATATCAGACAGAGCCCGGTTCTGGCTAACCAGAGGTCTTTCGAGAGAGGTTTAGGGGCGGTGAGCACTTTGAGTGCGCATTCCATCCTGAGCAGACGGACGGACGAGCGCACTATCGAACTCTTGAGGATATCTTTGCAAGCTTTGTGTTATCGACTTCGAGGGTAGGCAGGAGGATCATTTGCCTCTGAGTTGAGTTTGCGTACAATATAGCTACCACTCCGGTATTCGGATGGCGCCTTATGAGGCCTTGTATGGGAGGAAGTGCGGTCGCCTATAGGTTGGTTCGATGTGGGCGAGTGCGGCTAGTGGGACAGATTTGGTGCGGCGAGCGATGGATAAGGTGAAGCTTATCGGGAGAGGTTCTTGACTTCGAGTCGGCGAAGTCATATACGAATCATCGTCGTCGGCATCAGAGTTCGAGTTAATGATTGGGTTTTCTAAAGTGTCACCCATGAAGGGTGTGATGAGATTCGGGAAGAAGAACTTCGGCCCAGGTATATTGGGCGTTTGATTGTCGCGAGGTAGGCAAGGTTACTCTGAGTTGAATCTGCCGTCCGTCTGGAGGCGGTGCATCCGGTGTTTCATGTTTCTATCTTTGAGGAGATGTATCGGGGATCCATCTAGGGTACACCGATTGGCGATGTCAGTGTGAGGGGTTATCGTATGAGAGATTCCCATAGCGATAGTCGATCGTCGGGTTAAGCGTCTGCGGACGGGGCGTGGCTTCCGTCAAAGTCTTGTGGCGGAGCGAGCTCGGGGAGGAGATGGCGTGGGAAGGCGAGAGGACATGAGGCAGTATCCTCACTATTCCCAGCACCTCCGGGTAATTCACTTTCCTACTTGTAAATTTTCGTTATCGTTTTTGCCTAAGTGATGTTCTGTGGCCGTGTGTGGCATTTACAACTGTTTAAGTTATGAAGAACCTTATCGTTAACTGTCTTGGGAAGGAACATTCGGGACGAATGTTTCTAAGGAGGAGAATGTTATACCCGTATTTAGGAGTATGCGTGAGGGCGTGCGTCTGCAGTTTGGCCTTAAAAGTTTAGGCATGGCGCGTTTTTGGGCCTGACTCACTCGAGGAATCGTTTTCCGGCGAAGCGTTTTACAAGACTCGCGTAGGATAAATTCCGGCTATGCCATTTCTAATTTTGCGGATTTTTCGAGAGGCGAAACACTATGGACCAACGAGAGGCGACACTTGTCACCTCATTGATGGATGTGGAGGCGAATTGTGGCGATTGGAGTGTCAATTTTGTCTTGGAGTTGGTAGGATATTTTGTGTGCAAGTTGGCCAAGGACACTTGCCTAATCTTGACCTTACACTTGCCTTGCACTTGGCATAATCTTGGCCATTGGTTGGCCATCCCTTGACCTATAAATACCCTCTTGTGATGAAGAGTTCTTCATCCACAAAAGCCTTCAAGTCTAAAATCCTTCCTCTCCTTGAGCCTCTTTTCGTCCAAACACTTCCCCCTTTGGAGAAGCTTAGCGAGGCTATCCCACTAGCCTAGCCGAAATCTACCCCCTCCTTGGTAGAAAAGTTGCCTTCTAGTATTGTTATAATGCCCAAAATACCCTAGCCCAAATCCCTTAGTACTTAGTAGAAGTTGTGAAGAACTTCTAAGGTTTCCTTGGAGCTATCGGAGCGTACAAATTAGGAGCTAAACCTTGCTCAGGAGCGACTTTTATCTAGGATATTATTGGGCTTACCGAGGTAAATAATCCTAACCCTCTTTTGTATTAGAGAATACATCTTGTAGTAGTATAAGAATAAGTATTAATACTTAGAAGAATATTCTGAGAATAGAATTGAACTGTTATCACGATAGAAGGGTTTAAAGAAGAATAATCAAAGCGTACTTACTTAGAATTTGTTTTCTGATGAACTTGAGTAGCTCACGGGTAGGGAAGTCTTGCCCAATTTTCCGTAGGATATAGAACCCTCTGCTTAGAACTGTTTACAGAGTAGTCTGAACGTTGATAGACGTGTCTGACTATTATAGGCTGATTCTCTGCGCGCGACATATTCAACTTGGCAGGCGGACTTCGCCGAGAAGGTATGTGATTCTTCCTAAAGCATGATATTTTTAAAATATATAGTACGGTAGACGTACATGTGTTAACTGAATAATAACTACGGCAATGTCTTTCGACTTAAGCCTGAATAATACTTACGGCAATGTCTCGCGACTTAAGCCTGAATACTACGGATCTGAAAGCATTTCAAAAGATTACTGAATCATTTTTAACAGAAGAGAATTAATTGGTTTTTAAAAACAGAAGCTTAAGAGTTATACTAGCTTTATGGGAAGTTAGGTATAACCACTTAAGAATGATAAAAGAAACAGTTTGCCTATGTGTTTATAACAGACTTATATTGATTTGTGAAAAGAATAAATAAGATGATTTGATAAGTAGACATGATATGATGCTATGTGTAACGACCCGTTCCGGGGCCCGTTACTGGTGCCTTACCCCGGGCACCCTAGTGATACATACATCAGAGAAAATCAGCGGAACATAAAACATGAGTCATTTAACAAAAGATATAATAAATAAACAGGCCAACCAAAAGCGATTGCCTTGGTATATCATAAAACACGAGCAGTTTAATCCTTTTTACAACCACGCTTGCAACGATACTACGGACCTAAGATATCTGATGACTATGGCGGAGACGGGGCGCCATACCACAATGTACAAGAACCTACAACTCGGGAACACTGCAAAAGATAAGCCTCGGAGAAAGCGGAGCTTAATCTGTTGACAGTGATCCTATGGCGAGGATCCACGGCCGATGTACCTCTACTGCGGCGTGAACGCGGCCCAGAAGAGTCGATCTGGCCAGTACCAAGTATGTGAAAGCGCAATGTCAGTAAATGAAATCATACTAGTCTATATAAAGCGGGAGACATGTATGATAACCAAACTCTGATTCGCAACATAAAGCGATCATCACTCGATATAACTATGGGTCTCGCGCCACGACATCAATCGAGTTCGCGTTATGGCGCGTGCCGGAATCTTGCATCGGTGTAGACATGTCCATGATGCGACAACAATACCAATGTCCCATGGCCACATGCCCGGAATTCTGCGCCGGTGTAGACATGTCCATGTGACCTCAGCAACAAGGCAATCAAATGGAAGCATACGTGCGCTACGCGTCGTGTCGGTATGTCAAAGGAAACAATAAGACAACATTCCAAATGGGCGCATACGATGCGCTACGCGTCGTGTCGGTATGTCGAAAAGGAAATCACTGGCGATAATCAAAATGGAAACATGCGTGCGCTGCGTCGTGTCGATATATCAAAGTGATTCACCACAAGACCTTAACCAAAATGGAGCATGCGTGCGCTACGCGTCGTGTCGGTATGTCCAAAGTGATTAACAACAATAATACTATCAGCGAGGCGTGCGGTGGAATTTCTCGTCGCTTGCGACGCGTCCAAGTAAGTTCTCAACAAGTCAACCGACCTCCATCGAGAGAGCGGTAACACGAAATACAACGCTTTGCACAACAAAGGTTATCACAATAAGCATAGCCAAGCTTCACAACAACAAGCATAGGCAAGTTTCACAACAACACAAAGTACTTTCATTTTATACCAAAGTCGGGTTTTAACCCCAGTACTACATACGTAAGTTCTTTTAAAGAGATCCATTACTTTTATAAAAGTCACCCGATACGTAGTATTAGAATGACCAACCCATCTTCCTTTTCAAAATCAAGTAACAACATTCCTTTCCTAAGTTCGGTTTGCCTAGTTTCAATTACTCAAGCTTTTATTTTCAAATGGTTTAATAGTTCCCAAACTTAATCACTTGATTCCTTTTTAGAACAATTGAGTAACATATGTCATATATGTGAGTAGTTTATTCTTGTTTATAACGATCTTATTACAGACCATGATCTAGAAAATGTAATATCATTTTGTCTCATCTTAGCTTCTATGCGGATGGAGGTTTCTCTTGGTTTTAATACAACACATCATTATTCAATACATTTTCCTTTATTAGCATTTGCGGTGGTGCACCGATACACGTTCGATTTCAAATCGGTAAAACATTATTCCTTTAAAACCAAGTACTCATTACTCACGAATGAGGTTTACACAACATTCACATTAAAACAAATAAGTTAAGTCTCTTATCTTATAAGATCAAGTCTCTTAACTTCTAACATCGATAAACCATTTTCACTTACATAAAGGTCGTTATAACTAACTTCCCATAAAGCTATTATAACACCTATGTTTTAAACCAACCAAATCACTTAGCACGTATGCGTCTACCGTACTACATAGTTCACAACAATCATGCTAGAAAAGATAGGAAGAGGTTCACATACCTCATGACGATTTATCGACAATAAGCAAAATGCTCCAAGTACTACAACGCACTAGCCCTTTCCACTCATCGAGTAGAATACGCTACTCTTAGTACTTTCACTATAAAGGTCAAAGCGTCTATTAACCCCAAAACACAAGTTTCTATCTTTCTATAGAAAATTCGGCACCTCCCCACATGGCAGCGTAAATCTCCTCTCTATCGAGGCGGCTACGGCTTGACCGGGGGTTTACGTCTAACGGGCGTGTACAATTCTACAAGTCTCTTGTCTGATCCTATGTAAATCTGATTCGATTCGATTCTTTATTCTTGAGCTTAAGTCAAAAGACATTGCGAATACTAAGTATAGTTCCATATATAGTATACTTCAACTATATATCCTAACAAACATGTAATTTCCAATTACAATAGAGAACAGATAATTACCTCGATAAGCCCAAAATTATCAAGTTATAATGTCGATCTGAGCAAGGTTTAGCTCCACTCCGTGCGCTCCAAACCACTCCAAACAACCCTTAGAAGTTCTAACCAACTTCTACTCACATCTTCAACCAACGATGAAGATTTCCTTAGGGTTTCGGTTTGAGACAAAAGGACAAAGGTAGTATTTCGGACTCTACGTAAAGAGGTATCTTTGGAATACTACAAGGTACAAGGCTAAGGTATTTTGGGCATTATAACAATACTAGGGAGTATTTCTATACCACACAAAGGGGTATTATCTGAAAACAACTAGGCTAGGGGGTACCCAGGCTCGACCTCATGAGGGAGGGAGACCTCGCGACCAGCCACTTTCAAGGAGAGGAGCTCTTGGGCGAGAGTCAACAAGAGGGAGGAGGGATTCAAGACTTGGAAACATTTGTGGATGAATGAAGTCTTCACAAAGGGGGTATTTATAGCAAACCCAAATGCCAACGATGGCGAATCAAGCCATGTGCAAGGCAAGTGTAAGGCCTTGATCAAGCCAAGTGCACCTAACCCTACTCCACAAAACATGGCACAAGACAAGCCACAAAACAAGGCCAAAACAAGGCACAAAACAAGGAACCAATAGGGCCAAAAGCGTGAGCCAAAAGATCAAGCGATTCGTGAACCACGTCTTCCTTGGGCGCCCACTTGCTTCGATGTGAGGGTGACACATGTCACCCTCCGTTGGTCCAAAATGTTTCGTCTCTCGGAAAAATCCATAAAAATTAAAAAGGACATAGCGAATTTTCCCTACGAAAGCTGTGGAAACGTTTCGTCGGAAGCGACTACAGTCGGCACTTGTGCCCAAATGTAACCGGCCAAGCCACTGGCGGGGTGACACGTGTCACCCTCTGTGGCCCTCAAAAGCGTCTTTCGAAAAATATCCACAATGGCCAAAATCTAGAAAACAAAGTGGGCCCCCACAAAGTAAATTTCTCCGTGGGCCCAGCGTGACCATTTCCAAAATAAAATTCCATAATTCTCTAATATTCCAGAAGTCCGAATACCAAATCAGAATCAATTCCCATTAACGAACCTTTTCCTTCACAAATAACGGAAACTTTTAAAGTGAAAACTCACATCTTTCTTTCTTTTCAAAATTTTACTGCCGTACTCTCGTGCGTGCGTCCTCACATACATACCACTGCAACTACGGTATAACATTCTCCCTCGCCCGAAACATTCGTCCGAATGTTCCTTCTCAAACGGATATCGATGAAGTTCCTCTAACAAGTTATCAACGCCACAAATGGCAGCGCGAAATAACACCGTTATCTTCCTTCCTTACTCGTCGTGCCGCTTCTCGAACACTTGAACTCTTCTAGTGCGTACCATACTTCCGTCATTACTTCCGTTCGAAAATCTGCGAGTCACTACCTCCAAACTTGGTCATCTTACTAACCTCAAACTTCGCCAAGGCCATTCCGGCCTTACGAACCGCTCGGTGAGCGCGTCCACGAACTCATACGATGATCATACAAACTTGGGCCTAGCATCCTCGTGACCCTACCACCTGGCGGGACCACCAGAACTGACCCCACCCCAAACCGGGTTCTGGGTTGACCCGCAAATGGTCCTCAACCCGACCCCCAACGCGCGAACTCTTGTTCCCCGATCCGGAACATTCTTACTAATTCAGATCATTAAAGCTACCACTTCCATTTCACACTACCCTTGTACTTATCACACAAATAAATCACACGTATAGTACTCTCCCTTATAAAGGTCAAACATAAAAGCGAATCTTTTACTCAAGCGACCTTACCTCTAAGGTCTCGATCGTGAAATAGTCTAAGGTTACACTTACCATGCCCCATCGTATCCTTCCAACTAACCATGCATTCTAACTCACACATATCACAATGCTATCCGTACATAGCACACAATAATGAGATCATCATAACAAGCATACCAAAACTCTAGAGGTTAAGGATATACACAAGCTCTGCTCCACTCTAATCATAGGCACGCCTGCAGTGCATGTATGAAGGTGATAAACCACCACAGATCCACTGAAGGTGAGTCGTAACATCGCGCTTCCCTTGGTAGGGATTCCTGCAAAATGGCCTGCTGTCGCATGCAAAACAAACTCCCAATCTAGCACGACACTCTCCAAAATGGAGTCTACCACGATGGTCACAACGAGGTAGGGGTGGCTTGGTGGTTAACACCCTTTCTGCCGAAAATCTGAACCCTTGGAGCCACGACACGCTCACGAAGGCGGTGGAGGACCACTGCATGCGGTGGGGGTATATAACTTCTTTCTTCTTGGCGGTCCGCCTCGAAAGCCACCAAAGGACCTGTAGTCACGGCCTCTTCTGGCGATCCAGTCGTTCCGTCGACCCCTCGTGCCTCGCATCCTAGTGCATGAGCTGCGTGCGGGCAATGTCCGTGCGGTGAAGAAACACCCGCACAAGACTCGACCATATAATCATCTAGCGGTGGCGTGGCGATGCACCCTATCCTCCATATCTGCAACTAAGCGCGAGGACATATCGAGCGAAGAATCGAACTCGACATTGTACTCCACGACGGTCGCCTCTCTGTCTCGATAACAAAAATCGCCGGCCGTGCCCTCCTCATCTGCGGAGGCAAGAAGTGCGTGAGAAAGCCCCGAAAACTCATCCCATACTGCTGGAGTGCATGCTCTCCCGGGAAAGCTCCGTGAATCAAACCAATCATTGCGGTATCACGCGGCCGTCACGAACCAAAGGTCACAGACTCGGTTTACGAAGCCTTGATCACGCGTGATCGGCGTAGCTGCCGGATGAACTCCTGCGGATCATCCTCGAGCCTCGACCCATAAAACTCTGGCGGGCTACAACTCGGAAAGTCCGTAGCCTCAAACTATCTGCTCGGGGTGAACGGCTGGTGCTCTGGGCGGGCTGCTGCGTCGGCTGTCCTCATATCGGCCACGACCACGGCGGCAAGCTGAGCCATCTCGCGTAACCCGTCTCCTGCCCCGGTGTGGGGTGGAGGCTCAGTGCTGTAGTCTCGGCCCATCGCTGCGGCTCTAAACTCTCTTTGGTCTTTGGCGGCGTCGCGAAACCGCCGTCAAGCACAACCTCAGTCTTTATGGGCTGCGCCTCGTACTCCTCTGTATCTCACTAGCGGCACCCTCGGCTGCCTTGCCCTACGGGCTCTGGTTGCCTTGCGGAGGCATAAGCGGTAAAAGCGAGATACGTCGGAGGGTACAACTTAACACTGACTCTAAGGCACGATCTCGGAATGAGAAGAATGAAACCAATCCTAAATGTCCTATAGCCTCACGATTATAGATGTGGTGCACAACACGCGATAATCAAGACTCTACTAGACATGCGTAGACACTTTCAGAGGATTAAGCGCTCACGATACCACTTTTGTAACGACGTTCGGGGCGGGTTCTGGTGCCTTACCGGGCACCCTAGTGATACATCATCGAGAAAATCAGTGGAACATAAAACATGAGTCATTTAACAAAAGATATAATAAATAAGCAGGCCAACCAAAGCGATTGCCTTGGTATATCATAAAACACGAGCAGTTTAATCCTTTTACAACCACACTTGCAACGATACTACGGACCTCTAAGATATCTGATGACTATGGCGGAGACGGGGCCCGCCATACCACAGATGTACAAGAACCTGCAACTCGGGAACACCTGCAAAAGATAAGCCTCGGAGAAAGCGGAGCTTGAATCTGTTGAGCAGTGATCCTATGGCGAGGATCCACGGCGATGTACCTCACTGCGGCGTGAGCGCAGGCCAGGAGGTCGATACAACAGTACCAGTATGTGAAACGTATCATCGTAAATGAAATCATACTAGTCTATATAAAGCGAGAGACATGTATGATAACCAAACTCTGATTCACAACATAAAGCGATCATCACTCGATATAACTATGGGTCTCACGCCCGCGATCAATCGAGTTCGCATTATGGCGCGTGCCGGAATCTGCATCGGTGTAGACATGTCCATGATGCAACAACAATACCGATGTCCCATAGCCACATGCCGGAATTGCATCGGTGTAGACATGTCCATGTGACCTCAACAACAAGCAACAATCAAATGGAAGCATACGTGCGCTACGCGTCGTGTCGGTATGTCGAAGGAAACAATAAGACAACATTCCAAATGGGCGCATACGTGCGCTACGCGTCGTGTCGGTATGTCCAAAAGGAAATCACTGGCGATAATCAAAATGGAAACATACGTGCGCTACGCGTCGTGTCGATATATCAAAGTGATTCACCACAAGACCTTAACCAAAATGGAGGCATGCGTGCGCTACGCGTCGTGTCGGTATGTCCAAAGTGATTAACAACAATAATACTATCAGCGAGGAGCGTGCGGTGGAATTTCTCCGTCGCTGTAAGACGCGTCGAGTAAGTTCTCAACAAGTCAACCGACCTCCATCGAGAGAGCGGTAACACGAAATACAACGCTTTGCACAACAAAGGTTATCACAATAAGCATAGCCAAGCTTCACAACAAGCGTAGGCAAGTTTCACAACAACACAAAGTACTTTCATTTTATACCAAAGTCGGGTTTTAACCCCAAAGTACTACATCGTAAGTTCTTTTAAAAGAGATCCATTACTTTTATAAAAGTCACCCGATACCCGTAGTATTAGAATGACCAACCCATCTTCCTTTTCAAAATCAAGTAACAACATTCCTTTCCTAAGTTCCAGTTTGCCTAGTTTCAATTACTCAAGCTTCTTATTTTCAAATGGTTTCATAGTTCCCAAACTTAATCACTTGATTCCTTTTTAGAACAATTGAGTAACATATGTCATATATGTGAGTAGTTTATTCTTGTTTATAACGATCTTATTACAGCAACCATGATCTAGAAAATGTAATATCATTTTGTCTCATCTTAGCTTCTATGCGGATGGAGGTTTCTCTTGGTTTTAATACAACACATCATTATTCAATACATTTTCCTTTATTAACGCTGCGGTGGTGCAGCCGATACATTCGATTTCCAAATCGGTAAAACATTATTCCTTTAAAACCAAGTACTCATTACTCACGAATGAGGTTTCGCATAACATTCACATTAAAACAAATAAGTTAAGTCTCTTATCTTATAAGATCAAGTCTCTTAACTTCTAACATCGATAAACCATTTTCACTTACATAAGGTCGTTATAACTAACTTCCCATAAAGCTATTATAACACCCATGTTTTAAACCAACCAAATCACTTAGCACGTATGCGTCTGGTACTACATAGTTCACAACAATCATGCTAGAAAAGATAGGAAGAGGTTCACATACCTCGCGACGATTTATCGACAATAAGCAAAATGCTCCAAGTACTACAACGCTTGCTAGCCCTTTCCACTCCTCGAGTAGAATCGCTACTCTTAGTACTTTCACCTATAAAGGTCAAAGCGTCTATTAACCCCAAAACACAAGTTTCTATCTTTCTATAGAAAATTAGCGACACCTCCCCATGCAGCGTAAATCTCCTCCTCATCGAGGCCGGCTACCAAGCCAACCAGGGGGGGGGGGGGGGTTTACCCGTCTAACCGGACGTGTACAATTCTACACAAGTCTCTTTGTCTGATCCTATGTAAATCTGATTCGATTCGATTCTTTATTCTTGGGCTTAAGTCAAAAGACATTGCGAATACTAAGTATAGTTCCATATATAGTATACTTCAACTATATATCCTAACAAACATGTAATTTCCAATTACAATAGAGGGACAAGATAATTACCTCGATAAGCCCAAAATTATCCAAGTTATAATGTCGATCCTGAGCAAGGTTTAGCTCAACTCCTAGAGCTCCAAACCAATCCAAACAACCCTTAGAAGTTCTAACCAACTACTACTCACATACATCAACCAACAATGAAGATTTCCGTAGGGTTTCGGTTTGAGACAAAAGGACAAAGGTAGTATTTCCAGGACTCTACGTAAAGAGGTATCTTTGGAATACTACAAGGTACAAGGCTAAGGTATTTTGGGCATTATAACAATACTAGGGAGTATTTCTATACCTGACAAAGGGGTATTATCACGAAAACAACTAGGCTAGGGGTACCCGGCTCGACCTGAGGGGAGGAGACCTCGACGAGGCCACTTTCAAGGGGAGAGGAGCTCTTGGGCGAGAGTCAACAAGAGGAGGAGAGGATTCAAGACTTGGAAACATTTGTGGATGAATGAAGTCTTCACAAAGGGGGTATTTATAGCAAACCCAAATGCCAACGATGGCCAAGATCAAGCCATGTGCAAGGCAAGTGTAAGGCCTTGATCAAGCCAAGTGCACCAACCCTACTCCACAAAACATGGCACAAGACAAGCCACAAAACAAGGCCAAAACAAGGCACAAAACAAGGAACCAATAGGGCCAAAAGCGTGAGCCAAAAGATCAAGCCAATTCGTGAACCACGTCTTCCACTTGGGCCACTTGCTTCGATGTGAGGTGACACATGTCACCCTCCGTTGGTCCAAAATGTTTCGTCTCTCGGAAAAATCCGCCAAAAATTAAAAAGGACATAGCCGAATTTTCCCTACGAAAGTGTGGAAAGCGTTTAGTCGGAAAGCGACTCTGAGTCGGCACTTGCCCAAATGTAACCGGCCGAGCCACCTAGGCGGGGTGACACGTGTCACCCTCCTGTGGCCCTCAAAAAGCGTCTTTCGAAAAATATCACAATGGCCAAAATCGAAAACAAAGTGGGCCCCACAAAACCGTAAATTTCTCCGTGGGCCCACGTGACCATTTCAAAATAAAATTCCATAATTCTCTAATATTCGGAAGTCCGAATACCAAATCGGAATCAATTCCCATTAACGAACCTTTTCCTTCACAAATAACAGGAAACTTTTAAATTGAAAACTCACATCTTTCTTTCTTTTCAAAATTTTTACGCACTCTCAAATGCGTGCGTCCTCACATACATACCACCGCAACTACGGGTATAACACTATGTGTTAGTGTCTTTATAACGTTTGTGTAAGAGAGTATTCTTGTTGTGCTTATGTTGTTTAACGATAAGGTTAGGTTAGTGTAATATCACTCGCTCTTGACATATTCTGGGGTTAAGCGCCTCCGATCTGGGGTAGACTCGGTGATGCAGGACCATGATTGAGAATACCTCATGCGGGTCGAGAGGACCTATGCGGAGCTACGGGAGTTCGGGTTAGTGTGCGGGGTTATACCTCATGCGATGCATGTGGCCGTGCGGACTACGAGTCGGGGCGATGCTTGAGTAGCTACCCTCGATGCGGGGTTATATACCCTATGCGGGCCTATGTGAGTGGCCTATGCGGACTACGGGAGTCCAGGATTATAGACTATTATGATTTCATTTACAATATTTTCAGTTTCGCATACTTGGTACCTGTTGTACTGACCTCCTTCGGGGGCTGCGTTCATGCCGCAGGTTGAGGTAAATAGCTTGCTGATCCGCACTCTTAGGATCGCTGTTCAGTTCTCGGAAAGCTCCATATCTCCGGAAGCTTGTCTTGGGGTACGGTTCCCTGGAGTTGTAGACTTTTGTACATTCAGGGGCATGGCGGGGCCCTGTCCCGTCATTGTTGTTATAAATTCTTAGAGGTCTCTAGCACTGTGGTGGGCAGGGTTTGTAAGGGATGTAACTGTTCAAGTTTTCATTTATGTACAGAAAGGTAACCGTTTTGGTTAGCCTGTTTTCTTATTTCATTGTTTATCTTTCATGAGTTTTTAATTCCGCTGATTTTCTCTGATGTTGTATCACTAGGGTGCCCGGGGTAAGGCACCAGTCGCGGGCCCGAGGTCGGGTCGTGACACAAACACTTGCACAACAAAGGCTATCTCTACAAGCATAGGCAAGTTACACACAACTCAAGGTACTTTCATTTATGTCAAAGTCCGGGTTTTAACCCCCAAAATACTACATACTTTAATTCTTTCAAAAAAAAAAAAAGATCTCCTTCTTTTCTTACGTAAAAACAACTTGATACAAATATCCATAGTACCAAACACGTTCATGTTTAAATCAAGTAATTTAAACACTTTAAACACAACGTCAAGTATACCATTAAAACTCAAGTAACTAACCCCTTTAAGACCAAGGTACTCCTACCTTTTAAAACTAAGTCACTTATATTTTTCCATCAAGAAGAGTTCGATATTTGAAAACAAATTACTTATACTTTTAAACTCAGGTTACTCCTCTTTTCCCAAAATCAAGTTACATGACCCTCAAAAATCTTTTAAGTCTCCTTACTTTAGAATGTCAAGAAATCAAATAAAACTTTATTCTTTTATAGACCAAATACTCATTACTCATGAATGAGGTTTCACACTTTTCAACACCATTTAGGTCAATTATAAGTCAAGTCTCTTATCTTTTGAAATCAACGAACCATTTTCTAACCTACATAAAGTCGTTATAACTAACTTCCCATAAAGCCATTATAACACTTTATGTTTTAAACCAATCAATTACAACTATAAGCATTTATGAGACCAAGAGGGCTTATCCTTTAACAACCGAGTACCCATTACTAACGAATAAGATTTTACTACTTTTCCACACAATCAAGCCCTTTACACTTCATATCAAGTCAAGGCACAAAAGAAATCAATCTCGTTTAACACACGTGCGTCTACCGCACTATATTTTTTACAAATAATCATGCTCAAGAGGATAGGAAGAATCACATACCTCGCGACGATTATCGACCGATGTAAAGCTTCCAGGTACTATACTCTCGCTAGCCTTTTCCACCCTTCAAGTAGAATTTGCTACTCGTAGTACTTCACCCTATAATGGCCATAATACGTCTATTAGCTCCTAGCTTTAACGTATAATACTCTAGTTGCAAAGCCCCTTATTCTATGGAAATTTGGACAGCATTTCCTTTGTTTCTACTCACTTTGCCACCTTTTTCAAGGTCGAATTCAGTAACCAAACACGCCACATTTAAGGCTCAACAAGGTAGTTATCAATAGGGGATTACACGCCTACAAGACGTGTAAAATTCCGCCCCACAATTGACATCAAAACTAGTCCACAAAATAAAAGTGTATATTCGGCAATTAGAGGTACAACAACACCAATTCTCATCCAATTCTCGGCTACAACAACACTACTTCTCTTTCAATTTCTATTTCACTACAAGTTGTTTAGTAAGACATGTAATCAAGCCGAAATCGATTAAAGCTACTACAATCCTCTAGTAGATAACATGCGACGACTTTAGATAACGACCAAATTGAAATTCAAATTCAAATGACTCAATCATGTCATTTTCGGATTTCTAGCCTTCCAAAATCCAAAGTACTTACCAATCTTTAATACATGATTCACGTGGTCTAAATCAACTATAACAAGTATTAAAACTTATTTCCAAGAGAAGAGGGAATCTTTTACCTTTTGTATTAGCCCACTAAAGCCCTTTGTCTTCAACTCCTTTCCCGCCAAACTCGTCCACGCGCGCTTCCTACAAGCTTACCAACACTTTGACTTCTTGCCGCCGCTCCAACAATTTTTCCTTAGGCTAGGTTTTCTTCAAAAATCTAGAGAGAAAGGGAGAGGAGTTCTTAGGAGGGTTAGATGAAATGACCAAGTCTTCCAAGACTTGGCCCTAAAATAGGACCCTTTTCTTGGTCAAAAAGATGGGAGGGACACTTGTCACCCTCCCATAGGCATTTCTCTAAAAAAATCCCTGTTTTTCTCCCTTTACCGCGGAAAAATCCCGCCTTGGCGCCGCGACACTTCCACCTCCGAGAAAATCCTGCATTCGCGCGGCCCACGCATTCTGCGCGCGGCTGAAACCTCCGCGAACCCCAGTACAACCGGCGCCATGGCTAGCCTGACCGAAAACACTTCTTTGCCTGACTGCGCGCCGAACTTGTAACTTCCATAACTTTTGACTCCGATGTCCTACCGACGAACGGTTTGTTGCGTTGGGAACTAGATTTAACGGACTACACACTAGGCCTTTGAAACACCTAAAAACTTCTGATGTAACGGGGCATAAACCGCCTCAAAGTTGACTAAAACTCGTTCGAAACAATCCACCACCCTATTTCTCTCAATTTTGATCTTAGTTCCTTTCGTACGGTCTCATAAGCTGGACCTGAAATGCGGGGTGTAACATTCTCCCCCCCTTAGAAACATTCGTCCCGAATGTTCCTTCTAAGTCTCCAAAACGCATGCACCGGTATAGTCTTCACTACTACACCTACAAAAATCAAATATGCCAATCACGGCCATAATAAAATAATCACGCAAAACTTTGAATTCCAGCCAACGAGGGATCATCTCTAATATCACAAAAGCTCCCACCACTTATGGACTTATCACCCGAATATACTTCACGTATACTATGTACTCCGACAAGGATAACCGTAAAATCTTTTACTCAAGACGGCCTTACATCTAAGGTCTCGATTGTTATAATTTCTAAGGTTCAAAATATTCTCATCCCCAGACTTACCCTTTTCACTAACCAGGCTTCTAAATCACATTTTAACACAAAGCTATCCGAACATAACACTTAACACATCACCATAATAACAATGCATACTAGTCTCTAGAGGGTTAAGAATATACCTGTAACTATTGCTTCACTTTCCCTTTGTCGTTCTAATCATGTTCCTTCCCTGCACGGCGCACAAAAGGAGGAGATGAACCAGTCCCTGATCCCGAAGGCTGAGTCTCTACATCCGCGCTACCTCTGGTTGGACAATTTCTCGCAAAATGGCCCCGCTGGCCGCATGTAAAACAAACTCCCATACTAGCACGACACTCCCCATCATGGAGCCTACCACAACGGCCACAATGAGGTAGGGGTGGTCCTATCTGACTAACGTCCCTGTTTCCCTAAAAACCTGAAACCTTGGAGTCCTGACCTGCTCCTGAATCTCCCGAACGTCCTGAAGACTGTGGTGGGGCACTCCGTACTGGCGGAGGCGCATAACTAGCCTGCTGCTGAGGCTGCCTGCCTCGAAAGTCACCAAAAGACCCTATTATCCTGGCCCTCTTCTGCTGATCTTGGTTATCCCGTCGACCTCTACGTTCCTCAGTCTGCTGCGCATAGGCCTGGATGCGGGCAATGTCCATGCGGTGAAGAGCTACTCCTGTGCACCCCTCCGCTAAATAATCATCGAGCCCGGTGACGTAACAGTGCACTCTATCCTCCATGTCTGCCACTAAAGCGGGGACATACCGGGCCAATGAGTCAAACTCTACATTGTACTCCCGAATAGTCCGCCCGTTCTGCCTCAACATCAAAAATCTATCTGCACGGGCTCTCCTCACCTGCGAAGGCAAGAAGTGTGCAAGAAATGCCTCTGAGAACTCGTCCCAACCAGTTGGAGGTGCATGCTCCCCCCGGGACAGCTCCCATGAATCAAACGATCGGCAGCGGTATCACGCGGCCGATGTGAACAAAACTACCGACTGTCTCGGAGGCCTTGATCACTCTCGTGATCGCGCATGTTGTCGAATAAACTCCTGAGGATCATCCTCAGTCCTCGACCCATAGAACTCAGGTGGGCTGCAGCTCAAGAAGTCCCGTAGTCTCTGTCACGACCCGACTTCGGGCCCGTGACTGGTGTCTTACCCCGGGCACCCTAGTGATACAACATCAGAGAAAATCAGCGGAAATAAAAACTTAACAGGAAACAAGAGACAACATAAGAAAACAGGCTAACCAAAACGGTTACCTTCATGTATATACATATCAAACCGAACAGTTAAATCCTTACAACTCTGCCCACAACAGTACTACAGACCTCTAAGAGTGTAACCAAAACTATGACGGGACAGGGCCCCGCCATACCCCTGAATGTACAAGTACTCACAATGACAGGGGACTGTACCCAAGATAAGCCTCCGGAGAAACGGAGCTTCCCAAACCGCTGAACTGTGATCCTATGAGCGAGGATCCACAACCGATGTACCTCTACCTGCGGCATGAGCGGCCCAGGAGGTCGATGCTACAATTGCAGTATGTGGCCCGAAAATCGTAAATAAAATCATGATAGTCTATATAAAACAAAAGACATGTATGAAACCAAACTACAGTTCACAACATAAAAGCAATCATGTCAAGCCAGGGACTCACGCCCTCAAAGTCATCCCTCATGCCCGTGGAACTCCTTCCTCACTGCCGGCAGTCTAGGTATAAATCGTATGATACGTAAAACATGTCTCGGCCCATCCCATGGGACTCGAGGTGGAGTCGTGTGGAATACATGTCTCGGCCCATCCCATGGGACTCGAGGAAATATCGTGTGGAATACATGTCTCGGCCCATCCCATGGGACTCGAGGAAAAATCGGGTGGAATACATGTCTCGGCCCATCCCATAGGACTCGAGGAAAAATCGTGTGGAATACATGTCTCGGCCCATCCCATGGGACTCGAGGGAAAATCGGCCATAACGTTTAAACTCTCTTTTAGGACAGATTAAGACACTACCATGCCTTCCTTTTAAACCAAAACACTTTCCCTTTTAAAGTCAAGTAACAACATTCTTTTCCAAAAGTTCAAGTTGCATAATTTCAAATACTCAAGTCTCTTATTTTCGAAAGATTTCATAGTTCATAGTCTTAATCACTTTATAACGTAATCTTTTTTAAAACAATTTGAGTAACATATGCCTATGTGTGAGTAGGTTATTCTTGTTTATAACAATCTTATTAAAGCAGCCATGATCTAGGAAATGTAATACAATTTTGTCTTATCTTAGCTTCTATGCAGATGGAGGTTTCTACTGGTTTTAATATAATTAATTATTTGCCAATACATTTTCCTTTATTAACGTTGTAGTGGTTTGTTCGATACTTATTCTCATTTTCGAAATCAGTAAAACATTATTCTTTAAAAACCAAGTACTCATTACTCACGAATGAGGTTTCACAACTTTTTAACAAAATTCATACCAAGCCAATTAAGTCAAGTCTCTTATCTTTCAAGATCAAGTCTCTTAACTTCTAAAATCAATAAACCATTCCTTTACCTACATAAAGTCGTTATAACTAACTTCCCATAAAGCTATTATAACACCTTATGTTTTAAACCAACCAAAACTCGTTTAGCACACGTCGTCCGTACTACATAGTTCACAACAATCATGCTAGAAAAGATAGGAAGAGGTTCACATACCTCGCGACGATTATCGACAATTAGCAAAACGCTCCAAAGTACTATAACCTTGCTAGCCTTTTCCACCCTTCAAGTAGAATACGCTACTCGTAGTACTTCACCCTATAAAAGCCACAAAACGTCTATCAATTTCTCGAACTCTTCGTAGAACATTTCTAAGAACAAGGCTCCATATTCTACGGAAAATTCGGCAGCACCTCCCCCCCCCGCAACCACATAAATCTCATCCTCTATCAAGGCCTGCTACCAAGCCAACAACTCGAGGGGTTACGTCTAACAGGGCGTGTACAACAACTCTATAATAATACTACAAGTCTCAGTAAATACGGTCAATGTAAATACAGTTCAATTCTATCAATCTTCTATCCTCATATAATATACTCAGTATAACTACTACTGACGGGTAATATCCGATTACAATAGGGGACATAGATCATTACCTCGATAAGCCCAAAATTATCCAAGATTATAAGTCGATCCTGAGCACGTTTAGCTCCAAATCCTTACGCTCCAACCCGCTCCAAGCGACCCTTAGAAGTTTCTAACAACTTCTCTTCACACTTCAACCAAACTAGGAAGATTTTTCTAGGGTTTCACTTTGCGACTATTGGAATAAAGTAGTATTTCCGGGCTCCTAGTATTGAAATAACTTGGGATACAACTAGGGATACTAGGCTAAGGTATTTGGGATTATACAAAAATACTTGGAGTATTTTCTACACAAGTGGGGGAGGGGGGACGAAACAACTACAAAGGGGAGGGGAGTATTTTGCCTTGGAAGCTTAAGTGTGGGATGAAAATAAGTCTTCAACTTAAGGGGTATTTATAGAGAATTCAAGTCAAGATTAATGCAAGTGGGTGGTCAAGATTGGGCCATGTGTGTGTGGGTCCCACCACACCACATGGCCAACGAATTGGTGCAGTGTAGTGGCGTTTCGGCGAGGACAGTGGCTAGCCAACGTCCTCCTCGGCAGGTGACACATGGGGTGACACGTGTCGCCCCCCGACTCGTCCAAAATATTTCGTCTTCCGAAAATATCCAAAATACTGAAACCTCAAAAACAAAGTGGGCCCCACAAAAGTAAATTTCTCCGTGGGTCCCACGTGACCATTTAGAAAATAAAATCTCATAATTCTAATATAATCCAAGAAGTCCAAATACCAAATCTGGGAATCCAATTCCCATTAACGAACCTTTTTCCTTCACAAAAACCGGAAACTTTTCCGTCGAAAAATCACATCTTTCTTTTTTTTCCAAAATTTCTGTCGTATTCTCGTACGTACGTCCTCACATACATACCCTGGAATTACGGGGTATAACATTCTCCCCCCCTTAGAAACATTCGTCCCGAATGTTCCTTCTAAGTCTCTAAACATACATGCGCCGGTGTAGCCCCCACTACTACACTTACAAAAACCGATCATGCCACCAATGGCCAGAATATAACATGTGCGCAAAAACTCAAATCCAAGCCAATGAGGAATCGCCTCTAATCTCACAAAAAGCTCCCACCCATGGTCTAAAGGATACTCCCTTCGCATCTTTACTTTTCAAAAGAAATGATCAATTCCGTTTTCATAACACGCGTCCGCTTCTTCTCTTACTCTTCGTACCCTTCTCGTACACCTGAACTCTTTCTATTACACGTACCACACTTCAGTCATCGCTTCAGTTTCCAAAACTTTGGAGCCACTACCTCCAAACTTGGTCATCTCACTAGCTTCAAACTTCTCTAAGGTCATCCCCGGCCTTCACGATCCGATTCTGGTCGAACGCATCCACGAACCCGTACGATGGTTACCTAAACTTGGGCCTAACACCCTCGTGACCCTATCACAAAGCGGGACCACCACCAATTTCCCTTACTTCAATCCGGGCTACGGGTTGACCCGCATCTGGCCTCAACCCGACCCATCTATCACGCCAAGTTCTTGTTCCCCGATCCGGAACAATCTCACTAATCAAGTCACGAAAACCTAGTGGTCTTCTTAGCTTAACTACCCTCTTATAATTCACACCACTCAGGGACTGATCACACAATTATACCCCTCGTATACTATGCACTCCGACAAAGGTCAATCGTAAACAAAATCTTTTACTCAAGACGGCCTCGCATCTAAGGTCTCCACGTATAATATTCTAAGGCTCACAATTTCTATGTACCCAACTTCCCCTTTACTAACCAGGCCTCTAAATCACAATTTAACGTAATGCTATCTGAACATAATACTTAGCACATCATCATATTATCAATGTATACTAGTCTCTAGAGGGGTAAGAATATACCTGTATCAACTGCTTCATTTTCCCTTCGTCGCTCTAATCATAATCCTGCCCTGCCGGACGCATAGCTATAGAAGGCGATGAACCTGCCACGGACCCGGTAGGCTGCGTCATTCTACCTATATCCCTCCTTCTAGGACAGTCTCTCGTCACATGGCCCTGACGGCCGCAGGTGAAACAAGCACTAGTAAAAAGACGACACTCCCCGGGATGACGCTTGCCGCGCAGCGCATGCGAGGAAACATGAACGGTGGCTAGAACCCGTATACCGTGAACGAGCGCTGAGCTCGACCAGCACGAATACCCGAGCGTCACGAAGGCGCGGAGGACCACTCTGTACTGGCGGAGGTGCATAACTAACCTGCTGCTGAGGCGGTCTGCCTCGAAAGTTACCAAAGGACCTGCATTACGGCCTCTTACGCTAATCTCGGTCATTCGTCGACCCATCCGCTCGCCACATCCAGTGCATAAGCTGCGTGCGGGCAATGTCCATGCGGTGAAGAGCTACACCGAACAAGCCTCGCCAAGTAGTCATCGAGCCGGTGGCGTAGTGATGCACCACGCCTCCATATCGGCTACTAACGCAGGGACATCTGAGCCAATGAGTCGAACTCCACGTTGTATTCCCGAACCGTCGCCTCTCTGTCTCGGCGTAATCTGCCGGCGTGCCCTCGCCATCTGCGGAGGCAGAAGTGGTGAAATGCCTCGAGAACTCGTCCCCGAATAGGCTGGGCGCATGCTCCCCACAGGGCGGCTCGCGAATCAAACGATCATTGCGGTATCACGCGGCCGATGCGAACCTAAGACCAGCGACTCGGTCTCGAAGCCTTGATCACTCTCGCGATCCGTAGCTGCCGGATAAACTCACGAGGTCATCCTCGACTCTCGATCCATAGAACAACGGTGGATCGACTTAAGAAGTCCCGAAGTCTCCAACTATCGGCCCTGGGGTGCACTACTGGTACCACCGGCTCCCGTCTGTCCTCAAGTCTCGCCATAAACCTAACTAGTAGCTGGGCCATCTCCTGGTAACCCATATCCTCTGTTCCTGGCCGTGGGACTGGAGGCTCAGATGTCGTGGTCTCAGTAGCTACTGCTGCTGCTCTAAACTCTGCTGGGGCTAGCGACATCGTAGAATTCGTCGTCTGTAGCACCACCTCTGGTAAAGACTAGGCCTGCGCCATCATAACCCTCTGTGCTCTACTCGCAGCTCCCTCTGCTGCCTTGCCCTTCTGGGCCCTGATTGCCGTGCGTGGAGGCATAACTGGCACATAAGAATACGTCAGAGGGAGTCCAACTCATAACACAAATCTAAGGCACGATCTCAGAATGAGAAGAATGGAAACCAATCCTAAATATCCTGCAGCCTCCTGATTATAGGTGTGGTGCACAACACGCCGATAATCAAGACTCTACTGGATACGGTCTGTAGACACTTTCAGAGACTAAGCGCTCACGATACCACTTTTGTCACGACCGACTTGGGCGTGGTAGTGCCTACCGGGCACCTAGTGATACAACATCAGAGAAAATCAGCGGAAATAAAAACTTAACAGGAAACAAGAGACAACATAAGAAAACAGGCTAACCAAAACGGTTGCCTTCATGTATATACATATCAAACCGAACAGTTAAATCCTTACAACTCTGCCCACAACAGTACTACAGACCTCTAAGAGTGTAACCAAAACTATGACGGGACAGGGCCCCGTCATACCCCTGAATGTACAAGTACTCACAATGACAGGGGAATGTACCCAAGATAAGCCTCCGGAGAAACGGAGCTTCTCAAACCGCTGAACTGTGATCCTATGAGCGAGGATCCACAACCGATGTACCTCTACCTGCGGCATGAACGCAGCCCCCCGAAGGAGGTCAGTACAACAGGTACCAAGTATGTGAAATTGAAAATACTGTAAATAAAATCATGACAGTCTATATAAAACAAAAGACATGTATGAAACCAAACTACAGTTCACAACATAAAAACAGTCATGTCAAGCCAGGGACTCACGCCCTCAAAGTCATCCCTCATGCCCGTGGAACTCATTCCTCACTGCCGGCAGTCTAGGTATAAATCGTATGATACGTATAACATGTCTCGGCCCATCCCATGGGACTCGAGGTGGAGTCGTGTGGAATACATGTCTCGGCCCATCCCATGGGACTCGAGGAAAAATCGTGTGGAATACATGTCTCGGCCCATCCCATGGGACTCGAGGAAAAATCGGGTGGAATACATGTCTCGGCCCATCCCATGGGACTCGAGGAAAAATCGTGTGGAATACATGTCTCGGCCCATCCCATGGGACTCGAGGAAAAATCGGGTGGAATACATGTCTCGGCCCATCCCATGGGACTCGAGGAAAAATCGGCCATAACGTTTAAACTCTCTTTTAAGACAGATTAAGACACTACCATGCCTTCCTTTTAAACCAAAACACTTTCCCTTTTAAAGTCAAGTAACAACATTCTTTTCCAAAAGTTCAAGTTGCATAATTTCAAATACTCAAGTCTCTTATTTTCGAAAGATTTCATAGTTCATAGTCTTAATCACTTTATAACGTAATCTTTTTTAAAATAATTTGAGTAACATATGCCTATGTGTGAGTAGGTTATTCTTGTTTATAACAATCTTATTAAAGCAGTCATGATCTAGGAAATGTAATACAATTTTGTCTTATCTTAGCTTCTATGCAGATGGAGGTTTCTACTGGTTTTAATATAATTAATTATTTGCCAATACATTTTCCTTTATTAACGCTGCAGTGGTTTGTTCGATACTTATTCTCATTTCCGAAATCAGTAAAACATTATTCTTTAAAAACCAAGTACTCATTACTCACGAATGAGGTTTCACAACTTTTTAACAAAATTCATACCAGCCAATTAAGTCAAGTCTCTTATCTTTCAAGATCAAGTCTCTTAACTTCTAAAATCAATAAACCATTCCTTTACCTACATAAAGTCGTTATAACTAACTTCCCATAAAGCTATTATAACACCTTATGTTTTAAACCAACCAAAACTCGTTTAGCACACGTACGTCTACCGTACTACATAGTTCACAACAATCATGCTAGAAAAGATAGGAAGAGGTTCACATACCTCGCGACGATTATCGACAATTAGCAAAACGCTCCAAAGTACTATAACCTTGCTAGCCTTTTCCACCCTTCAAGTAGAATACGCTACTCGTAGTACTTCACCCTATAAAAGCCACAAAGCGTCTATCAATTTCTCGATCTCTTCGTAGAACATTTCTAAGAACAAGGCTCCATATTCTACGGAAAATTCGGCAGCACCTTCCCCCCCCACCCCCGCAACCACATAAATCTCCTCCTCTATCAAGGCCTGCTACCAAGCCAACAACTCGAGGGGGTTACGTCTAACCGGACGTGTACAACACTTTCTATAATAATACTACAAGTCTCGTAAATCTGGTCAATGTAAATACTGATTCAATTCTATCAATCTTCTATCCTCATATAATATACTAAAGTATAACTACTACTGACGGTAATATCCAATTACAATAGGGGGACATAGATCATTACCTCGATAAGCCCAAAATTATCCAAGATTATAAGTCGATCCTGAGCACGTTTAGCTCCAAATCCTTACGCTCCAACCCGCTCCAAGCGACCCTTAGAAGTTTCTAACAACTTCTCTTCACACTTCAACCAAACTAGGAAGATTTTTCTAGGGTTTCACTTTGCGACTATTGGAATAAAGTAGTATTTCCGGGCTCCTAGTATTGAAATAACTTGGGATACAACTAGGGATACTAGGCTAAGGTATTTGGGATTATACAAAAATACTTGGAGTATTTTCTACACAAGTGGGGGAGGGGGGACGAAACAACTACAAAGGGGAGGGGAGTATTTTGCCTTGGAAGCTTAAGTGTGGGATGAAAATAAGTCTTCAACTTAAGGGGGTATTTATAGAGAATTCAAGGGTCAAGATTAATGCAAGTGGGTGGTCAAGATTGGGCCATGTGTGTGTGGGTCCCACCACACCACATGGCCAACGAATTTGGTGCCAAGTGTAGTGGCCATTTCGGCCAAGGGGACAAGTGGCTAGCCACTTGTCCCTCCAATTCGGCCAAGGTGACACATGGGGGTGACACGTGTCGCCCCCCGACTCGTCCAAAATATTTCGTCTTCCGAAAATATCCAAAATACCGGAAACCTCAAAAACAAAGTGGGCCCCACAAAACCGTAAATTTCTCCCGTGGGTCCCACGTGACCATTTCCGAAAATAAAATCTCATAATTCTAATATAATCCAAGAAGTCCAAATACCAAATCTGGGAATCCAATTCCCATTAACGAACCTTTTTCCTTCACAAAAACCGGAAACTTTTCCGTCGAAAAATCACATCTTTCTTTTTTTTCCAAAATTTCTGTCGTATTCTCGTACGTACGTCCTCACATACATACCTCCGACTCTGGTCTGTCCTCGTGTCTAGCCACAATCCTAGCTAGTAACTGGGACATCTCCTTGTAACCCATATCCTCTGTTCTGGCGTGGGGATGGAGGCTCAGTCTTGTGGCCTCGATGAGACATTCTTTGCTCTACTCGCGACTCCTCTGCCGCCTTGCCCTTTTGGGCCCTGGTTGCCTTTCGTGGAGGCATCACTGGAATAAAAGAATATGTCAGAAGGAGTCCAACTTATAACACAGCTCTAAGGCACGATCTCAGAGTGAGAAGAATGGAAACCAATCCTAAATATCCTATAGCCTCCTGATTATAGATGTGGTGCACAACACACCGATAATCAAGACTCTACTAGATACGGTCTGTAGACACTTTCCGAGGACTAACTGCTCTGATACCACTTTTGTCACGACCCGACCTCGGGCTCGCGACTGGTGCCTTACCCCGGGCACCCTAGTGATACAACATCAGAGAAAATCAGCGGAAATAAAACTCATAGAAGATGAACAGTGAAATAGAAAACATGCTAACCAAAACGGTTACCTTTCTGTAAATAAATAAAAACTTGCGCAGTTATATCCTTTACAAACCACCTTGCAACGATCTACTGCACCTCTAAGAATTTTATAACAACAACGACGGGACAGGGCCCCGCCATGCCCCTGAATGTACAAAAGTCTACGACTTCAGGGAACCGTACCACAAGACAAGCTTCCGGAGATATGGAGCTTTCCGAGAATTGAACAGCGATCCTAAGGGTGCGGATCAGCAAGCTATGTACCTGAACCTGCGGCATGAACGCAGCCGAAGAGGTCGATAACAGTACCAAGTATGTGGCCCGAAAATCACGTAAATGAAATCATAATAGTCTATAAAAAGCAAGAGACATGTATGATAACCAAAATACAGTACACAACATATAAGCAGTCATGTCAAGTCAGGGACTCATGCCCGTAAAATCATCACTCAAATACAACCCGGGAATTTAACCGGCACAATGGCCGCATGCCCCGGCATCTCACCTCGGTATAAGCATGGCCCTGGAACCGTCCTAGTGGGCCCATACGCGTGGACCATCCAACATGTCGGTATGCCCAAAGGAGATAACAAGATGACACCCATAGTGGAAGCATACCCGTGGGCCACCCAACGTGTCAGTATGTCCAAACAAATAACAAGATAATACTCACTGTGGAAGCATACCCGTGGGCCACCCAACGTGTCAGTATGTCCAAACAAATAACAAGATAATACTCACTGTGGAAGCATACCCGTGGGCCACCCAACGTGTCAGTATGTCCAAACAATAACAAGATAATACCCACTGTGGAAGCATACCCGTGGGCCACCCAACGTGTCGGTATGTCCATCAATAAAACAGATAGCCGGCCCTCTATCGAGAGACTCGGTAGCACAAAATCAAACACTTGCACAACAAAGGCTATCTCTACAAGCATAGGCAAGTTACACACAACTCAAGGTACTTTCATTTATGTCAAAGTCCGGGTTTTAACCCCCAAAATACTACATACTTTAATTCTTTAAAAAAAAAAAAGATCTCCTTCTTTTCTTACGTAAAAACAACTTGATACTAATATCCATAGTACCAAACACGTTCATGTTTAAATCAAGTAATTTAAACACTTTAAACACAACGTCAAGTATACCATTAAAACTCAAGTAACTAATCCCTTTAAGACCAAGGTACTCCTACCTTTTAAAACCAAGTCACTTATATTTTTCCATCAAGAAGAGTTCGATATTTGAAAACAAATTACTTATACTTTTAAACTCAGGTTACTCCTCTTTTCCCAAAATCAAGTTACATGACCCTCAAAAATCTTTTAAGTCTCCTTACTTTAGAATGTCAAGAAATCAAATAAAACTTTATTCTTTTATAGACCAAATACTCATTACTCATGAATGAAGTTTCACACTTTTCAACACCATTTAGGTCAATTATAAGTCAAGTCTCTTATCTTTTGAAATCAACGAACCATTCTCTAACCTACATAAAGTCGTTATAACTAACTTCCCATAAAGCCATTATAACACTTTATGTTTTAAACCAATCAATTACAACTATAAGCATTTATGAGACCAAGAGGGCTTATCCTTTAACAACCGAGTACCCATTACTAACGAATAAAATTTTACTACTTTTCCACACAATCAAGCCCTTTACACTTCATATCAAGTCAAGGCACAAAAGAAATCAAACTCGTTTAACACACGTGCGTCTACCGCACTATATTTTTTACAAATAATCATGCTCAAGAGGATAGGAAGAATCACATACCTCGCGACGATTATCGACCAGTAGCAAACTGTTCCAAGGTACTATACTCTCGCTAGCCTTTTCCACCCTTCAAGTAGAATTTGCTACTCGTAGTACTTCACCCTATAATGGCCATAATACGTCTATTAGCTCCTAGCTTTAACGTATAATACTCTAGTTGCAAAGCCCCTTATTCTATGGAAATTTGGACAGCATTTCCTTTGTTTCTACTCACTTTGCCACCTTTTTCAAGGTCGAATTCAGTAGCCAAACACGCCACATTTAAGGCTCAACAAGGTAGTTATCAATAGGGGATTACACGCCTACAAGACGTGTAAAATTCCGCCCCACATTTGACATCAAAACTAGTCCACAAAATAAAAGTGTATATTCGGCAATTAGAGGTACAACAACACCAATTCTCATCCAATTCTCGGCTACAACAACACTACTTCTCTTTCAATTTCTATTTCACTACAAGTTTTTTAGTAAGACATGTAATCAAGCCGAAATCGATTAAAGCTACTACAATCCTCTAGTAGATAACATGCGACGACTTTAGATAACGACCAAATTGAAATTCAAATTCAAATGACTCAATCATGTCATTTTCGGATTTCTAGCCTTCCAAAATCCAAAGTACTTACCAATCTTTAATACATGATTCACGTGGTCTAAATCAACTATAACAAGTATTAAAACTTATTTCCAAGAGAAGAGGGAATCTTTTACCTTTTGGATTAGCCCACTAAAGCCCTTTGTCTTCAACTCCTTTCATGAGAACTCGACGCGCGCTTCCTACAAGCTTACCAACACTTTGCCTTCTTGCCGCCGCTCCAACAATTTTTCCTTAGGCTAGGTTTTCTTCAAAAATCTAGAGAGAAAGGGAGAGGAGTTCTTAGGAGGGTTAGATGAAATGACCAAGTCTTCCAAGACTTGGCCCTAAAATATGACCCTTTTCTTGGTCAAAAAGATGGGAGGGACACTTGTCACCCTCCCATAGGTTTTTCTCTAAAAAAATCCCCTGTTTTTCTCCCTTTACCGCAGAAAAATCCCGCCTTGGCGCCGCGGCGCTTCCACCTCCGAGAAATTCCTGTATTCCGGCGCCGCGGCGCTGAAACCTCCGCGAACCCCCAGTACAACCGGCGCCGCGGCGCTATGGCCCCTGACCGAAAACACTTCTTTGCCTGACTGCGCGCCGAACTTGAAACTTCCATAACTTTTGACTCCGATGTCCTACCGACGAACGGTTTGTTGCGTTGGGAACTAGATTTAACGGACTACACACTAGGCCTTTGAAACACCTAAAAACTTCTGATGTAATGGGGCATAAACCGCCTCAAAGTTGACTAAAACTCGTCCGAAACAATCCACCACCCTATTTCTCTCAATTTTGATCTTAGTTCGTTTCGTACGGTCTCATAAGCTGGACCTGAAATGCGGGGTGTAACATTCTCCCCCCCTTAGAAACATTCGTCCCGAATGTTCCTTCTAAGTCTCAAAGCATGCCGGTATAGTCTTCACTACTACACCTACAAAAATCAAATATGCCACTCACGGCCATAATAAAATAATCACGCAAAACTTTGAATTCCAGCCAACGAGGGATCATCTCTAATATCACAAAAGCTCCCACCACTTATGGACTTATCATCCGAATATACTTCACGTATACTATGTACTCCGACAAGGATAACCGTAAAATCTTTTACTCAAGACGGCCTTACATCTAAGGTCTCGATTGTTATAATTTCTAAGGTTCAAAATTTTCTCATCCCCAGACTTACCCTTTTCACTAACCAGGCTTCTAAATCACATTTTAACACAAAGCTATCCGAACATAACACTTAGCACATCACCATAATAACAATGCATACTAGTCTCTAGAGGGTTAAGAATATACATGTAACTATTACTTCACTTTCCCTTTGTCGTTCTAATCATGTTCCTTCCCTGCACGGCGCACAAAAGGAGGAGATGAACCAGTCCCTGATCCCGAAGGCTGAGTCTCTACATCCGCGCTACCTCTGGTTTGACAATTTCTCGCAAAATGGCCCCGCTGGCCGCATGTAAAACAAACTCCCATACTAGCACGACACTCCCCATCATGGAGCCTACCACAACGGCCACAACGAGGTAGGGGTGGTCCTATCCGACTAACGTCCCTGTTTCCCCAAAAACATGAAACCTTAGAGTCCTGACCTGCTCCTGAATCTCCCGAACGTCCTGAAGACTGTGGTGGGGCACTCCGTACTGGCGGAGGCGCATAACTAGCTTCTTGAAATTTGCCGCCTCGAAAGTCACCAAAAGACCCTATTATCCTGGCCCTCTTCTGCTGATCTTGGTTATCCCGTCGACCTCTACGTTCCTCAGTCTGCTGCGCATAGGCCTGGATGCGGGCAATGTCCATGCCCGGCTGAAGAGCTACTCTTGTGCACCCCTCCGCTAAATAATCATCGAGCCCGGTGACGTAACAGTGCACTCTATCCTCCATGTCTGCCACTAAAGCGGGGACATACCGGGCCAATGAGTCAAACTCTACATTGTACTCCCGAATAGTCCGCCCGTTCTGCCTCAACATCAAAAATCTATCTGCCCGGGCTCTCCTCACCTGCGAAGGCAAGAAGTGTGCAAGAAATGCCTCTGAGAACTCGTCCCAACCAGCTGGAGGTGCATGCTCCCCCCGGGACAGCTCCCATGAATCAAACCGGTCATTGCGGTATCACGCGGTGATGTGAACCCAAAACTACCGACTCTGTCTCAGAGGCCTTGATCACTCTCATGATCCGCCGCAACTGTCGAATAAACTCCTGAGGATCATCCTCAGTCCTCGACCCATAGAACTCAGGTGGGCTGCAGCTCAAGAAGTCCCGTAGTCTCAAACTATCCGCTCTGGGGTGAACTACGGGTGCTACTGGAACCTCTGACTCTCGTCTGTCCTCGTGTCTAGCCACAATCCTAGCTAGTAACTGGGCCATCTCCTTGTAACCCATATCCTCTGTTCCTGGCCGTGGGACTCGAGGCTCAGTCTTGTGGCCTCGATGAGACCGGTTTGCTCTGCTCATGACTCATCTGCCGCCTTGCCACTTGGGCCCTGGTTGCCTTTCGTGGAGGCATCACTGGTATAAAAGAATATGTCAGAGGGAGTCCAACTTATAACACAGCTCTAAGGCACGATCTCAGAGTGAGAAGAATGAAAACCAATCCTAAATATCCTATAGCCTCCTGATTATAGATGTGGTGCACAACACACCGATAATCAAGACTCTACTAGATACGGTCTGTAGACACTTTCCGAGGACTAACTGCTCTGATACCACTTTTGTCACGACCCGACCTCGGGCTCGCGACTGGTGCCTTACCCCGGGCACCCTAGTGATACAACATCAGAGAAAATCAGCGGAAATAAAAACTCATAGAAGATGAACAGTGAAATAGAAAACAGGCTAACCAAAACGGTTACCTTTCTATAAATAAATAAAAACTTGCGCAGTTATATCCTTTACAAACCCTGCCCACAACAGTACTACAGACCTCTAAGAATTTTATAACAACAACGACGGGACAGGGCCCCGCCATGCCCCTGAATGTACAAAAGTCTACGACTTGAGGAGCCGTACCACAAGACAAGCTTAGGAGATATGGAGCTTTCAGAATTGAGCGATCCTAAGTGCGGATCGGCAAGCTATGTACTGAACTGCGGCATGAGCGCGGCCCCGAAGGAGTCGATTGGCAGTACCAAGTATGTGAAAATCGTAAATGAAATCATAATAGTCTATAAAAAGCAAGAGACATGTATGATAACAAAAATACTGATACCTGACATATAAGCGGTCATGTCAAGTCGGGGACTCATGCGTAAAATCATCACTCAAATACAACCCGGGAATTTAACCGGCACAATGGCCGCATGCCCCGGCATCTCACCTCGGTATAAGCATGGCCCTGGAACCGTCCTAGTGGGCCCATACGCGTGGACCATCCAACATGTCGGTATGCCCAAAGGAGATAACAAGATGACACCCATAGTGGAAGCATACCCGTGGGCCACCCAACGTGTCAGTATGTCCAAACAAATAACAAGATAATACTCACTGTGGAAGCATACCCGTGGGCCACCCAACGTGTCAGTATGTCCAAACAATAACAAGATAATACCCACTGTGGAAGCATACCCGTGGGCCACCCAACGTGTCGGTATGTCCATCAATCAAACAGATAGCCGGCCCTCCATCGAGAGACTCGGTAGCACAAAATCAAACACTTGCACAACAAAGGCTATCTCTACAAGCATAGGCAAGTTACACACAACTCAAGGTACTTTCATTTATGTCAAAGTCCGGGTTTTAACCCCCAAAATACTACATACTTTAATTCTTTAAAAAAAAAAAGATCTCCTTCTTTTCTTACGTAAAAACAACTTGATACTAATATCCATAGTACCAAACACGTTCATGTTTAAATCAAGTAATTTAAACACTTTAAACACAACGTCAAGTATACCATTAAAACTCAAGTAACTAATCCCTTTAAGACCAAGGTACTCCTACCTTTTAAAACCAAGTCACTTATATTTTTCCATCAAGAAGAGTTCGATATTTGAAAACAAATTACTTATACTTTTAAACTCAGGTTACTCCTCTTTTCCCAAAATCAAGTTACATGACCCTCAAAAATCTTTTAAGTCTCCTTACTTTAGAATGTCAAGAAATCAAATAAAACTTTATTCTTTTATAGACCAAATACTCATTACTCATGAATGAAGTTTCACACTTTTCAACACCATTTAGGTCAATTATAAGTCAAGTCTCTTATCTTTTGAAATCAACGAACCATTCTCTAACCTACATAAAGTCGTTATAACTAACTTCCCATAAAGCCATTATAACACTTTATGTTTTAAACCAATCAATTACAACTATAAGCATTTATGAGACCAAGAGGGCTTATCCTTTAACAACCGAGTACCCATTACTAACGAATAAGATTTTACTACTTTTCCACACAATCAAGCCCTTTACACTTCATATCAAGTCAAGGCACAAAAGAAATCAAACTCGTTTAACACACGTCATCTCTACCACTATATTTTTTACAAATAATCATGCTCAAGAGGATAGGAAGAATCACATACCTCGCGACGATTATCGACCAGTAGCAAACTGTTCCAAGGTACTATACTCTCGCTAGCCTTTTCCACCCTTCAAGTAGAATTTGCTACTCGTAGTACTTCACCCTATAATGGCCATAATACGTCTATTAGCTCCTAGCTTTAACGTATAATACTCTAGTTGCAAAGCCCCTTATTCTATGGAAATTTGGACAGCATTTCCTTTGTTTCTACTCACTTTGCCACCTTTTTCAAGGTCGAATTCAGTAGCCAAACACGCCACATTTAAGGCTCAACAAGGTAGTTATCAATAGGGGATTACACGCCTACAAGACGTGTAAAATTCCGCCCCACATTTGACATCAAAACTAGTCCACAAAATAAAAGTGTATATTCGGCAATTAGAGGTACAACAACACCAATTCTCATCCAATTCTCGGCTACAACAACACTACTTCTCTTTCAATTTCTATTTCACTACAAGTTGTTTAGTAAGACATGTAATCAAGCCGAAATCGATTAAAGCTACTACAATCCTCTAGTAGATAACATGCGACGACTTTAGATAACGACCAAATTGAAATTCAAATTCAAATGACTCAATCATGTCATTTTCGGATTTCTAGCCTTCCAAAATCCAAAGTACTTACCAATCTTTAATACATGATTCACGTGGTCTAAATCAACTATAACAAGTATTAAAACTTATTTCCAAGAGAAGAGGGAATCTTTTACCTTTTGGATTAGCCCACTAAAGCCCTTTGTCTTCAACTCCTTTCCCGCCAAACTCGACCACGCGCGCTTCCTACAAGCTTACCAATACTTTGCCTTCTTGCCGCCGCTCCAACAATTTTTCCTTAGGCTAGGTTTTCTTCAAAAATCTAGAGAGAAAGGGAGAGGAGTTCTTAGGAGGGTTAGATGAAATGACCAAGTCTTCCAAGACTTGGCCCTAAAATAGGACCCTTTTCTTGGTCAAAAAGATGGGAGGGACACTTGTCACCCTCCCATAGGCATTTCTCTAAAAAAATCCCTGTTTTTCTCCCTTTACCGCGGAAAAATCCCGCCTTGGCCGCATGGCCCACCTCAGAAATTCCTGCATTCCGTGGCGCACTGAAACCTCATGAACCCCAGATACTGGCCATGGCGCTATGGCCTGACCAAAACACTTCTTTGCACATTCGCGAACTTGAAACTTCCATAACTTTTGTCACGACCCGAACCCGGGCCCGTGACTGGTGCCTTACCCCGGGCACCCAAGTAGACATACATCAGAGTAATCAGCGGAATATAAAACGATGCAAGACATATTATGAAATATGAAACAATAATCTGAGAAAAACTTGTCTTTCGGCATATATATAAAAATGCCAACTTTTTCAACATGAACAGTTTAATCCTTTTTACAAACCATTACTCTGGACCTCTAAGAATGATACGACAACAATGGCGGGGCCGCCAAACCACGAATGTAAACACTTACGGCGGCGGACTATACCAGATAAGCCTCGAGAAACGGAGCTTCCCAAACGTGACCACGAGCTAGGATCAACGGCGGTGTACCTCAACTGCGGCGTGACGCAGCGGCCCGAGGTCGATGCAGTGCAGTATGTGGCGAAAATACATCTGTAAATGAAATCATAGCGATCATATAAAGCGGGAGACATGTATGATAACTAAACTACGATTTACAACAAAGCGATCATGTCGTTAGGGACTCACGCCTCAAGTCATCACTCAAGTATAACAATGGGTCTCGGGCCCACAACATCAATCATGCGTGGAATACCTTCCTCAATGATATAAAAGCACCAAGGAACACACATGAACACGTGTCCCACTGTGTCATAATACAATCAGACGGGGTAAGTACGAAGGCATAGCCGACTACTAAAAACCCACAGTACCAACAAGGTCATGAACTGTATCATAAGATCTGTTTAGGCGTCACATGATCAAAGGCCGCCACTTGCCCGCAGATCAATGTCGCGTCTAACCTCGAACTCCGCACTCCGCGTAGGCCAATCTCATCGGCGCGTGAGGTATTCCCGCATCGAGGGTAGCTACTCCCGGCATCGTCCCCGACTTCCAGTCGCCGCGTGCCCATAAAGGGCGACGCTAACGAACTCTCGTAGCTCCGCATAGGCCCCGGGACCGCGTGAGGTATTCTCGAATCATGGTCCTGCATCACCGAGTCTACCCCGCGTCGGAGGCGGCTTAACCCGGAATCATCTCAAGAGATGAATGCCACAATACTATCATAACGATCGATAGTTAATAAGCACAATCGAAACCCCTTTACACAAACATCACAAGATACTAACACACGTAGCATCCTAACACGTTTACTTATCAAAGCAACAAGAAAGTATTACAAGGCTATCACAAACCAATACAATCAAGTTGTTCACACAAGGTACTTCCTACTATATGATCAACAAGATCGGGTTTTTATCCCCAAAGTACTTCATACATTAACTCTTTAAAAGATACGTTACCTTCACAAAAGTCACACAATACGTAGTATATGAAAATAGAGTGATTATCTTTTTAAAGAAAATCAATTACTTCTCTTTGTAAAATCAAGCAACATTCTTTTCCAATGTTCAAGTTTGCCTAATTTTCAATGTTCAAGTTCTCATTTTTTTGAAAGGTTTCATTCATAGTCTTATTCATTTAAGAATATAAGTCTTCTTTTACCACTCAGAGAAACCTAAGCCTTATATGTGAGTAGGATATTCTTGTTTATTACAATCTTATTACAGCAGCCATGATCTAGGAAATATCATTTTGTCTCATCTTAGCTTCTATGCAGATGGAAGCTTCTACTGGTTTTAATAATACTTAATTAGTCAAAACATTTCCTTTTATTAACTGCGATGGTTTGTCGATACACATTCGATTTCAAATCCAGAAACATTCTTAAGCCGTTATACCTAACTTCCCATAAAGCTAGTATAACTCTTAAGTTTTCAAAAACCAAGTATATTACTTCTTTCAAAATGATTCAAAATCTTTTGAAATACTTCAAGTTCTTTATTAACACATAACAAGCCAGTTATAGTTCAAATCAGTTACCTTTTAAAGACCACAAGTATTTTCTTACCATCATAAAGCTGTTATAACCAAATTCCCATAAAGCCGTTATAAAACTTTATGTTCTAAATCAACCAAATACGTTTAGCACGTATGCGTCTACCGTACTACATAATTCACACATATCATGCTAGAAGAGATAGGAAGAGGTTCACATACCTCGCGAGTATCGACTAATAGCAAAACGCTCAAGTACTTCCAAACGTCGGCTACTCCTTAAGCCAAGTAGATCGCGCCACTCGTAGTACTTCAACCTATAAGGCCACGCGCTTATTAACATTCAGATCTCATCAGAGAACATTCTACAAATTCGTAAATCTCTCTCCTCTATCGACAAGCCAACCACGGGGGTTATACATCTAACCTAACTACAATTCTACTTCACGGTACTACTACACAAGTCTCGTAATACAACCCTATGTAATTACGATTCGATTCTTCTTTCAATTCGGCTTAAGTCAAAAGACATTGCGATACTACGTTGATTCTATATATAGTATACTTCAACTATATATTCTAACAATATGTAATTTCCAATTACAATGAGGACAAGATATTTACCTCGGTAAGCCCATAATTATCCTAGCTTAAAGTCGATCCTGGGCAATCGTTTAGCTCAACTCCGAGCGCTCAACCGCTCTAAACCACCCTTAAGTTCTAACCAACTTCTACACAATACTCCAACGGACTATGGAGATTTTTCCTAGGGTTTCGGTTTTGTGGTAAGTATAATAGTATTTTACGGGCTATTCAGATAGGTATAACCTTAGAATACAACAAGGTATATGGCTAAGGTAATTTGGGCATTATAACAATACTTTTGAGAGTATTTCTACCAAGAGGGGGGGTATTATATGAAAACAAACTAGGCTAGGGGGGGGGGGGTACCCCACGGCCACACCACAAAGGAGGGGGGGGTGGCTACCCCTCGGCCTACCCCACTAGGGGGGGAAACTCTCGGCCAAGGGGGCCTCACGAAAAGGGGCGGGGGAAAGCTCTCAAGACTTAGGCATTTTGGATGAAGAAGTCTTCAACCTTAGAGGGGTATTTATAGCACAAGCCAAGGCCAACCAATGGCCAAGATCTAGCCAAGTGCCTAGCAAGTGTAGGGCCAAGATTCACCCATGTGTCCTTAACCAACTAACACACAAAATATCCTACCAACTCCCCCCTCTTCAATTCGTCCAAGCCGAGTCCTCACGTCCGCCAATGGGAGGGTGCCAAGTGGCGCCCTCTCGTTGGTCCAACACGTTTCGTCTCTCGGAAAAATCCGCAAAAATTAAAAATGACATAGCCGGAAATTCCCCTACGAAAGCGTTTCGAAAAACGACTCTAAACGGGTGTTGTGCACAAATAAAATTCGGCCAAGCACTTTAAGGCACAAACTTTTCTACGTACGTCCCCTGCGTACATACTCTGGAAATACGGGGTATAACATTCTCCCCTCCTTAGAAACATTCGTCCCGAATGTTCCTTCTAAGTCTCAAAACAACCGCAAGATAGTATTCACTACTATACTTACGAGAACAAACCTGCCATACATGGCCACAGAAACAACTGCGCAAAATACTTATATCCAAGTCCACGAGGAAATACCTCTAACATCACCACAACCACCTCTCTCGTGGTCTAAAATATACTTCGCACCTCTCTACAAAAGAAATGATCACACCTACGCCATACATGCTCACTTCTCTCTTTACTCGTCGTAGATACCACTTTGTCACTTTGCACGAGGCATTAACCTTCTCGGCGACCAACAAATGGCACCAATTTGTCCCTTTGTCGCGAGCCTTGCTCGACGACCCAACAAATGGTAGCTGCGATCCCCGAGGATGTCGTATACTCGAACTCTTTCCACATTTACGATCTTGCTTGATTCCCAAAACGCTACTATCTCTAACGTGGTCATCATTAAGTGGGAACACTGATGGATCTCGATACTTTTCCGATCATAACAATACGAAGATCGGACGTCTGACCTCCTAAGTCGGACAAAGCTAACATATAGGCACCGCCTATTCTTCACATGAACTAAAAGGGCCCAAAGTAACGCTAAGTTCCTCTGTATTCGGACTCGTCACCAACCGGGGTGGTACCTTCAAGACCGACCGTCAACCTCGAACTCTGGCGTCGCGATTATCCGCACAATTCCTCCGAGCGAACTTCTTCTAGACAAGCTTCGCACTATCCACAATCTTGGAACAAGCTGAACCAACTAATCAACCTTGCCAACATCGAACCAATCGGCATTTACACTTCCGCCCCTACAAGGCTTCGGCGATATCAGAACACTAAAATGGTAGCTTAACGCTTCCTCCACGGAGACAACAATCCCCCACGACCACCTCAAAATCCACGCGGCGAGGCGAATGCGGTCTGAGACTCACTGAGTTCTTAACCATGCACGTAAACTTTTAGAAGACGAAAAAAATAGCCACAACAGGCTTCATCTGCATCTTAAGGTGAAGGTAGGCACCGTGCACAACCTTCGATAACTCAACACGGTAAACGGTCCCGAAGAACATGATGGGCTGCCCCATCACCACCGGTCGAACGCGTCCACGAACTGTTAACTAAACTTGGGCCTAACACCCTCACAACCTAACACGGCGGGACCACCACAACCCGCGCGGGTTGACCCGCAACGTGGCCTCAACCCGACGCATCATACTAGCTCCCGAACCGAACAATCTCACTAATCGCGTTACGAAAACCTGGCGGTCTTAGCTCAACTACCCTCTTTCATTCCACACTACTAGGGACTGTCCCAACATAACTCACGTGCACTATGCACTCCGATAAGGGTCAAACATAACACTACACCTTTTTCTCGAGATGGCCTCACCTCTAAGGTCTCTACGTATAAAGCTCTAAGGCTCACTTCCTCTATCCCCAAAATCTTACTCGGTTAAACAACCATGATTTCAAATCACAACTAACCCACGCTATCGAACATAGCACCTAAGGTATACTCACCTTATCACCTATACAAAACTCTGAGGGTTAAGGATAGATCTATGTCTTAGTCGTTCTAATCAAACCGCCCGTAGGCGCAGCTAAGGGAGATGACGAACTACCGCGATCTGAAGGCTAAGTCCTCCCGCAAGGACATTCTTTCGACAACCGGCGGTCATAGGTACAACACGTACCAACTAAAAGCGACATTCCAGGATGGCGCTGCCATTGTGAACAAAATCGAATCGGATGGTGGAACCTCGTGTATCCGGAAGCTCGAGCTCGACCAACTCCGCGTACCGAGCGTCCCCGAAATTCGTGGAGGACCTCGGTGGATGTGCATAATCTAATCGCGACTCAAAAGTTACTAAAGGACCCTCTTACGGTGTCGTTAACATCGATCTCTACGTCTCGGCTGCGCATAAGCCCGGCCATGCTCGCCTAATCAAGAATTACTCTTGCACAACCTCTTTTAGATAGTCCTCAAGACTCGCGGACATCGTATACTCCGGTAGCCAAATCTATAGCTAATGCGGTCGCCTCTTTGCAATCTAAATTCTCTGTTCCGATCGTGGGCGAAGGTTCAAATATCATGGTCGCAGAAGAAGCCGCCGTGCTAAACTCTAGTGGCGTCGCAGAACTCCCGAATGAAGCACCACCCAAGGTGATAATTGGGCTGTGCCCACGTAACCCTCTCTACTCGCGGCTCCACCGTGCCTTGCCTCTGGGCCCGGGTTGCCCTACGCGGAGGCATAACGATAAGGGAAAGAATTTACGTTAGAGGGTCCAACTTACAACACAGCTCTAAGGCACGATCTCAGAGCGAGAAGAATAGAAACAAATCCTAAATATCCTATAGCCTCCTGATTATTGGTGTGGTGCACAACACACCGATAATCAAGACTCTCATCGATACAGACACTTTCCAGGATTAATCGCTCGATACCACTTTTGTCACGACCGAACCTGCCTACCGGGCACCCAAGTAGACATACATCAGAGTAATCAGCGGAATATAAAACGATGCAAGACATATTATGAAATATGAAACAATAATCTGAGAAAAACTTGTCTTTCGGCATATATATAAAAATGCCAACTTTTTCAACATGAACAGTTTAATCCTTTTTACAAACCACAACCTCTAAGAATGATACGACAACAATGGCCCGCCAAACCCCGAATGTAAACACTTACGACGGGACTATACGTGATAAGCCTCGAGAAACGGAGCTTCCCAACGCTGTGACCACGAGAGCTAGGATCAACGATCGTGTACCTCAACTGCGGCATGAACGCAGCCGAGGTCGGTATGTGAAATCAAAATACATCAGAAATGAAATCATAGCTATAAAGCAGAGACATGTATGATAACCAAACTACGATTTACAACAAAGCATGTCAAGTTAGGGACTCACGCCTCAAGTCATCACTCAAGTATAACAATGGGTCTCGGGCCCACAACATCAATCATGCGTGGAATACCTTCCGCCGCCTATGATATAAAAGCACCAAGGAACACACATGAACACCGTGTCCCACTGTGTCATAATACAATCAGACGGTGCATAGCCGACTACTAAAAACCCAAACAAGGTCATGAATCAGATCATAAGATCTGTTTAGACCGTCCATGATCAAAGCCGCCACTTGCCCGCAGATGCGTCTAACCTCGAACTCCGCACTCCGCGATAGGCCAATCTCATCGCCCGCATGAGGTATTCCCGCATCGTAGCTACTCCCGGCATCGCCCCGACTTCCGAGTCCGCGTACGCGACCGCATGCCCATAAAGGACGCGCTAACGAACTCGTAGCTCGCATAGGCCCTCAGACCCGCATGAGGTATTCTCGAATCATGGTCCTGCATGAGTCTACCCAATCATCTCAAGAGATGAATGCCACAATACTATCATAACGACCGATAGTTAATAAGCACAATCGAAACCCCTTTACACAAACATCACAAGATACTAACACACGTAGCATCCTAACACGTTTACTTATCAAAGCAACAAGAAAGTATTACAAGGCTATCACAAACCAATACAATCAAGTTGTTCACACAAGGTACTTCCTACTATATGATCAACAAGATCGGGTTTTTATCCCCAAAGTACTTCATACATTAACTCTTTAAAAGATACGTTACCTTCAAAAGTCACACAATACGTAGTATATGAAAATAGAGTGATTATCTTTTAAAGAAAATCAATTACTTCTCTTTGTAAAATCAAGCGACATTCTTGTCCAATGTTCAAGTTTGCCTAATTTTCAATGTTCAAGTTCCTCATTTTTTTTGAAAGGTTTCGCAGTTCATAGTCTTATTCATTTAAGAATATAACTCTTCTTTAAACAATCTGAGAAACCTAAGCCTTATATGTGAGTAGGATATTCTTGTTTATTACAATCTTATTACAAAATGATCTAGGAAATATCATTTTGTCTCATCTTAGCTTCTATGCGGATGGAAGCTTCTGTTTTAATAATACTTAATTAGTCAAAACATTTCCTTTTATTAACGCTGGTTTGTCGATACACATTCTCGATTTCAAATCAAACATTCTTAAGCCGTTATACCTAACTTCCCATAAAGCTAGTATAACTCTTAAGTTTTTCAAAACCAAGTATATTACTTCTTCTTTCAAAATGATTCAAAATCTTTTGAAATACTTCAAGTTCTTTATTAACACATAACAAGCCGCTTATAGTTCAAATCGCTTACCTTTTAAAGACCACAAGTATTTTCTTACCAACATAAAGTCGTTATAACCAACTTCCCATAAAGCCGTTATAACACTTTATGTTCTAAATCAACCAAATACGTTTAGCACGTATGCGTCTACCGTACTACATAATTCACACATATCATGCTAGAAGAGATAGGAAGAGGTTCACATACCTCGCGACAGTATCGACTAATAGCAAACGCTCAAGTACTTCCAAACGTCGGCTACTCCTTGCCAAGTAGATCGCGCCACTCGTAGTACTTCAACCTATAAGGCCATATTAACATTCAGATCTCATCGTAGAACATTCTACCGAAAATTGACCTCCCCAATCTCCTCCTCTATCGGGCCGGCTACCAAGCCAACCACGGGGTTATACATCTAACCCTAACGGTACAATTCTACTTCACTGTACTACTACACAAGTCTTAATACAACCCTATGTAATTGATTCTTCTTTCAATTCGTGCTTAAGTCAAAAGACATTGCCGATACTACGTTGATTCTATATATAGTATACTTCAACTATATATTCTAACAATATGTAATTTCCAATTACAATAGAGGACAAGATATTTACCTCTGTAAGCCCATAATTATCCTAGCTTAAAGTCGATCCGGCAATCGCTTAGCTCCAACTCAGCGCTCCAAAACCACCCTTAGAAGTTCTAACCAACTTACACAATACTCAACGGACTATGGAGATTTTTCCTAGGGTTTCGGTTTAGTATAATAGTATTTTGGCTATTCAGATAGGTATAACCTTAGAATACAACAAGGTATATGGCTAAGGTAATTTGGGCATTATAACAATACTTTTGAGAGTATTTCTACCAAGAGGGTATTATATGAAAACAAACTAGGCTAGGGGTACACACCACAAGGAGGGGTGGCTACCCACTAGGAAACTCTGGGCCTCACGGAAAGCTCTCAAGACTTAGGCATTTTGGATGAAGAAGTCTTCACCTTAGAGGGTATTTATAGCACAAGCCAAGGCCAACCAATGGCCAAGATCTAGCCAAGTGCCTAGCAAGTGTAGGGCCAAGATTCACCCATGTGTCCTTAACCAACTAACACACAAAATATCCTACCAACTCCCCCCTCTTCAATTCGTCCAAGCCGACACCACACGTCAGCCAAAGGGAGGGTGCCAAGTGGCGACCTCTCGATGGTCCAACACGTTCGTGTCGCGTAAAAATCCGAAAAAATTAAAAATGACATAGCCGGAAATTCCCCTACGAAAGCTGTGAAAACGTTTCGTCGAAAAACGACTCTAAACGGGTGTTGTGCACAAATAAAATTCGGCCAAGCACTTTAAGGCACAAACTTTTCTACGTACGTCCCCTGCGTACATACTCTGGAAATACGGGGTATAACAACTTTTGACTCCGATGTCCTACCGACGAACGGTTTGTTGCGTTGGGAACTAGATTTAACGGACTACATACTAGGCCTTTGAAACACCTAAAAACTTCTGATGTAACGGGGCATAAACCGCCTCAAAGTTGACTAAAACTCGTCCGAAACAATCCACCACCCTATTTCTCTCAATTTTGATCTTAGTTCCTTTCGTACGGTCTCATAAGCTGGACCTGAAATGCGGGGTGTAACAAATAGGGGGACAAAGATCATTACCTCGATAAGCCCAAAATTATCCAAGATTTATAAGTCGATCCTGAGCAACGCTTAGCTCCACTTCCTTACACTCCAACCCGCTCCAAGCAACCCTTAGAAGTTTCTAAACAACTTATCTTCAAGATTCAACTCCAAAAAGTGAAGAACACTTAGGCTACAATTTGGCAATATTTCGGCCAAGGGGTATATCTAAGGCTAGGGGTGTGAAATTGTTACACCCCGTAGTTCCAGAGTATGTATGTGAGGACGTACGTACGAGAATACGACATTAAAATGGGAAAGGAAGAAAGATGTGATTTTTCGACGGAAAAGTTTCCGAACTTCGTGAAGGAAAAAGGGTTTTTATTGAGAATTGGACTCTCAACTTTGGTATTTATGACTTTAAGAACTTATAAGAATTATGGAATTTATATTTTTACGGATTTGGTCATGTGGGGCCCACCCGAGGAATTTTACGTTTTTAATATTTTAACCGATTACGGATTTTTTCGAGAGATGAAATATTTTGGACCAATAGGAGGGCGACATATGGCACCCTTAGGTGGCATGTTTGGACGAAATTAATGGACAAGTGGCCAAGTCAAGAAGTCAAGTCTTGGAAGATATTTTCTTTGGGTTAGTGGGAGTAGGTAATGGACGGTTTTTGTGAGCCATGTGGAAGGCCACATGGCTCATTGTTGTGGTGGACATATGTTCCAATGTTGTGGTGGACATATGTCCCAATATTATGGTGGACACTTGGTAGAAGACTCCACTCACACAAGCTAACTAATCTTCACCCTCCATTTGTTTTAATCTTGGCCATTGAAGGTTCTATAAATACCCCCCCTCTAGTGCAAGACTTCTTCATTCACTTAACAATTTCCAAGTCTCAAAACTCCCTCCCCCTTTGAGTAGCTCTCGTCAAACACCCTCCCCTTCCTTGTTGTTCTCGCGAAATACCCCTTTGGTAGAAAATTGTCTTCTAGTATTGTTACTATCCCAAATACCTTAGCCAAAAATCCCTTGTTGTATTCCAAAGTTACCTCTATACTAAAAGCCCAGAAATACTACTTTATATCCTTTAGTCACAAAACGAAACCCTAGGCAAATCTTCATAGTTGGTTGAAGTATTAAGTAGAAGTTGTTTAGACACTTCTAAGGGTTTCTTGGAGCTATCGGAGCGTGCAAATTAGGAGTAAACGTTGTTCAGGATCGACATTTAATCTTGGATAATTTTGGGCTTATCGAGGTAATAATCTTTGTCCTTCTATTGTAATTGGAGATTACATATTGTAGTAGTTTAGAATTAAGTATAAAATATATAGAAGGAGGGTGTCACGACCCGAACCGGGGCCCGTGACTGGTGCCTTACCCCGGGCACCCTCGTGATACAACATCAGAGAGAATCAGCGGAAATAAAAACATAAACATGAAACAAGAGACATGATAAATAAACAAAGCAACCAAAACGGTTGCCTTAGATATATACATAAAAACCCGAACAGCTTATCCTTTTACAAACTCGCCCACAAAGATTTACATACCTCTAAGAAGTGATAACAACTATGACGGACAGGGCCCCGCCATACCCCGAATGTACAAGAACCTACTGCACTGTGGTAACATACCAAAAGATAAGCCTCGGAGAAACGGGCTTCCTAATACGTTGAATCATGATCCTATGAGCGAGGATCCACAACCGATGTACCTCTACTGCGGCATGACGCAGCCCCGAAGGAGGTCGATAACAGTACCAAGTATGTGAAATCAAAATATCAGAATGAAATCATAACGATCTATATAAAATAGAGACATGTATGATAACCAAACTACACTCATAACATAAAAGCGGTCATGTCAAGTCGTGACTCACGCCTCAAAGTCATCCTCATGCCGCGGAACTCCTTCCTCATCCGGCATCTAGGTACAAACCATGTGATACGTATAACATGTCTCGGCCCATCTCATGGACCCAGATAAACGTGTGGAATACATTCCGCTCATCTCATGAACTCGGTAGTCGGATGGAATACATTCCCGGTCCATCCCATGGACTCGGTAGTCGGATGGAATACATTCCCGGTCCATCCCATGGACGCGGTAGTCGAGTGAAATACATTCGGTTCATCCCATGAACGCTGTAGTGAGTGAAATACATTCGGTTCATCCATGACGCGGTAGTCGGGTGAAATACATTCGGTTCATCCTACGAACCTAGTCGAGTAAAATACAAGACTTGCACAACAAGGCTATCACGCAAACATAGGCAAGTTACACACAACTTAAGGTACTATCATTTTATGCCAAAATCCTGCTTCGACCCTAAAGTATTACATACATTAACTCTTTTTAAAAAAGATACGTTTCTTTCACAAAAGTCACACAATGTTCGTAGTATAAAATAGAGTGACTATCTTTTAAGTAAACCAAAACACTTCCCTTGTAAAATCAAGTAACACATTATTTTCCAAACGTTCAAGTTTGCCTAATTTCAAATGCTCGCGTTTCTCATTTTCAAAGGTTTCAGAGTTCATAGTTTTAATCACTTAAGAATATAATTCTCCTTTAAAACAAATTTGAGAAACATATGCCTTATGTGTGAGTAGGTTGTTCTTGTCTATTACAATCTTATAAAAGCAGCCATGATCTAGGAAATGTAATATCATTTTGTCTCATCTTAGCGTCTATGCGGATGGAGGTTTCTCTGGTTTTAATAACAATTAGTCAATACATTTCCTTTAGTAACGCCGCAATGGTTTGTTCGATACTTAATCTCATTTCCAAATCAAGAAACATTATTCTTTTAAAACCAACTACTCATTACTCATGAATGAGGTTTTACAACATTTTAACAAAATTCATAACAAGTCAAACTAAGTCAAGTCTCTTATCTTTCAAGATCAAGTCTCTTAACTTTCAAAATCAAGTCGTGTATAAGTCAAGTCTCTTATCTTTCAAGATCAAGTCTCTTAACTTTCAAAATCAATAAACCATTCTTTTACCTACATAAAGTCGTTATAACTAACTTCCCATAAAGCTATTATAACACCCTATGTTTTAAACCAACCAAATCACTTAGCACATGTACGTCTACCGTACTACATAGTTCACAACAATCATGCTAGAAAAGATAGGAAGAGGTTCACATACCTCGCGACGATTATCGACAAATAGCAAAACGCTCCAAGTACTTCAACCCGTCGGCTACTCCTTAAGCCAAGTAGATCACGCCACACGTAGTACTCCACTCCTAAAATGGTCATAGTACTCCTATCAAACCTTTCTTACCATTGAAGACTTATACCAATAAAAAGCCCTCAAAATCTACGGAAATTTCGGCAGCACTTCCCCCGTTTTTACTCACTTTTCCATCTTTTACCAAGGCCCGAATAACCGTAATATATATACCATATATATATATATAAGGCGTAATAATTAAACAACATAAAGAAGGGGATTACACGCCCAAACGGTAACGCGGTTTACTATCACGCCTTCATAACAACAATAAGTAAAAGAAGGGGATTACGCGCCCAACCGGTAACGCGGTTTACTATCACGCCTTCATAACAATACAATAATTAAAAAGGGGATCACACGCCCAAATGGAACGCGATTGAAAAATCTTCCCCTTAACAGAAATGTAAATACAGTCCAATGTAAATACAGTCCAAAGTAAATACAGTCCTTAAGTTGGGGTCCTTGGCCAACTTTGTCCATTTTACTTATCCAATTTACTCATTAGTCATCCAACTTATATTTCCATTCTTAATATAAGTTATAGTTACTTTGTTAATTACTTCTTCACAAGTAAGATACGTTTTTACCATTTTAATGGCAAACGGCCAATCCTTTCTTTTAACAAGTTAACAAGATCCAACTCTTCCAAACTTTACTCCATATATTATATATTCATAATATACTTATAATATATGTATATTGACCAAATCACAAAGAGGTTTAAGCTTCACTACCTCAAATAGCCCAAAAAAAATCCAAGTTCTTAAAGTCGCTCCAAGCAAGTCTTAGCTCCAAATCTTTACGTTCCAATCCGCTACAAGCAACCCATAGAAGCTCCTAACCAACTTCTCTTCAAGATTCAACTCCAAAAAGTGAAGAACACTTAGGGTTTCAAGATGACAACTTTCGGCCAAGGAATCCCTTCAAGGCTAGGGGTGTGAAATCTTTTCCAACTCTTGGTACACAATCTTCCTAACACCTTAGGGAAGAACACTTGAGAGTTTAAGAATTGTTGGACAAATTTTGCTCAAGAAATGGGGCAAAACCGAGAGCTCTAGGTCAAGGGAGAAGGGAGGGTTTTCAAGTCTTCAAATGTCTAAGTGTGGAAGATTTCATCAACTAAGGGTGCATATATAGGACAACCAAGGGCTAGGATGAAGGCAAGTGTGTGGTTGAGATTGGGGACAAGTGTGTGTGGGTCCCACAAGCCACTTGTCCACACTAAAATATCTAGCAAGACTTGGCCACTTGTCTTGCCACTTGTCAAGGGATTTCGGCCAAGAGCCACCTAGGGGGGTGACACGTGTCGCCCTCATATTCGTCCAAAATATTTCATCTTCCGAAAATATCCATAAAGGCCAAAATCTCGAAAACAAAGTGGGCCCCACAAAACCGTAAATTTCTCCCGTGGGCCCCACGTGACCAATTCCGGAAATAAAATCTCATAATTCTAATATAATTCAAGAAGCCCAAATACCAAATCTGGGAATCCAATTCCCATCAACGAACCTTTTTCCTTCACAAAACCCGGAAACTTTTCCGTCGAAAAATCACATCTTTCATTCTTTCCAAAATTTCTGTCGTATTCTCGTACGTACGTCCTCACATACATACCCTGGAACTACGGGGTATAACATTCTTCCCCCCTTAGAAACATTCGTCCCGAATGTTCCTTCTAAGTCTCCTAACGTACTTGCGTCGGTATAGTCTTCACTACTATACTTACAAAACCGATCATGCCACCAATGGCCAGAATATAACATGTGCGCAAAACTCAAATCCATGCCAACGAGGAATCATTTCTAATCTCACAACAGCTCCCACTAGCTTCCATTTACTCTAAGGCCATTCCCGGCCTTCGCAATCCGACTCAGGTCGAACGCATCCACGAACCCGTACGATGGTTACCTAAAATTTGGCCTAGCACCCTCGTGACCCTACCACCGCGACCACCTCGAACTGACCCCACCTCAATTGGCTGCGGATTGACCCGCAAATGGCCCTCAACCCGACCCCTAAACGCGCCAACTCTTGTTCCCGATCCGGAACAATCTTACTAATTCACGTCATGAAAGCTACCACTTCCATCTCACACTACCCATGTAATTATCCCACAATATTTCCCCGCATACCAAGTACATCGACAAAGACCAACCATAAAATCACCCACTCAAGACGGCCTCGCCTCTAAGGTCTCCACGTATAAAACTCTAAGGTTCACACTTTCCATGCCCCCACACTTATCCTTCCAACAACCATGTTTTCTAACTTACAAATAACACAACGCTATCCGTACATAACACACAATAATAAGATCATCATATCGCGCAAACAAAACTCTAGAGGGTTAAGGATATACCTGTATCTAACGCTTCACTCTAATCATAGGCTCGCCGCAGGCGCATAGTAGAAAGCGATGAACGCCATCGATCCGTGCGTCGTCATCGCCGGCATTCTCCTATAAGCACATTCTCTCGTCCATGGCCTCGACGGCCGCAGTGAAACAAGCACCCGATAAAAGACGACATTCCCGACGACGCCGCCACATCGTGCACCGAGGGGACGTGAATCCTGCCGCTAGAACTCACGATATCAGGAACTAAGCCCTGGAGCCCTGACCAGCTCCCGAATACCCCGAACGTCCTGAAGACTGTGGAGGACCACTCTGTACTGGCGAAGGTGCATAACTAGCCTGCCGCTGAGGCGGTCCGCCTCGCAAGTTACCAAAGGACCCTGCTGTTCTGGCCTTCTTCTGTTGATCCCGGTCATTCCGTCGACCTCTCCGTGCCTCACATCCAAGTGCATGAGCCTGCATGCGGGCAATGTCCATGCCCGGCTGAAGAGCTACACCCGAACAAGCCTCTGCCAAGTAATCATCGAGCCCGGTGACGTAGCGGTGCACTCTGTCCTCCATATCGGTCACTAAGGCGGGGACATACCGAGCCAATGAGTCAAACTCCACGTTGTACTCCCTAACCGTACGCCCGGTCTGCCTTAACGTCAAAAATCTATCGGCCCGAGCCCTCCTCATCTGTGGAGGCAAGAAATGTGCAAGAAATGCCCTTGAGAACTCGCCCCAAACTGCTGGGAGCGCATGTTCCTCGACGCTTCCTATGAATCAAACCCGATCGCAGATCACGCACTGACGCGAACCCAATACCACCGACTCGCCTCGAGACTGGATCACTCTCGTGATCCAGAGTAGTCGGATAAACTCCCGAGGTCATCTCGGCTCTCGATCCATGTAACATCGCGGGCTATAACTCGAGAAAGTCCGTAGTCTCAAATCTGCTCGAGGGTGAACTACGGGTGTTACTGGATCGAATCGCTGCATCCAGCCTCTCTCATATCGCCACGACCACGCCGAATCGCCATCTCCTTGTACCCCATCTCATCTGCTCCGGTGTGGGGACCGAGGCTCGTATCAGAGTCTCGGCAGCCATCGCCGCGCACTAAACTCTGCCCGTGGCGGCGCCGCAAACTCGCCGTCGGAAGTACTATCTCAGGTAACGACTGGGCCTCTGCCCCTGTAACCCTCCGTGCTCTACTCACAGCTCCCTCGGCTGCCTTGCCCTTCTGGGCCCCGATTGCCTTGCGTGGAGGCATAACTGGCACATAAGAATACGTCAGAGGGAGTCCAACTGACAACACAGCGCTAAGGCACGATCTCAGAATGAGAAGAATGGAAACCAATCCTAAATGTCCTGCAGCCTCCTGATTATAGATGTGGTGCACAACACACCGATAATCAAGACTTACTGTACACGTCAGAGACACTTTCCGAGGACTAATCGCTCGATACCACTTTTGTCACGACCGAACCGGCCCGTGGTCGTGCCTTACCGGGCACCCTCGTGATACAACATCGAGAGAATCACTAAATAAAAACATAAACATGAAACAAGAGACATGATAAATAAACAAAGCAACCAAAGCGGTTGTCTTAGATATATACATAAAAACCGAACAGTTATCCTTTTTACAAACTCGCCACAACAAGATTCATGCACTTAAGAAGTGACAACAACTATGACGGACAGACCCGCCATACCACGAATGTACAAGAACCTACGCACTCGTGGTAACATACAAAAGATAAGCCTCCGAGAAACGGCTTCCCAATCTGTTCGTGATCCTATGAGCGAGGATCCACAACCGATGTACCTCTACTGCAGCATGAACGCAGCTCCGGCGAGGTCGATAACAGTACCAAGTATGTGAAATCAAAAATCAGAATGAAATCATAACAGTCTATATAAAATAGGAGACATGTATGATAACCAAACTACAGCTCATAACATAAAAGCAGTCATGTCAAGTCAGGGACTCACGCCCTCAAAGTCATCCCTCATGCCCGCGGAACTCCTTCCTCACTGCCGGCAGTCTAGGTACAAACCATGTGATACGTATAACATGTCTCGGCCCATCTCATGGACCCAGTATAGAAACGTGTGGAATACATTCCCGGTTCATCTCATGAACTCGATAGTCGGATGGAATACATTCCCGGTCCATCCCATGGACTCGGTAGTCGGATGGAATACATTCCCGGTCCATCCCATGGACGCGGTAGTCGAGTGAAATACATTCCCGGTTCATCCCATGAACGCGGTAGTCGAGTGAAATACATTCCCGGTTCATCCCATGAACGCGGTAGTCGGGTGAAATACATTCCTGCTCATCCTATGAACCGGTAGTCGAGTAAAATACAGTACTTGCACAACAAGGCTATCACACGCAAACATAGGCAAGTTACACACAACTTAAGGTACTATCATTTTATGCCAAAATCCCGGTTCTGACCCTAAAGTATTACATACATTAACTCTTTTTAAAAAAGATACGTTTCTTTCACAAAAGTCACACAATGTTCGTAGTATAAAATAGAGTGACTATCTTTTAAGTAAACCAAAACACTTCCCTTGTAAAATCAAGTAACACATTATTTTCCAAACGTTCAAGTTTGCCTAATTTCAAATGCTCGCGTTTCTCATTTTCGAAAGGTTTCGTAGTTCATAATTTTAATCACTTAAGAATATAATTCTCCTTTAAAACAAATTTGAGAAACATATGTGTCACGACCCGTTCCGGGGCCCGTGACTGGTGCCTTACCCGGGCACCCAAGTAGTCATACATCAGAGAAAATCAGCGGAATATAAAACAAGACATGAATCAAATGAAAATTTAGACACAGTTTATATGAGAGAAAGTCGCTTTCGCATAATATATATAAACCAAAATCGCGATTTACATCCTTACATAACAGACTACAGACCTCTGAAGTAAACAACTATGGCGGACAGGCCCCGCCATACCCTCGACAAAGACAAAACTATCTACAACAGGAGATCATACCCAAAGTAGAGCCTCCTAGAAGATGGAGCTCGACACCAACGCAAAGATCCTAAGGATGCGGATCTAGCACTGCTGCCTTTACTCACGATGAACGCACTTCGGGCGAGGTCAAGATAACAGTACTAAGTATGTGAAATCAAAATACTTAAATGAAATCATATCATTTTAAAACCGGTTTACAAATATGCACGAAACAACTAATGAATCGCACATAGTGCTACATCATAAACAAGAGCAACAATAGGTAATCAGAATAGGTCTTTTCTAGGCCGCGAATGATCAAGCGGGGCCAATCGCCTGTAGTATCACTATGCAAGCCTAATCTCGACTCCCGTAGTCCGTGATAGCACTCACATAGGCCCGCATAGGGTATAACCCTGCCACGACCCGTTCGGGGCCGTGATCGTGCCTTACCCGCACCCAAGTAGTCATACATCGAGAAATCAATAATATAAAACAACCAAGATATGAAACAAGATAAATAAGACACGCTTGGGAAAAGTTGCCTTCGGCATATATGTATATAAATACCCCAAAATGAGCGATTACATCCCAACCTTACAGTCTGCACCTCTAAGAGTTTAAAACAACAATGGCGGGCGGGGCCCGCCATACCCTGAATGCAAATATCTACAACGACAGGACCATACCAAAATGCTAAGCCTCCGAGAAACGGAGCTTTTCCAACGGCAAACGGTGATCCTAAGAACGGATCAACGGTAGGAGTACCTTTACCTGCGGCATGAACGCAGCCCCCCGAAGGAGGTCAATCTGACAGTACCAAGTATGTGAATCAAAAATCAGAATGAAATCATAGTAGTCTATACAAAGCGTAAGACATGTATGATAACCAAAACTACGATTCACAATAATTAAGCGATCCGCGTCAAGTCGTGACTCACGCCCTCAAAGTCATCATAAAACCGTACGGGGTAAGTCCGAAGGCATAGCCGACTACTAAAACCCACAGTACAAACAAGGTCGTAAATCAGATCATGAGATCTGTCTGCCGTCACATGATCAAAGCTGGCCACTCGCCCGCAGTATCTAATGTGCGCGTCTAGCCCTGGAACTTCCCGTAGCTCCGCATGGGCCACTCCAATGGCCCGCATGAGGTATTCCCCGCATCGAGGGTAGCTACTCCCCGGCAGCGTCCTGGACTCGCCGTCCGCATGGCCACAAAGACCGCATGACCACACGGGCCGCATACTAACCTGGAACTCCGCGATTCCGCATAGGCCATCTGAGACTGCGCATAAGGTATTCTCGAATCATAGGTCACGGACGCTTTGAGTCTACCCGCGTGGAGGCGACTTAACCGGAATCATGAGTGATATAATATTAACATAACAGCTTATCGTTAAACAACCTAAGCACAATAAGGGAAAACCCCTTTACACAAACATCACAAGATACTAACTCACGTAGCATCCTAACGTTGTTTACTTATCAAGTCAACAAGAAAGTATTACAAGACTATCACAAATCAATACAATCAAGTTATTCACACAAGGTACTTTCTACATTATGTTAACAAGTTCGGGTTTTTAGCCCCAAAGTACTTCATGTATTACTCTTTTAAAAGATCCGTTTCTTTCACAAAAGTCACACAATACCCGTAGTATAAAAATAGAGTGATTATCTTTTGAAGTAAATCAGAACACTTCTCTTTGTAAAATCAAGTAACAACATTCTTTTCCCAACGCTCAAGTTTGCCTAATTTCAATTACTCAAGTTTCTCATTTTCGAAAGGTTTCGTAGTTCATAGTTTTAATCCTTTAAAACAATTTGAGAAACATATACCTTATGTGTGAGTAGGTTATTATTGTTCATAACAATCTTATTACAGCAGCCATGATCTAGGAAATGTAATATCATTTTGTCTCATCTTAGCTCCTATGCAGATGGAAGTTTCTACTGGTTTTAATAATACTTTATTAGTCAAAACATTTCCCTTTATTAAGCGCTTTGTGGTTTGTTCGACATTCATTCTGATCGGTAAAACATCATTCCTTTTGAAAACCAAAAATACTATTTACTCACGAATGAGGTTTCACACTTTTTCACATTAGTATAATTAAGTCATGTCTCTTATTTTCTTAAATCAATAATTCATTCTTTTTATCACTCTTAAGCCGTTATACCTAACTTCCCATAAAGCTAATATAACTCTTAAGCTTTTAAAACCAAGTGTTACTCTTAAAAAGGTTTCTTTTGAACTACTTCAGATTCTTTTTATTCAGGCTTAAGTCAAAAGACATTGTCGTACTTATTATTCAGGCTTAAGTCCGAAGACATTGCCGTAATTATTATTCAGTTAACACGTACGTCTACCGTACTATATACATATTCTTTAAAATATCATACTCAAGAGGATAGGAAGAATCACATACCTTCTCGGCGAAATCCACCTGCCAAGTTGAATATGTCGCGCGCAGAGAATCGACTATAATACCAAATACGCCTATCAACGCCTAGATCATGTACAAAGCTCTAAGCGGAGGTTCGCTATTCTATGGACATTTGGGCAGCACTTCCCTACCCAGTGAGCTACTCAAGTCTACTGTGAAAACAGTCCTATGTAAGTACAGTTCTATTATTCTTCTTTTAAACCCTTCTACTGTGATATCAGTTCAATTCTATTCTTCAATATCCTTCTAAGTATTAATACTTATTCCTATACTTCTACAGTACGTATATTCTAATTACAAAAGGAGGATAAGGTTATTTACCTCGGTAAGCCCAATAATATCCTAGATAAAAGTCGCGCCTGAGCAAGGTTTAGCTCCTAAGTTGTACGCTCAGAGTCTAAGAAAACCTTAGAAGTTCTTCACAACTTCTACTAAGGACTAAGGGATTTGGGCTAGGGTATTTTGGGCATTATAACAATACTAGAAGGCAACTTTTCTACCAAGGGAGGGGGGGTAGATTTCGGCTAGGCTAGAGGGGGAATAGCCTCGGCTAAGCTTCTCAAAGGGGAGGTGTGTTGGACGAAAAGGCTTAAGGGAGAGAGAGGATTTTAGACTTGGAAAGTTTGTTTGTGGATGAAGAACTCTTCATCACAAGAGGGTATTTATAGGTCAAGGGATGGCCAACCAATGGCCAAGATTATGCCAAGTGCAAGGCAAGTGTAAGGCCAAGATTTGGGCAAGTGTACCTAGCCAACTTGCACACAAAATATCCTACCAACTCCAAGACAAAAATGGCTATCAAATTCATCCCAATGGACGCCTCAAGTCCTTCAATTGGATGTTGACAAGTGTCGCCCTCCCGTTGGCCCAAAGTGTTTCGTCTCTCGGAAAAATCCGCAAAAATTAGAAATGACATAGTCGGAATTTATCCTTCGCGAGTTGTGTAAAGCGCTTCGCCGACAAACGACTCTGTCGGGTGTTGTGCACAAATAATATTCGGCCAAGCCACCTAGGGGGTGACACGTGTCGCCTCCTACTGGTCAAAATATTTCATCTTCCAAAATATCCACAATGGCCAAAATCTAAAACAAAGTGGGCCCAAAACCATAAATTTCTCCGTGGGCCCACGTGACCATTTCGTGAAATAAAATTCCATAATTCTCTAATATTCCAAGAAGTCCGAATACCAAACTGGGAATCCAATTCCCGATAACGAACCTTTTTCCTTCACAAAACCGAAACTTTTCCGTGGAAAAATCACCTCTTTCTTCCTTTCCAATTTCAATGTCGTATTATCGTACGTACGTCCTCACATACATACCCTGGAACTACGGGGTATAACATTCTCCCATCCTTAGAAACATTCGTCCTGAATGTTCTTCCTAAGTCTCAAACAAGCAGCGCCGAGATAGTCCTCACCGCTATACTTACGAAACAACCATGCCACACTGGCCACACAACAAGTGCACATACTTATCTCCAAGTCCACGAGGAATCACCTCTATCACAAAAGCTCCTACTCGAGGTCTAAAAGATACTCCTTCGCTTTACTCTTTACAAACGAAATGATCACACCTATGCGTAATACATGCTCGCTTCTTCCCTTACTGTCGTATCTTTCTCGAACTCTTTATCAAAACTTACCATGTTTCGTCGCTTCCGACTCGAGTGCGCCAATAACCTCTTCTGGATAAGCTCCACCCTATCCACGCCCTGCTGAACAAGTACGAACCAACTATCTGCACCTTGCTTACATCGAATCAGTCGATCGGCAATCTTACACTAGCGCTTATAACAAGGCTCCACACGGCGACACCCGAATCAAATCAGAGCTATATAATACATACTCAACAAAGGCGAATAGTCCTTGCCTACCCGAAATCCAATCACCGCCCGAGGTGAATGCGACACTGAGACTCACCTGAGTTCCTAACCTTGCCTGGTAAAACTTCCAGAAAAGAAACAGCCGTAACTTGGGGCTCCACTGTCTGCCATAAGGTGAAGGTAGGCACCCCGTGCCGCCTTACAACCTTCCTGAAATAATCATCTCGCAACTTACTACCGAGTACACGGTTTGACTAAAAGATAAGATGGGCTGACCTCATCGGCCCGACTACAGGTCGAACGCATCCACGAACTCGTACAATGGTTAACTAAACCTGGGCCTAACACCCTCGTGACCCTAACACAAAGCGGGACCACCACAAACTGACCCCACCACCATACAGGCCGCGGGTCGACCCGCCACATGGCCTCAACCCGACCCGGCAACGCGCAAAACACTAGCTCCCTGATTCGGAACAATCTCACTAATCACGTTACGAAAACCTAGCGGTCTTCTAAGCTCAACTACCCTCTTTCATTTCACATCACTCAGGGATTCATCCCACCAAAAATCTCACGTATACTATGCACCTCGATAAGGGTCAAACACGAAATAATTCTTTTACCAAAGATGGCCTCGCCTCTAAGGTCTCTACGTATAATATTCTAAGGCTCCCACTCTCTCTATCCCCCAATCTTACCCGGTTAACTAAAAAAAATTCTAATCACACTAACACCATGCTAACCGAAAACAATACTTAAGATATTCGCATCTTACTACACATATAAATCTCTAAAGGGTTAAGGATATACATGTATCTACGCGACACTTCCCCTAGGTCGTTTTAATCAATCCCGCCCTATAGGGCGCATAGCTGGGGAAGGTGATGAACTATCCACTGATCCTGAAGGCTGAGTCTCTACATCCCCGCCAACTCTGGTTGGACAATTTCTCAAATGGCCCGCTGTCGCAAGCAAAACAAGTTGTCGCAGAAGCACGACACTCCCCACGATGACATCGACCACAACGGCCACACCGAGGTGGGGGTGGCCTCCTCTGGCTAACACCCCTTCCTCTCCGCACCACTGAATCCGCAACTGATCTGGTAGGCTGAGTCTTCCTACTTGCATCCTTCCTCATAGAACATTCCCTCGCCATATGGCCCGGCGTAGTAAGTAAAACAAGCGCGATAAAAAAGCGGCATTTCGGGATGACGCCGCCACCTGTGAACACCGAGGAAAATCAACCAGAGAGGACACTGCATCCCGGCGGGCGCATGTCTAATCTGGCGAGGCGTTCCTCGAGTTACCAAATGATCCTGCCAATCGGGCCCTCTTCTGCTGATCTTGTTTAATCTGTCGATCTCTACATCTCTCAGCCCGCTGCACATAATCCTGAACGCAAGCCTGGCTCATTCCTGACTGAAGAGCTACTTCTTCACAACCCTTCTTTAGATAATCATCAATATCCTTGGTATACCGGTACATAAAATACTCCCTGGCTGCCAAATCCCTTGCTAGTAACAGGGTCGTCTCCTTCCAATCCATATTTTCTGCTTGGGCGAAGGTCCAGATGTCATGGCCGCAGTAGGAACTGTTGCCGCTGTGCCAAACTCTGCTGCTGCTGGCGACGTCTCAGAACTCCCCGCATGAAGCATCACCCCAGGTGATGATTGGGCCTGTGCCCTTCTAACTCTCTGAACTCCACTCGCAGCTCCCTCGGCTGCCTTGCCCTTCTGGGCCCGAGTTGCCTGGCGCGGAGGCATCACTGGTAAAGGAAAGGAATACGTTAGAGGGGTCCAACTTATAACACAGCTCTAAAGCACGATCTCAGAGTGAGAAGAATGGAAACCAATCCTAAATATCCTATAGCCTCCTGATTATTGGTGTGGTGCACAACACACCGATAATCAAGACTCTACTAGATACGGTCTGTAGACACTTTCCGAGGATTAACTGCTCTGATACCACTGTTGTCACGACCCGTTCCGGGGCCCGTGACTGGTGCCTTACCCGGGCACCCAAGTAGTCATACATCAGAGAAATCAGCGGAATATAAAACAACCAAGATATGAAACAGTATAAATAAGACACAGTTTCTGGGAAAAAGTTGCCTTTCGGCATATATGTATATAAATACCCCAAAATGAACAGTTACATCCCAACCTTACAACAGGTCTACAGACCTCTAAGAGTTTAAAACAACAATGGCGGGACAGGGCCCCGCCATACCCCTGAATGCAAATATCTACAACGACAGGGGACCATACCAAAATGCTAAGCCTCCGGAGAAACGGAGCTTTTCCAACGCTGAAACGGTGATCCTAAGAACGGGGATCAACAGTAGGAGTACCTTTACCTGCGGCATGAACGCAGCCCCCCGAAGGAGGTCAGTACGACAGGTACCAAGTATGTGAAACTGAAAATACTGTAAATGAAATCATAGTAGTCTATACAAAGCAGGAGACATGTATGATAACCAAAACTACAGTTCACAATAATTAAGCAGTCACGTCAAGTCAGGGACTCACGCCCTCAAAGTCATCATAAAACCGTACGGGGTAAGTACGAAGGCATAGCCGACTACTAAAACCCACAGTACAAACAAGGTCGTAAACTGTATCATGAGATCTGTCTAGACCGTCACATGATCAAAGCTGGCCACTCGCCCGCAGTATCTAATGTGCGCGTCTAGCCCTGGAACTTCCCGTAGCTCCGCATGGGCCACTCCAATGGCCCGCATGAGGTATTCCCCGCATCGAGGGTAGCTACTCCCGGCGTCTGGACTCGCCGTCCGCGTAGCCACAAAGACCGCATGACCACAAGGGCGCATACTAACTCGGAACTCCGCAGCTTCGCGCCGGCCATCTGCACTGCATAAGGTATTCTCGAATCATAGGTCACTGGACACTTTGAAGTCTACCCGCATCGGAGGCGACAACCCTAATCATGAGTGATATAATATTAACATAACGACATCGTTAAACAACCTAAGCACAATAAGGGAAAACCCCTTTACACAAACATCACAAGATACTAACTCACGTAGCATCCTAACGTTGTTTACTTATCAAGTCAACAAGAAAGTATTACAAGACTATCACAAATCAATACAATCAAGTTATTTACACAAGGTACTTTCTACATTATGTTAACAAGTTCGGGTTTTTAGCCCCAAAGTACTTCATGTATTACTCTTTTAAAAGATCTGTTTCTTTCACAAAAGTCACACAATACCCGTAGTATAAAAATAGAGTGATTATCTTTTGAAGTAAATCAGAACACTTCTCTTTGTAAAATCAAGTAACAACATTCTTTTCCCAACGCTCAAGTTTGCCTAATTTCAATTACTCAAGTTTCTCATTTTCGAAAGGTTTCGTAGTTCATAGTTTTAATCCTTTAAAACAATTTGAGAAACATATACCTTATGTGTGAGTAGGTTATTATTGTTCATAACAATCTTATTACAGAACCATGATCTAGGAAATGTAATATCATTTTGTCTCATCTTAGCTCCTATGCAGATGGAAGTTTCTCTTGGTTTTAATAATACTTTATTAGTCAAAACATTTCCCTTTATTAAGCTACTGTGGTTTGTTCGACATTCATTCTGATCGGTAAAACATCATTCCTTTTGAAAACCAAAAATACTATTTACTCACGAATGAGGTTTCACACTTTTTCACATTAGTATAATTAAGTCAAGTCTCTTATTTTCTTAAATCAATAATTCATTCTTTTTATCACTCTTAAGCCGTTATACCTAACTTCCCATAAAGCTAGTTGTTATACCCCGTATTTTTTCCAGAGTATGTACGTGGGGACGTACGTAGAAAAGTTTGAACTTTAAAGTTGGCTTGGCCGATTTTTATTTGTGCACAACACCCGATTAGAGTCGTTTTTTGCGAAACGCTTTCACGCTTTCGTAGGAAAATTCCGCTATGACATTTTTAATTTTTGCGGATTTTTCCAAGAGACGTAACATTTTGGACCAACGAGAGGGTGACAAGTGTCACCCTGCAAGTGAAGCGTTGGTGAGCGTTTTTGGCTAGCACGTTTTTAACATTTTTGTTGCCAAAAATGTTTGGTCAATGTTGGTTAGATATTTTTGTGTAGATGATGACCAAATGGGACCCACACAACACATGGCTAAATCTACACCTTACACTTGCCTTGCACTTGGCATGATCTTGGCCATTGGTTGGCCTTCACTTGACCTATAAATACCCCCCCTTGTGATGAACTTCTTCATCCACTCTTCACTTGTTCTAAGTCTTGGAAACCCCTCTCCTCCCTCTTGTTGACTCTCGTCCAAGAGCCCCTCTCCCCCTTGTGAAGGCCTTTGGCCGAAACCCTCTCCCTTTGTGAGCATTAGCCGAGAACACCCCCCCTCTTTTTGAGTGTTGTTCTCGTGTAACACACCCCCCACCCTTGGTTGAGAAATACTCTCCAAGTATTGTTATATGCCCAAATTACCTTAGCCGTATACCTTGTAGTATTCCAAAGTTACCTCTCTACGTAGAACCCGGAAATACTACCGTATGACCTTTTTGTCTCAACCCGAAACCCTAAGGAAAATCTCCATAGTTGGTTGGAGTATTAAGAAGAAGTTGCGTGGAACTTCTAAGGGTTGTTTGGAGCGGGTTGGAGCACCCGGAGTTGGAGCTAAACGTTGCTAAGGATCGACATTTAACTTGGATAATTATGGGCTTATCGAGGTAATTATCTTGTCCCCCTATTGTAATTGGATATTACATGTTGTAGGAATATATAGTTGAAGTATACTATATATATAACTGAACATAACTTGTGGCAATGTCCTTGGACTTAAGCCTGAATTTAAAGAAGAGAACTGAACTGTAATTACGTAGGACTGTATTACAGTAGACTCGTGTAGTTTGACGGGTAGGGAAGGGCTGCCCAATTTTTCCGTAGGATCTTGCATCTAGATTTATTCTACCGAGTAGTCTAGACTTTGATAGACTTTTGTAACCTGTATAGGTTGAATGTTCTGCGAGTAGCATGTGCTACTTGAGAAGGTGGACCAGACTAGCCGGGTTATAGCCGTGGAGCGATTTGCTAATAATCGATAATCGTCGCGAGGTATGTGAACCTCTTCCTATCTCTTCTAGCATGATGTGTGTATAACTATGTAGTACGGTAGACGTACGTGTGTTAATTGAACGTAGTTGTACGGCAATGTCTTTTGACTTAAGCCCGAATAACAATAATCTTGAAGTAGTTCAAGAGAATTAAGAACTGTTTTAAAAGAAGAGTAATACTTGGTTTTAAAAACTTAAGAGTTATACTAGCTTTATGGGAAGTTAGGTATAACGGCTTAAGAGAGATAAAACGAATGACTTATTTTAGAAGTTAAGAGACTTGATCTTGTAAGATAAGAGACTTAACTTAATCAATGAATTTTGTGTGAAACCTCATTCGTGAGTAATGAGTACTTGATTTTTTAAAAGGGATAATGGTTTACTGATTTCGGAAATCAGAATGTGTATCGACAAACCACTGCAGCGTTAATAAAGGGAAATGTTTTGATTAATGAAGTATTAATAAAACCAGTAGAAACTTCCATCTGCATAGAAGCTAAGATGAGACAAAATGATATTTCCTAGATCATGGCTGCTGTAATAAGATTGTTATAAACAAGAATATCCCACTCACACATAAGGCTTATGTTTCTTAGATGGTTTAAAAGAGAATTATATTCTTAAATGAATAAGACTATGAACGACGAAACCTTTCTAAAATAAGAAACGTGAGCATTTGAAATTAGGCAAACTTGAACGTTTGGAAAATAATGTTGTTACTTGATTTTACAAAGGTAAGTGTTTTGGTTTACTTAAAAAGGACAGTCACTCTATTTTATACTACGGGTATTGCGTGACTTATGGGAAAGAAGCGGATCTTTTAAAGATTTAATGTGTGAAGTACTTTGGGGATAGATACCCAAACTTGTTAGTAGAAAGTACCTTGTGTGAATAACTTGATTGTATTGGTTTGTGATAGTCTTGAAATACTTTATTGTTGATTTGATAAGTAAACATGTTAGGATGCTACGTGTGTTAGTATCTTGTGGTTGTTATGTAAGGGGAGTCATTCTTGCTGTGCTTACGTTGCTAAACGGTAAGTCCATTGTACTATTATTATATCACCTACCCTCGACTTATTATACCGAGGGCTTGCCACTTGATGCGGTCTATACGGCTATGCGGTCCTTGTGACTATGCGGAGCGAGAGCTCCAGGATTGATCATTCCGGTGTTTAGCCCGACGCGGATTCCTATGCGGTGCTGAGACTATGCGGTCTTTTGAGACTATGCGGGTTGCGGAGCTGGCGGATACCAAGGTTGCCGCCCGATGCGGGGTACCTCAGCGGTGATCTAGGACCATGATTCGAGGAATACCTTATGCGGTCTCAGGTGACCTATGCGAGTCAGCGAGAGTTCCGTGGATAGACACGCACATTGATATCGGGCAAATGGCCAGCCGATCATGTGGTGCGCTAGAAAGACCTCGTGATACGCTTTATGGCATTTGTGGTATCGAGGGTCTTAGTAGTCGCTATGCGCCTTTCTACCCCGCACGGTTTTATTGTGATGACTTTGAGGCGTGAGTCCCTAACTTGACATATCGCTTATTTGTCAAATCGTAGTTTGGTTATCATACATGTCTCTGCTTTGTATAGACTACTATGATTTCATTTCTGATTTATTTTCGTTCACATACTGCACTGCTGTTGTCGACCTCCTTCGGGGGGCTGCGTTCATGCCGCAGGTAAAGGTACACCCGTCGTTGATCCTCGCTCTTAGGGTCACAGTTCAGCGTTGGGAAAGCTCCGTTTCTCCGGAGGCTTATCAGTGGTATAGTCCCCTGCTGTTGTAGGTATTTACATTCAGGGGTATGGCGGGGCCCTGTCCCGCCATTGTTGTCGAATCATTCTTAGAGGTGCAGAATCTGTTGTGGCGTAAATTGTAAGAGGGTTGTAACTGTTCAAATTACTATTGATATATATCTGTATGTAACCGCTTTTAGTTGCTGCCTTCTTATTTTCACTGTCTTATTACATTGGTTTTATGTATTGTCTTTATATTCCGCTGATTACTCTGATGTTGTATCACTAGGGTGCCCGGGGCTCCAGTCACGGGCCCCGGAACGGGTCGTGACACTAGTATAACTCTTAAGCTTTTAAAACCAAGTGTTACTCTTAAAAAGGTTTCTTTTGAACTACTTCAGATTCTTTTTATTCAGGCTTAAGTCAAAAGACATTGCCGTACTTATTATTCAGGCTTAAGTCCGAAGACATTGCCGTAATTATTATTCGCTTAACACGTCTCACCGCACTATATACATATTCTTTAAAATATCATGCTCAAGAGGATAGGAAGAATCACATACCTTCTCGGCGAAATCCACCGCGTTGAATATGTCGCGCAGAGAATCGACATAATACCAAATACGCCTATCAACGCCTGGTATCAGATCGTATAAAGCTCTAAGCAGAGGTTCGCTATTCTATGGACATTTGGGCAGCACTTCCTACCCGGTGAGCTACTCAAGTTCATCAGAAAACAAATTCCATGTAAGTACATTCTATTATTCTTCTTTAAACCCTTCTAACGTGATATCGCTCAATTCTATTCTTCAATATCCTTCTAAGTATTAATACTTATTCCTATACTTCTACAAGATATATTCTAATTACAAAAGAAGGATAAGGTTATTTACCTCTAAGCCCAATAATATCCTAGATAAAAGTCGCACGAGCAAGGTTTAGCTCCTAAGTTGTACGCTCCGGTAGCTCCAAGAAAACCTTAAGTTCTTCACAACTTCTACTAAGGACTAAGGGATTTGGGCTAGGGTATTTTGGGCATTATAACAATACTAGAAGGCAACTTTTCTACCAAGGGAGGGTAGATTTGGCCAGGCTAGAGGGGAATAGCCTCGGCTAAGCTTCTCAAAGGGGAGTGTGTGTTGGGCGAAGGCTTAAGGAGAGGATTTTAGACTTGAAAGTTTGTTTGTGGATGAAGAACTCTTCATCACAAGAGGGTATTTAGAGGTCAAGGGATGGCCAGCCAATGGCCAAGATTATGCCAAGTGCAAGGCAAGTGTAAGGACAAGATTTGGGCAAGTGTACCTAGCCAACTTGCACACAAAATATCCTACCAACTCCAAGACAAAAATGGCTATCCACCGTCCCAACGGACGCCTCGAGTCCATCAATGGAGGTGACAAGTGTCGCCCTCCCGTTGGCCCAAAGTGTTTCGTCTCGGAAAAATCCAAAATTAGAAATGACATAGCGGAATTTATCCTACGAGTTGTGTAAAACGCTTCGCCGACAAACGACTCTGTCGGGTGTTGTGCACAAATAATATTCGCCAAGCCACCTGGGGGGTGACACGTGTCGCCTCCTACTGCCCAAAATATTTCATCTTCCGAAAATATCCACAATGGCCAAAATCTCGAAAACAAAGTGGGCCCCACAAAACCATAAATTTCTCCCGTGGGCCCCACGTGACCATTTCCGAAAATAAAATTCCATAATTCTCTAATATTCCAAGAAGTCCGAATACCAAATCTGGGAATCCAATTCCCAATAACGAACCTTTTTCCTTCACAAAAACCGGAAACTTTTCTGTGGAAAAATCACCTCTTTCTTCCTTTCCAATTTCAATGTCGTATTCTCGTACGTACGTCCTCGCATACATACCCTGGAACTACGGGGTATAACAACCCCGCATCGAGGGTAGCTACTCCTCGGCATCGTCCTGGACTCGTAGTCCGCATGGCCACATAGACCGCATGAGGTATAACCCCGCACACTAACCTGGAACTCTCGTAGCTCCGCATAGGTCCTGGACCCGCGTAGGTATTCTCGAATCACGGTCCTGCATCGCTGAGTCTACCCCGCATCGGAGGGCAGCTTAACCCCCGGTAACATGTCAAGAGGTGAGTGATATAATACTAACATAACAGCTTATCGTTAAACAACATAAGCACAACAAGAATACCCTCTTATACAAACGTTACAAGACACTACCACACATAGCATCATATCATGTCTACTTATCAAACCATTTTATTCTTTCCATTAATATAAGTCTGTTATAAACACATAAGTAAATCTTCCTTTTATCACCTTAAGTTGTTATACCTAACTTCCCATAAAGCTAGTATAACTCTTAAGCTTTTTGTTTAAAAACCAATTAGTTCTCTTCTGTTAAAATGATTCAGTATTCTTTTGGAATGCATCAAGATTCTTATTATTCAGGCTTAAGTCAAAAGACATTGCCGTAGCTTTTATTCAGGCTTAAGTCAAAAGACATTGCCGTAGTTATTATTCAGTCAACACATGTACGTCTACCGTACTATATATATATTTTAAAATATCATGCTTTAGGAAGAATCACATACCTTCTCGGCGAAATCCACCTGCCAAGTCGAGTATGTCGCGTGCAGAGAATCAGCCTATAACAGTCAAATACGTCTATCAACGTCTAGACTGTACTGTAAACAGTTCTAAGCAGAGGGTTCTCTATTCTACGGAAATTTGGGCAGCACTTCCCTACCCGGTAAGTTGTACAGTCTACTGTAAAAACAGTCCTATGTGAGTACAGTTCAATTATTCATCTTTTATACCCTTCATCGTGATAATAGTTCAATTCTATAATATTCTTCTAAGTATTTATACTTATTCTTACACTTCTACAGATGTATTCTCTAATTACAAAAGAAGGATAAGTTTATTTACCTCGATAAGCCCAAAATTATCCAAGTTAAACGTCGCTCCCGAGCAAGGTTTAGCTCTAATTTATCGCTCCGATAGCTCCAGAACCCTTAGAAGTTCTTCACAACTTCTACTACGTACAAAGGGATTTGGGCTAGGGTATTGTGGGCATTATAACAATACTAGAAGGCAACTTGTCTACCAAGGGAGGGGGGGTAGGGTTCGGCTAGGCGATGGGGAGGGGTTGCCTCGGCCAAGCTTCAAAAGGGGAGGGGGGGAGTGTTTGGACGAAAAGCTACAAGGGAGAGGAAAGGATTTTAGCCTTGGAAAGTTTGTTTGTGGATGAAGAACTCTTCATCACAAGAGGGGTATTTATAGGTCAAGGGATGGCCAACCAATGGCCAAGATTATGCCAAGTGCAAGGCAAGTGTAGGGTGAGGATTAGGGCAAGTGTCCTTAGCCAACTTGCACACAAAATATCCTACCAACTCCAAGACAAAAATGGCCATCCAATTCGGCCTAATGCCGCCCCACATCCACCAATGAGAGGGTGACAAGTGTCGGCCTCTCGTTGGTCCAAAGTGTTTCGTCTCTCGGAAAAATCCGCAAAAATTAGAAATGACATAGCCGGAATTTATCCTACGCGAGTTGTGTAAAACGTTTCGTCGGAAAATGATTCTTTGTGAGAGTTGTGCCCAAAAACGTCCCATTGCCTACTTTAAGGCTAAACTTTCGTACGTACGCCCTTACGTACATACTCTGGAAATACGGGGTATAACATTCTCCCCTCCTTAGAAACATTCGTCCCGAATGTTCCTTCCCAAGACAGTTAACGATAAGATTCTTCATAACTTAAACAGTTGCAAATGCCACACACGGCCACAGAACAACACTTAGCAATAAATGATAACGAAAATTTACAAGCAGGAAAGTGAATTACCTGGAGGTGTGGGGAACAGGTGAGGATACTTCTGCCTCATGTCCTCCTCAGCTTCCCACGTCATCTCCTCCCTAAGCTCGTTCCGCCACAAGACTTTGTGGAAGCCACGCGTCCGTCCGCAGACGCCTAACACGACGATCGACTATCGCTATGGGAACCTCCTCATACGATAACCCCTGACACCGACATCGTCAATCGGATGCACTCTAGATGGATCCCGATACATCTCTCAAAGATGGAAACATGAAACACCGGATGTCGCCTCCAGACGGACGGCAGATCCAACTCATAGCAACCTTGCCTACCGCGCACAATCGATCGCCTAATGTACCTTGGTGAGTTTCCCTTCTTCCGAATCTCATCACACCTTCATGGGTGACACGCTAGGAAAACCCAATCATCAACCTCGAACTCTGCATGCCGACGACGGTGATCTGCATATGACTTCGCGACTCGAGTATCCAGAACCGCCTCTGGATAAGCTTCACCTTATCCGGCACTGCTGCAAATCTGGTCCTACTAATCGCACTCGCCCATCGAACCAGCCTATCGGCGATCTGCACTTCCTCATACAAAGCCTCATAAGGCGCCATCTGAATCCGGAGTGGTAGCTATTATTATACGCGAACTCAACTAGAGGCAAATGATCCTCCCGGCTACCCACGGTCAATAACACGGGCTCGCGAGATATCCTCGAGTGCGGATAGTGCGCTCGGCTGTCCGTCTGCTCGTGGATGGAATGCGATTTCGTGCTCACTGCGTCCCAAACCTCTCGAAGGACCTCCAGTTAGCGTAAATCGGGCTCCTGCATGCGATATGATCGAAATAGGGACTCCATGCGATCGACGATCTCTCGGATATAAAGTCCGCATAATCCTCAGAAAAAGTCGCCCTAACGGGAAGAAAGTGGGCTGATTTAATCGACACGTCGACGATAACCCATATAGAATCATGTCTCCTCCGAGTGCGAGGCAATCCGTGATGAAGTCCATGTTGATCACCTCCACTTCCGTGTCGGGATCTCTATCGTCGTAACAAACCACCGTGCCTCGGTGCTCTACCTTCACTGCGACAACCACGGGCGAGCTACGAACTCGCAACGTCCTCTTCAAGCCATCCCACCAATACACGGATCTAAGGTCGTGGTACATTTTGGTCGACCACGGATGGATAGAGTAACGCTTGCTGTGTGCTTCCCTAGAACTCGCCGCCAAGTCCTCAAACATCGGAACACACAACCTGCCAAACCTTAGCACCCCATCGTGCTACCTCGAGGACCCTTCCTCACGAAGAGTCGTATCACGATACGAATCAAAGCGGATCCTCGAACTGTTGCCTCTTCACCTCTCGACGATGGAAGACTCGGCAACCTCACGAACTCTAACCCCACCGCTATCGTAATCAATCAAGCGGACACCAAGGCTCGCTAATCGATGCAAATCACGAACCATGCCCCTCCTCTCTAGCTGCACATCGATAGGCTCCCATCGACCTACGACTAAGAGCATTCGCCACAACATTGGCCTTCCGGGTGGTACAGATATCAACATCGTAATCCTTAAGCAACTCTAACCACCGTCTGCCGTAAGTTCGGCTCCTCCGTCAAGATATCTTGGTGGCTCTTGTAGTGCGTATAAATATCCACGTGAACCCATACAAATAGTGCCTCAGATCTTCAAAGCGTGAATCACGGTGCGACTCAAATCATGGGTGGGGTAGTTCTCTCGTGTTTCTTAAGCCGCCGGGATCGTGCGCTATAACTCTACCTGCGCGTCAACACACATCCCGGCCGATGCGACGCATCACAATACACGACATAACCATCTGGACCTCCGGAAGTAAGAAGCGGGCGGTTGTCGATCTTTCAAGAATCGGAAACCCCGCTCCACACGCATCAGTCCATCAAACTTAGCCTTCGAGTCACCCTAGTCAATGGTGCGAGAGATAGAAGCAAACTTCTCTACGAACCGATAATAACTCGCAAGTCCCGAAAGCTGCGAACCTCTGTCGGAGTAGTAGGTCTAGGCAAGTCTGCGCCTCGATCTTGGCGTATCCACTCGAATGCCATCACCGACAATATGCCCAAGAAAAGCCACGAAGTCAACCAAAACTCACATTTGGAAAACTTGGCGTATAAGCTGGTCTCGAGAAGCTGGCCTGATCGCCAAATGCTCGCGTGCTCGCTCTGGCGAGAATAAACCAAGATATCATCAATGAACACTATCACAAACGTGTCCAAAAATGGTTTGAACACTCGGTTCATCAAATCCATGAATCTGGCGAGCATTTGTCAACCCAAAGACATGACCACGAACTCATAATGCGTCACGGTCCGAATGCGATCTAGGGACATCCACCTCTCGACTGCACTGATGATAGCGAACGCAGATCAATCTTGGAGAAACATCTCGCGCCACTCGCAATCGTCGAACAAATCATCAATCACGGGAAGGGTATTCGTTCTTAATGGTCACCTTGTTTGCACTGTAATCAACACATGCGCAGCGTCCGCCCTTCTTCTTCACGAACAATACGGCGCTCCCGGGGAGAAACACTAGGCCCGATGAAGCCGCTTCTCCAAAGAAATCTCGGTGGTCCTTCAACTCTCTCAACTCGGCAGTGTCATTACGTATGGCGTAATGGAAATAGCCGAGTGTCCGCAACACATCTATACAAAACTCGATCTCCTCGTGAGGATGCGAGGTCGTGCGGAAACACGTGTGGGAACTCTCGACTCGAATCGATCAAAATCTGGTACCGCGCCTTCAGATCAAACACGAACGAGATGGTAGATATACCCTTCTCGCACCATCTTCCTAGCCTTGAGGTAAGAAGTAAACTTACCCTCGGCGATCAAATGTTCCTCCCACACAACAACCGGCTCGCAGAAACCGAACCGTACTACTCTCTCGGCGGTCTACATTGGCGTAGCAAGCTAGCCAATCCATACCCATGATCACATCGAAATCGTCATGTCCAACTCTATCAAGTCGGCTAGGTCCGACGATCGCAAATGGTCACCGACAAGCCCTAAATACCCGCCGAGCTACCACCGAATCACCATCGCGTAGCTACCTCGAAAGGGTCTATGGACTCGTGCTCTATCCCTATCCTACTAGCAATAAGGGAGATATATAGGGCAGTAGAACCCGGATCTATCAAGGCATACACATCAAAACCGAACCGATAAGGTACCCGGCGACATCGGTGAGGCCTCACGATCTGCCTACCGACAAGGCATAAATGCGCTCGAGGACCACTAGAACCGGGACCCGATCCACGACCTGCGCGACCTGCTGGTCCATGAGTACCACGCCTCGGGCGTGTAATCGTAGGGACGAAGAACCGCAATGCACCCTAAAGGCCGAGCTCTACCACTCAGCCACGGCCGGACAAGATCCGCAAAGTGACCCTGCTGACCACAATCAGAATAAGCTCCCGTAGCGCATTACACTTCCGTAATGGGATCTACCGACGGCCACACCGGCGGGTGGTCCCGTCGGCCGCACTTCGCCGCTCAACGCCACAGGGCCCCGTGCCGCCGAATACTCGGCCGAGGCGGTGCGGGAGTGCTCGAGGCCGTGGTGCAAATCTAGATCTGCTGAGGCCGCCACCACGATAGCCACGAAGACCCTCCCCGCCTTCTGCTTCTGTCGCGCTGTCGGCCCACTGCGCTCGCCGCATCAAGTGCGCGAGCTCGCATACGTAATATCCATGCTCGGTCAAGAGCCACACGCACAAGACTCGGCCATATAGTCATCTAGCCCCGTGACGTAACAATGCACCCTGTCCTCCATATCTGCTACCAATGCAGGGACATATCGAGCCAACGAATCAAACTCAACGTTGTACTCCCTAACGGTGCGTCCTCTGCCTCGCCAAAGAATAAGAATCTATCGGCCGTGCCTCCTCATCTGTGGAGGCAAGAAATGAGTGAGAAAGGCCTCTGAAAACTCGTCCCATACTGCTGGAGGCGCATGCTCTCCCCGGGAAAGCTCCCACGAATCAAACCAATCGACTGCGGTATCACGCAGCCGATGCAAACCGAAGGTCACAGACTCGGTCTCTGAGGCCTTGATCACCCGCATGATCCTTCAGAGGCGACGGATGAACTCCTGCGGATCATCCTCCGCCTCGACCAGTAAAACTCGGCGGGCTCTGACTCAGGAAATCCTGTAGCCTCAAACTATCTGCCCTCGGGTGAACCACAGTGCGATCGGGTGAACTGAACTGCCGCATCGGCTGTCCTCGTATGCGCCACGATCTGGCGATGGCGGGCCATCTCTCTCAGAACCCATCTCATCTGCTTCCGGTGTGGGGTGGAGTGTAGGTCTTGTGGTCTCTCGGCCATCGCTGCGCCCTAAACCTCTCGGGGTCGGCGTCGTGGAACTCGCCGTCTCGGGTATAGACTGGGCCTGAGCCCTCGTGACTCTCGGTGTCATGCTAGCAGCTCCCTCGGCTGCCTTGCCCTTCTGGGCCCGGGTTGCCTTACGTGGAGGCATAACTGTTACAGAAAAGGAATACGTTAGAGGGGTCCGACCTATAACACAGCTCTAAAGCACGATCTCAGAGTGAGAAGAATGGAAACCAATCCTAAATATCCTATAGCCTCCTGATTATTGGTGTGGTGCACAACACACCGATAATCAAGACTCTACTAGATACGGTCTGTAGACACTTTCCGAGGATTAACTGCTCTGATACCACTTTTGTCACGACCCGTTCCGGGGCCCGTGACTGGTGCCTTACCCGGGCACCCAAGTAGTCATACATCAGAGAAAATCAGCGGAATATAAAACAAGACATGAATCAAATGAAAATTTAGACACAGTTTATATGAGAGAAAGTCGTCTTTCGGCATAATATATATAAACCAAAATCTGGCAGTTTACATCCTTACGCATAACAGACTACAGACCTCTAGGAAGTAAACAACTATGGCGGAGACAGGGCCGCCATACCCGACAAGACAAAACTATCTACAACAGGAGATCATACCCAAAAGTAGAGCCTCCTAGAAGATGGAGCTCGACACCAACGCAAAAGATCCTAAGGATGCGGATCTAGCACTGCTTGCCTTTACTGCGGCATGAACGCACCCCAAGGAGGTCGATAACAGTACTAAGTATGTGAAATCAGAAATACTTAAATGAAATCATATCATTTTAAAACCGGTTTACAAATATACGCGAAACAACTAATGAATCGCACATAGTGCCACATCATAAACAAGAGCAACAATAGGTAATCGTAATAGGTCTTTTCTAGGCCGCGAATGATCAAGCAGGCCAATCGCCGTAGTATCACTATGCAAGCCTAATCTCGACTCCGTAGTCCGCATAGGCCACTCACATAGGCCCGCATAGGGTATAACCCGCATCGAGGTAGCTACTCCTCGGCATCGCCCCGACTCGTAGTCCGCATGGCCACATAGACCGCATGAGGTATAACCCCGCACACTAACTCGAACTCTCGTAGCTCGCGCATAGGTCCCTGGACCCGCATGAGGTATTCTCGAATCATGGTCCTGCATCACCGAGTCTACCCCGCATCGGAGCGCCTAACCCCAGTAACATGTCAAGAGGTGAGTGATATAATACTAACATAACAAATTATCGTTAAACAACATAAGCACAAAAGAATACCTCTTATACAAACGTTACAAGACACTACCACACATAGCATCATATCATGTCTACTTATCAAACCATTTTATTCTTTCCATTAATATAAGTCTGTTATAAACACATAAGTAAACTGTTCCTTTTATCAGTCTTAAGTTGTTATACCTAACTTCCCATAAAGCTAGTATAACTCTTAAGCTTTTTGTTTAAAAACCAATTAGTTCTCTTCTGTTAAAATGATTCAGTATTCTTTTGGAATGCATCAAGATTCTTATTATTCAGGCTTAAGTCAAAAGACATTGTCGTAGCTTTTATTCAGGCTTAAGTCAAAAGACATTGCCGTAGTTATTATTCAGTCAACACATGTACGTCTACCGTACTATATATATATTTTAAAATATCATGCTTTAGGAAGAATCACATACCTTCTCGGCGAAATCCACCTGCCAAGTCGAGTATGTCGCGTGCAGAGAATCAACATATAACAGTCAAATACGTCTATCAACGCTCTGGATGCATCAGTTCTAAGCAGAGGGTTCTCTATTCTACGGAAATTTGGGCAGCACTTCCCTACCCGGTAAGTTGTACAGTCTACTGTAAAAACAGTCCTATGTGAGTACAGTTCAATTATTCATCTTTTATACCCTTCTACTGTGATAACAGTTCAATTCTATAATATTCTTCTAAGTATTTATACTTATTCTTACACTTCTACAGTATGTATTCTCTAATTACAAAAGAAGGATAAGTTTATTTACCTCGATAAGCCCAAAAATTATCCAAGTTAAACGTCGCTCCTGAGCAAGGTTTAGCTCCTAATTTGTACGCTCCGATAGCTCCAAGAACCCTTAGAAGTTCTTCACAACTTCTACTAAGTACAAAGGGATTTGGGCTAGGGTATTTTGGGCATTATAACAATACTAGAAGGCAACTTTTCTACCAAGGGAGGGGGGTAGGTTTCGGCTAGGCTAGGGGGAGGGGTTGCCTCGGCCAAGCTTCAAAAGGGGAGGGGGGGAGTGTTTGGACGAAAAGCTACAAGGGAGAGGGAAGGATTTTAGCCTTGGAAAGTTTGTTTGTGGATGAAGAACTCTTCATCACAAGAGGGGTATTTATAGGTCAAGGGATGGCCAACCAATGGCCAAGATTATGCCAAGTGCAAGGCAAGTGTAGGGTGAGGATTAGGGCAAGTGTCCTTAGCCAACTTGCACACAAAATATCCTACCAACTCCAAGACAAAAATGGCCATCCAATTCGGCCTAATGCCGCCCCACACCCACCAATGAGAGGGTGACAAGTGTCGCCCTCTCGTTGGTCCAAAGTGTTTCGTCTCTCGGAAAAATCCGCAAAAATTAGAAATGACATAGCCGAAATTTATCATACGCGAGTGTGTAAAACGTTTCGTCGGAAAACGATTCTTTGTGAGAGTTGTGCCCAAAAACGTCCCATTGCCTACTTTAAGGCTAAACTTTCGTACGTACGCCCTTACGTACATACTCTGGAAATACGGGGTATAACAATATGCCTTATGTGTGAGTAGGTTGTTCTTGTCTATTACAATCTTATAAAAGCAGCCATGATCTAGGAAATGTAATATCATTTTGTCTCATCTTAGCTTCTATGCAGATGGAGGTTTCTACTGGTTTTAATAACAATTAGTCAATACATTTCCTTTAGTAACGCTGCAATGGTTTGTTCGATACTTAATCTCATTTCCGAAATCAGTAAAACATTATTCTTTTAAAACCAACTACTCATTACTCGCGAATGAGGTTTTTTACAACATTTTAACAAAATTCATAACAAGTCAAACTAAGTCAAGTCTCTTATCTTTCAAGATCAAGTCTCTTAACTTTCAAAATCAAGTCGTGTATAAGTCAAGTCTCTTATCTTTCAAGATCAAGTCTCTTAACTTTCAAAATCAATAAACCATTCTTTTACCTACATAAAGTCGTTATAACTAACTTCCCATAAAGCTATTATAACACCCTATGTTTTAAACCAACCAAATCACTTAGCACACGTATCGCTCACCGTACTACATAGTTCACAACAATCATGCTAGAAAAGATAGGAAGAGGTTCACATACCTCGCGACGATTATCGACAAATAGCAAAACGCTCCAAGTACTTCAACCCGTCGGCTACTCCTTAAGTCAAGTAGATCACGCCACACGTAGTACTCCACTCCTAAAATGGTCATAGTACTCCATTCAAACCTTTCTTACCATTGAAGACTTATACCAATAAAAAGCCCTCAAAATCTACGGAAATTTCTACAAAGACTTCCCGTTTTTACTCACTTTTCCATCTTTTACCAAGGCCCGAATAACCGTAATATATATACCACATATATATATAAGGCGTAATAATTAAACAACATAAAGAAGGGGATTACACGCCCAAACGGTAACGCGGTTTACTATCACGCCTCCATAACAACAATAAGTAAAAGAAGGGGATTACGCGGCCAACCGGTAACGCGGTTTACTATCACGCCTTCATAACAATACAATAATTAAAAAGGGGATCACACGCCCAAACGGAACACGATTGAAAAATCTTCCCCTTAACAGAAATGTAAATACAGTCCAATGTAAATACAGTCCTTAAGTTGGGGTCCTTGGCCAACTTTGTCCATTTTACTTATCCAATTTACTCATTAGTCATCCAACTTATATTTCCATTCTTAATATAAGTTATAGTTACTTTGTTAATTACTTCTTCACAAGTAAGATACGTTTTTACCATTTTAATGGCAAACGGCCAATCCTTTCTTTTAACAAGTTAACAAGATCCAACTCTTCCAAACTTTACTCCATATATTATATATTCATAATATACTTATAATATATGTATATTGACCAAATCACAAAGAGGTTTAAGCTTCACTACCTCAAATAGCCCAAAAAAATCCAAGTTCTTAAAGTCGCTCCAAGCAAGTCTTAGCTCCAAATCTTTACGTTCCAATCCGCTACAAGCAACCCATAGAAGCTCCTAACCAACTTCTCTTCAAGATTCAACTCCAAAAAGTGAAGAACACTTAGGGTTTCAAGATGACAACTTTCGGCCAAGGCATCCCTTTAAGGCTAGGGGTGTGAAATCTTTTCCAACTCTTGGTACACAATCTTCCTAACACCTTAGGGAAGAACACTTGAGAGTTTAAGAATTGTTGGACAAATTTTGCTCAAGAAATGGGGGCAAAACCGAGAGCTCTAGGTCAAGGGAGAAGGGAGGGTTTTTCAAGTCTTCAAATGTCTAAGTGTGGAAGATTTCATCAACTAAGGGTGCATATATAGGACAACCAAGGGCTAGGATGAAGGCAAGTGTGTGGTTGAGATTGGGGACAAGTGTGTGTGGGTCCCACAAGCCACTTGTCCACACTAAAATATCTAGCAAGACTTGGCCACTTGTCTTGCCACTTGTCAAGGGATTTCGGCCAAGAGCCACCTAGGGGGGTGACACGTGTCGCCCTCATATTCGTCCAAAATATTTCATCTTCCGAAAATATCCATAAAGGCCAAAATCCCGAAAACAAAGTGGGCCCCACAAAACCGTAAATTTCTCCCGTGGGCCCCACGTGACCAATTCCGGAAATAAAATCTCATAATTCTAATATAATTCAAGAAGCCCAAATACCAAATCTGGGAATCCAATTCCCATCAACGAACATTTTTCCTTCACAAAACCCGGAAACTTTTCCGTCGAAAAATCACATCTTTCATTCTTTCCAAAATTTCTGTCGTATTCTCGTACGTACGTCCTCACATACATACCCTGGAACTACGGGGTATAACAGAGGGTATAAAAGAAGAGAATTGAATTGTACTTACATTGGGCTGTATTTACAGTAGACTTGTGTAGTTTGGCGGGTAGGGAAATGCTGCCCAATTTTCCGTAGAATAGAGAACCCTCTGCTTAGAATATTCTACAGAGTAGTCTAGACGTTGATAGACGTATTTGACTATTATAGGTTGATACTCTGCGCGCGACATATTCGACTTGGCAGGTGGATTTCGCCGAGGAGGTATGTGATTCTTCCTATACTCTTGAGCATGATTTGTTGTAAACTATATAGTACGGTAGACGTACGAGTGTGAAATGAATTTGGTTTATTTAAAACATAAAGTGTTATAATAGCTTTATGGGAAGTTAGTTATAACGACTTTATGAAGTTAAAATAAGGGACTTTACTTATAAACGGCTTGATTTTGGAAAAGGAGAAGTAACTTGATTTAAGTATGGGTTACTTGTTTTGAAAAGAGTAATTTACGGGGTTTTAAAAGTATACTTGATATTGTCTTAAAACTATAAAGCACTTGGTTTAAAAAGTATAGAGTACTTGATTTTAAAAGTCTTGTAAGGATTTTCTGAAAGGTGTAGTAATTTGGTTTGAAAAGAAAATGTGTTTGATACTACGAGTGATAGTATCGTGTGGCTTTTACGTAAAAAGAGGTATTTTTGAAAGAATGAAAGTATGTAGTATTTTGGGGTTGAAACCCGGATTGTTGACATAAAATAAAAGTACCTTAAACTTGCCTATGCTTGTGGTAATAGCTTTGTTGTGGTGCAAGTGTTTGATTTTGTGCTACCGTGTCTCTCGATGGAGGGCCGGCTATTTGATTAATTGTTGAACATACTGACGCGTTGGATGGTCCACGGGTATGCGTCCATTTTGAGTATTTTCTGGTTATTTCTTTTGGACATACTGACACGATGGGTGGCCCACGAGTATGCGTCCACTTTGAGTATTATCTTGTTATTTCCTTTGGACATACTGACACGATGGGTGGCCCACGGGTATGCGTCCAGTAGGATGGTTTCATGGCCATGCTTATTGTCACGACCCGATTCCGGGCCCGTGACTGGTGCCTTACCCCGGGCACCCAAGTAGACATACATCAGAGTAACCAGCGGAAATAAAATCATGACATAAAACAGTATAAAATGAAAGACAGTTTATCCAAGAAAAGTTTCCTTTCGGCATGTATCTATATATACCCAAAGTGAACAGTTACATCCCGACCTTTACAACAGGACTACAGACCTCTAAGGAAGTAAACAACTATGGCGGGACAGGGCCCCGCCATACCCCTGAATGTACAAGTAACTACACTGACAGGGGACTATACCAAAGATAAGCCTCCGAAGAAACGGAGCTTCCCAAAAAGCTGAACTGTGATCCTAAGAGCGCGGATCCACAACCGATGTACCTCTACCTGCGGCATGAACGCAGCCCATGAGGTCGAGACAACAGTACCAAGTATGTGAAATCAGAAATATCAGAATGAAATCATAATAGTCTATATAAAGCGAGACATGTATGATAACCAAACTACGATCCATGATATATAAACAATCATGTAAAGTCGTGACTCACGCCTCAAAGTCATTACTCAAGTATAACAATGGTCTCACGCCCACAACATCAATCATGCGTGGAATACCTTCCTCACCGCCGATCTATGATATAATCACACCAAGAAGTACACATGAACACTAGGTCCCACGTGTCATAACAACCGTACTAACAATACTATACAACCAAACCACGGTCGACACGGCAAGTACGAAAGCCGACTACCAGATACCAAGGCCGTGTCACGTAGCTGACCGGGGCAAGTACGAAGGCTAACTACCAGATACCAAGGTCGTATCACGAGACTTCCCATAAAGCTATTATAACACCATATGTTTTAAACCAACCAAATCACTTAGCACATGTACGTCTACCGTACTACATAGTTCACAACAATCATGCTAGAAAAGATAGGAAGAGGTTCACATACCTCGCGACGATTATCGACAATTAGCAAAATGCTCCACAGTACTGTAACCCTGCTAGCCTTTTCCACTCTTCAAGTAGAATACGCTACTCGAAGTACTGCAACCTATAAAGGCCACAAAACGCCTATCAACTCCTAGATCTCTTCGTAGAATATTCTAAATGCATGGTTCCTTATTCTACGTAAAATTCGCAAAGACCTCCCTCCCGCTACCACATAAATTTCTCCCCTACTGTGCCATCAACTCCAGGATTACACGTCTAACCGGACGTGTTCAACTCTGCTTCACAATAATACTACACAAGTCTACTGTAAGTACAGTCCAATGTAAATATAGTTCAATCCTTTATAATCATCCTTCCAATATAATATACTCAAGTATAATTACTACAACATGTAATATCCAATTACAATAGGGGGGACATAGATCATTACCTCGATAAGCCCAAAATTATCCAAGTTTATAAGTCGATCCTGAGCAACGTTTAGCTCCAATTCCTTACGCTCCAACCCGCTCCAAGCAACCCTTAGAAGTTTCTAAACAACTTCTCTTAACACTTCAACCAAGCTTATGAAGATTTTTCTAGGGTTTCTTTTTGCGACTTTTGGAAAAAGTAGTATTTCCGGGCTCCTAGTATTAAAACAACTTTGGAATACTACTAGGGATACTAGGCCAAGGTATTTGGGATTTTACAACAATACACAAAGTATTTCACTACACAAAGTGGGAGGGGGACGAGAACAAGGCATAAAGGGAGGGAGTATTTTGCTTGGAAAGCTTAAGTGAGGGATGAATTTACTCTTCAACTTAAGGGGGTATATATAGAGGGTTCAAGGGTCAAGATCAAGCAAGGTGTGTGGTCAAGATTGGGCCATGTGTGTGTGGGTCCCACCACACCACATGGCCAACGATTTGCTCTCCAAGTGGCATGGCCAAATCGGCCAAGGGGACAAGTGGCTAGCCACTTGTCCACCAATTTCGGCCAAGGGTGCCACATGGGGGTGACACGTGTCGCCCCCCGATTCGTCCAAAATATTTCGTCTTCCGAAAATATCCAAAATACCGAAAATCTCAAAAACAAAGCGGGCCCCACAAAACCGTAAATTTCTCCCGTGGGCCCCACGTGACCATTTCTGAAAATAAAATCCCAAAATTCTAATATAATCCAAGAAGTCCAAATACCAAATGTGGGAATCCAATTTCCATTAACGAACATTTTTCTTCACAAAAACCGGAAACTTTTCTGTCGAAAAAATCACATCTTTCTTTCTTTCCAAAATTTACTCGTATTCTCGCATGCGTCATCCCCACATACATACCCTGGAACTACGGGGTATAACATTCTTCCCCCCTTAGAAACATTCGTCCCGAATGTTCCTTCTAAGTCTCCAAACACACATGCTCCGGTATAGTCTTCACTACTATACTTACGAAACCAATCATGCCATCAATGACCATAGTATATCATACAAATCCAAGCCAACGAGGAATCACCTCTAACATAAAAAAAAGCTCACACCCATGGTCTAAAGGATACTCCCTTCGCATCTTCACTTCACAAAAGAAATGATCACCTCCGTTCTCATAACACATTGTTCGCTTCTCTTCTTACTCGTCGTCCCCTTCTCGTACACCCGAACTCTTTCTAGTACACATACCACACTTCAGTCACTGCTTCAATTTCCACAACCCTGGAGTTACCACCTCCAAACTTGTTCATCTTACTAGCCTCAAATTCCCTCAAGGCCATTCCCGGCCTTCACGATTCGATTCTGGTCGAACACATCCCCGAACTCATACGATGGTTACCTAAACTTGGGCCTAGCACCCTCGTGACCCTACCACCTGGCGGGACCACCTCGAACTGACCCCACCCCAAACCGGGCTGCGGGTTGACCCGCGAATGGTCCTCAACCCGACCCATAATCGCACCAAACTCTTGTTCCCCGATCCGGAACAATCTTACCTATCAAGTCGCGAAAGCTACCACTTTCATCTTACACAACCCAAGGAAAAAATCCTCAATACATTTCACGTATACCAAGTGTTTGACAAAGACTAAGTAAATTCTTTTTCTCAAGACGCTTACATCTAAGGTCTCAACGTGTACTATTCTAAGGTTCACACCTTCCATGTCCCCATACTTATCCTTTCAACTAACCATGTTTTCTAACACATCAATAACACAACGCTTATCTCGATCATAACACTTAACACATCATCAATACATACTAGTCTCTGAGGTTAAGGATATACTGTAAATAGGCGGTTCAAAGGACCGCTAAAGCTGGAACTTCCACCGCGACCTCTGCCGTGGCTGCCGGCATGAACATCCTGCCTAGCTATCGGCGAAGAACCCGCATGCAGATCCCGGCGCCGAGTCTCAACATCCGCGCTACCTCTGGTCGGACAGTCTCTCGCCAAATGGCCTGTTGGCCGCAAGCATAACAATCTCCCAAATTAGTACGACACTCTCCCTTATGAAGTTTTCCACAACGGCCACACTGAGACAAGGGTGACTCATCCGTCCGCGAGCACTCCTACTCCCCAAAATCTGAAACACAGGAGCCACGACTGCTCGAATATCCCAAAGCGTCGAGCAACGCGGAGGACCACTCTGAGCTGGTGAAGGCGCATAACTGGCCTGCTGCTGAGGCGGTCCGCCTCGAAAGTCGCCAAAAGACCACTGCTGCTCGCCTCTTCGCTGATCCGGCCATTCCGTCGACCTCTTCGCCTCACACCTAAGTGCATAAGCTGCATGCGGGCAATGTCCATGCCCTGAAGAGCTACACCCGGCGAGCCTCGCCAAGTAGTCATCGAGCCCGTAACGTAGCGGTGCACTCGTCCTCCATATTAGCTACTAACGCAGTGGACATATCGAGCCAACGAGTCGAACTTCTACGTTGTACTCCCGAATCGCGGCGCTCGCCCCGCTCAACATCAAAAATCGCGGCCCGAGCCCTCCTCATCCGTGGGGCAAGAAATGTGCAAAAATGCCCCACGAGAATTGCGTCCCATACCTGGAAGCGCATGCTCCCCGGGACAGCTCCCACGAATCAAACCCGGTCATTCGCAGATCACGCAGCCGATGCGAACCTAAGACCACCGACTCGGTCTCCGGCTTTGATCACTCTCATGATCCGTCAGAATCGCTTGATAAACTCACGAGGTCATCCTCAGCTCTCGATCCATAGAACACTGGTGGACTGCAACTTAAGAAGTCCCGAAGTCTCCAACTATCGGCCCAGGGTGCTCATCGTACCCGCTCCTTACGTCCTCAAGTCTCGCCATAAACCTAACTAGTAACTGGGACATCTCCTTGCAACCCATATCCTCTGTTCCTGGCCGTGGGACTGGAGGCTCAGATATCGTGGCCTCAGTGGCTACTGCTGCTGCTCTAAACTCTGGGGCTGGCGGCATCGTAGAATCCGCCCGTAGCACCCGCCGGTAAAATCGGGCCTCTGCCTCGTAATCTTCCGTGCTCTACTCGCGACTCCTCTGCTGCCTTGCCCTTCTGGGCTCTGGTTGCCTTGCGTAGAGGCATAACTGATATAAAAGAATACGTCAGAGGGAGTCCAACTTACAACACAGCTCTAAGGCACGATCTCAGAGTGAGAAGAATGGAAACCAATCCTAAATGTCCTGCAGCCTCCTGATTATAGATGTGGTGCACAACACACCGATAATCAAGACTCTACTAGACACGGTCTGTAGACACTTTCCGAGGACTAATCGCTCGATACCACTTTTGTCACGACCGATCTGGGCGTGGTAGTGCCTACCGGGCACCCTAGTGATACAACATCAGAGAAAAATCAGCGGAACATAAAAACAATACATGAAACAAATGTAAAATGTGAAACAGGCTAACCAACACGGTCACCTTCCTGAATATATACATATATATATCAACCTGAACAGTTAAATCCTTTTACAAACCCTGCCCACAACAGTACTACAGACCTCTAAGAATGTAACCATAACTATGACGGGACAGGGCCCCGCCATACCCCTGAATGTACAAGTAACTACACTGACAGGGGACTATACCAAAGATAAGCCTCCGAAGAAACGGAGCTTCCCAAAAAGCTGAACTGTGATCCTAAGAGCGCGGATCCACAACCGATGTACCTCTACCTGCGGCATGAACGCAGCCCCCCGAAGGAGGTCGATAACAGTACCAAGTATGTGAAATCAGAAATACAGAATGAAATCATAATAGTCTATATAAAGCAGGAGACATGTATGATAACCAAACTACAGTCCATAATATATAAACAGTCATGTCAAGTCAGGGACTCACGCCCTCAAAGTCATTACTCAAGTATAACAATGGGTCTCACGCCCACAACATCAATCATGCCCGTGGAATACCTTCCTCACTGCCGGCAGTCTATGATATAATCACACCAAGAAGTACACATGAACACTAGGTCCCACCTGTGTCATAACAACCGTACTAACAATACTATACAACCAAACCACGAAGCTGACACGGGGCAAGTACGAAAGCCGACTACCATGTTATACCCCGTATTTCCAGAGTATGTACGTAAGGACGTACGTAGAAAAATTTGAACTTTAAAGTGGCTTGGACGATTTATTTTTGTGCACAACACCCGGTTAGAGTCGTTTTTCGACGAAACGTTTTACATAACTTGCGAAGGGAAAATTCCGGCTATGTCATTTTTAATTTTTGCGGTTTTTCCGAGAGACGAAACATTTTGGACCAACGAGAGGGCGACACTTGTCACCCTCTCATTGGGGACGTTGGGCGGCAACAAGTGGGACGAAATGGCCTTGTTTTGGTCAAGGGGTTGGTAGGATATTTTTGTGGTAGATGGATAAGGTGCACTTGGCATGATCTTGGCCCTACACTTGCCTTGCACTTGGCATGATCTTGGCCATTGGTTGGCCTTTGCTAGACCTATAAATACCCCCCCCCCCCCCTTTGAGTCTTCTTCATCCAAATATTTCCTAAGTCTAAAAATTCCTCCCTCCCTTTGTGTTGTGTTTCGTCCAACACCCCCTCTCCCCTTTAGAGAAGGCCCCCTTGGCCGAGAGTACCCCTCCCCCCTTGGCCGAGAGTACCCCCCCTCCTAGTGGGGTAGGCCGAGGGGTATACACCCCCCCTTGTGGTGTTGTCTCGTATAAATATACCCCCCTCTTGGTAGAAATACTCTCCATAGTATTGTTACTATACCCAAATTACCTTGGCCCTAATACCTTGTAGTATTCCAAGGTTATACCTATACGAAAAGCCCAGAAATACTATTATACTTTCCGTCAGTCACAAAAACGAAACCCTAAGGAAAATCTCCATAGTTAGTTGGAGTATTAAGTAGAAGTTGGTTAGAACTTCTAAGGGTTGTTTGGAGCGAATTGGAGCGCACGGAGTTGGAGCTAAACCTTGCTCAGGATCGACTTTTATCTCGGATAATTTTGGGCTTATCGAGGTAAATAATCTTGTCCCCCTATTGTAATTGGAAATTACATGTTGTAGGAATATATAGTTGAAGTATACTATATATAGAACTGAACATAGCTTTGCGGCAATGTCTTTTGACTTAAGCCTGAATTTAAAGAAAGAGAACTGAACTGTAATTACATAGAATTTGTATTCTGATGAGACTTGTGTAGCTTTTACGTGAAGTAGAATTGTATCGTCGGTTAGATGTATAAACCCTGGTTGGCTTGATAGCCGGCCTCGTTAGAGGAGGAGATTTACGCGGTTGCGGGGGGGAGGTGCTGCCGAATTTTCTGTAGAAAGTTCTACGATAAGATCTAGATGTTAATAAGCGCCTTGTGGCCTTATAGGTTGAAGTACTATGTGTGGCGCGATCTACTTGGCTTAAGGAGTAGCCGACGGTTTGAGGTACTTGGAGCGTTTTGCTATTAGTCGATAATCGTCGCGAGGTATGTGAACCTCTTCCTATCTTTTCTAGCATGATATGTGTATAACTATGTAGTACGGTAGACGTACATGTGTTAAATGTATTTGATTGGTTTAAAACATAAAAGTGTTATAACGGCTTTATGGGAAGTTGGTTATAACAGCTTTATGTAGGTAAGAAAATGCTTTGTGGTTTTAAAAAGTTAAGAGACTTGATCTTAAAAGATAAGAGACTTGACTTAATTAAATTAATATGAATTCTGTGTGAAACCTCATTCGTGAGTAATGAGTACTTGGTTTTTAAAAGGAATAATGTTTCTTGATTTTGAAATCGAATGAGTATCGACAAACCACTGCAGCGTTAATAAAGGGAAATGTTTTGATTAATGAAGTATTATTAAAACCAGTAGAAACCTCCATCTGCATAGAAGCTAAGATGAGACAAAATGATATTACATTTCCTAGATCATGGCTGCTTAATAAGATTGATTATGAACAAGAATAACCTACTCACATATAAGGCATATGTTTCTCAAATTGTTTTAAAGGATTAAAACTATGAACTACGAAACCTTTCGAAAATGAGAAACTTGAGTAATTGAAATTAGGCAAACTTGAAACGTTTGGAAAAGAATGTTGTTACTTGATTTTACAAAGAGAAGTGTTTTGATTTACTTCAAAAGATAATAACTCTATTTTCATATACTACGGGTATTGTGTGACTTTTGTGAAAGTAACGTATCTTTTAAAGAGTTAATGTATGAAGTACTTTGGGGATAAAAACCCGATCTTATTAATCATATAGTAGAAAGTACCTTGTGTATAACTTGATTATGTTGGTTTGTGATAGCCTTGTAATACTTTCTTGTTGATTTGTTAAGTAAACATGCTAGGATGCTACGTGTGTTAGTATCTTGTGATGTTTGTGAAAAGGGTTTCCCCTCGACTGCGTTTAAGTTGTTTAACTATCAGCCGTTATGTTGGTATTGTACCACTCACCTTGACTTGTTTCCGAGGTTAAGGCGCCCTCCGTCTGGGGTAGACTTCGGTAGTGCATGTGACCTATGATTCGAGGATACCTCATGCGGGTCCTGTGGGCCTATGCGAGCTACGAGAGTTCGAGTTAGTGTGCGGCCTTTATGGTCATGCGGTCTATGTGGCCATGCGGATCGCGAGTCCAGCGGATGCAGGAGTAGCTACCCTCGATGCAGGTTATACCTCATGCGGGCCTATGAGTTTGGCCTATGCGGAGTCGCGGAGAGTTCGGGGCTAGGCGCACATTAGATCTGCGGGCAAGTGGCGGCTTTGATCATGTGACGGTGCAGACAGATCTCATGATCTGATTTATGACCTTGTTGGTACATGGGTTTTAGTAGTCGGCTATGCCTGCCTTACCTCATGCGGTTTTATTAGGACACAGGTGGGACCTGGTGTTCATGTGTATTCCTTGATGCTTTTATATCGTAGACTGCCGGCAGTGAGGAAGGTATTCCACGGCCATGATTGATGTTGTGGGCGTGAGACCCATAGTTATATTTGAGTGATGACTTTGAGGGCGTGAGTCACGACTTGACATATTCGCTATCTATCGTGAATCGTAGTTTGGTTATCATACATGTCTCTGCTTTATATAGACTACTATGATTTCATTTCTGATGTTATTTTCATTTCACATACTGCACTGTTGTCTTGACCTCCTTGGCCGCGTTCATGCCGCGGTAAAGGTACACGATCATTGATCCTCGCTCTTAGGGTCACGATTCGATTTGGGAAAGCTCCGTTTCTCGGAGGCTTATCGATGGTATAGTCCCGTCGTTGTAGGTATTTACATTCGGGGTATGGCGGGCCTGTCCGCCATGGTTGTCGTATCATTCTTAGAGTGCAGTAATCTTGTTGTGGCGAGTTGTAATAAGGATGTAATCGTTCGGTTTTAAAGCGATTTATATATATGCCGAAAGGCAAGTTTTCTCGAGTCGTTTCTTACTTCATAATATTTTCATGTCTTGTTTTATGTTCGTGATTACTCGATGTATGGCTACTTGGGTGTCGGGTAAGGCACGATCACGGGCCGGGTTCGGTCGTGACATACCAGTACCAAGGCCGTGTCACGTGCTGGCCGGGGCAATCTGAAGGCTAACTACGAATACCAAGGCCGTATCACGAGACTTCGCCACTTCTGACCGAGCGGGCAAGTCACGAGGCTAACTACCAGGTACCAAGGCCGAATCAGCCACGAGACGGGGCAAGTACGAAAGCCAACCACCAGATACCAAGGTCGAATCAGTAAAACTTCATGGAGAGCTAGTCCATGGAACAACAATCCTAATGGAACCATACCCGTGGGCCACCCATCGTGTCAGTAGGTCCAAAAGGAAACAACAAGACAACAATCAAAATGGAAGCATACTCGTGGGCCGCCCATCGTGTCAGTATGTCCAAAATGATCAAGAATAACACGACCGACCCTCCATCGAGAGATGCGGTAACATAAGAATACAACACTTGCACAACAAGGCTATCATACGCAAACATAGGCACGTTACACACAACTCAAGGTACCTTCATTTTATGACAAGTCCAGGTTTTAATCCCCAAAGTACTACGTACGTTAAATTCTTTTAGAAGATCCATTTCTTTTACAAAAGTCACCCGATACCCGTAGTATCAAAATAAAGTGACTAACATTTTAAGTAAACCAAAACAACTTCCATACTTTCCTTTTTAAACCAAATTAAGACAATACCATGCCTTCTTTTTAGACCAAAACACTTCTCCTTTAAAGTCAAGTTACCATTTTAAAACCAATGATAAAATCATTCCTTTGTTTTCATAAAGTCGTTATAACTAACTTCCCATAAAGCTGTTATAACACTTTATGTTCTAAACCAAAAACTCTTCAATTCCACAAGTCTCTTTTCTTTTAAAACAACAACAAGTATTCTTTTAAAACCCAAATAACTTACTCTTTTCACAACAAGTAACCTATACTTAAAATCAAGTTACTTCTCTTTTTCCGAAAACAAGTCATTATAAGTCAAGTCTCTTATCTTTCAAGATCAAGTCTCTTAACTTCCAAAATCAAGTCGTTTATAAGTCAAGTCTCTTATCTTTTAAGATCAAGTCTCTTAACTTTCAAAATCAAGTCGTTTATAAGTCAAGTCTCTTATCTTTTAAGATCAAGTCTCTTATCTTTTAAGATCAAGTCTCTTAACTTTCAAAATCAAGTCGTTTATAAGTCAAGTCTCTTATCTTTTAAGATCAAGTCTCTTAACTTCTACAATCAATAAACCATTCTTTTACCTACATAAGGTCGTTATAACTAACTTCCCATAAAGCTATTATAACACCCTATGTTTTAAACCAACCAAATCACTTAGCACACGTATCGTCTCACCGCATTTACATAGTTCACAACAATCATGCTAGAAAAGATATGAAGAGGTTCACATACCTCGCGACGATTATCGACAATTAGCAAAAGCGCTCCACGATCAGAACCGCTTAGCCTTTTCCACTCTTCTTGAGTAGAATACGCTACTCAAATCGCAACCTATAAAGGCCACAAAACGCCTATCAACTCCTAGATCTCTTCGTAGAATATTCTAAATGCATGGTTCCTTATTCTACAGAAAATTCGGCAGCACCTCTCCCCCCCCCCGCTACCACATAAATTTCCTCCCCTACCAGGGCCCGCTACCAGGCCATCAACTCCCAGGGGATTACTCTTCTAACCGGACTCGTTCAACTCTACTTCACAATAATACTACACAAGTCTACTGTAAGTACAGTCCAATGTAAATACAGTTCAATCCTTTATAATCATCCTTCCAATATAATATACTCAAGTATAATTACTACAACATGTAATATCCAATTACAATAGGGGGGACATAGATCATTTCCTCGATAAGCCCAAAATTATCCAAGTTTATAAGTCGATCCTGAGCAACGTTTAGCTCCAATTCCTTACGCTCCAACCCGCTCCAAGTAACCCCTAGAAGTTTCTAAACAACTTCTCTTAACACTTCAACCAAGCTTATGAAGATTTTTCTAGGGTTTCTTTTTGCGACTTTTGGAAAAAGTAGTATTTCCGGGCTCCTAGTATTAAAACAACTTTGGAATACTACTAGGGATACTAGGCCAAGGTATTTGGGATTTTACAACAATACACAAAGTATTTCACTACACAAAGTGGGAGGGGGACGAGAACAAGGCATAAAGGGAGGGAGTATTTTGCTTGGAAAGCTTAAGTGAGGATGAATTTACTCTTCAACTTAAGGGGTATATATAGAGGTTCAAGGGTCAAGATCAAGCAAGGTGTGTGGTCAAGATTGGGCCATGTGTGGGTCCCACCACACCACATGGCCAACAATTTGCTCTCCAAGGCATGGCCAATCGGCGAGGACAGTGGCTAGCCACATTCCACCAATTTCGCCAAAGTGCCACGTGGGGTGACACGTGTCGCCCCGATTCGTCCAAAATATTTCGTCTTCCAAAATATCCAAAATACGAAAATCTCAAAACAAAGCGGCCCCACAAAACCAGTAAATTTCTCCGTGGGCCCCACGTGACCATTTCTCAAAATAAAATCCCAAAATTCTAATATAATCCAAGAAGTCCAAATACCAAACTGGGAATCCAATTCCCATTAACGAACCTTTTTCTTCACAAAACCTAAACTTTTCCGAAAAAATCACATCTTTCTTTCTTTCCAAAATTTCGCCGTATTCTCGCACGTACATCCCCACATACATACCACGGAACTACGGTATAACATTCTTCCCCTTAGAAACATTCGTTCGAATGTTCTGTCACGACCGACCGGATCCGTGGCCAGGTGCCTTGACCCGCACCCTCGTGACACAACATCGAGAAAACCAATGAATATAAACTCAAAATAAAACAACCATAATGGTATAAATAGTCTAGCCCAAAATGGCTACCCTAAAAGTACATAAACCAATGACTATATCCTTTAACAACCCAAGTTATGACAAGACTACAGGCCTCTAAGAATGAGTAATACTATGACGGGACAGGGCCCCGTCATGCTCCTGAATGTACAAAATATCAACAACACCAGGGAGAACCATACCAAAAGTCGAGCTTCCGAAGAAATGGAGCTCCTGACACCTGAGTAAAAGATCCTAGGAATGAGGATCTACCACCTGCTTCCTTACTGCGGATTGAACGCAGAAGGCGGCGGGTCGATACACAACGTACAAGTATGTAAAAGCGGAAAATATCAGAGTAATATCACAAGTCAAAGATAAGCTGGAGTCATAGATAAAAATCAATTTCCTTGCACTGTGCCTTACTAACAATGAGAGTAACGAGTATAAAACTTATAGCATAAAAATAGGAGGCTCACGATCAAAACAGGGTACCTCGCCCGTAGTATCATTAAGCAATCCTACTCCTGGGACTATTTCACCCGCATAGGTCCTGTGGACCCGCATGAGGTCATCCGCCTCGTCATGAGACTATTTCACCCGCATGGGACTATTTCACCCGCATGGATCCTGTGGACCCGCATGAGTACCATCGCCGTACTCGCATGGGACTATTTCACCCGCATGGATCCTGTGGTCCGGATCCGCATGAGTGCAAGCACCGCACTCGCATCATGGGTAGCAAATCCATGGCATAGATAATAACCCGGGGTTTACCCCGTAATAATACAAATATATAACATAGCTCATCCGGCTATCATATCATACATAAGCACTACCGGCCTATCATATCACAACATAAGCACTACCGACCTATCATATCACAACATAAGCACTACCGGCCTATCATATCACAACATAAGCACTACCGGCCTATCATATCATACATAAGCACTACCGGCCTATCATATCATAAGCAAGTTAAGAAATCCCCTAACTTCTTATTAACATTATTAATATATCCTCTCATTTTAGTATCCTAAGGCACTAACATGTCTTTTAATAGAAAATCCGGGAATTCAACCCAAGTACCATGTACTTCTAACTTTTTAAGAAAAACTCTTTTTATACAAAGATTCCAAGATACTATTCATCATAGTATCAAGTTACGATTTCTTTTCAAGACAAGTCACATTTCCTTTTAGAAATATAATAGGCTTCTAAATCAAGTGACTTCATTTCCTTTAAAACCTTAGGCAACCAATGCCTAAAAATCAATTCACCTTTCTAAGTTTCAAATCCTTTACCCGTACTTGTTTTAATTAGAGTAAACCTTTCCTTGTGAACCTTTCAAGAAAACTAATATAACCAACTTCCCATAAAGCCATTATATTAGCGTTATCCCTTTGTCAAATACATTTTCCCTCAATCCAAGGGACTTCTACTTTTGAAATGAAACAAGTATCATATACTTTAAAACAAGTGTAGATTATCAATTCTTGTACGTATACCGTACTTACATAGATACAACTATTCATGCTCAAGAGATAGGAAAGCTCTACATACCTCTTTCGGTTAATCCACTTGCTAAGTCCAACTACCGCAAGTAATATGTCAACCTATAATAACCATAGTGTGTTTATTAACCTCTAATTTCAATGTAGAATTTCCAAATTCAAGTTATCAATTCCTAAGGAAAATCAAGATTTCCTTTGTTTCTACTCACTTTGCCACCTTTTCAAAGGCCGATTTTTCAACATTCAAATGCCTCATTAAGGCCCAACAACCAAACCAACACAAAGGGGATTACACACCTAATCTTGGGTGTGTAAAATTCTGCCCCATTAGTTATAATAGTACACTTAACAATTCTAAAGTGGTTTTTAGGCTACAACATGCTCATAATATTTCTTTAGCCAAATCCTTCATATCCAACCCACATTTCTAGTCATGAAAGCTATCACTTTCATCTTACACAACCCAAGGAAAAAAAATCCCTCAATACATTTCACGTATACCAAGTGTTTCGACAAAGACTAACCGTAAATTCTTTTTCTCAAGACGGCCTTACATCTAAGGTCTCAACGTGTACTATTCTAAGGTTCACACCTTCCATGTCCCCATACTTATCCTTTCAACTAACCATGTTTTCTAACACATCAATAACACAACGCTATCCGATCATAACACTTAACACATCATCAATACATACTAGTCTCTAGAGGGTTAAGGATATACCTGTAAATAGGCGGTTCAAAGGACCGCTAAAACTGGGAAGTTCCACCGCGACCTCCGTGGCTGCCAGCATGAACATCCCGCCTAGCTATCGGGCGAAGAACCCGCAATGCATCCCGGCGCCGAGTCTCAACATCCGCTACCTGCCTGGACAGCCGCCAAATGGCCCTGTTGGCCGCAAGCATAACAATCTCCCAAATTAGTACGACACTCTCCCTTATGAAGTTTTCCACAACGGCCACACTGAGACAAGGGTGACCTCATCCGGCGAGCACTCCTACTCTCAAAATCAAACACAGGAGCCCCGACTGCTTCCTGAATATCCCAAACGTCCGACAAGCGCGAGGACCACTCGAGCCGCGAAGGCGCATAATCGCTCGGCCGAGGCGGTCCGCTCGAAAGTCGCCAAAAGACCTCGCTGTTCGCCTCTTCTGCGATCCCGGCCATTCCGTCGACCTCTTCGCCTCACACCTGTGCATAAGCCTGCATGCGGGCAATGTCCATGCCCGGCTGAAGAGCTACACCCGAGCAGGCCTCTGCCAAGTAGTCATCGAGCCCCGTAACGTAGCGGTGCACTCTGTCCTCCATATTAGCTACTAACGCAGGGACATATCGAGCCAACGAGTCGAACTCTACGTTGTACTCCCAATGCGCGCCGCCCTTCTCAACATCAAAAATCTGTCGGCCCGAGCCCTCCTCATATGTGGGGGCAAGAAATGTGCAAAAAATGCCCCTGAGAATTCGTCCCATACCGCTGGAAGCGCATGCTCCCCCCGGGACAGCTCCCACGAATCAAACCAGTCGATTGCAGTATCACGCAGCCGATGCGAACCTAAGACCACTGACTCGGTCTCCGAAGCCTTGATCACTCTCATGATCCGTCAGAATCGCTTGATAAACTCCCGAGGTCATCCTCGCCTCTCGATCCATAGAACATGGTGGATCGCAACTTAAGTCCCGGTCTCCAACTATCGGCCTGGGTGCACTCATCGTACCCCGGCTCCCTTCTGTCCTCAAGTCTCGCCATAAACCTAACTAGTAACTGGGACATCTCCTTGCAACCCATATCCTATGTTCCTGGCCGTAGGACTGGAGGCTCAGATATCGTGGCCTCAGTAGCTACTGCTGCTGCTCTAAACTCTGCTGGGGGTGGCGGCATCGTAGAATCCGCCGTCTGTAGCACTTCTGCAAAAACGGGCCTCGCTCGTAACCTCCGTGCTCTACTCGCAGCCTCCTCGCCGCCTTGCCCTTCTCGGGCTCGTTGCCTGCAGAGGCATAAGCGATATAAAAGAATACGTCGAGGAGTCCAACTTACAACACTCTAAGGCACGATCTCGAGTGAGAAGAATGGAAACTAATCCTAAATGTCTGCAGCCTCGATTATAGATGTGGTGCACAACACACCGATAATCAAGACTCTACTAGACACTGCTCAGACACTTTCCGAGGACTAATCGCTCGATACCACTTTTGTCACGACCGATCCTGCCCGTGGTAGTGCCTTACCCGGCAGCCTAGTGATACAACATCAAGAAAATCAGCGGAACATAAAAACAATACATGAAACAAATGTAAAATGTGAAATGTACAACTAACACTCACCTTCCCGAATATATACATGTATATATATCAACATGAACGATTAAATCCTTTTACAAACCCCGCCACAACAAGATTACAAACCTCTAAGAATGTAACCATAACTATGACGACGGGGCCTCGCCATACCCCGAATGTACAAGTAACTACACCGACAGTGGACTATACCAAAGATAAGCCTCCAAGAAACGGAGCTTCCCAAAAGTCAACTGTGATCCTAAGAGCGGATCCACAACCGATGTACCTCTACTGCAGATGAACGCAGCCTCGGCGAGGTCTATACAACAGTACCAAGTATGTGAAATCAGTAATATCGTAAATGAAATCATAATAGTCTATATAAAGCGAGACATGTATGATAACCAAACTACATCCATAATATATAAACAAATATGTCAAGTCGTGACTCACGCCCTCAAAGTCATTACTCAAGTATAACAATGGGTCTCACGCCCACAACATCAATCATGCCCGTGGAATACCTTCCTCACTGCCGGCAGTCTATGATATAATCACACCAAGAAGTACACATGAACACTAGGTCCCACCTGTGTCATAACAACCGTACTAACAATACTATACAACCAAACCACGAAGCTGACACGGGGCAAGTACGAAAGCCGACTACCAGATACCAAGGCCGTGTCACGTAGCTGACCGGGGCAAGTACGAAGGCTAACTACCAGATACCAAGGTCGTATCACGAGACTTCGCCACTACACTGAACGGGGCAAGTGTGAAGGCTAACTACCAGGTACCAAGGCCGAATCAGCCACGAGACGGGGCAAGTACGAAAGTCAACCACCAGATACCAAGGCCGAATCAGTAAAACTTCATGGAGAGCTAGTCCATGGAACAACAATCCTGATGGAACCATACCCGTGGGTCACCCATCGTGTCAGTAGGTCCAAAAGGAAACAACAAGACAGCAATCAAAATGGAAGCATACTCGTGGGCCGCCCATCGTGTCAGTATGTCCAAAATGATCAAGAATAACACGACCGACCCTCCATCGAGAGACGTGGTAACATAAGAATACAACACTTGCACAACAAGGCTATCATACGCAAACATAGGCACGTTACACACAACTCAAGGTACCTTCATTTTATGACAAGTCCAGGTTTTAATCACCAAAGTACTACGTACGTTAAATTCTTTTAGAAGATCCATTTCTTTTACAAAAGTCACCCGATACCCGTAGTATCAAAATAAAGTGACTAACATTTTAAGTAAACCAAAACAACTTCCATACTTTCCTTTTTAAACCAAATTAAGACAATACCATGCCTTCTTTTTAGACCAAAACACTTCTCCTTTAAAGTCAAGTTACCATTTTAAAACCAATGATAAAACCATTCCTTTGTTTTCATAAAGTCGTTATAACTAACTTCCCATAAAGCTGTTATAACACTTTATGTTCTAAACCAAAAACTCTTCAATTCCACAAGTCTCTTTTCTTTTAAAACAACAACAAGTATTCTTTTAAAACCCAAATAACTTACTCTTTTCACAACAAGTAACCTATACTTAAAATCAAGTTACTTCTATTTTTCCGAAAACAAGTCATTATAAGTCAAGTCTCTTATCTTTCAAGATCAAGTCTCTTAACTTTCAAAATCAAGTCGTTTATAAGTCAAGTCTCTTATCTTTTAAGATCAAGTCTCTTAACTTTCAAAATCAAGTCGTTTATAAGTCAAGTCTCTTATCTTTTAAGATCAAGTCTCTTAACTTCTACAATCAATAAACCATTCTTTTACCTACATAAGGTCGTTATAACTAACTTCCCATAAAGATATTATAACACCATATGTTTTAAACCAACCAAATCACTTAGCACATGTACGTCTACCGTACTACATAGTTCACAACAATTATGCTAGAAAAGATAGGAAGAGGTTCACATACCTCGCGACGATTATCGACAATTAGCAAAGCGCTCACAAGATCAGTAACCTGCTAGCCTTTTCCACTCTTGAGTAGAATACGCTACTCGGCATCGCAACCTATAACGGCCACAAAACGCCTATCAACTCCTTGTTATCTTCGCATAATTTTCTAAATTCATGGTTCCTTATTCTACTGAAAATTCGGCGCACCTCCCCGCACACACCACATAAATTTCCTCCTACTGGGCCCGCTACAGCCATCAACTCGGGAGATTACACGTCTAACCGGACGTGTTCAACTCTGCTTCACAATAATACTACACAAGTCTCATGTAAATGCTCAATGTAAATACAGTTCAATCCTTTATAATCATCCTTCCAATATAATATACTCAAGTATAATTACTACAACATGTAATATCCAATTACAATAGGGGGGATATAGATCATTACCTCGATAAGCCCAAAATTATTCAAGTTTATAAGTCGATCCTGAGCAACGTTTAGCTCCAATTCCTTACGCTCCAACCCGCTCCAAGCAACCCTTAGAAGTTTCTAAACAACTTCTCTTAACACTTCAACCAAGCTTATGAAGATTTTTCTAGGGTTTCTTTTTGCGACTTTTGGAAAAAGTAGTATTTCCGGGCTCCTAGTATTAAAACAACTTTGGAATACTACTAGGGATACTAGGCCAAGGTATTTGGGATTTTACAACAATACACAAAGTATTTCACTACACAAAGTGGGAGGGGGACGAGAACAAGGCATAAAGGGAGGGAGTATTTTTCTTGGAAAGCTTAAGTGAGGGATGAATTTACTCTTCAACTTAGGGGTATATAGAGGGTTCAAGGGTCAAGATCAAGCAAGGTGTGTGGTCAAGATTGGGCCATGTGTGTGTGGGTCCCACCACACCACATGGCCAACGATTTGCTCTCCAAGTGGCATGGCCAAATCGGCCAAGGGGACAAGTGGCTAGCCACTTGTCCACCAATTTCGGCCAAGGGTGCCACATGGGGGTGACACGTGTCGCCCCCCGATTCGTCCAAAATATTTCGTCTTCCTAAAATATACAAAATACCGAAAATCTCAAAAACAAAGCGGGCCCCACAAAACCGTAAATTTCTCCCGTGGGCCCCACGTGACCATTTCTGAAAATAAAATCCCAAAATTCTAATATAATCCAAGAAGTCCAAATACCAAATCTGGGAATCCAATTCTCATTAACGAACCTTTTTCTTCACAAAAACCGGAAACTTTTCCGTCGAAAAAATCACATCTTTCTTTCTTTCCAAAATTTCTGTCGTATTCTCGTACGTACATCCCCACATACATACCCTGGAACTACGGGGTATAACATTCTTCCCCCCTTAGAAACATTCGTCCCGAATGTTCCTTCTAAGTCTCCAAACACACATGCTCCGGTATAGTCTTCACTACTATACTTACGAAACCAATCATGCCATCAATGGCCATAGTATATCATACAAATCCAAGCCAACGAGGAATCACCTCTAACATAAAAAAAAGCTCACACCCATGGTCTAAAGGATACTCCCTTCGCATCTTCACTTCACAAAAGAAATGATCACCTCCGTTCTCATAACACATTGTTCGCTTCTCTTCTTACTCGTCCCTTTCGTACAATTCGAACTCTTTCTAGTACACATACTGTCACTGCTTCAATTTCCACAACCCTGGAGTTACCACCTCCAAACTTGGTCATCTTACTAGCCTCAAATTCCCTCAAGGCCATTCCCGGCCTTCACGATTCGATTCTGGTCGAACACATCCCCGAACTCATACGATGGTTACCTAAACTTGGGCCTAGCACCCTCGTGACCCTACCACCTGGCGGGACCACCTCGAACTGACCCCACCCCAAACCGGGTTGCGGGTTGACCCGCGAATGGTCCTCAACCCGACCCATAATCGCACCAAACTCTTGTTCCCCGATCCGGAACAATCTTACCTATCCAAGTCATGAAAGCTACCACTTTCATCTTACACAACCCAAGGAAAAAAAATCCCTCAATACATTTCACGTATACCAAGTGTTTCGACAAAGACTAACCGTAAATTCTTTTTCTCAAGACGGCCTTACATCTAAGGTCTCAACGTGTACTATTCTTAGGTTCACACCTTCCATGTCCCCATACTTATCCTTTCAACTAACCATGTTTTCTAACACATCAATAACACAACGCTATCCGATCATAACACTTAACACATCATCAATACATACTAGTCTCTAGAGGGTTAAGGATATACCTGTAAATAGGCGGTTCAAAGGACGGCTAAAACTGGGAACTTCCACCGCGACCTCTGTGCGTGGCTGCGGCATGAACATCCGCCTAGCTATCGGGCGAAGAACCCGCAATAGATCCGGCCGAGTCTCAACATCCGCGCTACCTGCGGTGGACGATCTCGCCAAATGGCCTGTTGGCCGCAAGCATAACAATCTCCCAAATTAGTACGACACTCTCCCTTATGAAGTTTTCCACAACGGCCACACTGAGACAAGGGTGACCTCATCCGGCGAGCACTCCTACTCCCCTGAAAATCTGAAACCTGAGAGCCCTGACCTGCTCCTGAATATCCCAAACGTCCCGACAACTGTGGAGGACCACTCTGAGCTGGTGAAGGCGCATAACTGGCCTGCTGCTGAGGCGGTCCGCTTCGAAAGTCGCCAAAAGACCCGGTATTGCGGCCTCTTCTGCTGATCCGGTCGTTCAGCCGACCTCTTCGCTCCTCACCCAAGTGCATAAGCTGCGTGCGAGCAATGTCCGTGCCGGTGAAGAGCTACACCCTAGCTGGCCTCTGCCAAGTAGTCATCGAGCCCCGTAACGTAGCGGTGCACTCTGTCCTCCATATTAGCTACTAACGCAGGGACATATCGAGCCAACGAGTCGAACTCTACGTTGTACTCCCGAACTGTGCGCCCGTCCTGCCTCAACATCAAAAATCGCCGGCGAGCCCTCCTCATGCAGGGGGCAAAAATGTGCAAAAATGCCCTCGAGAATTGCGTCCCATACGGCTGAGCGCATGCTCCCAGACAGCTCACGAATCAAACCGATCGATTGCGGTATCACGCGGCCGATGCGAACCTAAGACCAGCGACTCGGTCTCGAAGCCTTGATCACTCGTGATCCGTAGCGTCGGATAAACTCACGAGGTCATCCTCAGCTCTCGATCCATAGAACACTGGTGGACTGCAACTTAAGAAGTCCCGAAGTCTCCAACTATCGGCCCTGGGGTGCACTACTGGTACCCCCGGCTCCCGTCTGTCCTCAAGTCTCGCCATAAACCTAACTAGTAACTGGGCCATCTCCTTGCAACCCATATCCTCTGTTCCTGGCCGTGGGACTGGAGGCTCAGATATCGTGGCCTCAGTAGCTACTGCTGCTGCTCTAAACTCTGCTGGGGTGGCGGCATCGTAGAATCCGCCGTCTGTAGCACCACTTCGGGTAAATCGGGCCTGCGCCTGGTAACCTCCGTGCTCTACTCGCGACTCCTCTGCCGCCTTGCCGCCACGGGCTCACGATTGCCTTGCGTAGAGGCATAACTGATATAAAAGAATACGTCAGTTGGAGTCCAACTTACAACACAGCTCTAAGGCACGATCTCAGAGTGAGAAGAATGGAAACTAATCCTAAATGTCCTGCGGCCTCACGATTATAGATGTGGTGCACACACCGATAATCAAGACTACTGAACACGGTCTGTAGACACTTTCCGAGGACTAATCGCTCGATACCACTTTTGTCACGACCGATCCGGGCCGTGATCGTGCCTACCGGGCAGCCTAGTGATACAACATCAGCAAAAAATCAGCGGAACATAAAAACAATACATGAAACAAATGTAAAATGTGAAACAGACTAACCAACACGGTCACCTTCCTGAATATATACATGTATATATATCAACATGAACAGTTAAATCCTTTTACAAACCCTGCCCACAACATTTACAGGACCTAAGAATGTAACCATAACTATGACGGACGGGGCCGCCATACCACGAATGTACAAGTAACTACCAGCGGGGACTATACCAAAGATAAGCCTCAAGAAAGCGGAGCTTCCCAAGCGAACTGTGATCCTAAGAGCGCGGATCCACAACCGATGTACCTCTACTGCGGCATGAACGCACTTCGGCCCGAGGTCTATACAACAGTACCAAGTATGTGAAAGCGTAAAATCATAAATGAAATCATAATAGTCTATATAAAGCGGGAGACATGTATGATAACCAAACTACATCCATAATATATAACAATCATGTCAAGTCGGGGACTCGCGCCTCAAAGTCATTACTCAAGTATAACAATGGGTCTCACGCCCACAACATCAATCATGCGTGGAATACCTTCCTCACCGCGGCGATCTATGATATAATCACACCGAAGTACACATGAACACTAGGTCCCACTGTGTCATAACAACCGTACTAACAATACTATACAACCAAACCACGAAGGCGACACGGGGCAAGTCTGGCCGACTACGGATACCAGGCCGTGTCACGTGTTGACCGGGGCAATCTGAGGCTAACTACGGATACCAAGGTCGTATCACGAGACTTCGCCACTACACCGAGCAGGGCAAGTGTGAAGGCTAACTACCGGTGTACCAGGCCGAATCACCACGAGGCGGGGCAAATCGGCCAACCACGGATACAAGGCGAATCGGTAAAACTTCATGGAGAGCTAGTCCATGGAACAACAATCTGATGGAACCATACGTGGGCCACCCATCTTGTCGATGGGTCAAAGGAAACAACAAGACAGAATCAAAATGGAAGCATACTCGTGGGCCGCCCATCGTGTCAGTATGTCCAAAATGATCAAGAATAACACGACCGACCCTCCATCGAGAGACGTGGTAACATAAGAATACAACACTTGCACAACAAGGCTATCATACGCAAACATAGGCACGTTACACACAACTCAAGGTACGCCCGTTTTATGACAAGTCGGTTTTAATCACAAAGTACTACGTCGTTAAATTCTTTTAGAAGATCCATTTCTTTTACAAAAGTCACCCGATACAGTAGTATCAAAATAAAGTGACTAACATTTTAAGTAAACCAAAACAACTTCCATACTTTCCTTTTTAAACCAAATTAAGACAATACCATGCCTTCTTTTTAGACCAAAACACTTCTCCTTTAAAGTCAAGTTACCATTTTAAAACCAATGATAAAACCATTCCTTTGTTTTCATAAAGTCGTTATAACTAACTTCCCATAAAGCTGTTATAACACTTTATGTTCTAAACCAAAAACTCTTCAATTCCACAAGTCTCTTTTCTTTTAAAACAACAACAAGTATTCTTTTAAAACCCAAATAACTTACTCTTTTCACAACAAGTAACCTATACTTAAAATCAAGTTACTTCTCTTTTTCCGAAAACAAGTCATTATAAGTCAAGTCTCTTATCTTTCAAGATCAAGTCTCTTAACTTTCAAAATCAAGTCGTTTATAAGTCAAGTCTCTTATCTTTTAAGATCAAGTCTCTTAACTTTCAAAATCAAGTCGTTTATAAGTCAAGTCTCTTATCTTTTAAGATCAAGTCTCTTAACTTCTACAATCAATAAACCATTCTTTTACCTACATAAGGTCGTTATAACTAACTTCCCATAAAGCTATTATAACACCATATGTTTTAAACCAACCAAATCACTTAGCACATGTACGTCTACCGTACTACATAGTTCACAACAATCATGCTAGAAAAGATAGGAAGAGGTTCACATACCTCGCGACGATTATCGACAATTAGCAAAACGCTCACGATCAGTAACCTCGCTAGCCTTTTCCACTCTTGAGTAGAATACGCTACTCAAATCGCAACCTATAAAGGCCACAAAACGCCTATCAACTCCTAGATCTCTTCGTAGAATATTCTAAATGCATGGTTCCTTATTCTCTGAGAAAATTCGGCCTCCCACCCCCGCTACCACATAAATTTCCTCACCTGCAGGGCCGCTACTGTGCCATCAACTCAGAGATTACACGCCTAACGGGCGTGTTCAACTCTAACTTCACAATAATACTACACAAGTCTACTGTAAATGCAGTCCAATGTAAATCTGATTCAATCCTTTATAATCATCCTTCCAATATAATATACTCAAGTATAATTACTACAACATGTAATATCCAATTACAATAGGGGGGATATAGATCATTACCTCGATAAGCCCAAAATTATTCAAGTTTATAAGTCGATCCTGAGCAACGTTTAGCTCCAATTCCTTACGCTCCAACCCGCTCCAAGCAACCCTTAGAAGTTTCTAAACAACTTCTCTTAACACTTCAACCAAGCTTATGAAGATTTTCTCGGGTTTCTTTTGCGACTTTTGGAAAAAGAAGTATTTAGGGCTCTAGTATTAAAACAACTTGGAATACTACTAGGGATACTAGGCCAAGGTATTTGGGATTTTACAACAATACACAAAGTATTTCACTACACAAAGTGGGAGGGGGACGAGAACAAGGCATAAAGGGAGGGAGTATTTTGCTTGGAAAGCTTAAGTGAGGGATGAATTTACTCTTCAACTTAAGGGGGTATATATAGAGGGTTCAAGGGTCAAGATCAAGCAAGGTGTGTGGTCAAGATTGGGCCATGTGTGTGTGGGTCCCACCACACCACATGGCCAACGATTGCTCTCAGTGGCATGGCGAATCGGCGAGGACAAGTGGCTAGCCATCGTCACCAATTCGACCAAGGGTGCCACGTGGGGTGACACGTGTCGCCCCGATTCGATCAAAATATTTCGTCTTAGAAAATATACAAAATACCGAAAATCTCAAAAACAAAGCGGGCCCACAAAAGCGTAAATTTCTCAGTGGGCCCACGTGACCATTTCTGAAAATAAAATCCCAAAATTCTAATATAATCCAAGAAGTCCAAATACCAAATCTGGGAATCCAATTCCCATTAACGAACCTTTTTCTTCACAAAAACCGGAAACTTTTCCGTCGAAAAAATCACATCTTTCTTTCTTTCCAAAATTTCTGTCGTATTCTCGTACGTACATCCCCACATACATACCCTGGAACTACGGGGTATAACATTCTTCCCCCCTTAGAAACATTCGTCCCGAATGTTCCTTCTAAGTCTCCAAACACACATGCTCCGGTATAGTCTTCACTACTATACTTACGAAACCAATCATGCCATCAATGGCCATAGTATATCATACAAATCCAAGCCAACGAGGAATCACCTCTAACATAAAAAAAAGCTCACACCCATGGTCTAAAGGATACTCCCTTCGCATCTTCACTTCACAAAAGAAATGATCACCTCCGTTCTCATAACACATTGTTCGCTTCTCTTCTTACTCGTCGTCCCCTTCTCGTACACCCGAACTCTTTCTAGTACACATACCACACTTCAGTCACTGCTTCAATTTCCACAACCCTGGAGTTACCACCTCCAAACTTGGTCATCTTACTAGCCTCAAATTCCCTCAAGGCCATTCCCGACCTTCACGATTCGATTCTGGTCGAACACATCCCCGAACTCATACGATGGTTACCTAAACTTGGGCCTAGCACCCTCGTGACCCTACCACCTGGCGGGACCACCTCGAACTGACCCCACCCCAAACCGGGCTGCGGGTTGACCCGCGAATGGTCCTCAACCCGACCCATAATCGCACCAAAATCTTGTTCCCCGATCCGGAACAATCTTACCTATCCAAGTCATGAAAGCTACCACTTTCATCTTACACAACCCAAGGAAAAAAAATCCCTCAATACATTTCACGTATACCAAGTGTTTCGACAAAGACTAACCGTAAATTCTTTTTCTCAAGACGGCCTTACATCTAAGGTCTCAACGTGTACTATTCTAAGGTTCACACCTTCCATGTCCCCATACTTATCCTTTCAACTAACCATGTTTTCTAACACATCAATAACACAACGCTATCCGATCATAACACTTAACACATCATCAATACATACTAGTCTCTAGAGGGTTAAGGATATACCTGTAAATAGGCGGTTCAAAGGACCGCTAAAACTGGGAACTTCCACCGCGACCTCTGTCGTGGCCTGCCGGTGCATGAACATCCTGCCTAGCTATCGAAGGCGAAGAACCCGCAACAGATCCCGAAGGCCGAGTCTCAACATCCGCGCTACCTCTGGTCGGACAGTCTCTCGCCAAATGGCCCTGTTGGCCGCAAGCATAACAATCTCCCAAATTAGTACGACACTCTCCCTTATGAAGTTTTCCACAACGGCCACACTGAGACAAGGGTGACCTCATCCGGCGAGCACTCCTACTCCCCTGAAAATCTGAAACCTGGGAGCCCTGACCTGCTCCTGAATATCCCAAACGTCCCGACAACTGTGGAGGACCACTCTGAGCTGGTGAAGGCGCATAATCGCTCTTCTTGGCGGTCCGCCTCGAAAGTCGCCAAAAGACCGGTGTTCGCCTCTTCTTGCTGATCCGGTCATTCTGCCGACCTCTTCGCTCCTCACACCCAGTGCATAAGCTGCATGCGAGCAATGTCCATGCCCTGAAGAGCTACAGCGAGCCTCTGCCAAGTAGTCATCGAGCCCCGTAACGTAGCGGTGCACTCTGTCCTCCATATTAGCTACTAACGCAGGGACATATCGAGCCAACGAGTCGAACTCTACGTTGTACTCCCGAACTGTGCGCCCGTCCTGCCTCAACATCAAAAATCTGTCGGCCCGAGCCCTCCTCATCTGTGGGGGCAAGAAATGTGCAAAAAATGCCCCTGAGAATTCGTCCCATACCGCTGGAAGCGCATGCTCCCCCCGGGACAGCTCCCACGAATCAAACCAGTCGACTGCAGTATCACGCAGCCGATGCGAACCTAAGACCACCGACTCGGTCTCCGAAGCCTTGATCACTCTCATGATCCGCTGTAACTGTCGGATAAACTCCTGAGGGTCATCCTCAGCTCTCGATCCATAGAACACTGGTGGACTGCAACTTAAGAAGTCCCGAAGTCTCCAACTATCGCCACAGGGTGCCTCATCGTACCCCGGCTCCTTCGTCTCTGTAGCACCCGCCGGGTAAAAGCGGGCCTCTGCCTGGTAACCTCCGTGCTCTACTCGGCTCCTCTGCCGCCTTGCCGCTTCGGGCTCTGGTTGCCTTGCGTGAGGCATAATCGATATAAAAGAATACGTCAGAGGGAGTCCAACTTACAACACAGCTCTAAGGCACGATCTCAGAGTGAGAAGAATGGAAACTAATCCTAAATGTCCTGCAGCCTCCTGATTATAGATGTGGTGCACAACACACCGATAATCAAGACTACTAGACGGTGCGTAGACACTTTCCGAGACTAATCGCTTGATACCACTTTTGTCACGACCGATCCGGGCGTGGATCGTGCCTACCGGGCACCCTAGTGATACAACATCGCGAAAAATCAGCGGAACATAATAACAATAGATGACACAAATGTAAAATGTGAACCAGGCTAACCAACACGGTCACCTTCCTGAATATATACATATATATATCAACGAGCAGTTAAATCCTTTTACAAACCACCCGCCAACAAGATTACTACAGACCTCTAAGAATGTAACCATAACTATGACGGACAGGGCCGCCATACCACGAATGTACAAGTAACTACACTGATGGGACTATACCAAAGATAAGCCTCAAGAAAGCGGAGCTTCCCAAAAGCTGACTTGATCCTAAGGCGCGGATCCACAACCGATGTACCTCTACTGCGGCATGACGCAGCCGAGGAGGTCTATACAGCAGTACCAAGTATGTGAAATCGTAAATATCAGTAAATAAAATCATAATAGTCTATATAAAGCGGGAGACATGTATGATAACCAAACTACAATCCATAATATATAAAATCATGTCAAGTCGTGACTCACGCCTCAAAGTCATTACTCAAGTATAACAATGGGTCTCACGCCCAACATCAATCATGCGTGGAATACCTTCCTCATCGCCGGCTATGATATAATCACACCGAAGTACACATGAACACTAGGTCACACTGTGTGATACTAACAATACTATACAACCAAACCACGAAGCTGACACGGGGCAAGTACGAAAGCCGACTACCAGATACCAAGGCCGTGTCACGTAGCTGACCGGGGCAAGTACGAAGGCTAACTACCAGATACCAAGGTCGTATCACGAGACTTCGCCACTACACTGAACGGGGCAAGTGTGAAGGCTAACTACCAGGTACCAAGGCCGAATCGACGAGGCGGGGCAAATCTGGCCAACCACCAGATACCAAAGCCGAATCAGTAAAACTTCATGGAGAGCTAGTCCATGGAACAACAATCCTGATGGAACCATACCCGTGGGCCACCCATCGTGTCAGTAGGTCCAAAAGGAAACAACAAGACAGCAATCAAAATGGAAGCATACTCGTGGGCCGCCCATCGTGTCAGTATGTCCAAAATGATCAAGAATAACACGACCGACCCTCCATCGAGAGACGTGGTAACATAAGAATACAACACTTGCACAACAAGGCTATCATACGCAAACATAGGCACGTTACACACAACTCAAGGTACCTTCATTTTATGACAAGTCCAGGTTTTAATCCCCAAAGTACTACGTACGTTAAATTCTTTTAGAAGATCCATTTCTTTTACAAAAGTCACCCGATACCCGTAGTATCAAAATAAAGTGACTAACATTTTAAGTAAACCAAAACAACTTCCATACTTTCCTTTTTAAACCAAATTAAGACAATACCATGCCTTCTTTTTAGACCAAAACACTTCTCCTTTAAAGTCAAGTTACCATTTTAAAACCAATGATAAAACCATTCCTTTGTTTTCATAAAGTCGTTATAACTAACTTCCCATAAAGCTGTTATAACACTTTATGTTCTAAACCAAAAACTCTTCAATTCCACAAGTCTCTTTTCTTTTAAAACAACAACAAGTATTCTTTTAAAACACAAATAACTTACTCTTTTCACAACAAGTAACCTATACTTAAAATCAAGTTACTTCTCTTTTTCCGAAAACAAGTCATTATAAGTCAAGTCTCTTATCTTTCAAGATCAAGTCTCTTAACTTTCAAAATCAAGTCGTTTATAAGTCAAGTCTCTTATCTTTTAAGATCAAGTCTCTTAACTTTCAAAATCAAGTCGTTTATAAGTCAAGTCTCTTATCTTTGGAAGAGCATAAAAGATTGGTTGGGTATTAGAAGAGAGATGACAACTGTTGAAAGCTCCCTTAAATGGATTAAGAAAGAACACCGCGGGACAAGCATCCGAGCCAAAGCTATTTTGCTTACTTTTTGCATAATGGTTTATGAGATTTGGAGGGCAAGAAACACAATGCTCTTTGAAGGCACAAGCTTGCCGGCAGAAGAGGTCATTGCAAGAATCAAAACAACATCTTATAGAGTTCTCTATGATTTTATCCCCTCTTGTAGTGGCACCTTTTGAGTGACCACCCTCCTCTATCTCTTCTTGTTTGCATTACGTTGAGGCTTGAGATACCTCAACGATTGTCAGAGCCACTTCCGTTATTAGTAATAATATTTGCATTTACCTAAAAAAAAAAAAAAAGTCTCTTATCTTTTAAGATCAAGTCTCTTAACTTCTACAATCAATAAACCATTCTTTTACCTACATAAGGTCGTTATAACTAACTTCCCATAAAGCTATTATAACACCATATGTTTTAAACCAACCAAATCACTTAGCACATGTACGTCTACCATACTACATAGTTCACAACAATCATGCTAGAAAAGATAGGAAGAGGTTCACATACCTCGCGACGATTATCGACAATTAGCAAAACGCTCCACAGTACTGTAACCCTGCTAGCCTTTTCCACTCTTCAAGTAGAATACGCCACTCAAGTCTGAGAACCTATAAAGGCCACAAAACGCCTATCAACTCTAGATCTCTTCGTAGAATATTCTAAATGCATGGTTCCTTATTCTACGAAAATTCGGCACCTCGCCCCGCTACCACATAAATTTCCTCCCCTACCAGGGCCCGCTACCAGGCCATCAACTCCCAGGGGATTACACGTCTAACCGGACGTGTTCATGTCACGACCCGTACCGGGGCCCGTGACTGGTGCCTTACCCGGGCACCCAAGTAGTCATACATCAGAGTAATCAGCGGAATATAAAACAATACATGATACAATGTAAAGAAGACACATGTTTATCTGAAGTAAAGTTTGCCTTTCGGCATATATATAAATCAATTTAAAACCGAACAGTTACATCCTTATTACAACTCTGCCCACAGCATTCTGCACCTCAAGAATGATACGACAACAATGGCGGGACGGGGCCCGCCATACCCCGAATGTAAATACCTATAACGACGGGGACTATACGGCTGATAAGCCTCGGAGAAACGGAGCTTGCCCAAACGCCGACTGTGACCCTAGAGCGAGGATCAACAATGGTGTACCTTTACTGCGGCATGAACGCGGCCGAGAGGTCGATCTGACAGTGCGAGTAAGTGAAACGAAAATAAATCATAAATGAAATCATAGTAGTCTATGTAAAGCGGGAGACATGTATGATAACCAAACTACGATTCACAATAAATAAGCGATCATGTCAAGTCGTGACTCACGCCTCAAGTCATCACTCAATATAACTATGGGTCTCATGCCCACAATATCAATCATGCGTGGAATACCTTCCTCACCGGCCATGCATGATATAAAAGCACCAAGGAATACACATGAACACGAGTCCCACTGTGTCCTAATAAAACCGTCTGAGGTAAGTACGAAGGCATAGCCGACTACTAAAACCACAGTACCAACAAGGTCATAAATCAGATCATGAGATCTGCCTAGGCCGTCACATGATCAAAGCCGCCACTCGCGCGATATCTAATGTGCGCGTCTAGCCCAGAACTCTCCGCGATTCCGCATAGGCCAAACTCATAGGCCCGCATGAGGTATAACCCGCATCGAGGTAGCTACTCCCGGCATCCGCTGGACTCGCATCCGCGTGGCCACATGCACCGCATGACCATAAAGCGCCGCGCACTAACACCGGAACTCTCGTAGCTCCGCATAGGCCCCTGGGACCCGCATGAGGTATTCTCGAATCATAGGTCACACAGACCCGCTGAGTCTACCCGCGACGGAGGCGACAACCTCCTAAACAAGTCAAGGTGAGTGGTACAATACCAACAAATCGGCTGATAGTGAAACAATTTAAGCGCAATCGAGGGGAAACCCCTTTACACAAACATCACAAGATACTAACACACGTAGCATCCTAGCATGTTTACTTAACAAGTCAACAAGAAAGTATTACAAGGCTATTACAAACCAACACAATCAAGTTATACACACAAGGCACTTTCTACTATATGATTAACAAGATCGGGTTTTTATCCCCAAAGTACTTCATACATTAACTCTTTTTAAAAGATACGTTACTTTCACAAAAGTCACACAATACCCGTAGTATATGAAAATAGAGTGATTATCTTTTGAGGTAAATCAAAACACTTCCCTTTGTAAAATCAAGTAACAACATTATTTTCCAAACGTCCAAGTTTGCCTAATTTCAAATGTTCACGTTTCTTATTTTAGAAAGGTTTCGTAGTTCATAGTCTTATTCATTTAAGAATATAATTCTCTTTTAAACAATCTGAGAAACATAAGCCTTATATGTGAGTAGGATATTCTTGTTTATAACAATCTTATCACAGCAGCCATGATCTAGGAAATATCATTTTGTCTCATCTTAGCTTCTATGCAGATGGAAGTTTCTACTGGTTTTAATAATACTTAATTATTCAATACATTTTCCTTTATTAACGCTGCAGTGGTTTGTCGATACACATTCTGATTTCCGAAATCAGTGAAACATTATTCCTTTTAAAACCAAGTACTCATTACTCACGAATGAGGTTTCACACGAAATTCATATCAATTCATTTAAGTCAAGTCTCTTATCTTTTAAGATCAAGTCTCTTAACTTCTATAATCAATAAATCATTCATTTTATCTTTCTTAAGACGTTATACCTAACTTCCCATAAAGCTAGTATAACTCTTATGTTTTCAAAACCAAGTGTTACTCTTCTTTCAAAAACAGTTCTTAATACTTTTTGAAATACTTCAAAGTTCTTATCATTCAGGCTTAAGTCAAAAGACATTGTCGTACAACTACGTTCAGTTAACACACGTACGTCTACCGTACTATATATACTTCTTTAAAATATCATGCTCAAGCGTATAGGAAGAATCACATACCTCGCGACGATTATCGACTATTAGCAAATCGCTCCACGGCTATAACCTAGCTGGTCACAGTCCTTCTCAAGTAGCACATGCTACTTGCAGAACATTCAACATATACAGGTTATACAAGTCTATCAAAGTCTAGACTACTCGGTAGAATAAACCTAGATACAAGATTCTACGGAAATTTGGGCAGCACTTCCCTATCCGTCAAACTACACAAGTCTCTTTATGTCTGATCCTACGTAATTCTGATTCGATTCTCTTCTTTAAATTCAGGCTTAAGTCCAAAGACATTGCCGCAAAACTATGTTCAGTTCTATATATAGTATACTTCAACTATATATTCCTACAACATGTATTTTCCAATTACAATAGGGGGAAAAGATAATTACCTCGATAAGCCCATAATTATCCAAGTATAGATGTCGATCCTTAGCAACGCTTAGCTCCTACTCCGGGAGCTCCAACCCGCTCCACACAACCCTTAGAAGTTCTACGCAACTTCTTCTTAATACTCAACCAACTATGGAGATTTTCCTTAGGGTTTCGGTTTGAGACAAAAGGACATACTAGAGTATTTCGGACTCTACGTATAGAGGTATCTTTGGAATACTACAAGGTATACGACTAAGGTAATTTTGGGTATAACAACAATACTTTTGAGAGTATTTCTACCAAGAGGGGGGTAATTTATACGAGACAACACCAAAGGGGGGGTGTATACCCCTCCGGCCAACCCCACCGGGGGGGGTACTCTCGGCCAGGGGAGGGCTAGGACGAGATACTACAAGAGAGGGGGGGAGAGGATTTTTAGACTTGGCACAATTTTTGGATGAAGAAGTCTTCAAAGGGGAGGGGTATTTATAGGTCAAGCAAAGGCCAACTAATGGCCAAGATCATGCCAAGTGTAGGGTCAAGATTCATCCATGTGCACCTTATCCATCTACCACCAAAATATCCTACCAACTACTTGACAAAAGCCAAGCAATTCGTCCAAGTCATTACCGCCCACTCCTACCAACTAGAGGGTGACAAGTGTCGCCCTCTTGTTGGTCCAAAATGTTTCGCCTCTCGGAAAAAATCCGCAAAAATTAAAAATGACATAGCCGGAATTTTCCCTTCGCAAGTTGTGTAAAACGTTTCGTCGAAAAACGACTCTAATCGGGTGTTGTGAACAAAAATAATTCGGCCAAGCCACCTAGGGGGGGGGGGTGACACGTGTCGCCCTCCTACTTGTCCAAAATAATTCATCTTCCGAAAATATCCATAATGGCCAAAATCTCAAAATCAAAGCGGGCCCCACCAAACCGTAAATTTCTCTCGTGGGCCCCACGTGACCATTTCCGAAAATAAAATCTCAAAATTCTAATATAATTTAAGAAGCCCATACTCCAAATCTGGGAATCCAATTCCCATCAACGAACATTTTTCTATACAAAAATCGGAAACTTTTTCCGTGGAAAAATCACCTCTTTCCTCCTTTCCAATTTTTCTGACGTGCTATCGTACGTACGTCCTCGCATACATACCCTGGAACTACGGGGTATAACAGTTCAACTCTGCTTCACAATAATACTACACAAGTCTACTGTAAGTACAGTCCAATGTAAATACAGTTCAATCCTTTATAATCATCCTTCCAATATAATATACTCAAGTATAATTACTACAACATGTAATATCCAATTACAATAGGGGGGACATAGATCATTACCTCGATAAGCCCAAAATTATCCAAGTTTATAAGTCGATCCTGAGCAACGTTTAGCTCCAATTCCTTACGCTCCAACCCGCTCCAAGCAACCCTTAGAAGTTTCTAAACAACTTCTCTTAACACTTCAACCAAGCTTATGAAGATTTTTCTAGGGTTTCTTTTTGTACTATTTCCGGGCTCCTAGTATTAAAACAACTTTGGAATACTACTAGGGATACTAGGCCAAGGTATTTGGGATTTTACAACAATACACAAAGTATTTCACTACACAAAGTGGGAGGGGGACGAGAACAAGGCATAAAGGGAGGGAGTATTTTGCTTGGAAAGCTTAAGTGAGGGATGAATTTACTCTTCAACTTAAGGGGGTATATATAGAGGGTTCAAGGGTCAAGATCAAGCAAGGTGTGTGGTCAAGATTGGGCCATGTGTGTGTGGGTCCCACCACACCACATGGCCAACGATTTGCTCTCCAAGTGGCATGGCCAAATCGGCCAAGGGCCACTTGTCCACCAATTTCGGCCAAGGGTTCCACATGGGGGTGACACGTGTCGCCCCCCGATTCGTCCAAAATATTTCGTCTTCCGAAAATATCCAAAATACCGAAAAACTCAAAAACAAAGCGGGCCCCACAAAACCGTAAATTTCTCCCGTGGGCCCCACGTGACCATTTCTGAAAATAAAATCCCAAAATTCTAATATAATCCAAGAAGTCCAAATACCAAATGTGGGAATCAATTTCCAATTAAAGAACATTTTCTTCACAAAAACGGAAACTTTTACGTTTAAAAATCACATCTTTCTTTCTTTCCAAAATTTCTGTCGTATTCTCGTACGTACATCCCCACATACATACCCTGGAACTACGGGGTATAACATTCTTCCCCCCTTAGAAACATTCGTCCCGAATGTTCCTTCTAAGTCTCCACACACGCATGCGCCGCTATAGTCTTCACTACTATACTTACGAAACCAATCATGCCATCAATGGCCATAGTATATCATACAAATCCAAGCCAACGAGGAATCACCTCTAACATAAAAAAAAGCTCACACCCATGGTCTAAAGGATACTCCCTTCGCATCTTCACTTCACATTAGAAATGATCACCTCCGTTCTCATAACACATTGTTCGCTTCTCTTCTTACTCGTCGTCCCCTTCTCGTACACCCGAACTCTTTCTAGTACACATACCACACTTCAGTCACTGCTTCAATTTCCACAACCCTGGAGTTACCACCTCCAAACTTGGTCATCTTACTAGCCTCAAATTCCATCAAGGTCATTCCCGGCCTTCACGATTCGATTATGGTCGAACACATCCCCGAACTCATACGATGGTTACCTAAACTTGGGCCTAGCACCCTCGTGACCCTACCACCTGGCGGGACCACCTCGAACTGACCCCACCCCAAACCGGGCTGCGGGTTGACCCGCGAATGGTCCTCAACCCGACCCATAATCGCACCAAATTCTTGTTCCCCGATCTGGAACAATCTTACCTATCCAAGTCATGAAAGCTACCACTTTCATCTTACACAACCCAAGGAAAAAATCCCTCAATACATTTCACGTATACCAAGTGTTTCGACAAAGACTAACCGTAAATTCTTTTTCTCAAGACGACCTTACATCTAAGGTCTCAACATGTACTATTCTAAGGTTCACACCTTCCATGTCCCCATACTTATCCTTTCAACTAACCATGTTTTCTAACACATCAATAACACAACGCTATCCGATCATAACACTTAACACATCATCAATACATACTAGTCTCTAGAGGGTTAAGGATATACCTGTAAATAGGCGGTTCAAAGGACCGCTAAAACTGGAAACTTCCACCGCGACCTCTGCCGTGGCCTGCCGGTGCATGAACATCCTGCCAAGCTATCGAAGGCGAAGAACCCGCAACAGATCCCGAAGGCCGAGTCTCAACATCCGCGCTACCTGCGTCGGACGATCTCGCCAAATGGCCCTGTTGGCCGCAAGCATAACAATCTCCCAAATTAGTACGACACTCTCCCTTATGAAGTTTTCCACAACGGCCACACTGAGACAAGGGTGACCTCATCCGGCGAGCACTCCTACTCCCCTGAAAATCTGAAACCTGGGAGCCCTGACCTGCTCCTGAATATCCCAAACGTCCCGACAACTGTGGAGGACCACTCTGAGCTGGTGAAGGCGCATAACTGGCCTGCTGCTGAGGCGGTCCGCCTCGAAAGTCGCCAAAAGACCCTGCTGTTCTGGCCCTCTTCTGCTGATCCCGGTCATTCCGTCGACCTCTTCGCTCCTCACACCCAAGTGCATAAGCCTGCATGCGGGCAATGTCCATGCCCGGCTGAAGAGCTACACCCGAGCAGGCCTCTGCCAAGTAGTCATCGAGCCCCGTAACGTAGCGGTGCACTCTGTCCTCCATATTAGCTACTAACGCAGGGACATATCGAGCCAACGAGTCGAACTCTACGTTGTACTCCCGAACTGTGCGCCCGTCCTGCCTCAACATCAAAAATCTGTCGGCCCGAGCCCTCCTCATCTGTGGGGGCAAGAAATGTGCAAAAAATGCCCCTGAGAATTCGTCCCATACCGCTGGAAGCGCATGCTCCCCCCGGGACAGCTCCCACGAATCAAACGGTCATTGCGATCACGCGCGGCCGATGCGAACCTAAGACCACCGACTCGGTCTCGAAGCCTTGATCACTCTCATGATCCATTGTCGCTTCGGATAAACTCTGAGGTCATCCTCGGCTCGATACATAGAACATCGGTGGTGCAACTTAAGTCGAAGTCTCCAACTATCGGCCAGGGTGCACTCGTACCCAGGCTCCCTTCTGTCCTCAAGTCTCGCCATAAACCTAACTAGTAACTGGGCCATCTCCTTGCAACCCATATCCTCTGTTCCTGGCCGTGGGACTGGAGGCTCAGATATCGTGGCCTCAGTAGCTACTGCTGCTGCTCTAAACTCTGCTGGGGGTGGCGGCATCGTAGAATCCGCCGTAGCACCCTGTAAAAATCGGGCCTCGCCTGGTAACCCTCCGTGCTCTACTCGCAGCTCCCTCTGCTGCCTTGCCCTTCTGGGCTCTGGTTGCCTTGCGTAGAGGCATAACTGATATAAAAGAATACGTCAGAGGGAGTCCAACTTACAACACAGCTCTAAGGCACGATCTCAGAGTGAGAAGAATGGAAACCAATCCTAAATGTCCTGCAACCTCCTGATTATAGATGTGGTGCACAACACACCGATAATCAAGACTCTACTAGACACGGTGCAGACACTTTCCGAGGACTAATCGCTCGATACCACTTTTGTCACGACCGATCCGGGCGTGGTCGTGCCTACCGGGCACCCTAGTGATACAACATCAGAGAAAAATCAACGGAACATAAAAACAATACATGAAACAAATGTAAAATGTGAAACAGGCTAACCAACACGGCCACCTTCCTGAATATATACATATATATATATCAACATGAACAGTTAAATCCTTTTACAAACCCTGCCCACAACAGTACTACAGACCTCTAAGAATGTAACCATAACTATGACGGGACAGGGCCCATACCACAATGTACAAATAACTACACTGACAGGGGACTATACCAAAGATAAGCCTCCGAAGAAACGGAGCTTCCCAAAAAGCTGAACTGTGATCCTAAGAGCGCGGATCCACAACCGATGTACCTCTACCTGCGGCATGAACGCAGCCCCCCGAAGGAGGTCTATACAACAGGTACCAAGTATGTGAAACTGTAAAATACTGTAAATGAAATCATAATAGTCTATATAAAGCAGGAGACATGTATGATAACCAAACTACGATCCATAATATATAAGCGATGTCAAGTCGGGGACTCACGCCTCAAAGTCATTACTCAAGTATAACAATGGGTCTCACGCCCACAACATCAATCATGCGTGGAATACCTTCGCCATTCCGGCGATCTATGATATAATCACACCAAGAAGTACACATGAACACTAGGTCCCACCTGTGTCATAACAACCGTACTAACAATACTATACAACCAAACCAAGAAGGCGACACGGCAAGTCTGGCCGACTACGGATACCAAGGCCGTGTCACGTGGTGGCCGGCAAGTACAAAGGCTAACTACGGATACAAGGTCGTATCACGAGACTTACGCCACTACACCGAGCGGGGCAAGTGCGAAGGCTAACTACCAGTACAGGCGAATCAGCCACGAGACGGGGCAAGTACGAAAGCCAACCACCAGATACCACGGCCGAATCAGTAAAACTTCATGGAGAGCTAGTCCATGGAACAACAATCCTAATGGAACCATACCCGTGGGCCACCCATCGTGTCAGTAGGTCCAAAAGGAAACAACAAGACAACAATCAAAATGGAAGCATACTCGTGGGCCGCCCATCGTGTCAGTATGTCCAAAATGATCAAGAATAACACGACCGACCCTCCATCATGAGACGCGGTAACCTAAGAATACAACACTTGCACAACAAGGCTATCATACGCAAACATAGGCACGTTACACACAACTCAAGGTACCTTCATTTTATGACAAGTCCAGGTTTTAATCCCCAAAGTACTACGTACGTTAAATTCTTTTAGAAGATCCATTTCTTTTACAAAAGTCACCCGATACCCGTAGTATCAAAATAAAGTGACTAACATTTTAAGTAAACCAAAACAACTTCCATACTTTCCTTTTTAAACCAAATTAAGACAATACCATGCCTTCTTTTTAGACCAAAACACTTCTCCTTTAAAGTCAAGTTACCATTTTAAAACCAATGATTAAACCATTCCTTTGTTTTCATAAAGTCGTTATAACTAACTTTCCATAAAGCTGTTATAACACTTTATGTTCTAAACCAAAAACTCTTCAATTACACAAGTCTCTTTTCTTTTAAAACAACAACAAGTATTCTTTTAAAACCCAAATAACTTACTCTTTTCACAACAAGTAACCTATACTTAAAATCAAGTTACTTCTCTTTTTCCGAAAACAAGTCATTATAAGTCAAGTCTCTTATCTTTCAAGATCAAGTCTCTTAACTTTCAAAATCAAGTCGTTTATAAGTCAAGTCTCTTATCTTTTAAGATCAAGTCTCTTAACTTTCAAAATCAAGTCGTTTATAAGTCAAGTCTCTTATCTTTTAAGATCAAGTCTCTTAACTTCTACAATCAATAAACCATTCTTTTACCTACATAAGGTCGTTATAACTAACTTCCCATAAAGCTATTATAACACCCTATGTTTTAAACCAACCAAATCACTTAGCACATGTCGCTCACCGTACTACATAGTTCACAACAATCATGCTAGAAAAGATAGGAAGAGGTTCACATACCTCGCGACGATTATCGACAATTAGCAAAACGCTCCACGATCAGAACCGCTAGCCTTTTCCACTCTTGAGTAGAATACGCTCAAATCTAACCTATAAAGGCCACAAAACGCCTATCAACTCCTAGATCTCTTCGTAGAATATTCTAAATGCATGGTTCCTTATTCTACAGAAAATTCGGCAGCACCTCCCCCCCCCCGCTACCACATAAATTTCCTCCCCTACCAGGGCCCGCTACCAGGCCATCAACTCCCAGGGGATTACACGTCTAACCGGACGTGTTCAACTCTGCTTCACAATAATACTACACAAGTCTACTGTAAGTACAGTCCAATGTAAATACAGTTCAATCCTTTATAATCATCCTTCCAATATAATATACTCAAGTATAATTACTACAACATGTAATATCCAATTACAATAGGGGGGACATAGATCATTACCTCGATAAGCCCAAAATTATCCAAGTTTATAAGTCGATCCTGAGCAACGTTTAGCTCCAATTCCTTACGCTCCAACCCGCTCCAAGCAACCCTTAGAAGTTTCTAAACAACTTCTCTTAACACTTCAACCAAGCTTATGAAGATTTTTCTAGGGTTTCTTTTTGCGACTTTTGGAAAAAGTAGTATTTCCGGGCTCCTAGTATTAAAACAACTTTGGAATACTACTAGGGATACTAGGCCAAGGTGTTTGGGATTTTACAACAATACACAAAGTATTTCACTACACAAAGTGGGAGGGGGACGAGAACAAGGCATAAAGGGAGGGAGTATTTTGCTTGGAAAGCTTAAGTGAGGGATGAATTTACTCTTCAACTTAAGGGGGTATATATAGAGGGTTCAAGGGTCAAGATCAAGCAAGGTGTGTGGTCAAGATTGGGCCATGTGTGTGTGGGTCCCACCACACCACATGGCCAACGATTTGCTCTCCAAGTGGCATGGCCAAATCGGCCAAGGGGACAAGTGGCTAGCCACTTGTCCACCAATTTCGGTCAAGGGTGCCACATGTGGGTGACACGTGTCGCCCCCCGATTCGTCCAAAATATTTCGTCTTTCGAAAATATCCAAAATACCGAAAATCTCAAAAACAAAGCGGGCCCCACAAAGTCAGAATTTCTCCGTGGGCCCACGTGACCATTTCTGAAAATAAAATCCCAAAATTCTAATATAATCCAAGAAGTCCAAATACCAAATCTGGGAATCCAATTCCCATTAACGAACCTTTTTCTTCACAAAAACCGGAAACTTTTCCGTCGAAAAAATCACATCTTTCTTTCTTTCCAAAATTTATGTCGTATTCTCATACGTACATCCCCACATACATACCCTGGAACTACGGGGTATAACAGTACTATATATATATTACAAATATCATGCTTAAGAGGATAGGAAGAATCACATACCTCCTCGGCTAAATCCACTTGCCAAGTCGGATATGTCGCGCGTAGAGGGTCAACCTATAATAGTCAAAATACGCCGATTAACTTCTAGTTTATCGTAGAACTCTTCTAAGTAAGATTTCCTTTTCTACGGAAATTTGGGCAGCATTTCCCTCGCTTTTACTCATTTTCCATCTTTCTCCAAGGCCCGAATAACCGTAATATATATGCCATATATAAGGCGTAATAATTACACAATATAAAGAAGGGGATCACACGCCAAACGGAACGCGATTTAAAAATCTTCCCCTTAACAATACAATACAATAATTAAAAAGGGGATCACACGCCCAAACGGAACGCGATTTAAAAATCTTCCCCTTAACAGAAATGTAAATACAGTCCTTAAGTTGGGGTCCTTGGCCAACTTTGTCCATTTTACTTATCCAATTACTTCATTAGTCATCCAACTTATAATCCATTCTTAATATAAGTTATAGTTACTTTGATAATTACTTCTTCACAAGTAAGATACGTTTGATACGTTGAATACGTTTTTACCATTTTAATGGCTAACGGCCAATCCTTTCTTTTAACAAGTTAACAAGATCCAACTCTTCCAAACCTTACTCCATATATTATATATTCATAATATACTTATAATATATGTATAATGACCAAATCACAAAGAGGTTTAAGATTCACTACCTCAAATAGCCCAAAATTATCCAAGAACTTAATGTCGCTCCAAGCAAGTCTTAGCTACAAATCTTTAGGTTACAAACCACCACAACTCACCCTAAGAAGCTCCTAACCATCATCTCTTCAAGAACCAACTCAAACAAGTGAAGAACACTAGGTTTTTCTTCCAAGAGCTCTCGACCAAGGTGACCTTTTAGAGGCTAGGGGGTGAAATCTTTTCCAACTTTTGGTTAATAGTCTTCCTAATACACTAGGGAAGAACACTTAGGAGTTTAGGAATTATTGGACAAGGTTAGGTTAGAGAGGGGGGATGTTCGACGAGAGCTAGGAGAGAGGGAGGGAGATGAAAATATTTCTCAAGTCTTGAAATATCTATGTGTGGAAGATTTCATCAACAAAGGGTGCATATATAGGACAACCAAGGGCTAGGATGAAGGCAAGTGTGTGGTTGAGATTGGGGACAAGTGTGTGGGGGTCCCACAAGCCACTTGTCCACCCAAAATATCTTGCAAGACTTGGCCACTTGTCAATGAAAATCGGCCAACCTAGCCCACCTAGGGGTGACACGTGTCGCCCTCCTATTGGTCCAAAATATTTCATCTCTCGGAAAAATCCGTAATTGGTTAAAATATTAAAGCGTAGAATTTCCTTCACAAGGTTCTAATCTTTCCGTTGAAAGTTCACAAGTTCATTCTTAACCTAATTAGGGTTTGTACAAATGTCGTCGTCCTCACATACATACTCTGGAAATACTGGTATAACATTCTCCTCTTAGAAACATTCGTCCGAATGTTCCTTCCCAGCAGATAACGATAAAGTTCCTCATAACTTAAACAGTTGCAAATGCCACACATGGCCACAATACAAAACTTAAGCAAATATGACAATGAAAATTTACAAGTAGGAAAGTGAGTTACCTGGAGGTGTGGGGAATAGGTGAGGATATTTCTGCCTCATGTCCTCCTCAGCTTCCCACGTCATCTCCTCCCTGAGCTCGTTCCTCCACAAGACTTTGACGGAAGCCACGTCCTTGGTCAGACGCCTAACCGACGATCGATTATCGCTATGGGAATCTCCTCATACGATAACCCTCGATCACTGGACATCGTCAATCGGGTGTACCACTAGATGGATCCGATACATCTTCTCAAGATAGAAACATGAAAAACCGGATGCACTGCCTCAAGATCGGACGACAGATCCAACCCATAGGCAACCTTGCCTACCCTGCGGACAATCTGATACGGCCCAATGTACCTTGGGCTGAGTTTCCCTTTCTTCCCGAATCTCATCACACCGCCATGGGTGACACCAGAAAACCCAATCATCAACCTCGAACTCGGATGCCGACGACGATGATGCGCATATGACTTCGCCGACTCACGGTATCGATGCGCTCTGGATAAGCTTCACCTTATCCATCTGCTGTGTCAGTGCAGTCCCACTAGTGCACCTCGCCACATCAAACCAGCCTATCGGCGATCTGCACTTCCTCCCATACAAGGCCTCATAAGGCGCCATCGAATCTTTGGAGTGGTAGCTATTATTATATGCAAACTCAACTAGAGGCAAATGATCCTCCCGGCTACCACGAAGTCAATAACACGGGCTCATGATATATCCTCAAGAGTGCGGATAGTGCGCTCTGCTCATCCATCTGCGGATAGTGCGCTCTGCTGTCCATCTGTTCGAGGATGGAATGCGATTTCGTGCTCACTGCGTCCCTAGACCATTCGGAAAGACCTCCGAAATTAGTCGTAAATCGGGCTCCTCGGTCGGATATGATAGAAATAGGGACCCATGCGATCTCACGATCTCTTGGATGTAAAGTGCGGAATAATCCTCGGTAGAAAAAGTCGTCCGACGGAAGAAAGTGGGCTGATTTTCGCCACTGTCGACGATAACCCGGATAGAATCATGTTTCCTCCGAGTGCGAGGTAATCCGTGATAAAGTCCATGTTGATCACCTCCCACTTCGGTCGGGATCTCTATCAATGCGCAATAATCCACCAGCCTGCGGTGCTCTATCTTCACTCTACCGACAACACGGCACCGAGCTACAAACACCGCAACGTCCTCTTCAAGCCATCCCACCAATACGGATCGAGGTCGTGGTACATCTTGGTCGACCGGATGGATAGAGTAACGTCTTGTGTGCTTCCCCTAGAACCTCTGCCAAGTCTGAAATATCTGCAACACACAACCTGCCCTCAAACCTTAGCACCCCATCAGGTGCTACCTCAAAAGGACCCTCCCCCTCACGAAGAGCCGTATCACGATACCGCATCAAAACTGGATCCTCAAACTGTTGCCTCTTCACCTCCTCGACGATGGAAGACTCGGCAACCTCTCGAACTCGAACCCCATTGCTATCAGAATCAATCAGTCGGACTCCAAGGCTCGCTAACTTATGTAACTCGTGGACCATGCCCCTCCTCTCTGGCTGCACATCTGATAGACTCCCCATCGACCTACGACTAAGAGCATACGCCTGACATTGGCCTTCCCGGGTGGTACAGATATCAACATCATAATCCTTGAGTAACTCTAACCACCGTCTCGCCGTAAGTTCGGCTCCTCTAGTGAAGATATCTTTGGAGGCTCTTGTGGTGCGTATAAATATCCACATGAACCCCATACAAATAGTGCCTCAGATCTTCGGCGTGAATCACCGCCAACTCAAATCATGGGTGGGGTAGTTCTCTCATGCTTCTTAAGGCTCGGGATGCGTATGCTATAACCTTACCGATTGCATCAACACACATCCGAGCCCGACGCTGGCATCACAATACACTACATAACCGTCGGACCCTCCGGAAGAGTAAGAACGAGGCGGTCGTCGATCTCTCCTTCAAGAATCGAAATCCCGCTCACAAGCATCATCCATCAAACTTAGCCGCTCGAGTCGGCTAGTCAATGGTGCGAAGATAGAAGCAAACTTCTCCACGAACCCGATAATAACTGCGAGGCCTGAAAGTCGCGCACCTCTGTCGGAGTAGTAGGTGCAGGCCAAGTCTGGCGCCTCGATCTTCGCCAGTATCTACCCGAATACCATCGGCCCACAATGTGCCCAAGAAAAGCCACCGCCAAGCCAAAACTCACATTTGGAAAACTTGGCGTATAAGCTGTTGGTCTGGAGAACTCTCCAAGATCGCCAAATGCTCTGCATGCTCCGCTCTGGCGAGAATAAACCAAGATGTCATCAATGAACACTATCACAAACGTGTCCAAAATGGCTTGAACACTCGGTTCATCAAATCCATGAATACCGCCGAGCATTGGTCAACCGAAAGACATGACCACGAACTCATAGTGCGTGCGGGTCCGAATGCAATCCTAGGGACATCCGCCTCTAACACGCACGGATGATAGCAGGCCGCGGATCAATCTTGGAGAAACATCTCGCACCACGCACCGGTCGAACAAATCATCAATCACAGGAAGGGGTATCTGTTCTTAATGGTCACCTTGTTCAGCTGCCTGTAATCAACACACATGCGCAGCGTCCCGTCCTTCTTCTTCACGAACAATACCGGCGCTCCCCAGGGAGAAACACTAGGCCTTATGAAGCCCTTCTCCAAAGAAATCTCTCGGTGGTCCTTCAACTCTCTCAACTTCGGCGGTGCCATTACGTATGGCGGAATGGAAATAGGCCGAGTGTCTGGCAGCACATCGATACAAAACTCTATCTCCCTCTCAGGAGGGATACCCGGGAGGTCGTCTAGAAACACGTCTGGGAACTCTCTAACTCTGGGCGGTGAAAATCTGGTACGCGACCTCGATTATCAAACACCCGAACGAGATGGTAGATATACCCCTTCTGCACCATCTTCCTAGCCTTGAGGTAAGAAATAAACCTACCCCTCGGCGACACAGTGTTCCCCTCCCACTCAATAACCGGCTCCCCAGGAAACTGGAACCGTACTACTCTCTCCCTGCAGGTTACATTGGCGTAGCAAGAAGCTAACCAATCCATACCCATGATCACATCAAAATCGGTCATTTCCAACTCTATCAAGTCGGCTAGGGTCTGACGACTGCATAAAGACACTGGGCAAGCCCTATATACCCGCCGAGCTACCACCGAATCACCCAATGGCGTAGCTACCTCGAAAGGGTCTATGGACTCAGGCTCTATCTCTATCCTACTAGCAATAAGGGGAGATATATAGGATGAGTAGAACCGGATCTATCAAGGCATACACGTCCAACAAGAAACCGATAAAGTACACGTGGCGACATCCGGATGCCTCCCGGTCTGGCCGACAAGGCATAAATGCGATTCGAGGACCACTGGGCGCACCCCTGCCACGACCTCTGCCGCGACCTGGCCGCCCGAGCACCACGCCTCAGGCGAGTAATCGCAGATAGATGAAGACCGGCAAAAGACCACGTAGCCGAGCCCTACCATCTGCTTGCCTGCAGTGGACGGTTCCTCGAAATATGACCTGCCGCCACAAGTAAAACAAGCTTCGAGGTATCACCGCATCTCGAAATGGGATCTGCATCGGCCACACTGAGTGGATGGTGGTCTCGATCGGCTAGTATCCTGCCGCCTCGAAGTCCAAGCCACAGGGCCACGACCGCCCCGAATACCTGGATGCCACAAGACGGTGTAGGAGTGCTCGAGCCGGTGTGGTGCAAATCTAGGCTAGCTGAGGCCGCCCACCGAGCTACCAAAGATCCTGCCGTCACGGCCTTCTTCTGCTGGCGATATCATCGACGTCGGCCTCTCACGCCTCGCATCCAGTGCATGAGCCTGCATGCGGGCAATGTCCATGCCCGGCTGAAGAGCCACACCTGAGCAAGACTCTGCCAAGTAGTCATCTATCCCGTAACGTAGCGGTGCACTCGGTCCTCCATATCTGCTACTAACGCAGGGACATATCGAGCCAACGAATCGAACTCAACGTTGTACTCGAGCGGTGCGCCGCTTCGTCTCGGCATCAAAAATCGCCGGCGTGCCTCGCCGTCATGGAGGCAAGAAGTGAGTGAGAAATGCCTCCGAGAACTCATCCCATACAGTGGGCGCATGCTCTCCCGGGATAGCTCGCGAATCAAACGATCATTGCGGTATCACGCGGCCGATGCGAACCGAATCACGGACTCGGTCTCGAAGCCTTGATCACTCTCGATCCATTTATCGCCGGATGAACTCCTGCGGATCATCCTCGTGCCTCGACCGTAGAACTCGCGGTCGCAACTCAAGAAATCCCGTAGTCTCAAACTATCCGACCTCGGGTGAACCACGGTACTCCGGATCTGGGCGGGCAGTGCGTCGGCCTATCCTCGTATGCGGCCACGATCACGGCGATGGCGGGCCATCTCCTTGTACCTATCTCCTCCGCTCGGTGTGGGGTGAGGCGCAGTCTTGTGGTCTCGGTAGCCTCCACTGCGGCTCTAAACTCTGCTGGGGCTGGTGGCGTTGTGGAACTCGCCGTCTGTAGCACCACCTCTGGTAAGGACTGGGCCTGTGCCCTCGTGGCCCTCTGTGTCATACTAGCAGCTCCCTCAGCTGCCTTGCCCTTCTGGGCCCGGGTTGCCTTGCGTGGAGGCATAGCTGGTACAAAGAGAAATACGTCAGAGGGTCGACTTAATACGGCTCTAAGGCACGATCTCGAGTGAGAAGAATGGAAACGATCCTAAATATCCTGTAGCCTCACGATTATTGATGTGGTGCACAACATATCGATAATCACGACTACTAGATACGATGCGTAGACACTTTCCGAGGATTAAGCGCTCGATACCACTTTTGTCACGACCCGATTCCGGGCCCGTGACTGGTGCCTTACCCCGGGCACCCAAGTAGACATACATCAGAGTAACCAGCGGAAATAAAATCATGACATAAAACAGTATAAAATGAAAGACAGTTTATCCAAGAAAAGTTGTCTTTCGGCATGTATATATATATACCCAAAGTGAACAGTTACATCCCGACCTTTACAACAGGACTACAGACCTCTAAGGAAGTAAACAACTATGGCGGGACAGGGCCCCGCCATACCCTGAATGTACAAAACTATCTATAACAACAGGGAGATCATACCCAAAAGTCGAGCCTCCGGAGAAGATGAAGCTCCTGACACCAAAGTAAAGGTCCTAAGAATGCGGATCTAGCACCTGCTTTCCCTTACCGGCGGCATGAACGCAGCCCCCCGAAGGAGGTCAGTACAACAGGTACTAAGTATGTGAAACTGTAAAGTACTGAATGAAATTATAACATTTTTAAAACAAGTTCACAGATATGTACGAAACAACCCAACTTAACTGCACATAATGCCACGGCATAAACAAGAGCAAAATACATGTAACATAACTGGTCTTTTCTAGGCTGCTAATGATCGAAGCAAGGCCAATCGCCCATAGTATCATTATGCGAGCCTAATCCTGGACTACCGTAGTCCGCATAGGTCCCTCGGACCCGCATGAGGTACTCCTCGCATCGGGGGTAGCTAACCCGCGGCATCATCCTGGACTCCGCGATCGCGCATAGTCACTGGACCGCGTGAGGTATTCCTCGCATCGGCGTAACACACCGGAGTGATCAGTGCGGAACTCCCGCAGCTCCGCATAGGTCACATAGACCCGCATGAGGTATTCCTCGCATCGGGGGTAGCTAACCCGCGGCTCATAACAAGTCAAAGGGGGGGTAAGTGATATAGTACCAGCACAACGGCTTATCGTTTAAACAACGTAAGCTCAACAAGGGTAACCCCCTTATACAACATCACAAGACACTAACACACGTAGCATCATAACATGTTTACTTATCAAACCAACTACTACACCTTCAGAAATTAATACAAGGCTTTTATAAACAAATAAGTAAACCGTCCCTTTTATCTTTCTTAAGTCGTTATACCTAACTTCCCATAAAGCTAGTATAACACTTAAGCCTTTTAAAAACCAATAACTCTTTTTGAAATATTTCAAGGTTCTTATTATTTTAAAACTCAAGTCAAAAGACATCAAAGTAAAACCAAGTTTAGTCAACATACGTACGTCTACCGTACTATATATATATTACAAATATCATGCTTAAGAGGATAGGAAGAATCACATACCTCCTCGGCTAAATCCACTTGCCAAGTCGGATATGTCGCGCATAGAGGGTCAACCTATAATAGTCAAAATACGCCGATTAACTTCTAGTTTGTCGTAGAACTCTTCTAAGTAAGACTTCCTTTTCTACGGAAATTTGGGCAGCATTTCCCTCGCTTTTACTCATTTTTCCATTTTTCTCCAAGGCCCGAATAACCGTAATATATATGCCATATATAAGGCGTAATAATTACACAATATAAAGAAGGGGATCACACGCCCAAACGGAACGCGATTTAAAAATCTTCCCCTTAACAATACAATACAATAATTAAAAAGGGGATCACACGCCCAAACGGAACGCGATTTAAAAATCTTCCTTGTGAAATGTAAATCTGATCCAAAGTAAATACAGTCCTTAAGTTGGGGTCCTTGGCCAACTTTGTCCATTTTACTTATACAATTACTTCATTAGTCATCCAACTTATAATCCATTCTTAATATAAGTTATAGTTACTTTGATAATTACTTTTTCACAAGTAAGATACGTTTGATACGTTGAATACGTTTTTACCATTTTAATGGCTAACGGCCAATCCTTTCTTTTAACAAGTTAACAAGATCCAACTCTTCCAAACCTTACTCCATATATTATATATTCATAATATACTTATAATATATGTATAATGACCAAATCACAAAGAGGTTTAAGATTCACTACCTCAAATAGCCCAAAATTATCCAAGAACTTAATGTCGCTCCAAGCAAGTCTTAGCTCCAAATCTTTAGGTTACAAACCACCACAACTCACCCTAAGAAGCTCCTAACCATCATCTCTTCAAGAACCAACTCAAACAAGTGAAGAACACTAGGTTTTTCTTCCAAGAGCTCTCGGCCAAGGTGACCTTTTAGAGGTTAGGGGGTGAAATCTTTTCCAACTTTTGGTTAATAGTCTTCCCAATACACTAGGGAAGAACACTTAGGAGTTTAGGAATTATTGGACAAGGTTAGGTTAGAGAGGGGGGTGTTTGACGAGAGTTAGGAGAGAGGGAGGGAGATGAAAATATTTCTCAAGTCTTGAAATATCTAAGTGTAGAAGATTTCATCAACAAAGGGTGCATATATAGGACAACCAAGGGCTAGGATGAAGGCAAGTGTGTGGTTGAGATTGGGGACAAGTGTGTGGGGGTCCCACAAGCCACTTGTCCACCCAAAATATCTTGCAAGACTTGGCCACTTGTCAATGAAAATCGGCCAACCTAGCCCACCTAGGGGTGACACGTGTCGCCCTCCTATTGGTCCAAAATATTTCATCTCTCGGAAAAATCCGTAATTGGTTAAAATATTAAAAACGTAGAATTTCCTTCACAAGGTTCGGAATCTTTCCCGTTGAAAGTTCACAAGTTCATTCTTAACCTAATTAGGGTTTGTACAAATGTACGTACGTACGTCCTCACATACATACTCTGGAAATACGGGGTATAACACTTATACCGAGGTAAGATGCCGGGGCATGCGGTCATTGTGAGGGGTTAAATCCCCGGGTTATGTTATTAGTCCATGGACCGCTAATCCATGAAGCTTGCCGCGGTGACGAACAATCACGGGCTTGATTTGTACATGTGGTTACAGGCGCATTTTAGATACTTGTCCTGGTCATTTCTCGTGTATCGGTAGGCTCTGGTAGATAGCTTAAGATACTTGCCACGGTCATATCTCGTGAGACGGTAGGCTCTGGTACGCTAGCTTAAGATACTTGCCTCGGCCAGTAGCGTGGCTGGTTTGGATCTGGTAGTTGGCTTCCGTACTTGGCCCGTGAAGTTTTATGACTAGCCTTCGGATCTGGTAGTTGGCTACTCTACTTGGCCCGATCGGTTTAATGACGCAGCGGATCTAGTGTTGAGTTCACATATGGGTGTTGTTTTACATCATGTCTGGCGATGAGGAATGGGTTCCACGCATGATTGATATTATGGCGTGAGACCCATAGTTATGTGTGAGTGATTATTTTGAGGATATCGTCCCCTTACTTGACATAGCGGTTACTTATTGCGAAATGATTTTATAAAATGATGAAATGTGATTTCATTCTGGTATTTTGATTTCACATACTTGGTACTGTTATCGACTTCGGGGGTGTCACGACCCGACCTCGGGCCCGTGACTGGTGCCTTACCCCGGGCACCCTAGTGATACAACATCAGAGAAAATCAGCGGAATTAAAAACTTAAACATATGAACAATATGAAAAGAAACAGGCTAACCAAAACGGTCACCTTTCTGCATGTATATATATATAAAATCGAACAGTTACATCCTTTACAAACCCTGCCCATAACAGTACTACAGACCTCTAAGAGTTTTTATAACAACTATGACGGGACAGGGCCCCGCCATACCCCTGAATGTACAAGTACCTCTGATGACGTGGACTATACCAAAAGATAAGCCTCGAGAAACGGAGCTTCCAATCTGTGAACCGTGATCCTAGGCGAGGATCAACAATCGGTGTACCTCTACTGCGGCATGAACGCGGCCCGAAGGAGGTCGATAACAGTACCAAGTATGTGGCGAAAAATCGTAAGTGAAACCATAACGATCTATATAAAGCAGAGACATGTATGATAACCAAACTACGATTCACAATATAATTTAGCGGACATATCAAGTCGTGACTCATGCGTAAAGTCATCACTCAAATATAACTCGAATTTAACTCGCTGACGCGCATGCCGGCATCTTACCTCGGTACAAGCATGTCCATGGAACCATCCTAATGGAAGCATACCCGTGGGCCACCCATCGTGTCAGTATGTCCAAAGGAAATAACAAGATAACAATCATAATGGAAGCATACTCGTGGGCCACCCATCGTGTCAGTATGTCCAAAGTAAATAACAAGATAACACTCCTAATGGAAGCATACCCGTGGGCCACCCATCGTGTCAGTATGTCCAAAAGGAAATAACAAAATAACAATCAAAGTGGAAGCATACTCGTGGGCCACCCATCGTGTCAGTATGTCCATCAATCAACCAGATAGCCGGCCCTCCAACGAGAGACGCGGTAGCACAGAAATACAACACTTGCACAACAAAGGCTATCACCACAAGCATAGGCAAGTTCAACATACTCATAGACTTTCATTTTATTACAACAAATCCGGATTTTAACCCCAAGGTACTACGTATTTTAACTCTTTAAAAGATCCATTTCTTTCACAAAAAGTCACACGATACCCCTAATCAAAATAGAGTAACTATCTTTTTAAGTAAACCAAAACAATTTCCATATCTTCTTTTTAAACCATCTTAAGACAAAACCATGCCTTTCTTTAAATCAAAACACTTCAAATTCCTCAAGTCCCTTTTCTTTTAGAAAACAAGTTCCTTACTTTGGAATTTAAGAAAAATCAATACTTGTTATTAATGATCTTATTAAAGCAGCCATGATCTAGGAAATGTAATAAAATTTTGTCTTATCTTAGCTTCTATGCAGATGGAGGTTTCTACTGGTTTTAATATAATTAATTATTTGTCAATACATTTTCCTTTATTAACTGCGATGGTTTGTTCGATACTTATTCTCATTTCCGAAATCAATAAAACATTATCCTTTTAAGGACCAAGTACCCATTTCTCATGAATGCGGTTTCACAATTTTTTAACACAATTCAAGTTCTTAACATTATCACAAGTCAGATATAAGCCAAGTCTCTTGCCTTTTAAAATCAACAAACCATTCTTTTACCTACATAAAGTCGTTATAACTAACTTCCCATAAAGCTATTATAACACTTTATGTTTTAAACCAACAAAATTCGTTTAGCACACGTACGTCTACCGTACTACATAGTCCACAACAATCATGCTAGAAAAGATAGGAAGAGGTTCACATACCTCGCGACGATTATCGACAAATAGCAAAACGCTCCAAGCACTTCAACCCGTCGGCTACTCCTTAAGCCAAGTAGATCACGCCACACGTAGTACTTCACTCCTAAAATGGTCATAGTACTTCTATCAAACCTTACTTACCATTGAAGACTTATACCAATAAAAAGCCCTCTAATTCTACGGAAAATTGGCAGACTTCCCGTTTTACATACTTTTCCACCTTTTTCAAGGCGATATGATAACCAACATGCCACATTTAAGGCGCAACATTTCCGAAATTTAAAGAAGGGGATCACACACCCAAACGGACGCGATTAACAATCTTCCCCTTAATAACAATGTAAATACAGTCCAATGTAAATACAGTCCAAAGTAAATACAGTCCAAAGTAAATACAGTCCTTTAGTCCACTAGTTGGTGTTCTTGGCCAACTTTCAATAATCATACTTATCCAATTACTTCATTAGTCCTCCAACTTATATTCCAATCTTAATATAAGTTATAGTTACTTTGTTATTAGCTTCTTAGCAAGTAAGATACGTTTGATACGTTGGATACGTTTGATACGTTTTAATGGCCAAATGCCAATCCTTTCTTTTAACAAGTTAACAAGATCCAACTCCTCCAAACTTTACTCCATATATTATATAATCCATAATATACTTATAATATATGTATAATAACCAATTCACAAAGAGGTTTAAGTTTCACTACCTCAAATAGCCCTAGAATATCCAAGTTCTTAAAGTCGCTCCAAGCAAGTCTTAGCTCCAAATCTTTACGTTCCAATCCGCTACAAGCAACCCATAGAAGCTCCTAACCAACTTCTCTTCAAGATTCAACTCCAAAAAGTGAAGAACACTTAGGGTTCCAACAAGACAACTTTCGGCCAAGGCATGAAAAATAGACTAGGGGTGTGAAATCTTTTCCAACTTTTGGTACACAATCTTCCTAACACCTTAGGGAAGAACACTTAAGAGTTTAAGAATTGTTGGACAAATTTAGGTCAAGGAATCATGGCAAAGCCGAGAGCAACATGAAGGGAGAGGGAGGGTTTTCTCAAGTCTTGAAATGGTTAAGTGTGGAAGATTTCATCAACTAGTAGTGTATATATAGGACAACCAAGGGCTAGGATGAAGGCAAGTGTGTGGTTGAGATTGAGGACAAGTGTGTGTGGGTCCCACAAGCCACTTGTCCACACTAAAAATATCTTGCAAGACAAGGCCACTTGTCTTGCCACTTGTTAAGCAAATTTCGGCCAAGAGCCACCTAGGGGGTGACACGTGTCGCCTCCTCTGCTCGTCAAAATATTTCATCTTCCAAAATATCCATAATGGCCAAAATCTCAAAACAAAGTGGGCCCACAAAGCAGTAAATTTCTCCCGTGGGCCCCACGTGACCAATTCCGGAAATAAAATTCCATAATTCTCTAATATTCCAAGAAGTCCGAATACCAAATCTGGGAATCCAATTCCCATTAACGAACCTTTTTCCTTCACAAAATCCGGAAACTTTTCCGTAAAAAAAAATCACATCTTTCTTCCTTTCCAATTTTAATGTCGTATTCTCGTACGTACGTCCTCGCATACATACCCTGGAACTACGGGGTGTAACATTCTTCCCCCCTTAGAAACATTCGTCCCGAATGTTCCTTCTAAGTCTCCAAACATACCTGCGCCGGTATAATCTTCACTACTATACTTACGAAACCAATTATGCCACACATGGCCATAGTATAACATACGCGCAAAAACTCGAATCCAAGCCAACGAGAAGTCACCTCTAATGTGTATCACAACACTACAGCTTCCACCCTTGGTCTAACGGATACTTTCTTTACCTTGTTACTTCACAAAATGATCACTCCCCTTCTCTTAACCCATGTTCACTTCCTTTCTTACTCGTCGTACCTTTCTCGTACACCCGAACTCTTTCTAGTACACATACCATACTTTAGTCATCACTCCAGTTTCCACACTACCTTCAACTTGGTCATCTTACTAGCCTCAAATTCCTTTAAGGCCATTCCCGGCCTTCACGATCCGATTCTGGTCGAACGCATCCACGAACTCGTACAACGGTTACCTAAACTTGGGCCTAGCACATCTCGTGACCCTACCACCTGGCGGGACCACCTCGAACTGACCCCACCCTATTCCGGGCTACGGGTTGACCCGCAATATGGCCTCAACCCGACCCATAGTCGCGCCAACTCTCTCGTTCCCCGATCCGGAACAATCTTACTAATTCACGTTATGAAAGTTACCACTTCCATCTCACACTACCCATGTAATTATCCCACAATATTTTTCACGCATACCAAGTACTTTGACAAAGACCAACCGTAAAATCACCCACTCCAGACGGCCTTGCATCCAAGGTCCTAACTGTTATAAATCCTAAGGCTCACAATTGTCTCGTCCCCAGACTTACCCTTTTTCTAACCAGGCTTCTAAATCATATTTTACCACAATCCAACCAACATAATACTAAACACATCATCATAACATCAAAGCAACTAGTCTCTAGAGGGTTAAGGATATACCTGAAAATCAAAAATAGGCGGTTCAAGGGACCGCTAAAACTGGGAACTTCCACCGCGACCTCTTGGTAGCTGCCAGATATGAACATCTGCCTAGCTATTGAAGGTGAAGAAAGCATGGCCCGATCCGTAGTCTGTGCTATCCACGGTGCCACCTCCGGTCGGACGGTTTCTGAAAATGGCCTGGCCGCATGTAAAACAAACTCCCAAACTAGCACGACACTCATAATGGAGCCTACCACGGCCAACGAGGTAGGGGTGGCCATCTGGATAACACCCTGCTCCCGAAAATCTGAACCCTTGGGCCCGACCGCTCCCGAATACTCCGACGTCCACGAAGGCGCGGAGGACCACTCTGGCTGGATGAGGTATATATTCGATCTGCTGCGAGGCACGCTTGAAAGTTACCAAAGGACCTGCTGTCTTGGCCTCTTATGCGATCATGGTCAATCCGTCGCCTCTCCGTTCCTCACACCCAGTCGTAAGCTGCGTGCGGGCAATGTCCATGCCGGTGAAGAGCTACACCGAGCAAGCCTCGCCAGTAGTCATCGAGCCGTGGCGTAGCGGTGCACTCTGTCCTCCATATTTGCCACTAACGCAGGGACATATCGAGCCAACGAGTCGAACTCCACGTTGTACTCCCTAACCGTACGCCATCTCTGTCTCAGCATCAAAAATTTGTCGGCCCGTGCTCTCCTCAACTGCGGAGGCAAGAAATGGCTGGGAAATGCCTCCGAGAACTCGTCCCAAACAGCTGGAGGCGCATGCTCCCGGGGCGGCTCACGAATCAAACCCGATCAGTAGTATCACGCAGCCGATGCGAACCTAAGACCACCGACTCGGTCTCCGAAGCCTTGATCACTCTCATGATCCGCTGTAACTGTCGGATGAACTCCTGCGGATCATCCTCAGGCCTCGACCCGTAGAACTCAGGTGGACTACAACTCAAGAAGTCCCGAAGTCTCCAACTATCGGCTCTGGGGTGCACTACCGGTACCACCGGCTCCCGTCTGTCCTCATGTCTCGCCATAAGCCTAACTAGTAACTGGGCCATCTCCTTGTAACCCATATCCTCTGTTCCTGGCCGTGGGACTGGAGGCTCAGGTACTGTGGTCTCTGTAGAGACTGCCGCTGCTCTACTCGCAGCTCCCTCTGCTGCCTTGCCCTTCTGGGCCCTAGTTGCCTTGCGCGGAGGCATAACTGGTACATGAGAATACGTCAGAGGGACTCCAACTCATAACACAGCTCTAAGGCACGATCTCAGAATGAGAAGAATGGAAACCAATCCTAAATATCCTGTAGCCTCCTGATTATAGATGTGGTGCACAACACACCGATAATCAATACTCTACTAGAAACGGTCTGTAGACACTTTCCGAGGATTAACTGCTCTGATACAACTTTTGTCACGACCCGACCTCGGGCCCGTGACTGGCGCCTTACCCCGGGCACCCTAGTGATACAACATCAGAGAAAATCAGTGGAATTAAAAACTTAAACATATGAACAATATGAAAAGAAACAGGCTAACCAAAACGGTCACCTTTCTGCATGTATATATATAAAATCGAACAGTTACATCCTTTACAAACCACACTTGCATTACTACAGACCTCTAAGAGTTTTTATAACAACTATGACGGGACGGGCCCGCCATACCACAGATGTACAAGTACCTACAATGACGGACTATACCAAAAGATAAGCCTCGGAGAAGCGGAGCTTCCCAATCTGTGAGCGTGATCCTAGGCGAGGATCAAGCTGGTGTACCTCTACTGCGGCATGAGCGGCCCGAAGGAGGTCGATCTGGCGGTACCAGTATGTGGCGAAAAATGCGTAAGTGAAACCATAACAGTCTATATAAAACAGGAGACATGTATGATAACCAAACTACATTTCACAATATAATTTAGCAGACATGTCAAGTTAGGGACTCATGCCCGTAAATTCATCACTCAAATATAACTCGGGAATTTAACCAGCACAACGGCCGCATGCCCCGACATCTTACCTCGGTACAAGCATGTCCATGGAACCATCCTAATGGAAGCATACCCGTGGGCCACCCATCGTGTCAGTATGTCCAAAGGAAATAACAAGATAACAATCATAATGGAAGCATACTTGTGGGCCACCCATCGTGTCAGTATGTCCAAAGTAAATAACAAGATAACACTCATAATGGAAGCATACCCGTGGGCCACCCATCGTGTCAGTATGTCCAAAAGGAAATAACAAAATAACAATCAAAGTGGAAGCATACTCGTGGGCCACCCATCGTGTCAGTATGTCCATCAATCAACCAGATAGCCGGCCCTCCAACGAGAGACGCGGTAGCACAGAAATACAACACTTGCACAACAAAGGCTATCACCACAAGCATAGGCAAGTTCAACATACTCATAGACTTTCATTTTATTACAACAAATCCGGATTTTAACCCCAAGGTACTACGTATTTTAACTCTTTAAAAGATCCATTTCTTTCACAAAAAGTCACACGATACCCCTAATCAAAATAGAGTAACTATCTTTTTAAGTAAACCAAAACAATTTCCATATCTTCTTTTTAAACCATCTTAAGACAAAACCATGCCTTTCTTTAAATCAAAACACTTCAAATTCCTCAAGTCCCTTTTCTTTTAGAAAACAAGTTCCTTACTTTGGAATTTAAGAAAAATCAATACTTGTTATTAATGATCTTATTAAAGCAGCCATGATCTAGGAAATGTAATAAAATTTTGTCTTATCTTAGCTTCTATGCAGATGGAGGTTTCTACTGGTTTTAATATAATTAATTATTTGTCAATACATTTTCCTTTATTAACGCTGCAGTGGTTTGTTCGATACTTATTCTCATTTCCGAAATCAATAAAACATTATCCTTTTAAGGACCAAGTACCCATTTCTCATGAATGCGGTTTCACAATTTTTTAACACAATTCAAGTTCTTAACATTATCACAAGTCAGATATAAGCCAAGTCTCTTGCCTTTTAAAATCAACAAACCATTCTTTTACCTACATAAAGTCGTTATAACTAACTTCCCATAAAGCTATTATAACACTTTATGTTTTAAACCAACCAAATTCGTTTAGCACACGTACGTCTACCGTACTACATAGTCCACAACAATCATGCTAGAAAAGATAGGAAGAGGTTCACATACCTCGCGACGATTATCGACAAATAGCAAAAGCGCTCAAGCACTTCAACGTCGGCTACTCGTAAGCCAAGTAGATCACGCCACGTAGTACTTCACTCCTAAAATGGTCATAGTACTTCTATCAAACCTTACTTACCATTGAAGACTTATACCAATAAAAAGCCCTCTAATTCTACGGAAAATTCGGCAGCACTTCCCCCGTTTTTACATACTTTTCCACCTTTTCAAGGCGATATGATAACCAACATGCCACATTTAAGGCGCAACATTTCCGAAATTTAAAGAAGGGGATCACACGCCCAAACGGACGCGATTAACAATCTTCCCCTTAACAACAATGTAAATACAGTCCAATGTAAATCTGATCCAAAGTAAATACGGTCCAAAGTAAATCTGATCCAAAGTAAATCTGATCCTTTAGTCCACTAGTTGGTGTTCTTGGCCAACTTTCAATAATCATACTTATCCAATTACTTCATTAGTCCTCCAACTTATATTCCAATCTTAATATAAGTTATAGTTACTTTGTTATTAGCTTCTTAGCAAGTAAGATACGTTTGATACGTTGGATACGTTTGATACGTTTTAATGGCCAAATGCCAATCCTTTCTTTTAACAAGTTAACAAGATCCAACTCCTCCAAACTTTACTCCATATATTATATAATCCATAATATACTTATAATATATGTATAATAACCAATTCACAAAGAGGTTTAAGTTTCACTACCTCAAATAGCCCAAAAATATCCAAGTTCTTAAAGTCGCTCCAAGCAAGTCTTAGCTCCAAATCTTTACGTTCCAATCCGCTACAAGCAACCCATAGAAGCTCCTAACCAACTTCTCTTCAAAATTCAACTCCAAAAAGTGAAGAACACTTAGGGTTCCAACAAGACAACTTTCGGCCAAGGAATGAAAAATAGGCTAGGGGTGTGAAATCTTTTCCAACTCTTGGTACACAATCTTCCTAACACCTTAGGGAAGAACACTTAAGAGTTTAAGAATTGTTGGACAAATTTAGGTCAAGGAATCATGGCAAAGCCGAGAGCAACATGAAGGGAGAGGGAGGGTTTTCTCAAGTCTTGAAATGGTTAAGTGTGGAAGATTTCATCAACTAGTAGTGTATATATAGGACAACCAAGGGCTAGGATGAAGGCAAGTGTGTGGTTGAGATTGGGGACAAGTGTGTGTGGGTCCCACAAGCCACTTGTCCACACTAAAAATATCTTGCAAGACAAGGCCACTTGTCTTGCCACTTGTTAAGCAAATTTCGGCCAAGAGCCACCTAGGGGGTGACACGTGTCGCCCTCCTACTCGTCCAAAATATTTCATCTTCCGAAAATATCCATAATGGCCAAAATCTCGAAAACAAAGTGCGCCCCACAAAACCGTAAATTTCTCCCGTTGGCCCCACGTGACCAATTCCGGAAATAAAATTCCATAATTCTCTAATATTTCAAGTCAGAATACCGTCACGGGAATCCAATTCCCATTAAGCATCACGACCGACCTCGGGCGCGATTGGTGCCTTACCGGGCACCCTGGTGATCTGACATCGGAGAAAATCGCGGAAATAAAACTTAAACATGAAACAAGATACATCATAAGAAAATAGGCCCAACCAAGCAGTGCCTTCATGTATATATACATAACGACGATTACAATCCTTTACAAACCCGCCACACTTGTGATCTACGGACCTCTAAGAGTGTAATAACAACTATGACGGACGGGGCCCGCCATACCAGAATGTACAGAACACACAACTCGGAAACATGCAAAAGATAAGCCTCGAGAAAGCGGAGCTTCCCAATATGTTGAACTGTGATACTATGAGCGAGGATCCACAACCTATGTACCTCTACCTGCGGCATGAGCGGCCCGAAGAAGTCGATCTGCGGTACCAAATATGTGGCGAAAATGCGTAATGAAATCACATTTCATCATTTTATAAAACCATTTCGCAATAAATGCGATTATGTCAAGTAAGGGCGTATCCCGAATAATCACTCACATAACTATGGGTCTCACGCCCGTAATACCACTCATGCCGTGGAACTCATTCCTCATCGTCGATGCATGATGTAAAACAACACCCGTATGTGAACATGAACACTAGATCTGCTGCGTCGTCAAAATAGATCGGGCAAGTAGAATAGCCAACTACCGGTCAAAAGCTAGTCATATCCCATCACGGGCAATGCGGAAGCCAACTACCGATCCAAAAGCTAGCCACGCATAGCGGTGAGGCAAGTATCTTAAGCTAACGTCTGATAGCCTACCGTTTCACAAGATATGGCCGAGGCAAGTATCTTAAGCTATCTACCGAGGCTCCGGTACGAGAAAATGACGAACAAGTATCTAAAGTGTGCACGAACCACGCGTACAAGTCAAGCAGTGATCGCCGTCACGCGGCAAGCTTCATGGATTAGCGGTCCATGGACTAACAATCTGAACCTCGCGATGACCGCGTGCCCGGCATCTCACCTCGGAAGTCATGGCCATGAAACCATCCTGCGGGCGCGTGCGTGGACCATCCATCGTGTCGGCGTGTCAAAGGAAATCAATCGGATAAGCCCCTCCCGAGAGAGTCGGCGATCTGAAACAACCGATCGATACTCAAAGTGGATGCATACTCGTGGACACCCCAACGTCAGTATGTACAATCAATCAATCGAGATAATGGCCCTCCCGGAGTCACGGCAGCATATCAACAAAACACTTGCACATCAAAGACTATCACAACAAGCATAGGCATGTTCAACATACATTCATTTTAATCAACAATCCGGGTTTCAAACCCAAAATACTACATGCTTTCATTCTTTCAAAAAGACCTCTTTTTACGTAACAGCCACATGATACTAATACTCGTAGTATTAAAAAAAAAACATGTTTTCCTTTCAAACCAAATTACTACACCTTCCGAAAATCTTTATAAGATTTTCTTTTAAAATCAAGTACTCTATACTTTTTAAAACCAAGTGCTTTTCTTTTAAACAACATCAAGTATACTCTTTAAAACCCAATAACTTACTCTTTCCAAAACAAGTAACCTATACTTAAATCAAGTTACTTCTCCTTTTCCGAAAACAAGTTGTTTATAAGTCAAGTCTCTTATCTTTCAAGATCAAGTCTCTTAACTTTCAAAATCAAATCTTTCTTTTATTTTCATAAAGTCGTTATAACTAACTTCCCATAAAGCCATTATAACACTTTATGTTTTAAATAAATAACATTCATTTCAAATACGTACGTCTACCGTACTATATAATTCACACAATCATGCTCAAGAGTATAGGAAGAATCACATACCTTTTTAGCTTAAACCACAAGCCAAGTCAAGTATGCCGCGCGTAGAAGATCCACCTATAACAACCACAATACATCTATCAACTTCTAGTTCTCTTCGTAGAATATTCTAAATACAAGATTCCTTATTCTACAGAAAATTCGGCAGCACCTCCCCCCTCGCTATCACATAAATCTCCTCCCCTATCAAGGCCCGCTACCAGGCCAACAACTCCCAGGGGATTACGCGTCTAACCGGACGTGTTCAATTCTGCTTCACAATAATACTACACAAGTCTACTGTAAGTACAGTTCAATGTAAATACAGTTTAAACCTTTATAATCATCCTTCCAATATAATCTACTCAAGTATAACTACTACAACATATAATATCCAATTACCATAGGGGGACATAGATCATTACCTCGATAAGCCCAAAATTATCCAAGTTTATAAGTCGATCCTGGGCAACGTTTAGCTCCAATTCCTTACGCTCCAACCCGCTCCAAGCGACCCTTAGAAGTTTCTAAACAACTTCTCTAAACACTTCAACCAAGCTATGAAGGTTTTTCTAGGGTTTCATTTTGCGACTATTGGAATAAAGTAGCATTTCCGGGCTCCTAGTATTGAAATAACTTTGGAATACTACTAGGGATACTAGGCCAAGGTATTTGGGATTATACAATAATACTCCAAGTATTTTCTTCACAAGAGGGGAGGGGGACGAAATCAACTTACAAAGGGAGGGAAAATATTTTGCTTTGGAAAGCTCTTAAGTGTGGATGAAATACTCTTCAACCTAAGGGGCTATTTATAGAGAATTCAAGGGTTAGGATCAAGGTAAGTGTAGGGTCAAGATTGGGCCATGTGTGTGTGGGTCCCACCACACCACATGGCCAACGAAAACATGCTCCAAGTGCCATGCCACTTGTAAGGCCATTTCGGCCATGGACACTTGGCACAACAAATCGGCCACTCTTGGCCACATGGGGGTGACACGTGTCGCCCCCCGACTCGTCCAAAATATTTCATCTTCCGAAAATATAAAAAAAATACCGGAAACCTCAAAAACAAAGTGGGCCCCACAAAACCGTAAATTTCTCCCGTGGGTCCCACGTGACCATTTTCGAAAATAAAATCTCATAATTCTAAAATAATCCAAGAAGCCCAAATACCAAATCTGGGAATCCAATTCCCATCAACGAACCTTTTCCTTCACAAAACCGGAAACTTTTAGTGAAAAATCATGACTTTCTTTCTTTCCAAAATTTACATCGTATTCTCAAATGCGTCCTCACGTACATACCCTGGAACTACGGGGTATAACATTATCCCCCCCTTAGAAACATTCGTCCCGAATGTTCCTTCTAAACCTCCAAACATACATGCGCCAGTATAGTCTCCACCACTATACTTATAAAAACCGATCATGCCACCCATGGCCAGAATATAACATGTGCGCAAAACTCAAATCCAAACCAACGAGGAAATCATTTCTAATCTCACAACATCTCCCACTAGCTTCAATTTACTCTAAGGCCTATCTCCGGCCTTCACGATCCGATTACAGTCGACGCATCCACGAACGTCTGATGGTTACCTAAACTTGGGCTAGCACCTCGTGACCCTATCACTGGCGGGATCACCACAAAATAACCCTACCCCAAATCGGGTTGCGGTTGACACGCAACCTTGCCTCAACCCGACCCGTTTACGCGCCAAGCTCTTGTTCCCCGATCCGGAACAATCTCACTAATCAAGTCACGAAAACCTAGTGGTCTTCTTAGCTCAACTACCCTCTTATAACTAACCATGTTTTCTAATCACAACAACATAATGCTATCAGAACATAACAATTAAAATATACTCATCTTAACACAAATGCATACTAGTCTCTAGAGGGTCAAAGATATACATGATATCAAAAGAATAGGCGGTTTCAAGGACCAGCTAGGAACTTCCACCACGACCCACATGGCTGCCGTATATGAACACCGCCTAGCTATCGGCGAAGAACCCATGCAGATCCAGGCCGAGTCTCAACATCCACGCTACCTCTGGTAGGACAATTTCTCGCAAAATGGCCCTGCTGGCCACATGTAAAACAAGTCCTCTGACACTCCCCCGAATGGGGTTTACCACACTGGCTACACTTAGGTCGGGGTGGCTTCATCAACGCCGACTCGACTCCCGAAAACTCAACCCTTGGAGCCACGGACTGCTCGCAGATACTCTGGAGGCCACGAAGGCGTAGAGGACCACTGCATCTTGGCGACGACGTATAACTAGTGCTGCTGCTGATCCGCCTTGAAAGTCACCAAAGGACCTGCCGTCACGGCGCCTTCTCGCGGTATTGGTCAATCCGTCGGTCTCTCCGTGCCTCGCACACCCTAGTGCATGAGCTGCGTGCGGGCAATGTCCATGCGGTGAGCGATACACCGAACAAGACTACGCCAGTAGTCATCAAGCCACGTGACGTGGCGGTGCACTCTGTCCTCCATATTAGCTACTAACGCGGGGACATATCGAGCCAACGAGTCGAACTCTACGTTGTACTCCCGGTATGCGTCCCGCATCTCGATCGAAACACATCGGCCGTGCCCTCCTCATCTGCGGAGGTAAAAAATGGCTGAGAAATGCCTACGAGAACTCGTCCCAAACAGCTGGATGCGCATGCTCCCCCCGGGACAGCTCCGCGAATCAAACGATCATTGCGGTATCACGCGGCCGATGCGAACCGAAAATCACGGACTCGCTCTCGAAGCCTTGATCACTCGCATGATCCTCATGGCGGCGGATGAACTCCTGCGGATCATCCTCGAGCCTCGACCGTAGAACTCTGGCGGGATACAACTCGAGAAAATCCGTAGCCTCAAACTATCCGATGCAGGGTGAACTACGGGGGCTCTTTGCCAGGCTGCTGCATCCGGCCTATCCTCGTGTCGCCACGATCACGGCGATGGCGGGTCATCTCGCGTAACCCATCTGTTATACCGTATTTCCGGTAGTATGCGTGGGGCGTGCGTAGAAGAGTTGAGCCTTAAGTAGGCGGCGAAAATTTTGTTCACAAGTGCAGAAAGAGTCGTTTTAAATGAAGCGTTTTACAAGACTTGCGAAGGAAAAATACGGCTATGTCATTTATAATTTTTGCGGATTTTTCCGAGAGATGAAATATTTTGGACCAACGGGAGGGTGACATGTGTCACCCTCATGATGGATGAAACATTGGGGCGGAAATTGCCTTTGTTTTTGTCAAGTAGTTGGTAGGATATTTTTGTGTAGTTGATGAGCAAGTGGGACCCACAAACACATGTCCAAATCCCCACCCTACACTTGCCTACCACTTGGCTTGATCTTGGCCCTTGAATGTCCTATAAATACCCCCCTAAGTTGAAGGATTTCTTCATCCAAAAATCATTTTCCTAGTCTTGAAATCCCTCCCCCTGTGTGAGTAGTGTTCGTCCAAAGCCCCCTCGAGAAGCTTTGGCGAGAGGTCTACCCCACTTGCCTAAGTTGTTTCGTATAATACCTGTTATACCCCGTATTTCCAGAGTATGCACGTGAGGGCGTACGTACAAAAGTTTAGCCTTAGAGATTAGGCATTGGACGAAAATACTTAGGCACGACTCACTAAAAGAATCGTTTTCCGACGAAACATTTTACAAAACTTGCGAAGGGAAAATTCCGGCTATGTCATTTATTATTTTTGCGGATTTTTCCGAGAGACGAAACATTTTGGACCAACGAGAGGGCGACAGTTGTCACCCTCTAATTGGTGGACGTAGGGCGGAAATGGGACGAATTGGATGGCCTTTTTTGTCAAGTAGTTAGTAGGATATTTTTGTGTAGTAGATGGATAAGGACACTTGCCTAAATCCTCACCCTACACTTGCCTTGCACTTGGCATCATCCTAGCCCTTAAAAGCCCTATAAATACCCCCCTAACTTGAAGAGTTCTTCATCCACAAATCAAACTTTCCAAGTCTAAAATCCTTCCCTCCCTTTGTGTTGAGTTCGTCCAACACTCCTCCCCACTTGTGAAGGCCCATGGCGAAACACCCCCTAGCCTAGTAGTCCTGGCGAAACCTACCCCCTCCTTGGTAGAAATGTTGTCTTCCAAGTATAGTTACTATTCCTAAATACCCTAGCCCAAATCCCTTAGTACTTAGTAGAAGTTGTGAAGAACTTCTAAAGGGTTTCTTGGAGCTATCGGAGCATTCAGACTAGGAGCTAAACCTCGCTCAGGATCGACTTTTAACTTGGATAATTTTGGGCTTATCGAGGTAAATACTCTTGTCCTTCTATTGTAATTGGATATTACATATAAGAATAGTAGACTTGAGTATAAGATACACTGAAGGATATTAAAGAATATAATTGAACTGTTATCACAGTAGAAGGGTTTAAAAGAAGAATAATTGAACTATACTTACTTAGAATTTGTTTTCCTGATGACTTGAGTAGCTCGGGGTAGGGAAGTCTGCCCAATTTTCCATAGAATAGAGAACCTCTACTTAGAAGCATTTCTGAGAATAGTCTAGACGTTGATAGGCGTATTTGACTATTATAGTGATTCTGCGCGACATATTCGACTTGGCAGGTGGATTTCACCGAGAAGGTATGTGATTCTTCCTATACTGGTGAGCATGATATTTTAGAATATATATATAGTACGGTGAGCGTCGTGTGTTAAGAATAATAATTACGGTAATGTTTTTGACTTAAGCTGAATAATAATTACGCAATGTCTTTTGACTTAAGCCGAATAATAAAGATCTTAAAAAGTCTTTCAAAAGAATTATAAATCATTTTTAAAGAAGAAGAATATTTGTTTTTAAAACAAGAAGCTTAAGAGTTATACTAGCTTTATGGGAGTTAAGTATAACGACTTAAGAATGATAAAAGGCAGTTTACTTATGTGTTTATAAAAGACTTGTATTGATGTCTGGAAAGTATAACGAAATGGTTTGATAAGTAGACATGATATGATGCTATGTGTGTTAGTGTCTTGTAACGTTTGTATAAGAGGGTATTCTTGTTGTGCTTATGTTGTTTAACGATAAGTTATGTTAGTATTATATCACTCACCTCTTGACATATCTGGGGTTAAAATGCCCTCCGATGCGGGTATTGCTCGAGCGATCTGTGTGACTATGATTCGAGAATACCTCATGCGGGTCACGGGGCCTATGCGAGCTACGAGTTCGAGTTAGTGTGCGGCCTTTGTGGTCATGCGTTCTATGTGGCCATGCGGACTACGAGTCGGGGCGATGCGAGGAGTAGCTACCTCGATGCGGGGATACCCGTGCGAACTACGTGGTGGCCTATGCGGATGCGGAGTCGAGGATTAGGCATGCATAATGATACTATGGGCGATTGGCCTTGCTTGATCATTCGCGGCCTAGACAAGACATTCTGATTTACCTATTATTGCTCTTGTTTATGATGTGGCACTATGTGCGGTTACTTTGGTTGTTTCATACATAATTGTAAATTGGTTTTAAAATGATATGATTTCATTTAAGTACTTCTGATTTCACATACTTGATACTGTTGTCGACCTCCTTGAAGTGCGTTCATGCCGCGGTAAGGGCAGCAGTGCTAGATCTGCATCCTTAGGATCTTTTGCGTGGTGTCGGGAGCTCCATCTTCTAGGAGGCTCGACTTTTGGGTATGATCTCACTGTTGTAGATAGTTTTTATCTGATCGGGGTATGGCGGGAACCCTGTCCGCCATAGTTGTTTACTTCCTTAAGTGCAGTAGTCTATTATGCAGTTGGGTTGTAAAGTATCGATTTTGATATATATATATATCTGAAAAGCAAGCTTTTCATCGATAAAGCTGTTTCTCTTGTCATAATGTTTCTTGTCTTGTCTTATGTTCGATTACTCGATGTATGACTACTTGGGTGCCGGGTAAGGCACGATCACGAGCCCAGGCAGTCGTGACAAAAGTGGTATCGAGCGATTAATCCTCGGAAAGTGTCTACGGACCGTATCTAGTAGAGTCTTGATTATCGGTGTGTTGTGCACACCAATAATCAGGAGGTTATGGGATATTTAGGATTGGTTTCCATTCTTCTCACTCTGAGATCGTGCCTTAGAGCTGTGTTATAAGTTGGACCCCTCTAACGTATCTCCTTTCTTTATGATTATGCCTCCTCGTAAGGCAACCGGGCGAAGAAGGCAAAGCGTAGGAGGCGCTAGTGAGACAGGAGTCACGAGGCTCGAGCCCGATCTATACGAGATGGCGAGTTCCAACGCCGCCGTCCCAGCGAGGTTTAGGAGCGCGGCGGTGGCTGATGAGACCACAGTACCTACACCTCGATCCACGGCTGGAAGCGAGCGAGATAGATTCTGAAGATGGCCCGATGCGGCGGGATCGTGGCGAACATGAGATAAGTGAATCACGTGATTCGATTCAGCGATGCTGCGGTTCACCCGAGATCGAGCGGTTTGCGGCTACGGATTTTACGAGTTGTAGCCCGCCCGAGTTCTGGTCGAGGCACGAGGATGATCGCGAGTTCATCCGTCGATTCTGAAGATCATGCAGTGATCAAGCTTGGAGACCGTGCGTGATCTTGATTCCACATAAGCTGCGTGATACGCGATCGATTGGTTTGATTCGTGGGAGTTATCGGGAAACCGCAGCGTCCCGGCTACTTGGGATGAGTTCTCGGAGGCTTTCTCACTCACTTCTTGCCCGCGGATGAGGAGGGCACGGGCGACATATTTTTGTTCTTTGAGGCGAGAGAGGCGCCTGATTATGGAGTACAACGTTGAGTTTGATTCATTGGCTCGATATGTCCACTGCATTGGTAGCGAATATGGAGGACCGGGTGCATCGCTACGTCAAGGCTAGATGATTATATGGCGAGTCTTGTGCGGGTGTGGCTCTTGACGGACATGGACATTACCGCATGCGAGCTCATGCGCTTGGATGCGAGGCGTAGAGGCCGACGGGTTGTGACAGAGAAGAAGGCGGGGCGGCGAGATCTTTTGGTAACTATCGGGGTGGGCGGCCTCGGCCGATCTGGGTACCACGGCCGGCTCGAGCACTCCTACCGTCGCGGCCGCGGCCGGGATATTCGGCGAACCGGGGCCGTGACTTGAGCGTCGAGTAGCGAGAGGTGTTAGCCGATCGGGACCACCCACCGGTGTGGCCGTCACGGTAGATCCATTTCGGGAATTGTGGTGCTGCTCGAGAGTTTGTTACGATTGCGGCCAGCAGGTCATTTGCGAGGGCTGTCCGGCCGAAGCGTGGCCAGTGGTAGGGCTCGGCCTACGAAGTGCATTGCGGTTCTTCATCTCCTACGATTACTCGCCCGGGCGGTACTCATGGACCCGGCCAGTCGCGGCGGAGTCGTGGCGGGTCCCGATTCTAGCGATCCTCGAGCGCATTTATGCCTTGTCGGTAGGCGGGATCGGAGGCCTCACTTTGATGTCGTCACGTACCTTATCGGTTTAGGTTTGATGTGTATGCCTTGATAGATCGGGTTCTACTGCTGTCTATATATCTCCACTTATTGCTAGTAGGATAGGGATAGAGCACGAGTCCATAGACCGCTTTTGAGGTAGCTACGCCCGATGGGTGATTCGGTGGTAGCTCGGCGGGTATATAGGAGCTTGTCCGGTGACCATATCTGATCGTCGGACCTAGCCGACTTGATAGAGTTAGATATGGTGATTTCGATGTGATCATGGGTATGGATTGGCTAACTTCTTGCTACGCCAATGTAGAAGCTGCGAGGAGAGAGTGAGTGCGGTTCGGTTTCTGAGGCGGTTGTTGAGTGGGAGGAACATTTGTATCGCCGGAGGTAGGTTTATTTCCTACCTCAAGGCTAGGAAGATGGTGCGAAGGGTATATCTACCATCTCGTTCGGGTGTTTGATCTTGGCTGCAGTGCGATTTTGATCGATTCCGATGAGTCGAGAGTTCCCAGGCGTGTTTCGGATGACCTCCGGGTATCCCTCCCGAGAGGAGATAGAGTTTTGTATCGATGTCTTTGCGGACACTCGGCTTTATTTCCATTCGCCATACGAGAATGGCACCTGCCGAGTTGAGAGAGTTGAAGGACCAGCTGAGAGATTTGCTGGAAAAGGGCTTCATCAGGCCTAGTGTTTCTCCCTGGAGAGCGCCGGTATTGTTCGTGAAGAAGAAAGACGGGACGCTGCGCATGTGTGTTGATCTGACGGTGAACAAGGTGACCATTAAAACGAATACCCGGCTTCCCGGGATTGATGATTTGTTCGACCAATTGCGAGGCGCGAGATGTTTCTCAAGATTGATCTGCGATCGGGCTATCATCGAGTTAGTCGAGAGGTGGATGTCCCAGATCGCATTCGGACGTGCGGGCATTATGAGTTCGAGTCATGTCTTTTGAGTTGACAATGCTCGTGGTATTCATGGATTTGATGAACCGAGTGTTCAAACCATTTTTGGACACGTTTGTGATAGTGTTCATTGATGATATCTTGGTTTATTCTCGCTCGTAGCGGGAGCATGCGGAGCATTTGAGGAATCTTGTGATTCTCGAGACCAGCGATTATCGCCAAGTTTTGAAGTGTGAGTTACGTTGACTTGGTGGCTTTTCTTGGGCATATTTTGGTGATGGTATTCGGGTGGATACGGCCAAGATCGAAGCGATCGAGTTGGCCTCGACCTACTACTCCGGCGAGAGGTTCGCGATTTTCTAGGCCTTGCGAGTTATTATCGGCCAGTTCGTAGAAGTTTGCTTATCTACGCCCATTGACTAGGTGACTCGAGCGGCTAAGTTTCGATGGTGATGCTTGTGGCCGGGTTTCGATTCTTGAAGGAGAGAGCGGCGCCCCGTTCTTACTCTTTCGGAGGTCGACGGCTATATGCGTGTATTGTGATCGTCGGGCATCGGGTTGGGATGTGTGTTGATGCAGCGGGGCAAGGTTATAGCGTCACGCATCCAGGCGGCTTAAGAAACACGAGAGAAACTACCCCACCCATGATTTGGAGTTAGCGTGGTGATTCACGCCTTGAAGATGCCGAGGCACTATTTGTATGGGGTTCACGTGGATATTTATACGGACCACAGAGCCTCCAAAGCATATCTTCGACCGGAGGAGCCGAACTTACGGCAGAGGCGGTGGTTAGAGTTGCTTAAGGATTACGATGTTGATATCTTGTACCACGGGAAGGCCGATGTTGTGGCGGATGCTCTTGAGTCGTAGGTCGATGGGAGCCTATCGGATGTGCGGCTAGAGAGGAGGGCATGGTTCATGATTTGCATCGATTAGCGAGCCTTGGTGTCCGTTTGATTGATTACGATAGCGGTGGGGTTCGAGTTCGTGAGGTTGCGAGTCTTCCATCGTCGAGAGGTGAAGAGGCAGATTCGAGGATCGGTTTTGATTGATATCGTGATACGGCTCTTCGTGAGGAAAGGTCTTTTGAGTAGCACTGATGGGGTGCTAAGATTTGAGGCGAGTTGTGTGTTCGGATGTTTGAGGACTTGGCGAGTTAGGAGAAGCACCTGCGGCGCGTTACTCTATCCATCAAAGTCGACCAAGATGTACCACGACGCCCGATCTGTGTATTGGTGGGATGGCTTGAAGAGGGCGTTGCGAGTTTGTAGCTCGGTGCGTGTTGTCGGCGGTGAAGATAGAGCACGAGGCACGGTGGTTTGTTGCGACGATTGAGATCCCGCACGGAAGTGGGAGGTGATCAACATGGACTTTATCACGGGATTACCTCGCACTCAGGAAGCATGATTCTATTTGGGTTATCGTCGGCGGTGTGAAATCAGCCCACTTTCTTCCGTCGGGGCGACGCACCGGTGAGGATTATGCGGACTTTACATCAGAGATCGTCGGTGCGAGTCCCTATTTCGATCATATCGCATGAGGAGCCCGATTTACGGCTAACTTCGGAGGTCTTTCGAGAAGGTCTAGGGGCGGTGAGCACGATCACGCATTCCATCCACAGACAGACGGACAGACAGAGCGCACTATCCAGACTCTTGAGGATATGCTGCGATCCTGTGTTATCGACTTCACGGGTAGCTGGGAGGATCATTTGCCTCTAGTTGAGTTTGCGTATAATAATAGCTACCACTCCAGTATTCAGATGACACCTTATGAGGCCTTGTATGGGAGGAAGTGCAGATCGCCGATAGGCTGGTTTGATGTGGCGAGTGCGATTAGTGGGACGGTTGGTGCAGTGACGATGGATAAGGTGAAACTTATCCGGGAAGCGGTTCTTGGCGATTGAGTCGACAGAAGTCATATGCAGATCATCGTCGTCGGCATCTGGAGTTCGAGGTTGATGATTGGGTTTTTCCTGAAAGTGTCACCCATGAAGGGGGTGATGAGATCGGGAAGAAAGGAAACTTCGGCCCAGTACATTGGGCCCTATCAGATTGTCCGCAGGGTAGGCAAGGTTGCCTACGAGTTGGATCTGTCGTCCGATCTGGAGGCAGTGCATCCGGTGTTTCATGTTTCTATGCTGAGGAGATGTATCTGTTATACCCCGTATTTCCAGAGTATGTACGTGAGGGCGTACGTACGAAAGTTTAGCCTTAAAGTAGGCAATGGGACATTTTTTTTGGGCACAACTCATTAAAAGAATCGTTTTCCGACGAAACGTTTTACACGACTCGCGTAGGATAAATTCCGGCTATGCCATTTCTAATTTTTGCGGATTTTTCCGAGAGACGAAACATTTTGGACCAACGGGAGGGCGACACTTGTCACCCTCCAATTAGTGGACTTGAGGCGTCATTGAGGCCGATTGGAGTGCCTATTTTGTCTTGGAGTTGGTAGGATATTTTGTGTGCAAGTTGGCTAAGGACACTTGCCCTAATCCTCACCCTACACTTGCCTTGCACTTGGCATCATCTTGGCCCTTGGTTGGCCATGGCTTGACCTATAAATACCCCCTTAAGATGAAGAGTTCTTCATCCACAAAATCTTTCCAAGTCTTGAAAAATCCTTCCCTCCGCCAGGCCTTTCGTCAAGCCTTCATCCCCTGAGTGAAGCTTAGCAGGCTATCCCCAGCCTGGCGAAATCTACCCCCTCCCTTGGTAGAAAAGTTGCCTTCTAGTATTGTTATAATGCCCAAAATACCCTAGCCCAAATCCTTTAGTACTTAGTAGAAGTTGTGAAGAACTTCTAAGGGTTCTTGGAGCTATCGGAGCGTACAACTTAGGAGCTAAAACTTGCTCAGGATCGACGTATATCTAGGATATTATTGGGCTTACCGAGGTAAATAAACTTACCCTTCTTTTATAATTAGAGAATGCATACTGTAGAAGTATAAGAATAAGTATTAAATACTTAGAAGGATATTACAGAATAGAATTGAGTATTATCACGATGAAGGGTTTAAAAGAAGAATAATTGAACTGTTCTCACATAGGGCTGTTTTACAGTAGACTTATATAGCTCACCGGGTAGGGAAGTGTTGCCCAAATTTCCGTAGAATAGAGAACCCTCTTCTTAGAAGCTATTTCTGATCTGATCTAGACGTTGATAGGCGTATTTGGTATTATAAATGATTCTCTGCGCGACATATTCGACTTGGCGGTGGATTTGTAGAAGGTGTGTGATTCTTCCTAAAGCATGATATTTTAAAATATATATATAGTACGGTAGACGTACATGTGTTGACTGAATAATAACTACGGCAATGTCTTTTGACTTAAGCCTGAATAAAAGCTACGGCAATGTCTTTTGACTTAAGCCTGAATAATAAGAATCTTGATGCATTCCAAAAGAATACTGAATCATTTTAACAGAAGAGAACTAATTGGTTTTTAAACAAAAAGCTTAAGAGTTATACTAGCTTTATGGGAAGTTAGGTATAACAACTTAAAGGCGATAAAAGGAACAGTTTACTTATGTGTTTATAACAGACTTATATTAATTTATGGAAAGAATAAAATGGTTTGATAAGTAGACATGATATGATGCTATGTGTGGTAGTGTCTTGTAACGTTTGTATAAGAGGGTATTCTTGTTGTGCTTATGTTGTTTAACGATAAGCTGTTATGTTAGTATTATATCACTCACCTCTTGACATGTTACCGGGGGTTAAGCTGCCCTCCGATGCGGGGTAGACTCAGGCGGTCTGGGACCATGATTCGAGAATACCTCATGCGGGTCCAGGGGACCTATGCGGAGCTACGAGAGTTCCAGGTTAGTGTGCGGGGTTATACCTCATGCGGTCTATGTGGCCATGCGGACTACGAGTCGGGGCGATGCGAGGTAGCTACCCTCGATGCGGGGTTATACCTATGCGGGCCTATGTGAGTGGCCTATGCGGACTACTGAGTCGAGTTAGGCTTGCATAGTGATACTACGGGCGATTGGCCTGCGATCATTCGCGGCCTAGAAAAGACCTATTACGATTTACTATTGTTGCTCTTGTTTATGATGTGGCACTACGTGCGATTCATTAGTTGTTTAAATGCATATTTGTAAACCGGTTTTAAAATGATATGATTTCATTTAAGTATTTCTGATTTCACATACTTGGTACTGTTATCTTGACCTCCTTCGGAGTGCGTTCATGCCGCGAGTAAGAGGCAAGCAGTGCTAGATCCACATCCTTAGGATCTTTGCTTTGGTGTCGTGAGCTCCATCTTCTCGGAGGCTCTACTTTTGGGTATGATCTCCTGTATTGTAGATAGTTTTGTACATTCAGGGTATGGCGGGCCTGTCCGCCATAGTGGTTTACTTCTTTAGAGTGCAGTAGTCTGTGTACATTTGGGATGTAATCGCAAAACTTGGTTTATATATATTATCTTAGAAAGACGACTTTTCTCATATAAGCGTGTCTAAATTTTCATTTGATTCATGTCTTGTTTTATATTCCGATTTTCTCGATGTATGACTACTTGGGTGCGGGTAAGGCACGATCGTGGGCCGGGCAGATCGTGACAAAAGTGGTATCGAGCGATTAATCCTCGGAAAGTGTCTCTGAGCCGTATCTAGTAGAGTCTTGATTATCGGTGTGTTGTGCACCACACCAATAATCGAGAGGCTATAGGATATTTAGGATTGGTTTCCATTCTTCTCACTCTGAGATCGTGCTTTAGAAATTTGTGTTATAGGTCGGACCCTCTAACGTATTCCTTTTACATGCGATTATGCCTCACGTAAGGCAACCGGGCCCGAGAAGGGCAAGGCAGCGTAGAGGCTAGCATGACACCGAGTCACGAGGCTCGAGCCCGATCTATACAGGCGGCGAGTTCCCACGACGCCGCCCAAGAGAGGTTTAGGGCGCGGCGGTGGTGAGAGACCACAATACCTACACCTCGATCCACGGCTGGAGCGAGATGAGATGGGATTCTGAGAGATGGCGATTCTTGGCGGGATCGTGGCGAACATGAGGCAGTGAATCTGGCGATTCGATTCCGGCCCGATCGCGCTGTAGTGCACGAGCGAATAGTTTGAGGCTACGAGATTTCTGAGTTGTAGCCCGCGAGTTTTACTGGGTTGGCGGAGGATGATCGCGGGAGTTCATCCGTCGGCTCTGAAGGATCATCACGGGTGATCAAGGCCTCGAGAGGCAGTCTGTGACGCCGGTTCGCGTCGGTGCGTGATCCGCGGATCGATTGGTTTGGTCGTGGGAGCTTTCGGGAGAGCATCGCCTCTGCGGTATGGGACGAGTTTTGAGGCCTTTCTCACTCATTTCTTGCCTCGCGGATGAGGAGGCACGGCGATAGATTCTTATTCTTTGAGGCGAGAAGGGCGCACCGTTAGGGAAATACAACGTTGAGTTTGATTCGTTGGCTCGATATGTCCTGCATTGGTAGCGAATATGGAGGGCGGAGTGCATCGTTACGTCACGGGGCTAGATGACTATATGGCCGAGTCTTGTGCGGGTGTGGCTCTTGACGAGCATGGATATTACGTATGCGAGCTCGCGCACTTGGATGCGGCGCGGCGCAGTGGGCGACGGCAGCGAAGAAGGCGGGGCGGGAGGTCTTCGGTGGCTATCGTGGTGGCGGCCTCGGCCGATTTGGGCACCACGGCGGCTCGAGCACTCTGCACCGTCCTCAGCCACGGCCCAGTATTCGAGGCGGACGAGGCGAGGGCTTGAGCGTCGAGCGGCGAGTGCGGCGATCGGGACCACCCCCGATGTGGCCGTCGGTAGATCCCATTCACGGGAAGTGTGAGTGCTGCTACGGGAGCTTATTACGATTGTGGCAGCGGTCACTGCGAGGTGTCAGGCCAGGCGTGGCCGGTGGTAGGGCTCGGCCTACAGTGCATTGCGGTTCTTCGTCCCTACGATTACACGCCCGGGAGGCGGGTACTCATGGACCAGCAGTCGCGGCGAGAGGATTCGTGGCGCGGGTCGGATTCGCGGTCCTCGAGCGCATTTATGCCTTGTCCGGTGGCGGGATCGGGAGGCCTCACTGATGTTCGCAGTACCTTATCGGTTTACGGGTTTGATGTATGCCTTGATAGATCCACGGTTCTACTGTCCTATATATCTCCCTTATTGCTAGTAGGATAGGGATAGAGCACGAGTCCATAGACCGCTTTCGAGGTAGCTACGCCAGTGGGTGATTCGGTGGTAGCTCGGCGGGTATATAGGGCTTGTCCAGTGACCATTTGCAGTCGTCAGACCCTAGCCGACTTGATAGAGTTGGACATGACTGATTTTGATGTGATCATGGGTATGGATTGGCTAGCTTGCTACGCCAATGTAGGCTGCGAGGAGAAAGTAATGCAGTTCGATTTCACGAGGCCGGTTGTTGTGTGGGAGGAACAACTGTATCGGCAGGGTAAGTTTATTTCTTACCTCAAGGCTAGGAAGATGGTGCGAGAAGGGTATATCTACCATCGTTCGGGTGTTTGATCTCGAGGCTGCGGTGCAGATTTTGATCGATCCAAGTAGTCGAGAGAGTTCCCAGGCGTGTTTCAGACGACCTCGGGTATCCTCACGAGAGGAGATAGAGTTTTGTATCGATGTCTTTGCGGACACTCGGCTATTTCCATTCGCCATCTGAATGGCACTGCCGAGTTGAGAGAGTTGAAGGACCAGTGCGAGATTTCTTTGGAGAAAGGGCTTCATCGAGCCAAGTGTTTCTCCACAGGAGCGCGGTATTGTTCGTGAAGAAGAAGGGCGGGGCCAGCTGCGCATGTGTTGATTGACGGTGAACAAGGTGACCATTAAACGAATACCCCGCTTCCCGGGATTGATGATTTGTTCGACCGGTTGCGGGCGCGAGATGTTTCTCAAGATTGATCTGCGATCGGGCTATCATCGAGTTAGTCGAGAGGTGGATGTCCACAGTGCATTCGGACGATGCGGGCATTATGAGTTGGTCATGTCTTTTGGGTTGACCAATGCTCGGCGGTATTCATGGGTTTGATGAGCGAGTGTTCAAACCATTTTTGGACACGTTTGTGATAGTGTTCATTGATGATATCTCTTGGTTTATTCTCGCTCGGAAGCGAGAGCATGCGGAGCATTTGAGAGGCTGTCTTGTGATTCTCGGGACCAGCGATTATCGCCAAGTTTTCCAAATGTGAGTTTTGGTTGACTTGGTGGCTTTTCTTGGGCATATTAGGGGTGATGGCATTCAGTGAATCTGGCCAAGATCGAAGCGATCGGGACTTGGCCTGAACCTCTTACTCAGCAGTGCGCATTTTTACGGGCCTTGCGAGGATATTATCGGTTCGTAGAAGTTTTCTTCTATCTGCACCATTGACTAGGTGACTCGGAAAGCGGCTAAGTTTGATGGGTGATGCTTGTGGCGGGGTTTCGATTCTTTGAAAGAGTGGCGACGCCCCGTTCTTACTCTTCCGGAGGTCGAGCGGTTATGTCGTGTATTGTGATCGTCGGGCATCGGGTGGGATGTGTGTTGATGCGGCGGTAGAGTTATAGCGTCACGCGTCAGCGGCTTAGAAACACGAGAGGAACTACCCGCATGATTTGGAGTTAGCGCGGTGATTCACGCTTTGAAGATCTGGAGGCACTATTTGTATGGGGTTCACGTGGATATTTATACGGACCACAAGAGCCTCGGTATATCTTCGACTAGAGGAGTGAACTTACGGCGAAGGCGGTGGTTAGAGTTGCTTAAGGATTACGATGTTGATATCTGTACCACGGGAAGGCCAATGTTGTGGCGTATGCTCTTAGTCGTAGGTCGATGGGAGCCTATCGGATGTGCGACTAGAGAGGAGGGCATGGTTCGTGATTTGCATCGATTAGCGAGCCTTGGTATGCTTTGATTGATTACGATAGCGGTGGGGTTCGAGTTCGTGAGGTTGCGAGTCTTATCGTCGAGGAGGTGAAGAGGCGATTCGAGGATCCGGTTTTGACATGTTATCGTGATCGACTCTTACGTGAGGAAGGTCCTTTTGAGGTAGCTTTGACGGGGTGCTAAGGTTTGGCGAGTTGTGTGTTCGGATGTTTGAGGACTTGGCGGCGGAGTTCTAGGAAGCACACGGCGCGCGTTACTCTATCCATCCGGTCGACCAAAATGTACCACGACCTTAGATCGTGTATTGGTGGGATGGCTTGAAGAGGACATTGCGAGTTCGTAGCTCGGTGCCGTGTTGTCGGCGGTGAAGGTAGAGCACGGAGGCACGGTGGTTTTATTCTGAGCGATAGAGATCCCGACACGGAAGTGGGAGGTGATCAACATGGACTTCATCACGGGATTGCCTCGCTCGGAGGAGACATGATTCTATATGGGTTATCGTCGGCGGTGACAAAATCAGCCCACTTTCTTCCCGTTAGGGCGACTTTTGGTGAGGATTATGCGGACTTTACATCAGAGATCGTCGGTGCATGAGTCCCTATTTCGATCATATCGCATGACAGGAGCCCGATTCGGCTAACTCGGAGGTCCTTCGAGAAGGGTTTGGGGCCTTGAGTGAGCACAGTCTTGCATTCCATCCACGAGCAGACGGACGAGCGAGCGCACTATCCGGACTCTTGAGGATATCTGCGAGCTGTGTTATTCCTCCGAGGGTAGGGAGGATCATTTGCCTCTAGTTGAGTTTGCATAAAATAATAGCTACCACTCCAGTATTCAGATGGCGCCTTATGAGGCCTTGTATGGGAGGAAGTGCAGATCGCCGATAAAGGCTGGTTCGATGTGGCGAAGTGCGATTAGTGGGACCAGATTTGGTCACGTGAGCGATGGATAAGGTGAAGCTTATCCGGGAGCGGTTGCTGACATCTCAGAGTCGACAGAAGTCATATGTAGATCACCGTCGTCGGCATCTGGAGTTCGAGGTTGATGATTGGGTTTTCCTGAAGGTGTCACCCATGAAGGGTGTGATGAGATTCGGGAAGAAAGGGAAACTTCGGCCAGTACATTGGGCCTATCGGATCGTCGCGAGGTAGGCAAGGTTGCCTATGAGTTGAATCTGCCGTCCGTCTGGAGCGGTGCATCCGGTGTTTCATGTTTCTATCTTTGAGGAGATGTATCGGGGATCCATCTAGAGTACATCCGATTGACGATGTCTGGTGTGGGGTTATCGTATGAGGAGATTCCCATAGCGATAATCGATCATCAGGTTAGGCGTCTGCGGACCAAGGACGTGGCTTCCGTCAAAGTTTTGTGGCGGAACGAGCTCAGGGAGGAGATGACGTGGGAAGCTGAGGAGGACATGAGGCAGAAGTATCCTCACCTATTCCCCAGACCTCCAGGTAATTCACTTTCCTACTTGTAAATTTTCGTTATCGTTTATGCCTAAGTGTTGTTCTGTGGCCGTGTGTGGCATTTGCAACTGTTTAAGCTTTATCGTTAACTGTCTTGGGAAGGAACATTCGGGACGAATGTTTCTAAGGAGGGGAGAATGTTATACCCCGTATTTCCAGAGTATGTACGTGAGGGCGTACGTACGAAAGTTTAGCCTTAAAGTAGGCAATGGGACGTTTTTTTTGGGCACAACTCATTAAAAGAATCGTTTTCCGACGAAACGTTTTACACGACTCGCGTAGGATAAATTCCGGCTATGCCATTTCTAATTTTTGCGGATTTTTTCGAGAGACGAAACATTTTGGACCAACGGGAGGGCGACACTTGTCACCCTCAAATTAGTGGACTTGAGGCGTCATTGAGGCCGATTGGAGTGCCTATTTTGTCTTGGAGTTGGTAGGATATTTTGTGTGCAAGTTGGCTAAGGACACTTGCCCTAATCCTCACCCTACACTTGCCTTGCACTTGGCATCATCTTGGCCCTTGGTTGGCCATGGCTTGACCTATAAATACCCCCTTAAGATGAAGAGTTCTTCATCCACAAAATCTTTCCAAGTCTTGAAAAATCCTTCCCTCTCCCTTGAGCCTTTCTCGTCCAAGCCTTCATCCCCCCCCTTGAGTGAAGCTTAGCCGAGGCTATCCCCCCTAGCCTAGCCGAAATCTACCCCCCCTCCCTTGGTAGAAAAGTTGCCTTCTAGTATTGTTATAATGCCCAAAATACCCTAGCCCAAATCCTTTAGTACTTAGTAGAAGTTGTGAAGAACTTCTAAGGGTTCTTGGAGCTATCGGAGCGTACAACTTAGGAGCTAAACCTTGCTCAGGATCGACGTATATCTAGGATATTATTGGGCTTACCGAGGTAAATAAACTTACCCTTCTTTTATAATTAGAGAATGCATACTGTAGAAGTATAAGAATAAGTATTAAATACTTAGAAGGATATTACAGAATAGAATTGAACTGTTATCACAGTAGAAGGGTTTAAAAGAAGAATAATTGAACTGTTCTCACATAGAAATTGTTTCTGATGAGACTTATATAGCTCAGGGTAGGGAAGTGCTGCCCAATTTCCGTAGAATAGAGAACCTCTGCTTAGAAGCATTTCTGATGCTGATCTGACGTTGATAGGCGTATTTGGTATTATAATTTGATTCTGCACGCGCGACATATTCGACTTGGCAGGTGGATTTCGCCGAGAAGGTATGTGATTCTTCCTAAAGCATGATATTTTAAAATATATATATATATAGTACGGTAGACGTAAATGTGTTGACTGAATAATAACTACGGCAATGTCTTTTGACTTAAGCCTGAATAAAAGCTACGGCAATGTCTTTTGACTTAAGCCTGAATAATAAGAATCTTGATGCATTCCAAAAGAATATTGAATCATTTTAACAGAAGAGAACTAATTGGTTTTTAAACAAAAAGCTTAAGAGTTATACTAGCTTTATGGGAAGTTAGGTATAACAACTTAAGACTGATAAAAGGAACAGTTTACTTATGTGTTTATAACAGACTTATATTAAATTATGTAAAGAATAAAATGGTTTGATAAGTAGACATGATATGATGCTATGTGTGGTAGTGTCTTGTAACGTTTGTATAAGAGGGTATTCTTGTTGTGCTTATGTTGTTTAACGATAAGTTGTTATGTTAGTATTATATCACTCACCTCTTGACATGTATTCTGGGGTTAAAGCGCCCTCCGTCTGGGGGTAGACTCGGTGATGCAGGACCATGATTCGAGAATACCTCATGCGGGTCCAGGGGACCTATCGCGAGCTACGAGAGTTCGAGTTAGTGTGCGGGGTTATACCTCATGCGGTCTATGTGGCCGTGCGGACTATGAGTCGGGGCGATGCAGGAGTAGCTACCCTCGATGCGGGGTTATACTATGCGGGCCTATGTGAGTGGCCTATGCGGACTACGGAGTCGAGTTAGGCTTGCATAGTGATACTACGGGCGATTGGCCCTGCTTCGATCATTCGCAGCCTAGAAAAGACCTATTACAGTTACCTATTGTTGCTCTTGTTTATGATGTGGCACTACGTGCAGTTACATTGGTTGTTTCGTGCATATTTGTAAACTGGTTTTAAAATGATATGATTTCATTTAAGTATTTCTGATTTCACATACTTGGTACTGTTGTCTTGACCTCCTTGAGGCTGCGTTCATCCGCGGTAAGGGCAAGCAGTGCTAGATCCACATCCTTAGGATCTTTTCTTTGGTGTCGTGAGCTCAATGTTCTCCGAGGCTCTACTTTTGGGTATGATCTCCTGTATTGTAGATAGTTTTGTACATTCGGGGTATGGCGGGACCTGTCATGTAGTGGTTTACTTCTTTAGAAGTGCGTAGTCCTATTGTACATTTGGGATGTAGCGCAAAACTTGGTTTATATATATTATCGAAAGCGACTTTTCTCATATAAAGCGTGTCTAAATTTTCATTTGATTCATGTCTTGTTTTATATTCGCTGATTTTCTCGATGTATGACTACTTGGGTGCGGGTAAGGCACGATCGTGGGCCGGGCGAAGTCGTGGCGATATCGGGGATCCATCTAGGGTGCGCGATTGGCGATGTCGGTGGCCAGGGGTTATCGTATGAGAGATTCCATAGCGATAATCGATCGTCGAGTTAGGCGTCTGCGGACGAGGGCGTGGCTTCGTCAAAGTTACGTGGCGGAACGAGCTTAGGGAGGAGATGACGTGGGAAGCGAGAGGAGGACATGAGGCGGTATCTCACTTATTCCCACACCTCGGGTAACTTACTTTCCTACTTGCTGGTTTTAATTTTGAAATTGTTAAGTGTTATATTGTGGCCGTATGTGGCACACCAGCTGTTTAAGCTTTATCGTTAAGCGCCTGGAAGGAACATTCGGGACGAATGTTTCTAAGGAGGAGAATGTTATACCGTATTTCCAAGTATATGCGTGAGGCGTGCGTCAAAGTTTAGCCTTAGAGATTAGGCATTGGACGAAAATACTTAGGCACGACTCACTAAAAGAATCGTTTTCCGACGAAACGTTTTACAAAACTTGCGAAGGGAAAATTCCGGCTATGTCATTTATTATTTTTGCGGATTTTTCCGAGAGACGAAACATTTTGGACTAACGAGAGGGCGACACTTGTCACCCTCTAATTGGTGGACGTAGGGCGGAAATGGGACGAATTGGATGGCCTTTTTTGTCAAGTAGTTGGTAGGATTTTTTTGTGTAGTAGATGGATAAGGACACTTGCCTAAATCCTCACCCTACACTTGCCTTGCACTTGGCATCATCCTAGCCCTTAAAAGCCCTATAAATACCCCCCTAACTTGAAGAGTTCTTCATCCACAAATCAAACTTTCCAAGTCTAAAATCCTTCCCTCCCTTTGTGTTGAGTTCGTCGACACTCCCTCCCCTCTAGCCTAGTAGTCCTAGCCGAAACCTACCCTCCTCCCTTGGTAGAAATGTTGTCTTCCAAGTATAGTTACTATTCCTAAATACCCTAGCCCAAATCCCTTAGTACTTAGTAGAAGTTGTGAAGAACTTCTAAAGGGTTTCTTGGAGCTATCGGAGCATTCAGACTAGGAGCTAAACCTCGCTCAGGATCGACTTTTAACTTGGATAATTTTGGGCTTATCGAGGTAAATACTCTTGTCCTTCTATTGTAATTGGATATTACATATAAGAATAGTAGACTTGAGTATAAGATACACTGAAGGATATTAAAGAATAGAATTGAACTGTTATCACAGTAGAAGGGTTTAAAAGAAGAATAATTGAACTATACTTACTTAGAATTTGTTTTCACAAGAGACTTGAGTAGCTCGACGGGTAGGAAGTGCTGATTTTCCATAGAATAGAGAACCTCTACTTAGAAGCTGTTTCTGAGAATAGTCTAGGCGTTGATAGGCGTATTTGACTATTATAGGTCGATTCTGCGCGCGACATATTCGACTTGGCAGGTGGATTTCGCCGAGAAGGTATGTGATTCTTCCTATACTCTTGAGCATGATATTTTAGAATATATATATAGTACGGTAGACGTACGTGTGTTAACTGAATAATAATTACGGCAATGTCTTTTGACTTAAGCCTGAATAATAATTACGGCAATGTCTTTTGACTTAAGCCCGAATAATAAAGATCTTAAAAAGTCTTTCAAAAGAATTATAAATCAGTTTTTAAAGAAGAAGAATATTTGTTTTTAAAACAAGAAGCTTAAGAGTTATACTAGCTTTATGGGGAGTTAAGTATAACGACTTAAGAATGATAAAAGGAACAGTTTACTTATGTGTTTATAAAAGACTTGTATTGATTTCTGGAAAGTATAACGAAATGGTTTGATAAGTAGACATGATATGATGCTATGTGTGTTAGTGTCTTGTAACGTTTGTATAAGAGGGTATTCTTGTTGTGCTTATGTTGTTTAACGATAAGCTGTTATGTTAGTATTATATCACTCACCTCTTGACATAATACCGGGGGTTAAGCTGCCCTCCGATGCGGGGTATTGCTCAGGCAGTCTGTGTGACTATGATTCGAGAATACCTCATGCGGGTCCTGGGGGCCTATGCGGAGCTACGAGAGTTCCAGGTTAGTGTGCGGCCTTTGTGGTCATGCGTTCTATGTGGCCATGCGGACTACGAGTCCAGGACGATGCCGAGGAGTAGCTACCCTCGATGCGGGGGATACCCCATGCGGGCCTACGTGAGTGGCCTATGCGGACTGCGGAGTCGAGATTAGGCATGCATAATGATACTATGGCGATTGGCCTTGCTTCGATCATTCGCGGCCTAGACAAGACACATTCTGATTTACCTATTATTGCTCTTGTTTATGATGTGGCACTATGTGCGGTTACTTTGGTTGTTTCATACATAATTGTAAGAATTGGTTTTAAAATGATATGATTTCATTTAAGTACTTTACAGTTTCACATACTTGGTACTGTTATGTGACCTCCTTCGGAGCTGCGTTCATCTTGCGGTAAGGGCAAGCAGGTGCTAGATCTGCATCCTTAGGATCTTTTGCGTGGTGTCAGGAGCTCCATCTTCTCCGGAGGCTCGACTTTTAGGTATGATCTCCCTGTTGTAGATAGTTTTATGCGATCGAGGTATGGCGGGGCCCTGTCCCGCCATAGTTGTTTACTTCCTTAGAGGTCTGTAGTCCTATTGTACAGTTGGGTTGTAAACTGTCAGATTTTGATATATATATATATGCCGAAAGGCAAGCTTTTCATCAGATAAACTGTTTCTCTTGTCATAATGTTTCTTGTCTTGTCTTATGTTCCGCTGATTACTCTGATGTATGACTACTTGGGTGCCCGGGTAAGGCACCAGTCACGGGCACCGGAACGGGTCGTGACAATACCCCCCCGCCCCCTTGGTAGAGAAATACTTCTCCAAGTATTGTTGTTATGCCAAAATACTCTAGCCCAAAACCTTTGTAGTATTTCCAAGTACCCTCTATACGAAAAGCCCGGAAAATACTACTATACGGAACCCTCAGTCACAAAAACGAAACCCTAAGAAAAATCTTCACAGTTGGTTGAAGTATTAAGAAGAAGTTGCGTAGAACTTCTAAGGGTTGTTTGGAGCGGGTTGGAGCACCCGGAGTAGGAGCTAAACGTTGCTCAGGATCGACATTAAACTTGGATAATTTTGGGCTTACCGAGGTAAATAATCCTATCCTTCTATTGTAATTGGAAATTACATACTGTAGTTGTATAGAAATGAATGTAAGATTCATAGAAGAGAATTGAACTGTAATAGAAGGATATTACAGAAAAGACTTGAACTGATATCTCATCAGAAGAATATTAAAGTAGAAGGTTAAACTGTACTTACATAGGATTTGTATTCTGATGAACTTATAACCTTTATTGGTTGAATGTTCTGCGAGTAGCATGTACTACTTGGAAGGTGGACAAGGCTAGCCGGGATATAGCAGTGGAGCGTTTTGCTTATAGTCGATAATCGTCGCAAGGTATGTGATTCTTCCTATCATCTTGAGCATGATATTTTAAAGAATATATATATAGTACGGTAGACGTACGTGTGTTAAATGAACGTAGTTGTACGGCAATGTCTTTTGACTTAAGCCTGAATAATAAGAATCTTGAAGTATTCCAAAGAATTAAGAAACCTTTTTGAAAGAAGAGTAATGCTTGGTTTTAAAAACTTAAGAGTTATACTAGCTTTATGGGAAGTTAGGTATAACGGCTTAAGAGAGATAAAAAGAATGGTTTATTAATTTTTGAAGTTAAGAGACTTGATCTTAAAAGATAAGAGACTTGACTTAAATGAATTAATATGAATTTTGTGTGAAACCTCCTTCGTGAGTAATGAGTACTTGGTTTTAAAAGGAATAATGTTTCTTGATTTGGAAATCGACTGAGTATCGACAAACCACTGCAGCGTTAATAAAGGAAAATGTATTGAATAATGAAGTATTATTAAAACCAGTAGAAACCTCCATCTGCATAGAAGCTAAGATGAGACAAAATGATATTACATTTCCTAGATCATGGCTGCTTAATAAGATTGATTATAAGCAAGAATAACCTACTCACATATAAGGTATATGTTTCTCAAATTGTTTAAAAGAGAATTATATTCTTAAGTGATTAAGACTATGAACTACGAAACCTTTCTAAAATAAGAGACTTAAGTACTTGAAATTAGGCAAACTTGAACTTATGGAAAAGAATGTTGTTACTTGATGTTGAAAAGGAATGTGGTTGGGTTTACCCAAAAAAAATGAGAGTCACTCTATTTCAATACTACGGGTATCGGGTGACCTTTATAAAAGAAATGGATCTTTTAAAAAGAATTTAACGTACGTAATACTTTGGGGTCAAAACCTGGACTTTGGCCTAAAATAAACTTGAGATGTGTGTAACTTGCCTATGTTTGTGTTTGATAGCCTTGTTGTGCAGAGTACTGTATTTCTATACCACCGCGTCTCTCGATGGAGGGTCGGCTGATTTGTTATGAACAATTCTTCACCGAGTCCCATGGGATGGGCCGGGACACGTATTTCATCTGATTCTTCACCGAGTCCCATGGGATGGGCCGGGACACGTATTCATCCGATTCTTCACCGAGTCCCATGGGATGGCGGGACACGTATTCCATCGATTCTTACGAGTCCCGTAGGATGGCGGGACACGTAGTCCACATGATTCTTGACCGAGTCCCATGGGATGGGCCGGGACACGTATTCCACACGATTTATACCTAGACTGTCGGCAGTGAGGAAGGAGTTCCACGGGCGTGAGGATGACTTGAGGCGTGAGTCACGACTTGACATGATCGCTTTTATGTTGTGAGCGTAGTTTGGTTATCATACATGTCTCTGCTTTATATAGACTACTATGATTTCATTTCTGATATTTCGGTTTCACATACTTGGTACTGTTATCTTGACCTCGCCCGAGTGCGTTCATCTGCGGTAGAGTACATCGATTGTGGATCCTCGCTCATGGATCACGATTCAACGTGTTAGGAAGCCCCGTTTCTTGGAGGCTTATCTTTTGGTATGTACCACAGTCCGTAGGTTCTTGTACATTCGGGGTATGGCGGGGCCACTGTCCGTCATAGTTGTTATCACGTTCTTAGAGTGCATGAAATCTTGTTGTGGGCGGGATTTGTAAAAAATGATGTAACTGTTCAAAATTTCTGTATATATGCAAGAAGGCAACCGTTTTGGTTGGCCTATTTTATTATCTTATCTCTTGATTCATATCTGTATGTTTTATATTCCGCTGATTTCTCTGATGTTGTATCACTAGGGTGCCCGGGGTAAGGCACCAGTCACGGGCCCGGGTTCGGGTCGTAACAAAAGTGGTATCAGAGCAGTTAGTCCTCGGAAAGTGTCTATAGACCGTGTCCAGTAGAGTCTTGATTATCGATGTGTTGTGCACCACATCTATAATCAGGAGGCTATAGGACATTTAGGATTGGTTTCCATTCTTCTCATTCTGAGATCGTGCCTTAGAGCTGTGTGATAAGTTGGACCCTCTCGACGTATTCCTTTCCTTTACGATTATGCCTCGCGTAAGGCAACCCGGGCGAGAAGGGCAAAGCGGCGAGGCGTAGTAGAACACGGAGGTTAAGGCGAAGGCCCGATCGTTACACGAGATAATGCTTGACGACAAGTTTTGCAACGCCGCCTTGCAGAGTTTAGAAGCGCGGCGATGGGCTGCTGAGACTCTGATACTGAGCCTCGGTCCAGCCGGAGCGGATGAGATAAGTACAAGGAGATGGCGATTCGGCGGTCGTGGCGAATATGAGAGAGGCTGAATCTGGCGATTCAGTCAGTAGCACCGTAGTTCACCCCGGCGACGATTTGAGACTACGAGACTTTACGAGTTGTAGCCCGCCGTGTTCTATGGATCGAGAGGCGAGATGACCCTCGGGAGTTTATCCGACGACTACGGATCGTAGAGTGATCGAGCCTCGAGGCGGTCGGTGGTATTGGGTTCACATCACCGCGTGATCTTTGCGATCGGTAGTTTGATTCGTGGGAGCTGTCGGGAGAGCATGCACTTCGGCCGTTTGGGCGAGTTCTCGAGGCTTTTCTTGCACATTTCTTGCCCCCACGGATGAGAGGGCTCGGGTGATTTTTGGCGTTGAGGAAGGGCGGGCGGACGGTTAGAGAGTACAATGTGGAGTTCGACTCATTAGCTCGGTATGTCCCATAGTAGCCGATATGGAGGACAGAGTACACCGCCACGTCACGGGCTAGATGATTACTTGGTAGAGGCTTATGCAGGTGTAGTCTTCACCGGCATGGACATTGCCCGCATGCAAGCTCATGCACCGATGTGAGGCACGGAGGGTTGTGGAATGGCCGAGATCGCGAAGAGGGCGAGCAGGTCCTTTGGTAACTTTCGAGGCGGGCGCCCGGCCAGAACTAGTTATGTACCTCGCCCGGTCGCAGTGGTCCTCCGATCTTCGAGATGTTCGGGTTTTGGGGGAGTCGGGGCTCGAGGCTTCGTTCACGAATAGACATGGGTTCTAGCCGATCGGGTTGAGTTTTCCTCGGTGTGCACGATGTGGCGACGTCATCCGGGAATGTCGTCTTTTTACGGTGCTTGTTTTCTGCGGCCGTCGGGAACCATGTGTGAAATGTCCTAATAGTAAGGATGCATGCGAATGACTCACCACGGTCGATGGCAGGTTCATCGCCTTCTATAGCTATGCGCCCTGCAGGGCAGGATTATGGATAGAGCGACGAAGGGAAAATGAAGCAGTGATACAGGTATATTCTTACCCCTCTAAAGACTAGTATGCGTTGATGATATGATGATGTGCTAAGTATTGTGTTCAGATAGCATTATGTTAAATTGTGATTTAAGGGCCTGGTTAGTAAAGGGTAAGGTTGGGTACCTAGAAATTGTGGGCCTTAGAATATTATACGTGGAAACCTTAGATGTAAGGTCGTCTTGAGTAAAGGATTTTGCTAATGATCCTTGTCGGAGTGCATTATATGCATAGGGTATATTTGTGTGATAAGTCCATGGGTAGTGTGAGATGGAAGTGGTAGCTTTCATGACGTGAATTAGTAAGATTGTTCCGGATCAGGGAACAAGAGTTTGGCACGATTTGGGGTCGGGTTGAGGACCATTCGCGGGTCAACCCGTAACCCGGATTGAGGTGGGGTCAGCTCGAGGTGGTCCCGCCAGGTGGTGGGGTCACAAGGGTGCTAGGCCCAGGTTTGGGTAGCCATCGTACGAGTCCGCGGATGTGTTCGACTAGAATTAGATCGTGAAGGCCGAGAATGACCTTAAAGGAGTTGAGGATAGGTTGCGGGCCGGTGTTTTGATTTCAGGGGTAGCTGTGAGGATTGTTGTCCCCTGTTGAGGAAATGTTTTATAGCTACCATTTCATTATTCAGATGTCGCCTTATAGGGGCGGTAGTGTAGGTTGCCGGTCGATTGGTTCGAGGTTGGCAAGGTTCAGATAGTTGGTCCGTACTTGATCCAGCAGGATGTGGATAAGTTGAAGCTTATCCAGTCGAGGTTATTGCAGCTCAGAAGCAACAGAAGTCGTGCGGATATCGGCGTCGACACTTGGAGTCCAGGTTGACGGTGGGTCTTCTTGAAGGTATCACCCCGGAAGGGCGTGATGAGATTTTGGAAACTGAAGCAATAACAGAAATGTGGTAAGTTTATTAGGAAGAATTCGAGTATACGAGGAGGGTACGACGAGCAAGGGAAGGAACAAACATGTGTTATTTTGTGGCCAGGTGTGGCATTGGCAGCTTGTGAAGAGAAACTTTATCGTTATCCGTCTTGAGAAGGAACATTCGGGATGAATGTTTCTAAGGAGGGGAGAATGTTATACTCCGTATTTCCAGAGTATGTACGTAAGGACGTACGTAGAAGAGTTGAGCCTTAAAGTAGGCAAGGGCCGAAAATTTTGTTCACAAGTACCGAAAAGAGTCGTTTTTCGACGAAACGTTTTACAAGACTTGCGAAGGGAAAAATACGGCTATGTCATTTATAATTTTTGCGGATTTTTCCGAGAGATGAAATATTTTGGACCAACGGGAGGGTGACATGTGTCACCCTCATGATGGACGAAACATTGGGGCGGAAATTGCCTTTGTTTTTGTCAAGTAGTTGGTAGGATATTTTTGTGTAGTTGATGAGCAAGTGGGACCCACAAACACATGTCCAAATCCCCACCCTACACTTGCCTACCACTTGGCTTGATCTTGGCCCTTGAATGTCCTATAAATACCCCCCCTAAGTTGAAGGATTTCTTCATCCAAAAATCATTTTCCTAGTCTTGAAATCCCTCCCCCTTTGTGAGTAGTGTTCGTCCAAAGCCCCCCCCCCTTGAGAAGCTTTGGCCGAGAGGTCTACCCCCCCCCCCCCCCTTGCCTAAGTTGTTTCGTATAATACCCCCCCCCCTTGGTAGAGAAATACTTCTCCAAGTATTGTTGTTATGCCAAAATACTCTAGCCCAAAACCTTTGTAGTATTTCCAAGTACCCTCTATACGAAAAGCCCGGAAAATACTACTATACTTCCCCTCAGTCACAAAAATGAAACCCTAAGAAAAATCTTCACAGTTGGTTGAAGTATTAAGAAGAAGTTGCGTAGAACTTCTAAGGGTTGTTTGGAGCGGGTTGGAGCACCCGGAGTAGGAGCTAAACGTTGCTCAGGATCGACATTAAACTTGGATAATTTTGGGCTTACCGAGGTAAATAATCCTATCCTTCTATTGTAATTGGAAATTACATACTGTAGTTGTATAGAAATGAATGTAAGATTCATAGAAGAGAATTGAACTGTAATAGAAGGATATTACAGAAAAGACTTGAACTGATATCTCATCAGAAGAATATTAAAGTAGAAGGTTAAACTGTACTTACATAGGACTGTATTTACAATAGACTTATAACCTTTATTGGTTGAATGTTCTGCGAGTAGCATGTACTACTTGGAAGGTGGACAAGGCTAGCCGGGATATAGCCGTGGAGCGTTTTGCTTATAGTCGATAATCGTCGCAAGGTATGTGATTCTTCCTATCCTCTTGAGCATGATATTTTTAAGAATATATATATATAGTACGGTAGACGTACGTGTGTTAACTGAACGTAGTTGTGCGGCAATGTCTTTTGACTTAAGCACGAATAATAAGAATCTTGAAGTATTCCAGAATTAAGAAACCTTTTGAAAGAAGAGTAATGCTTGGTTTTAAAAACTTAAGAGTTATACTAGCTTTATGGGAAGTTAGGTATAACGACTTAAGAGAGATAAAAAGAATGGTTTATTAATTTTTGAAGTTAAGAGACTTGATCTTAAAAGATAAGAGACTTGACTTAAATGAATTAATATGAATTTTGTGTGAAACCTCCTTCGTGAGTAATGAGTACTTGGTTTTTAAAAGGAATAATGTTTCTTGATTTGGAAATCGAATGAGTATCGACAAACCCTTTGCAGCGTTAATAAAGGAAAATGTATTGAATAATGAAGTATTATTAAAACCAGTAGAAACCTCCATCTGCATAGAAGCTAAGATGAGACAAAATGATATTACATTTCCTAGATCATGGCTGCTTAATAAGATTGATTATAAGCAAGAATAACCTACTCACATATAAGGTATATGTTTCTCAAATTGTTTAAAAGAGAATTATATTCTTAAGTGATTAAGACTATGAACTACGAAACCTTTCTAAAATAAGAGACTTAAGTACTTGAAATTAGGCAAACTTGAACTTATGGAAAAGAATGTTGTTACTTGATGTTGAAAAGGAACGTGGTTGGGTTTACCCAAAAAAAATGAGAGTCACTCTATTTCAATACTACGGGTATCGGGTGACCTTTATAAAAGAAATGGATCTTTTAAAAAGAATTTAACGTACGTAATACTTTGGGTCAAAACCTGGACTTTGGCCTAAAATAAACTTGAGATGTGTGTAACTTGCCTATGTTTGTGTTTGATAGCCTTGTTGTGCAGAGTACTGTATTTCTATACCACCGCGTCTCTCGATGGAGGGTCGGCTGATTTGTTATGAACAATTCTTCACCGAGTCCCATGGGATGGGCCGGGACACGTATTTCATCTGATTCTTCACCGAGTCCCATGGGATGGGCCGGGACACGTATTTCATCTGATTCTTCACCGAGTCCCATGGGATGGGCCGGGACACGTATTCCATCTGATTCCTTACCGAGTCCCATGGGATGGGCCGGGACACGTATTCCATCTGATTCTTTACCGAGTCCCATGGGATGGGCCGGGACACGTATTCCACACGATTTATACCTAGACTGTCGGCAGTGAGGAAGGAGTTCCACGGGCATGAGGGATGACTTGAGGGCGTGAGTCCCTGACTTGACATGACTGCTTTTATGTTGTGAACTGTAGTTTGGTTATCATACATGTCTCCTGCTTTATATAGACTACTATGATTTCATTTACAGTATTTTCAGTTTCACATACTTGGTACCTGTTGTACTGACCTCCTTCGAAGTGCGTTACACGCAGTAGAAGTACATCGATTGTGGATCCTCGCTCATAGGATCACGATTCAGCGTGTTGGAAGCCCGTTTCTTGAGGCTTATCTTTTGGTATGTACCCACGAGTGCAGCAGGTTCTTGTACATTCGGGGTATGGCGGGGCCACTGTCCGTCATAGTTGTTATCACGTTCTTAGAAGTGCATGAATGCTTGTTGTGGCGGGATTTGTAAAAAGGATATGCTCGTTCAAAATTTCTGTATATATGCAAGAAGGCAACCGTTTTGGTTGGCCTGTTTTATTATCTTATCTCTTGATTCATATCTGTATGTTTTATATTCCGCTGATTTCTCTGATGTTGTATCACTAGGGTTCCCGGGGTAAGGCACCAGTCACGGGCCCGGGTTCGGGTCGTGACACCATCTCCTCTGCTCCAGGCTGTGGGACTGGAGGCTCAGGTACCGTGGTCTCTGTAGCCACTGCTGCGGCTCTAAACTCTGCTGGGGCTGGCGGTGTCACAAAACTCGCCGTCTGAAGCACTATCTCAGTCTTGGCCGGGCTGCGCCCTCGTGCTCCTCGTGTTCTCGCCAGCCTCCTCTGCTGCCTTGCCCTTCTGGGCTCTGGTTGCCTTACGTGGAGGCATAACTGGCAGAAAAGAATACGTCAGAAGGAGTCCAACTTACAACACATCTCTAAGGCACGATCTCAGAGTGAGAAGAATGGAAACCAATCCTAAATGTCCTGCAGCCTCCTGATTATAGATGTGGTGCACAACACACCGATAATCAAGACTACTGTACACGGTGCGTAGACACTTTCCGAGGACTAAGCGCTCACGATACCACTTTTGTCACGACCCGACCTGCGTGCCCGCGATCGTGCCTTACCCGGGCACCCTAGTGATACAACATCGAGAAAATCGCGGAAATAAAAACTTAAGCGAGAAACCGGATACATCATAAGAAAGTAGGCCAACCAAAACGGTCGCCTTCATGTATATATACATAACCGAACAATTACAATCTTTTACAAACCCTGCCCACAACAGTACTACAGACCTCTAAGAGTGTAATAACAACTATGACGGGACAGGGCCCCGCCATACCCCTGAATGTACAAGAACCTACAACTCAGGGAAACATACCAAAAGATAAGCCTCGAGAAAGCGAGCTTCCCAATCTGTGCTGCGTGATCCTATGAGCGAGGATCCACAACCGATGTACCTCTACTGCGGCATGAACGCAAATTGAGGTACAAGTATGTGAATCAAAAAATCAGTAATGAAATCACATTTCATCATTTTATAAAACCATTTCGCAATAAGTAGCGATTATGTCAAGTAAGGGCGATATCCCGAATAATCACTCACACATAACTATGGGTTTCACGCCCATAATACCACTCATGCGTGGAACTCATTCCTCACGCCGGTACATGATGTAAAACAACACCCATATGTGAACGAACACTAGATCCTGCTGCGTCATCAAAACCGACGGGCAAGTAGAATAGCCAACTACGGTCAAGCTAGTCATATCCCATCACGGGCAAGGTACGGAAGCCAACTACCAGTCCAAAAGCTAGCCACGCAACTGGCCGAGGCAAGTATCTTAAGCTAACATACAATAACCTACCGTTTCACAAGATATGACCGAGGCAAGTATCTTAAGCTATCTACCAGAGGCTACCGGTACACGAGAAAATGACCAGAACAAGTATCTAAAGTGTGCCTGAACCACACGTACAAGTCAAGCCCGTGATCGCTCGTCACCGCGGCAAGCTTCATGGATTAGCGGTCCATGGACTAACAATCTGAACCTCACAATGACCGCATGCCCCGGCATCTCACCTCGGAAGTCATGGCCATGAAACTATCCTACTGGACGCATGCCCGTGGACCATCCATCGTGTCAGCATGTCCAAAGGAAATCAATCAGATAGCCGGCCCTCCCAGAGAGTCACGGCAGTACAGAAACAACCAGTCAATACTCAAAGTGGACGCATACTCGTGGACCACCCAACGTCAGTATGTCCAATCAATCAATCAGATAGCCGGCCCTCCCAGAGAGTCACGGCAGCATATCAACAAAACACTTGCACATCAAAGACTATCACAACAAGCATAGGCAAGTTCAACATACATTCATTTTAATCAACAATCCGGGTTTCAAACCCAAAATACTACATGCTTTCATTCTTTCAAAAAGACCTCTTTTTACGTAACAGCCACATGATACTAATACTCGTAGTATTAAAAAAAACACATTTTCCTTTCAAACCAAATTACTACTGTTACACCCCGTATTTCCAGAGTATGTACGTAAAGGAATACGTACAAAAAGTTTTGGTCTTAAGTTAGGCCTTGGACGATTTTTAGGCACAACTCACAAAGCGAACGGTTTTCCGACGAAACGTTTCCACAGCTTTCATAGGATAAATTCCGGCTATGTCATTTCTTATTTTTGCGGTTTTTTCCGAGAGACGTAACACTTTGGACCAATGAGAGGGCGACACTTTCCACCCTCTCATTGGTGGACTTGTCACGGCAATAGGGCCGATTGGATGCCAAGCCTTGTCATAAAGTTGGATAGATATTTTGTGTGCAAGTTGGCTAGGTACACTTGCCCTAATCTTGACCTTACACTTGCCTAGCACTTGGCTAAATCTTGGCCATTGGTTGGCCATGTCTTGACCTATAAATACCCTCTTGAGATGAAGAGTTCTTCATCCACTAAAGCTTTCAAGTCTTGAAAAACCCTCCTCTCCCTTGTGAGCAATTCGTCCAACACACCCCCTCCTTGAGAAGCTTGGCGAGGCTACCCCACCCCTAGCCTAGCCGAAACCTACCCCTCCTGGTAGAAAAGTTGCCTTAGTATTGTTATAATGCCCAATTTAAACTAGCCCAAATCCCTTAGTACTTAGTAGAAGTTGTGAGAAACTTCTAAGAATTCTTGGAGCACCTTGGAGCTTTGGATTAGGAGCTAAACCTCGCTCGTGATCGACTTTTACTTGGATATTATTGGGCTTATCGAGGTAAATAATCCTAACCCTCTTTTGTAATTAAAGAATGCATCTTGTAGAAGTATTGAAATAAGTATAAATACTTAGAAGGTTTGTTAAGAATAGAATTGAATGTAACACCTTAGAAGGGTATAAAAGAAGAATATCTGTTGTACTTACATAGGACTGTTTTCACATGAACTTATATAGCTCAGGGTAGGGTTGTCTTTGCCCGACTTTCCGTAGAATTGAGGACCCTCTGTTTAGAATGACCTCTGTAATAGTCTAGACTTTGATAGTTGTGCGTGACTATTATAGGTCGATTCTCTGTGCGCGACATACTCGACTTGGCGGTGGATTTCACGAGAAGGTATGTGATCCTTCCTATACCCTTGAGCATGATATGTTAAGTATATATATATAGTACGGTGACGTACATATGATAATCGGCAATGTCTTTTGACTTAAACCTGAATAATAAGAACCTTGAAGTATGTCAAAGGAATAATGAATCATTTTTAACGAAGAGTAATATTTGGTTTTAAAACAAAAGCTTAAGAGTTATACTAGCTTTATGGGAAGTAGGTATAACAACTTAAGAATGATAAAAGGCTGTTTACTTGTTTGTTTATAAAAGCCTTGTATTGATTTACATTAAGTGTAGTAAGATTGGTTGATAGGTAGACATACTATGATCTGCATGTGTTAATTGTCCGCAATGTTGTGAAAGGGGTCATTCTTGCTGTGCTTACGTTGCTTAGGTAAGTCCGTTGTCTTGTTATTGTATCACCTACCCCCGACTTGTTATACAGGGCTTGCCACCCTTGATCGCGGTCTATACGGCTATGCGGTCTATGAGACTATCGGAGTCTGCGGTATGCTCGAGATTGATCATTCGGGTGTTTAGCCCGACGGGGATGCCCTATGCGGTCCATGGACTATGCGGTCTTTTGAGGCTATGCGATCGCGGAAGTCGAGGAGAGTGCAGGGCTAGCTACCCCGATGCGGGAATACCTCATCTGTGCGTGTGTGACCTATGCGGACTACGGAAGTCCAGGACTAGGCACGCAGAATGATACTATGGGCGGTTGGCCTTGCTTCGATCATTCGCGGCCTAGACTAGACCTGTTACAGTTTTCCTATTACTGTTATTGTTGTGATGTGGCACTATGTGCAATTGAACTGAATGTATTTGTGAAAAGGTTTTTGAATACTTTGATTTCATTTAAAGTACTTTATAAGTTTCACATACTTGGTACCTGTTGTACTGACCTCCTTCGGGGGGCTGCGTTCATGCCGCAGGTAAGGGCAAGCAGGTGCTAGATCCACATCCTTAGGATCTTTGCGTTGGTGTCAGGAGCTCCATCTTCTCCGGAGGCTCTACTTTTGGGTATGATCTCCCTGTTGTAGATAGTTTGTGATCGGGGTATGGCGGGGCCCCTGTCCGCCATAGTTGTTATTTTCCTTAGAGTGCAGAGTCATGTTATGCATTGGGATGTAACTGCAAAACTTGGGTTATGTATTTATGCCGAAAGGCAACCTTTTTCTTCAGATAAAATGTTCTAATTATATCATGTTGCATGTCTTGTTTTATATTCCGCTGATTGTTCTCTGATGTATGACTACTTGGGTGCCCGGGTAAGGCACCAGTCACGGGCCCCGGAACGGGTCGTGACAACTACACCTTCCGAAAATCTTTATAAGATTTTCTTTTAAAATCAAGTACTCTATACTTTTTAAAACCAAGTGCTTTTCTTTTAAACAACATCAAGTATACTCTTTAAAACCCAATAACTTACTCTTTCCAAAACAAGTAACCTATACTTAAATCAAGTTACTTCTCCTTTTCCGAAAACAAGTTGTTTATAAGTCAAGTCTCTTATCTTTCAAGATCAAGTCTCTTAACTTTCAAAATCAAATCTTTCTTTTATTTTCATAAAGTCGTTATAACTAACTTCCCATAAAGCCATTATAACACTTTATGTTTTAAATAAATAACATTCATTTCAAATACGTACGTCTACCGTACTATATAATTCACACAATCATGCTCAAGAGTATAGGAAGAATCACATACCTTTTTAGCTTAAACCACAAGCCAAGTCAAGTATGCCGCGCGTAGAAGATCCACCTATAACAACCACAATACATCTATCAACTTCTAGTTCTCTTCGTAGAATATTCTAACTACAAGATTCCTTATTCTACAGAAAATTCGCAGACCTCCCTCGCTATCACATAAATCTCCTCCCCTATCAAGGCCCGCTACCAGGCCAACAACTCCCAGGGGATTACGCGTCTAACCGGACGTGTTCAATTCTGCTTCACAATAATACTACACAAGTCTACTGTAAGTACAGTTCAATGTAAATACAGTTCAAACCTTTATAATCATCCTTCCAATATAATCTACTCAAGTATAACTACTACAACATGTAATATCCAATTACCATAGGGGGACATAGATCATTACCTCGATAAGCCCAAAATTATCCAAGTTTATAAGTCGATCCTGGGCAACGTTTAGCTCCAATTCCTTACGCTCCAACCCGCTCCAAGCGACCCTTAGAAGTTTCTAAACAACTTCTCTAAACACTTCAACCAAGCTATGAAGGTTTTTCTACGGTTTCATTTTGCGACTGTTGGAATAAAGTAGCATTTTCGGGCTCCTAGTACTGAAATAACTTTGGAATACTACTAGGGATACTAGGCCAAGGTATTTGGGATTATACAATAATACTCCAAGTATTTTCTTCACAAGAGGGGAGGGGGACGAAATCAACTTACAAAGGGAGGGAAAATATTTTGCTTTGGAAAGCTCTTAAGTGTGGATGAAATACTCTTCAACCTAAGGGGCTATTTATAGAGAATTCAAGGGTTAGGATCAAGGTAAGTGTAGGGTCAATATTGGGCCATGTGTGTGTGGGTCCCACCACACCACATGGCCAACGAAAACATGCTCCAAGTGCCATGCCACTTGTAAGGCCATTTCGGCCATGGACACTTGGCACAACAAATCGGCCACTCTTGGCCACATGGGGGTGACACGTGTCGCCCCCCGACTCGTCCAAAATATTTCGTCTTCCGAAAATATAAAAAAAAATACCGGAAACCTCAAAAACAAAGTGGGCCCCACAAAACCGTAAATTTCTCCCGTGGGTCCCACGTGACCATTTCCGAAAATAAAATCTCATAATTCTAAAATAATCCAAGAAGCACAAATACCAAATCTGGGAATCCAATTCCCATCAACGAACCTTTTTCCTTCACAAAACCCGGAAACTTTTCCGTCGAAAAATCACAACTTTCTTTCTTTCCAAAATTGCTGTCGTATTCTCGTACGTACGTCCTCACATACATACCCTGGAACTACGGGGTATAACATTAACGAACCTTTTTCCTTCACAAAATCCGGAAACTTTTCCGTCAAAAAAAATCACATCTTTCTTCCTTTCCAATTTTAATGTCGTATTCTCGTACGTACGTCCTCGCATACATACCCTGGAACTACGGGGTGTAACAGGGGGGCTGCGTTCATGCCGCAGGTATAGGTACACCAGTTGTTGATCCTCGCTCATAGGATCGCAGTTCAGCGTTTGGGAAGCTCCGTTTCTCCGGAGGCTTATCTTTTGGTTTAGTCCCCTGTCACTGTAGGTACTTGTACACTCAGGGGTATGGCGGGGCCCTGTCCCGTCATAGTTGTTGTTACATTCTTAGAGGTCCGAGTAATCTTGTTGTGGCGGGGTTTGTAAAGGATTGTAACTGTTCGGTTATATTGTATATACATGAAGGTGACCGTTTTGGTTAACCTGTTTTCTTATCTTGTATCTTGTTTCCTGTTTAAGTTTTTGTTTCCACTGATTTTCTCTGATGTTGTATCACTAGGGTGCCCGGGGTAAGGCACCAGTCGCGGGCCCGAGGTCGGGTCATGACAAAAGTGGTATCAGAGCAGTTAGTCCTCGGAAAGTGTCTACAGACCGTATCTAGTAGAGTCTTGATTATCGGTGTGTTGTGCACCACACCAATAATCGTGAGGTCGCAGGATATTTAGGATTGGTTTCCATTCTTCTCATTCGAGATCGTGCCTTAGAGCCGTGTTATAAGTTGGACCCTCCGACGTATTTCGTTTTTACGCTTATGCCTCGCATGAGGCAACCGGGCGAAGGGCAAAGCGTGAGGAGCGCTAGTAGGACACGAGGAGTACGAGCGCGAGCCCGGCCATTACCTAAGATAGTGCTTCGACGGCGAGTTTTGCGGCCGCCCGGCCAGCGAGTTTAGAGCGCGGCAATGGCTCACGAGACCACGGTACACGAGCCTCGTCCCACGGCTGGAGCGAGAGGAGATGGGTTCTGAGAGATGGCCCGATTACTAGCCGTGATCGTGGCGGACATGAGGATAGCCGGATCACGCGATTCGATGCACCGTGGTTCACGAGATCGGATAGTTTGAGGCTACGGGACTTTACGAGTTGCGACGCCAAAGTTCTACTGTCGAGGCACGAGGATGATCCGCAGGAGTTCATCCGAAGCGATTCTGGATCATGAGTGATCAAGGCTTGGAGACCGAGTCGGTGGTCTAGGTTCGCATCATTGCGTGATCTGCGATGATCGTTTGATTCATGGGAGTTGTCCCGGGGTGAGCATGCGCCTCCAGCTATTTGGGACGAGTTCTCGGAGGCATTTCTCAGCCATTTCTTGCCTCCACAGATGAGGAGAGCACGGGCCGACAGATTTCTGATGCTGAGACAGAGAGGGCGTACGGTTCGGGAGTACAACGTGGAGTTCGACTCGTTGGCTCGGTATGTCCCCGCGTTGGTAGCAGATATGGAGGACAGAGTGCACCGCTACGTCACAGGACTTGATGACTTCTTGGCAGAGTCTTGCTCGGGTGTAGCTCTTCAGCCGGGCATGGACATTGCCCGCATACAGGCGTATGCACTCGGGTGTGAGGAACGGAGAGGCCGACGGATTGACCAATACCAGCAGAAGAAGGCCAGGACAGCAGGGTCCTTTGGTGACTTTCAGGGCGGACCGCCTCAGCACCATTTTGCGAGAAATTGTCCGACCGGAGGTAGCACGGATGTAGAGACTTGGCCTTCGGGATCAGTTGCGGGTTCTTCGCCTTCGATAGCTAGGCAGGATGTTCATACACCGGCAGGCCATGGCAGGGGTCGTGGTGGAAGTTCCCAGTTCTAGCGGTCCTTGGAACCGCCTATTTGATTTCAGGTATATCCTTAACCCTCTAGAGATTTTTATTCGTGATATGATGATTTTAGGTTAAGTGTTATGTTTGGGTAGCACTGTGAAAAATTGTGATTTAGAGGCCTGGTTAGTAAAGGGGAAGTTGGGTACATAGAGGTTAAGAGCCTTAGAATTTTGATAACAATTGAGATCTCAGATGCGAGGCCATCCTAAGTGAAAGATTTTACAGTTAGTCTTTGTCGAAGTACTTGGTATACGTGGAGTATTAGCGTGATAATTCCATGGGTAGTTTGAGATAGAAGTGGTAGCTTCCATGACGTGAATTGGTAAGATTGTTTCGGATCGAGGAACGAGAGAGTTTGGCGCGATAATGGGTCGGGTTGAGGCCATATTGCGGGTCAACCCGCAGCCCGGCATGGGGTTGGGTCAGTTTGGGGTGGTCCCGCCAGGTGATAGGGTCACGAGGATGTTAGGCCCAAGTTTAGTTAACTATCGTATGAGTTCGTGGATGTGTTCGACCAGAACCAGATCGTGAAGGCCAGGAATGGCCTTGAAGGAGTTTGAGGATAGGTTACGGGCCGGTGTTTTGATTTCAGGGGTAGTTGGGAGGATCATTTGCCGCTAGTAGAGTTTGCGTATAATAACAGCTACCACTCCAGTATTCAGATGGCGCCTTATGAGGCCTTATATGGGAGGAAGTGCAGGTCGCCGATAGGCTGGTTTGATGTGGGCGAGGTTCAGTTAGTGGGACCAGACTTAGTGCAGCAGGCGGTGGATAAGGTGAAGCTTATCCAGAAGAGGTTATTAGCGACTCAGAGTCAACAGAAGTCGTGCGGATAATCGGCGTCGACACTTGGAGTTCAGGTTGACGGTGGTTCTTCTTGAAGGTACCACCCCGGAAGGGTGTGACGAGATTTGGAAAGCAGGGGAAACTTACCCCGAGGTACTTTGGGCATTTTCAGATTGTTGTAGAATAGGCCAGGTTGCCTATAAGGTAGCACTGTCGTCCGACTTAGGAGGCAGTACGTCCGGTCTTCCATATTGCTATGTTTCAGAAGAGTATCAGAGATCCATCCAGAGTGTTCCCAGTGAATGATGACCAAGTTGGAGGTAGTAACTCCAAGATTGTGGAAATTGAAGCGGTAACTGAAGTGTGGAACGTGTACTATAGAGAGTTCGGGTGTACGACGAGTAAGAAAAGAGGCGAAGATGTGCTAAGAAGAGGGAAGTGTTCCTTTTATGAAGTAGAGATGCGAAGGGAGTATCCTTTAGACCATGAGTGGGAGCTTTTGTGACGTTAGAGGTGATTCCTCGTTGGCTTGGGTTAGAGTTTTGCGCATGTGTTATATTATGGCCAGGTGTGGCATAATTGGTTTTGTAAGTATATGTTATACCCCGTATTTCCAGAGTATGTACGTAAGGGCGTACGTACGAAAGTTTAGCCTTAAAGTAGGCAATGGGACGTTTTTTTGGGCACAACTCATTAAAAGGATCGTTTTCCGACGAAACGTTTTACACAACTCGCGTAGGATAAATTTGTAACGACCCGTTCCGGGGCCCGTTACTGGTGCCTTACCCTGGGCACCCTAGTGATACATACATCAGAGAAAATCAGCGGAACATAAAACATGAGACATTTAACAAGGGATATAATAAATAAACAGGCCAACCAAAAACAGTTGCCTTCAGTATATACATAAAACCTGAACAGTTTAATCCTTTTACAACCCTGCCACAACAAGATTACTACAGACTTAAGATATACATGACTATGACGGACAGGGCCGCCATACCCTGAATGTACAAGAACCTACAACTCGAGAACACCTACTAAAAGATAAGCCTCGAGAAACGGAGCTTCAAATCTGTTGGCGTGATCCTATGGCGAGGATCCACGGCGATGTACCTCTACTGCGGCATGACGCGGCCCGAAGGAGGTCGAGACAACAGTACCAAGTATGTGAAACTGCAATCAGAAATGAAATCATACTAGTCTATATAAAGCGGGAGACATGTATGATAACCAAACTACGATTCACAACATAAAAGCGATCATCACTCGATATAACTATGGGTCTCACGCCCACAACATCAATCGAGTTCGCATTATGGCGCATGCCCGGAATCTGCATCGGTGTAGACATGTCCATGATGCAACAATAATACCAATGTCCCATGGCCACATGCCGGAATTACGCCGGTGTAGACATGTCCATGTGACCTCAACAACAAAACAGCAATCCAAATGGAAGCATACCCGTGCGCTACGCATCGTGTCAGTATGTCCAAAGGGAAACAATAAGACAACATTCCAAATGGACGCATACCCGTGCGCTACGCATCGTGTCAGTATGTCAAAGGAAACAATAGACAAGATTCCAAATGGACGATACGTGCGCTACGCTTCGTGTCAGTATGTCCAAAGGGAAATCACAAGGCGATAATCAAAATGGAAACATACCCGTGCGCTACGCATCGTGTCAGTATATCCAAAGCGATTAACCACAAGACCTTAACCAAAATGGAAGCATACCCGTGCGCTACGCATCGTGTCGGTATGTCCAAAGCGATTAACAACAATAATACTATCAGCGAGCGTGCAGTGGAATTTCTCGTCGCTGTACGCGTCAAGTAAGTTCTCAACTACCAACCGACCTATTGAGAGACGGTAATACGTAAAACACAACGCTTGTACAATAAAGACTATCATCACAAGCATAGGCAAGTTTCACACAACTCAAAGTACTTTCATTTTATGCCAAAGTCGGGTTTTAACCCCAAAGTACTACATACGTTAAGTTCTTTTAAAAGAGATCCATTACTTTTATAAAAGTCACCCGATACAGTAGTATTAGAATGACCAACCCACCTTCCTTTTCAAAATCAAGTAACAACATTCTTTTCCTAAGTTCCGCTTTGCCTAGTTTGATTACTCAAGCTTCTCATTTTCAAATGGTTTCATAGTTCCCCAAACTTAATCACTTGATTCCTTTTAGAACAATTGAGTAACATATGTCATATACGTGAGTAGTTTATTCTTGTTTATAACGATCTTATTACAGTGACCATGATCTAGAAAATGTAATATCATTTTGTCTCATCTTAGCTTCTATGCGGATGGAGGTTTCTACGGTTTTAATACAACACATCATTATTCAATACATTTCCTTTATTAACGCTGCGTTGGTCCTGTCGATACACATTCTGATTCCCGAAATCAGTAAAACGTTATCCCTTTAAAACCAAGTACTCATTACTCATGAATGAGGTTTCACACAAACATCCACATTTAAAACAAATAAGTTAAGTCTCTTATCTTATAAGATCAAGTCTCTTAACTTCTAACATCAGTAAACCATTTTCACCTACATAAGGTCGTTATAACTAACTTCCCATAAAGCTATTATAACACCCTATGTTTTAAACCAACCAAATCACTTAGCACGTATCGTCTACCGTACTACATAGTTCACACATATCATGCTAGAAGAGATAGGAAGAGGTTCACATACCTCGCGACGATTTATCGACAATAAGCAAAATGCTCCAAGTACTACAACCTTGCTAGCCCTTTCCACTCCTCGAGTAGAATACGCTACTCTTAGTACTTTCACCTATAAAGGTCACAAACGTCTATTAACCCCAAAACACAAGTTTTCTATCTTTCTATAGAAAATTGGCAAAGACCTCCCCATGACAGCGTAAATCTCTCCTCTATCGAGGCTACCAAGCCAACCAGGGGTTTACACGCCTAACCGGACGTGTACAATTCTACACAAGTCTCTGTCTGCACCTATGTAAATACTGATTCATTCGGTTCTTTATTCTTCAGGCTTAAGTCAAAAGACATTGCCGAATACTAAGTAGTTCCATATATAGTATACTTCAACTATATACTCTAACAAACATGTAATTTCCAATTACAATAGAGGGACAAGATAATTACCTCGATAAGCCCAAAATTATCCGAGTTTAATGTCGCTCACCGAGCAGGTTTAGCTCACTCAGTGCGCTCAAACCACTCCAAACAACCCTTAGAAGTTCTAACCAACTTCTACTCAAATACTTCAACCAACTATGAAGATTTCCTTAGGGTTTGGTTTGAGACTAAAAGGACAAAGGTAGTATTTAGGACTCTCGTAAGAGGTATCTTTGGAATACTACAAGGTACAAGGCTAAGGTATTTTGGGCATTATAACAATACTAGGGAGTATTTCTATACCACAACAAGGGTATTATACGAAACAACTAGGCTAGTGGTACCAGGCTAGACCTCACAAGGGGAGGAGACCTGCGCCAAAGGCCACTTTCAAGGGGGAGAGGAGCTCTTGGACGAGAGTCTACAAGAGGGAGGGGAGGGATTCAAGACTTGGAAACATTTGTGGATGAATGAAGTCTTCACAAAGGGGGGGGTATTTATAGCAAACCCAAATGCCAACCAATGGCCAAGATCAAGCCATGTGCAAGGCAAGTGTAAGGCCAAGATCAAGCCAAGTGCACCCTAGACCCTACTCCTTAAAACCCTCACAAATATCTACACAAATATCAAGCCCAACTTGCCCCCTCAATTCGGCCAAGTGCCGCCCCACTTGTCTTCATTGTGAGGGTGACACGTCACCTCGTTGGTCGAATGTTTCGTCCCTCGGAAAAATCCACAAAAATACAAAGCGACATAGCGGAATTTTCCCTTCGCAAGTTACGCAAAGCGTTTAGTCGAAAACGACTCAATGGGTGTTGTGTACAAATGTAAAATCGGCCAAGGGTGCCACATGGGGGTGACACGTGTCGCCCCCCGATTCGCCCAGAATATTTCGTCTTCCGAAAATATCCAATTTACCGGAAATCTCAAAAACAAAGCGGGCTCCACAAAACCGTAAATTTCTCCCGTGGGCCCCACGTGACCATTTCCGAAAATAAAATCTCAAAATTCTAATATAATCTATGAAGTCCAAATACCAAATCTGGGAATCCAATTCCCATTAACGAACCTTTTTCTTCACAAATAACCGGAAACTTTTCCGTCGAAAACTCACATCTTTCTTTCTTTTCAAAATTTACTAGTACTCAAATGCGTGCGTCCTCACATACATACCACGCAACTACGGTATAACATTCTCCCTCGCAGAAACATTCGTCCGAATGTTCCTTCTCAAGACGGATATCGATGAAGTTCCTCTAACAAGTTGTCAACGCCACGGCAGCGCGAAATAACACACGTTATCTTCCTCCCTTACTCGTTGTACCGCTTCTCGAACACTAGAACTCTCCCAAGACGTACCATACTTCATCATTACTTAGTTCGAAAATCTGGAGTCACTACCTCAAACTTGGTCATCTTACTACCCTCAAACCTCCTTAAGGCCAGACCCGGCCTTTACGAACCGCTTCCGGTCGAACGCGTCCACGAACTCATACGATGATCATCTACACTCGGGCCTAGCACCCTCGGGACCCTACCACCTGGCGGGACCACCTGAACTGGCCCCACCCCAAAGGGTTACGGTTTGACCATAAATGGTCCTAAACCCGACCACCGTGCCAAACTCTTGTTCCCCGATCCGAAACAATCTTACTAAATCACAACATGAAAGCTACCAATTCCATCTCAAACTACCAGTTTACTTATAACACAAATAAATCCCACGCATACTACTACTATGATAAGGGTCAAAAATAAATCTTTAACTCAAGACGACCTTACCTAAGGTCTCGGCCGTGACATAGTCTAAGGTTCACTTACCATGCCCCATACGTATCCTCCCAACTAACCATACATTCTAACTCACACATATCACAATGCTATCCGTACATAGCACACAATAATGAGACCATCATAACCAAGATACCAAAACTCTAGAGGTTAAGGATATACCTGAAGCTACCGCTCCACTCTAATCATAGGCCTGCCCTGCAGGCGATAGAAGGTGATGAACCAGCCACGGATCCTGAAGGCTGAGTCGTAACATCCGCGCTTCCCTTGGTCGGACAGTTCCTGCAAAATGGCCTGCTGTCATGCAAAACAAACTCCCAATCTAGCACGACACTCTCCAAAATGGAGTCTACCACAATGGTCACAACGAGGTAGGGTGGCTTGGTGGTTAACACCCCGCTCTGCCAAAATCAACCTCGAGCCACGACCGCTCTCAAGACGGTGGAGGACCACTCTGTGCCGGTGGGGGTATATAACTAGCTCTTCTTTGGCGGTCCGCCTCGAAAGCCACCAGGACCTGCCGTCTGGCCTCTCTGGCGATCCAGTCATTCCGTCGACCCTCCGTGCCTCACATCCAAGTGCATGAGCTGCGTGCGGGCAATGTCCATGCCGGTGAAGAGAAACACCGCGCAAGATTCGCCATATAATCATCAAGCGGTGGCGTAGCGATGCACCTATCCTCCATATCTGCAACTAAGCGCGAGGACATATCGAGCCAAAGAATCGAACTCGACATTGTACTCACGGACGGTCGCCTCTCTGTCTCATTAACAAAAATCGCCGGCCGTGCCCTCCTCATCTGCGGAGGCAAGAAGTGCGTGAGAAAGCCCGAAAACTCATCCCATCTGCTGAGTGCATGCTCTCCCGAAAGCTCCATGAATCAAACCAATCGATCGCGGTATCACGCGGCCGATGCGAACCAAAGGTCACGAACTCGGTTTCAAGCCTTGATCACCGCGTGATCCGTCAGAATCGCCGGATGAACTCCTGCGGATCATCCTCGTGCCTCGACCCATAAAACTCGCGGGCTACAACTCGGAAAGTCCGTAGCCTCAAACTATCTGCTCGGGGTGAACCACTGGTGCTCATCGGGCCGGGCTAGCTGCGTCGGCTGTCGCCATATCGGCCTGACAACGGCCAATAATCGGGCCATCTCGCGTGACCCGTCTCCCTGCTCGGTGTGGGATGGAGGCTCGTGTCTTGTAGTCTCATCGACCATCGCTGCGGCTCTAAACTCGCTGGTCTTTGGCGGCGTCGCGAAACCGCCGTCAAGCACAACCTCAGTCTTGTCACGGGCTGCGCCTCGTACTCCTCAGATCTCACTAGCGGCACCCTCGCTGCCTTGCCCTTCGGGCTCCTGGTTGCCTTGCGGAGGCATAATCGTAAAAGCGAGATACGTCGGAGGGTACAACTTACAACACTGACTCTAAGGCACGATCTCGGAATGAGAAGAATGGAAACTAATCCTAAATGTCCTGCGACCTCACGATTATAGATGTGGTGCACAACACACCGATAATCAAGACTACTAGACACGGTGCGTAGACACTTTCGAGGATTAATCGCTCGATACCACTTTTGTAACGACCGTTCGGGGCATCGGGTGCCTTACAGGCACCCTAGTGATACATACATCGTAGAAAATCAGGAACATAAAACATGAGACATTTAACAAGGGATATAATAAATAAACAGGCCAACCAAAAGCGATTGCCTTGGTATATACATAAAACTGAGCAGTTTAATCCTTTTACAACCACACTTGTGATACTACAGACCTCTAAGATATCCAATGACTATGACGGGACAGGGCCCCGCCATACCACAGAATGTACAAGAACCTACAACTCGAGGAACACTACTAAAAGATAAGCCTCGAGAAACGGAGCTTCAATCTGTTGGCTGTGATCCTGGCGAGGATCCACGATCGATGTACCTACTGCGGCGTGAACGCAGCCGAGGAGGTCGGATGCAGTACCAAGTATGTGGCTATGCAATCAGTAAATGAAATCATACTAGTCTATATAAAGCGAGAGACATGTATGATAACCAAACTACGATTCACAACATAAAGCGATCATCACTCCGATATAACTATGGGTCTCACGCCCACAACATCAATCGAGTTCGCATTATGGCGCGTGCTCCGGAATCGCGTCGGTGTAGACATGTCCATGATGCAACAATAATACCAATGTCCCGGCCACATGCCCCGGAATTGCGCCGGTGTAGACATGTCCATGTGACCTCAACAACAACAGCAATCCAAATGGAAGCATACCGTGCGCTACGCATCGTGTCGGTATGTCCAAGGAAACAATAAGACAACATTCCAAATGGACGATACCCGCAGCGCTACGATCGTGTCGGTATGTCCAAAGGGAAACAATAGAACAGCATTCCAAATGGACGATACGTGCGCTACGATCGTGTCGGTATGTCCAAGAAATCACAATGCGATAATCAAAATGTAAACATACGTGCGCTACGCATCGTGTCGAGATATCCAAAGCGATTAACCACAAGACCTTAACCAAAATGGAAGCATACCCGCGCCACGCATCGTGTCGGTATGTCCAAAGCGATTAACAACAATAATACTATCAGCGAACATGCTGCGGAATTTCTCGTCGCTGCCGACGTCAAGTAAGTTCTCAACTACCAACCGACCTCTATTGAGAGACGGTAATACGTAAACACAACGTTTGTACAATAAAGACTATCATCACAAGCATAGGCAAGTTTCACACAACTCAAAGTACTTTCATTTTATGCCAAAGTCCGGGTTTTTAACCCCAAAGTACTACATACGTTAAGTTCTTTTAAAAGAGATCCATTACTTTTATAAAAGTCACCCGATACCCGTAGTATTAGAATGACCAACCCACCTTCCTTTTCAAAATCAAGTAACAACATTCTTTTCCTAAGTTCCAGTTTGCCTAGTTTATACTCAAGCTTCTCATTTTCAAATGGTTTCATAGTTCCCCAAACTTAATCACTTGATTCCTTTTAGAACAATTGAGTAACATATGTCATATACGTGAGTAGTTTATTCTTGTTTATAACGATCTTATTACAGACCATGATCTAGAAAATGTAATATCATTTTGTCTCATCTTAGCTTCTATGCGGATGGAGGTTTCTCTTGGTTTTAATACAACACATCATTATTCAATACATTTCCTTTATTAACGCTGCGGTGGTGCATCGATACATTCGATTCCAAATCGAGAAAGCGTTATCCCTTTAAAACCAAGTACTCATTACTCATGAATGAGGTTTCACAAACATCCACATTTAAAACAAATAAGTTAAGTCTCTTATCTTATAAGATCAAGTCTCTTAACTTCTAACATCAAGAAACCATTTTCACTACATAAGGTCGTTATAACTAACTTCCCATAAAGCTATTATAACACCTATGTTTTAAACCAACCAAATCACTTAGCACGTATGCGTCACCGTACTACATAGTTCACACATATCATGCTAGAAGAGATAGGAAGAGGTTCACATACCTCGCGACGATTTATCGACAATAAGCAAAATGCTCCAAGTACTACAACCTTGCTAGCCCTTTCCACTCCTCGAGTAGAATACGCTACTCTTAGTACTTTCACCTATAAAGGTCAAACGTCTATTAACCCCAAAACACAAGTTTTCTATCTTTCTATAGAAAATTCGGACCTCCCCGCAGCGTAAATCTCCTCTCTATCGAGGCGGCTACAAGCCAACCACGGGGTTTACACGCCTAACGGACGTGTACAATTCTACACAAGTCTGCAATCTGCACCTATGTAAATCTGATTCGATTCGGTTCTTTATTCTTCAGCTTAAGTCAAAAGACATTGCGAATACTAAGTAGTTCCATATATAGTATACTTCAACTATATACTCTAACAAACATGTAATTTCCAATTACAATAGAGGACAAGATAATTACCTCGATAAGCCCAAAATTATCCGAGTTTAATGTCGCTCACGAGCAAGGTTTAGCTCACTCCAGTGCGCTCCAAACCACTCCAAACAACCCTTAGAAGTTCTAACCAACTTCTACTCAAATACTTCAACCAACTATGAAGATTTCCTTAGGGTTTGGTTTGAGACTAAAAGGACAAAAGGTAGTATTTAGGACTCTACGTAAAGAGGTATCTTTGGAATACTACAAGGTACAAGGCTAAGGTATTTTGGGCATTATAACAATACTAGGGAGTATTTCTATACCACAACAAGGGGTATTATCTAAAACAACTAGGCTAGGGGTACCCACTGGCTAGACCTCACAAGGGGAGGAGACCTCGGCCAAAGGCCACTTTCAAGGGGAGAGGAGCTCTTGGGCGAGTCTACAAGAGGAGGGGAGGATTCAAGACTTGGAAACATTTGTGGATGAATGAAGTCTTCACAAGTGGTATTTATAGCAAACCCAAATGCCAACCAATGGCCAAGATCAAGCCATGTGCAAGGCAAGTGTAAGGCCAAGATCAAGCCAAGTGCACCCTAGACCCTACTCCTTAAAACCCTCACAAATATCTACACAAATATCAAGCCCAACTTGCCCCTCAATTCGGCCAAGTCGCCCACTTGTCTTCATTGTGAGGTGACACATGTCACCCTCCGTTGGTCGAATGTTTCGTCCCTCGAAAAAATCCGCAAAAATACCAACCGAAATCGCCGTAATTTGCCCTTCGCACTTTACCCAACACTTTTCGTCCAAACACGACTCCAACCGGGTGTTGTGTACAAATGTAAAATCGGCCAAGGGTGCCACATGGGGGTGACACGTGTCGCCCCCGATTCGCCGAATATTTCGTCTTCGAAAATATCAATTTCTGAAATCTCAAAAACAAAGCGGGCTCCACAAAAGTAAATTTCTCCGTGGGCCCCACGTGACCATTTCGAAAATAAAATCTCAAAATTCTAATATAATCTATGAAGTCCAAATACCAAATCTGGGAATCAATTCCCATTAACGAAACTCTTTCTTCACAAATAACCGGAAACTTTTACTCCGAAAACTAACATCTTTCTTTCTTTTCAAAATTACTGCAGTACTCTCGTACGTACGTACTCACATACATACCACGCAACTACGGGTATAACAAAATTCGGCTATGTCATTTCTAATTTTTGCGGATTTTTAGAGGCGAAACACTTTGGACCAACGAGAGGCGACTTGTCACCTCTCATTGGTGGATGTGGCGGCATTAGGCGAATGGATGGCCATTTTTGTCTTGGAGTTGGTAGAATATTTTGTGTACAAGTTGGCTAAGGACACTTGCCTAATCCTCGCCTACACTTGCCTTGCTTGGCATAATCTTGGCCGTTGGTTGGCCATCCCTTGACCTATAAATACCCCTCTTGTGATGAAGAGTTCTTCATCCACAAACAAACTTTCTAAGGCTAAAATCCTTCCCTCTCCCTTGTAGCTTTTCGTCCAAACACTCCCACTCCTTTTGAAGCTTGGCGAGGCAACCCCTCCCCTAGCCAAGCCTACCCACTCCCTTTGTAGAAAAGTTGCCTTCTAGTATTGTTATAATGCCCAAAATACCCTAGCCCAAATCCCTTTGTACTTAGTAGAAGTTGTGAATAACTTCTAAGGGTTCTTGGAGCTATCGGAGCGTACAAATTAGGAGCTAAACCTTGCTCAGGAGCGACGTTTAACTTGGATAATTTTGGGCTTATCGAGGTAAATAAACTTATCCTTCTTTGTAATTAGAGAATACATCTTGTAGAAGTGTAAGAATAAGTATAAATACTTAGAAGAATATTATAGAATTGAATGTTATCACGAGTAGAAGGGTATAAAAGATGAATAATTGAACGTACTCACATAGACTGTTTTTCTGATGGCTGTACAACTTAGGGTAGGGAAGTCGCCCAAATTCCGTAGAATAGAGAACCCTCTGCTTAGAATCTACGATGCAGTCTGAGACGTTGATAGACGTGTTGGTATTATATTTGATTCTCTGCACGCGACATACTCGACTTGGCGGTGGATTTAGAGAAGGTATGTGATTCTTCCTAAAGCATGATATTTTAAAATATATATATATAGTGCGGTGAGCGTACATGTGTTGGTGAATAATAACTACGGCAATGTCTTTTGACTTAAGCTGAATAAAAGCTACAGCAATGTCTTTTGACTTAAGCTGAATAATAAGAATCTTGATGCATTCCAAAGAATCTTGAATCATTTTAATGTAAGAGAACTAATTGAGTTTTAAACAAAAAGCTTAAGAGTTATACTAGCTTTATGGGAAGTTAGGTATAACAACTTAAGACTGATAAAAGGAACAGTTTACTTATGTGTTTATAACAGACTTATATTAATGGAAAGAATAAAATGGTTTGATAAGCAGACATGATATGATGCTATGTGTGGTAGTGTCTTGTAACGTTTGTATAAGAGGGTATTCTTGTTGTGCTTATGTTGTTTAACGATAAGCTGTTATGTTAGTATTATATCACTCACCTCTTGACATGTTCTGCAGGGGTAAGCGCCTCCGTGCGGGTAGACTCGGTGATGCAGGACCATGATTCGAGAATACCTCATGCGGGTCCAGGACCTGCGAGCTACGAGTTCGAGGTTAGTGTGTGGGGTTATACCTCATGCGTCTATGTGGCCATGCGGACTACGAGTCGGGGCGATGCAGGAGTAGCTACCCTCGATGCGGGGTTATACCCTATGCGGGCCTATGTGAGTGGCCTATGCGGACTACGGGAGTCCAGGATTAGGCTTGCATAGTGATACTACGGGCGATTGGCCCTGCTTCGATCATTCGCAGCCTAGAAAAGACCTATTACAGTTACCTATTGTTGCTCTTGTTTATGATGTGGCACTATGTGCAGTTACATTGGTTGTTTCGTGCATATTTGTAAACTGGTTTTAAAATGATATGATTTCATTTAAGTATTTCTGATTTCACATACTTAGTACTGTTATCGACCTCCTTCGGCTGCGTTCATGCCGCGAGTAAAGGTACACGATCATTGATCCTCGCTCTTAGGGTCACGATTGGCGTTGGGAAAGCTCCGTTTCTCGGAGGCTTATCTTGGTATAGTCCCTGTTGTTGTAGGTGCTTACATTCGTGGTATGACGGCCCGCCCCGTCGTTGTTGTCATATCATTCGTAGAGTGCAGTAATCTTGTTGTGGCGGGGTTTGTAAAAAGAATTAAAGCTGTTCATTTTGAAAGAGTTGTTATTTATATATATCTTGAAAGACAACTTTTCTTGAAACATGTGTTTCCTTTGCATTATATCATATTGTGTTTTATGTTCGTGATTACTCGATATTGTATCACTAGGGTGCCCGGTAAGGCACGATCCACGCCGGTTGGTCGTGACAAAAGTGGTATCGAGCGATTAATCCTCGGAAAGTGTCTGCACCGTATCGATGAAGTCTTGATTATCGGTGTGTTGTGCACCACACCAATAATCGGAGGCTATAGAATATTTAGGATTGGTTTCCATTCTTCTCACTCGAGATCGTGCTTTAGAGTCGTGTTATAGGTCGGACCCCTAACGTATTCCTTTTACGTGCGATTATGCCTCCACGTAAGGCAACCGGGCCCCGAAGGGCAAGGCGGCGGAGCTGCTAGCATGACACCAGAGTCACGAGGGCTCGTGCCCGATCTATACCCGAGACAGCGAGTTCCACGACGCCACGACCCAAGGAGTTTAGGAGCGCGGCGGTGGCGAGAGACCACAAGACCTACACCTCGATCCACACCGGAGCAGATGAGATGGGTTCTGAAGATGGCCCGCCATTCGCCGGGATCGTGGCGAACATGAGGACAGCCGAATCTGGCGATTCGATTCGGCCCGATCGCGCTGTGGTGCACCCGAGGCGAATAGTTTGAGGCTACGAGATTTCCTGAGTTGTAGCCCGCCAGAGTTTTACGGGTTGAGGCCGGAGGATGATCGCGAGGAGTTCATCCGTCAACTCTGAAGGATCATCACGGGTGATCAAGGCCTCGAGACCGAGTCTGTGACGCCGGTTCGCGTCGGTGCGTGATACCGCAGTCGATTGGTTTGATTCGTGGGAGCTTTCCCGGGGAGAGCATGCGCCTCCTGCAGTATGGGACGAGTTTTCAGAGGCCTTTCTCACTCATTTCTTGCCTCCACAGATGAGGAGGGCACGAGCCGATAGATTCTTATTCTTTGAGGCGAAGGACGCACCGTTAGGGAAGTACAACGTTGAGTTTGATTCGTTGGCTCGATATGTCCCTGCATTGGTAGCGAATATGGAGGACGGTGCATCGTTACGCCACGGCTAGATGATTATATGGCGAGTCTTGTGCGGGTGTGGCTCTTCACCCGAGCATGGATATTACGTATGCGAGCTCACGCCGCTGGATGCGAGGCGCGGCCGGCGAAGTGGGCGACGGCGGCGAAGAAGGCCGGGGCGGGAGGTCTTCGGTGGCTATCGTGGTGGCGGCCTCGGCGATCTGGGTGCACCACGGCCGGCTGAGCACTCTGCGCGCACCGGCCTCAGGCCCGAGTATTCGAGGCGGGCCGAGGCGTGGCTTGAGCGTCGAGCGGCGCCGTGCGGCGACGGGACCACCGCCGGTGTGGCCGTCACGGTAGATCCCATTACGAAGTGTGGTCGCTACGGAGCTTGTTACGATTGTGGCGGCAGGTCACTTTGCGAGGCTCAGGCCAGGCGGCCCGGTGGTAGAGCTCGGCCTTGGTCTATTGCGGTTCTTCGTCCCTACGATTACACGCCGGACAGGGTACTCATGGACCAGCAGGTCGCGGCAGAGGTCGTGGCGCGGGTCCCAGTTCTAGCGGTCCTCAGAACCGCATTTATGCCTTGTCCAGCCGGCAGGATCAGGAGGCCTCACCTGATGTCGTCACAGGTACCTTATCAGTTTCTGGTTTTGATGTGTATGCCTTGATAGATCCGGGTTCTACTCTGTCCTATATATCTCCCCTTATTGCTAGTAGGATAGGGATAGAGCCTGAGTCCATAGACCCTTTCGAGGTAGCTACGCCAGTGGGTGATTCGGTGGTAGCTCGGCGGGTATTTAGGGCTTGTCCAGTGACCATTTGCAGTCGTCAGACCCTAGCCGACTTGATAGAGTTGGACATGACTGATTTCGATGTGATCATGGGTATGGATTGGCTAGCTTCTTGCTACGCCAATGTAGACTGCCGGGAGAGAGTAGTACGGTTCGATTTCACGAGGCCGGTTTTTGTATGGGAGGAACATCAGACGCCAGGGTAAGTGTATTTATTACCTCAAGGCTAGGAAGATGGTGCGAAGGGTATATCTACCATCTCGTTCGGTGTTTGATAACGAGGTCGCAGCGGTGCGATTTTCATCGATTCGATGAGTCGAGAGTTCCCGGGCGTGTTTCGGGCGACCTCGGGTATCCCTCCTGAGAGGGAGATTGAGTTTTGTATAGACGTGTTGCCAGACACTCGGCCTATTTCCATTTCGCCATACAGAATGGCACCCCGAGTTGAGAGAGTTGAAGGACGGTGAGAGATTTCTTTGGAGAAGGGCTTCATCGGGCCTAGTGTTTCTTCCGAGGAGCGCGGTATTGTTCGTGAAGAAGAAGGGCGGGGCTGCGCATGTGTTGATTACTGAGCGGTGAACAAGGTGACCATTAAACGAATACCTCCTTCCCGTGATTGATGATTTGTTCGACCGATTTGTGGCGCGAGATGTTTCTCCAAGATTGATCTGCGTTCGGGCTATCATCAGTTGCAGTCGAGAGGTGGATGTCCCTAGGACAAGATTCCGACCGTGCGCATTATGAGTTCAGGGTCATGTCTTTTGGAGTTGACAAATGCTCCGTCGGTATTCATGGATTTGATGAACCGAGTGTTCAAACCATTCTTGGACACGTTTGTGATAGTGTTCATTGATGATATCTTGGTTTATTATCGCCAGAGCGAGAGCATGCGGAGCATTTGAGGCTGTCTTGTGATTCTCGAGACCAGCGATTATCGCCAAGTTTTCCAAATGTGAGTTTTGGTTGACTTGGTGGCTTTTCTTGGGCATATTGTCGGGTGATGGCATTCGAGTGGATACGCCAAGATCGAAGCGATCGATGCCAGCCTGACCTACTACTCCGGCGAGAGGTTCGCATTTTACGGGCCTTGCAGTTATTATCGGCGGTTCGTAGAAGTTTGCTTCTATCTACGCACCATTGACTAGGGTGACTCGTAAGCGGCTAAGTTTCGATGGACGATGCGTGTGGCGGGGTTTCGATTCTTTGAAGGAGAGACGACCGCCCCGTTCTTACTCTTCGCAGGTCGGATGGTTATGTCGTGTATTGTGATGCGTCGGGCATCGGTGGGATGTGTGTTGATGCAGCGGGGTAGAGTTATAGCGTCACGCGTCAGCCTTAAGAAACACGAGAGGAACTACCCCCATGATTTGGAGTTGGCGGTGTGATTCAAAGCTTTGAAGATCTGGAGGCACTATTTGTATGGGGTTCACGTGGATATTTATACAAACCACAAGAGCCTCCAAGTATATCTTCGGACAGAGGAGCCGAACTTACGGCGAGACGGTGGTTAGAGTTGCTTAAGGATTACGATGTTGATATCTGTACCACGGGAAGGCCAATGTTGTGGCGGATGCTCTTAGTCGTAGGTCGATGGGAGCCTATCGGATGTGCGGCTAGAGAGGAGGGCATGGTTCGTGATTTGCATCGATTAGCGAGCCTTGGTGTCCGCTTGATTGATTCCGATAGCGATGGGGTTAGAGTTCGCGAGGTTGCCGAGTCTTCCATCGTCGAGGAGGTGAAGAGGCAACGATTCGAGGATCGGTTTTGATTCGGTATCGTGATACGACTCTTCGTGAGGAAGGGTCCTTTTGAGGTAGCACGATGGGGTGCTAAGGTTTGAGGGAGTTGTGTGTTCCGGATGTTTGAGGACTTGGCTGAGTTCTTGGGGAAGCACACAGTAGCGCATTACTCTATCCATCCGTGGTCGACCAAGATGTACCACGACCTTAGATCTGTATTGGTGGGATGGCTTGAAGAGGGACGTTGCGAGTTCGTAGCTCGGTGCGTGTTGTCGGCAGTGAAGGTAGAGCACCGCAGGCACGGTGGTTTGTTGCGAGCGATAGAGATCGACACGGAAGTGGGAGGTGATCAACATGGACTTCATCACGTGATTGCCTCGCACTCGGAGGAGACATGATTCTATATGGGTTATCGTCGACGGTGACAAAATCAGCCCACTTTCTTCCGTCGGGACGACTTTTTAGTGAGGATTATGCGGACTTTACATCAGAGATCGTCGACCGCATGGAGTCCCTATTTCGATCATATCGCATGGAGGAGCCCGGTTCACGCTAACTTACGGAGGTCCTTCCGTAGGGTTTGGGGGACGGTGAGCTCGAGTACTACATTCCATCCACGCAGACAGACGGGCGGTGGCGCACTATCCGGACTCTTGAGGATATGTGCGAGCTGTGTTATTGACCGAGGGTAGCGGGAGGATCATTTGCCTCTAGTTGAATTCGCGTATAATAATAGCTACCACTCCAAGATTCGGATGGCGCCTTATGAGGCCTTGTATGGGAGGAAGTGCGGATCGCCGATAGGCTGGTTCGATGTGGGCGAGTGCGATTAGTGGGACCAGATTTGGTGCGGCGAGCGATGGATAAGGTGAAGCTTATCCAGAGAGGTTCTTGGCGACTCGAGTCGGCGAAGTCATATGCAGATCATCGTCGTCGGCATCTGGAGTTCGAGGTTGATGATTGGGTTTTCCTGAAGGTGTCACCCATGAAGGGTGTGATGAGATTCGGAAGAAAGGAAACTCGGCCCAAGGTACATTGGGCCTATCAGTTGTCGCGAGGTAGGCAAGGTTGCCTACGAGTTGGATCTGTCGTCCGATCTGGAGGCAGTGCATCCGGTGTTTCATGTTTCTATGCTGAGGAGATGTATCGGGGATCCATCTAGGGTGAATCCGATTGACGATGTCCAGGTGACCGAGGGGTTATCGTATGAGGAGATTCCCATAGCGATAATCGATCGTCAGGTTAGGCGTCTGCGGACCAAGGACGTGGCTTCCGTCAAAGTTCTGTGGCGGAACGAGCTCAGAGAGGAGATGACGTGGGAAGCTGAGGAGGACATGAGGCAGAAGTATCCTCACCTATTCCCCACACCTCCAGGTAATTCACTTTCCTACTTGTAAATTTTCGTTATCGTTTATGCCTAAGTGTTGTTCTGTGGCCGTGTGTGGCATTTGCAATTGTTTAAGTTATGAAGAATCTTATCGTTAACTGTCTTGGGAAGGAACATTCGGGACGAATGTTTCTAAGGAGGGGAGAATGTTATACCCCGTATTTCCAGAGTATGTACGTAAGGGCGTACGTACGAAAGTTTAGCCTTAAAGTAGGCAATGGGACGTTTTTTTTAGGCACAACTCATTAAAAGGATCGTTTTCCGACGAAACGTTTTACACAACTCGCGTAGGATAAATTCCGGCTATGTCATTTCTAATTTTTGCGGATTTTTCCGAGAGACGAAACACTTTGGACCAACGAGAGGGCGACACTTGTCACCCTCTCATTGGTGGATGTGAAGCGACATTAGGCGAATGGATGGCCATTTTTGTCTTGGAGTTGGTAGGATATTTTGTGTGCAAGTTGGCTAAGGACACTTGCCCTAATCCTCACCCTACACTTGCCTTGCACTTGGCATAATCTTGGCCATTGGTTGGCCATCCCTTGACCTATAAATACCCCTCTTGTGATGAAGAGTTCTTCATCCACAAACAAACTTTCCAAGGCTAAAATCCTTCCCTCTCCCTTGTAGCTTTTCGTCCAAACACTCCCTCCCTTTTGAAGCTTGGCCGAGGAAACCCCGCCCCCTAGCCTAGCCGAAACCTACCCCCCCTCCCTTGGTAGAAAAGTTGCCTTCTAGTATTGTTATAATGCCCAAAATACCCTAGCCCAAATCCCTTTGTACTTAGTAGAAGTTGTGAAGAACTTCTAAGGGTTCTTGGAGCTATCGGAGCGTACAAGTTATGAGCTAAACCTTGCTCAGGAGCGACGTTTAACTTGGATAATTTTTGGGCTTATCGAGGTAAATAAACTTATCCTTCTTTTGTAATTAGAGAATACATACTGTAGAAGTGTAAGAATAAGTATAATACTTAGAAGAATATTATAGAATTGAACTGTTATCACGATGAAGGGTATAAAAGATGAATAATTGAACTGTACTCACATAGACTGTTTTTCTGATGTTGTACAACTTAGGGTAGGAAGTCTGCCCAAATTTCCGTAGAATAGAGAACCCTCGCTTAGAAGCTGTTCTGATGCAGGTCTGACGTTGATAGGCGTATTGGTATTATAGGCCGATTCTCTGCACGCCGACATACTCGACTTGGCGGTGGATTTCGAGAAGGTATGTGATTCTTCCTAAAGCATGATATTTTAAAATATATATATAGTGCGGTAGACGTACATGTGTTGGTGAATAATAACTACGGCAATGTCTTTTGACTTAAGCTGAATAAAAGCTACGGCAATGTCTTTTGACTTAAGCACTAATAATAAGAATCTTGATGCATTCCAAAGAATCTTGAATCATTTTATGTAAGAGAACTAATTGGTTTTTAAACAAAAAGCTTAAGAGTTATACTAGCTTTATGGGAAGTTAGGTATAACAACTTAAGACTGATAAAAGGAACAGTTTACTTATGTGTTTATAACAGACTTATATTAATGGAAAGAATAAAATGGTTTGATAAGTAGACATGATATGATGCTATGTGTGGTAGTGTCTTGTAACGTTTGTATAAGAGGGTATTCTTGTTGTGCTTATGTTGTTTAACGATAAGATGTTATGTTAGTATTATATCACTCACCTCTTGACATGTTACCGGGGGTTAAGCTGCCCTCCGATGCGGGGTAGACTCAGGCGGTCTGGGACCATGATTTTAGAATACCTCATGCGGGTCCAGGGGACCTATGCGGAGCTACGAGAGTTCCAGGTTAGTGTGCGGGGTTATACCTCATGCGGTCTATGTGGCCATGCGGACTACGAGTCCAGGACGATGCCGAGGAGTAGCTACCCTCGATGCGGGGTTATACCCTATGCGGGCCTATGTGAGTGGCCTATGCGGACTACGGGAGTCCAGGATTAGGCTTGCATAGTGATACTACGGGCGATTGGCCCTGCTTCGATCATTCGCAGCCTAGAAAAGACCTATTACAGTTACCTATTGTTGCTCTTGTTTATGATGTGGCACTATGTGCAGTTACATTGGTTGTTTCGTGCATATTTGTAAACTGGTTTTAAAATGATATGATTTCATTTAAGTATTTCTGATTTCACATACTTAGTACTGTTGTCTCGACCTCCTTCAGTGCGTTCATGCCGCGGTAAGGGCAAGCAGTGCTAGATCCGCATCCTTAGGATCTTTTGCGTTGGTGTCGTGAGCTCCATCTTCTCGGAGGCTCTACTTTTGGGTATGATCTCCTGTTGTAGATAGTTTTGTCTTTGTCAGGGTATGGCGGGGCCCTGTCCCGCCATAGTTGTTTACTTCCTTAGAGGTCTGTAGTCCTGTTGTACAGTAAGGATGTAAACTGCCAGATTTTGGTTTATATATATTATGCCGAAAGGCGACTTTTTCTCATATAAACTGTGTCTAAATTTTCATTTGATTCATGTCTTGTTTTATATTCCGCTGATTTTCTCTGATGTATGACTACTTGGGTGCCCGGGTAAGGCACCAGTCACGGGCCCCGGAACGGGTCGTGACAGTATAGTAGTGAAGACTATACCGGCGCGTGTATGTTTTGAGACTTAGAAGGAACATTCGGGACGAATGTTTCTAAGGGGGGAAGAATGTTATACCCCGTAGTTCCAGAGTATGTATGTGAGGACGTACGTACGAGAATACGACATTAAAATGGGAAAGGAAGAAAGATGTGATTTTTCGACGGAAAAGTTTCCGAACTTCGTGAAGGAAAAAGGTTTTTTATTGAGAATTGGACTCTCAACTTTGGTATTTAAGACTTTAAGAACTTATAAGAATTATGGAATTTATATTTTTACGGATTTGGTCATGTGGGGCCCACCCGAGGAATTTTACGTTTTTAATATTTTAACCGATTACGGATTTTTCCGAGAGATGAAATATTTTGGACCAATAGGAGGGCGACATGTGGCACCCTTAGGTGGCATGTTTGGACGAAATTAATGGACAAGTGGCCAAGTCAAGAAGTCAAGTCTTGGAAGATATTTTCTTTGGGTTAGTGGGAGTAGGTAATGGACGGTTTTTGTGAGCCATGTGGAAGACTTCTTCATTCACTTAACAATTTCCAAGTCTCAAAACTCCCTCCCCCTTTGAGTAGCTCTCGTCCAAATACCCTCCCCCCCCTTCCTTGTTGTTCTCGTCGAAATACCCCCCCCCCCCTTGGTAGAAAATTGTCTTCTAGTATTGTTACTATCCCAAATACCTTAGCCAAAAATCCCTTGTTGTATTCCAAAGTTACCTCTATACTAAAAGCCCGAAAATACTACTTTATATCCTTTAGTCACAAAACGAAACCCTAGGCAAATCTTCATAGTTGGTTGAAGTATTAAGTAGAAGTTGTTTATACACTTCTAAGGGTTTCTTGGAGCTATCGGAGCGTGCAAATTAGGAGCTAAACGTTGTTCAGGATCGACATTTAATCTTGGATAATTTTGGGCATATCGAGGTAATAATCTTTGTCCTTCTATTGTAATTGGAGATTACATATTGTAGTAGTTTAGAATTAAGTATAAAATATATAGAAGGAGGGTATAAAAGAAGAGAATTGAACTGTACTTACATTGGGCTGTATTTACAGTAGACTTGTGTAGTTTGGCGGGTAGGGAAATGCTGCCCAATTTTCCGTAGAATAGAGAACACTCTGCTTAGAATATTCTACAGAGTAGTCTAGACGTTGATAGACCGCATGGCCACATAGACCGCATGAGGTATTCCTTGCACACTAACCTGGAACTCTCGTAGCTCGCATAGGTCCCTGGACCGCATGAGGCATCCTCGCATTGGGGCGCTTAACCCCGGTATATCATGTCAAGAGGTGAGTGGTATAATACTAACATAACGACTTATCGTTAAACAACATAAGCACAATCAAGGGAAACCCCTTTACACAAACATCACAAGACACTAACACACGTAGCATCCTAACATGTTTACTTATCATACCAACAAGAAAGTATTACAAGGCTATCACAAACCAACATAGTCAAGTTACTCACACAAGGTACTTTCTATTTTATGTCAACAAGTTCGGGTTTTTATCCCCAAGTACTTCATACATTAACTCTTTAAGAAGATCCGTTTCTTTCACAAGAGTCACACGATACGTAGTATAAAAATAGAGTGACTATCTTTTAAGTAAACCAAAACAATTTCCCTACCTTATTTTTGAACCAACTTAAGACAAAAGCATGCCGTCCTTTTTAAACGAAAATGTCACGACCCGATCCCGGGCCCGTGACTCGTGCCTTACCCCGGGCACCCTAGTGATACAACATCAGAGAAAATCGGAAATAAAAACTTAAACATGAAACAAGAGTTAAAGTATAAAACAAAGCAACCAACACGGTCACCTTCCCGAATACATACATATATATATCAACTTGAACAGTTAAATCCTTTTACAAACCCCGCCACAACAAGATTTCTGCACTTACGAATGAAGTGACAACAACGACGGACAGGCCGCCATACCCCGAATGTAAGCACCTACAACAGGATTATACCAAAGATAAGCCTCCGAGAAACGGAGCTTCCCAAGCGAATCGTGACCCTAAGAGCGAGGATCAACACTGTGTACCTCTACCGCAGCATGAACGCAGCCCGAAGGAGGTCGATTACAACAGTACCAAGTATGTGAAATCGAAAAATATCAGAAATGAAATCATAGTAGTCTATATAAAGCGTGAGACATGTATGATAACCAAACTACATTCACAATAAATAAGCAAATATGTCAAGTCGTGACTCACGCCTCAAAGTCATCACTTAAATACAAATATGGGTCTCACGCCCACAACATCAATCATGCGTGGAATACCTTCCTCACCGCTGGCCTATGATATAAAAGCACCAAGGAACACATGAACACCAGTCCCACTGTGTCATAATAAAACTCATGCGGGGTAAATCGAAGGCATAGCCGACTACTAAAAACCCACAGCATCAACAAGGTCATAAATCGTATCGTGAAACCGCCTGACCGTCACATGATCAAAGCCGCCACTCGCCCGCAGATCTAATGTGCGCGTCAGTCCGGAACTTCCGCGACTCGCGATAGGCCACCCAATGGCCCGCATGAGGTATTCCCGCATCGAGGGTAGCTACTCCCGCAACGCCCCGACTCGCAGTCCGCATGGCCACATAGACCGCATGACCATAAAGGCCGCACACTAACCTGGAACTCTCGTAGCTCCGCATAGGTCCCCTGGACCCGCATGAGGTATTCTCGAATCATAGGTCACACAGACCCGCCTGAGTCTACCCCGCATCGGAGGGCAGCTTAACCCCCGGGATCATGTCAAGGTGAGTGGTACAATACCAACATAACGACTGATCGTTTAAACAACATAAGCGCGATCGAGGGAAACCCCTTTACACAAACATCACAAGATACTAACACACGTAGCATCCTAGCATGTTTACTTATCAAATCAACAAGAAAGTATTACAAGGCTATCTCAAACCAACACAATCAAGTTATTCACACGAGGTACTTTCTACTATATGTTAACAAGTTCAGGTTTTAATCCCCAAAGTACTACGTACGTTACATTCTTTTTAGAAGATCCATTTCTTTTACAAAAGTCACCCGATACCCGTAGTATCAAAATAAAGTGACTAACATTTTAATTAAACCAAAACAACTTCCAGACTTTCCTTTTTAAACCAAATTAAGACAATATCATGCCTTCTTTTTAGACCAAAACACTTCTCCTTTTAAAGTCAAGTTACCATTTTAAAACCAATGATAAAAACCATTCCTTTGTTTTCATAAAGTCGTTATAACTAACTTCCCATAAAGCTGTTATAACACTTTATGTTCTAAACCAAAAACTTTTTAATTCCACAAGTCTCTTTTCTTTTAAAAATAACAACGAGTATTCTTTTAAAACCCAAATAACTTACTCTTTTCAAAACAAGTAACCTATACTTAAAATCAAGTTACTTCTCTTTTTCCGAAAATAAGTCGTTATAAGTCAAGTCTCTTATCTTTCAAGATCAAGTCTCTTAACTTTCAAAATCAAGTCGTTTATAAGTCAAGTCTCTTATCTTTTAAGATCAAGTCTCTTAACTCTCAAAATCAAGTCGTTTATAAGTCAAGTCTCTTATCTTTTAAGATCAAGTCTCTTAACTTTCTACAATCAATAAACCATTCTTTTACCTACATAAAGTCGTTATAACTAACTTCCCATAAAGCTATTATAACACCCTATGTTTTAAACCAACCAAAACACTTAGCACATGTCGCTCACCGCACTACATAGTTCACAACGATCATGCTAGAAAAGATAGGAAGAGGTTCACATACCTCGACGATTATCGACATTTAGCAAAACGCCCACAATATCAGAATCGCTAGCCTTTTCCACTCTTCAAGTAGAATACGCTACTCGAAGTACTGCAACCTATAAAGGCCACAAAACGCCTATCAACTCCTAGATCTCTTCGTAGAATATTCTAAACACATGGTTCCATATTCTACAGAAAATTCGCAAGACCTCCCCGCAATCACACAAATCTCCTCCCCTATCAAGGCCCGCTACTGTGCCAATAACTCCAGGATTTACACGCCTAACCTGACGTGTTCAAATCGCTTCACAATAATACAACCATCAGAATACAAATTCTATGTAAATACAATTCATTTCTTTTCAATACTCATTCTATATATAGTATACTCAACTATATATTACTACAACATGTAATTTCCAATTACAATAGGACAAGATTATTTACCTCGATAAGCCCAAAATTATCCAAGATTATATGTCGATCCCGAGCAACGCTTAGCTCAATTCCTTACGCCCAACCCGCTCCAAGAGACCCTTAGAAGTTTCCAAACAACTTCTAAATACTTCAACCAAGCTTATGAAGATTTTTCTAGGGTTTCATTTTGCGACTTTTGGAAAAAGTAGTATTTGCTCCTAGTATTAAAACAACTTTGGAAAACTACTAGGATACTAGGCCAATGTATTTGGGATTATACAATAATACTCCAAGTATTTTCTACACTAGTGGGGAGGGGGACTAAAACTACTCAAGGAGGGATATATTTTTGCCTTGGAAAGTCTTTGCCGATGAATATTATGTCTTCAAGCTGCGGGTATTTATGTAAGAGTCAAGGGCTAAGATCAATATAAGTGTATGGTCAAGATTGGGCCATGTGTGTGTGGGTCCACCACACCACATGGCCAAACGAAACTATGCCAAGTGTTAGGGCCATTTCGCCATGGACAATGCTAGCCACTTGTCCACCAATTTCTACCACGCCACACAGCGGTGACACGTGTCGCCCCGATTCATTCAAAATATTTCGCCTTCCAAAATATCCAAAATACCAAAAATCTCAAAACAAAGCTGTTCCCACAAAATCGTAAATTTCTCCGTGGCCCCACGTGACCATTTCCAAAATAAAATCTCAAAATTCTAATATAATCCAAGAAGTCCAAATACCAAATCTGGGAATCCAATTCCATTAACGAACCTTTTCTTCACAAAACCGGAACTTTTCCGCGAAAAATCACATCTTCCTTTCTTTCCAAAATTTCACAGATTCTCGCACGCATATCCTCACATATATACCCTGGAACTACGGGGTATAACATTCTTCCCCCCTTAGAAACATTCGTCCCGAATGTTCCTTCTAAGTCTCCAAACACACATGCGCCGGTATAGTCTTCACTACTATATTTTACGAAACCAAACATGCCATCAATAGCCATAATATAACATACAAATCCAAGACAACGAGGAATCACCTCTTACATCACAAAAAGCTCACACCCATGGTCTAAAGGATACTCCCTTCGCATCTTCACTTCACAAAAGAAATGATCACTTCCGTTCTCATTACACATTGTTCGCTTCTCTTCTTACTCGTCGTCCCTTTCTCGTACACCCGAACTCTTTCTAGCACACCTACCACACTTCAGTCATTGCTTCAATTTCCACAACCCTGGAGTTACCACCTCCAAACTTGGTCATCTTACTAGTTTCAATTTCCTCTAAGGTCATTCCTGGCCATCACGATCCGATTCTAGTCGAACACATCCACGAACTCGTACGATGGTTACTTATACTTGGGCCTAGCACCCTCGTGACCCTATCACAAAGCGGGACCACCACGAACTGACCCCACCCCAAACCGGGCTGCGGGTTGACACGCACCTTGCCTCAACCCGACCCATTATCGCGCCAACTCTCTCGTTCCCCGATCCGGAACAATCTCACTAATCAAGTCACGAAAACCTAATGGTCTTCTTAGCTCAACTACCCTTTTATAAATCACACCACTCAGGGACTTATCACACAATTATACTCCACGTATACAATGTACTCTGACAAAGATCAAATCGTAAACAAAATCTTTTACCCAAGACGGCCTTGCATCCAAGGTTCTAACTGTTATAAATTCTAAGGCTTCTCGGAATGTTGTGGAGTTTTCGACCGGTGATGCAAGGTTATTAGCAGGCCAGGAGGGTGTTCTTGGTGTGCAAGAGGGTCATGATGGAGGTCTTGGGTTGAGGATTCAGCTCTTTGATTCTCCCAACCTTCCGCAGCACTCGACGCCGGAGCGGTTGCGATTCCGTAGGTACTCGACTGGGTATTTGCGGATCTCGATAGTGATCCGGTCGAAAGTGGGTATGGAGGGTAGATCCGGGCGGGAGGGTGGTGTTGATATTCGTAACTTGTGGTTTGAACCTTTGGGTCTCACCATTGGCTTCGAGTACGAAGAGGCTTTTCCGCGCCACTTTGGATGCCAAGGTGACAACGGGTCTCGGGGTTGGTCACGGTTGATCGGGTCGTGGGTGGGCATGGGTCTTGGGAAGTCCATGGGTCACCAAAGATTGGTTGTTGAGTTCGACAATGTTTCTTTTCCAATTGGCCTTGGAAACGCTAAGGTTTTGGAAGCCGAGGGGTTTCTTATCCAAAAGAGGTCTAGGAATTTGTTGCATTCAATTGATGCGTAAGTAGAACAATCTTCCCTTCAAACGACTTAGTAAAGTGGTGAATTTAATTGCTATGAAAACAAAGGAAACATCTCATTCAATGGGTCATCGAAACCTTCAAAGGATGGCTACGGAATTCGAAGGGTCTACTCTTCAAACAACTTTTGACACTGGATGGTCTACGGACCTTGATAGAGATCCCGGGTCAAAGGTGGGTATGGTGGGGGGTCCCGGGTTGCAAGAGGGTCGTGATAGTGGTCTTGGGTTGTGGATGGAATCCATGGGTTGTGGTATAGAGGGTAATCTTATGAAGGTTAATGGTGCGGCTTATAGTTGTTTTCCGAATGACAACATGGATGTCAGAGATGGTACGGCCGGGGTTGATCCAGGTCGATGGCGGGTCGGTAGTCACGAGTCGTTGTTCATGTCCATGAGGCATCAGTCAAAGGTTGGTGAAGCCATTGGGACTTCTTTTCCCAAGGACATTGAGAATGCAATTGTTGCGGTTTCCGAAACCCCACCCCTTCTCGAGGGAATGACGGGTCGCATGGGTGGGCTTCGGTTGATGGAGGATCAAGAGGATGGTTACGGGTCGAAGGAGGGTCAGATGGGTAGTCACGGGTCATTGGTCACGCAGCTGGTCGTGGGTCATGGCTGCAGCCTAAGAGTCTTCGGTTAAAGATTGTAGAGCCCGATGTTGGTTCATTTCCCATGGTTCTTGGTAGTTCAAAACGTGTGGAAGTCGAACAACCTACCCTACAAACGAGACTTGGTAATTTGGGGCATTTAATGGCTGAAAGAACCAAGGAAACATCTCATTCAATGGGGCCTCGAAAATTGATAAGGGTGAGAACCGAAGAGTCACCTAACCTAACGAATTCAAATGTTGCGGAAAACATAGGGGCAACTCGTCAAAAGAGACTTGGAAAGTTGATGGCTACGGAATTCGAAGGGACTTCTCTTCAATCAAGTCTTGGAAGATCAACTTATGTGGAAATCGAAGGGTCACTCCTTTCAAAATCGCCTAAGAACTCTCATTTGAATCTCGGCCAATGGGCATTTATTGCCAAAAGACTTGAGCCATTTATGGCAACCTTTTCCAATAGTGCACTACTCTTGAATTCCCCAACAAATGCATCTAATGCACGTACTAAACGTGCAAGGAGTTTTAATTCAACATAGGAAACTTAGGCAGGAATCTTTACAAGTCCTTGTCTAGAACCAAAAGGACTTAAATCTATTATGATCTCATCCCCTCTTGTAATGGCACCTTTGAGTGACCACTGCTCCCCTCCCCCATTTCTTGTTTGAATAACGTTGAGGATTGAGAACCCTCAATGACTGATTGTAGCCATCCTTATTTCCGTTATTAGTAATAATATTTGCATTTACCTGGAAAAAAAAAACTGCCCATGTTTTCTAATTCACACTTAACACAATGTTATCCGCACATAGCGCCTAACACGTACCCACCATAACAACATAAACAAGTCTCTTAAGGGCTAAAGATATCTCTGCAACTACTGCCTCACTTCCCTTTTGTCGCTCTAACCAATAATCCTGCCCTGCAGGGCGCCTAGCTATATAAGGCGATGAACCAGCCACCGATCCCGGCGTCGAGTCTCTACATCTGTGCTACCTCTGGTCGGACAAACTCTCACCAAATGGCCCTGTTGGCCGCAAGCATACAATCTGTCGAAGCAGTACGACACTCCCCATAATGGAGTCCATTACAATGGTCACAACGAGGCAGGGGTGACCTCATCTGACTAGCACCCCCTTCTCCCGAACAATCAACCAGAATCGACCCTAGTGAGTCATCCCTCTTGTATCCCTCCTACTTGGACATCCTCCCATCACATGGCCCTGACGGCCATAGGTATAATAATCTCCCAAACTAGCACGACACCCTGAGGATCATCCTCAACTCTCAATCCATAGAACTCTGGCGAACTGCAACTCAAGAAATCCCGAAATCTCAGACTATCGAATCTAGGGTGAACCACTGGTACTGCCGGAACCACCGCCCCGTCGTCTCATTCCCACCACCATCTAGCTAGTAATCGCCATCTCCTTGAACTCATATCCTCGCCTCGGCCGTGGTACTGAGGCTCGTATCGTGGCCTCGTGAAAGCTACGCCGCTTAAACTCTGGGGCTAGCGGCGCCATAAAACTCATCGTCAAGTACTATCTCGTAACGACCGTGCCTAAGCCCTCGTACCTCTGTGTCCTACTCGCAGCCTCCTCTCACGCTTGCCCATCTGGGCCCTGGTTGCCTTGCGAAGGCATAACGGTGAAAAGAATACGCCGGAGGAGTCCAACTTACAACACGCCTCTAAGGCACGATCTCGAGTGAGAAGAATGGAAACCAATCCTAAATATCCTGCACCTCCGATTATAGGTGTGGTGCACAACACACCGATAATCAAGACTTACTAGATACGGTTCAGACACTTTCCGAGATTAATCGCTCGATACCACTTTTGTCACGACCGATCCGGGCGTGGTCGTGCCTTACCGGCACCCTAGTGATACAACATCGAGAAAATCAATGAAATAAAAACTTAAACATGAAACAAGAGTTAAAGTATAAAACAGGCTAACTAACACGGCCACCTTCACGAATACATACATATATATCAACTTGAACAGTTAAATCCTTTTACAAACCTCCCGCCACAACAAGATTACTCTGGACTCTACGAATGATGTGACAACAACGACGGACAGGGCTCGCCATACCCCAATGTGGCACCTACAACAATGGATTATACCAAAGATAAGCCTCCGAGAAACGGAGCTTCCCAAACGCTGAATGTGACCCTAAGAGCGAGGATCAACATCGTGTACTTACTGCGGCATGAACGCAGCCCGGCGAGGTCGCACAACAGTACCAAGTATGTGAAACAAAAAAATCGTAAATGAAATCATAGTAGTCTATATAAAGCAGAGACATGTATGATAACCAAACTACAGTTCACAATAAATAAGCAGTCATGTCAAGTCAGGGACTCACGCCCTCAAAGTCATCACTTAAATACAAATATGGGTCTCACGCCCACAACATCAATCATGCCCGTGGAATACCTTCCTCACTGCCGACAGTCTATGATATAAAAGCACCAAGGAACACACATGAACACCAGGTCCCACCTGTGTCATAATAAAATCTGCACGGTAAGTACGAAGGCATAGCCGACTACTAAAAACCCACGCACAACAAGGTCATAAATCAGATCGTGAAACCGCCTGCACCGTCACATGATCAAAGCCGCCACTGCCGCAGATATCTAATGTGCGCGTCAGTCTCGAACTTCCCGCACTCGCGATAGGCCACTCCAATGGCCCGCGTGAGGTATTCCCGCATCGGTAGCTACTCCCGCAACGCCCCGACTCGCGATCCGCATGGCCACATAGACCGCATGACCATAAAGGCCGCACTAACACGGAACTCGTAGCTCGCATAGGTCCCCGACCCGCATGAGGTATTCTCGAATCATAGGTCACACGGACCCGCTGAGTCTACCCGCGTGGAGCGACTTAACCCGGGATCATGTCAAGGTGAGTGGTACAATACCAACATAACGACTGATCGTTTAAACAACATAAGCGCGATCGAGGGAAACCCCTTTACACAAACATCACAAGATACTAACACACGTAGCATCCTAGCATGTTTACTTATCAAATCAACAAGAAAGTATTACAAGGCTATCTCAAACCAACACAATCAAGTTATTCACACGAGGTACTTTCTACTATATGTTAACAAGTTCAGTTTTAATCCTAAAGTACTAATGCGTTACATTCTTTTAAGATCCACTTCTTTTACAAAAGTCACCCGATACGTAGTATCAAAATAAAGTGACTAACATTTTAATTAAACCAAAACAACTTCCACTTTCCTTTTAACACCAAATTAAGACAAGACCATGCCATCTTTTTAGACCAAAACACTTCTCCTTTTAAAGTCAAGTTACCATTTTAAAACCAAGGATAAACACCATTCCTTTGTTTTCATAAAGTCGTTATAACTAACTTCCCATAAAGTCATATAACACTTTATGTTCTAAACCAAAACTCTTAAATTCCACAAGTCTCTTTTCTTTTAAAAATAACAACGAGTATTCTTTAAAACCCAAATAACTTACTCTTTTCAAAACAAGTAACCTATACTTAAAATCAAGTTACTTCTCTTTTCCAAAACAAGTCGTTATAAGTCAAGTCTCTTATCTTTCAAGATCAAGTCTCTTAACTTTCAAAATCAAGTCGCTTATAAGTCAAGTCTCTTATCTTTTAAGATCAAGTCTCTTAACTCTCAAAATCAAGTCGCTTATAAGTCAAGTCTCTTATCTTTTAAGATCAAGTCTCTTAACTTTCTACAATCAATAAACCATTCTTTTACCTACATAAAGTCGTTATAACTAACTTCCCATAAAGCTATTATAACACCCTATGTTTTAAACCAACCAAAACACTTAGCACGTATGCGTCTACCGTACTACATAGTTCACAAGCGATCATGCTAGAAAAGATAGCCACAAAACGCCTATCAACTCCTGAATATTCTAAACACATGGTTCCATATTCTGAAGAAATTCACACGACCAACCTGCCCGCAGGATCTTTACCCTGCACCCTAGTGATACAATATCAGAGTAATCAGCGGAACATAAAACACAATATGATATAATGCAAAGGAAACACATGTTTCTGAAGAAAAGTTGCCTTTCGGCATATATATAAATAACAACTCTTTCAAAATGAACAGTTTTAATCCTTTTTACAAACCCGCCACACTTGATTACTACACTCTACGAATGATATGACAACAACGACGGGACAGGGCCCCGTCATACCCCTGAATTTAAGCACCTACAACAACAGGGGACTATACCAAGATAAGCCTCCGGGCTGGGAGCTTCCCCATATTTATTTGTGACCACAAGAGCGGCGATCATATCGTCGGAGTACGCTACGCAGCTTTCAACGGCATGAAGCGGCCCCAGGAGGTCGATCACAACAGTGCCGAGTATGTGGCGAAAATAAATCGTAAATGAAATCATAGTAGTCTATATAAAGCAGAGAGACATGTATGATAATCAAACTACACTTCCTGATAAATAAGCAATATGTCGTCGTCGACTCACGCTCAAAGTCATCAATATCAATAACTAACTGGTCTCACGCCCACAACATCAATCATGCGTGGAATACCTTCCTCACTTCAACTATGATATAAAAGCATCAAGGAATACATATGAACACGAGTCCCTGTGTCCTAATAAAACCGTGCAGGGTAAGTGCGAAGGCATGGCCACTACTAAAACCCACAGCACTGGTCATAAATCAAGCGTATGATATCTGTCTCTGCATCGTCACATGATCAAAGCGGCCACTCGCGCGATATCTAATGTGCGCGCTGCCACAGAACTCTCCGCACTCGCATAGGCCAAACTCATAGGTCCGTATGAGGTATAACCGCATCGAGGTAGCTACTCCGGCATCCGCTGGACTCGCGATCGCATGGCCACATAGACGCATGACCATAAAGGCCGCACACTAACACGGAACTCTCGTAGCTCCGCATAGGCCCCGGGACCGCATGAGGTATTCTCGAATCATAGGTCACAGACGCTGAGTCTACCCCGCATCGGAGGGCAGCTTAACCTCCGGAAACAAGTCAAGGTGAGTGGTACAATACCAACATATCGGCTGATAGTGAAACAATTTAAGCGCAATCAAGGGGAAGACCCCTTTACACAACCATCACAAGATACTAACACACGTAGCATCCTATCATGTTTACTTAACAAATCAACAAGAAAGTAATACAAGGCTATCACAAACTAATACAATCAAGTTATTCACACAAGGTACTTTCTACTAACAAGTTCGGGTATCTATCCCCAAAGTACTTCATACATTAAATCTTTAAAAGATCCGTTTCTTTCACATAAGTCACCAATACCGTAGTATAATAAACCACAACACGTACCTTTGTAAAATCAAGTAACAACATTATTTTCCAAACGTCCAAGTTTGCCTACTTTCAAATGTTCACGTTTCTTATTTTAGAAAGGTTTCGTAGTTCATAGTCTTATTCATTTAAGAATATAATTCTCCTTTAAACAATCTGAGAAACATAAGCCTTATATGTGAGTAGGATATTCTTGTTTATAACAATCTTATTACATCAGCCATGATCTAGGAAATATCATTTTGTCTCATCTTAGCTTCTGCAGGAGTTTTCTTGGTTTTAATAATACTTAATTATTCAATACATTTTCCTTTATTAACTGCAGTTGGTTTGTCGATACACATTCGATTTCCAAATCGGAAACATTATTTCTTTTAAACCCAAGTACTCATTACTCACGAATGAGGTTTCACACGAAAATTCATATCAATTTATTTAAGTCAAGTCTCTTATCTTTTAAGATCAAGTCTCTTAACTTCTATAATCAATAAATCATTCATTTTATCTTTCTTAAGCCGTTATACCTAACTTCCCATAAAGCTAGTATAACTCTTAAGCTTTTAAAACCAAGAATTACTCTTCTTTCAAAAACAGTTCTTAAGTCTCTTGAATTACTTCAAGATTCTTATTATTCGGGCTTAAGTCAAAAAGACATTGCCGTATAACTACGTTCGATTAGCACGCGTACGTCTACCGTACTATATATATATTCTTTTTAAAAATATCATGCTCAAGAGGATAGAAAGAATCACATACCTCGCGACGATTATCGACTATTAGCAAATCGCTCCACGGTATAACCCGCTTTGGTCCACCTTCTCGGGTACATGCTACTCGCAGAACATTCAACCTATACAGGTTATACAAGTCTATCAAAGTCTAGACTACTTGGTAGAATAAATCTAGATACAAGATCCTACGGAAAATCGGGCAGCACTTCCTTATCCGTCAAACTACACAAGTCTCATCAGTCTGATCACGTAATTACTGATTCTCTTCTTTATATTCAGGCTTAAGTCCAAAGACATTGCCGCAAAACTATGTTCAGTTCTATATATAGTATACTTCAACTATATATTCCTACAACATGTAATTTCCAATTACAATAGGGGGACAAGATAATTACCTCGATAAGCCCATAATTATCCAAGTATAATGTCGATCCTGGGCAACGTTTAGCTCCAACACCGTGCGCTCCAACCCGCTCCAAACCACCCTTAGAAGTTCTAACCAACTTCTACATAAAACTCCAACTAACTATGGAGATTTTCCTTAGGGTTTCGGTTTTGTGACTGACGGGAAGTATAATAGTATTACTGGGCTTTTCGTATAGGTATAACCTTAGAATACTACAAGGTATACGGCTAAGGTAATTTGGGTATAGTAACAATACTTTTGAGAGTATTTCTACCAAGAGGGGGGTATTTATACGAGACAACACCACAAGGGGGGGTGTATACCCCTCGGCCAACCCCACTAGGGGGGGGAACTCTCGGCCACAAGGCCTCACAAAGGGGGAGGGTGGGACGAAACCAACAAGGAGGGAGGGAGGATTTCAAGACTTGGAAATTTGTAGAATGGATGAAGAAGTCTTCAAAGGGGGGGGGGGGGTATTTATAGGTCTAGCAAAGGCCAACCAATGGCCACCCTCCTGCCCAGTGCAAGGCACGGGTACGGCCAAGATCATGCCAAGTGCACCTTATCCATCTACCACCAAAATATCCTACCTACTACTTGACAAAAACCAACCCATTTCGTCCACCCTTGACCGCCCAACGTCTATCAATGAGAGGGTGACAAGTGTCGCCCTCTCGTTGGTCCAAAATGTTTCGTCTCTCGGAAAAATCCGCAAAAATTAAAAATGACATAGCCGGAATTTTCCCTTCGCAAGTTGTGTAAAACGTTTCGTCGAAAAACGACTCTAATCGGGTGTTGTGCACAAAAATAAATCGGCCAAGCCTACTTTAAAGCCCAAACTTTTCTACGTACGTCCTTACGTACATACTCTGGAAATACGGGGTATAACATTCTCCCCTCCTTAGAAACATTCGTCCCGAATGTTCCTTCTAAGTCTCAAAAAAAAAAAACGTGCGCCAGTATAGTCTCCACTACTATACTTACGAGAACGATCCTGCCACACCTGGCCACAGAAACACCCGCGTAAATACTTACATCAAAGTCCACGAGGAAACACCTCTAACATCACCACAAAACACTTCTCACCGGGGTCTAAAATATACTTCCTTCGCACCTTCTCTTTACAAAAGAAATGATCACATCTATGCTCGCCATACATGCTCGCTTCTCCCTTTACTCGTCGTACCCTTCTCGTACACTCGAACTCTTACCACATTTCTGATACTGCTTCAGTTTCCAAAACTCGGGGTTACTATCCCTAACGGGGTCATCATTAACTGGGAACACTCTGGATGGATCTCCGATACTTTCCCGAACATAACAATACGAAAGACCGGACGTACTGCCTCCTAAGTCGGACGGCAAATGCTAACATATAGGCAACCTGGCCTACTCTTCACATGAACTCAAAAAGGCCCAAAGTAACTCGGGCTAAGTTCCCTCTGTTTTCCAAAACTCGTCACACCCTATCCACAGTCTGCTGGAACAAGCCTGAACCAATTATCTGAACCTTGCCAGCATCGAACCAATCGACCGGCAACTTACACTTCCGCCCCTACAAGGCTTCATAAGGCGACATCCGAATACTGAAAAGGTAGCTTAAACACTCCCTCCACAGGAGACAACAATCCCCACAACTACCCCTGAAATCCAAACATCGGCGAGGCGAATGCGGTCCGAGTCTCACCGAGTTCGACCGCTGGTAAAACTTTTAGAAAACGAAAATAGCCACAACCTGGGCTTCACTGCCAGTCATAAGGTGAAGGTAGGCACCCCGTGCAGCCTTACAACCTTTCTGATATACCAACACAGCCGAGTAATTGGTCCTGACCGAAGAACACGATGGGCTGCCCCCATCGGCCCGACCACTGGTTGACGCATCCACGAACTCGTGACTGGTTAAATAAACTTGGGCCTAACGCCCTCGTGACCCTACCACAAGGCGGGACCACCACAAACAGACCCCACCACCAAACATGCCGCGGGTTGACCCGCAACGTGGCCTCAACCCGACCCGGCAATACGCAAAATACTAGCTCCCCGAAGGAACAATCTCACTACTCACGTTGCGAAAACCTAGCGGTCTTCTTAGCTCAACTACCCTCTTTCATTCCACACTACTCCGGGACTTATCACACAATATCCCTCACGTGCACTATGCAATCCGATAAGGATCACACATAAACATACGTCTTTTACTCGAGATGGCCTTACCTCTAAGGTCTCTATGTATAAAACTCTAAGGCTCACACTTTCTCTATCCCCCAAAATCTTACTCGGTTAACTAACCATGATTTCTAATCACAATTTACACATACTAATCCCTAGAGGGTTAAGGATATACCTGTATCTACTGCTTCACTCCCCTTAATCGTTCTAATCAAACCTGCCCCGTAGGGCGCTGTCACGACCCGAACCCGGACCCGTGACCGGTGCCTTAACCCAGGCACCCTAGTGACACAACATCAGAGAAAACCAGCGGAATGTAAACTCAAGATAAACAACCATTAAGATATAGAATAGTCTAGCCCAAATGGCTAACCCAAAAGTACATAAACCGAACAGTTACATCCTTAACGAACCAAGTTCTGACAAGACTACAGGCCTCTAAGAATGAATAACTCTATGACGGGACAGGGCCCCGTCATGCCCCTGAATGTACAAAATATCAACGACTCCAGGGAGAACCATACCAAAAGTCGAGCCTCCGAAGAAATGGAGCTCCTGACACCTGAGTACAAGATCCTAGGAATGAGGATCTACCACCTGCTTTCCCTTACCTGCGGCATGAACGCAGCCCCCGAGGAAGGGGCGTACACAACGTATCAAGTATGTAAAACTGGAAAATACTGTAGTAATATCATAAGTCCAAAATACACTGAAGTTATAGATAAAACCAAATTATGTTGCACTGTGCCTTACTAATGATGAGAGTAACAAGTATACATTTTATAGCATAAAAATAGGAGGCTCATGATCAAAACAGGGTACCTCGCCCATAGTATCATTAAGCAATCCTACTCCTGGGACTATTTCACCCGCATAGGTCCTGTGGACCCGCATGAGGTCATCCGCCTCGTCATAGGACTGTTTCACCCGCATGGGACTATTTCACCCGCATGGATCCTATGGTCGGATCCGCGTAGTACAAGCGCGCTTTCGCATCATGGGTAGCAAATCCATGGCATAAATAATAACCCGGGGTTTACCCGTAACAATATAAATATATATATAACATAGCTCATCCGGCTATTAAACATAACATAAGCACTACCGGCCTATCACATCACAACATAAGCACTACCGGCCTATCCTAACTTAAGCAAGTTAAGAATCACCTAACTTCTTATTAATAGTATTAATACATCCTCTCATTTTAGTATACCTAAGGCACGATCATGTCTTTTAACAAAAATCCGGGAATTTAACCCAAGTATCATGTACCTCTAACCTTTTAAGAAATAACTCTTTTTATACAAAAATCCCAAGATACTAATCACCATAGTATCAAGTTACGATTTCTTTTCAAACAAGTCACATTTCCTTTTAAAACTATCTCAATCTTCTAAATTAAGTGACTTCATTTCTTGTAAAACCTTAGGCAATTCATGCCTTAGAACCATTTTCCTTCCACAAGTTCAAATCATCAAAACCTTTCTCCATTAAACTTTCACAAACTAATATAACCAACTCCCCATAAAGCCGTTACATTAGAGTTAAACAATAGTAAAACACATTCCCTCAAGTCCAGGATTTTTATACTTTTCTTTTAAAGCGAAGCAAGTATCAAATACTTATAACAAACGAAGATTTCCAAATCTTGTCGTCACCGTACTACATAGGTACAACTAATCATGCTCAAGAGATAGGAAAGCTCCACATACCTTTTGGTCAATCCACAAGCTAAGTCCAATTTACTGCACGTAGTATGTCAACCTAAAATGACCACAATACGTTTATCAAGCTCTAATTACAATGCAGAATTTTTCCAAGTTAAAGTCACCAATTTCCTACGGAAAATTGGGCAGCGTTTCCTTTGTTTCTACATACTTTGCCACCTTTTCCAAGGTCGATTTTTAACGCTCAAATGTCATGTTTAAGGCTCAACAACCAACCAACACCAAGGGGATTACACACCTAAACTTTGGTGTGTAAAAATTCAGCCCCACAAGTTATAACAACTAACCCAACAAGTCTAATGTAGTATTTAGGCAACAACATGCTCATAAAAATCCCCCTAACCAATTCTTTCATAATCACACCCCATTTCTTACATGCAACTACTCTAAGTGCATTTTTCCAACTACAAGTTCTTCCTATTAAACATGCAACACCCAATACCAACTACAAGAGAAGAAATGTTACCTTAAGTTTTAGCCAAACTTATTCCAACACCTTGCTAGCCTTTTTCTCCAAGAACACCACCACAATAGCACTTCTAAGCTAGTCACAAGCTTCCTTCTTGCCTTTAACTTTTCAGATTTTCTTAGGCTAGAACACCTCTTGAGGGGAGCTCAAGCTTTGGAGAGAGAGAGGGAGTAAAGATGAAAGATGGAAAAGTGACCAAGCCTTGGTCAATTATATTGCATGCATCGAAAATCGGATGGGGACACTCGTCACCCTCTCATGGCCTCTTTTAAAACAAAAATCAGATTTTCTAAGTTTTTCCGCCCAAATTTCCCGCCTCGGCGCCGCGGCTGCAACTCTGCGGACCTCGGATCTTTCTGCGGCAGCCAGCTTCCGTGCCATGGCTGGAACTTCAGCGCCTCACCGCACTTCACCCGCCTTGGCGCCGCGGCCCTGCCTCCGGCGCCGCGGCTCTGAGGCCCCTGAACGTGTTTCTCTAATTTCTCGCACGGCCCCACACGCACGACCCGAACCACGGGGTATAACAGGCGCATAGCTAGGGAAGGTAACGAACTACCCATCTATCTGATACCACTTTTGTCACTTTGCCGCGAGGTTCTAGTGTCACTCCGGCGACCCAACAAATGGTACCGGGCTGCATGCGATCCCTGAGGCTGTCATACACTCTCAGGACGTGCCATACGGAGAGCCACGGTTCGGGTCTGTTCCCGCGTGAGATGCTCTGGCCTCTTTATACGCTCAGCCCCCCGATCCTGAAGGCTGAGTCCTCCTACTCGCACCCCTCCTACTAGTACACCCTTTCGACACCTGGCCCTGACGGCCGCAGGTACAACAAGTACCAACAAAAAAAAAGACGACATTCCCCGGGATGACGTCTGTCACATTGTGAACCGGAAGCCCTGGAGCTCTGACCAACTCCTGCCTACCCCGAACGTCCTGAACCCCGTGGAGGACCTCTCTGCACTGGTGGATGTGCATAATCAATCTGCTGGTGAGGTGATTCTCCTCGAAAGTTACTAAAGGACCTTGCTGTTCTGGCCCTCTTCTGCTGTCCTTGGTTAACCCGTCGATCTCTACGTTTCTCGGCCTGCTGCGCATAAGCCCGTACACAGGCCATGCTCAAGCCTAACTGAAGAATTACTCTTGTGCATCCCTCTTTTAGATAGTCATCAAGACTCGCGGTACATCGGTACTCTCTAGTAGCCAAATCCATAGTTAGTAACAGGGTCGCCTCTTTGCAATCTATATTCTCTGTTCCCGGTCGTGGAACTGAAGGTTCAAATGTCATGGCCGCAGTAGGAACTGCCGCCGCCGTGCTAAACTCTGCTGGGGCTAGTGACGTCGCAGAACTCCCCGAATGAAGCACTACCCTAGGTAATGATTGGAGTGCAGTGCCTCGTAACCCTCTGAACTCTACTCGCGGCTCCTCGGTGCCTTGCCCTCTGGGCGGGTTGCCCTGCGGAGGCATAGCGGTAAGGAAAGAAATACGTTAGAGGTCCAACTTACAACACAACTCTAAGGCACGATCTCGAGTGAGAAGAATATAAACCAATCCTAAATATCCTATAGCCTCACGATTATTGGTGTGGTGCACAACACACGATAATCAAGACTCTTGGATACGATCTGTAGACACTTTCCGAGGATTAATCGCTCGATACCACTTTTGTCACGACCGAACCGGGCGTGGTCGTGCCTTACCCCGGGCACCCTAGTGATACAATATCAGAGTAATCAGCGGAACATAAAACACAATATGATATAATGCAAAGGAAACACATGTTTCTGAAGAAAAGTTGCCTTTCGGCATATATATAAATAACAACTCTTTCAAAATGAACAGTTTTAATCCTTTTTACAAACTCTGCCCACAACAGTACTACAGACCTCTACGAATGATATGACAACAACGACGGGACAGGGCCCCGTCATACCCCTGAATGTAAGCACCTACAACAACAGAGGACTATACCAAGATAAGCCTCCGGAGAAACGGAGCTTTCCCAAACGCTGAACTGTGACCCTAAGAGCGAGGATCAACGACTGGTGTACCTTTACCTGCGGCATGACGCGGCCCGAAGGAGGTCGATCTAACAGTGCAGAGTATGTGGCGAAAATAAATCGTAAATGAAATCATAGTAGTCTATATAAAGCGTGAGACATGTATGATAACCAAACTACGATTCACAATAAATAGCGATCATGTCAAGTCGGGGACTCACGCCTCAAAGTCATCACTCAAATATAACTATGGGTCTCACGCCCACAACATCAATCATGCGTGGAATACCTTCCTCACCGGCGATCTATGATATAAAAGCATCAAGGAATACATATGAACACGTGTCCCACTGTGTCCTAATAAAACCGTCTGAGGTAAAGTGCGAAGGCATAGCCGACTACTAAAACCCACGCACCAACAAGGTCATAAAGCGTATCATATATCTGTCTGCATCGTCACATGATCAAAGCGCCACTCGCGCGATATCTAATGTGCGCGTCTAGCCACCGAACTCTCTGCAGCCTCGCATAGGCCAAACTCATAGGCGCATGAGGTATAACCCGCATCGGTAGCTACTCCCGGCATCCGCTGGACTCGCGATCGCATGGCCACATAGACGATGACCATAAAGGCCGCACACTAACCTCGAACTCGTAGCTCCGCATAGGCCCCGGGACCGCATGAGGTATTCTCGAATCATAGGTCACACAGACCACTTTGAAGTCTACCCGCGGAGGCGACTTAACCTCCGGAAACAAGTCAAGGTGAGTGGTACAATACCAACATATCGGCTGATAGTGAAACAATTTAAGCGCAATCGAGGGGAAAACCCCTTTACACAACCATCACAAGATACTAACACACGTAGCATCCTAGCATGTTTACTTAACAAATCAACAAGAAAGTAATACAAGGCTATCACAAACTAATACAATCAAGTTATTCACACAAGGTACTTCCTATCCTCTTGAGCATGATATTTTAAAGAATATATATATAGTACGGTAGACGTACGTGTGTTAACTGAACGTAGTTGTACGGCAATGTCTTTTGACTTAAGCCTGAATAATAAGAATCTTGAAGTATTCCAAAGAATTAAGAAACCTTTTTGAAAGAAGAGTAATGCTTGGTTTTAAAAACTTAAGAGTTATACTAGCTTTATGGGAAGTTAGGTATAACGACTTAAGAGAGATAAAAAGAATGGTTTATTAATTTTTGAAGTTAAGAGACTTGATCTTAAAAGATAAGAGACTTGACTTAAATGAATTAATATGAATTTTGTGTGAAACCTCCTTCGTGAGTAATGAGTACTTGGTTTTTAAAAGGAATAATGTTTTACTGATTTCGGAAATCAGAATGAGTATCGACAAACCACTGCAGCGTTAATAAAGGAAAATGTATTGAATAATGAAGTATTATTAAAACCAGTAGAAACCTCCATCTGCATAGAAGCTAAGATGAGACAAAATGATATTACATTTCCTAGATCATGGCTGCTTAATAAGATTGATTATAAGCAAGAATAACCTACTCACATATAAGGTATATGTTTCTCAAATTGTTTAAAAGAGAATTATATTCTTAAGTGATTAAGACTATGAACTACGAAACCTTTCTAAAATAAGAGACTTAAGTACTTGAAATTAGGCAAACTTGAACTTATGGAAAAGAATGTTGTTACTTGATGTTGAAAAGGAACGTGGTTGGGTTTACCCAAAAAAAATGAGAGTCACTCTATTTCAATACTACGGGTATCGGGTGACCTTTATAAAAGAAATGGATCTTTTAAAAAGAATTTAACGTACGTAATACTTTGGGGTCAAAACCTGGACTTTGGCCTAAAATAAACTTGAGATGTGTGTAACTTGCCTATGTTTGTGTTTGATAGCCTTGTTGTGCAGAGTACTGTATTTCTATACCACCGCGTCTCTCGATGGAGGGTCGGCTGATTTGTTATGAACAATTCTTCACCGAGTCCCATGGGATGGGCCGGGACACGTATTTCATCTGATTCTTCACCGAGTCCCATGGGATGGGTCGGGACACGTATTTCATCTGATTCTTCACCGAGTCCCATGGGATGGGCCGGGACACGTATTCCATCTGATTCCTTACCGAGTCCCATGGGATGGGCCGGGACACGTATTCCATCTGATTCTTTACCGAGTCCCATGGGATGGGCCGGGACACGTATTCCACACGATTTATACCTAGACTGTCGGCAGTGAGGAAGGAGTTCCATGGGCATGAGGGATGACTTGAGGGCGTGAGTCCCTGACTTGACATGATCTTTTATGTTGTGATCGTAGTTTGGTTATCATACATGTCTCCCCTTTATATAGACTACTATGATTTCATTTCTGATATTTTCGATTTCACATACTTGGTACTGTTATCGACCTCGCCCGAAGTGCGTTCATCGCGAGTAGGTACATCGATTGTGGATCCTCGCCATAGGATCACAGATTCGCGTGTTGGAAGCCGTTTCTTGGAGGCTTATCTTTTGGTATGTACCCTGAGTCTGTAGGTTCTTGTACATTCAGGGGTATGGCGGGGCCCTGTCCCGTCATAGTTGTTGTCACGTTCTTAAGTGCAGTAATCTTGTTGTGGCGGGATTTGTAAAAAGGATATCGCTCAAAATTTCTGTATATATGCAAGAAGGCAACCGTTTTGGTTGGCCTGTTTTATTATCTTATCTCTTGATTCATATCTGTATGTTTTATATTCCGCTGATTTCTCTGATGTTGTATCACTAGGGTTCCCGGGGTAAGGCACCAGTCACGGGCCCGGGTTCGGGTCGTGACACCATCTCATCTGCTCCAGGCTGTGGGACTGGAGGCTCAGGTACCGTGGTCTCTGTAGCCACTGCTGCGGCTCTAAACTCTGCTGGGGCTGGCGGTGTCACAAAACTCGCCGTCTGAAGCACTATCTCAGGTACTGACCGGGCCTGCGCCCTCGTACTCCTCTGTGTTCTGCTCGCAGCTCCCTCTGCTGCCTTGCCCTTCTGGGCTATCTCAGAAGGAGTCCAACTTACAACACATCTCTAAGGCACGATCTCAGAGTGAGAAGAATGGAAACCAATCCTAAATGTCCTGCAGCCTCCTGATTATAGATGTGGTGCACAACACACCGATAATCAAGACTCTACTAGACACGGTCTGTAGACACTTTCCGAGGACTAACTGCTCTGATACCACTTTTGTCACGACCCGACCTCGTGCCCGCGACTGGTGCCTTACCCCGGGCACCCTAGTGATACAACATCAGAGAAAATCAGCGGAAATAAAAACTTAAACAGGAAACAAGATACATCATAAGAAAATAGGCCAACCAAAACGGTCGCCTTCATGTATATATACATAACCGAACAATTACAATCTTTTACAAACCCTGCCCACAACAGTACTACAGACCTCTAAGAGTGTAATAACAACTATGACGGGACAGGGCCCCGCCATACCCCTGAATGTACAAGAACCTACAACTCAGGGAAACATACCAAAAGATAAGCCTCCGGAGAAACGGAGCTTCCTAATCTGTTGATCGTGATCCTATGGCGAGGATCCACAACCGATGTACCTCACTGCGGCATGAACGCAGCCCGGAGGTCGATCTAACAGTACCAAGTATGTGAAACGAAAATATCGTAATGAAATCACATTTCATCATTTTATAAAACCATTTCGCAATAAGTAGCGATTATGTCAAGTAAGGACGCATATCCCCGAATAATCACTCACACATAACTATGGGTTTCACGCCCATAATACCACTCATGCGTGGAACTCATTCTCATCGCCGCGATACATGATGTAAAACAACACCCATATGTGAACACGAACACTAGATCACGCTGCGTCATCAAAACCGATCGGGCCAAGTAGAATAGCCAACTACGGTCAAAAGCTAGTCATATCCCATCACGGGCAAGGTACGGAAGCCAACTACCGGTCAAAAGCTAGCCACGAATCGCCGAGGCAAGTATCTTAAGCTAACGTCTAATAACCTACCGTTTCACAAGATATGGCCGAGGCAAGTATCTTAAGCTATCTACCGGAGGCTACCGTGCGAGAAAATGACCGAACAAGTATCTAAAGTGTGCTCGAACCACACGCATAAGTCAAGCCCGTGATCGCCGTCGCGCGGCAAGCTTCATGGATTAGCGGTCCATGGACTAACAATCTGAACCTCACAATGACCGCATTCCCCGGCATCTCACCTCGGAAGTCATGGCCATGAAACTATCCTACTGGACGCATGCCCGTGGACCATCCATCGTGTCAGCATGTCCAAAGGAAATCAATCAGATAGCCGGCCCTCCCAGAGAGTCACGGCAGTACAGAAACAACCAGTCAATACTCAAAGTGGACGCATACTCGTGGACCACCCAACGTCAGTATGTCCAATCAATCAATCAGATAAGCCCTCCCGCAGTCACGGCAGCATATCAACAAAACACTTACACATCAAAGACTATCACAACAAGCATAGGCAAGTTCAACATACATTCATTTTAATCAACAATCCGGGTTTCAAACCCAAAATACTACATGCTTTCATTCTTTCAAAAAGACCTCTTTTTACGTAACAGCCACATGATACTAATACTCGTAGTATTAAAAAAAACACGTTTTCCTTTCAAACCAAATTACTACACCTTCCGAAAATCTTTATAAGATTTTCTTTTAAAATCAAGTACTCTATACTTTTTAAAACCAAGTGCTTTTCTTTTAAACAACATCAAGTATACTCTTTAAAACCCAATAACTTACTCTTTCCAAAACAAGTAACCTATACTTAAATCAAGTTACTTCTCCTTTTCCGAAAACAAGTTGTTTATAAGTCAAGTCTCTTATCTTTCAAGATCAAGTCTCTTAACTTTCAAAATCAAATCTTTCTTTTATTTTCATAAAGTCGTTATAACTAACTTCCCATAAAGCCATTATAACACTTTATGTTTTAAATAAATAACATTCATTTCAAATACGTACGTCTACCGTACTATATAATTCACACAATCATGCTCAAGAGTATAGGAAGAATCACATACCTTTTTAGCTTAAACCACAAGCCAAGTCAAGTATGCCGCGCGTAGAAGATCCACCTATAACAACCACAATACATCTATCAACTTCTAGTTCTCTTCATAGAATATTCTAAATACAAGATTCCTTATTCTACGTAAAATTCGCAAGACCTCCCCGCTATCACATAAATCTCCTCCTATCAAGGCCCGCTACTGTGCCAACAACTCCTGTGGATTACGCGTCTAACCGGACGTGTTCAATTCTGCTTCACAATAATACTACACAAGTCTACTGTAAGTACAGTCCAATGTAAATACAGTTCAAACCTTTATAATCATCCTTCCAATATAATCTACTCAAGTATAACTACTACAACATGTAATATCCAATTACCATAGGGGGACATAGATCATTACCTCGATAAGCCCAAAATTATCCAAGTTTATAAGTCGATCCTGGGCAACGTTTAGCTCCAATTCCTTACGCTCCAACCCGCTCCAAGCGACCCTTAGAAGTTTCTAAACAACTTCTCTAAACACTTCAACCAAGCTATGAAGGTTTTTCTAGGGTTTCATTTTGCGACTATTGGAATAAAGTAGCATTTCCGGGCTCCTAGTATTGAAATAACTTTGGAATACTACTAGGGATACTAGGCCAAGGTATTTGGGATTATACAATAATACTCCAAGTATTTTCTTCACAAGAGGGGAGGGGGACGAAATCAACTTACAAAGGGAGGGAAAATATTTTGCTTTGGAAAGCTCTTAAGTGTGGATGAAATACTCTTCAACCTAAGGGGCTATTTATAGAGAATTCAAGGGTTAGGATCAAGGTAAGTGTAGGGTCAAGATTAGGCCATGTGTGTGTGGGTCCCACCACACCACATGGCCAACGAAAACATGCTCCAAGTGCCATGCCACTTGTAAGGCCATTTCGGCCATGGACACTTGGCACAACAAATCGGCCACTCTTGGCCACATAGGGGTGACACGTGTCGCCCCCCGACTCGTCCAAAATATTTCGTCTTCCGAAAATATAAAAAAAAATACCGGAAACCTCAAAATAAAGTGGGCCCACAAAACCAGAATTTCTCCCGTGGGTCCCACGTGACCATTTCCGAAAATAAAATCTCATAATTCTAAAATAATCCAAGAAGCACAAATACCAAATCTGGGAATCCAATTCCCATCAACGAACCTTTTTCCTTCACAAAACCCGGAAACTTTTCCGTCGAAAAATCACAACTTTCTTTCTTTCCAAAATTGCTGTCGTATTCTCGTACGTACGTCCTCACATACATACCCTGGAACTACGGGGTATAACATTAACGAACCTTTTTCCTTCACAAAATCCGGAAACTTTTCCGTCAAAAATCACATCTTTCTTCCTTTCCAATTTTAATGTCGTATTCTCGTACGTACGTCCTCGCATACATACCCTGGAACTACGGGGTGTAACAGGGGGGCTGCGTTCATGCCGCAGGTATAGGTACACCAGTTGTTGATCCTCGCCATAGGATCGCAGTCGTTTGGGAAGCTCCGCTTCTCCGGAGGCTTATCTTTCGTTTAGTCCTCACCGTAGGTACTTGTACACTCGTGGTATGGCGGGCCCCGTCGTCATAGTTGTTGTTACATTCTTAGAGGTCCAGTAATCCGTTGTGGCGTGGTTTGTAAAGGATTGTAATCGTTCGGTTATATTGTATATACATGGCGTGGCCGTTTTGGTTAACCTGTTTTCTTATCTTGTATCTTGTTTCCTGTTTAAGTTTTTGTTTCCACTGATTTTCTCTGATGTTGTATCACTAGGGTGCCCGGGGTAAGGCACCAGTCGCGGGCCCGAGGTCGGGTCATGACAAAAGTGGTATCAGAGCAGTTAGTCCTCGGAAAGTGTCTACAGACCGTATCTAGTAGAGTCTTGATTATCGGTGTGTTGTGCACCACACCAATAATCAGGAGGCTGGATATTTAGGATTGGTTTCCATTCTTCTCATTCTGAGATCGTGCCTTAGAGCTGTGTTATAAGTTGGACCCCTCTGACGTATTTCGTTTTTACCAGTTATGCCTCCACGCAAGGCAACCCGCCCGTATGGCAAGGCACCGAGGAGCCGCTAGTAGGACACAGAGGAGTACGAGCGCGCAGCCCTGGCCATTACGAGATAGTGCTTCAGACGGCGAGTTTTGACGCCGCCCCAGCGAAGTTTAGAGTCGCAGAATTGCACGAGACCACGCACTGAGCCTCCACCCCACACCGAGCAGAGGAGATGGGTTACTGGGACATGGCCCGATTAGCCGTGATCGTGGCCGCATACGAGGATAGGCCGACGCAGCAGCCCAAAGAGCACCCGTGGTTCACCCGAGATCGGATAGTTTGAGGCTACGGACTTTCTCGAAGCCGCACCGCCAAAGTTCTACTGTCGAGGCACGAGGATGATCCGCAGGAGTTCATCCGACGATTCTGACGATCATGAGAGTGATCAAGGCTTCGGAGACCGAGTCGGTGGTCCTAGGTTCGCATCGGCCGCGCGTGATCTGCAATGATCGTTTGATTCATGGAGTTGTCGGGGTGAGCATGCGCCCACTATTTGGGACGAGTTCTCGAGGCATTTCGGCCATTTCTTGCCTCCAGGATGAGGAGAGCACGCCGATTTACGATCTTGAGACGCAGGCGCGTGCCGGAGTACAACGTGGAGTTCGACTTCGTTGCCTGTATGTCCCCGCGTTGGTAGCAGATATGGGGGACAGAGTGCACCGCTACGTCACAGGACTTGATGACTTCTTGGCAGAGTCTTGCTCGGGTGTAGCTCTTCAGCCGGGCATGGACATTGCCCGCATACAGGCGTATGCACTCGGGTGTGAGGAACGGAGAGGCCGACTGACGACCAATACCAAAGAAGGCCGGGACGCAGGTCCTTTGGTGACTTTCGTATGACCGCCTCAGACCATTTTGCGAAATTGTCCGACCGAGGTAGCACCGGATGTAGAGACTTGGCCTTCGGATCGCCATGTTCTTCGCCTTCGATAGCTAGGCAGGATGTTCATACACCGGCAGGCCATGGCAGGGGTCGTGGTGGAAGTTCCCAGTTCTAGCGGTCCTTGGAACCGCCTATTTGATTTCAGGTATATCCTTAACCCTCTAGAGATTTTTATTCGTGATATGATGATTTTAGGTTAAGTGTTATGTTTGGGTAGCACTGTGAAAAATTGTGATTTAGAGGCCTGGTTAGTAAAGGGGAAGTTGGGTACATAGAGGTTAAGAGCCTTAGAATTTTGATAACAATTGAGATCTCAGATGCGAGGCCATCCTAAGTGAAAGATTTTACAGTTAGTCTTTGTCGAAGTACTTGGTATACGTGGAGTATTAGCGTGATAATTCCATGGGTAGTTTGAGATAGAAGTGGTAGCTTCCATGACGTGAATTGGTAAGATTGTTTCGGATCGAGGAACGAGAGAGTTTTGCGCGATAATGGGTCGGGTTGAGGCCAGATTGCGGGTCAACCCGCAGCCCGGCATGGGGTTGGGTCAGTTTGGGGTGGTCCCGCCAGGTGATAGGGTCACGAGGATGTTAGGCCCAAGTTTAGTTAACCATCGTATGAGTTCGTGGATGTGTTCGACCAGAACCAGATCGTGAAGGCCAGGAATGGCCTTGAAGGAGTTTGAGGATAGGTTACGGGCCGGTGTTTTGATTTCAGGTGTAGTTGGGAGGATCATTTGCCGCTAGTAGAGTTTGCGTATAATAACAGCTACCACTCCAGTATTCAGATGGCGCCTTATGAGGCCTTATATGGGAGGAAGTGCGGTCGATAGGTAACGGTTTGATGTGGGCGAGGTTCAGTTAGTGGGACCAGACTTAGTGCAGCAGGCGGTGGATAAGGTGAAGCTTATCCAGAAGAGGTTATTAGCGACTCAGAGTCAACAGAAGTCGTGCGGATAATCGGCGTCGACACTTGGAGTTCAGGTTGACGGTGGTTCTTCTTGAAGGTACCACCCCGGAAGGGTGTGACGAGATTTGGAAAGCAGGGAAAACTTACCCCGAGGTACTTTGGGCATTTTCAGATTGTTGTAGAATAGGCCAGGTTGCCTATAAGGTAGCACTGTCGTCCGACTTAGGAGGCAGTACGTCCGGTCTTCCATATTGCTATGTTTCGGAAGAGTATCGGAGATCCATCCAGAGTGTTCCCAGTGAATGATGACCAAGTTGGAGGTAGTAACTCCAAGATTGTGGAAATTGAAGCGGTAACTGAAGTGTGGAACGTGTACTATAGAGAGTTCGGGTGTACGAGAAGGGTACGACGAGTAAGAAAAGAGGCGAAGATGTGCTAAGAAGAGGGAAGTGTTCCTTTTATGAAGTAGAGATGCGAAGGGAGTATCCTTTAGACCATGAGTGGGAGCTTTTGTGACGTTAGAGGTGATTCCTCGTTGGCTTGGGTTAGAGTTTTGCGCATGTGTTATATTATGGCCAGGTGTGGCATAATTGGTTTTGTAAGTATATGTTATACCCCGTATTTCCAGAGTATGTACGTAAGGGCGTATGTACGAAAGTTTAGCCTTAAAGTAGGCAATGGGACGTTTTTTTGGGCACAACTCATTAAAAGGATCGTTTTCCGACGAAACGTTTTACACAACTCGCGTAGGATAAATTCCGGCTATGTCATTTCTAATTTTTGCGGATTTTTCCGAGAGACGAAACGCTTTGGACCAACGAGAGGGCGACACTTGTCACCCTCTCATTGGTGGATGTGGGGCGGCATTAGGCCGAATTGGATGGCCATTTTTGTCTTGGAGTTGGTAGGATATTTTGTGTACAAGTTGGCTAAGGACACTTGCCCTAATCCTCACCCTACACTTGCCTTGCACTTGGCATAATCTTGGCCATTGGTTGGCCATCCCTTGACCTATAAATACCCCTCTTGTGATGAAGAGTTCTTCATCCACAAACAAACTTTCTAAGGCTAAAATCCTTCCCTCTCCCTTGTAGCTTTTCATCCAAACACTCCCCCCCTCCCCTTTTGAAGCTTGGCCGAGGCAACCCCTCCCCCTAGCCTAGCCGAAACCTACCCCCCCTCCCTTGGTAGAAAAGTTGCCTTCTAGTATTGTTATAATGCCCAAAATACCCTAGCCCAAATCCCTTTGTACTTAGTAGAAGTTGTGAATAACTTCTAAGGGTTCTTGGAGCTATCGGAGCGTACAAATTAGGAGCTAAACCTTGCTCAGGAGCGACGTTTAACTTGGATAATTTTTGGGCTTATCGAGGTAAATAAACTTATCCTTCTTTTGTAATTAGAGAATACATACTGTAGAAGTGTAAGAATAAGTATAAATACTTAGAAGAATATTATAGAATTGAACTGTTATCACAGTAGAAGGGTATAAAAGATGAATAATTGAACTGTACTCACATAGGACTGTTTTTCTGATGAAGTATGTACAACTTAGGGTAGGAAGTCTGCCCAAATTCCGTAGAATAGAGAACCCTCTGCTTAGAATCATTTCTGATGCAGATCAGACGTTGATAGGCGTGTTGGTATTATAGGCTGATTCTCTGCACGCGACATACTCGACTTGGCAGGTGGATTTCGCCGAGAAGGTATGTGATTCTTCCTAAAGCATGATATTTTAAAATATATATATAGTACGGTAGACGTACATGTGTTGACTGAATAATAACTACGGCAATGTCTTTTGACTTAAGCCTGAATAAAAGCTACGGCAATGTCTTTTGACTTAAGCCTGAATAATAAGAATCTTGATGCATTCCAAAAGAATACTGAATCATTTTAACAGAAGAGAACTAATTGGTTTTTAAACAAAAAGCTTAAGAGTTATACTAGCTTTATGGGAAGTTAGGTATAACAACTTAAGACTGATAAAAGGAACAGTTTACTTATGTGTTTATAACAGACTTATATTAATGGAAAGAATAAAATGGTTTGATAAGTAGACATGATATGATGCTATGTGTGGTAGTGTCTTGTAACGTTTGTATAAGAGGGTATTCTTGTTGTGCTTATGTTGTTTAACGATAAGCTGTTATGTTAGTATTATATCACTCACCTCTTGACATGTTACCGGGGGTTAAGCTGCCCTCCGTCGGGGTAGACTCGAGCGATGCAGGACCATGATTCGAGAATACCTCATGCGGGTCGAGGACCTATGCGAGCTACGAGAGTTCCGAGTTAGTGTGCGGGGTTATACCTCATGCGGTCTATGTGGCCATGCGGACTACGAGTCGGGGCGATGCGAGGAGTAGCTACCTCGATGCGGGGTTATACCTATGCGGGCCTATGTGAGTGGCCTATGCGGACTCGGAGTCGAGATTAGGCTTGCATAGTGATACTACGGGCGATTGGCCTGCCGATCATTCGCGGCCTAGAAAAGACCTATTACGATTACCTATTGTTGCTCTTGTTTATGATGTGGCACTATGTGCGATTACATTAGTTGTTTCGTGCATATTTGTAAACCGGTTTTAAAATGATATGATTTCATTTAAGTATTTTCTGATTTCACATACTTAGTACTGTTGTCTTGACCTCGCCCGAAGTGCGTTAAATGCGGTAAGGGCAGCGGTGTTAGATCCGCATCCTTAGGATCTTTTGCGTTGGTGTCGTGAGCTCCATCTTCTCCGAGGCTCTACTTTTGGGTATGATCTCCTGTTGTAGATAGTTTTGTCTTGTCGGGGTATGGCGGGGCCTGTCCGCCATAGTTGTTTACTTCCTTAGAGGTGCAGTAGTCTGTTATGCAGTAAGGATGTAAAGCGCGATTTTAGTTTATATATATTATGCGAAAAGCGACTTTTTCTCATATAAGCGTATGTCTAAATTTTCATTTGATTCATGTCTTGTTTTATATTCCGCTGATTTTCTCGATGTATGACTACTTGGGTGCGGGTAAGGCACGATCACGAAGCCGAACAGTCGTGACAAAAGTAGTATCGAGCGATTAATCCTCGGAAAGTGTCTACAGACCGTATCTAGTAGAGTCTTTATTATCGGTGTGTTGTGCACCACACCAATAATCAGGAGGCTATCGGATATTTAGGATTGGTTTCCATTCTTCTCACTCTGAGATCGTGCTTTAGAGTATGTTATAGGTCGGACCCTCTAACGTATTCCTTTTACCATGATTATGCCTCCACGTAAAGGCAACCGGGCCAGAAGGGCAAGCGGCGTAGGAGCCGCTAGCATGACACCGAGTCACGAGGGCTCGAGCCCGATCTATGCAGACGGCGAGTTCCACGGCCGCCCGACCCGAGAGGTTTAGGGCGCAGCGGTGGTTGAGAGACCACAAGTACCTACACCTCCATCCCACGGCTGGAAGCGAGATGAGATGGGTTCTGAGAGAGATGGCCCGATTCGGCGGGATCGTGGCGAACATGAGGGCGGCCGGATCGGCGATTCGATTCCGGCCCGATCGCGCTGTGGTGCACGAAGCGAATAGTTTGAGGCTACGAGATTTCTTGAGTTGTAGCCCGCTTGAGTTTTACTGGTCGGCGGAGGATGATCGCGAGGAGTTCATCCGTCATTCTGAAGGATCATGCGGGTGATCAAGGCCTCGAGACCGAGTCTGTGACGCCGGTTCGCGTCGGTGCGTGATACCGCGATCGATTGGTTTGATCGTGGGAGCTTTCGGGAGAGCATGCACCTCAGCGGTATGGGGCGATTTTTGAGGCCTTTCTCACTCATTTCTTGCCTCCACATATGAGGAGGGCACGGGCGATAGATTCTTCTTTGAGGCGAGAAGGGCGCACGTTAGGGAAGTACAACGTTGAGTTTGATTCGTTGGCTCGATATGTCCACTGCATTGGTAGCGAATATGGAGGGCGAGTGCATCATTACGTCACGGCTAGATGATTATATGGCCGAGTCTTGTGCGGGTGTGGCTCTTGACGAGCATGGATATTACCGTATGCGAGCTCGCCGCCCTTGGATGCGAGGCGCGGTAAGCGAGTGGGCGAGCAGCGGCGAAGAAGGCGGGGCGGGAGGGTCTTACGGTGGCTATCGTGGTGGCGGCCTCGGCAGCGATCTGGGTGCACCACGGCCCGGCTCGAGCACTCTGCACCATCCTCGGCCACGGCGAGTATTCGAGGCGGGCCGGGGCCAGGCTTGAGCGTCGAGCGGCGAAGTGCGGCGATCGGGACCACCCGCCGGTATGGCCGTCACGGTAGATCCCATTACGGAAGTGTGGTGCGCTACGGGAGCTTATTCTGATTGTAGCGGCGAGGTCACTTTGCGAGGCTGTCCGATCGAAGCGTGGCGGTGGTAGAGCTTCGGCCGAGTGCATTGCGGTTCTTCGTCCCTACGATTACGCCCGGGCGGTACTCATGGACGGCCAGTCGCGGCGAGTCGTGGCGCGGGTCCCGATTCTAGCGATCCTCGAACGCATTTATGTCTTGTCGGTAGCGAGATCGGGAGGCCTCGCGATGTCGTCACGGGTACCTTATCGGTTTACGGTTTTGATGTGTATGACTTGATAGATCGGGTTCTACTCTGTCTATATATCTCCCTTATTGCTAGTAGGATAGGGATAGAGCACGAGTCCATAGACCACTTTCGAGGTAGCTACGCGATGGGTGATTCGGTGGTAGCTCGGCGGGTATTTAGGGCTTGTCGGTGACCATTTGCGATCGTCGGACCACTAGCCGACTTGATAGAGTTGGACATGACCGATTCGATGTGATCATGGGTATGGATTGGCTAGCTTCTTGCTACGCCAATGTAGACCGGGAGAAGTAATGCGGTTCGATTTCTGAGGCCGGTTTTTGTATGGGAGGAACAACGTATCGTAGGGTAAGTTTATTTCTTACCTCAAGGCTAGGAAGATGGTGCGAAGGGTATATCTACCATCTCGTTCGGTGTTTGATCACGAGGCTGCGGTGCGATTTTTGATCGATTCCGATGAGAGAGTTCCCGGGCGTGTTTCGCACGACCTCCGGGTATCCTCCCGAGAGGAGATTGAGTTTTGTATAGGCGTGTTGCGGACACTCGGCCTATTTCCATTTCGCCATACGAGAATGGCACTGCCGAGTTGAGAGAGTTGAAGGACCGGTGAGAGATTTCTTTGGAGAAGGGCTTCATCGGGCCTAGTGTTTCTCCCAGGAGCGCGGTATTGTTCGTGAAGAAGAAGGGCGGGGCCAGCTGCGCATGTGTGTTGATTCTGACGGTGAACAAGGTGACCATTAAACGAATACCCTTCCGGGATTGATGATTTGTTCGACCGATTGCGAGCGCGAGATGTTTCTCCAAGATTGATCTGCGTTCGCTATCATCAGTGCGAGTCGAGAGGTGGATGTCCCTAGGATCGCATTCGGACGTGCGGGCATTATGAGTTCGAAGTCATGTCTTTTGGAGTTGACAAATGCTCGTCGGTATTCATGGATTTGATGACCGAGTGTTCAAACCATTCTTGGACACGTTTGTGATAGTGTTCATTGATGATATCTTGGTTTATTCTCGCTCGGAGCGAGCATGCGGAGCATTTGAGGCTGTCTTGTGATTCTCGAGACCAGCGATTATCGCCAAGTTTTCCAAATGTGAGTTTTGGTTGACTTGGTGGCTTTTCTTGGGCATATTGCCGGGTGATGGCATTGAGTGAATCGACCAAGATCGAAGCGATCGATGCCAGCCTGACCTCTTACTCCGGCAGAGGTTCACGATTTTACGGGCCTTGCGAGTTATTATCGGCGGTTCGTAGAAGTTTGCTTCTATCTACGCACCATTGACTAGGTGACTCGGAGCGGCTAAGTTTGATGGGCGATGCGTGTGGCGGGGTTTCGATTCTTTGAAGGAGGCGGCGGCCGCCCCGTTCTTACTCTTCGGAGGTCGGATGGTTATGTCGTGTATTGTGATGCGTCGGGCATCGGGTGGGATGTGTGTTGATGCAGCGGGGTAGAGTTATAGCGTCACAGCGTCCGGCGGCTTAAGAAACACGAGAGGAACTACCCCCATGATTTGGAGTTGGCGGCTATGATTTAGGCTTTGAAGATGGAGGCACTATTTGTATGGGGTTCACGTGGATATTTATACGGACCACAAGAGCCTCGGTATATCTTCGACGGAGGGAGTGAACTTACGGCGAAGGCGGTGGTTAGAGTTGCTTAAGGATTACGATGTTGATATCTGTACCACGGGAAGGCAATGTTGTGGCGGATGCTCTTAGTCGTAGGTCGATGGGAGCCTATCGGATGTGCGGCTAGAGAGGAGGGCATGGTTCGTGATTTGCATCGATTAGCGAGCCTTGGTGTCCGTTTGATTGATTACGATAGCGGTGGGGTTAGAGTTCGTGAGGTTGCGAGTCTTCCATCGTCGAGAGGTGAAGAGGCAACGATTCGAGATCGGTTTTGATTCGGTATCGTGATACGACTCTTCGTGAGGAAGGGTCTTGAGGTAGCACCTGATGGGGTGCTAAGGTTTGAAGCGAGTTGTGTGTTCCGGATGTTTGAGGACTTGGCCGAGTTCTTGGGGAAGCACCTGCGGTAGCGCGTTACTCTATCCGTCGAAGTCGACCAAGATGTACCACGACCTTAGATCGTGTATTGGTGGGATGGCTTGAAGAGGGGCGTTGCGAGTTCGTAGCTCGGTGCGTGTTGTCGGCGGTGAAGGTAGAGCACGGAGGCACGGTGGTTTGTTGCGACGATAGAGATCCCGGACACGGAAGTGGGAGGTGATCAACATGGACTTCATCACGGGATTGCCTCGCTTTCGGAGGAGACATGATTCTATATGGGTTATCGTCGACGGTGACAAAATCAGCCCACTTTCTTCCGTCGGGGCGACTTTTTCGGTGAGGATTATGCGGACTTTACATCCGAGAGATCGTCGGTGCATGGAGTCCCTATTTCGATCATATCGCAGCAGGAGCCCGGTTCTGGCTAACTTACGGAGGTCCTTCGAGAAGGGTTTGGGGGCAGTGAGCACGAGTACTACATTCCATCCGCAGACGAGCGGGACGGTGGCGCACTATCGCACTCTTGAGGATATCTGCGAGCTGTGTTATTGACCGAGGTAGCCGGAGGATCATTTGCCTCTAGTTGAATTCGCGTATAATAATAGCTACCACTCGGTATTGAATGGCGCCTTATGAGGCCTTGTATGGGAGGAAGTGCGGTCGCGATAAGGCTGGTTCGATGTGGGCGAGTGCGATTAGTGGGACCAGGTTGGTGCAGTGACGATGGATAAGGTGAAGCTTATCCGGGAGAGGTTCTTGGCGGCTCGAGTCGGCAAGTCATATCGGATCATCGTCGTCGGCATCCGAGTTCGAGGTTGATGATTGGGTTTTCTGAAGGTGTCACCCATGAAGGGTGTGATGAGATTCGGGAAGAAAGGAAACTCGGCCAAGGTACATTGGGCCTGTCGGATGTCCGCAGGGTAGGCAAGGTTGCCTACGAGTTGGATCTGCCGTCCGTTCTGGAGGCAGTGCATCCGGTGTTTCATGTTTCTATGCTGAGGAGATGTATCGGGGATCCATCTAGGGTGCATCCGATTGACGATGTCCAGGTGACCGAGGGGTTATCGTATGAGGAGATTCCCATAACGATAATCGATCGTCAGGTTTGGCGTCTGCGGACCAGGGCGTGGCTTCGTCAAAGTTACGTGGCGGAACGAGCTCGGGGAGGAGATGGCGTGGGAAGGCGAGGAGGACATGAGGCGAAGTATCTCACCTATTCCCACACCTCGGGTAATTCACTTTCCTACTTGTAAATTTTCGTTATCGTTTATGCCTAAGTGTTGTTACGTGGCGTGTGTGGCATTTGCAAGCTGTTTAAGTTATGAAGAATCTTATCGTTAAGCGTCTTGGGAAGGAACATTCGGGACGAATGTTTCTAAGGAGGAGAATGTTATACCGTATTTCCAGTATATGCGTAAGGCGTGCGTCAAAGTTTAGCCTTAAAGTAGGCAATGGGGCGTTTTTAGGCACAACTCATTAAAAGGATCGTTTTCGACGAAGCGTTTTACACAACTCGCGTAGGATAAATTCGGCTATGTCATTTCTAATTTTTGCGGATTTTTCCGAGAGGCGAAACACTTTGGACCAACGAGAGGCGACACTTGTCACCCTCTCATTGGTGGATGTGAAGCGGCATTAGGCGAATTGGATGGCCATTTTTGTCTTGGAGTTGGTAGGATATTTTGTGTGCAAGTTGGCTAAGGACACTTGCCTAATCCTCACCCTACACTTGCCTTGCACTTGGCATAATCTTGGCCATTGGTTGGCCATCCCTTGACCTATAAATACCCTCTTGTGATGAAGAGTTCTTCATCCACAAACAAACTTTCAAGGCTAAAATCCTTCCCTCTCCTTGTAGCTTTTCGTCCAAACACTCCCCCTCCCTTTTGAAGCTTGGCGAGGCAACCCTCCCTAGCCTAGCGAAACCTACCCCCTCCCTTGGTAGAAAAGTTGCCTTCTAGTATTGTTATAATGCCCAAAATACCTAGCCCAAATCCCTTTGTACTTAGTAGAAGTTGTGAAGAACTTCTAAGGGTTCTTGGAGCTATCGGCGTCAAGTTATGAGCTAAACCTTGCTCGGGAGCGACGTTTAACTTGGATAATTTTGGGCTTATCGAGGTAAATAAACTTATCCTTCTTTTGTAATTAGAGAATACATCTTGTAGAAGTGTAAGAATAAGTATAAATACTTAGAAGAATATTATAGAATTGAATGTTATCACGATGAAGGGTATAAAAGATGAATAATTGATCGTACTCACATAGAATTTGTTTTTACAGATGGACTGTACAACTTACCGGTAGGGAAGTCTTTGCCCAAATTCCGTAGAATAGAGAACCTCTGCTTAGAAGCATTTCTGATGCAGTCTAGACGTTGATAGGCGTGTTGGTATTATAGGTGATTCTCTGCACGCGACATACTCGACTTGGCGGTGGATTTCGAGAAGGTATGTGATTCTTCCTAAAGCATGATATTTTAAAATATATATATATATAGTGCGGTAGGCGTACATGTGTTGGTGAATAATAACTACGGCAATGTCTTTTGACTTAAGCCTGAATAAAAGCTACGGCAATGTCTTTTGACTTAAGCCTGAATAATAAGAATCTTGATGCATTACAAAAGAATACTGAATCATTTTTAACAGAAGAGAACTAATTGGATTTTAAACAAAAAGCATAAGAGTTATACTAGCTTTATGGGAAGTTAGGTATAACAACTTAAGGCGATAAAAGGAACAGTTTACTTATGTGTTTATAAGACTTATATTAATGGAAAGAATAAAATGGTTTGATAAGTAGACATGATATGATGCTATGTGTGGTAGTGTCTTGTAACGTTTGTATAAGAGGTATTCTTGTTGTGCTTATGTTGTTTAACGATAATTTGTTATGTTAGTATTATATCACTCACCTCTTGACATGTTCTGGGGTTAAGCCCTCCGTCTGGGGTAGACTCGGTGATGCAGGACCATGATTCGAGAATACCTCATGCGGGTCGAGGACCTATGCGGAGCTACGAGAGTTCGGTGTTAGTGTGCGGGGTTATACCTCATGCGGTCTATGTGGCCATGCGGACTACGAGTCGGGGCGATGCGAGAGTAGCTACCCTCGATGCGGGGTTATACCCTATGCGGGCCTATGTGAGTGGCCTATGCGGACTACGGGAGTCCAGGATTAGGCTTGCATAGTGATACTACGGGCGATTGGCCCTGCTTCGATCATTCGCAGCCTAGAAAAGACCTATTACAGTTACCTATTGTTGCTCTTGTTTATGATGTGGCACTATGTGCAGTTACATTGGTTGTTTCGTGCATATTTGTAAACTGGTTTTAAAATGATATGATTTCATTTAAGTATTTCTGATTTCACATACTTAGTACTGTTGTCTTGACCTCGCCCGGGCTGCGTTCATGCCGCGGTAAGAGCAGTGCTAGATCCGCATCCTTAGGATCTTTTGCGTTGGTGTCGGAGCTCCATCTTCTCGGAGGCTCTACTTTTGGGTATGATCTCCTGTTGTAGATAGTTTTGTCTTTGTCGGGTATGGCGGGGCCTGTCCGCCATAGTTGTTTACTTCCTTAGAGGTGCGTAGTCTGTATGCAGTAAGGATGTAAAGCGCGATTTTAGTTTATATATATTATCAGAAAGACGACTTTTCTCATATAAAGCGTGTCTAAATTTTCATTTGATTCATGTCTTGTTTTATATTCGCTGATTTTCTCGATGTATGACTACTTGGGTGCGGGTAAGGCACGATCCACGAACCGGGCAGTCGTGTGATATAGTAGTGAAGACTATACTGCGGCGTGTATGTTTGAGACTTAGAAGGAACATTCGGGACGAATGTTTCTAAGGGGGGAAGAATGTTATACCCCGTAGTTCCAGAGTATGTATGTGAGGACGTACGTACGAGAATACGACATTAAAATGGGAAAGGAAGAAAGATGTGATTTTTCGACGGAAAAGTTTCCGAACTTCGTGAAGGAAAAAGGTTTTTTATTGAGAATTGGACTCTCAACTTTGGTATTTAAGACTTTAAGAACTTATAAGAATTATGGAATTTATATTTTTACGGATTTGGTCATGTGGGGCCCACCCGAGGAATTTTACGTTTTTAATATTTTAACCGATTACGGATTTTTCCGAGAGATGAAATATTTTGGACCAATAGGAGGGCGACATGTGGCACCCTTAGGTGGCATGTTTGGACGAAATTAATGGACAAGTGGCCAAGTCAAGAAGTCAAGTCTTGGAAGATATTTTCTTTGGGTTAGTGGGAGTAGGTAATGGACGGTTTTTGTGAGCCATGTGGAAGGCCACATGGCTCATTGTTGTGGTGGACATATGTTCCAATGTTGTGGTGGACATATGTCCCAATATTGTGGTGGACACTTGGTAGAAGACTCCACTCACACAAGCTAACTAATCTTCACCCTCCATTTGTTTTAATCTTGGCCATTGAAGGTTCTATAAATCCCCCCCATATAGTTCAACACTTCTACATTCACTTAACAATTGCCAAGTCTCAAAACTCACTCCCCCTTTGAGTAGCTCTCGTCCAAACACCCTCCCCCCAGTCCTTGTTGGTATCGTCGAAATACCCCCCCCCCCTTGGTAGAAAATTGTCTTCTAGTATTGTTACTATCCCAAATACCTTAGCCAAAAATCCCTTGTTGTATTCCAAAGTTACCTCTATACTAAAAGCCCGAAAATACTACTTTATATCCTTTAGTCACAAAACGAAACCCTAGGCAAATCTTCATAGTTGGTTGAAGTATTAAGTAGAAGTTGTTTATACACTTCTAAGGGTTTCTTGGAGCTATCGGAGCGTGCAAATTAGGAGCTAAACGTTGTTCAGGATCGACATTTAATCTTGGATAATTTTGGGCATATCGAGGTAATAATCTTTGTCCTTCTATTGTAATTGGAGATTACATATTGTAGTAGTTTAGAATTAAGTATAAAATATATAGAAGGAGGGTATAAAAGAAGAGAATTGAACTGTACTTACATTGGGCTGTATTTACAGTAGACTTGTGTAGTTTGGCGGGTAGGGAAATGCTGCCCAATTTTCCGTAGAATAGAGAACACTCTGCTTAGAATATTCTACAGAGTAGTCTAGACGTTGATAGACCGCATGGCCACATAGACCGCATGAGGTATTCCTTGCACACTAACCTGGAACTCTCGTAGCTCCGCATAGGTCCCCTGGACCCGCATGAGGCATCCCTCGCATTGGGGGGCAGCTTAACCCCCGGTATATCATGTCAAGAGGTGAGTGGTATAATACTAACATAACGGCTTATCGTTAAACAACATAAGCAAAATCAAGGGAAACCCCTTTACACAAACATCACAAGACACTAACACACGTAGCATCCTAACATGTTTACTTATCATACCAACAAGAAAGTATTACAAGGCTATCACAAACCAACATAGTCAAGTTACTCACACAAGGTACTTTCTATTTTATGTCAACAAGTTCGGGTTTTTATCCCCAAGTACTTCATACATTAACTCTTTAAGAAGATCCGTTTCTTTCACAAGAGTCACACGATACCCGTAGTATAAAAATAGAGTGACTATCTTTTTAAGTAAACCAAAACAATTTCCCTACCTTATTTTTGAACCAACTTAAGACAAAAGCATGCCTTCCTTTTTAAACGAAAATGTCACGACCCGATCCCGGGCCCGTGACTGGTGCCTTACCCCGGGCACCCTAGTGATACAACATCAGAGAAAATCAGCGGAAATAAAAACTTAAACATGAAACAAGAGTTAAAGTATAAAACAGGCTAACCAACACGGTCACCTTCCTGAATACATACATATATATATCAACTTGAACAGTTAAATCCTTTTACAAACCCTGCCCACAACAGTACTACAGACCTCTACGAATGATATGACAACAACGACGGGACAGGGCCCCGCCATACCCCTGAATGTAAGCACCTACAACAACAGGGGATTATACCAAAGATAAGCCTCCGGAGAAACGGAGCTTCCCAAGCGAGCTGTGACCCTAAGAGCGAGGATCAACAACGGTGTACCTCTACTGCGGCATGAGCACGGCCCGAAGGAGGTCAGTACAACAGGTACCAAGTATGTGAAACTGAAAAATACTGTAAATGAAATCATAGTAGTCTATATAAAGCAGGAGACATGTATGATAACCAAACTACAGTTCACAATAAATAAGCAGTCATGTCAAGTCAGGGACTCACGCCCTCAAAGTCATCACTTAAATACAAATATGGGTCTCACGCCCACAACATCAATCATGCCCGTGGAATACCTTCCTCACTGCCGGCAGTCTATGATATAAAAGCACCAAGGAACACACATGAACACGGGTCCACTGTGTCATAATAAAACCCATGCGGGGTAAGTGCGAAGGCATAGCCGACTACTAAAAACCCACAGTACCAACAAGGTCATAAATCGTATCGTGAAACCGCCTGGGCATCACATGATCAAAGGCCGCCACTCGCCGCGATATCTAATGTCGCGTCTAGTCCTGAAACTTCCGCGACTCGTATAGGCCACTCGATGGCCCGCATGAGGTATTCCCGCGTCGAGGGTAGCTACTCCCGGCAACGCCCGGACTCGCGATCCGCGTAGCCACATAGACCGCGTGACCATAAAGGCGCGCACTAACACGGAACTCTCGTAGCTCGCGCATAGGTCCCCTGGACCCGCATGAGGTATTCTCGAATCATAGGTCACCTGGACACTTTGAGTCTACCCGCGTCGGAGGAAGCTTAACCCCGGATCATGTCTAGGTGAGTGGTACAATACCAACATAACGGTGATCGTTTAAACAACATAAAGCGCGATCGAAACCCCTTTACACAAACATCACAAGATACTAACACACGTAGCATCCTAGCATGTTTACTTATCAAATCAACAAGAAAGTATTACAAGGCTATCTCAAACCAACACAATCAAGTTATTCACACGAGGTACTTTCTACTATATGTTAACAAGTTCAGGTTTTAATCCCCAAAGTACTACGTACGTTACATTCTTTTAGAAGATCCATTTCTTTTACAAAAGTCACCCGATACCGTAGTATCAAAATAAAGTGACTAACATTTTAATTAAACCAAAACAACTTCCAGACTTTCCTTTTTAAACCAAATTAAGACAATACCATGCCTTCTTTTTAGACCAAAACACTTCTCCTTTTAAAGTCAAGTTACCATTTTAAAACCAATGATAAAAACCATTCATTTGTTTTCATAAAGTCGTTATAACTAACTTCCCATAAAGCTGTTATAACACTTTATGTTCTAAACCAAAAACTTTTTAATTCCACAAGTCTCTTTTCTTTTAAAAATAACAACGAGTATTCTTTTAAAACCCAAATAACTTACTCTTTTCAAAACAAGTAACCTATACTTAAAATCAAGTTACTTCTCTTTTTCCGAAAATAAGTCGTTATAAGTCAAGTCTCTTATCTTTCAAGATCAAGTCTCTTAACTTTCAAAATCAAGTCGTTTATAAGTCAAGTCTCTTATCTTTTAAGATCAAGTCTCTTAACTCTCAAAATCAAGTCGTTTATAAGTCAAGTCTCTTATCTTTTAAGATCAAGTCTCTTAACTTTCTACAATCAATAAACCATTCTTTTACCTACATAAAGTCGTTATAACTAACTTCCCATAAAGCTATTATAACACCCTATGTTTTAAACCAACCAAAACACTTAGCACATGTACGTCTACCGTACTACATAGTTCACAACGATCATGCTAGAAAAGATAGGAAGAGGTTCACATACCTCGCGACGATTATCGACATTTAGCAAAACGCTCCACAATACTGTAACTCTGCTAGCCTTTTCCACTCTTCAAGTAGAATACGCTACTCAAATCGCAACCTATAAAGGCCACAAAACGCCTATCAACTCCTAGATCTCTTCGTAGAATATTCTAAACACATGGTTCCATATTCTACAGAAAATTCGGCAGCACCTCCCCCCCCCGCAATCACACAAATCTCCTCCCCTATCAAGGCCCGCTACCAGGCCAACAACTCCCAGGGGATTTACACGTCTAACCGGACGTGTTCAAATCTGCTTCACAATAATACAACAGTCTACTGTAAATACAGCCCTATGTAAATACAGTTCAATTCTTTTCAATACTCATTCTATATATAGTATACTCTACTATATATTACTCTGACATGTAATTTCTAATTACAATAGGGGGACAAGATTATTTACCTCGATAAGCCCAAAATTATCCAAGATTATATGTCGATCCTGAGCAACGTTTAGCTCCAATTCCTTACGCTCCAACCCGCTCCAAGAGACCCTTAGAAGTTTCCAAACAACTTCTCTAAATACTTCAACCAAGCTTATGAAGATTTTTCTAGGGTTTCATTTTGCGACTTTTGGAAAAAGTAGTATTTAGCTCTAGTATTAAAACAACTTTGGAAAACTACTAGGGAAACTAGGCCAATCTATTTTGGATTATACAATAATACTCCAAGTATTTTCTACACTAGTGGGGGAGGGGGGACGAAAACTACTCGAGGAGGATATTTTTTTGCCTTGGAAAGTCTTTAAGTGGATGAATATTATGTCTTCAAGCTAAGGGGTATTTATAGAAGAGTCAAGGGCTAAGATCAATATAAGTGTATGGTCAAGATTGGGCCATGTGTGTGTGGGTCCCACCACACCACATGGCCAAACGAAAACTATGCCAAGTGTTAGGGCCATTTCGGCCAAGGGACAAGTGGCCTAGCCACTTGTCCAATTCGGCCACATGGCCACACAAGGGGGTGACACGTGTCGCCCCCCGATTCGTCCAAAATATTTCGTCTTCCGAAAATATCCAAAATACCGAAAATCTCAAAAACAAAGCGGGCCCCACAAAATCGTAAATTTCTCCCGTGGGCCCCACGTGACCATTTCCGAAAATAAAATCTCAAAATTCTAATATAATCCAAGAAGTCCAAATACCAAATCTGGGAATCCAATTCCCATTAACGAACCTTTTTCTTCACAAAAACCGGGAACTTTTCCGTCGAAAAATCACATCTTCCTTTCTTTCCAAAATTTCTGTCGTATTCTCGTACGTACATCCTCACATATATACCCTGGAACTACGGGGTATAACATTCTTCCCCCCTTAGAAACATTCGTCCCGAATGTTCCTTCTAAGTCTCCAAACACACATGCGCCGGTATAGTCTTCACTACTATATTTTACGAAACCAAACATGCCATCAATGGCCATAATATAACATACAAATCCAAGCCAACGAGGAATCACCTCTTACATCACAAAAAGCTCACACCCATGGTCTAAAGGATACTCCCTTCGCATCTTCACTTCACAAAAGAAATGATCACTTCCGTTCTCATTACACATTGTTCGCTTCTCTTCTTACTCGTCGTCCCTTTCGTACACGAACTCTTTCTAGCACACCTACCACACTTCAGTCATTGCTTGATTTCCACAACCACAGGTTACCACCTCCAAACTTGGTCATCTTACTAGTTTCAATTTCCTCTAAGGTCATTCCTGGCCATCACGATCCGATTCTAGTCGAACACATCCACGAACTCGTACGATGGTTACTTATACTTGGGCCTAGCACCCTCGTGACCCTATCACAAATCGGGACCACCACGAACTGACCCCACCCCAAACCGGGCTGCGGGTTGACACGCACCTTGCCTCAACCCGACCCATTATCGCGCCAACTCTCTCGTTCCCCGATCCGGAACAATCTCACTAATCAAGTCACGAAAACCTAATGGTATTCTTAGCTCAACTACCCTTTTATAAATCACACCACTCAGGGACTTATCACACAATTATACTCCACGTATACAATGTACTCTGACAAAGATCAAATCGTAAACAAAATCTTTTACCCAAGACGGCCTTGCATCCAAGGTTCTAACTGTTATAAATTCTAAGGCTTCTCGGAATGTTGTGGATTTTTCGGGACTGGCGGGTGATGCAAGGTTATTAGCAGGCCAGGAGGGTGTTCTTGGTGTGCAAGAGGGTCATGATGGAGGTCTTGGGTTGAGGATTCAGCTCTTTGATTCTCCCAACCTTCCGGCAGGCACCTTGGACGTCGGAACGACGGTTGCGATTCCGGTAGGTACTCCTGACTCTGGGGTATTTGCGGATCTTGATAGTGATCCCGGGTCGAAAGTGGGTATGGAGGGTAGATCCGGGTGGCAGGAGGGTGGTGTTGATATTCAGAACTTGTGGTTTGAACCTTTGGGTCTCCGACCATTGGCTTCTGAGTACGAAGAGGCTTTTCCGGTGGCCACTTTGGATGCCAAGGTGACAACGGGTCTCGGGGTTGGTCACGGGTTGATTGCGGGTCAGGTGGGTGGGCATGGGTCTTGGGGGAAGTCCATGGGTCACCAGCATTTGGTTGTTGAGTTCGACAATGTTTCTTTTCCAATTGGCCTTGGAAACGCTAAGGTTTTGGAAGCCGAGGGGTTTCTTATCCAAAAGAGGTCTAGGAATTTGTTGCATTCAATGGATGCGGAAGTCGAACAATCTTCCCTTCAAACGAGACTTAGTAAATTGGGGAATTTAATTGCTATGAAAACCAAGGAAACATCTCATTCAATGGGTCATCGAAAACTTCAAAGGATGGCTACGGAATTCGAAGGGTCTACTCTTCAAACAACTTTTGACACTGGATGGTCTACGGACCTTGATAGAGATCCCGGGTCAAAGGTGGGTATGGTGGGGGGTCCCGGGTTGCAAGAGGGTCGTGATAGTGGTCTTGGGTTGTGGATGGAATCCATGGGTCACGGTATAGAGGGTAATCTTATGAAGGTTAATGGTGCGGCTTATAGTTGTTTTCCGAATGACAACATGGATGTCAGAGATGGTACGGGTCATGGGGTTGATCCAGGGTCGATGGCGGGTCGAATTCGGTGGTCATGGGTCGTGTTCATGTCCATGAGGCATCGATCAAAGGTTGGTGAAGCCATTGGGACTTCTTTTCCCGAGGACATTGAGAATGCAATTGTTGCGGTTTAGAAACCCCGCTTCTCGAGGAATGACGGGTCGCATGGGTGGGCTTCGTTGATGGAGGATCAAGAGGATGGTTACGTCGAAGGAGGGTCGGATGGGTAGTCATGGCTGGCGATTGGTCACGCACTGGTCGTGGGTCATGGGCTGCGACTAGAGTCTTCGGTTTAAGATTGTAGAGCCCGATGTTGGTTCATTTCCCATGGTTCTTGGTAGTTCAAAACGTGTGGGAGTCGAACAACCTACCCTACAAACGAGACTTGGTAATTTGGGGCATTTAATGGCTGAAAGAACCAAGGAAACATCTCATTCAATGGGGCCTCGAAAATTGATAAGGGTGAGAACCGAAGAGTCACCTAACCTAACGAATTCAAATGTTGCGGAAAACATAGGGGCAACTCGTCAAAAGAGACTTGGAAAGTTGATGGCTACGGAATTCGAAGGGACTTCTCTTCAATCAAGTCTTGGAAGATCAACTTATGTGGAAATCGAAGGGTCACTCCTTTCAAAATCGCCTAAGAACTCTCATTTGATCTCGGCCAATGGGCATTTATTGCCAAAAGACTTGAGCCATTTATGGCAACCTTTTCCAATAGTGCACTACTCTTGAATTCCCCAACAAATGCATCTAATGCACGTACTAAACGTGCAAGGAGTTTTAATTCAACATAGGAAACTTAGGCAGGAATCTTTACAAGTCCTTGTCTAGAACCAAAAGGACTTAAATCTATTATGATCTCATCCCCTCTTGTAATGGCACCTTTGAGTGACCACTGCTCCCCTCCCCCATTTCCTGTTTGAATAACGTTGAGGATTGAGAACCCTCAATGACTGATTGTAGCCATCCTTATTTCCGTTATTAGTAATAATATTTGCATTTACCTGGAAAAAAAAAAACTGCCCATGTTTTCTAATTCACACTTAACACAATGCTATCCGCACATAGCACCTAACACGTACCCACCATAACAACATAAACAAGTCTCTTAAGGGCTAAAGATATCTCTGCAACTACTGCCTCACTTCCCCTTTGTCGCTCTAACCAATAATCCTGCCCTGCAGGGCGCCTAGCTATATAAGGCGATGAACCAGCCACCGATCCCGAAGGCTGAGTCTCTACATCTGTGCTACCTCTGGTCGGACAAACTCTCACCAAATGGCCCTGTTGGCCGCAAGCATACAATCTGTCGAAGCAGTACGACACTCCCCATAATGGAGTCTATTACAATGGTCACAACGAGGCAGGGGTGACCTCATCTGACTAGCACCCCCTTCTCCCGAACAACTGAACCCGCAACTGACCCGGTAGGCTGAGTCATCCCTCTTGTATCCCTCCTACTTGGACATCCTCCCATCACATGGCCCTGACGGCCATAGGTATAATAATCTCCCAAACTAGCACGACACCCTGAGGATCATCCTCAGCTCTCAATCCATAGAACTCTGGCGAACTGCAACTCAAGAAATCCCGAAATCTCAGACTATCGAATCTAGGGTGAACCACTGGTACTGCCGGAACCACCGGCTCCCGTCCGTCCTCATTCCCAGCCACCAGCCTAGCTAGTAACTGGGCCATCTCCTTGAACTCATATCCTCGGCTCCTGGCCGTGGTACTGGAGGCTCAGGTATCGTGGCCTCAGTAGAAACTGTTGCCGCTCTAAACTCTGCTGGGGCTAGCGGCGTCATAAAACTCATCGTCTGAAGTACTATCTCAGGTAACGACCAGGCCTAAGCCCTCGTACCCCTCTGTGTCCTACTCGCAGCTCCCTCTGCTGCCTTGCCCATCTGGGCCCTGGTTGCCTTGCGCGAAGGCATAACGGTGAAAAGAATACGTCAGAGGGAGTCCAACTTACAACACAGCTCTAAGGCACGATCTCAGAGTGAGAAGAATGGAAACCAATCCTAAATATCCTGCAGCCTCCTGATTATAGGTGTGGTGCACAACACACCGATAATCAAGACTCTACTAGATACGGTCTGTAGACACTTTCCGAGGATTAACTGCTCTGATACCACTTTTGTCACGACCCGATCCCGGGCCCGTGACTGGTGCCTTACCCCGGGCACCCTAGTGATACAACATCAGAGAAAATCAGCGGAAATAAAAACTTAAACATGAAACAAGAGTTAAAGTATAAAACAGGCTAACCAACACGGTCACCTTCCTGAATACATACATATATATATCAACTTGAACAGTTAAATCCTTTTACAAACCCTGCCCACAACAGTACTACAGACCTCTACGAATGATATGACAACAACGACGGGACAGGGCCCCGCCATACCCCTGAATGTAAGCACCTACAACAACAGGGGATTATACCAAAGATAAGCCTCCGGAGAAACGGAGCTTCCCAAACGCTGAACTGTGACCCTAAGAGCGAGGATCAACACTGGTGTACCTCTACCTGCGGCATGAACGCAGCCCCCCGAAGGAGGTCAGTACAACAGGTACCAAGTATGTGAAACTGAAAAATATTGTAAATGAAACCATAGTAGTCTATATAAAGCGGGAGACATGTATGATAACCAAACTACGATTCACAATAAATAGCGATCATGTCAAGTCGGGACTCACGCCTCAAAGTCATCACTTAAATACAAATATGGGTCTCACGCCCACAACATCAATCATGCGTGGAATACCTTCCTCACTGAAGCGATCTATGATATAAAAGCACCAAGGAACACACATGAACACGGGTCCCACTGTGTCATAATAAAGCTATGCGGGGTAAGTACGAAGACATAGCCGACTACTAAAAACCACAGTACCAACAAGGTCATAAATCGTATCGTGAAAGCGCCTAGGCGTCACATGATCAAAGGCCGCCACTCGCGCGATATCTAATGTGCGCGTCTAGTCTCGAACTTCCGCGACTCGCATAGGCCACTCCAATGGCGCATGAGGTATTCCGCATCGAGGGTAGCTACTCCCGCAACGCCCCGACTCGCGATCCGCATGGCACATAGACCGCGTGACCATAAAGGCCGCACACTAACTCGGAACTCGTAGCTCGCGCATAGGTCCCTGGACCCGCGTAGGTATTCTCGAATCATAGGTCACAGACGCTGAGTCTACCCGCGTCGGAGGCGGCTTAACCCGGGATCATGTCAAGGTGAGTGGTACAATACCAACATAACGATCGTTTAAACAACATAAAGCGCGATCGAGGAAACCCTTTACACAAACATCACAAGATACTAACACACGTAGCATCCTAGCATGTTTACTTATCAAATCAACAAGAAAGTATTACAAGGCTATCTCAAACCAACACAATCAAGTTATTCACACGAGGTACTTTCTACTATATGTTAACAAGTTCAGGTTTTAATCCCTAAAGTACTACGTACGTTACATTCTTTTTAGAAGATCCACTTCTTTTACAAAAGTCACCCGATACCCGTAGTATCAAAATAAAGTGACTAACATTTTAATTAAACCAAAACAACTTCCAGACTTTCCTTTTTAAACCAAATTAAGACAATACCATGCCTTCTTTTTAGACCAAAACACTTCTCCTTTTAAAGTCAAGTTATCATTTTAAAACCAATGATAAAAACCATTCCTTTGTTTTCATAAAGTCGTTATAACTAACTTCCCATAAAGCTGTTATAACACTTTATGTTCTAAACCAAAAACTCTTAAATTCCACAAGTCTCTTTTCTTTTAAAAATAACAACGAGTATTCTTTTAAAACCCAAATAACTTACTCTTTTCAAAACAAGTAACCTATACTTAAAATCAAGTTACTTCTCTTTTTCCGAAAACAAGTCGTTATAAGTCAAGTCTCTTATCTTTCAAGATCAAGTCTCTTAACTTTCAAAATCAAGTCGTTTATAAGTCAAGTCTCTTATCTTTTAAGATCAAGTCTCTTAACTCTCAAAATCAAGTCGTTTATAAGTCAAGTCTCTTATCTTTTAAGATCAAGTCTCTTAACTTTCTACAATCAATAAACCATTCTTTAGCAGGAGTACATGATGAGGTACGTGATTTGATCTTGGCCAGGGTTGGATTCGGCATTGGTAGCTTTCCGGTACGGTACTTGGGGATCCCTTTGTCCCCAATTTCAGTCTCGGTGGAACAATTTGCTCCTTTCACTAATGCTATTTCGAATTACATTCAGAAATGGGGACACCACACTCTTTCCTATGCGGGCAAGCTAGAGCTTATTAGGTCAGTCATCGAGGGTTGAGAGTTTTTGGTTCCGGCCCTTCCTATTCGGCCATTGTACTCAACAAGGTAAGGTGCACGTATCCAGTTCTTATGGGGTGAAACCACCAAGAGTTGCTTGGGAGACCATTTGCCTGCCTCAATCGGAAGGAGGTTTGGGCCTTATGAATATCAAGGATTGGAACCATGCCCTGCTATCCCGGTCTATATGGCAAACCCACACAGAAGCAGACTCACTTTGGGTCCAATGGATCAACAACTTTTATTTGAGAGGCAGTTCTTTTTGGGACTATGAGGTACGTCCTAGAGACTCCCCCCTATTCAGAAAGATTTGCGGGATACGCGACAAACTTGTTTCCATCTTTGGTAGCCAAGGAGTTGCAATTGCCGGATTAGCAAAGTGTTGTACCAACGGTAAATTTGATTCAAGCCTCGTATATGAGATCTTGCGCTCTAAGCAAGATAAAAAGCCTTGGATGTCACAAATGCAGGTGGATTCATCCCCTAAGTTCTCGTTCACCATGTGGATAAATTGTAGAAGCGGTTAGCTACAAAGGACACCCTTTCCTATCTCAACACGGAGGATAAGTCTTGTGGGTTCTGCAAGCAAGCAAATGAAACAAGAGAGCACCTCTTCTTCACATGCCCTACACCCGTTTGATTTGGAAAAGCATAAGAGGCGGTTGGGAATTAAGAGAGAAATGACCCTTTGTTGAAAGTTCTCTCAAATGGATTAAAAAGACTCTGCGAACAGGCATCCGAGCAAAAGCAACCTTAATTGCCTTCTGCATTATGGTCATGAGATTTGGAGGACAAGGAACACCTTTGCTCTTTGAAGGCACAAACTCACGTGAGAAGAGGTCATTACCAAGATTAAAACAACATCCTATAGAGTACTCTATGATTTTATCCCTTCTTGTAATGGCACGCCCGGTGACAACTCCTTACTCCCCCGTTTCTTCTTTAAATTACGTTGAGGACTGAGAACCCTCAATGATTGATTGTAGCCACTTTTCTTTCAGTTTCTAGTAATAATATTTGCATTTACCTAAAAAAAAATAAAAAATAAACCATTCTTTTACCTACATAAAGTCGTTATAACTAACTTCCCATAAAGCTATTATAACACCCTATGTTTTAAACCAACCAAAACACTTAGCACATGTACGTCTACCGTACTACATAGTTCACAACGATCATGCTAGAAAAGATAGGAAGAGGTTCACATACCTCGCGACGATTATCGACATTTAGCAAAACGCTCCACAATACTGTAACTCTGCTAGCCTTTTCCACTCTTCAAGTAGAATACGCTACTCGAAGTACTGCAACCTATAAAGGCCACAAAACGCCTATCAACTCCTAGATCTCTTCGTAGAATATTCTAAACACATGGTTCCATATTCTACAGAAAATTCGGCAGCACCTCTGTCACGACCCGAACCCGGGCCCGTGACTGGTGCCTTACCCCGGGCACCCTAGTGATACAATATCAGAGTAATCAGCGGAACATAAAACACAATATGATATAATGCAAAGGAAACACATGTTTCTGAAGAAAAGTTGCCTTTCGGCATATATATAAATAACAACTCTTTCAAAATGAACAGTTTTAATCCTTTTTACAAACCCTGCCCACAACAGTACTACAGACCTCTACGAATGATATGACAACAACGACGGGACAGGGCCGTCATACCACGAATGGCACCTACAACAAGGGGACTATACGAATAAGCCTCGAGAAACGGAGCTTTCCCAACGCCGAATGTGACCCTAAGAGCGAGGATCAATGATCGTGTACCTTTACTGCGGCATGAACGCAGCCCGAAGGAGGTCGATCTGGCCAGTGCAGAGTATGTGAATCGAAAATAAATCAGTAAATGAAATCATAGTAGTCTATATAAAGCGGGAGACATGTATGATAACCAAACTACGATTCCTGATAAATAAGCGATCGTGTCAGTCGTGACTCACGCCTCAAAGTCATCACTCAAATATAACTATGGGTCTCACGCCCAACATCAATCATGCGTGGAATACCTTCCTCACCGCTGTGATCTATGATATAAAAGCATCAAGGAATACATATGAACACCGTGTCCCACTGTGTCCTAATAAAACCGTCTGAGGGTAAATGCGAAGGCATGGCGACTACTAAAACCCACAGTACCAACAAGGTCATAAACTGTATCATGATATCTGTCTAGACCGTCACATGATCAAAGCTGGCCACTCGCCCGCAGTATCTAATGTGCGCGTCTAGCCCTGGAACTCTCCGCAGCTCCGCATAGGCCAAACTCATAGGCCCGCATGAGGTATAACCCCGCATCGAGGGTAGCTACTCCGGCGTCCGCTGGACTCGCGATCCGCATGGCACATAGACCGCGTGACCATAAAGGCGCACTAACACGGAACTCTCGTAGCTCGCATAGGCCGGGACCGCATGAGGTATTCTCGAATCATAGGTCACACAGACCGCTGAGTCTACTGCGTGGAGGCGACAACCTCCGGAAACAAGTCAAGGTGAGTGGTACAATACCAACATATCGGCTGATAGTGAAACAATTTAAGCGCAATCAAGGGGAAGACCCCTTTACACAACCATCACAAGATACTAACACACGTAGCATCCTATCATGTTTACTTAACAAATCAACAAGAAAGTAATACAAGGCTATCACAAACTAATACAATCAAGTTATTCACACAAGGTACTTTCTACTAACAAGTTCGGGTATCTATCCCCAAAGTACTTCATACATTAAATCTTTAAAAGATCCGTTTCTTTCACATAAGTCACACAATACCCGTAGTATAAAATAGAGTGACTGTCTTTTTAAGTAAACCAAAACACTTACCTTTGTAAAATCAAGTAACAACATTATTTTCCAAACGTCCAAGTTTGCCTACTTTCAAATGTTCACGTTTCTTATTTTAGAAAGGTTTCGTAGTTCATAGTCTTATTCATTTAAGAATATAATTCTCCTTTAAACAATCTGAGAAACATAAGCCTTATATGTGAGTAGGATATTCTTGTTTATAACAATCTTATTACAGCAGCCATGATCTAGGAAATATCATTTTGTCTCATCTTAGCTTCTATGCAGAGGGGAGTTTCTACTGGTTTTAATAATACTTAATTATTCAATACATTTTCCTTTATTAACGCTGCAGTGGTTTGTCGATACACATTCTGATTTCCGAAATCAGTAAAACATTATTTCTTTTAAACCCAAGTACTCATTACTCACGAATGAGGTTTCACACGAAAATTCATATCAATTTATTTAAGTCAAGTCTCTTATCTTTTAAGATCAAGTCTCTTAACTTCTATAATCAATAAATCATTCATTTTATCTTTCTTAAGCCGTTATACCTAATTTCCCATAAAGCTAGTATAACTCTTAAGCTTTTAAAACCAAGAATTACTCTTCTTTCAAAAACAGTTCTTAAGTCTCTTGAATTACTTCAAGATTCTTATTATTCGGGCTTAAGTCAAAAAGACATTGCCGTATAACTACGTTCGATTAGCACGCGTACGTCTACCGTACTATATATATATTCTTTTTAAAAATATCATGCTCAAGAGGATAGGAAGAATCACATACCTCGCGACGATTATCGACTATTAGCAAATCGCTCCACGGCTATAACCCGGCTAGCCTGGTCCACCTTCTCAGGTAGCACATGCTACTCGCAGAACATTCAACCTATACAGGTTATACAAGTCTATCAAAGTCTAGACTACTTGGTAGAATAAATCTAGATACAAGATCCTACGGAAAATCGGGCAGCACTTCCTTATCCGTCAAACTACACAAGTCTCTGTGTCTGATCCTACGTAATTACTGATTCGCTTCTCTTCTTTATATTCAGGCTTAAGTCCAAAGACATTGCCGCAAAACTATGTTCAGTTCTATATATAGTATACTTCAACTATATATTCCAACAACATGTAATTTCCAATTACAATAGGGGGACAAGATAATTACCTCGATAAGCCCATAATTATCCAAGTATAATGTCGATCCTGGGCAACGTTTAGCTCCAACACGTGCGCTCAACCCGCTCCAAACCACCCTTAGAAGTTCTAACTATCTTCTACATAATACTTCAACTAACTATGGAGATTTTCCTTAGGGTTCGGTTTTGTGGTGACGGAAGTATAATAGTATTCTTGGGCTTTTCAGATAGGTATAACCTTAGAATACTACAAGGTATCTGGCTAAGGTAATTTGGGTATAGTAACAATACTTTTGAGAGTATTTCTACCAAGAGGGGTATTTATACGAGACAACACCACAAGGGGGTGTATACCTCGCCAACCCACTGGGGTACTCTCGACGAGGGGAACTCTCGGCCACAAGGCCTCACAAAGGGAGGGTGGGACGAAACCAACAAGGAGGGAGGGAGGATTTCAAGACTTGGAAATTTGTAGAATGGATGAAGAAGTCTTCAAAGGGGGGGGGGGGGTATTTATAGGTCTAGCAAAGGCCAACCAATGGCCAAGATCATGCTAAGTGCAAGGCAAGTGTAGGGCCAAGATCATGCCAAGTGCACCTTATCCATCTACCACCAAAATATCCTACCTACTACTTGACAAAAACCAACCCATTTCGTCCACCCTTGACCGCCCAACGTCTATCAATGAGAGGGTGACAAGTGTCGCCCTCTCGTTGGTCCAAAATGTTTCATCTCTCGGAAAAATCCGCAAAAATTAAAAATGACATAGCCGGAATTTTCCCTTCGCAAGTTGTGTAAAACGTTTCGTCGAAAAACGACTCTAATCGGGTGTTGTGCACAAAAATAAATCCGCCAAGCCTACTTTAAAGCCCGAACTTTTCTACGTACGTCCTTACGTACATACTCTGGAAATACGGGGTATAACATTCTCCCCTCCTTAGAAACATTCGTCCCGAATGTTCCTTCTATGTCTCAAAAAAAACAAACGTGCGCCAGTATAGTCTCCACTACTATACTTACGAGAACGATCCTGCCACACCTGGCCACAGAAACACCCGCGTAAATACTTACATCAAAGTCCACGAGGAAACACCTCTAACATCACCACAAAACACTTCTCACCGGGGTCTAAAATATACTTCCTTCGCACCTTCTCTTTACAAAAGAAATGATCACATCTATGCTCGCCATACATGCTCGCTTCTCCCTTTACTCGTCGTACCTTCTCGCACACTCGAACTCTTACCACATTTCTGATACTGCTTCAGTTTCCAAAACTCGGGGTTACTATCCCTAACGGGGTCATCATTAACTGGGAACACTCTGGATGGATCTCCGATACTTTCCCGAACATAACAATACGAAAGACGGACGTCGCCTCCTAAGTCGGACGGCAAATGCTAACATATAGGCAACCTGGCCTACTCTTCACATGAACTCAAAAAGGCCCAAAGTAACTCGGGCTAAGTTCCCTCTGTTTTCCAAAACTCGTCACACCCTATCCACAGTCTGCTGGAACAAGCCTGAACCAATTATCTGAACCTTGCCAGCATCGAACCAATCGACCGGCAACTTACACTTCCGCCCCTACAAGGCTTCATAAGGCGACATCCGAATACTGAAAAGGTAGCTTAAACACTCCCTCCACAGGAGACAACAATCCCCAACTACCCTCGAAATCAAACACCGGCCCGAGGCGAATGCGGTCTCGAGTCTCACCGAGTTCCCGACCGCACTGGTAAAACTTTTAGAAAACGAAAATAGCCACAACCTGGGCTTCACTGCCAGTCATAAGGTGAAGGTAGGCACCCCGTGCAGCCTTACAACCTTTCTGATATACCAACACAGCCGAGTAATTGGTCCTGACCGAAGAACACGATGGGCTGCCCCCATCGGCCCGACCACTGGTTGAACGCATCCACGAACTCGTACGCTGGTTAAATAAACTTGGGCCTAACGCCCTCGTGACCCTACCACAAGGCGGGACCACCACAAACAGACCCCACCACCAAACATGCCGCGGGTTGACCCGCAACGTGGCCTCAACCCGACCCGACAATACGCAAAATACTAGCTCCCCGAAGGAACAATCTCACTACTCACGTTACGAAAACCTAGCGGTCTTCTTAGCATCAACTACCCTCTTTCATTCCACACTACTCCGGGACTTATCACACAATATCCCTCACGTGCACTATGCAATCCGATAAGGATCACACATAAACATACGTCTTTTACTCGAGATGGCCTTACCTCTAAGGTCTCTATGTATAAAACTCTAAGGCTCACACTTTCTCTATCCCCCAAAATCTTACTCGGTTAACTAACCATGATTTCTAATCACAATTTACACATACTAATCCCTAGAGGGTTAAGGATATACCTGTATCTACTGCTTCACTCCCCTTAATCGTTCTAATCAAACCTGCCCCGTAGGGCGCTGTCACGACCCGAACCCGGACCCGTGACCGGTGCCTTAACCCGGGCACCCTAGTGACACAACATCAGAGAAAACCAGCGGAATGTAAACTCAAGATAAACAACCATTAAGATATAGAATAGTCTAGCCCAAATGGCTAACCCAAAAGTACATAAACCGAACAGTTACATCCTTAACGAACCAAGTTCTGACAAGACTACAGGCCTCTAAGAATGAATAACTCTATGACGGGACAGGGCCCCGTCATGCCCCTGAATGTACAAAATATCAACGACTCCAGGGAGAACCATACCAAAAGTCGAGCCTCCGAAGAAATGGAGCTCCTGACACCTGAGTACAAGATCCTAGGAATGAGGCTCTACCACCGCTTTCCACTTACTGCGGCGAGCGGCCAGAAGAAGGTCGATTACACAACGTACCAAGTATGTAAAACTGGAAAATACTGTAGTAATATCATAAGTCCAAAATACACTGAAGTTATAGATAAAACCAAATTATGTTGCACTGTGCCTTACTAATAATGAGAGTAACAAGTATACATTTTATAGCATAAAAATAGGAGGCTCATGATCAAAACAGGGTACCTCGCCCGTAGTATCATTAAGCAATCCTACTCCTGGGACTATTTCACCCGCATAGGTCCTGTGGACCCGCATGAGGTCATCCGCCTCGTCATAGGACTGTTTCACCCGCATGGGACTATTTCACCCGCATGGATCCTATGGTCCAGATCCGCATGAGTACAAGCGCCGCACTCGCATCATGGGTAGCAAATCCATGGCATAAATAATAACCCGGGGTTTACCCGTAACAATATAAATATATATATAACATAGCTCATCCGGCTATTAAACATAACATAAGCACTACCGGCCTATCACATCACAACATAAGCACTACCGGCCTATCCTAACTTAAGCAAGTTAAGAATCACCTAACTTCTTATTAATAGTATTAATACATCCTCTCATTTTAGTATACCTAAGGCACGATCATGTCTTTTAACAAAAATCCGGGAATTTAACCCAAGTATCATGTACCTCTAACCTTTTAAGAAATAACTCTTTTTATACAAAAATCCCAAGATACTAATCACCATAGTATCAAGTTACGATTTCTTTTCAAACAAGTCACATTTCCTTTTAAAACTATCTCAATCTTCTAAATTAAGTGACTTCATTTCTTGTAAAACCTTAGGCAATTCATGCCTTAGAACCATTTTCCTTCCACAAGTTCAAATCATCAAAACCTTTCTCCATTAAACTTTCACAAACTAATATAACCAACTCCCCATAAAGCCGTTACATTAGAGTTAAACAATAGTAAAACACATTCCCTCAAGTCCAAGGGATTTTTATACTTTTCTTTTAAAACGAAGCAAGTATCAAATACTTATAACAAACGAAGATTTCCAAATCTTGTACGTCTACCGTACTACATAGGTACAACTAATCATGCTCAAGAGATAGGAAAGCTCCACATACCTCTTCGGTCAATCCACAAGCTAAGTCCAATTTACCGCACGTAGTATGTCAACCTAAAATGACCACAATACGTTTATCAAGCTCTAATTACAATGCAGAATTTTTCCAAGTTAAAGTCACCAATTTCCTACGGAAAATTGGGCAGCGTTTCCTTTGTTTCTACATACTTTGCCACCTTTTCCAAGGTCGATTTTTAACGCTCAAATGTCATGTTTAAGGCTCAACAACCAACCAACACCAAGGGGATTACACACCTAAACTTTGGTGTGTAAAAATTCAGCCCCACAAGTTATAACAACTAACCCAACAAGTCTAATGTAGTATTTAGGCAACAACATGCTCATAAAAATCCCCCTAACCAATTCTTTCATAATCACACCCCATTTCTTACATGCAACTACTCTAAGTGCATTTTTCCAACTACAAGTTCTTCCTATTAAACATGCAACACCCAATACCAACTACAAGAGAAGAAATGTTACCTTAAGTTTTAGCCAAACTTATTCCAACACCTTGCTAGCCTTTTTCTCCAAGAACACCACCACAATAGCACTTCTAAGCTAGTCACAAGCTTCCTTCTTGCCTTTAACTTTTCAGATTTTCATAGGCTAGAACACCTCTTGAGGGGAGCTCAAGCTTTGGAGAGAGAGAGGGAGTAAAGATGAAAGATGTAAAAGTGACCAAGCCTTGGTCAATTATATTGCATGCATTCTGAAAATCAGATGGGGGGGACACTTGTCACCCTCTCATGGCCTCTTTTAAAACAAAAATCAGATTTTCTAAGTTTTTCCGCCCAAATTTCCCGCCTCGGCGCCGCGGCGCCGCAACTCCTGCGGACCCTCGGATCTTTCGGCGCCGCGGCCCTGCTTCCCGGCGCGCTGGAACTTCAGCGCCTCACCGCCTTCACCGCTTGCGCGCGGCCCGCCTCGGCGCCCGCGGCTGAGCCACGAACGTGTTTCTCTAATTTCTCGCACGGCCCCACACGCACGGCCCGAACCACGGGGTATAACAGGCGCATAGCTAGGGAAGGTAACGAACTACCCATCTATCTGATACCACTTTTGTCACTTTGCCGCAAGGTTCTAGTGTCACTCCGGCGACCCAACAAATGGTACCGGGCTGCATGCGATCCCTGAGGCTGTCATACACTCTCAGGACGTGCCATACGGAGCCACGGTTGGTCTGCATTCGCGTGAGATGCTCTGGCCTCTTTATACGCTCAGCCCCCCGATCCTGAAGGCTGAGTCCTCCTACTCGCACCCCTCCTACTAGTACACCCTTTCGACACCTGGCCCTGACGGCCGCAGGTACAACAAGTACCAACAAAAAAAAAGACGACATTCCCCGGGATGACGTCTGTCACATTGTGAACCGGAAGCCCTGGAGCTCTGACCAACTCCTGCCTACCCCGAACGTCCTGAACCCCGTGGAGGACCTCTCTGCACTGGTGGATGTGCATAATCAATCTGCTGGTGAGGTGATTCTCCTCGAAAGTTACTAAAGGACCTTGCTGTTCTGGCCCTCTTCTGCTATTCTTGGTTAACCCGTCGATCCCTACGTTTCTCGGCCTGCTGCGCATAAGCCCGTACACAGGCCATGCTCAAGCCTAACTGAAGAATTACTCTTGTGCATCCCTCTTTTAGATAGTCATCAAGACTCGCGGTACATCGGTACTCTCTAGTAGCCAAATCCATAGTTAGTAACAGGGTCGCCTCTTTGCAATCTATATTCTCTGTTCCCGGTCGTGGAACTGAAGGTTCAAATGTCATGGCCGCAGTAGGAACTGCCGCCGCCGTGCTAAACTCTGCTGGGGCTAGTGACGTCGCAGAACTCCCCGAATGAAGCACTACCCTAGGTAATGATTGGGCCTGTGCCCTCGTAACCCTCTGAACTCTACTCGCAGCTCCCTCGGCTGCCTTGCCCTCCTGGGCCCGGGTTGCCCTACGCGGAGGCATAACGGTAAGGGAAAGAAATACGTTAGAGGGTCCAACTTACAACACAGCTCTAAGGCACGATCTCAGAGTGAGAAGAATATAAACCAATCCTAAATATCCTATAGCCTCCTGATTATTGGTGTGGTGCACAACACACCGATAATCAAGACTCTACTGGATACGGTCTGTAGACACTTTCCGAGGATTAACTGCTCTGATACCACTTTTGTCACGACCCGAACCCGGGCCCGTGACTGGTGCCTTACCCCGGGCACCCTAGTGATACAATATCAGAGTAATCAGCGGAACATAAAACACAATATGATATAATGCAAAGGAAACACATGTTTCTGAAGAAAAGTTGCCTTTCGGCATATATATAAATAACAACTCTTTCAAAATGAACAGTTTTAATCCTTTTTACAAACCCTGCCCACAACAGTACTACAGACCTCTACGAATGATATGACAACAACGACGGGACAGGGCCCCGTCATACCCCTGAATGTAAGCACCTACAACAGGGGACTATACGAATAAGCCTCGAGAAAGCGGAGCTTTCCCAAACGACGTGACCCTAGAGCGAGGATCAATGATCGTGTACCTTTACTGCGGCATGAACGGCCTTCAAGGAGTCGATCTGGCAGTGCAAGTATGTGAAACTGAAAATAAATACTGTAAATGAAATCATAGTAGTCTATATAAAGCAGGAGACATGTATGATAATCAAACTACAGTTCACAATAAATAAGCAGTCATGTCAAGTCAGGGACTCACGCCCTCAAAGTCATCACTCAAATATAACTATGGGTCTCACGCCCACAACATCAATCATGCCCGTGGAATACCTTCCTCACTGCCGGCAGTCTATGATATAAAAGCATCAAGGAATACATATGAACACCAGGTCCCACCTGTGTCCTAATAAAACCGTACAGGGTAAGTACGAAGGCATAGCCGACTACTAAAACCCACAGTACCAACAAGGTCATAAACTGTATCATGAGATCTGTCTAGACCGTCACATGATCAAAGCTGGCCACTCGCCCGCAGTATCTAATGTGCGCGTCTAGCCCTGGAACTCTCCGCAGCTCCGCATAGGCCAAACTCATAGGCCCGCATGAGGTATAACCCCGCATCGAGGGTAGCTACTCCCCGGCATCCGCCTGGACTCGCAGTCCGCATGGCCACATAGACCGCATGACCATAAAGGCCGCACACTAACCTGGAACTCTCGTAGCTCCGCATAGGCCCCCGGGACCCGCATGAGGTATTCTCGAATCATAGGTCACACAGACCCGCCTGAGTCTACCCCGCATCGGAGGGCAGCTTAACCTCCGGAAACAAGTCAAGGTGAGTGGTACAATACCAACATATCGGCTGATAGTGAAACAATTTAAGCGCAATCGAGGGGAAAACCCCTTTACACAACCATCACAAGATACTAACACACGTAGCATCCTAGCATGTTTACTTAACAAATCAAGAAGAAAGTAATACAAGGCTATCACAAACTAATACAATCAAGTTATTCACACAAGGTACTTTCTACTAACAAGTTCGGGTATCTATCCCCAAAGTACTTCATACATTAAATCTTTAAAAGATCCGTTTCTTTCACATAAGTCACACAATACCCGTAGTATAAAATAGAGTGACTGTCTTTTTAAGTAAACCAAAACACTTACCTTTGTAAAATCAAGTAACAACATTATTTTCCAAACGTCCAAGTTTGCCTACTTTCAAATGTTCACGTTTCTTATTTTAGAAAGGTTTCGTAGTTCATAGTCTTATTCATTTAAGAATATAATTCTCCTTTAAACAATCTGAGAAACATAAGCCTTATATGTGAGTAGGATATTCTTGTTTATAACAATCTTATTACAGCAACCATGATCTAGGAAATATCATTTTGTCTCATCTTAGCTTCTATGCAGATGGGAGTTTCTACTGGTTTTAATAATACTTAATTATTCAATACATTTTCCTTTATTAACGCTGCAGTGGTTTGTCGATACACATTCTGATTTCCGAAATCAGTAAAACATTATTTCTTTTAAACCCAAGTACTCATTAGCACGCGTACGTCTACCGTACTATATATATATTCTTTTTAAAAATATCATGCTCAAGAGGATAGGAAGAATCACATACCTCGCGACGATTATCGACTATTAGCAAATCGCTCCACGGCTATAACCCGCTAGCACAGTCCACCTTCTCAGGTAGCACATGCTACTCGCAGAACATTCAACCTATACAGGTTATACAAGTCTATCAAAGTCTAGACTACTTGGTAGAATAAATCTAGATACAAGATCCTACGGAAAATCGGGCAGCACTTCCTTATCCGTCAAACTACACAAGTCTACTGTAATACAGTCCTACGTAATTACAGTTCAGTTCTCTTCTTTATATTCAGGCTTAAGTCCAAAGACATTGCCGCAAAACTATGTTCAGTTCTATATATAGTATACTTCAACTATATATTCCAACAACATGTAATTTCCAATTACAATAGGGGGACAAGATAATTACCTCGATAAGCCCATAATTATCCAAGTATAATGTCGATCCTGGGCAACGTTTAGCTCCAACACCGTGTGCTCCAACCCGCTCCAAACCACCCTTAGAAGTTCTAACCAACTTCTACATAAAACTCCAACTAACTATGGAGATTTTCCTTAGGGTTTCGGTTTTTGTGACTGACGGGAAGTATAATAGTATTACTGGGCTTTTCGTATAGGTATAACCTTAGAATACTACAAGGTTTACGGCTAAGGTAATTTGGGTATAGTAACAATACTTTTGAGAGTATTTCTACCAAGAGGGGGGTATTTATACGAGACAACACCACAAGGGGGGGGGTGTATACCCTCGCCAACCCACTGTGGGGTACTCTCGGCCAAGGGGAACTCTCGCCACAAGGCCTCACAGGGGAGGGTGGGACGAAACCAACAAGGAGGGAGGGAGGATTTCAAGACTTGGAAATTTGTAGAATGGATGAAGAAGTCTTCAAAGGGGGGGGGGGGTATTTATAGGTCTAGCAAAGGCCAACCAATGGCCAAGATCATGCCAAGTGCAAGGCAAGTGTAGGGCCAAGATCATGCCAAGTGCACCTTATCCATCTACCACCAAAATATCCTACCTACTACTTGACAAAAACCAACCCATTTCGTCCACCCTTGACCGCCCAACGTCTATCAATGAGAGGGTGACAAGTGTCGCCCTCTCGTTGGTCCAAAATGTTTCGTCTCTCGGAAAAATCCGCAAAAATTAAAAATGACATAGCCGGAATTTTCCCTTCGCAAGTTGTGTAAAACGTTTCGTCGAAAAACGACTCTAATCGGGTGTTGTGCACAAAAATAAATCGGCCAAGCCTACTTTAAAGCCCGAACTTTTGTACGTACATCCTTACGTACATACTCTGGAAATACGGGGTATAACAACCTCCCCCCCCCCCCCCCCCGCAATCACACAAATCTCCTCCCCTATCAAGGCCCGCTACCAGGCCAACAACTCCCAGGGGATTTACACGTCTAACCGGACGTGTTCAAATCTGCTTCACAATAATACAACAGTCTACTGTAAATACAGCCCTATGTAAATACAGTTCAATTCTTTTCAATACTCATTCTATATATAGTATACTCAACTATATATTACTACAACATGTAATTTCCAATTACAATAGGGGGACAAGATTATTTACCTCGATAAGCCCAAAATTATCCAAGATTATATGTCGATCCTGAGCAACGTTTAGCTCCAATTCCTTACGCTCCAACCCGCTCCAAGCGACCCTTAGAAGTTTCCAAACAACTTCTCTAAATACTTCAACCAAGCTTATGAAGATTTTTCTAGGGTTTCATTTTGCGACTTTTGGAAAAAGTAGTATTTCCGGGCTCCTAGTATTAAAACAACTTTGGAAAACTACTAGGGATACTAGGCCAATGTATTTGGGATTATACAATAATACTCCAAGTATTTTCTACACTAGTGGGGGAGGGGGGGACGAAAACTACTCAAGGGAGGGATATATTTTTTTGCCTTGGAAAGTCTTTAAGTGGATGAATATTATGTCTTCAAGCTAAGGGGTATTTATAGAAGAGTCAAGGGCTAAGATCAATATAAGTGTATGGTCAATATTGGGCCATGTGTGTGTGGGTCCCACCACACCACATGGCCAAACAAAAACTATGCTAAGTGTTAGGGCCATTTCAGCCAAGGGACAAGTGGCCTAGCCACTTGTCCACCAATTTCGGCCCACATGGCCACACAAGGGGTGACACGTGTCGCCCCCCGATTCGTCCAAAATATTTCGTCTTCCGAAAATATCCAAAATACCGAAAATCTCAAAAACAAAGCGGGCCCCACAAAACCGTAAATTTCTCCCGTGGGCCCCACGTGACCATTTCCGAAAATAAAATCTCAAAATTCTAATATAATCCAAGAAGTCCAAATACCAAATCTGGAAATCCAATTCCCATTAACGAGCCTTTTTCTTCACAAAAACCGGGAACTTTTCCGTCGAAAAATCACATCTTCCTTTCTTTCCAAAATTTCTGTCGTATTCTCGTATGTACATCCTCACATATATACCCTGAAACTACGGGGTATAACAGAAAACACTTCAAATTTTCAAGTCTCTGTCTTTTATAAAACAAGTCCTTACTTTGAAATTTTAAGAAAATCAAAACTTGTTTATTAATGATCTTATTAAAGCAGCCATGATCTAGGAAATGTAATACAATTTTGTCTTATCTTAGCTTCTATGCAGATGGAGGTTTCTACTGGTTTTAATAATACTTAATTAGTCAATACATTTTCCTTTATTAGCGCTGCAGTGGTTTGTTCGATACTTATTCTTATTTCCGAATTCAATACAAGGCTTTCATAAACAATTAAGTAAACCGTTCCTTTTATCTCTCTTAAGTCGTTATACCTAACTTCCCATAAAGCTAGTATAACTCTTAAGCTTTTAAAACCAAGTATTACTCTTCTTTCAAAAATGATTCTTAATTCTTTTGAAATACTTCAAGATTCTTATTATTTTAAAACTCAAGTCAAAAGACATCGAAGTAAAACCACGTTCAGTTAACACACGTACGTCTACCGTACTATATATATTCTTTAAAAATATCATGCTCAAGAGGATAGGAAGAATCACATACCTCCTCGGCGAAATCCACCTGCCAAGTCGAATATGTCGCGCGCAGAGTATCAACCTATAATAGTCAAATACGTCTATCAACGTCTAGACTACTCTGTAGAATATTCTAAGCAGAAGGTTCTTACTTCTACGGAAAATTGGGCAGCACTTCCCTACCCGTCAAACTACTCAAGTCTACTGTAAATACAGTCCTATGTAATTACAGTTCAATTCTCTTCTTTAATATCCTTCTATATCTTATACTCATTTCTAAACTACTATAGTATGTAACCTCCAATTACAATAGAAGGACAGGATTAATTACCTCGATAAGCCCAAAATTATCCAAGATTTAATGTCGATCCTGAGCAACGTTTAGCTCCTAGTCCGCGCGCTCCAACCCGCTCCAAGCAACCCTTATACGCTCCTAACCAACTCCTCTTTAAGAACCAACCTAAACAAGTGAAGAACACTAAGGTTCTTGTCCTCACAACTCTCGGCCAAGGTGAGGCTTTAGGGGCTAGGGTGTGAAATCTTTTCTAACCTTTGGTTAATAATCTTCCTAATACACTAAGGAAGAACACGTAAGAGTTTAGGAATTTTTGGACAAAGTTTGGTTAAGGGAGAGGGGTGTTGGACGAGAACTTTCTCAAAGGGGGAGGGAGTTTTGAGACTTGGAAAAATGTTTAATGGATGAAGAAGTCTTGCACTAGAGGGGGGTATTTATAGAACAATGAAGGGCCAAGATTCAAGCAAGTGGAGGGTGTAGATTTGGTAGCTTGTTCAAGTGAAGTCTTCCACCAAGTGTCCACCACAACATGGGGACATATGTCCACCACAACACTGGGACATATGTCGCGTGACAATGAGCCAAGTGGCCATCCACTTGCTCAAAAAAAATGTCCAAGAGGCCTCCACTTGCCCCACACAAATCGTCCACCTACCTACTCCCACTCACCAAAAGAAAATATCTTCCAAGACTTTGACCACTTGACCTTGTCCACTTGGCCTACTATTTCGTCCAACATGCCACCTAAGGGTGCCACATGTCGCCCTCCTATTGGTCCAAAATATTTCATCTCTCGGAAAAATACGTAATCGGTTAAAATATTAAAAACGTAGAATTTCCTTCACAAGGTTCGGAATCTTTTCCGTTGAAAGTTCACAATTCCATCCTTAACCTAATTAGGGTTTGTACAAATATACGTACGTCCTCACATACATACTCTGGAAATACGGGGTATAACATTCTCCCCTCCTTAGAAACATTCGTCCCGAATGTTCCTTCTCAAGACAGATAACGATAAAGTTCCTCAATACTTAAACAGTTCGCAAATGCCACACATGGCCACAATACAACACGCGCAAATACTTAAATCCAAGTTCACAAGGAATCACCTCTAGCATCACAAAAGCTCCCACCCAAGGTCTAAAAGATATTCCCTTCGCACCTTTACTTCACAAAAGTAATGATCACTTCTATTCTCTTACTCGTCGTACCCTCCTCGTACACTCGAACACTTCCTAAATAAACTTACCACCTTTCTGCTATTGCTTCAGTTTCCAAAATCTCGGGGTTACTATCTCCAACTTGGTCATCATTAACTGGGAACACTCTGGATGGATCTCCGATACTTTTCCGAACATAGCAACATGAAAGACCGGACGTACTGCCTCCTACGTCGGACGGCAAATCTAACTTATAGGCAACCTGGCCTATTCTCCAAATGATCTGAAAACGCTCAAAGTACCTCGGGCTAAGTTTCCCCTGCTTTCCAAATCTCGTCACGCCCTTCCGGGGTGGTACCTTTAAGAAAACCCACCGTCAACCTTGTTATACCCCGTAGTTCCAGGGTATGTATGTGGGGACGTACGTACGAGAATACGACAGAAATTTTGGAAAGAAATAAAGATGTGATTTTTCGACGGAAACGTTTCCGGTTTTTGTGAAGGAAAAAGGTTCGTTAATGGGAATTTGATTCCCAGATTTGGTATTTGGACTTCTTGGATTATTTTAGAATTATAAGATTTTATTTTCGAAAATGGTCACGTGGGCCCACTGAGAAATTTACGCTTTTTGTGGCCCGCTTTGTTTTTGAGATTTTCGGTATTTTGGATATTTTCAGAAGACGACATATTTTGATTTAGTCGGGGCGACACGTGTCACCCCATGTGGCACCTTGGCGATTTGGAGGACGTGTCTAGCCACATTCCTCGCCGAAATGGCCTTACTAGTGGCAAGCCACTTGGCACTTGTTTTCGTTGGCCATGTGGTGTGGTGGGACCCACACACACATGGCCCAATCTTGACCATACACTTACCTTGATCCTAACCCTTGAATTCTCTATAAATAGCCCCTTAGGTTGAAGAGTATTTCATCCACACTTAAGAGCTTTCCAAAGCAAAATATTTTCCCTCCCTTTGTAAGTTGATTTCGTCCCCCTCCCCTCTTGTGAAGAAAATACTTGGAGTATTATTGTATAATCCCAAATACCTTGGCCTAGTATCCCTAGTAGTATTCCAAAGTTATTTCAATACTAGGAGCCCGGAAATACTACTTTATTCCCATAGTCGCAAAACGAAACCCTAGAAAAATCTTCCTAGCTTGGTTGAAGTGTTTAGAGAAGTTGTTTAGAAACTTCTAAGGGTCGCTTGGAGCGGGTTGGAGCAAGGATTTGGAGCTAAACGTTGCTCAGGATCGACTTATAAACTTGGATAATTTTGGGCTTATCGAGGTAATGATCTATGTCCCCCTATGGTAATTGGATATTACATGTTATAGTAGCTTAGAATTGAGTATAAGATATATTGGAAGGATGTTTATAAAGGATTGTACTGTATTTACATCAATTTGTATTCTGATGAACTTGTGTAGTATTATTGTGGAGCAGATTTGAACACGTCCGGTTAGACGTGTAATCCCCTGGGAATTGTTGGCCTGGTAGCAGGCCTTGTGTTATACCCCGTAGTTCCAGGGTATGTATGTGAGGACGTACGTACGAGAATACGACTGAAATTTTGGAAAGAAAGGAAGATGTGATTTTTCGACGGAAAAGTTTCCGGTTTTTGTGAAGAAAAAGGTTCGTTAATGGGAATTGGTGTCACGACCCGAACCCGGGCCCGTGACTGGTGTCTTACCCCGGGCACCCCAGTGATACAACATCAGAGTAATCAGCGGAATATAAAACAATACATGATACAATGAAAAGAAGACACATGTTTATCTGAAGAAAAGTTGCCTTTCGGCAAATATATAAATAACAACTCTTTCAAAATGAACAGTTTAATCCTTTTTACAAACCCCGCCACAACAAAGATTACATGCACTCTACGAATGATATGACAACAACGACGACAGGGGCCGTCATACCCCTGAATGTAAGCACCTACAACTACAGGGGACTATGCCAAGATAAGCCTCCGGAGAAACGGAGCTTTCCCAAACGCTGAACTGTGACCCTAAGAACGAGGATCAACGACTGGTGTACCTTTACCTGCGGCATGAACGCAGTCCCAGAGGTCGATAACAGTACCAAGTATGTGAAATCAAAATAAATCAGAATGAAATCATAGTAGTCTATACAAAGCAGGAGACATGTATGATAACCAAACTACAGTTCACAATAAATAAGCAGTCATGTCAAGTCAGGGACTCACGCCCTCAAGTCATCACTCAAATATAACTATGGGTCTCACGCCCACAACATCAATCATGCCCGTGGAATACCTTCCTCACTGCCGGCAGTCTATGATATAAAAGCATCCAGGAATACACATGAACACCAGGTCCCACCTGTGTCCTAATAAAACCGTACAGGGTAAGTACGAAGGCATAGCCGACTACTAAAACCCACAGTACCAATAAGGTCATAAACTGTATCATGAGATCTGTCTAGACCGTCACATGATCAAAGCTGGCCACTCGCCCGCAGTATCTATGTGCGCGTCTAGCCCTGGAACTCTCCGCAGCTCCGCATAGGCCAAACTCATAGGCCCGCATGAGGTATAACCCCGCATCGAGGGTAGCTACTCCCCGGCATCCGCCTGGACTCGCAGTCCGCATGGCCACATAGACCGCATGACCATAAAGGTCGCACACTAACCTGGAACTCTCGTAGCTCCGCATAGGCCCCCGGGACCCGCATGAGGTATTCTCGAATCATAGGTCACACAGACCCGCCTGAGTCTACCCCGCATCGGAGGCGCCAACCTCCTAAACAAGTCAAGGTGAGTGGTACAATACCAACATATCGGCTGATAGTGAAACAATTTAAGCGCAATCGAGGGGAAACCCCTTTACACAAACATCACAAGATACTAACACACGTAGCATCCTAGCATGTTTACTTAACAAATCAACAAGAAAGTAATACAAGGCTATCACAAACCAATACAATCAAGTTATTCACACAAGGTACTTTCTACTAACAAGTTCGGGTATCTATCCCCAAAGTACTTCATACATTAAATCTTTAAAAGATCTGTTTCTTTTACATAAGTCACACAATACCCGTAGTATAAAAATAGAGTGACTGTCTTTTTAAGTAAACCAAAACACTTACCTTTGTAAAATCAAGTAACAACATTATTTTCCAAACGTCCAAGTTTGCCTAATTTCAAATGTTCACGTTTCTTATTTTAGAAAGGTTTCGTAGTTCATAGTCTTATTCATTTAAGAATATAATTCTCTTTTAAACAATCTGAGAAACATAAGCCTTATATGTGAGTAGGATATTTTTGTTTATAACAATCTTATTACAGCAACCATGATCTAGGAAATATCATTTTGTCTCATCTTAGCTTCTATGCAGATGGAAGTTTCTACTGGTTTTAATAATACTTAATTTTTCATTACAATTTCCTTTATTAACGCTGCAGTGGTTTGCCGATACACATTCTGATTTCCGAAATCAGTAAAACATTATTCCTTTTAAAACCAAGTACTCATTACTCACGAATGAGGTTTCACACGATATTCATATCATTTCATTTAAGTCAAGTCTCTTATCTTTTAAGATCAAGTCTCTTAACTTCTATAACCAATAAATCATTCATTTTATCATTCTTAAGACGTTATACCTAACTTCCCATAAAGCTAGTATAACTCTTATGTTTTCAAAACCACGTGTTACTCTTCTTTCAAAAACAGTTCTTAATATTTTTTGAAATACTTCAAAGTTCTTATCATTCAGGCTTAAGTCAAAAGACATTGCCGTACAACTACGTTCAGTTAACACGCGTACGTCTACCGTACTATATATACTTCTTTAAAATATCATGCTCAAGCGTATAGGAAGAATCACATACCTCGCGACGATTATCGACTATTAGCAAATCGCTCCACGGCTATAACCCGGCTAGCCTGGTCCACCTTCTCAAGTAGCACATGCTACTCGCAGAACATTCAACCTATACAGGTTATACAAGTCTATCAAAGTCTAGACTACTCGGTAGAATAAATCTAGATACAAGATCCTACGGAAAATCGGGCAGCACTTCCCTATCCGTCAAACTACACAAGTCTACTGTAATACAGTCCTACGTAATTACAGTTCAGTTCTCTTCTTTAGATTCAGGCTTAAGTCCAAAGACATTGCCGCAAAACTATGTTCAGTTCTATATATAGTATACTTCAACTATATATTCCTACAACATGTATTTCCAATTACAATAGGGGGACAAGATAATTACCTCGATAAGCCCATAATTATCCAAGTATAGATGTCGATCCTTAGCAACGCTTAGCTCCTACTCCGGGTGCTCCAACCCGCTCCAAACAACCCTTAGAAGTTCTACGCAACTTCTTCTTAATACTCCAACCAACTATGGAGATTTTCCTTAGGGTTTCGGTTTGAGACAAAAAGGACATACGGTAGTATTTCCGGGCTCTATGTATAGAGGTATCTTTGGAATACTACAAGGTATACGGCTAAGGTAATTTTGGGTATAACAACAATACTTTTGAGAGTATTTCTACCAAGAGGGGGGGTATTTATACGAGACAACACCACAAGGGGGGGGTGTATACCTCGCCAACCCCACTGTGGGGTACTCTCGACAAGGGGGAGGACTCTCGGCCAAAGGGCCTTTCTCAAAGGGGAGGAGGCTAGGACGAAACACAACACAAAGGGAGGAGGAATTTTAGACTTAGGAAATTATTTGGATGAAGAAGTCTTCAGGGGTTATTTATAGTCAAGCAGCCAACCAACGGCCAAGATCATGCCAAGTGCAATGGCCAAGATCATGCCAAGTGCAAGGCAAGTAGGCCAAGATCATGCCAAGTGCACCTTATCCATCTACCACAAAAATATCCTACCTACTACTTGACAAAAGCCAAGGAAAATCGTCCCAACCGCCCCACTTTTCCGCCAATGAGGGTGCCAAGTGTCGCCTCTCGTTGGTCCAAAATGTTTCGTCTCTCGGAAAAATCCGCAAAAATTAAAAATGACATAGCCGGAATTTTCCCTTCGCAAGTTGTGTAAAACGTTTCGTCGAAAAACGACTCTAATCGGGTGTTGTGAACAAATAATTTTCGGCCCTTGCACTTTAAGGCACAAACTTTTCTACGTACGTCCTTACGTACATACTCTGGGAATACGGGGTATAACAATTGGATTCCCAGATTTGGTATTTGGGCTTCTTGGATTATATTAGAATTTTGAGATTTTATTTTCAGAAATGGTCACGTGGGGCCCACGGGAGAAATTTACGGTTTTGTGGGGCCCGCTTTGTTTTTGAGGTTTTCGGTATTTTGGATATTTTCGGGAGACGAAATATTTTGGACCAATCGGGGGGCGACACGTGTCACCTCGCTCTGTGGCCGATCGTTGAATCGCTGACGTCGCCAGGCCACTTGTCCTCGGGCCGAATTGGCCCCTACACTTGGCCTTACAAGTGGCAAGCCCCTTGTCTTGTTTTGTGTTGGCCATGTGGTGGGGTGGGACCCACACACACATGGCCCAATCTTGACCATACACTTACCTCGATCCTAACCCTTGAATTCTCTATAATAGGCCCTTAGTCAAGAGTAAAATTCATCCCACATTTTAGGTGTTTTCGTCCCTCTCTCCCCCTCTTGTAGAAATACTTGGAGTTTTATTGTATTGTCCCAAATACAGTGGCCTAGTATCCCTAGTAGTATTCCAAAGTTGTTTTAATACTAGGAGCCCGGAAATACTACTTTATCCCGATAGTCGCAAAACGAAACCCTAGAAAAATCTTCCTAGCTTGGTGGAAGTATTTAGAGAAGTTGTTTAGAAACTTCTAAGGGTCGCTTGGAGCGGGTTGGAGCGTAAGGAATCGAGCTAAACGTTGCTCAGGATCGACTTATAAACTTGGATAATTTTGGGCTTATCGAGGTAAATAATCTTGTCCCCCTATTTGTAATTGGAAATTACATGTTGTAGTAATATATAGTTGAGTATACTATATATAGAATGGGTATTGAAAAGAATTGAATCAGATTTAAATTGGATGTATTCTGAGACTTGTAGTATTATTGTGAAACATATTTGAACACGTCCGGTTAGACGTGTAATCCCCTGGGAGTTGTTGGCCTGGTAGCGGGCCTGGATAGGGGAGGAGATTTATGTGATAGCGGGGAGGTGTCGAATTTTCTCGTAGAATCAGAATCTGCATTTAAATATTCTACGAAGAGAACTAGAGATTGATAGATATATTGTGGCCTTTATAGGTGGATCTTCTACGCGACATACTTGACTGGCTTGTGGCTTAAGCTAAAAGGTATGTGATTCTTCCTATACTCTTGAGCATGATTGTTGTAAACTATATAGTACGGTAGACGTACGTGTGTGAAATGGATTTTGTTTGTTTAAAACATAAAGTGTTATAATTGCTTTATGGGAAGTTAGTTATAACGACTTTATGAAAATAAAAGAAAGATTTGGTTTTGACAGAAACGACTGATTTTGAAAGTTAAGAGACTTGATCTTGAAAGACAAGAGACTTGACTTATAACGACTTGTTTTTGGAAAAAGAGAAGTAACTTGATTTAAGTATAGGTTACTTGTTTTGAAAAGAGTAAAGTTATTTGGGTTTTAAAAGAACACTTGTTGTTGTTGTAAAAGAAAAGCACTTGATTTTAAAAAGTATAGAGTACTTGATTTTAAAAATCTTATAAAGATTTTCTGAAGGTGTAGTAATTTGGTTTAAAAAGGGAAACGTGTTTTAATACTACGAGTATTAGTATCATGTGGCTTTTACGTAAAAAGAGGTTTTTTTTTTAAAGAATGAAAGTATGTAGTATTTTGGGTTTGAAACCCGGATTGTTGATAAAATGTATGTATGTTGAACTTGCCTATGCTTGTCGTGATAGTCTTTGATGTGCAAGTGTTTTGTTGATGTGCTGCCGTGACTCTCTGGGAGGGCCGGTTATCTGATTGATTGTTGGACATACTGACGCGTTGGATTTTCCACGAGTATGCGTCCACTTTGAGTATCATCTTGTTATTCCTTCGACATGCCGACGTGATGGATGTTCCACGCACGCGCCCAAAGAGGATGGTTTCATGGCCATGACTTCCGAGGTGAGATGCCGGGGCATGCGGTCATTGTGAGGTTCAGATTGTTAGTCCATGGACCGCTAATCCATGAAGCTTGCCGCAGTGACGAGCGATCACGGGCTTGATTTGTACGTGTGGTTCAGGCACACTTTAGATACTTGTTCTGGTCATTTCTCGTGTATCGGTAGCCTCTGGTAGATAGCTTGAGATACTTGCCTCGTTCATATCTCGTGAGACGGTTGGCTAGGGTACGTTAGCTTTGGGACTTGCCTCGGCCAGTTGTGTGGCTATCTTTTGGATCCGTAATTAGCTTCCGCAGTACCTTGCGTGAAGTTTTATGACTAGCTTTTGGATCCGCATAGAGCGATTCTACTTGCCCGATCGGTTTGATGACGCAGCGGGATCTAGTGTTCGTGTTCACATATGGGTGTGGTTTTACATCATGCTCACGGCATGAGGAATGAGTTCCACGCATGAGTGATATTATGGGCGTGAGACCCATAGTTATGTGAGTGATTATTCGGGACGTGGCCCCTTACTTGGCATAATCAAGCTATTTATCGCAAAGGTTTTATAAAATGATGAAATGTGATTTCATTACGCATTTTTGATTTCACATACTTGGTACTGTCAGATCGACCTCGGCCGCGTTCATGCCGCAGGTAGGTACATCGGTTGTGGATCCTCGCCATAGGATCTCGCCAACAGATTGGAAGCTCCGTTTCTCCGGAGGCTTATCTTTTGGTATGTTTCCCTGAGTTGTAGGTTCTTGTACATTCAGGGGTATGGCGGGGCCCTGTCCCGTCATGGTTGTTGTTACATTCTTAGAGGTCTGTAGTACTGTTGTGGGCAGGGTTTGTAAAGGATTGTAACTGTTCGATATTATGTATATACATGAAGGCGACCGTTTTGGTTGGCCTGTTTTCTTATAATGTATCTTGTTTCATGTCTATGTTTTATTTCCGCTGATTTTCTCTGATGTTGTATCACTAGGGTGCCCGGGGTAAGGCACCAGTCACGGGCCCTGGTTCGGGTCGTGACACCTTGGTAGGGGAGGAGATTTATGTGATAGCGGGGGGGGGGAGGTGCTGCCGAATTTTCCGTAGAATAGGGAACTGTTTACTTAGAATATGCTACGAAGAGAACTAGAAGTTGATAGATGTATTGTGGTTGTTATAGGTGGATCTTCTACGCGCGGCATACTTGACTTGGCTTGTGGTTTAAGCTAAAAAGGTATGTGATTCTTCCTATACTCTTGAGCATGATTGTGTGAATTATATAGTACGGTAGACGTACGTATTTGAAATGAATGTTATTTATTTAAAATATAAAGTGTTATAATGGCTTTATGGGAAGTTAGTTATAACGACTTTATGAAAATAAAAGAAAGATTTGATTTTGAAAGTTAAGAGACTTGATCTTGAAAGATAAGAGACTTTTTTTTTCCCCAGGTAAATGCAAATATTATTACTAATAACGGAAATAAGGATGGCTACAATCAGTCATTGAGGGTTCTCAATCCTCAACGTTATGCAAACAAGAAATGGGGGAGGGGAGCAGTGGTCACTCAAAGGTGCCATTACAAGAGGGGATGAGATCATAATAGATTTAAGTCCTTTTGGTTCTAGACAAGGACTTGTAAAGATTCCTGCCTAAGTTTCCTATGTTGAATTAAAACTCCTTGCACGTTTAGTACGTGCATTAGATGCATTTGTTGGGGAATTCAAGAGTAGTGCACTATTGGAAAAGGTTGCCATAAATGGCTCAAGTCTTTTGGCAATAAATGCTCCATTGGCCGAGATCAAATGAGAGTTCTTAGGCGATTTGGAAAGGAGTGACCCTTCGATTTCCACATAAGTTGATCTTCCAAGACTTGATTGAAGAGAAGTCCCTTCGAATTCCGTAGCCATCAACTTTCCAAGTCTCTTTTGACGAGTTGCCCCTATGTTTTCCGCAACATTTGAATTCGTTAGGTTAGGTGACTCTTCGGTTCTCACCCTTATCAATTTTCGAGGCCCCATTGAATGAGATGTTTCCTTGGTTCTTTCAGCCATTAAATGCCCCAAATTACCAAGTCTCGATTGTAGGGTAGGTTGTTCGACTTCCACACGTTTTGAACTACCAAGAACCATGGGAAATGAACCAACATCGGGCTCTACAATCTTTAACCGAAGACTCTTAGGCTGCAGCCATGACCCACGACCAGCTGCGTGACCAATCAGCAGCCCATGACTACCCATCTGACCCTCCTTCAACCCGTAACCATCCTCTTGATCCTCCATCAACCGAAGCCCACCCATGCGACCCGTCATTCCCTCGAGAAGGGGTGGGGTTTCGGAAACCGCAACAATTGCATTCTCAATGTCCTTGGGAAAAGAAGTCCCAATGGCTTCACCAACCTTTGACTGATGCCTCATGGACATGAACACTGACCCATGACCACCGACCCGACCCGCCATCGACCCTGGATCAACCCCATGACCCGTACCATCTCTGACATCCATGTTGTCATTCGGAAAACAACTATAAGCCGCACCATTAACCTTCATAAGATTACCCTCTATACCGTGACCCATGGATTCCATCCACAACCCAAGACCACTATCACGACCCTCTTGCAACCCGGGACCCCCCACCATACCCACCTTTGACCCGGGATCTCTATCAAGGTCCGTAGACCATCCAGTGTCAAAAGTTGTTTGAAGAGTAGACCCTTCGAATTCCGTAGCCATCCTTTGAAGTTTTCGATGACCCATTGAATGAGATGTTTCCTTGGTTTTCATAGCAATTAAATTCCCCAATTTACTAAGTCTCGTTTGAAGGGAAGATTGTTCGACTTCCGCATCCATTGAATGCAACAAATTCCTAGACCTCTTTTGGATAAGAAACCCCTCGGCTTCCAAAACCTTAGCGTTTCCAAGGCCAATTGGAAAAGAAACATTGTCGAACTCAACAACCAAATGCTGGTGACCCATGGACTTCCCCCAAGACCCATGCCCACCCACCTGACCCGCAATCAACCCGTGACCAACCCCGAGACCCGTTGTCACCTTGGCATCCAAAGTGGCCACCGGAAAAGCCTCTTCGTACTCAGAAGCCAATGGTCGGAGACCCAAAGGTTCAAAGCACAAGTTCTGAATATCAACACCACCCTCCTGCCACCCGGATCTACCCTCCATACCCACTTTCGACCCGGGATCACTATCAAGACCCGCAAATACCCCAGAGTCAGGAGTACCTACCGGAATCGCAACCGCCGTTCCGACGTCCAAGGTGCCTGCCGGAAGGTTAGGAGAATCAAAGAGCTGAATCCTCAACCCAAGACCTCCATCATGACCCTCTTGCACACCAAGAACACCCTCCTGTCCTGCTAATAACCCTGCATCACCCGCCAGTCCCGAAAACTCCACAACATTCCGAGAAGCAAACTGGCCACCGCCAGAGGCTGCCCCCCCTCCCCGGAAATGCAAACTTCAAATTCATATCTTGAATCTTGTAATCTTGAACAATCAACATAATCTCTTTCATTCTTTTGGCTGAAATCTTTGTATTCTTTCTCATGGCTAGAAGGAAGATAATGCAAGTCTTGAATAATCTTTAATCAAGTTGAAGTATCTTCGTAACAATCTATGGACAAGTTGATAAACTCGAACAATCTTTCCACAATTTTTGAAAAATCTTCAAATAAGATGTAAAATTTCCGTAATAAACTCAACAACTTCGTATCAAATTCAAGTAAGATGAAATCAGATTTAAGGAGTATGAAATTGAAGATGAAATCATAAGAATGAGGCGGATTGCGAAGAGCGACTAGGGAGAAATGTTGAGAGCATTTTCGCCTAGTGAGAGAAACTTCTCTCTAACTCCTTCATCAGTCCTAAAATGAATAAAGATAAGAGACTTGACTTATAAACAACTTGTTTTCGGAAAAGGAGAAGTAACTTGATTTAAGTATAGGTTACTTGTTTTGGAAATAGTAAGTTATTGGGTTTTAAAGAGTATACTTGATGTTGTTTAAAAGAAAAGCACTTGGTTTTAAAAATTATAGAGTACTTGATTTTAAAAGAAAATCTTATAAAGATTTTCGGAAGGTGTAGTAATTTGGTTTGAAAGGAAAACGTGTTTTTTTTAATACTACGAGTATTAGTATCATGTGGCTGTTACGTAAAAAGAGGTCTTTTTTTGAAAGAATGAAAGCATGTAGTATTTTGGGTTTGAAACCCGGATTGTTGATTAAAATGAATGTATGTTGAACTTGCCTATGCTTGTTGTGATAGTCTTTGATGTGCAAGTGTTTTGTTGATATGCTGCCGTGACTCTCTGGGAGGGCCGGCTATCTGATTGATTGATTGGACATACTGACGTTGGGTGGTCCACGAGTATGCGTCCACTTTGAGTATTGACTGGTTGTTTCAGATCGCCGTGACTCTCCGAGGGCCGCTATCGATTGATTTCCTTTGGACATGCCGACACGATGGATGGTCCACGCACGCGCCCGAGGATGGTTTCATGGCCATGACTTCCGAGGTGAGATGTCGGCATGCGGTCATTGTGAGGTTCAGATTGTTAGTCCATGGACCGCTAATCCATGAAGCTTGCCGCGCGACGGCGATCACGGGCTTGACTTATGCGTGTGGTTCGTGCACACTTTAGATACTTGTTCGGTCATTTTCTCGCACCGGTAGCCTCCGGTAGATAGCTTAAGATACTTGCCTCGGCCATATCTTGTGAAGAAACGGTAGGCTATTAGACGTTAGCTTAAGATACTTGCCTCGGCCATGCGTGGCTAGCTTTTGACCGTAGTTGGCTTCCGCATTGCCCGTGATGGGATATGACTAGCTTTTGACCGGTAGTTGGCTATTCTACTCGCCCGACGGTTTTGATGACGCAGCGTGATCTAGTGTTCGTGTTCACATATGGGTGTTGTTTTACATCATGTATGCCGCAAGTGAGGAATGAGTTCCACGCATGAGTGGTATTATGGGCGTGAGACCCATAGTTATGTGAGTGATTATTCGGGATATGCGTCCCTTACTTGACATAATCGCATTTACTTATTGCGAAATGGTTTTATAAAATGATGAAATGTGATTTCATTACGCATTTTCGCCACATACTTGGTACTGTTATCGACTCTCGGGGCCGCGTTCATGCCGCAGTAGAGGTACATCGGTTGTGGATCCTCGCCATAGGATCACAGTTCAGATTAGGAAGCTCCGTTTCTCCGAGGCTTATCTTTTGTATGTTTCTCGAGTTGTAGGTTCTTGTACATTCGTGGTATGGCGGGCCCCGTCCGTCATAGTTGTTATTACACTCTTAGGTCCGTAGCATCACAAGTGTGGCGGGGTTTGTAAAGGATTGTAATCGGTTATGTATATATACATGAAGCGACCGCTTTGGTTGGCCTATTTTCTTATGATGTATCTTGTTTCTGTTTAAGTTTTTATTTCCACGATTTTCTCCGATGTTGTATCACTAGGGTGCCCGGTAAGGCACCATGCGCCCGAGGTCGGGTCGTGACAAAAGTGGTATCGAGCGATTAGTCCTCTGAAAGTGTCTACGCACCGTGTTCAGTAGTCTTGATTATCGGTGTGTTGTGCACCACATCTATAATCGTGAGGCTACGGATATTTAGGATTGGTTTCCATTTTTCTCACTCGAGATCGTGCCTTAGAGTCGTGTTATAAGTTGGACTCCTCTGACGTATTCGTATGTACGATTATGCCTCGCGAAGGCAACCCGGGCCCAATGGGCAAGGCGCAGAGGAGCTACGAGTTGAACACGTAGGGTTGCGAGGGCACATGCCCGTCATTACCCGAGATAGTACTTCGACGACGAGTTTTATGACGCCGCCAGCAGAGTTTAGAGCGGCAGTTAGCTTACGGAGGCCACGATACCGAGCCTCCGCCCACGACTAGAGCCGAGGATATGAGTTCGTGAGTTGCCCGATTACTAGTAAGGCCGTGGCCGGGAATAAGGACGACGGAGCCGGTGGTTCCGCAGCATCAGTGGTTCACCCTAGATCCGATAGTCTGAGACTTCGGGATTTCTTGAGTTGCAGTTCGCCAGAGTTCTATGGATAGAGAGCTGAGGATGATCCTCGTGGTGTCGTGCTAGTTTGGGAGATTATTATACCGTGGCCGTCGGGCCACGTGTGATGGGAGGATGTCCTAGTAGGAGGATACGGTAGGAGGACTCGGCCACCGTTAGTTGCGGATTCAGTGGTTCGGAGAGGAAGGGGGGTTAGCCAGGAGAGGCCACCCCCACCTCGGTGTGGCCGTTGTGATAGGCGTCATGGTGGGGAGTGTCGTACTGCTTCGACAGCTTGTATGCTGGCGGCCAACAGGGCCATTTGGTGAGAGTTTGTCCGATTAGAGGTAGCACAGATGTAGAGACTCAGCCTTCGGGATCGGTGGCTGGTCCATCGCCTTATATAGCTAGGCGCAGCAGGTGATTATGGTTAGAGCAACAAAGAGGAAGTAAGGCAGTAGTTACAGAGATACCTTTAGCCCTTAAGAGACTTGGTTATGTTATTATGGTGGGTACGTGTGAAGTGCTATACGGATAGCATTGTTGTTATACCCCGTATTTCCAGAGTATGTACGTAAGGACGTACGTAGAAAAGTTGAAGCTTAAAGTATGTAAGGGCCGAATTTCACTTTGTGCACAACACCCGATTAGAGTCGTTTTTCGACGAAACGTTTTACACAACTCGCGTAGGATAAATTACGGCTATGTCATTTCTAATTTTTGCGGATTTTTCCGAGAGACGAAACATTTTGGACCAACGAGAGGGAGACACTTGTCACCCTCTCATTGGGGACGCCAGCAGTAAGGGTGGCCGATTGGGTTGGCTTTTTGTCAAGGAGTTGGTAGGATATTTTTGATGTAGTAGATAGAGTGGACACTTGCCTAAATCCTCACCCTACACTTGTCTTGCACTTGGCATCATCTTGGCCATTGGTTGGCCAATGCTTGACCTATAAATACCCCCCTTTAGATGAAGAGTTCTTCATCCACCATTCACGTTCCAAGTCTTGAAACTCCCTCCCTCTCTTGTTATAGTTTCGCCCAACACCTCCTCCCATCTAGCCTTAGTGGCTTGCCGAGAGTCCCCTCTAAAGCAAGCCCTAGCCAAACACTACCCCCCTCCCTTGGTAGACATGTTGTCTTCCAAGTCTGGTTATTATTCCCAAAAGACACTAGCCCACAGCCCGTATAGTATTTAAGTTGAAGTGGTGTAGAACTTCTTAGGTTTCTTGGGGATATCAGAGCGCAGTATTTAGGAGCTAAACCTCGCTCAGGATCGACGTTTATACTTGGATAATATTGGGCTTATCGAGGTAAATAACCTTATCCTCCCTTTGTAATTAGAATATACATACTGTAGAAGTATAGGAATAAGTATTAAATACTTAGAAGGATATTACAGAATAGAAATGAACTGTTATCACCGTAGAAGGGTATAAAAGAAGAATAATTGAACTGCATCACATGATCAGATTACCGTAGATCGTATAGTTTACTGCAGTAGGGAAGTCGCCCAAATGTCCATAGAATAGCGAACCTCTCGCTAGAGCTTTGTACAAATGATCTAGACGTTGATAGACGATTTGATCATTATAGGTCGATTCTCTGCGCGCGACATATTCAACTTGGCAGGTGGATTTCGCCGAGAAGGTATGTGATTCTTCCTATACTCTTGAGCATGATATTTTTGAAGAATATATATATAGTACGGTAGACGTACGTGTGTTAACTGAACGTAGTTATACGGCAATGTCTTTTGACTTAAGCCTGAATAATAAGAACCTTGAAGTATTTCAAAAGAATTAAGAACTGTTTTTGAAAGAAGAGTAACGCTTGGTTTCAAAAGCTTAAGAGTTATACTAGCTTTATGGGAAGTTAGGTATAACGGCTTAAGAGAGATAAAACGAATGATTTATTGATTTTAGAAGTTAGGAGACTTGATCTTAAAAGATAAGAGACTTGACTTAATTAAATTAATATGAATTTTGTGTGAAACCTCATTCGTGAGTAATGAGTACTTGGTTTTTAAAAGGAATAATGTTTTACTGATTTCAGAAATCGGAATGAGTATCGACAAACCACAGCAGCGTTAATAAAGGGAAATGTATTGACTAATAAGATATTATTAACCAGTAGAAACCTCCATCTGCATAGGAGCTAAGATAAGACAAAATGATATTTCCTAGATCATGGCTGCTTTAATCAGATTGTTATAAATAAGAATAACCTACTCACATATAAGGCATATGTTTCTCAAATCTTTTTAAAGAAGAATTACATCATTAAGTGATTAAACTATGAACTACGAAACCTTTCGAAAATGAGAAACTTGAGTATTAAAAATTAGGTAAACTTGAACGTTTAGAAAAGAATGTTGTTACTCGATTTATAAAAAGGAAAGTGTTCTGGTTTACCTAAAAATGTTAGTCACTCTATTACTACGGGTATCGGATGACCGTTATAAAAGAAATGGACCTCTTAAAGAATTAATGTATGTAGTACTTTGAAGATAGAACTTGGTTTTGTTATCGTAAACATTAAAGTACCTTGTGTGGTTAGCTTGTCTATGTTTTGCTGGTAATAACCTTGTGATACCTTCCTGCTGTTTTGATAAGTACTCATGTTATGATACTACGTGTGTTAGTGTCTTGTGATGTTATTCTTGTTATGCTTACATTGTTAAACGTTAAGACTATCAGTCTTTTATTATATCACATACCCCTCGACTTATTATACCGGTGGCTTGCCACCCTTGATCGCGGTCTTTACGGCCTATGCGGTCTGTGTGACTATGCGGAGCAGCGGTATGCTCCAGGATTGATCATTCCGGGCGTATTAGCCTGATGCGGGGGATGCCCTATGCGGTCTGTGTGACTATGCGGTCTATTGAGGCTATGCGGGCTGCGGAAGTCCAGGCGGGTACCGGGGGTTGGCTGCCCCCGATGCGAGGAATACCTCATGCGGGTCTATGTGTGACCTATGCGGACTGCGGGAGTCCAGGGTTAGGCATGCATAATGATACTATGGGCGATTGGCCTTGCTTCGATCATTCGCGGCCTAGAAAGACTCATTACGCTTACCTATTATTGCTCTTGTTTGTGATGTGGCACTATGTGCAAATTGAACTAATTGTATTTGCAAATGGTTTTAAATACTTTGATTTCATTTAAAGTACTTTACGCCACATACTTGGTACTGTTATCTCGACTTCTTCGGCCGCTCATGCCGCAGAGGTACTCTCCCGCTGATCCTCGCTTGACGTTGGAAAAGCTCCGTTTCTCCGGAGGCTTAGCATTTTGGTATGGTCCCCTGTCGTTGTAGGTATTTACATTCAGGGGTATGGCGGGGCCCTGTCCCGCCATTGTTGTTTTAAACTCTTAGAGGTCTGTAGCCTTGTTGTAAAGTTGGGATGTAACTGTTCGTTTTGGGTATTTATATTATATGCCGAAAGGCACCCTTTTCTCAGAAATTGTGTCTCATTTATACTGTTTCGTATCTTGGTTGTTTTATATTCCGCTGATTACTCTGATGTATGACTACTTGGGTGCCCGGGTAAGGCACCAGTCACGGGCCCCGGAACGGGTCGTGACAATTGTGTTAAGTGTAACTTAGAGAACATGACTAGTTGAAGAGGTAAGTTTGGGATCATGGAAGGTGTGAACCTTAGAATATTATACGTGGAGGCATTAGTTGCGAGGCCGTCTTGAGTAAAAGATTTTGTTTACGATTGACCTTTGTCGGAGTGCATAGTATACGTGGGGTATAATTGTGTGATAAGTCCCTGAGTGGTGTGAATTATAAGAGGGTAGTTGAGCTAAGAAGCCCACTAGGTTTTCGTGACTTGATAGATAAGATTGTTCCGGATCGGGGAACAAGAGTTTGGCGTGATAAATGGGTCGGGTTGAGACAAGGTTGCGGTTCAACCCGCAGCCCGGTTTGAGGTGGGGTCAGTTCGAGGTGGTCCCGCCAGGTGGTAGGGTCACGAGGGTGCTAGGCCCAAGTTTAGGTAACCATCGTATGAGTTCGTGGATGTGTTCGACTAGAATCGGATCGTGAAGGCCGGGAATGGCCTTAGAGGAATCGAAGCAGTAACTGAAGTGTGAAACGTGTACTATAGAGAATTCGGGTGTCCGAGAAGGGTACGACGAGTAAGAGCAGAAGCGAACATGTGTTATGAGAACGGAAGTGATCCTTTCTTTTGGGAAGTGAAGATGCGAAGGGAGTATCCTTTGGTCCTTGGGTGGAGGTTTTTGTGTTGTTATATGCACGTTAGAGGTGATTCCTCGTTGGCTTGGATTGAGAGTTGTGTGTATGTTATACTATGGCCATTGGTGGCAGGTTTGGTAAGTATAGTAGTGAAGACTATACCGGCGCAGTTATGTTTTGGAGACTTAGAAGGAACATTCGGGACGAATGTTTCTAAGGGGGGAAGAATTGTCACGACCCGTTCCGGGGTCCGTGACTGGTGCCTTACCCGGGCACCCAAGTAGTCATACATCAGAGTAATCAGCGGAATATAAAAACAAGACATGAAACAGTTGTAAAATGAGACACAGTTTATCTGATGAAAAGCTTGCCTTTCAGCATATATACATAACCCAAGTTTTGCAGTTACATCACAACTGTACAATAGGACTACAGACCTCTAGGAATGTAAACAACTATGGCGGGACAGGGCCCCGCCATACCCTGACTGTACAAAACTAATTACAACAGGGAGAGCATACCCAAAAGTAGAGCCTCCGGAGAAGATGGAGCTTCTGACACCAACGCAAAAGATCCTAAGGATGCGGATCTAGCACCTGCTTGCCCTTACCTGCGGCATGAACGCAGCCCGGGCGAGGTCAAGATAACAGTACTAAGTATGTGAAATCAGAAATACTTAAATGAAATCATATCATTTTAAAACCAGTTTACAAATATGCACGAAACAACCAATGTAACTGCACATAGTGCCACATCATAAACAAGAGCAACAATAGGTAACTGTAATAGGTCTTTTCTAGGCTGCGAATGATCGGGCAGGCCAATCGCCCGTAGTATCACTATGCAAGCCTAATCCTGGACTCCCGTAGTCCGCATAGGCCACTCACATAGGCCCGCATAGGGTATAACCCCGCATCGAGGGTAGCTACTCCTCGGCATCGTCCTGGACTCGTAGTCCGCATGGCCACATAGACCGCATGAGGTATAACCCCGCACACTAACCTGGAACTCTCGTAGCTCCGCATAGGTCCCCTGGACCCGCATGAGGTATTCTCGAATCATGGTCCTGCATCACCGAGTCTACCCCAGACGGAGGCGCTTAACCCCAGAACATGTCAAGAGGTGAGTGATATAATACTAACATAACAGCTTATCGTTAAACAACATAAGCACAACAAGAATACCCTCTTATACAAACGTTACAAGACACTACCACACATAGCATCATATCATGTCTACTTATCAAACCATTTTATTCTTTCCATAAATTAATATAAGTCTGTTATAAACACATAAGTAAACTGTTCCTTTTATCATTCTTAAGTTGTTATACCTAACTTCCCATAAAGCTAGTATAACTCTTAAGCTTTTGTTTAAAAACCAATTAGTTCTCTTCTGTTAAAAAATGATTCAGTATTCTTTGTAAATGCATCAAGATTCTTATTATTCAGGCTTAAGTCAAAAGACATTGCCGTAGTTATTATTCAGTCAACACATGTACGTCTACTGTACTATATATATATATTTTAAAATATCATGCTTTAGGAAGAATCACATACCTTCTCGGCGAAATCCACCTGCCAAGTCGAATATGTCGCGTGCAGAGAATCAGCCTATAATAGTCAAATACGTCTATCAACGTCTAGACTATTCTGTAAACAGTTTTAAGCAGAGGGTCCTCTATTCTACGGAAATTTGGGCAGCACTTCCCTACCCGGTAAGTTATACGATCCATCAGTAAACAAATTCTATGTGAGTACAGTTCAATTATTCTTCTTTTATACCCTTCTACTGTGATAACAGTTCAATTCTATTCTGTAATATCCTTCTAAGTATTTATACTTATTCCTATACTTCTACAGTATGTATTCTCTAATTACAAAAGAAGGATAAGTTTATTTACCTCGGTAAGCCCAATAATATCCTAGATAAAAGTCGATCATGTGCGAGGTTTAGCTCCTAATTTGAACGCTCCGATAGCTCCAAGAACCCTTAGAAGTTCTTCACAACTTCAACTAAGTACTAAGGGATTTGGGCTAGGGTATTTTGGGCATTATAACAATACTAGAAGGCAACTTTTCTACCAAGGGAGGGGGGGTAGTGTTTCGGCTAGGGCTTCCTTTAGAGGGGGGGGGGGTATTCGGCCAAGGCCTTCACAAGGGGGGGGAGAGAAGTGAGGCTTAGGACGATAGCTCACAAGGGGGGAAGGAGGATTTAGACTTGGAGATTTGTGATGAATAAGTCTTCAAAGGGAGGGGTATTTATAGGGAAACCAAGGGCCATGATCAAGCCAAGTGGGGGGCAAGTGGAGGGCCAAGATTTGCCCAAGTGCCCCCTAACCTACTCCTCAAATCACTCCACAAACAAAGGTCCATGTCTTAGGCCCCAAAAACCTCCCAATCGTCCAAGGCAAAAGGCCACTTGGCCGTCCACTTGAGGGTGACAAGTGTCACCCTCTCGTTGGCCCAAAAAGGTTCCGTCGCTCAGAAAAATCCGCAAAAATTATAAATGACATAGCCGGAATTTTCCCCTCGCAAGTTATGTAAAACGTTTCGTCGGAAAACCACTCGTTTTGTGAGTTGTGCCCAAAATCGTCCACTATGCCTAACTTAAGGCTAATCTTTTTGTACGTACGCCTTCACGTACATACTCTGGAAATACGGGGTATAACATTCTCCCCTCCTTAGAAACATTCGTCCCGAATGTTCCTTCTCAAGACTGTTAACGATAAGGTTCCTTATAACTTAAACAGTTTGCAAGTGCCACACACGGCCACAAAACAACACTTAGGCATAAACGATAATGAAAATTTACAAGTAGGAAAGTGAATTACCTGGAGGTGTGGGGAATAGGTGAGGATACTTCTGCCTCATGTCCTCCTCAGCTTCCCACGTCATCTCCTCCCTGAGCTCGTTCCGCCACAAGACTTTGACGGAAGCCACGTCCTTGGTCCGCAGACGCCTAACCTGACGATCGATTATCGCTATGGGAATCTCCTCATACGATAACCCCTCGGTCACCTGGACATCGTCAATAGGATGCACTCTAGATGGATCCCCGATACATCTCCTCAGCATAGAAACATGAAACACCGGATGCACTGCCTCCAGATCGGACGGCAGATCCAACTCATAGGCGACCTTGTGTCACGACCCGTTCCGGGGCCCGTGACTGGTGCCTTACCCGGACACCCAAGTAGTCATACATCAGAGTAATCAGCGGAATATAAAAACAAGACATGAAACAGTTGTAAAATGAGACACAGTTTTATGTGAGAAAATGTCGCCTTTCGGCATAATATATATAAACATAGTTTTGCAGTTACATCCCAACTGTACAATAGGACTACAGACCTCTAAGGAAGTAAACAACTATGGCGGGACAGGGCCCCGCCATACCCTGAATGTACAAAAACTATCTACAATACAGGGAGATCATACCCAAAAAGTAGAGCCTCCGGAGAAGATGGAGCTCCCGACACCAAAGCAAAGATCCTAAGGATGTGGATCTAGCACCTACTTGCCCCTTACTGCGGCATGACGCGGCCCAGAAGGAGGTCGATTACAACAGTACTAAGTATGTGAAATCAAAGTACTTAAATGAAATCATATCACTTTAAAACCAATTTTACAAATATGCACGAAACAACCAATGTAACCGCACATAGTGCCACATCATAAACAAGAGCAACAATAGGTAAACTGTAACAGGTCTTTTCTAGGCTGCGAATGATCGAAGCAGGGTCACTCGCCCATATTATCATTATGCAAGCCTAATCCTGGACTCCCGTAGTCCGCATAGGCCACTCACATAGGCCCGCATGAGGCATAACCCCGCATCGAGGGTAGCTACTCCTCGGCAACGTCCTGGACTCGTAGTCCGCATGGCCACATAGACCGCATGAGGTATAACCCCGCACACTAACCTGGAACTCCCGTAGCTCCGCATAGGTCCCCTGGATCCGCATGAGGTATTCTCGAATCATGGTCCCAGACCGCCTGAGTCTACCCCGCATCGGAGGGCAGCTTAACCCCCGGTATCATGTCAAGAGGTAAGTGATATTATACTAACATAATAGCTTATCGTTAAACAACATAAGCACAACAAGAATACCCTTTTATACAAACGTTACAAGACACTAACACACATAGCATCATATCATGTCTACTTATCAAACCATTTTGTTATACTTTCCAGAAATCAATATAAGTCTTTTATAAACACATAAGTAAACTGTTCCTTTTATCATTCTTAAGTCGTTATACTTAACTTCCCATAAAGCTAGTATAACTCTTAAGCTTCTTGTTTTAAAAACAAATATTCTTCTTCTTTCAAAACTGTTTTATAATTCTTTTGAAAGACTTTTTAAGATCTTTATTATTCAGGCTTAAGTCAAAAGACATTGCCGTAATTATTATTCAGGCTTAAGTCAAAAGACATTGCCGTAATTATTCAGTTAACACACGTACGTCTACCGTACTATATATATATTTTAAAATATATCATGCTTAAGAGTATAGGAAGAATCACATACCTTCTTGGCGAAATCCACCTGCCAAGTCGAATATGTCGCGCGCAGAGTAACAGCCTATAATAGTCAAAGACATCTATCAAAGTCTAGACTACTCTGTAGGTCATTCTAAACAGAGGGTTCTCTATTCTACGGAAAGTCGGGCAGCACTTCCTACCCAGTAAACTATACGATCTCATGTAAATACAAATTCTATGTAAGTACAGTTCAATTCTTCTTCTTTTATGCTATTCTACTGTGATAACAGTTCAATTCTATTATGTAATATCCTTCTAAGTATTTTATACTTATTCATATACTTCTACAGTATGCATTCTCTAATTACAAAAGAAGGATAAGATTATTTACCTCGATAAGCCCAAAATTATCCAAGTAAAAACGTCGATCCTGAGCAAGGTTTAGCTCCTAATTTGTACGCTCCGATAGCTCCAAGAACCCTTAGAAGTTCTTCACAACTTCTACTAAGTACTAAGGGTTTTGGGCTAGGGTATTTAGGAATAGTAACTATACTTGGAAGACAACATTTCTACCAAGGGAGGGGGGGTAGGTTTCGGCTAGGGCTACTAGGCTAGAGGGGGGGGGGTGTTTCGGCCAAGGCCTTTTCAAGAGGGAAGGGGGGGTGTTGGACGAAAAGGCTCACAAGGGAGAGGGGAGGATTTTCAAGACTTGGAGAGTAATTTGTGGATGAAGAACTCTTCATCTTAAGGGGGGTATTTATAGGTCAAGCAAAGGCCAACCAATGGCCAAGATGATGCCAAGTGCAAGGCAAGTGTAAGGTCAAGATTTGGGCAAGTGTCCTTATCCATCTACTACACAAATATCCTACCAACTCCATGCCCATCCATTCGGCCCTATTGCCGCCCCACGTCCATCAATGAGAGGGTGACAAGTGTCGCTCTCTCGTTGGTCCAAAATGTTTCGTCTCTCGGAAAAATCCGCAAAAATTAGAAATGACATAGCCGGAATTTACCCTTCGCGAGTCTTGTAAAACGTTTCGTCGGAAAACGATTCTTTGTGTGAGTTGTGCCCAAAAAACGTCCTAGGCCTAAACTTTAAGGCTAACTTTTTGTACGTACGTCCTCACGTACATACTCTGGAAATACGGGGTATAACATTCTCCCCTCCTTAGAAACATTCGTCCCGAATGTTCCTTCCCAAGACAGTTAACGATAAAATACCTCACAACTTTAACAGTTTGCAAGTGCCACACATGGCCACAATATAACACTTAAGCAAATACGATAATGAAAATTTACAAGTAGGAAAGTGAGTTACCTGGAGGTGTGGGGAATAGGTGAGGATACTTCTGCCTCATGTCCTCGCCGACTTCCCACGTCATCTCCTCCGAGCTCGTTCCGCCACAAGACTTTGTGGAAGCCACGTCCTTGGTCGCAGACGCTAACTCGACGATCGATTATCGCTATGGGAATCTCTCATACGATAACCCTCGGTCACACGGACATCGTCAATCGGGTGTACCACTAGATGGATCCGATACACCTCTCCGGCGTAGAAACGTGAAACACGGATGCACCGCCTCCGGATCGGACGGCAGATCAACTCGTAGGCAACCTTGCCTACCTGCGGACAATCGATAGGGCCCAATGTACCTTGGTGAGTTTCCTTTCTTCCGAATCTCATCACACCGCCATGGGTGACACCTTCAGAAAACCCAATCATCAATCGCGAACTCCGGATGCCGACGGCGATGATCTGCATCGACTTCATCGACTACGGTATCGATAGCGCTCCTGGATAAGCTTCACCTTATCAAATGCCTGCTGCACCAAGTCTGGTCCCACTAACTGTACCTCGCCCACATCGAACCAGCCTATCGGCGATCTGCACTTCCTCCCATACAAGGCCTCATAAGGCGCCATCTGAATACTGGAGTGGTAGCTATTATTATCACAAACTCAACTAGAGGCAAATGATCCTCCAGCTACCACGAAGTCAATAACACAGCTCGCAGCATATCCTCGAAGTGCGGATAGTGCGCTCTGCTGTCCGTGCATGCGTGGATGGAATGCGATGCTCGAGCTCACTGCGTCCCTAGACCATTCGGAAAGACCTCCGAAGTTAGCGTAAACCGGGCTCCTGCATGCGATATGATCGAAATAGGGACTCCATGCGATCGACGATCTCTCGGATGTAAAGTCTGGCATAATCCTCAGCCGAAAAAGTCGTCCTGACGGGAAGAAAGTGGGCTGATTTCGTCAGCCTGTCGACGATAACCCATATAGAATCATGTCTCCTCTGAGTGCGAGGTAATCATGTGATAAAGTCCATGTTGATCACCTCCACTTCCGGTCGGGATCTCGATAAATGCGCAACAAACCACGGGCCTGCGGTGCTCTATCTTCACTGCGACAACACGGGCACCGAGCTACAAACTCGCAGCGTCCTCTTCAAGCCATCCCACCAATACGGATCGAAGGTCGTGGTACATCTTAGTCGACCCGGATGGATAGAGTAGCAGCGCGTTGTGTGCTTCCACAGAACCTCTTGCGAAGTCACGAAACATCCGGAACACACAACTCCCTCAAATCTTAGCACCTCGTGGTGCTACCTCAAAAATGACCCTTCCTCACGAAGAGCCGTATCACGATAACGTGTCAAAGCGGATCCTCGAGCGTTGCCTCTTCACCTCTTCGGCGATGGAAGACTCGGCAACCTCACGAACTCGAACCCCGCTATCGTAATCAATCAAGCGGACACTAAGGCTCGCTAATCGATGCAAATCACGAACCATGTCCTCCTCTCTGCTGCACATTTGATAGGCTCCCATCGACCTACGACTAAGAGCATCTGCCTAACATTGGCCTTCCCGGGTGGTACGGGATATCGACGTCATAATCCTTAAGCAACTCTAACCACGCGTCTGCTGCGTAAGTTCGGCTCCTCTGGTGAAGATATACTGGAGGCTCTTGTGGTCTGTATAAACATCCACGTGAAGCCCATACAAATAGTGCCTCCAGATCTTCAAAGCGTGAATCACCGCTGCCAGCTCCAAATCATCGGTGGGGTAGTTCCTCTCGCGTTTCTTAAACTGTCGGGATGCGTACGCTATAACTCTACCCTGCTGCATCAACACACATCCCGGCCGATGCACGGCGCATCACAATACACAACATAACCGTCTCGTCCTGCGGAAGAGTAAGAACGGGCGGTCGTCGATTTCTCCTTGATGGCGAAACCACCGCTCAAGCATCATCCCACTGAAACTTAGCTACCTTACGAGTCGGTAAGTCAATGGTGCGAGAGATAGAAGCAAACTTCTCCACGAACCGCCGATAGTAACTGCGAGGCCCGAGCTGCGCACCTGCAGCCGGAGTAGTAGGTCTAGGCCAAGTCCTGACTGCCTCGATCTTGGCCGTATCCACCTGAATACCATCAGCCCTGACAATATGCCCAAGAAATTCCACCGAAGCTAACCAAAACTCACATTTGGAAAACTTGGCGTATAGCTCTGGTCGGAGAAGCTGTCGGCCTGATCGCCAAATGCTCGCATGCTCTGCTCTGGCGAAAATAAACCAAGATATCATCGATGAACACTATCACAAACGTGTCCAAAAATGGTTTGAACACTCGGTTCATCAAATCCATGAATACCGCCGGAGCATTGGTCAACCCAAAAGACATGACCCTGAACTCATAATGCCCGTCGGGTCGAATGCGATCTAGGGACATCGCCTCTCGACTACTGATGATAGCCCGATCGCGATCAATCTTGGAGAAACATGTCGCGCCACACGTGGTCGAACAAATCATCAATCACGGGAAGGGGTATACGTTCTTAATGGTCACCTTGTTCACCGTCAGAATCAACACACATGCGTCGCGCGTCGTCCTTCTTCTTCACGAACAATCTGGCGCTCCCGGGGAGAAACACTAGGTCCGATGAAGCCGCTTCTCCAAAGAAATCTCTCGGTGGTCCTTCAACTCTCTCAACTCGGCGGTGTCATTCGTATGGCGGAATGGAAATAGGCGAGTGTCCGCAACACATCTATACAAAACTCAATCTCCTCTCGGGAGGATACGGAAGGTCGTGCAAACACGTGCGGGAACTCTCGACTCAGGCCGTGAAAATCTGGTACGCGCCTTCGATATCAAACACGACGAGATGGTAGATATACCCTGCACCATCTTCCTAGCCTTGAGGTAAGAAATAAACCTACCGCCGGCGTCTGGTGTTCCTCCCACTCAACAATGGCTCGCAGAAGCTGGAACCGTACCACTCTCTCCCTTCAGTCTACATTGGCGTAGCAAGAAGCTAGCCAATCCATACCCATGATCACATCGAAATCAGTCATGTCCAACTCTATCAAGTCGGCTAGGGTCTGACGACTGTATATGGTCACTGGACAAGCCCTATATACCCGCCGAATCACCCACTGGCGTGGCTACCTCGAAAGGGTCTATGGACTCAGGCTCTATCCCTATCCTACTAGCAATAAGGGGAGATATATAGGACAGAGTAGAACCCGGATCTATCAAGGCATACACATCGAATCCAGAAACTGATAAGGTACCTGTGACGACATCAGGTGAGGCCTCCTGATCCTGCCGGCTGGACAAGGCATAAATGCGGTTCTGAGGACCGCTAGAACTGGGACCCGCGCCATGACCTCTGCCGCGACCCGCTGGTCCATGAGTACCTTGCCCTCCGGGGCGAGTAACTGTCGGGGATGAAGAAGACGTGAAAAGAACGTAGGTGACCCTACTATCTGCACGCCCTTGGTGGACGGTTCCTCGCCAAGTGACCTGCTGGCCACAATCAAACAAGCTCCGTGATACCACAACTCGGTGGGATCTACCGCATCGGCCACACTGGCGAGGAGTGGTCCGTCGGCGCACTCGCCGCTCACGGGCGTCGAAGCCACAGGGCCACAGTACGCCCTCGAATACTCTGGCTGTGCTGAGGACGGTGCAAGAGTGCTCTGAGCTGGCTGTGGTGCAAATCTAGGCTAACTGCGAGCCGCCACCACGATAGCCACCAAAGACCTGCCGTCACTGGTCTTCTGCTGCTGTCGGCAACCGTCGGCCTCTACGCTCGCCATGACCGTGCGTGAGCTGCGTGCGGGTAATATCCATGCTCGGATGAAGAGCCACACCGCAAGACTCGGCCATATAATCATCTAGCGGTGGCGTAACGATGCACCACTGTCCTCCATATGCTACCAATGCGGGGACATATCGAGCCAACGAATCAAACTCAACGTTGTACTCCCTGGCGTGCGTCCTCTGCGCCTCGGCAACAAAAATCTATCGGCCGTGCCTCGCCATCGTGGAGGCAAGTGAGTGAGAAAGGCCTCGAAAACTCGTCCCATACTGCTGGGCGCGTGCTCTCCGGAAAGCTCCACGAATCAAACCGATCATTGCGGTATCACGCGGTATGAGAAGAAGGTCCGCAGACTCGGTCTCTGAAGCCTTGATCACCGCGTGATCTGTGTGGCGGCGGATGAACTCCTGCGGATCATCCTCCGACCTCGACCAGTAAAACTCGGCGGCTACAACTCAGAAATCCGTAGCCTCAAACTATACGCCTCGGGTGAACCACGGTGCTGGCCCGGGCTGAACTGCGTCGGCCTATCCTCGTGTCCGCCACAATCTAGCCAATAGTGGGCCATCTCCTTGTACCCTAACTCCTGCCCGGTGTGGGGCGGGAGTGCGTCTTGTAGTCTCTGCTTTGAAATTTGGCGGCGTCGTGGAACTCGCCGTCTCGGGTATAGATCGGGCACGAGCCTCGTGACTCTCGGTGTCATACTAGCGGCTCCGCCTTGCCTTGCCTACAGGCGGGTTGCCTACGTGGAGGCATAATCATTGAGAAAGGAATACGTTAGAGGTCCAACCTATAACACGGCTCTAAAGCACGATCTCGAGTGAGAAGAATGGAAACCAATCCTAAATATCCTATAGCCTCACGATTATTGGTGTGGTGCACAACACACCGATAATCAAACTACTAGATACGGTGCGTAGACACTTTACGAGGATTAATCGCTGATACCACTTTTGTCACGACCCGTTCCGGGGCCCGTGACTGGTGCCTTACCCGGACACCCAAGTAGTCATACATCGTAGTAATCGGAATATAAAAACAAGACATGAAACGATTGTAAAATGAGACACGATTTTATGTGAGAAAATGTCGCTTTCTTCGGCATAATATATATAAACATAGTTTTGCGATTTACATCCCAACTGCATAGGACTCTACACCTCTAGGAAGTAAACAACTATGGCGGACACGGGGCCGCCATACCTGAATGTACAAAAACTATCTACAATACGGAGATCATACCCAAAAAGTAGAGCCTCGGAGAAGATGGAGCTCGACACCAAAGCAAAGATCCTAAGGATGTGGATCTAGCACTACTTGCCCTTACTGCGGCGTGACGCAGCCCCAGAGAGTCGATGCAACAGTACTAAGTATGTGAAACTGTAAAGTACTTAAATGAAATCATATCACTTTAAAACCAATTTTACAAATATGCACGAACAACCAATGTAACCGCACATAGTGCCACATCATAAACAAGAGCAACAATAGGTAAACTGTAACATGTCTTTTCTAGGCTGCGAATGATTGAAGCAGGGCCACTCGCCCATATTATCATTATGCAAGCCTAATCACGGACTCCGTAGTCGCATAGGCCACTCACATAGGCGCGCATGGCGTAACCCCGCATCGAGGGTAGCTACTCCTCGGCAACGTCCTGGACTCGTAGTCCGCATGGCCACATAGACCGCATGAGGTATAACCCCGCACACTAACCTGGAACTCCCGTAGCTCCGCATAGGTCCCCTGGACCCGCATGAGGTATTCTCGAATCATGGTCCCAGACCGCCTGAGTCTACCCCGCATCGGAGGGCAGCTTAACCCCCGGTATCATGTCAAGAGGTAAGTGATATTATACTAACATAACAGCTTATCGTTAAACAACATAAGCACAACAAGAATACCCTTTTATACAAACGTTACAAGACACTAACACACATAGCATCATATCATGTCTACTTATCAAACCATTTTGTTATAGTTTCCAGTTATCAATATAAGTCTTTTATAAACACATAAGTAAACTGTTCCTTTTATCATTCTTAAGTCGTTATACTTAACTTCCCATAAAGCTAGTATAACTCTTAAGCTTCTTGTTTTAAAAACAAATATTCTTCTTCTTTCAAAACTGTTTTATAATTCTTTTGAAAGACTTTTTAAGATCTTTATTATTCAGGCTTAAGTCAAAAGACATTGCCGTAATTATTATTCAGGCTTAAGTCAAAAGACATTGCGTAATTATTCGATTAACACACGTCGTCTCATACTATATATATATTTTAAAATATATCATGCTTAAGAGTATAGGAAGAATCACATACCTTCTTGCGAAATCCACCGCCAAGTCGAATATGTCGCAGTGATAACGACTATAATAGTCAAAGACATCTATCAAAGTCTAGACTACTCTGTAGGTCATTCTAAACAGAGGGTTCTCTATTCTACGGAAAGTCGGGCAGCACTTCCCTACCCGGTAAACTATACAGTCTACTGTAAATACAGTCCTATGTAAGTACAGTTCAATTCTTCTTCTTTTATGCTCTTCTACTGTGATAACAGTTCAATTCTATTCTGTAATATCCTTCTAAGTATTTTATACTTATTCCTATACTTCTACAGTATGCATTCTCTAATTACAAAAGAAGGATAAGATTATTTACCTCGATAAGCCCAAAATTATCCAAGTAAAAACGTCGATCCTGAGCAAGGTTTAGCTCCTAATTTGTACGCTCCGATAGCTCCAAGAACCCTTAGAAGTTCTTCACAACTTCTACTAAGTACTAAGGGTTTTGGGCTAGGGTATTTAGGAATAGTAACTATACTTGGAAGACAACATTTCTACCAAGGGAGGGGGGGTAGGTTTCGGCTAGGGCTACTAGGCTAGAGGGGGGGTGTTTCGGCCAAGGCCTTTTCAAGAGGGAAGGGGGGGGGGGTGTTGGACGAAAAGGCTCACAAGGGAGAGGGGAGGATTTTCAAGACTTGGAGAGTAATTTGTGGATGAAGAACTCTTCATCTTAAGGGGGGTATTTATAGGTCAAGCAAAGGCCAACCAATGGCCAAGATGATGCCAAGTGCAAGGCAATTGTAAGGTCAAGATTTGGGCAAGTGTCCTTATCCATCTACTACACAAATATCCTACCAACTCCATGCCCATCCATTCGGCCCTATTGCCGCCCCACGTCCATCAATGAGAGGGTGACAAGTGTCGCCCTCTCGTTGGTCCAAAATGTTTCGTCTCTCGGAAAAATCCGCAAAAATTAGAAATGACATAGCCGGAATTTACCCTTCGCGAGTCTTGTAAAACGTTTCGTCGGAAAACGATTCTTTGTGTGAGTTGTGCCCAAAAAAACGTCCTAGGCCTAAACTTTAAGGCTAACTTTTTGTACGTACATACTCTGGAAATACGGGGTATAACACCTTGCCTACCTGCGACAATCGTCACGCCCAATGTACCTTGGTGAGTTTCCTTTCTTCCGAATCTCATCACACCGCTTCATGGGTGACACCTTCAGAAAACCCAATCATCAACCTCGAACTCCGGATCTGGACGACGGTGATCTGCGTATGACTTCTGCCGACTCGAAGTACAAGAACCTCTCCTGGATAAGCTTCACCTTATCCACTGCATGCTGCACCAAATCTGGTCCCACTAACTGTACCTCGCCCACATCGAACCAGCCTATCAGCGATCTGCACTTCCTCCCATACAAGGCCTCATAAGGCGCCATCTGAATACTGGAGTGGTAGCTATTATTATACGCAAACTCAACTAGAGGCAAATGATCCTCCCAGCTACCCCTGAAGTCAATAACACAGGCTCGCAGCATATCCTCAAGAGTCTGGATAGTGCGCCACCGCTGTCATGCGTGGATGGAATGCGATTTCGTGCTCACATGTGTCCCTAAACCCTTCTGGAAAGACCTCCAGAAGTTAGCCGTAAACTGGGCTCCTCTGTCTGATATGATCGAAATTGGGACCCCATGCAGTCTGACGATCTCTCGGATGTAAAGTCAGGCATAATCCTCAGCCGAAAAAGTCGTCCTGACGGGAATAAAGTGGGCTGATTTCGTCAGCCTGTCGACGATAACCCATATAGAATCATGTCTCCTATGAGTGCGAGGTAATCCTGTGATGAAGTCCATGTTGATCACCTCCCACTTCCAGGTCGGGATCTCTATCGTCAGAACAAACCACCGGGCCTCTGCGTGCTCTACCTTCACTGCGACAACACGCACCGAGCTACGAACTCGCAACGTCCTCTTCAAGCCATCCCACCAATACACGGATCTAAGGTCGTGGTACATCTTCGTCGACCACGGATGGATAGAAACGCTTGCGCTGTGTGCTTCCCAAGAACTCCGCCAAGTCCTGAAACATCTGGAACACAACTCGCCCTCAAACCTTAGCACCCCATCGTGCTACCTCAGGACCGCTTCCTCACGAAGAGCGGTATCGCGATAACGTGTCAAAATGGATCTCGAATCGTTGCCTCTTCACCTCCTCGACGATGGAAGACTCGGCAACCTCACGAACTCGAACCCCATCGCTATCGAGAATCGATCAAGCGGACACCAAGGCTCGCTAATCGATGCAAATCACGAACCATGTCCTCCTCTCTGCGCACATCCGATGGGCTCCCATCGACCTACGACTAAGGCATACGCCACAACATTGGCCTTCCCGGGTGGTACAGGATATCAACATCGTAATCCTTAGCGGCTCTAACCACCGCTCTCATCGTAAGTTCACTCCTTTGGTGAAGATATCTTTGGAGGCTCTTGTGGTGCGTATAAATATCCACATGAACCCATTACAAATAGTGCCTCGGATCTTGGCGTGAATCACCGCCGACTCAAGTCATGGGTGGGGTAGTTCCTCTTGTGTTTCTTGTTTGTCGGGATGCATACGCTATAACCTTGCCTGCTGCGTCAACACACATCCCAACTGATGCACGACGTCACGGTACACGACATAACCGTCTCGACCTGCGGAAAGTAAAGCGAAGCGGTCGTCGATCTCTCGCCGATCGAAACCACGCTCACAAGCATCGTCCATCAAACTTAGCCGCTTACGAGTCGGCTAGTCAATGGTGCGAGAGATAGAAGCAAACTTCTCTACGAACGCCGATAATAACCTGCAGGCCCGAAATCTGCGAACCTCTGCCGGAGTAGTAGGTCTAGGCCAAGTCCTAATCGCCTCGATCTTGGCGTATCCACTCGAATGCCATCGGCCCGACAATATGCCCAAGAAAAGCCGAAGTTAACCAAAACTCACATTTGGAAAACTTGGCGTCAAGCTCTTGGTCTGGAGAACTCTCGGCCTGATCCTCAAATGCTCCTATTCGGCGAGAATAAACCAAGATATCATCAATGAACACTATCACAAGCGTGTCCAAAAATGGTTTGAACACTCGATTCATCAAATCCATGAATACTGCGAGCATTGGTCAACGAAAGACATGACCACTGAACTCATAATGCGTCTGGGTCCGAATGCGATCTAGGGACATCCGCCTCTCGACTCGTGCACGATGATAGCCCGATCGCGGATCAATCTTGGAGAAATATCTCGCCACGCAACTGGTCGAACAAATCATCAATCACGGGAAGGAGGTATCATTCTTAATGGTCACCTTGTTCACCGTAATCAACACACATGCGCGTCGTCCTTCTTCTTCACGAATAATACGGCGCTCCCGGGGAGAAACACTAGGCGATGAAGCCGCTTCTCCGGCCAAATCCTAAGGCGATCCTTCAACTCTCAACTCGGCGGTGCCGTTACGTATGGCGGAATGGAAATAGGCGAGTGTCTGCAAAGACATCAATACCAAACTCTATCTCCTCTCGGGAGGATACGGAGGTCGTGCTGAAACACGTCGGGAATTCTCGACTCTGGGCGGTGAAAATCTAGCTGCGCACCTCGATATCAAACACGAACGAGATGGTAGATGTACCCGCACCATCTTCCTAGCCTTGAGGTAGGAAATAAACCTACCGCCGGCGTCTGGTGCTCCCATTCAACAACCTCGCCGGGAATGCGGAACCGTACTACTCTCCTGCGGTCTACATTGGCGTAGCGAAGCTAGCCAATCCATACCATGATCACGTCGAAATCAATCATATCCAACTCTATCAAGTCGGCTGAGTCGGACGATGTAAATGGTCATGGACAAGCCCTATATACCGCCGAGCTACCATCGAATCACCTGCGGCGTAGCTACCTCGAAAGGGTCTATGGACTCGTGCTCTATCCCTATCCTACTAGCAATAAGGGAGATATATGGGGCCAGTAGAACCGGATCTATCAATGCATACACATCAAATCCGAGAACCGATAAGGTACGCATGGCGGCGTCGGTGAGGCCTCACGATCTGCCGGTGGACAAGGCATAAATGCGGATTCGAGGACCGCTAGAAGCGGGACCGCGCCACGATCTTCGCCGCGGCCCGGTCCATGAGTACCTTGCCCTCGGGCGGGTAGCTGTCGAGGATGAAGAAGACCGCGAAAGAATCGTGGTGACCCTACTACGCGCTGCCGCCCGGTGACGGTTCCGCAAAGTGACCTGCCGCCACAATCGTAACAAACTCCGTGCGATACCACAATTCCGAAGTGGGATCTGCGCATCGGCCACGGCGAGGTGGTCCCGATCGGCGATGCCTCTTCGCTGCGGGCGTCTGAAGCCACAGGGCCACAGTGCGCCCTCGAATACTCTGGCGTGGCGAGGGCGGTCAGAGAGTGCTCAGCCGGGCCGTGGTGCAAATCTAGGCTAGCTGCGAGCGCCCACCACGATAGCCACCAAAGACCGGCCGTCTGGTCTTCTTCTTTGCTGTCGGCAACGTCGGCCTACGCTCGCCGCGACCAAGCGCGTGAGCTGCGTGCGGGTAATGTCCATACGGTGAAGAGAAACACCCGCACAAGACTCGGCCATATAATCATCTATCCGGTGGCGTGGCGGTGCACCTATCCTCCATATTCTGCTACCGCTGGGACATATCGAGCCAATGAATTAAACTCGACATTGTACTCCTGGCGTGCGTCCTCTGCGCCTCGATAACAAAAATCATCGGCGTGCCTCTCATCCGGAGGCAAGAAGTGAGTGAGAAAGCCTCGAGAACTCATCCCAGTAGGCTGGGACGCGTGCTCTCCCGGGATAACTCGCGAATCAAACCAATCGATTGCGGTATCACGTGGCCGATGCGAACCAAGATCACGGACTCGGTCTCTGAAGCCTTGATCACCGCGTGATCCTGCATGAATCGACGGATGAACTCCTGCGGATCATCCTCGGCCTCGACCAGTAAAACTCGCGGGCTACAACTCAGGAAATCTCGTAGCCTCAAACTGTCTGCCCTCGGGTGAACCACGGGTGCTCTTGGCTGGGCTGAATCGCCGCGTCGGCTGTCCTCGTATGCGCCACGATCACGGCGATGGCGCCATCTCTCTGTAACCCATCTCATCCGCTCCAGGCTGTGGGACTGGAGGTGTAGGTACTGTGGTCTCATCAGCCACTGCTGCGGCCCTAAACCCTCCTGGGGTCGGCGGCGTCGTAGAACTCGCCGTCTCGGGTATAGACTGGGCCTGAGCCCTCGTGACTCTAGGTGTCCCACTAGCAGCTCCTCGGTGCCTTGCCGCCACGGGCGGGTTGCCTTACGTGGAGGCATAAGCGTATGAGAAAGGAATACGTTAGAGGGTCCAACTTATAACCGCGGCTAAGGCACGATCTCGAGTGCGAAGAATGAAACCAATCTAAATATCCTATAGCCTCACGATTATTGGTGTGGTGCACAACACACCGATAATCAAGAACTACTAGAATCGATGCGTAGACACTTTCCAGGATTAATCGCTCACGATACCACTTTTGTCACGACCCGTTAAAGTCCGTGGTCGTGCCTACCGGCACCCAAGTAGTCATACATCAGAGTAATCAGCGGAATATTAAAACAAGACATGAAACAGTTGTAAAATGAGACACAGTTTATCTGATGAAAAGCTTGTCTTTCGGCATATATACATAACCCAAATTTTGCAGTTACATCCCAACTGTACAATAGGACTACAGACCTCTAGGAATGTAAACAACTATGGCGGGACAAGGCCCCGCCATACCCTGACTGTACAAAACTAATTACAACAGGGAGAGCATACCCAAAAGTAGAGCCTCCGGAGAAGATGGAGCTTCTGACACCAACGCAAAAGATCCTAAGGATGCGGATCTAGCACCTGCTTGCCCTTACCTGCGGCATGACGCGGCCCGAAGGAGTCGATCTACAGGTACTAAGTATGTGAAACTGTAAAATACTTAAATGAAATCATATCATTTTAAAACCAGTTTACAAATATGCACGAAACAACCAATGTAACTGCACATAGTGCCACATCATAAACAAGAGCAACAATAGGTAACTGTAATAGGTCTTTTCTAGTGCGAATGATCGAGCGGGGCCAATCGCGTAGTATCACTATGCAAGCCTAATCCACGGACTCCGTAGTCGCATAGGCCACTCACATAGGCCGCATAGGGTATAACCCCGCATCGAGGTAGCTACTCCTCGGCGTCGCCCCGACTCGTAGTCGCATGGCCACATAGACGCATGAGGTATAACCCACACTAACACGGAACTCGTAGCTCGCATAGGTCCCTGGACCCGCGTGAGGTATTCTCGAATCATGGTCCTGCATCGCTGAGTCTACCGCGTCGGAGGCGACTTAACCCCGGTAACATGTCAAGAGGTGAGTGATATAATACTAACATAACGACTTATCGTTAAACAACATAAGCACAACAAGAATACCCTCTTATACAAGCGTTACAAGACACTACCACACATAGCGTCATATCATGTCTACTTATCAAACCATTTTATTCTTTCCATAAATTAATATAAGTGCATTATAAACACATAAGTAAACTGTTCCTTTTATCATTCTTAAGTTGTTATACCTAACTTCCCATAAAGCTAGTATAACTCTTAAGCTTTTGTTTAAAACCAATTAGTTCTCTTACATTTAAAAAATGATTGAGATTCTTTTGAAATGCATCAAGATTCTTATTATTCGGGCTTAAGTCAAAAGACATTGCCGTAGTTATTATTCATCAACACGTATGCGTCTCTTGTACTATATATATATATTTTAAAATATCATGCTTTAGGAAGAATCACATACCTTCCGGCGAAATCCACCGCCAAGTCGAATATGTCGCGTGCGGAGAATCGACCTATAATAGTCAAATCGTCTATCAACGTCTAGACTATTACGTAAGCGATTTAAGCAGGGTCCTCTATTCTACGGAAATTTGGGCGCACCCTGCGGTAAGTTATACGATCTCTTGTAAACAATCTATGTGATGCAGTTCAATTATTCTTCTTTTATACCCTTCTTTGTGATAACAATTCAATTCTATTCTGTAATATCCTTCTAAGTATTTATACTTATTCCTATACTTCTACAGTATGTATTCTCTAATTACAAAAGAAGGATAAGTTTATTTACCTCGGTAAGCCCAATAATATCCTAGATAAAAGTCGATCCTGAGAGAGGTTTAGCTCCTAGTCTGAACGCTCCGATAGCTCCAAGAACCCTTAGAAGTTTTTCACAACTTCAACTAAGTACTAAGGGATTTGGGCTAGGGTATTTTGGGCATTATAACAATACTAGAAGGCAACTTTTCTACCAAGGGAGGGGGGTAGTGTTTCGGCTAGGGCTTCCTTTAGAGGGGGGGGGGGGTATTCGGCCAAGGCCTTCACAAGGGGGGGAGAGAAGTGAGGCTTAGGACGATAGCTCACGGGGGGACGGAGGATTGAGACTGGGAGAGTTGTGATGAATAAGTCTTGAAGGAGGGTATTTATAGGGAAACCAAGGGCCATGATCAAGCCAAGTGGGGGGCAAGTGGAGGGCCAAGATTTGCCCAAGTGCCCCCTAACCTACTCCTCAAATTACTCCACAAACAAAGGTCCATGTCTTAGGCCCCAAAAACCTCCCAATCGTCCAAGGAAAAAGGCCACTTGGCCGTCCACTTGAGGGTGACAAGTGTCACCCTCTCGTTGGCCCAAAAAGGTTCCGTCGCTCAGAAAAATCCGCAAAAATTATAAATGACATAGCCGGAATTTTCCCCTCGCAAGTTATGTAAAACGTTTCGTCGGAAAACCACTCGTTTTGTGAGTTGTTCCCAAAATCGTCCACTATGCCTAACTTAAGGCTAATATTTTTGTACGTACGCCTTCACGTACATACTCTGGAAATACGGGGTATAACAAGAATGTTATACCCCGTAGTTCCAGGGTATGTATGTGGGGACGTACGTACGAGAATACGACAGAAATTTTGGAAAGAAATAAAGATGTGATTTTTCGACGGAAAAGTTTCCGGTTTTTGTGAAGGAAAAAGGTTCGTTAATGGGAATTTGATTCCCAGATTTGGTATTTGGACTTCTTGGATTATTTTAGAATTATAAGATTTTATTTTCGGAAATGGTCACGTGGGGCCCACGGGAGAAATTTACGGTTTTGTGGGGCCCGCTTTGTTTTTGAGATTTTCGGTATTTTAGATATTTTCGGAAGACGAAATATTTTGGACGAGTCGGGGGGCGACACGTGTCACCCCCATGTGGCACCTTGGCCGATTTGACTTGGCCGAAATGGCCTTACTAGTGGCAAGCCACTTGGCCCTTGTTTTCGTTGGCCTTGTGGTGTGGTGGGACCCACACACACATGGTCCAATCTTGACCATACACTTACCTTGATCCTAACCCTTGAATTCTCTATAAATAGCCCCTTAGGTTGAAGAGTATTTCATCCACACTTAAGAGCTTTCCAAAGCAAAATATTTTCCCTCCCTTTGTAAGTTGATTTCGTCCCCCTCCCCTCTTGTGAAGAAAATACTTGGAGTATTATTGTATAATCCCAAATACCTTGGCCTAGTATCCCTAGTAGTATTCCAAAGTTATTTCAATACTAGGAGCCCGGAAATACTACTTTATTCCCATAGTCGCAAAACGAAACCATAGAAAAATCTTCCTAGCTTGGTTGAAGTGTTTAGAGAAGTTGTTTAGAAACTTCTAAGGGTCGCTTGGAGCGGGTTGGAGCAAGGATTTGGAGCTAAACGTTGCTCAGGATCGACTTATAAACTTGGATAATTTTGGGCTTATCGAGGTAATGATCTATGTCCCCCTATGGTAATTGGATATTACATGTTATAGTAGCTTAGAATTGAGTATAAGATATATTGGAAGGATGTTTATAAAGGATTGTACTGTATTTACATTGGGCTGTATTTACAGTAGACTTGTGTAGTATTATTGTGGAGCAGATTTGAACACGTCCGGTTAGACGTGTAATCCCCTGGGAATTGTTGGCCTGGTAGCAGGCCTTGGTAGGGGAGGATATTTATGTGATAGCGGGGGGGGGGGGGGGGGGGTGCTGCCGAATTTTCCGTAGAATAGGGAACTGTTTACTTAGAATATGCTACGAAGAGAACTAGAAGTTGATAGATGTATTGTGGTTGTTATAGGTGGATCTTCTACGCGCGGCATACTTGACTTGGCTTGTGGTTTAAGCTAAAAAGGTATGTGATTTTTCCTATACTCTTGAGCATGATTGTGTGAATTATATAGTACGGTAGACGTACGTATTTGAAATGAATGTTATTTATTTAAAACATAAAGTGTTATAATGGCTTTATGGGAAGTTAGTTATAACGACTTTATGAAAATAAAAGAAAGATTTGATTTTGAAAGTTAAGAGACTTGATCTTGAAAGATAAGAGACTTGACTTATAAACAACTTGTTTTCGGAAAAGGAGAAGTAACTTGATTTAAGTATAGGTTACTTGTTTTGGAAAGAGTAAGTTATTGGGTTTTAAAGAGTATACTTGATGTTGTTTAAAAGAAAAGCACTTGGTTTTAAAAAGTATAGAGTGCTTGATTTTAAAAGAAAATCTTATAAAGATTTTCGGAAGGTGTAGTAATTTGGTTTGAAAGGAAAACGTGTTTTTTTTAATACTACGAGTATTAGTATCATGTGGCTGTTACGTAAAAAGAGGTCTTTTTTTGAAAGAATGAAAGCATGTAGTATTTTGGGTTTGAAACCCGGATTGTTGATTAAAATGAATGTATGTTGAACTTGCCTATGCTTGTTGTGATAGTCTTTGATGTGCAAGTGTTTTGTTGATATGCTGCCGTGACTCTGCAGGAGGCGGCTATCGATTGATTGATTGGACATCACGGCGTTGGGTGGTCGCAGTATCGTCCACTTTGAGTATTGGTGGTTGTTTCGCTTGTCGTGACTCTGCAGGAGGCGGCTATCCGATTGATTTCCTTTGGACATGCCGACACGATGGATGGTCCGGGCACGCGTCGATGGGATGGTTTCATGGCCATGACTTCCGAGTGAGATCTTGGGCATGCGGTCATTGTGAGGTTTAGATTGTTAGTCCATGGACCGCTAATCCATGAAGCTTGCGCGGTGACGAGCGATCACGGGCTTGACTTATGCGTGTGGTTCGAGCACACTTTAGATACTTGTTCGGTCATTTTCTCGTGTCTGCGTAGCCTCACGGTAGATAGCTTAAGATACTTGCCTCGATCATATCTTGTGAAGCGGTAGGCTATTATGCGTTAGTTTAAGATACTTGCCTCGGCGATTCGTGGCTAGCTTTTGGGTAGTAGTTGGCTTCCGTACCTTGCGTGATGGGATATGACTAGCTTTTGACCGTAGTTGGCTATTCTACTTGGCGTCGGTTTTGATGACGCAGCGGATCTAGTGTTCGAGTTCACATATGGGTGTTGTTTTACATCATATGCTGCGATGAGAATGAGTTCCACGGCATAGGTGGTATTATGGGCGTGAGACCCATAGTTATGTGTGAGTGATTATTACGGGATATCGTCCCTTACTTGACATATCTTGTTTACTTATTGCGAAATGGTTTTATAAAATGATGAAATGTGATTTCATTCTGATATTTTCGATTTCACATACTTGGTACTGTTGTGACCTCCTCGCCCGGGCTGCGTTCATCCGCGGTAGAGTACATCGGTTGTGGATCCTCGCTCATAGGATCACGATTCAACGTATTAGGAAGCTCCGTTTCTCGGAGGCTTATCTTTTGGTATGTTTCCACTGAGTTGTAGGTTCTTGTACATTCGGGGTATGGCGGGCCCTGTCCGTCATAGTTGTTATTACACTCTTAGAAGTGCATGTAATCTTGTTGTGGCGGGGTTTGTAAAGGATTATGGCTTCGGTTATGTATATATACATGAAGGCGACCGTTTTGGTTGGCCTATTTTCTTATGATGTATCTTGTTTCCTGTTTAAGTTTTTATTTCCGCTGATTTTCTCTGATGTTGTATCACTAGGGTGCCCGGGGTAAGGCACCAATCGCGGGCCCGAGGTCGGGTCGTGACAAACCTGAACTCCAAGTGTCGACGCCGATTATCCGCACGACTTCTGTTGACTCTGAGCTGCCAATAACCTCTCCTGGATAAGCTTCACCCTATCCACATCCTGCTGAATCAAGTATGAACCAACTATCTGCACCTTGCCAACATCGAACCAATCGACTGGCAACCTACCCTTACGCCCCTACCCGGCTTCATAAGGCGACATCCGAATACTGAAATGGTAGCTATTATAATACTCACCCAACAAGAGGTGAATAATCCTTACAGCTACCTCTGAAACCAAAAACACCGGCCCGAGGGTGAATGCAATACTGAGACTCACCTGAGTTCCTAACCTTGCCTGGTAAAACCTCCATAAAAAGAAAAAGCGTGGCCCGGGCTCACCGCTGTCATAAAGTAAAAGTAGGAACCGTGCGATCTTACAACCTTCCCGATATATAGCATCTCGCATAACCTCTGTAGTAATGCGATTCGACTAAAAGACAAGATGGTGACCTCATCGGCGACTCATCGGCGACGCATCCACGAACTCGTCGATGGTTAACTAAACTTGGGCCTAACACCTCGTGATCCTATCACAAAGCGGGACCACCAAATTTTCCTTACTTGGCCGGTGCGGGTTGACGTAATCAGCCTCGGCCGACCCATTTCTCGCGCAAGCCCTTGTTTCCGATCCGAACAATCTCGCGTCAAGTCACGAAAACCTAGTGGTCTTCTTAGCTCAACTACCCTCTTTCATTTCACCCTACTCAGGGACTTATCACACAAATATATCTCACGTATCTATGCACTCCGATAAGGGTCAAACATAAAAACAAATCTTTTACTCAAGATGGCCTTGCCTCTAAGGTCTCCACGTATAAAACTCTAAGGCTCACACTTTCCCTATCCCCAATCTTACCCTTATAACTAACCATGATTTCTAATCACAATTAACACAATGCTATCTGAGCATAACACTTAAAATATACTCATCTTATCACACATACTAATCTCTAGAGGGTTAAGGATATACCTGTATCTACTGCTTCACTCCCCTTTGTCGTTCTAATCCATCCTGCCCTGTTGGGCGCATAGCTAGGGAAGGTGATGAACTAGCCACTGATCCTGAAGGCTGAGTCTCTACATCCGCGCCACCTCTGGTCGGATAATTTCTCGCAAAATGGCCTGCCGTCAAGCATAACAATTTGTCGAAGAAGTGCGACACTCCCACAATGACACTTACCACAACGGCCACACCGAGGTGGGGTGGCCTCTCAGCTAACACCCTTCCTCTGCGAACCATCAATCCGCAATCGATCGGTAGGTGAGTCCTCCTACTTGCACCCTTCCTACTTGAACATTCTTTCGTCCACATGGCCACGGCGTGTAGGTAAAACAAGCACCAACAAAAAGCGACATTCCCGAGATGGCGCTTTGCCGCGTGAACACCGAGGGGCGAATCCGGTGGCGGAACCTACGTGTAGCCGTGATCCGAAGCCACGGAGCTCGACCAACTCCTGCATACCGATCGTCCTGAAGTGCATGGAGGACCACTCTGCATCTTGGCGGAGGCGCATAACCGATCTGCTGAGAAGGTCCGCCGAAAGTTACCAAAGGACCTCATTGCGGCCTCTTCTGGCGATCTTGGTTAACCGTCGATCCCTACGTTTCTCGGCTTTCTGCGCATAAGCCCGTCTGTGAGCCATGCTCATGCTCGATCAAGAGCTACTCTTGCACAACCCTCTCTTAGATAATCATCAAGACCGTGATAAATCGGTACATAATATACTCTCTGGTTGCTAAATCCCTAGCTAATGTGAGGTCGTCTCTTTGCAATCCATACTTTACGCTCTTGGTCGTGGGCGAAGGTCCAGGTATCATGGCGCAGATGAGCTACTTGCGTGTGCTAAACTTTCTTTGTTGGTGGCGTGCGAACTCCCGAATGAAGCACCACCTCGGGTGATGATTGGGCACTGTGCCTCGTGGTTCTGTGCTCTCTCGCGACTCATTTGCCTTGCCATACGGGCGGGTTGCCTTGGCGGAGGCATAAGCGGTAAGGAAAGAAATACGTTAGAGGTGTTAAAGCTGTTATACCGTATTTCCAGTATGTGCGTGGGGCGTGCGTGAAAAATTTGAACTTTAAAGTTGGCTTGGACGATTTATTTTGTGCACAACACCCGGTTAGAGTCGTTTTTCGACAAAACGTTTTACACAACTCGCGTAGGGTAAATTACGGCTATGTCATTTCTAATTTTTGCGGATTTTTCCGAGAGACGAAACATTTTGGACCAACGAGAGGGCGACACTTGTCACCCTCTCATTGGGGACGTTGGGCGGTAATGAATGGGACGATTTGGAGCCTTTTTTGTCAAGTAGTTGGTAGGATATTTTGTGGGTAGATGGATAAGGTACACTTGGGTGAATCCTAGCCCTACACTTGCACCACACTTGGCTTGATCTTGGCCATTGGTTAGCCATGGCTTGACCTATAAATACCCCTCCCCTTTGATGAACTTCTTCATCCAAAATTGTGCTAAGTCTTGAAAGCTCTTCCCCCTCCCTCGAGAGTTCTCGTCCCCCTCCCCCTTGTGAGGCGTGAGCCGAGTCCCTCCCCATGGCGAGAGTTCCCCCCCCCTCCTAGTGGGGTTGGCCGAGGGGTACACACCCCCCCTTGTGGTGTTGTCTCGTATAAATACCCCCCCTCTTGGTAGAAATACTCTCCATAGTATTGTTACTATACCCAAATTACTTTAGCCCATACCTTGTAGTATTCCAAAGATACCTCTATACGTAGAGCCCGGAAATACTACCTTATGTCCTATGTGTGGCGCGATCTACTTGGCTTAAGGAGTAGCCGACGGTTTGAGGTACTTGGAGCGTTTTGCTATTAGTCGATAATCGTCGCGAGGTATGTGAACCTCTTTCTATCTTTTCTAGCATGATATGTGTATAACTATGTAGTACGGTAGACGTACATGTGTTAAATGTATTTGATTGGTTTAAAACATAAAGTGTTATAACGGCTTTATGGGAAGTTGGTTATAACAGCTTTATGTAGGTAAGAAAATGCTTTGCGGTTTTAAAAACTTAAGAGTTATAATAGCTTTATGGGAAGTTAGGTATAACGGCTTAAGAGAGATAAAATGAATGATTTATTGATTTTAGAAGTTAAGAGACTTGATCTTAAAAGATAAGAGACTTGATCTTAAAAGATAAGAGACTTGATCCTAAAAGATAAGAGACTTGACTTAAATGAATTAATATGAATTTTGTGTGAAACTTCATTCGTGAGAAATGAGTACTTGGTTTTAAAAGGAATAATGTTTCTTGATTTGAATCGTAATGAGTATCGACAAACCACTGCGGCGTTAATAAAGGAAATGTTTTGATTAATGAAGTATTATTAAAACCAGTAGAAACCTCCATCTGCATAGAAGCTAAGATGAGACAAAATGATATTACATTTCCTAGATCATGGCTGCTTAATAAGATTGATTATGAACAAGAATAACCTACTCACATATAAGGCATATGTTTCTCAGTTGTTTAAAAGAGAATTATATTCTTAAATGGATAAGACTATGAACTACTGAAACCTTTCTAAAATAAGAAGCGTGAACATTTGAAATTAGGCAAACTTGAGCGTTTGGAAAATAATGTTGTTACTTGATTTTACAAAGAGAAGTGTTTTGGTTTACTTAAAAAGATAGTCACTCTATTTTATACTACGTATTGTGTGACTTATGTGAAAAAGCGAATCTTTTAAAAGAGTTAATGTATGAAGTACTTTGGGATAGATACGAACTTGTTAGCATAAAGTACCTTGTGTGAATAACTTGATTGTGTTGGTTTGTGATAACCTTGTAATACTTTCTTGTTGATTTGATAAGTAAAAATGTTAGGATGCTACGTGTGTTAGTATCTTGTGATTGTTATGTAAGGGGTCATTCTTGTTGTGCTTACGTTGTTAAGCGTTAAGCGGTTATCTTGTTATTGTATCACATACCCTTGACTTATTATCTGAGGGCTTTCCACCCTTGATGCGGTCTATACGGCTATCACGGTCTATGAGACTATGCGGGCACGGTATGCTCGAGATTGATCATTCGGGTGTTTAGCCGTCGCGGGATGCCCTATGCGGTCTTTGAGGACTATCACGGTCTTTGAGGACTATGCGGTCTTTGAGGACTATGCGAGCTGCGGAAGTCGGCGGATCTGGGGTTAAAAGCCTCCGTCACGGGGTATACCTCGAGCGATGCAGGACCGTGATTCGAGAATACCTCATGCGGTGTGTGTGACCTATGCGGAGCTGCGGTAAGTTCGAGGATGAGCGCGCCGCGGTGATCTGCGGGCGAGTGGCGGCCGATCGTGTAGTGCGGTGCAGAAAGACCTCGTGATCTGATTTTATAGCATTGTTGATGCGTGGGTCTTAGTAGTCGGCTATGCCTTCGTACTTACCCGTGCGGTTTTATTATGACAGGTGGGACACGGTGTTTATGTGTATTCCTTGATGCTTTTATATCATGGGATCACGGTGAGGAAGGTATTCCACGGCGCATGATTGATGTTGTGGCGTGAGACCCATTATTTATACTTGAGTAATGACTTGAGGCGTGAGTCACGACTTGACATATTGGCTATTGTGAATCGTAGTTTGGTTATCATACATGTCTCCTGCTTTATATAGACTACTATGATTTCATTTACGATATTTTGATTCCATACTTGGTACTGTTGTCTTGACCTCCTTGAAGTGCGTTAAATCTGCGAGTAAAAGTACGCCGATCGTTGATCCTCGCTCTTAGGGTCACGATTCGGCGTTTGGGAAGCTCCGTTTCTCCGGAGGCTTATCTTGGTATAGTCCCCTGTCGTTGTAGGTTTTTACATTCAGGGGTATGGCGGGGCCCTGTCCCGCCATTGTTCAAATATCATTCTAAGTGCAGTAATCTTGTTGTGGCGAGGTTGTATGGGATGTAGCTGTTCAAATTGTTATTTATATATCTTGAAGGTAACCGTTTTTAGTTGCTTTGTCTTATTTCACTGTCTTATTGCATTGGCTTCATGTTATTGTTTTATGTTCCGCTGATTTTCTCTGATGTTGTATCACTAGGGTGCCCGGGTAAGGCACCAGTCACGGGCCCGGGTTCGGGTCGTGACATATACCCCGTATTTCCAGAGTTTGTACGTGTGGGCGTACGTAGAAGTTTGAGCCTTAAAGTTAGGCAAGATTCGAAATTTGTACACAACCCCCGAAAAGAATCGTTTTTCGACGAAACGTTTTACAGAACTTGCGAAGGGAAAATTCCGGCTATGTCATTTATATTTTTTGCGGATTTTTCCGAGAGATGAAATATTTTGGACCAACGAGAGGGCGACACTTGTCACCCTCAAGTGGACGGTTGAAGGTGGCCGATTGGTGCCCATTTTCGTGGCATGTTTTGTGCCTTGTTTGGTGCCTTGTTTTGTGCCTTGTTTTGTGGAGTAGGGTTAGGGTGCACTTGGCTTGATCTTGGTCTTACACTTGCCTTGCACTTGGCTTCATCTTGGCCATTGGTTGGCCTATAAATACCCCTCCCTTGTTGAAGACTTCCTCATCCAAAAAAAATGTTTTCCAAGTCTTGAAAGCTCTCCCTCCCCCCCCCCCCCCCTTAGTGTAGTGTTCTCGTCCAAGAACACACCTCCCCCTTTGAGGCCTTTGGCGAGTTTCCCTCCTAGTGGTGTTGGCCGAGGGGTACACCCCCCCGTGCCTTGTATGGTTCTCGTATAATACCCCCTTTTTGGTAGAGAAATACTCTCAAAGTATTTTTGTTATCAACAAAAAAAACTAGCCGTATAACTTTTAGTATTCCAAAGTCACCTCTATCATTAGAACCGAAATACTACCTTTTGTCCTTTTAGTCTCAAACCAAAACCCTAAGGAAAATCTTCATAGCGAGTTGAAGTATTAAGTAGAAGTTGCGTAGAACTTCTAAGGGTTGTTTGGAGCGGGTTGGGCGCCGGAGTTGGAGCTAAACGGTGCTCAGGATCGAAATTCTAACTTGGATAATTTTGGGCTTATCGAGGTAAATACGCTGGACCTTCTTTTGTAATTAGAGTTTGCATACTGTTGAAGTATAAGAATTAAGTATAAGTTATATACAAGGAAGGTATATAAGAAGAGAATTGAATACTTACATAGAATTTGTATTCTGATGACTTGTGAAGTTTGTGGGTAGGAAGTCTTAATTTTCCCTAAGAATCTTGTATCTAGATTTATTATACCGAGTAGTCTAGACATTGATAGACTTGTATAACCGTTATAGGTTGAAGTACTGCAAGTAGCGAATTCTACTCGAAGGGTGGAAAAGGCTAACAGGACTACTGATGCTGGAGCTTATTGCTAATAGTCGATAAATCGTCACGAGGTATGTGATTCTTCCTATACTCTTGAGCATGATATTTTAAAGGAATATATATATATATAGTACGGTAGACGTACGTGTGGCAATGTCTTTTGACTTAAGCCTGAATAATAAGAATCTGGAAGTATTTTACAAGAATATATATATAGTACGGTAGACGTACGTGTGTTAACTGAATATAGTTTTACGGCAATTTCTTTTGACTTAAGCCTGAATAATATGAATCTTGAAGTATTTCAAAAGAATTAAGAATCCTTTTTGAAAGAAGAATAATACTTGGTTTGAAAGCTTAAGAGTTATACTAGCTTTATGGGAAGTTAGGTATAACGACTTAAGAGAGATAAAAAGAATGGTTTATTGCTTTTAAGAAGTTAAGAGACTTGATCTTAAAAGATAAGAGACTTGACTTAATTGAATTAATGTGAAAGTTGTTAAGAAGTGCAAAACCTCATTCGTGAGTAATGAATACTTGATTTTTTTTAAGAATAATGTTTTACTGATTTCGGAAATGAGAATAAGTAAGGAACTTGATTTCTAAAAAGAGACTTGAGGAAATTAAAGAGTTTTTGGTTTAAAAGAAAGGCATTGTTTTGTCTTAAAAATTGGTTTAAAACATAAAGTGTTATAACAGCTTTATGGGAAGTTAGTTATAACGACTTTATGAAAATGAAAGAATGGTTTTATCATTGGTTTTAAAGTGGTAACTTGACTTTAAAAGGAGAAGTGTTTTGGTCTAAAAAGAAGGCATGGTATTGCCTTAATTTGGTTTTAAAAATGAAAGTATGGAAGTTGTTTTGGTTTACTTAAAAGATGTTAGTCACTCTATACTGCGGGTATCGGGTGACCTTTGTAAAAGAAATGGATCTTTTAAAAAGAATTTAACGTACGTAGTACTTTGGGGTTAAAAACCTGGACTTTGGCATAAAATGAAAGTACTTTGAGTTGTGTGTAACTTTCCTATGTTTGTGTGTGGTAGCCTTGTTGTGCAAGTGTTGTATTCTTATGTTACCGCGTCTCTCGATGGAGGGCCGGTCGTGTTATTCTTGATCATTTTGGACATCTTGACCGATGGGTGGCCGGGTATGCTTCCACTATGATAGTCCATGGGCATCTTGACTCGATGGATGGTCCACGTATGCGGCCATGATGAGGTTCGTTTCCCGTTGATAGTGTTATTCCATGGACTAGCTCTCCATGAGGTTTTCTTGATCGACGCGGTATCGGTGGTCGGCTTTCGTACTTGCCGCCTCGTGGTGATTCGGCCTTGTACACAGTAGTTAGCCCTCGCACTTGCCGTTCGGTTTAGTGGCGAAGTCTCGTGATCTGACGCTGGTACACAGTAGTTAGCCCTCGTACTTTCCCGGTCACGTGACACGGCGCCAGTATCTGGTAGTCGGCTTCGTACTTGCCGTGCTCGGCTTCGTGGTTTGGTTGTATAGTATTGTTAGTACTGACTTGGTGTTCATGTGTACTCCGTGGTGTTATTATATCATAGACTGCCGGCAGTGAGGAAGGTATTCCACGGGCATGATTGATGTTGCGGCGTGAGACCCATAGTTATATTTGAGTGATGACTACGAGGCGTGAGTCACGACTTCATGTCGCTTATTTATTGTGATCGTAGTTTGATTATCATACATGTCTCTGCTTTATATAGTATTATGATTTCATTTATAGTATTTTTGATTTCACATACTTGGTACTGTTGTCTTGACCTCCTTGGCTGCGTTCATGCCGCAGTAGAGTACACCGATGTTGATCCTCGCTCTTAGGATCACGATTCGGCGTTAGGAAGCTCGTTTCTCGGAGGTTTATCTTTTAGTATGTTACCACGAGTTGTAGGTTCTTGTACATTCGGGGTATGGCGAGCCACTGTCCGTCATGTTGTATAAAAACTCTTAGAAGTGCAGCCAATCTTGTTGTGGGCAGGGTTTGTAAAAAGGATTAAACTGTTCGGTTTGAAAGATATGTCTATATATTTTATTGGGAGGTAACCGTTTGGTTGACCTGTTTTATTATCTTATCTCTTGTTCATGTTTAAGTTTTTATTTCCGCTGATTTTCTCTGATGTTGTATCACTAGGGTGCCCGGGGTAAGGCACCAGTCACGGGCCCCGGAACGGGTCGTGACAAAAGTGGTATCAGAGCAGTTAATCCTCGGAAAGTGTCTACAGACCGTGTCTAGTAGAGAGATTATCGATGTGGTGTGCACCACATCTATAATCAGGAGGCTGCAGGACATTTAGGATTGGTTTCCATTCTTCTCATTCTGAGATCGTGCCTTAGAGCTGTGTTGTAAGTTGGACCCCTCTGACGTATCTCGTTTTTATCAGTTATGCCTCCACGCAAGGCAACCCGGGCCCAGGTGGGCAAAGCGTGAGGAGCTGCAGTGAGATACTGAGTACAAAGCGCGAGCGATGGCCACGAGATTGTGCTTCAGACGGCGAGTTTTACGACGCCCGACCAATGAGCTTAGAAGCGCAGCGATGGGTTGAGACAACGATACGAGCCTCGATCCATGGCCGGCGAAGGAGATGGGTTACAAGGAGATAGCACGATTGCTAGCGAGTTGTGGCGGAACATGAGATAAGTGGGCCAGCAGTTCGATGCACCCGTGGTTCACCCGAGATCGGATAGTTTGAGGCTACGGGACTTTCTGAGTTGTAGCCCTTGAGTTCTACGGTCGAGGCACGAGGATGATCGCAGGAGTTCATCCGAAGCAGTCTGATGGATCGTAGAGTGATCAAGGCTTGGAGACCGAGTCGGTGGTCTTGGGTTCGCATCACCGCGTGATCTATGATCGGTTTGATTCGTGGGAGCTGTCCCGGGGAGAGCATGCACTTCCAGCCGTATGGAACGAGTTCTCAGAGGCATTTCTTGCACATTTCTTACCTCCACAGGCGAGGAGAACTCGGGCCGACATATTTTTGGTATTGAGGCAGAGCGGGCGTACGGTTCGGGAGTACAATGTGGAGTTCGACTCATTGACTCGGTATGTCCCCGCGTTAGTAGCCAGTATGGAGGACAGAGTGCACCGCCACGTCACCGGCTCGATGACTACTTGGCGAGGCTTGTTGGTGTAGCTCTTCAGGGCATGGACATTGCCGCATGCAGCTTATGCACTTGGATGTGAGGCGGAAGGTCGACGGAATGACCAAGATCGGCGAAGAGGGCGAGCAGCGAGGTCCTTTGATAACTTTCGGCGGACCACCTCGTGGACTAGTTATGTACCTCCGCCCGATCTGAGTGGTCCTCCACAAATTCGGGACGCCGGGATATTCGGGAGGCGGTCGGGGCTCCTGTGTTTCAGATTTTGGTGGTAAGTGCTCGCGGATGAGTCACCCTTGTCTCGGTGTGGCGTTGTGGAAAACTTCATAAGGGAGAGTGTCGTACTAACTTGGGAGATTGTTATTCTTGCGGCCAGCGGGGCCATGGCGAGAAGCTGTCAGGCCGAGTATGCGGTAGGATAGCACAGACTACGAGATCGATTGCGGGTTCTTCACCTTCCATAGCTAGGCGGGATGTTCATACCGTGATCCACGGCAGGTCGCGGTGGAAGTTCGATTTTAGCGGTCCTTTGAACCGCTATCTTTCGGTATATCCTTAACCTACAGAGTTTTGCATGCGTGATACGATGATTGTATGTTGAGTGCTTTGTACAGATAGCTTTGTGTGTATTGTGGTTTAGAGACTTGGATAGTTGAAAGAATAAGTGTGGGGACAGGGAAGGTATGAACCTTAGAATTTTACACGTTGAGACCTTAGATGTAAGGCCGGCTTGAATAAAAGATTTTACGGTTAGTCTTTGTCGAAATACTTGGTTTGCGTATAATGTATTGTGGGATAATTCCGTGAGTTGTGTAAAATGAAAGTGGTAGCTTTCCTGATGTGAATTAGTAAGATTGTTCCGTATCGAGGAGCAAGAGTTGGCGCGACGGAGGGTCGGGTTGAGGCGTAGTCTTGGGTCAACCGTGGCGGTTAGGTGTGGTCGATTAGGTGGTCCGCGGATGGTAGGTCACGAGGGTGCTATGTCACGACCGAACGGGGCGTGGTGGTGCCTTACCGGGCACCTAGTGATACAACATCGAGAGAAAATCGGCGGAAATAAAACATAGACATGAAACAAGATACATTATAAGAAAAGCAGGCCAACAAGCGGTCGCTTTCCATGTATATACATAATATCGAGCGATTACAATCCTTTACAAACCACGCTTGCAACGGTACTACACTCTAAGAATGTAACAACAACCATGGCGGGACAGGGCCCATTATTATACCGTATTTCGCAGTATGCGTAGGGCGTGCGTAGAAAAGTTTGGGCTTTAATGTAAGGCTTGGCCGCTTTTATTTGTGCACAACATGCGGTTAGAGTCGTTTTTTTAAAGCGTTTTACTAAACTTGCGAAGGAAAATTCCGGCGATATCAATTTTAATTTTTGCGGCTTTTTACAAGAGACGTAAAATTTTGGCCCAACGAGAGGCGGCACTTGGCACCCTCATTAGTGTGATAAAGTGGACGATTGGTGGCCTTGTTGGTCAAGGGGTTGGTAGGATATTTTTGTGGTAGATGGATAAGGTGCACTTGGCATGATCTTGGCCCTACACTTGCCTTGCACTTGGCATGATCTTGGCCATTGGTTGGCCTTGGCTTGTCCTATAAATACCCCCCCTTTGGAAGACTTCTTCATCCATTCCTAAACTTTCCTAAGTCTTGAGAGCTTCCCCCCTTTGTGTGGTTGTTTCGTCCCACCCTCCCCCTTTGTGAGGCCTTGTGGCCGAGAGCACCCCCCCTCCTAGTGGCCTTGGCCGTGGGGTACCCCCCCCTACCTTGAGTTGTTTTCGTAGAATACACTCCCCCCTTTTTGTGGTATAGAAATACTCTCCTAGTATTGTTATAATGCCCAAATACCTTGGCCCAAATACCTTGTAGTATTCCAAGGTTATACTTATACGAAAAGCCCAGAAATACTATTATACTTCCCGTCAGTCACAAAACGAAACCCTAAGGAAAATCTCCATAGAGTTGGAATATTAAGTAGAAGTTGGTTAGAACTTCTAAGGGTGGTTCGGAGCGGGTTGGAGCGCACGGAGTTGGAGCTAAACGTTGCTCAGGAGCGACATTAAACTAGGATAATTTTGGGCTTAGCGAGGTAAATATCTTGTCCCCCTTATTGTAATTGGAAATTACATGTTGTAAGATTATATAGTTGAAGTATACTATATATAGAACTAAACCTAAGCGGCAATGTCGTTTGACTTAAGCTGAATTTAAAGAAAGAAGCGAATCAGTAATTACATAGGGTGTATTACGATAGACTTGTGTAGCATTCTTGTGAAGTAGAATTGTACACGTCAGGTTAGGCGTATAAACCCCACGGTTGGCTTGATAGCGGCCTCGATAGAGGAGGAGATTTCTGCGGTTGCGGGGAGAGTCTTTGCCGAATTTTCTGTAGAATGTTCTACGATAAGATCTAGATGTTAATAAGCGCCTTGTGGCCTTATAGGTTGAAGTACTATGCGTGGCGCGATCTACTTGGCTTAAGGAGTAGCCAGACGGTTTGAGGTACTTGGGCGTTTTGCTATTAGTCGATAATCGTCGCGAGGTATGTGAACCTCTTCCTATTTTTCTAGCATGATATGTGTATAACTATGTAGTACGGTAGACGTACATGTGTTAAATGTATTTGATTGGTTTAAAACATAAAGTGTTATAACGGCTTTATGGGAAGTTGGTTATAACAGCTTTATGTAGGTAAGAAAATGCTTTGTGGTTTTAAAAACTTAAGAGTTATAATAGCTTTATGGGAAGTTAGGTATAACGTCTTAAGAAAGATAAAATGAATGATTTATTGATTATAGAAGTTAAGAGACTTGATCTTAAAAGATAAGAAACTTGACTTAAATGAGTTGATATGAATTTCGTGTGAAACCTCATTCGTGAGTAATGAGTACTTGGTTTTAAAAAGGAATAATGTTTCTTGATTTGAAATCGAATGTGTATCGACAAACCAACTGCAGCGTTAATAAAGGAAAAATGTATTGAATAATTAAGTATTATTAAAACCAGTAGAAACTTCCATCTGCATAGAAGCTAAGATGAGACAAAATGATATTTCCTAGATCATGGTCATTGTAATAAAATTGTTATAAACAAGAATATCCTACTCTCATATAAGGCTTATGTTTCTCAGATTGTTTAAAAGAGAATTATATTCTTAAATGAATAAGACTATGAACTACGAAACCTTTCTAAAATAAGAAACGTGAACATTTGAAATTAGGCAAACTTGGACGTTTGGAAAATAATGTTGTTACTTGATTTTACAAAGGTAAGTGTTTTGGTTTACTTAAAAAGACAGTCACTCTATTTTATACTACGGGTATTATGTGACTTATGTGAAAGAAACGGATCTTTTAAAGATTTAATGTATGAAGTACTTTGGGGATAAAAACCCGATCTTGTTAATCATATAGTAGAAAGTGCCTTGTGTGTATAACTTGATTATGTTGAGTTGTGATAGCCTTGTAATACTTTCTTGTTGATTTGTTAAGTAAACATGCTAGGATGCTACGTGTGTTAGTATCTTGTGATGTTTGTGTAAAGGGTTTCCCGCCGATTGCGCTTTAAATTGTTTCACTATCACCGATATGTTGGTATTGTACCACTCACCTTGACTTGTTTCGGAGGTTAAGGCGCCTCCGTCTGGGGTAGACTCGGTAGCGGGTGTGTGACCTATGATTCGAGAATACCTCATGCGGGTCCCGGGGGCCTATGCGGAGCTACGAGAGTTCCAGGTTAGTGTGCGGCCTTTATGGTCATGCGGTCTATGTGGCCATGCGGACTGCGAGTCCAGGCGGATGCCGGGGAGTAGCTACCCTCGATGCGGGGTTATACCTCATGCGGGCCTATGAGTTTGGCCTATGCGGGTGCGGAGTTCGGGGCTAGGCAGCGCACATTAGATCTTTGCGGCGAGTGGCGGCTTTGATCATGTGGTCAGAGCAGATCTCATGATCTGATTTATGACCTTGTTGATGCGTGGGTTTTAGTAGTCGACTATGCCTTCGTACTTACCTTGTACGGTTTTATTAGGACACAGGTGGGACCTGGTGTTCATGTGTATTCCTTGATGCTTTCATATCATAGACTGCCGGCAGTGAGGAAGGTATTCCACGGGCATGATTGATGTTGTGGGCGTGAGACCCATAGTTATATTTGGTGATGACTTTGAGGCGTGAGTCACGACTTGACATGGCTTATTTATTGTGGCTGTAGTTTGGTTATCATACATGTCTCACCTTTATATAGACTACTATGATTTCATTTCTGATATTTATTTTCGATTTCACATACTAATTTTTGTTATCGACCTCGCCTTGGGTGCGTTCATCTGCGAGTAAAAGGTACACGATCGTTGATCCTTGCTCTTGGGGTCACGATTCAGCGTTTGGGAAAGCTCCGTTTCTCGGAGGCTTATCTTCGTATAGTCCTGTTGTTGTAGGTGCTTACATTCGAGGGTATGGCGAACACTGTCCGTCGTTGTTATCATTCGTAAGTGCATGTAATCTTGTTGTGGCGGGGTTGTAAAAAGTTAAAGCTGTTCATTTTGAAAGAGTTTTTATATATCTGTAAAGGCAACTTTTCTTGAGATAAACATGTGTCTTCTTTCTGATGTATCATGTATTGTTTTATATTCGTGATTACTCGATGTTGTATCAACTGGGTGCGGGTAAGGCACGATCCACGGGCGGGTTGGTCGTGACAAAGTGGTATCGAGCGATTAATCCTCGGAAGGTGTCTCTGAGCCGTATCCGATGAGTCTTGATTATCGGTGTGTTGTGCACGCCAATAATCGAGGCTATAGGATATTTAGGATTGGTTTCTATTCTTCTCACTCTGAGATCGTGCCTTAGAGCTGTGTTGTAAGATTGGACCCTCTAACGTATTTCTTTCCACTGCTATGCCTCGCGTAGGGCAATCCGGGCCGAAGAGGCGAAGCGGTAGGAGGCTGCGAGTTAGTCTGAGGGTTACGAGGGCACAGGCCCAACTATCACCTGAGTTAGGTGCTTCATTCGGGGAGTTATGCTACGTCACCAGCTGTTATACCCCGTAGTTCCTGGGTATGTATGCGAGGGCGTACGTACGAGAATACGACAGAAAGAATGGGAGGAAGAAATAGGTGATTTTTCCACGGAAAAGTTTCCGGTTTTTGTGAAGGAAAAAGGTTCGTTAATGGGAATTGGATTCCCAGATTTGGTATTCGGACTTCCTGGAATATTAGAGAATTATGGAATTTTATTTTTGGAAATGGTCACGTGGGGCCCAGGGAGAAATTTACTGGTTTTGTAGAGCCACTTTGTTTTGAGATTTTGGCCATTGTGGATATTTTGGAAGATGTTTTATTTTGGGCCAATAGGAGGGTGACACGTGTCACCCCACTGAGTGGCTTGGTAGAATGACATTTGGGCACAGTCTGGAATTAAGTCGTTTTTAAAGCGTTTTACATAACTGCGAGGAAAATTCGGCTATGTCTTTTCTTATTTTTGCGGATTTTTCCGAGAGATGAAATGTTTTGGACCAACGAGAGGCGACACTTGTCACCTCGAGTTGGTGGAGTTAGACGGCCACCCGGGCGTTTGAAGGGTCAAGTTGGTGAGATATTTTGTGAGGATTTGTGGAGTAGGGACTAGGGGGCACTTGGGCACATCTTGGCCCTACACTTGCATAGCACTTGGCTAGATCTTGGCCCTTGGTTGGCCTTTGCTTACCCTATAAATACCCACTCCCTTTGAAGACTTCTTCGTCCTCAAATCTCAAGTCTTGAGAACCCTCTCTCCTCCTCTTGTTGACTCTCGTCAGAGCCTCCTCCCCTTTCATGTGGCCTTGTGGCGAGAGCACCTCTCCCCTTCCTAGTAGGCCGCCCGGTAGAAGCCCCCACTCCCTTGGGGTGTTCTCGTGGGGTACCCCCCCCCCGTGGGTGAGAAATACTCTCAAAAGTATTGTTATAATGCCCCAATACCGTAGCCTTATACCGTGTAGTATTATAAGGTTATACCTATCTGAAGCCGGAAATACTATTATACTTCCCGTCAGTCCACAAAACCGAAACCACAGGAAAATCTCCATAGTTCGTTGGAGTATTGTGTGAAGTTGGTTAGAACTTCTAAGGGTGGTTTAGAGCGGATTGGGCGCTCGGAGTTGGAGCTAAGCGATTGCCGGGATCGACTTTATACTTGGATAATTATGGGCTTATCGAGGTAAATATCTTGTCCCTCTATTGTAATTGGAAATTACATGTTGTTAGAATATATAGTTAAAGTACTATATATAGAACTGAACGTGGTTAGTTGGCAATGTCTTTTGACTTATGCCTGAAGAAGCTGAAGCTGTTTCTGATGAAGCTTGTGTAGCTTTTACGTAGAGTAGAATTGTACCGTTCGGGTTAGATGTGTAACCCCACTGGTTGGCTTCGCAGCGGCCCAGTTAGAGAGGGAGATTTCTGTTTGTTGCGAGAAGTCTTTGCGAATTTTCGGTAGAATGTTCTACGATGTTAATAAGCGCCTTGTGGCCTTATAGGTTGAAGTACTACGTGTGGCGCGTTATACTTGGCTTAAGGAGTAGCGGCGGTTGGGAGTACTTGGAGCGTTTTGCTATTAGTCGATACTCGTCGCGAGGTATGTGAACCTCTTCCTATCTCTTCTAGCATGATATGTGTGAACTATGTAGTACGGTAGACGTACATGTGCTAAGTGATTTGGTTGGTTTAAAACATAGGGTGTTATAATAGCTTTATGGGAAGTTAGTTATAACGACCTTATGTAGGTGAAAATGGTTTACTGATGTTAGAAGTTAAGAGACTTGATCTTATAAGATAAGAGACTTAACTTATTTGTTTTAATGTGAATGTTGTGTGAAACCTCATTCGTGAGTAATGAGTACTTGGTTTTTAAAGGAATAATGTTTCTTGATTTGGAAATCAGAATGTGTATCGGCAGGACCAGCTGCGGCGTTAATAAAGGAAAATGTATTGAATAATGATGTGTTGTATTAAAACCGGTAGAAACCTCCATCTGCATAGAAGCTAAGATAAGACAAAATGATATTACATTTTCTAGATCATGGTCTTTGTAATAAGATCGTTATAAACAAGAATAAACTACTCACATATATGACATATGTTACTTAATTGTTCTAAAAGGAATCAGTGATTAAGTTTGGGAACTATGAAACCATTTGAAAATGAGAAGCTTGAGTAATTGAAACTAGGCAAAAGCGGAACTTAGGAAAAGAATGTTGTTACTTGGTTTTGAAAAGGAAGGTGGGTTGGTCATTCTAATACTACGGGTATCGGGTGACTTTTATAAAAGAAATGGATCTCTTTTAAAAGAACTCACGTATGTAGTACTTTGGGGTTAAAAACCCGGACTTTGGTATAAAATGAAAGTACTTTGTGTTGTTGTGAAACTTGCCTATGCTTGTTGTTGTGAAGCTTGGCTTTGCTTATTGATAACCTTTGTTGTGCAAAGCGTTGTATTTCTGTATTCTGGCGTCTCGATGGAGGGTCGGTTGACTTGTTGAGAACTTACTTGGGCGTCTTGCGTGGCGGAGAAATTCCGCAGTGCGTTCACGCTGATAGTATTATTGTTGTTAATCACTTTGGACATCTTGACCACGATCGTGGCGCGCGGGTATGCTTCCATTTTGGTTAAGGTCTTGTGGTTGTCGCTTTGGACATCTGACACGATCGTGGCGTAGCGCGGGTATGCTTCCATTTTGGTTAAGGTCTTGTAGTTAATCGCTTTGGACATCTTGACCGCGATGCGTGGCGCGCGGGTATGTTTCCATTTCGATTATCGCCTTGTGATTTCCTTTTGGACATCGCGACCGCGATCGTGGCGCGCGGGTATCGTCCATTTGGAAAGTTGTCTTATTGTTTCCCTTTGGACATCTTGACACGATCGTGGCGCGCGGGTATGCTTCCATTTGGATTCTTTGTCTTGTTGTTGAGGTCACATGGACATGTCTACACCGATGCATCCGGGGCATGTGGCCATGGGACATTGGTATTATTGTTGCATCATGGACATGTCTACACCCGTCTGATATTCGAGCATGCGGCCATAATCACGAACTCGATTGATGTTGTGGGCATGAGACCCGTAGTTATATTGGAGTGATGATTTTATGTTGTGATCGTAGTTTGGTTATCATACATGTCTCTGCTTTATATAGACTAGTATGATTTCATTCTGATATTATGCGATTTCACATACTTGGTACTGTTATCGACCTCCTTGGGGCTGCGTTCATCTGCGGTAGAGTACATCGGTCGTGGATCCTCGCTCATAGGATCACGATTCAGCGCATTTGAAGCTCCGTTTCTCGGAGGCTTATCTTTGGTAGGTGTTCCACTGAGTTGTAGGTTCTTGTACATTCGGGGTGTGGCGAAGCCACTGTCGTCATAGTCGTGTATATCTTAGAGTGCATGTAGTCTGTTGTGGGCGGGGTTGTCAAGATTAAAGCTCGAGTTTTATGTTTATCAAAGGCAACCGTTTTAGTTAACTTTGTTTATTTATTATATCTCTTGTATAATGACTCATGTTTTATGTTCGCTGATTTTTCTCGATGTATGTATCGCTAGGGTGCGGGGTAAGGCACGATGCGGGCCGGGCGAATCGTTACAAAAGTGGTATCGAGCGATTAATCCTCGGAAAGTGTCTACGAACCGTATCGATAAGTCTTGATTATCGGTGTGTTGTGCACTGCAATAATCGGGAGGCTATAGGATATTTAGGATGGTTTCTATTCTTCTCACTGAGATCGTGCCTTAGAGCGGTGTTGAAAGTTGGACCTCGGCGAAATTCTTTCCCTTATCGTTATGCCTCGCGTAGAACCGGGCCGGGAGGGCAAAGCGGCCGAGGCTGCGAGTTGAGTTCGGAGGGTTGCGTGGGCACAAGCCCAATTATCACCTTGGATGGTGCTTCATTCGGGATTTCTGCGGCGTCACTAGCCCCGAGTTTAACGGCGGCGGCGGTTCCTCTGCGTCCATGATATTTGAACCTTGATTCCACGGCCAGAGCGATGAATATAGATTGCAAAAGGCGACCACTGTTACTAGCTATGGATTTGGCTACGGAGATTATACCGATGTAGCGAGTCTTGATGACTATCTAAAGAGAGGTTGTGCAAGAGTAATTCTTGATTGGGCTTGAGCATGGCATGTATGCGGGCTTATGTCTGTGGCGAAAGGCGTAGAGATCGGCGGGTTAACCAGGGCGAATGAGAAGAGGGCGAGCGGAGGTCGCCGGTAACTTTCAAGGTGAGTATACCTTAAGTGCTATGTTACGATAGCGGTGTGTTAGTTGTGATTTGAAATCATGGTTGTTTAGCAGGAGTAAGATTTTGGGGATAGAGAAAGTGTGAGCCTTAGAGCTTTATACGTAGAGACCTTAGAGGTGAGGCCATCTCGAGAAAAGGTGTAGTGTTATGTTTGACCACTTGCTCCGGAGTGCATAGTGCGTGAGTTATGTTGGGACAGTCCCTAGTAGTGTGGAATGAAAGAGGGTAGTTGAGCTAAGAAGGCCGCTAGGTTTCGTAACGTGATTAGTGAGATTGTTCGGTTCGGGAGCTAGTATGATGCGGCGTTCGGGTCGGGTTGAGCCACGTTGCGGGTCAACCCGCGGCGATTTTGTGGTGGGTCGGTTTGTAGTGGTCCCGCCTTGTGGTAAGTCACGAGGTGTTAGGCTCAAGTTTAGTTAACTAAGCGTGCGAGTTCGTGGATGCGTTGACGATGGTCGGTCGATGAAGCAGCCATCGTGTTCTTGATCGGGGCCGTTCACTCGGCGATGTTGATTTATCGAAGGTTGTAAGGCTGCACGGTGCCTACCTTCACCTTATGGCGAGTGGAGCCAGTTCTGGCTGTTTCGTTTTCTAAAAGTTTACGAGCGGGGTTAGGAACTCGGTGAGTCTCGAATCGCGTTCGCCTCGGGCGGTGTTTGGATTTCAGGGATAGTTGTGGGGATTGTTGTCTCCTGTGGAAGTAGTGTTTGATCTACCATTTCAGTGTTCGGATGTCGCCTTACGAAGCCTTGTAGAGGCAGAAGTGTAAGTTGCGATCGATTGGTTCGATGTTGGCAAGGTTGAACGATTGGTTCGAGCTTGTTCCGGCGGTGTGGATAGGAAAAGCTCATCTAGAAGAAGTTACGGCGGCTCGGAGAATCGTGCGGATAATCGGCGGCGACACTTAGAGTTGAGTTGGCGGTCGGCCTTCTTGAAAGTACCACCGGACGGTGTGGCGAGTTTGAAGCGAAGGAACTTAGCGAGCTCTTTGGGCCTTTAAGTTCATGTGAAGAATAGGCGGGTTGCCTATATGTTAGCTTTTGCCGTCCGACTTAGGAGGCGGGGCGTCCGATCTTCGTATTGTTATGTTGGAAAGTATCGAAGATCCATCGAATGTTCCCGATTAATGATGCCCACGTAAAGAGATAGTAACCCGAGTTTTGGAAACTAAAGCGATGTCGAAATGTGGTAAGGGTTAGTGTCTGACGGCGAACGTGATAAGCGGCGGTACCATTTGTTGGGTCGTCGGAGCTAGGCTCGCGGCAAAGTGGCAAAAGTGTATTTGTGGTGATGTTACGGTGTTTCCTCGTAGACTTGGATATAAGTATGTTGCGCAGTATTTTACGTGGCGGTATGGCGAGATTGTTTCGTAAGTATAGAAGTGAAGACTATCTTTGGCGCGTATGTTTGAGACTTAGAATGAACATTCGGGACGAATGTTTCTAAGAGGAAGAATGTTATACCCGTAGTTCACGGGTATGTATGCGAGGCGTGCGTGCGAGAATCTGACAGAAAGATTGGGAGGAAGAAAGAGGTGATTTTCCACGGAAAAGTTTAGGTTTTGTGAAGGAAAAAGGTTCGTTAATGGGAATTGGATTCCCAGTTTGGTATTCGGACTTCTGGAATATTAGAAATTATGGAATTTTATTTTGGAAATGGTCACGTGGGGCCCACGGAGAAATTCTGGTTTTGTAGAGCCAGCTTTGTTTTGAGATTTTGGCCATTGTGGATATTTTTGGAAGATGTTTTATTTTGGGCCAATAGGAGGGTGACACGTGTCACCCCAAGTGGCTTAGTAGAATGACATTTGGGCACAGTCTGGAGTCGTCGTTTTTAAATGAAACGTTTTACATAACTTGCGAGGAAAATTCGGCTATGTCTTTTCTTATTTTTGCGGATTTTTAGAAATGAAATGTTTTGGACCAACGAGAGGCGACACTTGTCACCCTCAAGTTGGTGGAGTTGGACGGCCGCTTGGGCGTTTGAAGGTCAGTTGGTGAGATATTTTGTGAGGATTTGTGGAGTAGGGACTAGGGGCACTTGGGCACATCTTGGCCTACACTGCATAGCACTTGGCTAGATCTTGGCCCTTGGTTGGCCTTTGCTTACCCTATAAATACCACTCCTTTGAAGACTTCGTCCCTCAAATCTCTAAGTCTTGAGAACCCTCTCCTCCTCTTGTTGACTCTCGTCCAAGAGCCTCCCTCCCCTTTCATGTGGCCTTGTGGCCGAGCACCTCTCTCCCTTCCTAGTAGGCCACCCGGTAGCACTTCCACTGCCTTGGGGTGTTCTCGGTACCACTTGGTTGAAATACTCTCAAAGTATTGTTATAATGCCCAAATACCTTAGCCTTATACCTTGTAGTATTCTAAGGTTATACCTATCTGAAAAGCCGGAAATACTATTATACTTCCCGTCGATCCAAAACCGAAACCCTAGGAAAATCTCCATAGTTCGTTTGGAGTATTGTGTAGAAGTTGGTTAGAACTTCTAAGGGTGGTTTAGAGCGGATTGGGCGCTCGGAGTTGGAGCTAAACGATTGCCAGGATCGACTTTATACTTGGATAATTATGGGCTTATCGAGGTAAATATCTTGTCCTATTGTAATTGGAAATTACATGTTGTTAGAATATATAGTTAAAGTACTATATATAGAAGAGCGTGGTTAGTTAGCAATGTCTTTTGACTTATGCTGAAGAAGCTGAAGCTGTTTTCTGATGAGGCTTGTGTAGCTTTTACGTAGAGTAGAATTGTACCGTTCGGGTTAGATGTATAACCCATGGTTGGCTTGGTAGTAGCCCAGTTAGAAGGGAGATTTCTGTTGTTGCTGCGGGAGGAGTCTTTGCCGAATTTCGGTAGAATGTTCTACGATGTTAATAAAGCGCGTGGCCTTATAGGTTGAAGTACTACGTGTGGCGCGTTACTTGACTTAAGGAGTAGCCGGCGGTTGGGAGTACTTGGGCGTTTTGCTATTAGTCGATACTCGTCGCGAGGTATGTGAACCTCTTCTATCTCTTCTAGCATGATATGTGTGAACTATGTAATGCGGTGAGCGTACGTGTGCTAAGTGATTTGGTTGGTTTAAAACATAGGGTGTTATAATAGCTTTATGGGAAGTTAGTTATAACGACCTTATGTAGTGAAAATGGTTTCTTGATGTTAGAAGTTAAGAGACTTGATCTTATAAGATAAGAGACTTAACTTATTTGTTTTAATGTGAATGTTGTGTGAAACCTCATTCGTGAGTAATGAGTACTTGGTTTTAAAGGAATAATGTTTCTTGATTTGGAAATCAGAATGTGTATCGACAGGACCAACTGCGGCGTTAATAAAGGAAAATGTATTGAATAATGATGTGTTGTATTAAAACCCGGTAGAAACCTCCATCTGCATAGAAGCTAAGATAAGACAAAATGATATTACATTTTCTAGATCATGGCTGCTGTAATAAGATCGTTATAAACAAGAATAAACTACTCACATATATGACATATGTTACTTAATTGTTCTAAAAAGGAATCAAGTGATTAAGTTTGGGAACTATGAAACCATTTGAAAATGAGAAGCTTGAGTAATTGAAACTAGGCAAACTGGAACTTAGGAAAAGAATGTTGTTACTTGGTTTTGAAAAGGAAGGTGGGTTGGTCATTCTAATACTACGGGTATCGGGTGACTTTTATAAAAGAAATGGATCTCTTTTAAAAGAACTCACGTATGTAGTACTTTGGGGTTAAAAACCCGGACTTTGGTATAAAATGAAAGTACTTTGTGTTGTTGTGAAACTTGCCTATGCTTGTTGTTGTGAAGCTTGGCTATGCTTATTGTGATAACCTTTGTTGTGCAAAGCGTTGTATTTACGTGTTCTGGCGTCTCGATGGAGGTCGGTTGACTTGTTGAGAACTTACTTGGGCGTCTTGCGGCGGTGGCGGAGAAATTCCGCAGATGCGTTCTGTTGATAGTATTATTGTTGTTAATCACTTTGGACATCTTGACCACGATCGTGGCGCGCGGGTATGCTTCCATTTTGGTTAAGGTCTTGTGGTTAATCGCTTTGGACATCACGACACGATCGTGGCGCGGGTATGCTTCCATTTTGGTTAAGGTCTTGTAGTTGTCGCTTTGGACATCGACCACGATCGTGGCGCGCGGGTATGTTTCCATTTCGATTATCGCCTTGTGATTTCCTTTTGGACATCTTGACACGATCGTGGCGCGCGGGTATCGTCCGTTGGAAAGTTGTCTTATTGTTTCCCTTTGGACATCTTGACCACGATCGTAGCGCGCGGGTATGCTTCCATTTGGATTCTTTGTCTTGTTGTTGAGGTCACGTGGACATGTCTACCGTCACGGTCAGGGGCATGTGGCCATGGGACATTGGTATTATTGTTGCATCATGGACATGTCTACCGTCACGATTAGAGAGCATGCGACCATGTCACGAACTGATTGATGTTGTGGGCATGAGACCCATAGTTATATTGGAGTGATGGTGTTTTATGTTGTGAGCGTAGTTTGGTTATCATACATGTCTCTGCTTTATATAGACTAGTATGATTTCATTTCTGATGTTATGCAGATTTCACATACTTGGTACTGTTATCGACCTCCTTGAGGCTGCGTTCATCTGCGGTAGAAGTACATCGGTCGTGGATCCTCGCTCATGGGATCACGATTCGGCGCATTTGAAGCTCCGTTTCTCGGAGGCTTATCTTTGGTAGGTGTTCCACTGAGTTGTAGGTTCTTGTACATTCGGGGGTGTGGCGAGGCCACTGTCCGTCATAGTCGTGTATATCTTAGAGTGCATAGTCTGTTGTAGGCGGGGTTGTAAAGATTAAAGCTGTTCGAGTTTATGTTTATCTGAAAGGCAACCGTTTTAGTTGCTTTGTTTATTTATTATATCTCTTGTATAATGACTCATGTTTTATGTTCGCTGATTTTCTCGATGTATGTATCGCTAAGTGCGGGGTAAGGCACGATGCCCCGGGCGGAGTCGTTACCAGCCCAGCGAGTTTAGCGGCGGCGATTCTCTGCGGCCGTGATATTTGAACCTTCGCGGCCAGGGGGCAGAGAATATGGGTTGCAAAGCGACCACATTTACTAACTATGGGTTTGGCTACTAGAAATGCCGATGTACGCGAGCCTTGATGACTATCTAAAGAGGATGCACAGAAGTAATTCTTGATTAGGCTTGGCATGGCACGTATGCGGGCTTATCTTGCGGCGGTAGAAAGCGTAAGATCGGCGGGTTGAAGGAAGCGAGAAGGGCGAGGCGGTAAGGTCCTTTGGTAATTTTAGCGAGTCACCTCGCGTGGATTTGATTATGCACATCCACGGTCTGCGAAGGTCTCGCGGGGTTCGGGGCGTTCGGGTAGGCGGGAGTTGGTCGAGCTCCGTGGCTTCGATTCACAATGTGATGACGTCGTCGGGAAATGTCGTCTTTTGTTGGTACTTGTTGTACTGCGGCCGTCGAGGCAGTGTCGAAAGTGTCTAGTAGGAGGACTCGGCCCGGGATCGGTGGGTAGTTCGTTACGCTTCCTGCTATGCACCTGCAGGCGGGTTTGATTAAAGCGACTAAGGGAGTGAAGCGGTAGATATAGATATATCCTTAACCTCTCTGGATCGGTATGTGTGATAAGATGAGTATACCTTAAGTGTTATATTACGATAGCATTGTGTAGATTGTGATTAGAAATCTTGGTTAGTTAACCAAGTAGGATTTGGGGATAGAAGGGTGAGCCTTAGAGTTTTATCGTGAGACCTTAGAGGTAAGGCCATCTCGAGTAAAGGTATAGTGTTATGTTTGATCCTTATCGGGTGCATAGTGCACGTGAGATATATTGTGTAAGTCCACGAGTAGTGTGGAATGAAGAGGGTAGTTGAGTTAAGAGAAGGCCGCTAGGTTTTCGTAACATGATTAGTGAGAGTTTTCCCGGATCGGGGGGCTAGAGTCTCGCGCGTTGCCGGGTCGGGTTGAGGCCACGTTGCGGGTCAACCCGCGGCCTGTTTGGTGGTGGGGTCAGTTTGTGGTGGTCCCAACTTGTGATAGGGTCACGAGGGTGTTAGGCCCAAGTTTAGTTAACCAGTCTGAGTTCGTGGATCGTTCGACGATGGTCGGGCCAGGAGGTCGGCCGTCTTATCTTTTAGTCGGGACCGTGTACTCAGCAGTGTTGTTATATCAGAAAGGTTGTAAGGCTGCATGGGGTGCCTGCCTCCACCTTATGGCAGACAGTGGGGCCAGTGCGGTTTCTTTTACGGAGGTTTTACTGAGCGCGTGTTAAGAACTTCGGTGAGTCTCGAATCGCGTTCGCCCTCGGGCGGTGTTTGGATTTCAGGGGTAGTTGTGAGGATTGTTGTCTCATGTTGGGGAAGTGTTTAAGCTACCATTTCAGTGTTCGGATGTTGCCTGATGAAGCCTTGTAGGGGCGGAAGTGTAAGTTGCCGGTCGATTGGTTCGATGTTGGCTAGGTTCAGATAGTTGGTTCAGGCTTGTTCCGGTAATTTGTGGTTAGGGTGAAGCTTGTCTAGAAGAGGTTATTGGCGGCTCGGAGAAATCGTGCGGATAATCGGCGGCGCTTAGAGTTGAGTTGACGGTCGGTCTTCTTGAAGGTACCACGGATAGGTGTGGCGAGTTTTGGAAAAGCGAGTGAACTTAGCGAGTTACTTTGGGCCTTTTGAGTTCATGTGAAGAATAGGCGGGTTGCCTATATGTTAGCATTTGCGTCCGACTTAGGAGCGATCGTCCGATCTTCGTATTTTTATGTTGGAAAGCATCGGAGATCCGTCAGTGTTCGATTAGTGATGACCATGTTAGAGATAGTAACCGAGTTTTGGAAGCTGACGATATGAAATGTGGTAAGAGTTCGAGTGTACAAGAAGGGTACGACACGTAAGGGAAGAAGCGAGCATGTATGGCGAGCATAGATGTGATCATTTCTTTTGTAAAGAGAAGGTGCGAATGAAGTATATTTTAGACCCCGGAGAAAGGTATTTGTGGTGATGTTAGAGGTGTTTCCTCGTGGACTTGGATGGAGGTATTTGCGCGGGTGTTTCTATGGCCAGGTGTGGCAGGTTTGTTCTCGTAAGTATGGTAGTGAAGACTATACTGGCGCGCGTTTGCTTTGGGACTTAGAAGGAACATTCGGGACGAATGTTTCTAAGGAGGGGAGAATGTTATACCCCGTATTTCCAGAGTATGTACGTAAGGACGTACGTAGAAAAGTTTGGGCTTTAAAGTAAGGCTTGGCCGATTTTATTTGTGCACAACATGCGGTTAGAGTCGTTTTTTTCGGCGAAGCGTTTTACTAAACTTGCGAAGGAAAATTCGGCTATATCATTTTTAATTTTTGCGGATTTTCAGAGAGGCGTAACATTTTGGACCAGCGAGAGGCGACACTTGGCACTCTCATTGGTGTGATAAAGTGGGCGATTGGTGGCCTTGTTGGTCAAGGGGTTGGTAGGATATTTTTGTGGTAGATGGATAAGGTGCACTTGGCATGATCTTGGCCCTACACTTGCCTTGCACTTGGCATGATCTTGGTCATTGATTGGCCTTGGCTTGTCCTATAAATACCCCCCCTTTGGAAGACTTCTTCATCCATTCCTAAACTTTCCTAAGTCTTGAGAGCTTCCCCCCTTTGTGTGGTTGTTTCGTCCCACCCTCCCTTTGTGAGGCCTTGTGGCGAGCACCCCTCTCCAGTGGCCTTGGCCGTGGGTACCACCTACCTTGAGTTGTTTTCGTAGAATACACTCCCCCCTTTTTGTGGTATAGAAATACTCTCCTAGTATTGTTATAATGCCCAAATACCTTGGCCCAAATACCTTGTAGTATTCCAAGGTTATACTTATACGAAAAGCCCAGAAATACTATTATACTTCCCGTCAGTCACAAAACGAAACCCTAAGGAAAATCTCCATAGAGTTGGAGTATTAAGTAGAAGTTGGTTAGAACTTCTAAGGGTGGTTTGGAGCGGGTTGGAGCGCACGGAGTTGGAGCTAAACGTTGCTCAGGAGCGACATTAAACTAGGATAATTTTGGGCTTATCGAGGTAAATATCTTGTCCCCCTTATTGTAATTGGAAATTACATGTTGTAAGATTATATAGTTGAAGTATACTATATATAGAACTAAACCTAGCTTCGCGGCAATGTCGTTTGACTTAAGCCTGAATTTAAAGAAAGAAAGCGAATCGTAATTACATGGGGTGTATTGATGAACTTGTGTAGCATTCTTGTGAAGTAGAATTGTACACGTCAGGTTAGGCGTATAAACCCCCACTGGTTGGCTTGATGGCGGCCTCGATAGAGAGGAGATTCTGCGCGGTTGCGGGGAGGTCTTCGAATTTTTACGTAGAATGTTCTACGATAAGATCTAGATGTTAATAAGCGCCTTGTGGCCTTATAGGTTGAAGTACTATGCGTGGCGCGATCTACTTGGCTTAAGGAGTAGCCGACGGTTTGATGTACTTGGAGCGTTTTGCTATTAGTCGATAATCGTCGCGAGGTATGTGAACCTCTTCCTATCTTTTCTAGCATGATATGTGTATAACTATGTAGTACGGTGAGGCGTCATGTGTTAAATGTATTTGATTGGTTTAAAACATAAAGTGTTATAACGGCTTTATGGGAAGTTGGTTATAACAGCTTTATGTAGGTAAGAAAATGCTTTGTGGTTTTAAAAACTTAAGAGTTATAATAGCTTTATGGGAAGTTAGGTATAACGTCTTAAGAAAGATAAAATGAATGATTTATTGATTATAGAAGTTAAGAGACTTGATCTTAAAAGATAAGAAACTTGACTTAAATGAGTTGATATGAATTTCGTGTGAAACCTCATTCGTAAGTAATGAGTACTTGGTTTTAAAGGAATAATGTTTTCTTGATTTGGAAATCGGAATGTGTATCGACAAACCCTTTGCGGCGTTAATAAAGGAAAAATGTATTGAATAATTAAGTATTATTAAAACCGATGAAACTTCCATCTGCATGAAGCTAAGATGAGACAAAATGATATTTCTAGATCATGCATTCTTTGTAATAAAATTGTTATAAACAAGAATATCCTACTCTCATATAAGGCTTATGTTTCTCAGTTGTTTAAAGAGAATTATATTCTTAAATGAATAAGACTATGAACTACGAAACCTTTCTAAAATAAGAAACGTGAACATTTGAAATTAGGCAAACTTGGACGTTTGGAAAATAATGTTGTTACTTGATTTTACAAAGGTAAGTGTTTGGTTTTACTTAAAAAGACAGTCACTCTATTTTATACTACGGGTATTATGTGACTTATGTGAAAGAAACGGATCTTTTAAAGATTTAATGTATGAAGTACTTTGGGGATAAAAACCCGATCTTGTTAATCATATAGTAGAAAGTGCCTTGTGTGTATAACTTGATTATGTTGAGTTGTGATAGCCTTGTAATACTTTCTTGTTGATTTGTTAAGTAAACATGCTAGGATGCTACATGTGTTAGTATCTTGTGATGTTTGTGTAAAGGGGTTTCCCCTCGATTGCGCTTAAATTGTTTCACTATCAGCCGATATGTTGGTATTGTACCACTCGCCTTGACTTGTTTAGGAGGTTAGGCGCCTCCGTGCGGGAGTAAACTTCGGTAGTGCATGTGACCTATGATTCGAGAATACCTCATGCGGGTCCGGGGCCTATGCGGAGCTACGAGGATTCGGGTTAGTGTGCGGCCTTTATGGTCATGCGGATGCATGTGGCCATGCGGGTGCGAGTCGGCGGATCTTGGGAGTAGCTACCCTCGATGCGGGGTTATACGTCATGCGGGCCTATGAGTTTGGCCTATGCGGGCTGCGGAGAGTTCCAAGGCTAGGCGCGCATTAGATCTTTGCGGCGAGTGGCGGCTTTGATCATGTGACGATGCAGGCGGATCTCGTAATCTGATTTATGACCTTGTTAGTGCGTGGGTGTTAGTAGTCGGCTATGCCTTCGTACTTACCCTGTACGGTTTTATTAGGACACAGGTGGGACCTGGTGTTCATGTGTATTCCTTGATGCTTTCATATCATAGACTGCCGGCAGTGAGGAAGGTATTCCACGGGCATGATTGATGTTGTGGGCGTGAGACCCATAGTTATATTTGAGTGATGACTTTGAGGCGTGAGTCCACGACTTGACATATTTGCTTATTTATTGTGGCTTGTAGTTTGGTTATCATACATGTCTCTGCTTTATATAGACTACTATGATTTCATTTCTGATATTTATTTTGATTTCACATACTCAAATTTTTGTTATGCGACCTCCTTGAAGTGCGTTCATCTGCGAGTAAAGGTACACCGATCGTTGATCCTCGCTCTTGGGGTCCACGATTCGGCGTTTGGGAAAGCTCCGTTTCTCGGAGGCTTATCTTGGTATAGTCCACTGTTGTTGTAGGTGCTTACATTCGGGGTATGGCGGCCACTGTCCGTCGTTGTTATCATTCGTAAGTGCAGTAATCTTGTTGTGGGAAGGGTTGTAAAAAGGATTAAACTGTTCATTTTTGAAAGAGTTTTTATATATACGCCGAAAGGCAACTTTTCTTCAGATTAACATGTGTCTTCTTTACAATGTATCATGTATTGTTTTATATTCCGCTGATTACTCTGATGTTGTATCACTGGGGTGCCCGGGGTAAGGCACGATCACGGGCCGGGTTGGGTCGTGACACCGTCATACCACTGAATGTACAGAACCTCTGACTCGTGGAAACATCTGAAAAGATAAGCCTCGAGAAGCGGAGCTTCCCAATCTGTTGGCGAGATCTATGGCGAGGATCCTGGCACGATGTACCTCTACTGCGGCGTGAGCGGCCCAGAAGAGTCGATCTGGCAGTACCAAGTATGTGGCGAAAAATCGTAATGAAACCACATTTCATCATTTTATAAAACCTTTGCGATAAGTAAACAATTATGCCAAGTAAGGGGCCGCGTCCCGAATAATCACTCACGCATAACTATGGGTCTCACGCCCGTAATATCACTCATGCGTGGAACTCATTCCTCATGCCGGCGTACATGATGTAAAACCACACCCGTATGTGAACACGAACACTAGATCTGCTGCGTCGTCAAACCGTCGGGCGAGTAGAATCGCTCTATGCGGATCCAAAGCTAGTCATAAAACTTCACGGGCAAGGTGCGGAAGCTAATTACCAGATCAAAGCTAGCCACGCAATCGGCGAGGCAAGTACCAAAGCTAACGTGCCTAGCCAACCGTCTCACGAGATATGGCCGAGGCAAGTATCTCAAGCTATCTACCAGAGGCTACCGATACACGAGAAATGACCAGAACAAGTATCTAAAGTGTGCCTGAACCACACGTACAAATCAAGCCCGTGATCGCTCGTCACTACGGCAAGCTTCATGGATTAGCGGTCCATGGAATAACAATCTGAACCTCACAATGACCGCATGCCCCGGCATCTCACCTCGGAAGTCATGGCCATGAAACCATCCTGCGGGCGCGTGCGTGGAACATCCGTCACGTCGGCGTGTCGAAGGAATAACAAGATGATACTCAAAGTGGGCGTACTGCGTGGAAAATCCAACGCGTCAGTATGTCCAACAATCAATCAGATAACCGGCCCTCCCAGAGAGTCACGGCAGCACATCAACAAAACACTCGCACATCAAAGACTATCACGACAAGCATAGGCAAGTTCAACATACATACATTTTATCAACAATCCGGGTTTCAAACCCAAAATACTACATACTTTCATTCTTTCAAAAAAAGACCTCTTTTTACGTAAAAGCCACATGATACTAATACTCGTAGTATTAAAACACGTTTCCCTTTTTAAACCAAATTACTACACCTTCAGAAAATCTTTATAAGATTTTTAAAATCAAGTACTCTATACTTTTTAAAACCAAGTGCTTTTCTTTTACAACAACAACAAGTGTTCTTTTAAAACCCAAATAACTTTACTCTTTTCAAAACAAGTAACCTATACTTAAATCAAGTTACTTCTCTTTTTCCAAAAACAAGTCGTTATAAGTCAAGTCTCTTGTCTTTCAAGATCAAGTCTCTTAACTTTCAAAATCAGGTCGTTTTACCGTCAAAACCAAATCTTTCTTTTATTTTCATAAAGTCGTTATAACTAACTTCCCATAAAGCCATTATAACACTTTATGTTTTAAACAAACAAAATCCATTTCACACACGTACGTCTACCGTACTATATAGTTTACAACAATCATGCTCAAGAGTATAGGAAGAATCACATACCTTTTAGCTTAAGCCACAAGCCAAGTCAAGTATGTCGCGCGTAGAAGATCCACAATATATCTATCAATCTCTAGTTCTCTTCGTAGAATATTTAAATGTGATTCTGATTCTACGAAAATTCGGCATCTCCCACGCTATCACATAAATCTCCTCCCTATCCGGGCCATTACGGGAATGACAACTCGAGGGGATTACACGTCTAACAGGGCGTGTTCAAATATCTTCACAATAATACTACCTGAGTCTCGTAAATCTGATCCGATGTAAATCTGATTCAATTCTTTTCAATACTCATTCTATATATAGTATACTCGACTATATATTACTCTGACATGTAATTTCCAATTACAATAGGGGACAATATTATTTACCTCGATAAGCCCAAAATTATCCAAGTTTATAAGTCGATCACGAGCAGCGTTTAGCTCCGATTCCTTACGCTCCAACCCGCTCAGCGACCAGAAGTTTCTAAACAACTTCTAAATACTTCCACCAAGCTAGGAAGATTTTTCTAGGGTTTCGTTTTGCGACTATCGGGATAAAGTAGTATTTAGGGCTCTAGTATTAAAACAACTTTGGAATACTACTAGGGATACTAGGCCAATGTATTTGGGACAATACAATAAAACTCAGTATTTCTACAAGAGGGGAGAGAGGGGCGAAAACACCTAAAATGTGGGATGAATTTTAATCTTCAACTAAGGGCCTGTTATAGAGAATTCAAGGGTTAGGATCGAGGTAAGTGTATGGTCAAGATTGGGCCATGTGTGTGTGGGTCCCACACCACATGGCCAACACAAAACAAGACAAGTGGCTTGCCACTTGTAAGGCCAAGTGTGGGGCGGTCGGCCATCAGGACAAGTGGCCTAGCCAACTTGTCCACCAATTTCGGCCAGCATGGCCACACGAGGGTGACACGTGTCGCCCGATTAAATCAAAATATTTCGTCTCGAAAAATATCCAAAATCTGAAAACCTCAAAACAAAGCGGGCCCCACAAAAGTAAATTTCTCCCGTGGGCCCCACGTGACCATTTCTGAAAATAAAATCTCAAAATTCTAATATAATCCAAGAAGCCCAAATACCAAATCTGGGAATCCAATTCCCATTAACGAACCTTTTTCTTCACAAAAACCGGAAACTTTTCCGTCGAAAAATCACATCTTCCTTTCTTTCCAAAATTTGATCGTATTCTCGTGCGTGCGTCCTCACATACATACCACGGAACTACGGGTATAACATTCTTCCCCAGAAACATTCGTCCCGAATGTTCCTTCGAAGTCTCCAAACACACAAGCGCCGGTATAGTCTTCACTACTATACTTACGAAACCAATCATGCCATCAATGGTCATAGTATAACATACAATCTCAAGCCAACGAGGAATCACCTCTAACATCACAAAAAGCTCACACCCAAGGTCTAAAGTATACTCCCTTCGCATCTTCACTTCACAAAAGAAATGATCACTTCCGTTCTCATAACACATTGTTCGCTCCTCTTCTTACTCGTCGTACCTTTCTTGTATACCTGAACTCTTTCTATTACACGTACCACACTTCAGTCATTGCCTCAGTTTCCACAACCCTGGAGTTACTACCTCCACACTCGGTCATCTTACTAGTTCCAATTTTTCTTCTAAGGCCATTCCCGGCCTTCACGATTCGATTCAGGTCGAACACATCCATGAGCTCATACGATGGTTACCTAAACTTGGGCCTAACACCCTCGTTACCCTATCACATAGCGGGACCACCACAAATTGACCCCACCCTAATCCGGGCTGCGGGTTGACCCGCCATCTGGCCTCAACCCGACCCATTTCGCGCCAAACCTTGTTCCCCGATCCGGAACAATCTCACTAATCAAGTCAATCTAGTGGTCTTCTTAGCTCAACTATCCGCTTATAATTCACACCCCTCAGGGACTTATCACGCAATTATACCCCACGCATATTATGCACTCCAACAAAGGTCAAATCGCAAACAAAATCTTTTACCCAAGACGGCCTCGCCTCTAAGGTCTCCACGTATAATATTCTAGGGCTCACAATCTCTACGTACCCAACTTCCCCTTTACTAACCGGGCCTCTAAATCACAATTAACATAATACTTAGCACAGCATCACATCATCAATGCATACTAGTCTCTGAGTGTAAAGGATATACGAAATCAAAAAGCGGTTCAGGACGCTAGGCTGAGCTTCCACCACGACCGCCCGCTGCCGTGTATGAACACCGCCTAAGCGTCGAAGGTGAAGAACATGGCGATCCGGCGAGTCTCAACATCCGCTACCTGCTGGTGGACAATTCTTCGCTAAATGGCCTGCGTCGCATGTAAAACAAACTCTCAAAACCGCGACACTCCCGCGCATGGGTTTTACCACACGCCACCGAGGTTGGGGTGGCTTCATCCGCCAACACTCGCTTCCTCAAAACTCAACCAGGAGCCACGACCGCTCTGAAGGCGTGAGGACCACTGCATCTTGGCGGAGGTGCATATCTGGCTCTGCGCTGCGATGCGCTGAAAATTGCCAAAGGACCTGCCGTCACGGCGCCTTCTTCTGGGTATTGGCGATCCGTCGGTCTCTCGTGCCTCACACCACTGGTGCATGAGCTGCGTGCGGGCAATGTCCATGCCCGGTGAAGCGATACACGAACAAGACTCGCCAAGTAGTCATCAAGCCTGGCGTGGCGGTGCACTCTGTCCTCCATATTAGCTACTAACGCGAGGGACATATCGAGCCAACGATTCGAACTCTACGTTGTACTCCCGGTATGCGTCCTCGTCTCGGCGTCGAAGCACATCGGCCGTGCCCTCGCCGTCTGCGGAGGCAAGAAATGGGCGAGAAACGCCTCGAGAACTCGTCCAAAATAGCTGGGCGCATGCTCCCCGGGGCAGCTCGCGAATCAAACCGATCGGCTGCGGTATCACGCGGCCGATGCAAACCGAATCACGGACTCGGTCTCGGCCTTGATCACTCGCGTGATCCTCATGGCGGCGGATGAACTCCTGCGGATCATCCTCAGGCCTCGACACATAGAACTCTGGCGGGCTACAACTCAGAAAATCCCGTAGCCTCAAACTATCCGATCTGGGGTGAACTACGGGGCTCTGGGCTAGGCTGCTGCGTCCGGCCTATCCTGCGTATGCGCCGCGATCCTGGCTAGTAACTGGGCCATCTCCTTGTAACCCATCTCCTCGGCTCCAGGCTGTGGGACTGGAGGCTCAGGTACCGTGGTCTCTGCAGCCACTGCTGCGGCTCTAAACTCTGCTGGAGCTGGCGGCGTCACAAAACTCGCCGTCTGAAGCACTATCTCAGGTAATGACCGGGCCTGCGCCCTCGTACTCCTCTGTATCCTACTAGCAGCTCCCTCGGCTGCCTTGCCCTTCTGGGCCCGGGTTGCCTTACGTGGAGGCATAACTGGCAGAAAAGAATACGTCAGAAGGAGTCCAACTTACAACACAGCTCTAAGGCACGATCTCAGAGTGAGAAAAATGGAAACCAATCCTAAATGTCCTGCAGCCTCCTGATTATAGATGTGGTGCACAACACACCGATAATCAAGACTCTACTAGACACGGTCTGTAGACACTTTCCGAGGACTAACTGCTCTGATACCACTTTTGTCACGACCCGAACCAGGGCCCGTGACTGGTGCCTTACCCCGGGCACCCTAGTGATACAACATCAGAGAAAATCAGCGGAAATAAAACATAGACATGAAACAAGATACATTATAAGAAAACAGGCCAACCAAAACGGTCGCCTTCATGTATATACATAATATCGAACAGTTACAATCCTTTACAAACCCTGCCCACAACAGTACTACAGACCTCTAAGAATGTAACAACAACCATGACGGGACAGGGCCCCGCCATACCCCTGAATGTACAAGAACCTACAACTCGAGAAGCATACAAAAGATAAGCCTCGGGAAAGCGGAGCTTCCCAATCTGTTGGCGAGATCCTATGGCGAGGATCCACAACGATGTACCTCTACTGCGGCATGAGCGGCCCGAAGGCGAGGTCTGGCAGTACCAAGTATGGCCCGAAAAATCGTAATGAAATCACATTTCATCATTTTATAAAACCTTTTGCGATAAGTAAACAGTTATGCCAAGTAAGGGGACGCACATCCCCCGAATAATCACTCATACATAACTATGGGTCTCACGCCCATAATATCATTCATGCCCGTGGAACTCATTCCTCACTCATTGCGGCGATACATGATGTAAAACCACACCCATATGTGAACACGAACACTAGATCACACTGCGTCATCAAACCGATCGGGCGAGTAGAATCGCTCTATGCGGATCCAAAAGCTAGTCATAAAACTTCACGGGCAAGGTACGGAAGCTAATTACGGATCAAAAGCTAGCCACGCTCGGCGAGGCAAGTACCAAAGCTAACGTGCCAGCCAACCGTCTCACGAGATATGGCCAGGCAAGTATCTCAAGCTATCTACCGGAGGCTACCGATACGAGAAATGACCATAACAAGTATCTAAAGTGTGCACGAACCACACGCGTACAAATCAAGCCGTGATCGCCGTCATCTGCGGCAAGCTTCATGGATTAGCGGTCCATGGACTAACAATCTGAACCTCACAATGACCGCATGCCCGGCGTCTCACCTCGGAAGTCATGGCCATGAAACCATCCTCTTTGGGCGCGTGCGTGGAACATCCATCACGTCGGCATGTCGAAGGAATAACAAGATGATACTCAAAGTGGACGATACTGCGTGGAAAATCCAACGTCGGTATGTCAACAATCAATCGGATAACCGCCCTCCCATAGAGTCACTAAGAGACATCAACAAAACACTTGCACATCAAAGACTATCACGACAAGCAAAGGCAAGTTCAACATACATACATTTTATCAACAATCCGGGTTTCAAACCCAAAATACTACATACTTTCATTCTTTCAAAAAGACCTCTTTTTACGTAAAAGCCACATGATACTAATACTCGTAGTATTAAAACACGTTTCCCTTTTTAAACCAAATTACTACACCTTCAGAAAATCTTTATAAGATTTTTAAAATCAAGTACTCTATACTTTTTAAAACCAAGTGCTTTTCTTTTACAACAACAACAAGTGTTCTTTTAAAACCCAAATAACTTTACTCTTTTCAAAACAAGTAACCTATACTTAAATCAAGTTACTTCTCTTTTTCCAAAAACAAGTCGTTATAAGTCAAGTCTCTTGTCTTTCAAGATCAAGTCTCTTAACTTTCAAAATCAGTCGTTTCTGGTCAAAACCAAATCTTTCTTTTATTTTCATAAAGTCGTTATAACTAACTTCCCATAAAGCCATTATAACACTTTATGTTTTAAACAAACAAAATCCATTTCACACACGTACGTCTACCGTACTATATAGTTTACAACAATCATGCTCAAGAGTATAGGAAGAATCACATACCTTTTAGCTTAAGCCACAAGCCAAGTCAAGTATGTCGCGCGTAGAAGATCCACCTATAAAGGCCACAATATATCTATCAATCTCTAGTTCTCTTCGTAGAATATTTAAATGAGTTCTGATTCTACAGAAAATTCGGCAGCACCTCCCCCCCGCTATCACATAAATCTCCTCCCCTATCCAGGCCCGCTACCAGGCCAACAACTCCCAGGGGATTACACGTCTAACCGGACGTGTTCAAATATGCTTCACAATAATACTACACAAGTCTACTGTAAATACAGTCCAATGTAAATACAGTTCAATTCTTTTCAATACTCATTCTATATATAGTATACTCAACTATATATTACTACAACATGTAATTTCCAATTACAATAGGGGGACAAGATTATTTACCTCGATAAGCCCAAAATTATCCAAGTTTATAAGTCGATCCTGAGCAACGTTTAGCTCCAATTCCTTACGCTCCAACCCGCTCCAAGCGACCCTTAGAAGTTTCTAAACAACTTCTCTAAATACTTCCACCAAGCTAGGAAGATTTTTCTAGGGTTTCGTTTTGCGACTATCGGGATAAAGTAGTATTTCCGGGCTCCTACTATTAAAACAACTTTGGAATACTACTAGGGATACTAGGCCAATGTATTTGGGACAATACAATAAAACTCCAAGTATTTCTACAAGAGGGGGAGAGAGGGACGAAAACACCTAAAATGTGGGATGAATTTTAATCTTCAACTAAGGGCTGTTATAGAGAATTCAAGGGTTAGGATCGAGGTAAGTGTATGGTCAAGATTGGGCCATGTGTGTGTGGGTCCCACACCACATGGCCAACACAAACAAGACAAGTGGCTTGCCACTTGTAAGGCCAAGTGTAGGGGCGGTCGGCCATGAGGACAAGTGGCCTAGCCACTTGTCCACCAATTTCGGCCCACATGGCCACACAAGGCGGTGACACGTGTCGCCCTCCGATTCGTCCAAAATATTTCGTCTCCCGAAAAATATCCAAAATACCGAAAACCTCAAAAACAAAGCGGGCCCCACAAAACCGTAAATTTCTCCCGTGGGCCCCACGTGACCATTTCTGAAAATAAAATCTCAAAATTCTAATATAATCCAAGAAGCCCAAATACCAAATCTGGGAATCCAATTCCCATTAACGAACCTTTTTCTTCACAAAAACCGGAAACTTTTCCGTCGAAAAATCACATCTTCCTTTCTTTCCAAAATTTCAGTTGTATTCTCGTACGTACGTCCTCACATACATACCCTGGAACTACGGGGTATAACATGCTAGGCCCAAGTTTAGATGACCATCGTATGAGTTCGTGGATATGTTCAACCAGAAGCGGATCGTGAAGGCCGGGATTGGCCTTAAAGGAGATTGAGGTTAGTAAGATGACCAAGTTTGGAGGTAGTGACTCCAGAGATTTTGGAAACTGAAGTAATGACTGAAGTATGGTACGTGTATTAGAAGAGTTCAAGTGTTCGAGAAGAGTACGACGAGTAAGGGAAGAAGCGAGCATGTGTTGAGAGCATAGAAGTGATAATTTTGTTGTGAAGTGAAATTGCGAAGGAAGTATCCTTTAGACCAGGGTGGAAGCTCTTGTGATGTAGGAGTGATTCCTCGTTGACTTGGGTTAAGTATTTGCGCGAGTGTTGTTTTGTGGCCAGGTGTGGCTTTGGCAACTTGTTTAAAGTTAAGAGGAACTTATCGTTATCTGTCATGAGAAGGAACATTCGGGACGAATGTTTCTAAGGAGGGGAGAATGTTATACCCCGTATTTCCAAGGTATGTACGTGTGGGCGTACGTAGAAGTTTGAGCCTTAAAGTTAGGCAAGATTCGAAATTTGTACACAACCCCCGAAAAGAATCGTTTTTCGACGAAACGTTTTACAGAACTTGCGAAGGGAAAATTCCGGCTATGTCATTTATATTTTTTGCGGATTTTTCCGAGAGATGAAATATTTTGGACCAATGAGAGGGCGACACTTGTCACCCTCAAGTGGACGGTTGAAGGTGGCCGATTGGTGCCCATTTTCGTGGCATGTTTTGTGCCTTGTTTGGTGCCTTGTTTTGTGCCTTGTTTTGTGGAGTAGGGTTAGGGTGCACTTGGCTTGATCTTGGCCTTACACTTGCCTTGCACTTGGCTTCATCTTGGCCATTGGTTGGCCTATAAATACCCCTCCCTTGTTGAAGACTTCTTCATCCAAAAAATGTTTTCCAAGTCTTGAAAGCTCTCCCTCCCCCCCCTTAGTGTAGTGTTCTCGTCCAAGAACACACCCTCCCCACTTTGAGAGGCCTTTGGCCGAGAGTTGCCCCCCCCTCCTAGTGGTGTTGGCCGAGGGGTACACCCCCCCCCCGGGGCGTGTATGGTTCTCGTATAATACCCCCTTTTTGGTAGAGAAATACTCTCCAAGTATTGTTGTTATCCCCAAAATACCCTAGCCGTATACCTTGTAGTATTCCAAAGTCACCTCTATACGTAGAACCCGGAAATACTACCTTTTGTCCTTTTAGTCTCAAACCAAAACCCTAAGGAAAATCTTCATAGCGAGTTGAAGTATTAAGTAGAAGTTGCGTAGAACTTCTAAGGGTTGTTTGGAGCGGGTTGGAGCGCCCGGAGTTGGAGCTAAACGTTGCTCAGGATCGACATTCTAACTTGGATAATTTTGGGCTTATCGAGGTAAATACGCTTGACCTTCTTTTGTAATTAGAGTTTGCATACTGTTGAAGTATAAGAATTAAGTATAAGTTATATACAAGGAAGGTATATAAGAAGAGAATTGAACTGTACTTACATAGGACTGTATTTACAGTAGACTTGTGAAGTTTGACGGGTAGGGAAGTGCTGCCCAATTTTCCCTAAGAATCTTGTATCTAGATTTATTCTACCGAGTAGTCTAGACATTGATAGACTTGTATAACCGTTATAGGTTGAAGTACTGCAAGTAGCGAATTCTACTCGAAGGGTGGAAAAGGCTAACAGGACTACAGTACTTTGGAGCTTATTGCTAATAGTCGATAAATCGTCACGAGGTATGTGATTCTTCCTATACTCTTGAGCATGATATTTTAAAGGAATATATATATAGTACGGTAGACGTACGTGTGGCAATGTCTTTTGACTTAAGCCTGAATAATAAGAATCTGGAAGTATTTTACAAGAATATATATATAGTACGGTAGACGTACGTGTGTTAACTGAATATAGTTTTATGGCAATGTCTTTTGACTTAAGCCTGAATAATATGAATCTTGAAGTATTTCAAAAGAATTAAGAATCCTTTTTGAAAGAAGAATAATACTTGGTTTGAAAGCTTAAGAGTTATACTAGCTTTATGGGAAGTTAGGTATAACGACTTAAGAGAGATAAAAAGAATGGTTTATTGCTTTTAAGAAGTTAAGAGACTTGACTTAATTGAATTAATGTGAAAGTTGTTAAGAAGTGCAAAACCTCATTCGTGAGTAATGAGTACTTGTTTTTTTTTAAGAATAATGTTTTACTGATTTCGGAAATGAGAATAAGTAAGGAACTTGATTTCTAAAAAGAGACTTGAGGAAATTAAAGAGTTTTTGGTTTAAAAGAAAGGCATTGTTTTGTCTTAAAAATTGGTTTAAAACATAAAGTGTTATAACAGCTTTATGGGAAGTTAGTTATAACGACTTTATGAAAATGAAAGAATGGTTTTATCATTGGTTTTAAAGTGGTAACTTGACTTTAAAAGGAGAAGTGTTTTGGTCTAAAAAGAAGGCATGGTATTGCCTTAATTTGGTTTTAAAAAGGAAAGTATGGAAGTTGTTTTGGTTTACTTAAAAGATGTTAGTCACTCTATACTGCGGGTATCGGGTGACCTTTGTAAAAGAAATGGATCTTTTAAAAAGAATTTAACGTACGTAGTACTTTGGGGTTAAAAACCTGGACTTTGGCATAAAATGAAAGTACTTTGAGTTGTGTGTAACTTTCCTATGTTTGTGTGTGGTAGTCTTGTTGTGCAAGTGTTGTATTCTTATGTTACCGCGTCTCTCGATGGAGGGCCGGTCGTGTTATTCTTGATCATTTTGGACATACTGACACGATGGGTGGCCCACGGGTATGCTTCCACTATGATAGTCCATGGGCATACTGACTCGATGGATGGTCCACGGGTATGCGGCCATGATGAGGGTTCGTTTCCCTGTTGATAGTGTTATTCCATGGACTAGCTCTCCATGAGGTTTTCTTGATCGGCGCCCGGTATCCGGTGGTGGCTTTCGTGCTTGCCCGTCTCGTGGCTGATTCGGCCTTGGTACACAGTAGTTAGCCCTCGCACTTGCCCGCTCGGTTTAGTGACGAAGTCTCGTGATCTGACCTTGGTAGTACGGTAGTTAGCCCTCGTACTTGCCGGTCATTACGTGACCGGACGCGGTATCTGGTAGTCGGCTTCGTACTTGCCGTGACGGCCGTGGTTTGGTTGTATAGTATTGTTAGTACGGACTTGGTGTTCATGTGTACTCCGTGGTGTTATTATATCATGTATCGCCGGTGAGGAAGGTATTCCACGGGCATGATTGATGTTGCGGGCGTGAGACCCATAGTTATATTTGAGTGATGACTCGAGGCGTGAGTCACGACCATGATCGCTTATTTATTGTGAATCGTAGTTTGATTATCATACATGTCTCTGCTTTATATAGATGTTATGATTTCATTTCTGATATTTTTGATTTCACATACTTGGTACTGTTATGCCGACCTCGCTTGAAGTGCGTTCATCATGATCTCGCTCTTAGGATCACAGTTCAGCGTTGGGAAGCTCCGTTTCTCCGGAGGTTTATCTTTTGGTATGTTACCCTGAGTTGTAGGTTCTTGTACATTCAGGGGTATGGCGAGCCCTGTCGTCATGTTGTATAAAAACTCTTAAGTGCAGTAATCTTGTTGTGGGCGGGGTTTGTAAAAGGATTAAAGCATTCGGTTTGAAAGATATGTCTATATATTTTATTGGGAGGTAACCGTTTGGTTGACCTGTTTTATTATCTTATCTCTTGTTCATGTTTAAGTTTTTATTTCCGCTGATTTTCTCTGATGTTGTATCACTAGGGTGCCCGGTAAGGCACGATCCACGGGCCGGGCAGTCGTGACAAGAGGGTCCAACTTATAACACGGCTCTAAGGCACGATCTCGAGTGAGAAGAATGGAAACCAATCCTAAATATCCTATAGCCTCACGATTATTGGTGTGGTGCACACACCGATAATCAAGACTTACTAGATACGGTGCATAGACACTTTCCGAGGATTAAGCGCTCGATACCACTTTTGTCACGACCGAACCGGGCGTGGTCGTGTCTTACCCGGGCACCCAAGTAGACATACATCAGAGTAACCAGCGGAATATAAAACAAGACATGAAATGAGAAACAGTTTATCTGAGAAAAGTTGTCTTTCGGCATGTATATATACAAACTTGAACAGTTACATCCCTTTTACAAACCACGCCTGTGATTTCTGCACCTCTAAGAATGTTATAACAACAATGGCGGACGGGGCCCGCCATACCACGAATGTAAGTACCTACAACGACGGACTATACGAATAAGCCTCGAGAAACGGAGCTTCCCAAAACGCTGACGTGATCCTATGGCGAGGATCGGCGACGGGTGTACCTACTGCGGCATGAACGGCCCCGAAGGAGGTCGATCTGGCAAGTACCAAGTATGTGAATCGAAAATCGTAAATGAAATCATAATAGTCTATATAAAGCGAAGACATATATGATAACCAATTTACGATACCTGATATGTAAGCATATGTCAAGTCGGGACTCACGCCAAGTCATCACTCAATATAACCATGGGTCTCATGCCCACAATATCAATCATGCGTGGAATTCCTTCCTCACCGCCGGCGATCCATGATATAAAAGCACCAAGGAATACATGAACACGTGTCCCACCTGTGTCAAAATAAAACCGTGCGGGGTAAATGCGAAGGCATAGCCGACTACTAAAACCCACAGTACCAACAATGCTATAAAAGCGTATCACGAGGTCTTTCTGCAGCCACGCGCCATCGATCGCGGCCACTCTCCTCGAGATCAATGTGCGCGTCTAATCCTGGAGCTTACCGCGACTCGCGATAGGCCACATATTGTCACGACCGAACCGGGCGTGGTCGTGCCTACCGGACACCAGTAGCCATACATCGAGTAATCGGCGGAACATAAAACAAGACATGAAAATATTATGAAGTAAAGCGATGTCGAGAAAAACTTGCCTTTCGGCATATATATAAATCGATTTAAAACGAGCGATTACATCCTTATTACAACTCGCCACAACGGTACTACGGACGCTTTAAGAATGATACGACAACAATGGCGGGACGGGGCCCGCCATACCCTGAATGTAAATACCTACAACGGCAGGACTATACGCTGATAAGCCTCGGAGAAGCGGAGCTTTCCCAGCAATTGACGTGACCCTAGAGCGAGGATCAATGGCGGTGTACCTTTACTGCGGCATGAGCGGCCCGAAGGAGGTCGATCTGGCAGTGCAAGTATGTGAAATCGAAAATAAATCTGTAAATGAAATCATAGTAGTCTATATAAAGCGGGAGACATGTATGATAACAAACTACGATTCCACAATAAATAGCGATCATGTCAAGTCGGGGACTCACGCCTCGCGATCATCACTCAAATATAACTATGGGTCTCACGCCCAACATCAATCATGCGTGGAATACCTTCCCACGCTGGCGATCTATGATATAAAAGCATCAAGGAATACACATGAACACCGTGTCTCACGTGTCCTAATAAAACCGTCTGCAGGGTAAATGCGAAGGCATAGCCGACTACTAAAACCACAGTACCAACAAGGTCATAAAGCGTAACATGAGATCTGTCTAGGCCGTCACATGATCAAAGGCGGCCACTCGCGCGATATCTAATGTCGCGTCTAGCCACTCGAACTCTCCGCTGACTCGCGTAGGCCAAACTCATAGGCGCGTGAGGTATAACCCGCGTCGGTAGCTACTCCCGGCGTCCGCTGGACTCGCGATCGCGTAGCCCACATAGACCGCATGACCATAAAGGCCGCGCTAACACGGAACTCTCGTAGCTCGCGCATAGGCCCACAGGACCCGCGTGAGGTATCCTCGAATCATAGGTCACACAGACGCTTTGAGTCTACCCGCGTCGGAGGCGGCTTAACCTCCTAAACAAGTCAAGGTGAGTGGTACAATACCAACATAACGGTGATAGTTAAACAACTTAAACGCGATCGAGGAAACCCTTTACACAAACATCACAAAATACTAACACACGTAGCATCCTAACATGTTTACTTAACAAATCAACAAGAAAGTATTACAAGGCTATCACAAACCAACATAATCAAGTTATACACACAAGGTACTTTCTACTATATGATTAATAAGATCGGGTTTTTATCCCCAAAGTACTTCATACATTAACTCTTTAAAAGATACGTTACTTTCACAAAAGTCACACAATACCCGTAGTATATGAAAATAGAGTTATTATCTTTTGAAGTAAATCAAAACACTTCTCTTTGTAAAATCAAGTAACATTCTTTTCCAAGCGTTTCAAGTTTGCCTAATTTCAATTACTCAAGTTTCTCATTTTGAAAGGTTTCGTAGTTCATAGTTTTAATCCTTTAAAACAATTTGAGAAACATATGCCTTATATGTGAGTAGGTTATTCTTGTTCATAATCAATCTTATTAAGCAGCCATGATCTAGGAAATGTAATATCATTTTGTCTCATCTTAGCTTCTATGCAGATGGAGGTTTCTACTGGTTTTAATAATACTTCATTAATCAAAACATTTCCCTTTATTAACGCTGCAGTGGTTTGTCGATACTCATTCTGATTTCCGAAATCAGTAAAACATTATTCCTTTTAAAAACCAAGTACTCATTACTCACGAATGAGGTTTCACACAGAATTCATATTAATTTAATTAAGTCAAGTCTCTTATCTTTTAAGATCAAGTCTCTTAACTTTTAAAATCAATAAATCATTCATTTTATCTCTCTTAAGCCGTTATACCTAACTTCCCATAAAGCTATTATAACTCTTAAGTTTTTAAAACCACAAAGCATTTTCTTACCTACATAAAGTTGTTATAACCAACTTTCCATAAAGCCGTTATAACACTTTTATGTTTTAAACCAATCAAATACATTTAACACATGTACGTCTACCGTACTACATAGTTATACACATATCATGCTAGAAAAGTGTCACGACCCGAACCCGGGCCCGTGACTGGTGCCTTACCCCGGGCACCCCAGTGATACAACATCAGAGTAATCAGCGGAATATAAAACAATACATGATACATTGTAAAGAAGACACATGTTTATCTGAAAAAAAGTTGCCTTTCGGCGTATATATAAAAACTCTTTCAAAAATGAACAGTTTAATCCTTTTTACAACCACGCCCACAAAGATTACATGACCTCTACGAATGACAACAACGACGGGACGGGGCCTGTCATACCCACGAATGTAGCACCTACAACAACGGGGACTATACGAATAAGCCTCGGAGAAGCGGAGCTTTCCCAACAATGTTGTGACCCCAAGAGCGAGGATCAACGGCGGTGTACCTTTACTGCGGCATGAACGCGGCCCCGAAGAGGTCGATCTGGCAGTGCAAGTATGTGGCGAAAATAAATCGTAAATGAAATCATAGTAGTCTATATAAAGCGGGAGACATGTATGATAACCAAACTACGATTCCTGATAAATAGCGATCATGTCAAGTCGGGACTCACGCCTCAAAGTCATCACTCAAATATAACTATGGGTCTCACGCCCACAACATCAATCATGCTCGTGGAATACCTTCCCCATCGCCGGCGATCATGATATGAAAGCATCAAGGAATACACATGAACACGTGTCCCACTGTGTCCTAATAAAACCGTCTGGGGTAAGTGCGAAGGCATGGACTACTAAAACCACAGTGCAACAAGGTCATAAAGCGTATCATGAGATCTGTCTGCCGTCACATGATCAAAGCCGCCACTTTCGCGCGATATCTAATGTGCGCGTCTAGCCACCGAACTCTCCGCGACTCGCGTAGGCCAAACTCATAGGCCCAGCGAGGTATAACCCGCGTCGAGGGTAGCTACTCCGGCGTCCGCTGGACTCGCGATCGCGTACGCCACATGAACCGCGTGACCATAAAGGCGCGCTAACACGGAACTCGTAGCTCGCGCAGGCCCCGGGACCCGCGTAGGTATTCTCGAATCATAGGTCACACGGACACTTTGAGTCTACCCGCGTCGGAGGCGCCAACCTCGGAAACAAGTCAAGGTGAGTGGTACAATACCAACATATCGGTGATAGTGAAACAATTTAAAGCGCAATCGAGGAACCCCCTTTACACAAACATCACAAGATACTAACACACGTAGCATCCTAGCATGTTTACTTAACAAATCAACAAGAAAGTATTACAAGGCTATCACAACTCAACATAATCAAGTTATACACACAAGGCACTTTCTACTATATGATTAACAAGGTCGGGTTTTTATCCCCAAAGTACTTCATACATTAAATCTTTAAAAGATCCGTTTCTTTCACATAAGTCACATAATACCCGTAGTATAAAATAGAGTGGTATCGTCTTTTTAAGTAAACCAAAACACTTACCTTTGTAAAATCAAGTAACAACATTATTTTCCAAACGTCCAAGTTTGCCTAATTTCAAATGTTCACGTTTCTTATTTTAGAAAGGTTTCGTAGTTCATAGTCTTATTTATTTAAGAATATAATTCTCTTTTAAACAATCTGAGAAACATAAGCCTTATATGAGAGTAGGATATTCTTGTTTATAACAATTTTATTACAGCAGCCATGATCTAGGAAATATCATTTTGTCTCATCTTAGCTTCTATGCAGATGGAAGTTTCTACTGGTTTTAATAATACTTAATTATTCAATACATTTTTCCTTTATTAACGCTGCAGTGGTTTGTCGATACACATTCTGATTTCCGAAATCAGTAAAACATTATTCCTTTTTAAAACCAAGTACTCATTACTCACGAATGAGGTTTGACACGAAATTCATATCAACTCATTTAAGTCAAGTTTCTTATCTTTTAAGATCAAGTCTCTTAACTTCTATAATCAATAAATCATTCATTTTATCTTTCTTAAGACGTTATACCTAACTTCCCATAAAGCTATTATAACTCTTAAGTTTTTAAAACCACAAAGCATTTTCTTACCTACATAAAGCTGTTATAACCAACTTCCCATAAAGCCGTTATAACACTTTATGTTTTAAACCAATCAAATACATTTAATGTTATACCCCGTAGTTCCAGGGTATATAGGTGAGGATATACGTGCGAGATTTCGACAGAAATTTTTGAAAGAAAGAAAGATGTGATTTTTCGACGGAAAAGTTTCCGGTTTTTGTGAAGAAAAAGGTTCGTTAATGGGAATTGGATTCCCAGATTTGGTATTCGGACTTCTTAGAATATTTGAGAATTATGGAATTTTATTTCCGAAATGGTCACGTGGGCCCACGTGAAATTTACGGCCCGCTTTGTTTTTGAGATTTTGGCCATTATGGATATTTTCGAAGATGAAATATTTTGGGCAGTAGGAGGCGACACGTGTCACCCCGTGGCTCTTAAATCGTGGCCTTGTCTTGCAAGATATTTTTAGCTTGGACAAGTGGCTACACACTTGTCCCCAATCTCAACCACACACTTGCCTTCATCCTAACCCTTGGTGGTCTTATATATACACCCAGTTGATGAAAACTCCCACACTTAACCATTTGAGACTTGACAAAATACTCTCTCCTTGAACATCGCTCTCCAAGACCTTGTTCTTGAGCAAAGATTTGTCCAACAATTCTTAAAACTCTTAAGTGTTCTTCCCTAAAGTGTTAGGAAGATTGTGTACCAAGTGTTGGAGAAGATTTCACACCCTAACCTATTCAAGTTCCAAGTTTGGAACCCTAAGTGTTCTTCACTTTTTGGAGTTGAATCTTGAAGAGGAGTTGGTTAGGAGCTTCTATGGGTTGCTTGTAGCGGATTGGGCGTAAAGATTTGGAGCTAAGACTTGCTTGGAGCGATATTAAGTTCTTGGATAGATTTTGGCCTATTTGAGGTAGTAAATCTTAACCTCTTTGTGATTTGGTAATTTTTACATATATTATAAGTATATATGGATTATATAATATATGGAGTAAGTTTGGAAGAGTTGGATCTTGTTAACTTGTTAAAAGAAAGTTTGCCATTAATATGGTAAAACGCATCTTACTTGTAATAACAAAGTAACTATAACTTATATTAAGAATGGAAATATAAGTTGGATGACTAATGAGTAAATTGGACAAAGTTGGCCAAGGACCCCAACGATTTACTTTGGACGTATTTACAATTTACATTTGGAAGATTTTTCAATCGCGTTCGTTTGGGCGTGTGATCCTTAATTATTGTATTGTTATGAAGGCGTGATAGTAAACGCGTTCTGGTTGGCGCGTAATCCTTCTTTTACTTATTGTTGTTATGGGCGTGATAGTAAACGTAATCCCTTCTTTATGTTGTTTAATTATTACGCCTTATATATATATATGGTATATATATTACTAAAAGATGGAAAAGTGAGTATAAACAATTTCCGTAGATTTTGAGGGCTTTTTATTGGTATAAGTCTTCAATGATAAGAAAGGTTTGATAGAGTACTATGACCATTTTAGGAGTGGAGTACTACGTGTGGCGTGATCTACTTGGCTTAGGAGTAGCCGACGGGTTGAAGTACTTGGGCGTTTTGCTTATTGTCGATAAATCGCGAGGTATGTGAACCTCTTCCTATCTTTTCTAGCATGATTGTTGTGAACTATGTAGTGCTAAGTGATTTGGTTGGTTTAAAACATAGGGTGTTATGATAGCTTTATGGGAAGTTAGTTATAACGACCTTATGTAGTGAAAATGGTTTCGATGTTAGAAGTTAAGAGACTTGATCTTATAAGATAAGAGACTTAACTTATTTGTTTTAATGTGGATGTTGTGTGAAACCTCATTCGTGAGTAATGAGTACTTGGTTTTTTTAAAGGGATAATGTTTCTTGATTTCGAAATCGCATCGTTAATAAAAGAAAATGTATTGAATAATGATGTGTTGTATTAAAACCAAGAAACCTAAGATGAGACAAAATGATATTACATTTTCTAGGTCAAGAATGTTGTAAACAAGAATAACCTACTCACGTAAGACATATATTACTCAATTGTTCTAAAAGGAATTGAGTGATTAAGTTTATGAACTATGAAACCATTTGAAAATGGAGTAAGAATTTAGGAAAGAATGTTGTTACGATTTTGAAAAGGAATGTGGGTTGGTCATTCTAATACTACTGTGACTTTTATAAAAGTAATGGATCTCTCTTAAAAGAATTTAACGTCGTAGTACTTTAGGGTTAAAACCGGATTTTGTCATAAAATGAAAGTACTTTGAGTTGTGTATAACTTTATGCTTGTTGTTGTGAAACTTGCTTGTTGTTGTGAAACTTGCCTATGCTTGTTGTGATAGCCTTTGTTGTGCAAAGCGTTGTATTTTGTTAGAACTTAGAGAAATTTCGCAGTGCGTTGGTTGATGTTAATCGCTTTGGATATCTTGACACGATCGTAGCGTGCGGGGTATGTTTCCATTTTGATTATCGCTGGTGATTTCTTTTTGGACATCTATTGTTTCCCTTTGGACATCTTGACACGACGCGTAGCGCTGCGGGTAGTATCGTCCATTTGGAATGTTGTCTTATTGTTTCGTCTTGTTGTTGTCATATCATGGGTATTAGTTTGACTATCATGGTGGAAGCTCCGCTTCTCCGAGACTTATCTTTTGGTATGTGTTTCCCCACGTTATTGTAGGCTACATTTATTATTATATCTCAGCTTGTAATGTCTAAGTCTTGATTATCGGTGTGTTGTGCACCCACATCTATATGGAGGCTATGACGGTGAGTCGGTCAGTGCTTGGGTCGCGTCCAACGCGCGTGATCACATTTGAGGGCGTGTATTCAGGTATATCCTTAATTGTTATGATGGTTTCATTATTATGGGGCATGGAAAGTGTGAACCTTAGAGTTTTTTCGAGACCTTGGTGATTTTACGGTTGGTCTTTGAAATATGATAATTACGTAGCTTTCATGGCGTGAATTAGTAAGATTGTTCGGATCGGGAACAAGAGTTTGACCATTTGTTTGTATGATCATCGTATGAGTTCGTGGACGCTGCTCAATCGGATCGTTTGTAAGATTAGAAATGATTCCTCGTTGGCTTGGATTTGAGGCATGTTATATTCAAGACTATACCAGACTTAGAATGAACATTCGACGAATGTTTCTGGAAGAATGTTATACCCGGTATATAGGTGAGGATATAAGATTTAAATTTTTGAAAGAAAGAAAGATGTGATTTTTAAAGTTTCCTTTGTGAAGAAAAGGTTCGTTAATGGGAATTGGATTCCCTTTGGTATTCGGACTTCTTAGAATATTTGAGAATTATGGAATTTTATTTAATGGTCACCCACGTGAAATTTACGGCCCGCTTTGTTTTTGAGATTTTGGCCATTATGGATATTTTCTAAGATGAAATATTTTGGGGCGACACGTGTCACTCCCCTAGGTGGCTCTTGGCGAAATCGGCCTTGTCTTAGATATTTTTAGCGACAAGTGGCTTGTGGGCCCACACACACTTGTCCCCAATCTCAACCACACACTTGCCTTCATCCTAACCTTGGTGGTCTTATATATACACCCTTAGTTGATGAAAACTCCACACTTAACCATTTCAAGACTTGACAAAATACTCAAGACCTTGTTCTTGAGCAAAGATTTGTCCAACAATTCTTAAAACTCTTAAGTGTTCTTCCCAAGTGTTAGGAAGATTGTGTACCAAGTGTTGGAGAAGATTTCACACCCCAACCTATTCAAAGTTCCAAGTTTGGAACCCTTTCTTCACTTTTTGGAGTTGAATCTTGAAGAGGAGTTGGTTAGGTTGCTTGTAGCGGATTGGAACGTAAAGATTTGGAGCTAAGACTTGCTTGGAGCGATATTAAGTTCTTGGATAGATTTTGGGCTATTTGAGGTAGTAAATCTTAACCTCTTTGTGATTTGGTAATTTTTACATATATTATAAGTATATATGGATTATATAATATATGGAGTAAGTTTGGAAGAGTTGGATCTTGTTAACTTGTTAAAAGAAAGGATTTGCCATTAATATGGTAAAACGTATCTTACTTGCTGCTAATAACAAAGTAACTATAACTTATATTAAGAATGGAAATATAAGTTGGATGACTAATGAGTAAAATTGGACAAAGTAGGATTGTATTTACTTTGATTTACATTTGGAAGATTTTTCAATCGCGATCCTTTAATTATTGTATTGTGGCGTGATAGTAAACGTAATTTTACTTATTGTTGTTATGGAGCGTGATAGTAAACCGCTTACCGCTTGGCGTGTAATCCCTTCTTTATGTTGTTTAATTATTACGCCTATATATATATATGGTATATATATTACCTTGGTAAAAGATGGAAAAGTGAGTATAAAAATTTCCGTAGATTTTGAGGGCTTTTATTGGTATAAGTCTTCAATGATAAGAAAGGTTTGATAGAGTACTATGACCATTTTAGGAGTGGAGTACTACGTGTGGCGTGATCTACTTGGCTTAAGGAGTAGCCACGGGTTGAAGTACTTGAGCGTTTTGCTTATTGTCGATAAATCGTCGCGAGGTATGTGAACCTCTTCCTATCTTTTCTAGCATGATTGTTGTGAACTATGTAGTGCTAAGTGATTTGGTTGGTTTAAAACATAGGGTGTTATGATAGCTTTATGGAAAGTTAGTTATAACGACGTTATAAGTGAAAATGGTTTATGTTAGAAGTTAAGAGACTTGATCTTATAAGATAAGAGACTTAACTTATTTGTTTTAATGTGGATGTTGTGTGAAACCTCATTCGTGAGTAATGAGTACTTGGTTTTTAAAGGGATAATGTTTCGATTTCGAAATCGAGAATGTGCATCAACAGATCGTTAATAAAAGAAAATGTATTGAATAATGATGTGTTGTATTAAAACCAGAGAAACCTCCATCAGATGAGACAAAATGATATTACATTTTCTAGGTCATAATAAGAATGTTGTAAACAAGAATAACCTACTCTCACGTAAGACATATATTACTCAATTGTTCTAAAAGGAATTGAGTGATTAAGTTTATGAACTATGAAACCATTTGAAAATGGTAATTGAAACTAGGCAACCGAATTTAGGAAAAGAATGTGATTTTGAAAAGGAATGTGGGTTGGTCATTCTAATACTACGTATCGTGACTTTTATAAAAGTAATGGATCTCTCTTAAAAGAATTTAACGTCGTAGTACTTTAGGTTAAAACCGGATTTTGTCATAAAATGAAAGTACTTTGAGTCAGGTATAACTTGCCTATGCTTGTTGTTGTGAAACTCTTGTTGTTGTGAAACTGGCCTATGCTTGTTGTGATAGCCTTTGTTGTGCAAAGCGTTGTATTTTTGAGAACTTACTTGAGCGTGAAATTTCACTATCGTTCAGGTTGATAGTATTATTGTAGTTAATCGCTGATATATGTTTCCATTTTGATTATCGCTGGTGATTTCGACATCATTTGGAATATTGTTTCGACATACGTCCATTTGGAATGTTGTCTTATTGTTTCGACATACACGATCGTAGCGCACGGGTATGCTTCCATTTTTGTTGTTGTCATATCATGGGTATTCCACGCATGATTGATGTCGCGCGGCGACCCGATGATATAATCAATATGTTGTGTCGTAGTTTGACTATCATACATGTCTATGATTTCATTTACTGATTTCACATACTTGGTACCATGTGTCTTGACCTCGCCCGGCGTGCGCGCCGCGAGCACGGGAGGTGCCGTGGATCCTCGCTCAGCTCCGTTTCTCGAGACTTATCTTTTGGTATGTGTTTCGTTCTTGTACATTCGGGTATGGCGAGCCCGCCATAGTCGTTGTAAATCTTAGTTGTAAAGGATTAAACTGCTCGTGTTTTATATATATCAAGGCAATATTATTATATCTCTTGTAGCATGTCTAAGTTTTTATTTCCGCCGTTTTTCTCGATGTTGTATCGGTAAGGCACGCGTTACATTTAACACATGTACGTCTACCGTACTACATAGTTATACACATATCATGCTAAAAAAAATAGGAAGAGGTTCACATACCTCGCGACGATTATCGACTAATAGCAAAACGCTCCAAGTACCTCAAACCGTCGGCTACTCCTTAAGCCAAGTAGATCGCGCCACGCATAGTACTTCAACCTATAAGGCCACAAGGCGCTTATTAACATCTAGATCTTATCGTAGAACATTCTACAGAAAATTCGGCAGCACCTCCCCCATGACGCGTAAATCTCCTCCTCTAACGAGGCGGCTATCAAGCCAACCGAGGGTTTATACGTCTAACCGGACGTGTACAATTCTACTTCACAGTAATGCTACACAAGTCTACTGTAATACAGTCCTATGTAATTACAGTTCAGTTCTCTTTCTTTAAATTCAGGCTTAAGTCAAACGACATTGCCGCGAAGCTAGGTTTAGTTCTATATATAGTATACTTCAACTATATAATCTTACAACATGTAATTTCCAATTACAATAAGGGGGACAAGATATTTACCTCGATAAGCCCAAAATTATCCTAGTTTAATGTCGCTCCTGAGCAACGTTTAGCTCCAACTCCGTGCGCTCCAACCCGCTCCAAACCACCCTTAGAAGTTCTAACCAACTTCTACTTAATACTCCAACTCTATGGAGATTTTCCTTAGGGTTTCGTTTTTGTGACTGACGGGAAGTATAATAGTATTTCTGGGCTTTTCGTATAAGTATAACCTTGGAATACTACAAGGTATTTGGTCCAAGGTATTTGGGCATTATAACAATACTAGGAGAGTATTTCTATACCACAAAAAGGGAGTGTATTCTCTGAAAACAACTCAAGGTAGGGGTACCCACGGCCAAGGCCAGGAGAGGGGTGCTCTCGGCCACAAGGCCTCACAACGGGGGAGGGTGGGACGAAACAACCACACAAAGGGGGGAAGCTCTCAAGACTTAGGAAAGTTTAGGAATGGATGAAGAAGTCTTCCAAAGGGGTATTTATAGGACAAGCCAAGGCCAACCAATGGCAAGATCATGCCAAGTGCAAGGCAAGTGTAGGGCAAGATCATGCCAAGTGCACCTTATCCATCTACCACAAAAATATCCTACCACCCCGACCAACAAGGCCACCAATCGTCCACTTTACGCCGCTGATGAGAGGTGCCAAGTGTCGCCCTTGTCACGACCGTTCGGGGCGTGGTCGTGCCTTACCCGCACCCAGTAGTCATACATCGGAGAAAATCAGCGGAATATAAAACAAGACATGAATCATCAAAATTTAGACACGCTTTATATGAGAAAAAGTCGCCATGCGGCATAATATATATAAACCAAGTTTTGCGATTACATCCCAAATGTACAATAGACTACAGACCTCTAAAGAAGTAAACCACTATGGCGGGACGGGGCCCGCCATACCTGAATGTACAAAACTATCTACAATACAGGAGATCATACCCAAAGTAGAGCCTCCGAGAAGATGGAGCTCACGACACCAACGCAAAGATCCTAAGGATGCGGATCTAGCACTGCTTGCCACCTGCGGCGTGAACGCAGCCCGAAGGAGGTCGATAACTGGTACTAAGTATGTGAAACTGTAAAGTACTTAAATGAAATCATATCACTTTAAAAACCAAATTTTACAAATATGCACGAAACAACCAATGTAACCGCACATAGTGCCACATCATAAACAAGAGTAACAATAGGTAAACTGTAACAGGTCTTTTCTAGCCGCGAATGATCGAAGCAGGGCCACTCGCCCATATTATCATTCTGCAAACCTAATCCTGGACTCCCGTAGTCCGCATAGGCCACTCACATAGGCCCGCATGAGGTATAACCCCGCATCGAGGGTAGCTACTCCTCGGCATCGCCCCGACTCGTTGTCGCACGGCCACATAGACCGCGTGAGGCATAACCCCGCACACTAACACGGAACTCTCGTAGCTCGCGCATAGGCCCCCTCGACCCGCATGAGGTATTCTCGAATCATGGTCCTGCATCGCGAGTCTACCGCATCGGAGGCGGCTTAACCCCGGTATCATCTCAAGAGGTGAGTGATATAGTACTAACACAACAGCTTATAGTTTAAACAACATAAGCATAAGTAAGACTGACCTCTTTACACAAACGTTACAAGATACTAACACCTAGCATCACAATATGTCTACTCATCAAAACCATCTTATTATACCTTTCAGAAATCAATACAAGTCTTTTATAAACATATCAAGAACTGTTCCTTTTATAAAACTTAAGCCGTTATACTTAACTTCCCATAAAGCTAGTATAACCCTTAAGCTTCTTGTTTTAAAAACAACTATTCTTCTTCTTTCAAAACTGTGTTATAATTCTTTTGAAAGACTTTTTAAGATCTTTATTATTCAGGCTTAAGTCGCAAGACATTGCCGTAAGTATTATTCAGGCTTAAGTCAAAAGACATTGCCGTAAGTTAACACATGTACGTCTACCGTACTATATATATTTTAAAATATCATGCTTTAGGAAGAATCACATACCTTCTCGGCGAAAACCTCCTGCCAAGTTGAATATGTCGCGCGCAGAGAATCAGCCTATAATAGTCACAGACATCTATCAAAGTCTAGACTACTCTGAAGGTCATTCTAAACAGAGGGTTCACAATTCTACGGAAAGTCGGGCAGCACTTCCCTACCCGGTGAGCTATATAAGTCTACTGTGAAAACAGTCCTATGTAAGTATAGTTCAATTATTCTTCTTTTATACCCTTCTACTGTGATAACAGTTCAATTCTATACTGTAATATTCCTCTAAGTATTTATACTTATTCTTATACATCTACAGTATGTATTCTCTAATTACAAAGGAAGGATAAGTTTATTTACCTCGGTAAGCCCAATAATATCCTAGATATAAGTCGATCCTGAGCGAGGTTTAGCTCCAAAGTTGTACGCTCCGATAGCTCCAAGAACCCTTAGAAGTTCTTCACAACTTCTACTAAGTACTAAAGGATTTGGGCTAGGGTATTTTGGGCATTATAACAATACTAGAAGGCAACTTTTCTACCAAGGGAGGGGGGGTAGATTTCGGCTAGGCTAGGGGGGGGGCCCTCGGCCAAACTTTACTCAAGGGGGGGGGGGGGATGGCTTGGACGAAAATGCTCAAGGGAGAGGGAAGGATTTTTCAAGACTTAGAAAGCTTGTTTGTGGATGAAGAACTCTTCATCACAAGAGGGGTATTTATAGGTCAAGGGATGGCCAACCAATGGCCAAGATTATGCCAAGTGCAAGGCAAGTGTAAGGCCAAGATTAGGGCAAGTGTACCTTATCCACTTGCACACAAAATATCCTACCAACTCCAAGACAAAAATAAGCCATCCATTCGGCCCTATGGACGCCTCACATCCATCAATTGGAGGGTGACAAGTGTCGCCCTCCCGTTGGTCCAAAGTGTTTCGTCTCTCGGAAAAATCCGCAAAAATTAGAAATGGCATAGCCGGAATTTATCCTACGCGAGTCTAGTAAAACGTTTCGTCGAAAAACGATTCTTTGTGAGAGTTGTGCCCAAAAAACGTCCCATGCCTAAACTTTAAGGCTAAACTTTCGTACGTACGCCCTCACGTACATACTCCGGAAAATACGGGGTATAACATTCTCCCCTCCTTAGAAACATTCGTCCCGAATGTTCCTTCCCAAGACAGTTATCGATAAGATTCTTCATAACTTAAACAGTTTGCAAATGCCACACACGGCCACAAAACAACACTTAGGCATAAACGATAATGAAAATTTATAAGTAGGAAAGTGAATTACCTGGAGGTGTGGGGAATAGGTGAGATACTTACGCCTCATGTCCTCCTCGCCTTCCACGTCATCTCCTCCTCGAGCTTGTTCGCCACGTAACTTTGTGGAAGCCACGTCCGCAGACGCCTAACCTGACGATCGATTATCGCTATGGGAATTGTTATACCCCGTAGTTCCAGGGTATGTATGCGAGGACGTACGTACGAGAATACGACATTGAAATTGGAAAGGAAGAAAGAGGTGATTTTTCCACAGAAAAGTTTCCGGTTTTTGTGAAGGAAAAAGGTTCGTTAATGGGAATTGGATTCCCAGATTTGGTATTCGGACTTCTTGGAATATTAGAGAATTATGGAATTTTATTTTCGGAAATGGTCACGTGGGGCCCACGGGAGAAATTTATGGTTTTGTGGGGCCCTGTCAAGACCCGAACCCGGGCCCGTGACTGGTGCCTTACCCCGGGCACCCTAGTGATACAACATCAGAGAAAACCAGCGGAAATAAAACTTAAACATGCAAAATAGACACGGATCATGATGAAATAAAATAGGCCAACCAAAACGGTTGCCTTTTCAACATATATATATAAAGACATTTGAACAGTTACAATCCTTACAACCCTGCCCACAACAGTGCTACAGACCTCTAAGATTTATACAACAACTATGACGGGACAGGGCCCCGCCATACCCCTGAACGTACAAGAACTTACAGACTCAGGGGCACCGACCACAGATAAGCCTCCGACGGAACGGAGCTTCCCAATACGCTGAAAGGTGATCCTAAAAGCGGGGATCGACAGCCAATGTACTTCTACCTGCGGCATGAACGCAGCCCCCCGAAGGAGGTCAGTACAACAGGTACCAAGTATGTGAAACTGTAAAATACTGTAACTGAAATCATAATAGTCTATAAAAGCAGGAGACATGTATGATAACCAAACTACAGTACACACACATAACAGTTATATCAAGTCAGGGTCTCACGCCCACAACATCAATCCTGCCCGTGGAGTACCTTCCTCACTGCCGGCAGTCTATGATATGATAACAACAAGACAACAATCCAAAAGGGAGCATACCCGTGCGCTACGCATCGTGTCAGTATGTCCAAAGGGAACAAGTAAGACAACATTCCAAATGGAAGCATACCCGTGCGCTACGCATCGTGTCGATGAGTCCAAAGGGAAACAATAAGACAACATTCCAAATGGAAGCATACCCGTGCGCTACGCATCGTGTCAGTATGTCCAAAGGGAAACAATAAGACAACAAGGCGGTAATCAAAATGGAAGCATACCCGTGCGCTACGCATCGTGTCAGTATGTCCAAAGCGATTAACAAAAGTAACACTATCAGCGAGGCGTGCGGTGGAATTTATCCGTCACTGCCGGTCACGTCCAAGTAAGTTCTCAACAAGTCAACCGACCCTCCATCGAGAGACGCGGTAGTATAGAAACACAATTCTTGCACAACAAAGGCTATCACAACAAGCATAGGCAAGTTTCACAATAACAAGCATAGGCAAGTTTCACAACAACAAGCATAGGCAAGTTTCACAATAACAAGCATAGACAAGTTTCACAACAACAAGCATAGGCAAGTTTCACAATAACAAGCATAGGCAAGTTTCACAACAACAAGCATAGGCAAGTTTATACACAATTCGAAGTACTTTCATTTTATGCCCAAGTCCGGGTTTTAACCCTAAAGTACTACGTACGTCAAATTCCTTTTTAAAGAGATCCATTCCTTTTATAAAAGTCACCCGATACCCGTAGTAAAAATGGAGTGACTCACATTTTTAAGCAAACCAAAACACTTCTCTTTTTAAAGCCAAGTTATCACATTAAAACTAATGATAAAACCCTTCTTTTGTTTTCATACAGTCGTTATAACCAACTTCCCATAAAGCTGTTATAACACTTTATGTTTTAAACCATTTTAAGACAACACAATGCCTTTCTTTTCCCTAAAGTTCCAGTTTGCCTAATTTCCATTACTCAAGTCTCCTTTCAGAAAAGTTTCATAGTTCAATGTCTTAATCTCTTTTTAAAACAATTGAGTAACATATGCCATAGGCGAGTGGGTTATTCTTGTTCATAAATCTTATTAAGCAGCCATGATCTAGGAAATGTAATATCATTTTGTCTCATCTTAGCTTCTATGCAGATGGAGGTTTCTACTGGTTTTAATAATACTTCATTATTCAATACATTTTCCTTTATTAACGCTGCAGTGATTTGTCGATACACATTCGATTTCAAATCAAGAAACATTACTCCCTTTAAAAACCACGTACTCATTACTCACGAATGAGGTTTCACACAAAACTCATTTTAATTCACTTAAGTTAAGTCTCTTATCTTGTAAGATTAAGTCTCTTAGCTTCTAACATCAGTAAACCATTTTCTTTACCTCTCTTAAGACGTTATACCTAACTCCCCATAAAGCTAGTATAACTCTTTTTAAAACCTTTAAAACCAAGTGTTACTCTTCTTTTAAAAATGGTTTCTTAGCATTTGAAATACATTCAAGGTTCTTATTATTCAGGCTTAAGTCAAAAGACATTGCCGTACAACTACGTTCAATTAGCACACGTACGTCTACCGTACTATATATTATTCAGGCTTAAGTCAAAAGACATTGCCGTACTATATATATATCTTCCTTTAAAATATCATGCTCAAGAGTATAGGAAGAATCACATACCTCGCGACGATTATCGACTATAAGCAAAACGCTCCACGGCTATAACCCGCTTAGCTTTGGTCCACCTTCTAAGTAGCCCATGCTACTTGCAGAACATTCAACCAATAAAGGTTATCAGTCTACTGTATATACAGTCCTATGTAAGTACAGTTTAACTTCTACATATATTCTTCTGAAGTGATTTCAGTTCAAGTCTTTTCTGTAATATCCTTCTATTACAGTTCAATTCTCTTCTTATGAATCTTATATTCATTTCTATATTACTACAGTATGTAATTTCCAATTACACTAGAAGGACAGTAGTATTTACCTCGATAAGCCCAAAATTATCCGAGTTTAATGTCGCTCCTGAGCAATGTTTAGCTCCTACTCCGAGTGCTCCAATCCGCTCCAAACAACCCTTAGAAGTTCTACGCAACTTCTACTTAACACTTCAACCGACTATGAAGGTTTTCCTTAGGGTTTCGTTTTTGTGACTGAGGGAAGTATAATAGTATTTTCTGGGCTTTTGTATACGTGTAACCTTGGGAATACTACAAGGTATTTGGGCCAAGGTATTTGGGCATTATAACAATACTTGGAGAGTATTTCTATACCACAAAAAAGGGGTATTTATACGAGATAACTAGGCTAGGGGGGGGGTACCCCTCGGCTAATGCTTCACAAGGGGGAGGGTGTGGTGGCTCTCGGCCAAGCACCACTAGGAGGGGGGGAGAGGGACGAAAAGCTCATGCTAAGAGAGGGGGAGGATTTTACACTTAGAAAATATTTTGGATGAAGAAGTTCATCAACATAGAGGGGTATTTATAGGTCAAGAAATGGCCAACCAATGGCCAAGATTCATCCAAGTGTTAGGCAAGTGTAGGGCTAGGATTAAGCCATGTGCACCTTATCCATCTACCACACCAACTTGCACAAAATATCCTACCAACTACATGCCACCTTTCGTCCAATTGCCGTCAAGCCTTCCAATGTGAGGTGACACTTGTCACCCTCCGTTGGTCCAAAATGTTTCGTCTCTCGGAAAAATCCGCAAAAATTATAAATGACATAGCCGAATTTTCCTTCGAAGTTTATTAAAACGTTTCGTCGAAAAACGACTCTTTTCGGCACTTGTGCCCAAATTCGAACCTAGCCAATCCTTAAGGCTTAAATTTATATACGTACGCCCTCACGTACATACTCTGGAAATACGGGGTATAACATTCTCCCCTCCTTAGAAACATTCGTCCCGAATGTTCCTTCTCAAGGTGGATTACGAAGATCTTCTAACAAGTTGCCAACGCCACGCCTGGCCACGAACTAACACACGTTCTCTTCCTTCCTTACTCGTCGTGCCTCGCCGAACACTTGAACTCTTCTAGTATACGCACCATACTTGATCATTGCTTGATTTCAATACTTTGGAGTCACAACCTCCAAACTTGGTCATCTTACTAGCCTCAATCTTCCTTAAGGCCATTCCCGACCTTCACGATCCGCTTATGGTCGAACATATCCACGAACTCATACGATGGTCATCTAAACCTGGGCCTAACACCCTCGTGACCCTACCACCTGGCGGGACCACCCAGAGCTGACCCACGCCGAAGCAGCCGCGGGTTGGCCCTCAACACGGCCCCAACCCACCCACTTAACGCATCACGCTCTTGTTCCTCGATCCGGAACAATCTTACCTCTACAGGTCATGAAAGCTACCACTTCCATTGCACACTACCCAGGGACTTTATCACACAAAACGTTCTAGGCATAAAAATGCACTCAAACGAGGATCACTTGCAAAATCTGTACTCAAGACGGCGCTTACATCTAAGGTCTCAACTGTAATATTCTAAGGTTCATCATTTTCTCACCCTCAAGCTTACCCTTCTCACTAACCAGGTTCTACATCACATTTTAGCACAAAGCTATCCGAACATAACACTAAACACATCATCACAACATCAATATATACAAAACTCTAGAGGGTTAAGGATATACCTGAAAATAGGCGGTTCAGAGGACCGCTAAAACTGAGAACTTCCACCGCGTCCTCTACCGTGGCCCGCCGGTGTATGAACATCTGCTGGCTATGGAAGGTGAAGAACCCGCCCGATCCGTAGTCGTGCTATCCTACGCTACCCCAGTGGACAGTTTCTCCCAAAATGGCCTGTGGCGCATGTAAAACAAACTCCGGACTAGCACGACACTCCCACGTGGAGTCTACCACAGTGATCACAACGAGGTAGGGTGGCTTTAGTGGTTAACACCCCGCTCTCGAAAATCTGAACCTCGAGCCACGACTGCTCCCGAAAACTCGACGCTCGAAGTTGTAGAGGACCACTCAGATCGGGCGGAGGCGCATAACTAGTCTCTGGCGAGGCGGTGCGCCTCGAAAATCACCAAAGGACCCTGCAGTTCTGGCCCTCTTCAGCTGACTTTGGTCATTACGTCGATTTCTCCGCCCCTCACCTCCAAGTGCAAAAGCCTGCATGAGGGCAATGTCCATGCCCGGCTGAAGAGCTACACGAACAACTCTCTGCTAGGTAATCATCGAGCCTGAACATATCGGTGGACTCGATCCTCCATACTAGCTACTAATGCGAGGACGTCGCCAATGAGTCGAACTCCACATTGTACTCCCGCCGTCGCGGATTACGCCGCAACAACAAAAATCTGTCGGCCCGAGCACTCCTCATATGTGGCGGCAAGAAGTGTGCTAGAAATGCCATTGAGAACTCGTCCAAGAAAGCCGGAAGTGCATTCTCTCCCGACAGCTCACGATCGAACCAATCGATCGCGGTATCACGCAGCCGATGCGAACCCAGGACCACTGACTCGGTCTCCGAGGCCTTGATCACTCTCATGATCCGCTGTAACTGCCGGATGAACTCCTGGATCATCCTCGTGCCTCGACCCATAAAACTCGCGGGTTACACCTCGGAAAATCCCGTAGTCTCAAGCATGCGCTCGGGGTGAACTACGGGTGCTCTGGGGCTGGCTGCTGCGTCCGGCTTATCTCAAGTCCGCCACAACCACGCCATTAATCGGGTCATCTCTTGTAACCCATTTCTCTGCCGGCTGTGGATCGAGGCTCAGGTACTGTGGTCTCTGTAGAGACTGCCGCTGCTCTACTCGTATCTCCCTCTGCTGCCTTGCCCTTCTGGGCCCGGGTTGCCTTGCGCGGAGGCATAACTGGTAAAAACGAGATACGTCAGAGGGGTCCAACTTACAACACAGCTCTAAGGCACGATCTCAGAATGAGAAGAATGGAAACCAATCCTAAATGTCCTATAGCCTCCTGATTATAGATGTGGTGCACAACACACCGATAATCAAGACTCTACTAGACACGGTCTGTAGACACTTTCCGAGGACTAACTGCTCTGATACCACTTTGTCAAGACCCGAACCCGGGCCCGTGACTGGTGCCTTACCCCGGGCACCCTAGTGATACAACATCAGAGAAAACCAGCGGAAATAAAACTTAAACATGCAAAATAGACATGGATCATGATGAAATAAAATAGGCCAACCAAAACGGTTGCCTTTCAACATATATATATAAAGACATTTGAACAGTTACAATCCTTACAACCCTGCCCACAACAGTGCTACAGACCTCTAAGATTTATACAACAACTATGACGGGACAGGGCCCCGCCATACCCCTGAACGTACAAGAACTTACAGACTCAGGGTAACATACCAAAGATAAGCCTCCGACGGAACGGAGCTTCCCAAAACGCTGAAATGAGATCCTAAACGCGGGGATCGACAGCCGATGTACTTCTACCTGCGGCATGAACGCAGCCCCCCGAAGGAGGTCGATAACAGTACAGTATGTGAAATCGTAAAATCGTAAATGAAATCATAATAGTCTATAAAAGCGGAGACATGTATGATAACCAAACTACGATACACACATATGATTATATCAAGTCGGTCTCGCGCCACAACATCAATCCGCGCGTGGAGTACCTTCATCACCGGCGATGCATGATATGATAACAACAAGACAAAGAATCCAAAGGAGCATACGTGCGCTACGCATCGTGTCGGTATGTCCAAAGGAACAAGTAAGACAACATTCCAAATGGAAGCATACCCGTCGCTACGATCGTGTCGATGAGTCCAAAGGAAACAATAAGACAAAGATTCCAAATGGAAGCATACCCGTGCGCTACGCATCGTGTCAGTATGTCCAAAGGGAAACAATAAGACAACAAGGCGGTAATCAAAATGGAAGCATACCCGTGCGCTACGCATCGTGTCAGTATGTCCAAAGCGATTAACAAAAGTAACATTATCAACGAACGCGTGCTGTGGAATTTATCCGCCACTGCCGGTCCGCGTCAAGTAAGTTCTCAACAAGTCAACCGACCTCCATCGAGACGCGGTAGTATAGAAACACAATTCTTGCACAACAAAGGCTATCACAACAAGCATAGGCAAGTTTCACAATAACAAGCATAGGCAAGTTTCACAACAACAAGCATAGGCAAGTTTCACAATAACAAGCATAGGCAAGTTTCACAACAACAAGCATAGGCAAGTTTATACACAATTCGAAGTACTTTCATTTTATGCCCAAGTCCGGGTTTTAACCCTAAAGTACTACGTACGTCAAATTCCTTTTTAAAGAGATCCATTCCTTTTATAAAAGTCACCCGATACCCGTAGTAAAAATGGAGTGACTCACATTTTTAAGCAAACCAAAACACTTCTCTTTTTAAAGCCAAGTTATCACATTAAAACTAATGATAAAACCCTTCTTTTGTTTTCATACAGTCGTTATAACCAACTTCCCATAAAGCTGTTATAACACTTTATGTTTTAAACCATTTTAAGACAACACAATGCCTTTCTTTTCCCTAAAGTTCCAGTTTGCCTAATTTCCATTACTCAAGTCTCCTTTCAGAAAAGTTTCATAGTTTAATGTCTTAATCTCTTTTTAAAACAATTGAGTAACATATGCCATAGGCGAGTGGGTTATTCTTGTTCATAAATCTTATTAAGCAGCCATGATCTAGGAAATGTAATATCATTTTGTCTCATCTTAGCTTCTATGCAGATGGAGGTTTCTACTGGTTTTAATAATACTTCATTATTCAATACATTTTCCTTTATTAACGCTGCAGTGATTTGTCGATACACATTCTGATTTCCGAAATCAGTAAAACATTACTCCCTTTAAAAACCACGTACTCATTACTCACGAATGAGGTTTCACACAAAACTCATTTTAATTCACTTAAGTTAAGTCTCTTATCTTGTAAGATTAAGTCTCTTAGCTTCTAACATCAGTAAACCATTTTCTTTACCTCTCTTAAGACGTTATACCTAACTCCCCATAAAGCTAGTATAACTCTTTTTAAAACCTTTAAAACCAAGTGTTACTCTTCTTTTAAAAATGGTTTCTTAGCATTTGAAATACATTCAAGGTTCTTATTATTCAGGCTTAAGTCAAAAGACATTGCCGTACAACTACGTTCAATTAGCACACGTACGTCTACCGTACTATATATTATTCAGGCTTAAGTCAAAAGACATTGCCGTACTATATATATATCTTCCTTTAAAATATCATGCTCAAGAGTATAGGAAGAATCACATACCTCGCGACGATTATCGACTATAAGCAAAACGCTCCACGGCTATAACCCGGCTAGCCTGGTCCACCTTCTAAGTAGCCCATGCTACTTGCAGAACATTCAACCAATAAAGGTTATCAGTCTACTGTATATACAGTCCTATGTAAGTACAGTTTAACTTCTACTTATTTTCTTCTGAAGTGATTTCAGTTCAAGTCTTTTCTGTAATATCCTTCTATTACAGTTCAATTCTCTTCTTATGAATCTTATATTCATTTCTATATTACTACAGTATGTAATTTCCAATTACACTAGAAGGACAGTAGTATTTACCTCGATAAGCCCAAAATTATCCGAGTTTAATGTCGCTCCTGAGCAATGTTTAGCTCCTACTTCGAGTGCTCCAATCCGCTCCAAACAACCCTTAGAAGTTCTACGCAACTTCTACTTAACACTTCAACCGACTATGAAGGTTTTCCTTAGGGTTTCGTTTTTGTGACTGAGGGAAGTATAATAGTATTTTCTGGGCTTTTGTATACGTGTAACCTTGGGAATACTACAAGGTATTTGGGCCAAGGTATTTGGGCATTATAACAATACTTGGAGAGTATTTCTATACCACAAAAAAGGGGGGTATTTATACGAGACAACTAGGCTAGGGGGGGGTACCCCTCGGCCAAGGCTTCACAAGGGGGAGGGTGTGGTGGCTCTCGGCCAAGCACCACTAGGAGTGGGGGGGGGGGGGAGAGGGACGAAAAGCTCATGCTAAGAGGGGGGGAGGATTTTACACTTAGAAAATATTTTGGATGAAGAAGTTCATCAACATAGAGGGGTATTTATAGGTCAAGAAATGGCCAACCAATGGCCAAGATTCATCCAAGTGTTAGGCAAGTGTAGGGCTAGGATTAAGCCAAGTGCACCTTATCCATCTACCACACCAACTTGCACAAAATATCCTACAACTACATGCCACCTTTCTCGTCCAAATTGTCGTCCAAGCCTTCCAATGTGAGGGTGACACTTGTCACCCTCCCGTTGGTCCAAAATGTTTCGTCTCTCGGAAAAATCCGCAAAAATTATAAATGACATAGCCGGAATTTTCCCTTCGCGAGTTTAGTAAAACGTTTCGTCGAAAAACGACTCTTTTCGGCACTTGTGCCCAAATTCGAACCTAGCCAATCCTTAAGGCTTAAATTTATATACGTACGCCCTCACGTACATACTCTGGAAATACGGGGTATAACAGGCCCACTTTGTTTTCGAGATTTTGGCCATTGTGGATATTTTCGGAAGATGAAATATTTTGGACGAGTAGGAGGGCGACACGTGTCACCCCCCCCCTAGGTGGCTTGGCCGAATATTATTTGTGCACAACACCCGATTAGAGTCGTTTGTCGACGAAACGTTTTACACAACTCGCGTAGGATAAATTCCGGCTATGTCATTTCTAATTTTTGCGGATTTTTCCGAGAGACGAAACACTTTGGGCCAACGGGAGGGCGACACTTGTCACCCTCCAATTGATGGACTTGAGGCGTCCATTGGGACGAATTGGATAGCCATTTTTGTCTTGGAGTTGGTAGGATATTTTGTGTGCAAGTTGGCTAGGTACACTTGCCCAAATCTTGGCCTTACACTTGCCTTGCACTTGGCATAATCTTGGCCATTGGTTGGCCATCCCTTGACCTATAAATACCCCTCTTGTGATGAAGAGTTCTTCATCCACAAACAAACTTTCCAAGTCTAAAATCCTCTCCTCTCCCTTAAGCCTTTTCGTCCAACACACTTCCCCCCCCCCCCTTTGAGAAGCTTAGCCGAGGCTAATCCCCCTCTAGCCTAGCCGAAATCTACCCCCCCTCCCTTGGTAGAAAAGTTGCCTTCTAGTATTGTTATAATGCCCAAAATACCCTAGCCCAAATCCCTTAGTCCTTAGTAGAAGTTGTGAAGAACTTCTAAGGTTTTCTTGGAGCTACCGGAGCGTACAACTTAGGAGCTAAACCTTGCTCAGGCGCGACTTTTATCTAGGATATTATTGGGCTTACCGAGGTAAATAACCTTATCCTCCTTTTGTAATTAGAATATACGTACTGTAGAAGTATAGGAATAAGTATTAATACTTAGAAGGATATTGAAGAATAGAATTGAACTGATATCACAGTAGAAGGGTTTAAAAGAAGAATAATAGAAGCAGATTTACATAGACTGTTTTCCAGATGAACTTGAGTAGCTCACCGGTAGGGAAGTCTGTCCAAATGTCCATAGAATAGCGAACCCTCTGCTTAGAGCTTTGTACGATCTGATCTAGACGTTGATAGACGTGTTGGTATTATAGGTCGATTCTCTGTGCGACATATTCAACTTGGCGGTGGATTTCACGAGAAGGTATGTGATTCTTCCTATCCTCTTGAGCATGATATTTTAAAGAATATGTATATAGTACGGTAGACGTCGTGTGTTAATCGAATAATAATTACGGCAATGTCTTGGACTTAAGCTCGAATAATAAGTACGCAATGTCTTTTGACTTAAGCGTGAATAAAAAGAATCTTGAGTAGTTCAAACGTATTAAGAAACCTTTTACAGAGTAACACTTGTTTTTTAAAGCTTAAGAGTTATACTAGCTTTATGGGAAGTTAGGTATAACGGCTTAAGAGTGATAAAAAGAATGATTTATTGATTTAAGAAAATAAGAGACTTGACTTAATTATACTAATGTGAAAAAGTGTGAAACCTCATTCGTGAGTAAATAGTATTTTGGTTTTCAAAAGGAATGATGTTTCTGGATCGAGAATGAATGTCGAACAAACCACGCTGGCGCTAATAAAGGAAATGTTTTGACTAATAAAGTATTATTAAAACCAGTAGAAACTTCCATCTGCATAGGAGCTAAGATGAGACAAAATGATATTATATTTCCTAGATCATGGTCGTAATAAGATTGTTATGAACAATAATAACCTACTCACATAAGGTATATGTTTCTCAAATTGTTTTAAAGGATTAAAACTATGAACTACGAAACCTTTCAAAATGAGAAACTTGAGTAATTGAAATTAGGCAAACTTGAGCGTTGGGAAAAGAATGTTGTTACTTGATTTTACAAAGAGAAGTGTTACGATTTACTTCAAAAGATAATCACTCTATTTTTATACTACGTATTGTGTGACTTTTGTGAAAGAAACGGATCTTTTAAAAAGTAATACATGAAGTACTTTGGGGCTAAAAACCGAACTTGTTAACATAATGTAGAAAGTACCTTGTGTGAATAACTTGATTGTATTGATTTGTGATAGTCTTGTAATACTTTCTTGTTGACTTGATAAGTAAACATGTTAGGATGCTACGTGAGTTAGTATCTTGTGATGTTTGTGTAAAGGGTTTTCCCTTGTTGTGCTTAGGTTGTTTAACGATAAGTCGTTATGTTAATATTATATCACTCATGATTAGGGGTTAAGCGCCCTCCGTCGCGGGGTAGACTTCAGCGGGTCAGTGACCTATGATTCGAGAATACCTTATGCAGTGCAGATGGCCTATGCGGGCTGCGGGAGTTCGGCTTAGTATCGGCCCTTGTGGTCATGCGGTCTTTGTGGCTACGCGGACGGGCGAGTCGACGCTGCCGGGAGTAGCTACCCTCGATGCGGAATACCTCATGCGGGCCATTGGAGTGGCCCATGCGAGCTACGAAGTTCGGGGCTAGACGCGCACATTAGATCTGCGCGCGAGTGGCGGCTTTGATCATGTGACGATGCAGACAGATCTCATGATCTGATTCTGACCTTGTTTATCTTGTGGGTTTTAGTAGTCGGCTATGCCTTCGTACTTACCGTCACGATTTTATGATGACTTTGAGGCGTGAGTCCACGACTTGACATATTGCTTAATTATTGTGATCGTAGCTTTGGTTATCATACATGTCTCTGCTTTGTATAGATTACTATGATTTCATTCTGATATTTGATTTCACATACTTGGTACTGTCGTCTTGACCTCCTTCGGCTGCGCGTATAAAGAGGCGAGCCTCTACCACGAAACAGACCGAACCGTGGCTCTCCGTATGGCACGTCCTGAGAAGGTTCATGCCTCAGGGATCGCATGCAGCCCGGTACCATTTGTTGGGTCGCCGGAGCGAGGCTCGCGGCAAAGTGACAAAAGTGGTATCAGAGCAGTTAATCCTCGGAAAGTGTCTACAGACCGTATCTAGTAGAGTCTTGATTATCGGTGTGTTGTGCACCACACCAATAATCAGGAGGCTATAGGATATTTAGGATTGGTTTCCATTCTTCTCACTCTGAGATCGTGCTTTAGAGTGTGTTATAAGTTGGACCCCTCTAACGTATTCCTTTCCTTTACGGTGATGCCTCGCGCCAGGCTTCGGGCCCGAAGAAGCGGCCGAGGAGGCTGCGAGTGGAGTTCGGAGAGTTAGAAGAGGCACAGCCCAATCATCACACCGGGTGATGCTTCATGCGAGGAGTTACGAGGCGTCGCGGCCCGTGAGTTTGGCACGGGCAGCGATTCCTCTGCGGCCATGACATCTGGACCTTGATTCCACGGCTTGAGCGAAAATATGGATTGGAAGAGAGCGGCCTGTTACTAGCAAGGGATTTGGCGAGGAGTATTTTATGCCGGTATACCAAGGATATTGATGATTATCTAAAGAAGGGTTGTGAAAAGTAGCTCTTGATCGAGAATGAGCGAGCTTGCGTTCAGATTATGTGCGTGGTGAGAGATGTAGAGATCGGCAGTTAAACAAGATCGTGAAGAGGGCGATTGGCGAGATCATTTGGTAACTCTCGGCGAACCGCCTCGGCGAATTAGACATGCGCCTCCGCCCGGTCAGTGTCCTCTACGAGTTCGATTTTTCCTCAGTGTTCACAGTGTGGCAGGCGTCATCCCGGGAAATGCCGTTTTTTTACTGGTGCTTGTTTTACTTGCGGCCGTCAGGGCCATATGGCGAGGGAATGTTCTATAAGGAAGGATGCAAGTAGGAAGACTCAGCCTACCAGATGAGTTGCGGATTCAGTGGTGCGGAGAGGAAGGGGTGTTAGCCAGAGGAGGCCACCCCCACCTCGGTGTGGCCGTTGTGGTCGATGTCATCGTGGGGAGTGTCGTGCCTGCGACAACTTGTTTTGCTGCGCGGCAGGCCATTTGCGAGAAATTGTCCAACCAGAGTTGGCGGGGATGTAGAGACTCAGCCTTCAGGATCAGTGGATAGTTCATCACCTTCCCCAGCTATGCGCCCTACAGGGCGGGATTGATTAAAACGACCTAGGGGAAGTGCCGCGTAGATACAGGTATATCCTTAACCCTTTAGAGATTTATATGTGTAGTAAGATGCGAATATCTTAAGTATTGTTTTCGGTTAGCATGGTGTTAGTGTGATTAGAATTTTTTTTAGTTAACCGGGTAAGATTGGGGGATAGAGAGAGTGGGAGCCTTAGAATATTATACGTAGAGACCTTCGAGGCGAGGCCATCTTTGGTAAAAGAATTATTTCGTGTTTGACCCTTATCGAGGTGCATAGTATACGTGAGATTTTTGGTGGGATGAATCCCTGAGTGATGTGAAATGAAAGAGGGTAGTTGAGCTTAGAAGACCGCTAGGTTTTCGTAACGTGATTAGTGAGATTGTTCCGAATCAGGGAGCTAGTGTTTTGCGCGTTGCCGGGTCGGGTTGAGGCCATGTGGCGGGTCGACCCGCGGCCTGTATGGTGGTGGGTCGGTTTGTGGTGGTCGCTTTGTGTTAAGTCACGAGGGTGTTAGGCGGGTTTAGTTAACCATTATGCGAGTTCGTGGATGCGTTCGACTGTAGTCGGGCGATGAGGTCACCATCTTATCTTTTAGTCAAACCGTGTACTCGGTAGTAAGTTGCGAGATGATTATTTCAGGAAGGTTGTAAGGCGGCACGGGGTGCCTACCTTCACCTTATGGCAGACAGTGGAGCCCCAGTTCTACTGTTTCTTTTCTGGAAGTTTTACCAGGCAAGGTTAGGAACTCAGGTGAGTCTCAGTGTCGCATTCACCCTCGGGCCAGTGTTTGGATTTCAGGGGTAGCTGTAAGGACTATTCGCCTTTGTTGAGTATGTATTATATAGCTACCGTTTCAGTATTCGGGTGTCGCCGTTTGGAGCCTTGTTATAAGCGCTAGTGTAAGATTGTCGATCGACTGATTCGATGTAAGCAAGGTGCAGATAGTTGGTTCGTACTTGTTCAGCAGGGCGTGGATAGGGTGGAGCTTATCCAGAAGAGGTTATTGGCAGCTCAGAGTCAGTGGGAAGCAGTACCAGAAACATGGTAAGTTTTGATAAAGAGTTCGAGGATACGAGAAGGGTACGACGAGTAAGGGAAGAAGCGAGCATGTATTACAGGCATAGGTGTGATCATTTCGTTTGTAAAGAGTAGGTGCGAAGGAGTATCTTTTAGACCTCGAGTAGGAGCTTTTGTGATAGAGGTGATTCCTCGTGGACTTGGAGATAAGTATGTGCACTTGTTGTGTTGTGGCAGTGTGGCATGGTTGTTTCGTAAGTATAGCGGTGAGGACTATCTTGGCGCTTGTTTGTTTGAGACTTAGAAGGAACATTCGGGATGAATGTTTCTAAGGAGGAGAATGTTATACCCGTAGTTCGTGGTATGTATGCGAGGGCGTGCGTGCGAGAATACGACATTGAAGTGGAAAGGAAGAAAGAGGTGATTTTTCCACGTAAAAGTTTCGGTTTTGTGAAGGAAAAAGGTTCGTTAATGGGGTGGATTCCCAGTTTGGTATTCGGACTTCTTGGAATATTAGAGAATTATGGAATTTTATTTTCGAAATGGTCACGTGGGGCCACGGGAGAAATTTATGGTTTTGTGGGGCCACTTTGTTTTGAGATTTTGGCCATTGTGGATATTTTGGAAGATGAAATATTTTGGGCGAGTAGGAGGCGACACGTGTCACCCAGGTGGCTTGGCGAATATTATTTGTGCACAACACGATTAAGTCGTTTGTCGGCCGAAACGTTTTACACAACTCGCGTAGGATAAATTCGGCTATGTCATTTCTAATTTTTGCGGATTTTTCCGAGGCGAAACACTTTGGGCCAACGGGAGGGCGACACTTGTCAGCCTCCAAGTGATGGACTTGAGGCGTCCATTGGGACGAATTGGATAGCCATTTTTGTCTTGGAGTTGGTAGGATATTTTGTGTGCAAGTTGGCTAGGTACACTTGCCCAAATCTTGGCCTTACACTTGCCTTGCACTTGGCATAATCTTGGTCATTGGTTGGCCATCCCTTGACCTATAAATACCCCTCTTGTGATGAAGAGTTCTTCATCCACAAACAAACTTTCCAAGTCTCAAATCCTCTCCTCTCCCTTAAGCCTTTTCGTCCAACACCCCTTTGAGAAGCTTAGCGAGGCTAATCCCCTCTAGCCTAGAAATCTACCCCCCCTCCCTTGGTAGAAAAGTTGCCTTCTAGTATTGTTATAATGCCCAAAATACCCTAGCCCAAATCCCTTAGTCCTTAGTAGAAGTTGTGAAGAACTTCTAAGGTTTTCTTGGAGCTACCGGAGCGTACAACTTAGGAGCTAAACCTTGCTCAGGCGCGACTTTTATCTAGGATATTATTGGGCTTACCGAGGTAAATAACCTTATCCTCCTTTTGTAATTAGAATATACGTACTGTAGAAGTATAGGAATAAGTATTAATACTTAGAAGGATATTGAAGAATAGAATTGAGCGATATCACGATAGAAGGGTTTAAAGAAGAATAATAGAATCAGATTACATGGACTGTTTTCTGATGAACTTGAGTAGCTCACCGGTAGGGAAGTGCTGCCCAAATGTCCATAGAATAGCGAACCCTCGCTTAGAGCTTTATGCAGTCTGATCCTAGACGTTGATAGGCGTGTTGGTATTATAGGTCGATTCTCTGCGCGACATATTCAACTTGGCGGTGGATTTCAGAGAAGGTATGTGATTCTTCCTATCCTCTTGAGCATGATATTTTAAAGAATATGTATATAGTACGGTAGACGTCGTGTGTTAATCGAATAATAATTACGGCAATGTCTTGGACTTAAGCTGAATAATAAATCTGGCAATGTCTTTTGACTTAAGCCGAATAAAAAGAATCAAGTAGTTCAAAAGAATTAAGAAACCTTTTAAGAGTAACACTTGGTTTTAAAAGCTTAAGAGTTATACTAGCTTTATGGGAAGTTAGGTATAACGGCTTAAGAGTGATAAAAAGAATGATTTATTGATTTAAGAAAATAAGAGACTTGACTTAATTATACTAATGTGAAAAAGTGTGAAACCTCATTCGTGAGTAAATAGTATTTTTGGTTTTCAAAAGGAATGATGTTTTACCGATCGAATGAATGTCGAACAAACCACAAAGCCGCTTAATAAAGGGAAATGTTTTGACTAATAAAGTATTATTAAAACCAGTAGAAACTTCCATCTGCATAGGAGCTAAGATGAGACAAAATGATATTACATTTCCTAGATCATGGTTGCTGTAATAAGATTGTTATGAACAATAATAACCTACTCACACATAAGGTATATGTTTCTCAAATTGTTTTAAAGGATTAAAACTATGAACTACGAAACCTTTCAAAATGAGAAACTTGAGTAATTGAAATTAGGCAAACTTGAGCGTTGGGAAAAGAATGTTGTTACTTGATTTTACAAAGAGAAGTGTTACGATTTACTTCAAAGATAATCACTCTATTTTTATACTACGGTATTGTGTGACTTTTGTGAAAAGCGGATCTTTTAAAGAGTAATACATGAAGTACTTTGGGGCTAAAAACCGAACTTGTTAACATAATGTAGAAAGTACCTTGTGTGAATAACTTGATTGTATTGATTTGTGATAGTCTTGTAATACTTTCTTGTTGACTTGATAAGTAAACATGTTAGGATGCTACGTGAGTTAGTATCTTGTGATGTTTGGGGTTTTCCCTTGTTGTGCTTAGGTTGTTTAACGATAAGTCGTTATGTTAATATTATATCACTCGTGATTAGGGGTTAAGCGCCCTCCGTCGCGGGGTAGACTTCAAAGTGTCCGTGACCTATGATTCGAGAATACCTTATGCAGTGCAGATGGCCTATCTTGCGGGCTGCGGGAGTTCCACTTAGTATCGGCCCTTGTGGTCATGCGGTCTTTGTGGCTATGCGGACGGCGAGTCGGGGCAGCTGCCGGGAGTAGCTACCATCGATGCGGGAATACCTCATGCGGGCCATTGGGTGGCCCGTGCGAGCTACGGAAGTTCGGGGCTAGGCGCGCATTAGATCTGCGGCGAGTGGCGGCTTTGATCATGTGACGGTGCAGACAGATCTCATGATACGATTCTGACCTTGTTTGTCTTGTGGGTTTTAGTAGTCGGCTATGCCTTCGCATTTACCCGTGCGGTTTTATGATGACTTTGAGGCGTGAGTCACGACTTGGCGTATCGCTTAATTATTGTGATCGTAGCTTTGGTTATCATACATGTCTCCGCTTTGTATAGACTACTATGATTTCATTTCTGATATTTTGATTTCACATACTTGGTACTGTCGTCTTGACCTCCTTGGGTGCGTTCATGCCGCAGTAAAGGTACTCCTCTTGCTGATCCGTTCTTAGGATCACCGTTTGACGTTGGAAAAGCTCCGTTTCTCGGAGGCTTAGCATTTGGTATGGTCCTGTCGTTGTAGATATTTGCATTCAGGGTATGGCGGGGCCACTGTCCGCCATTGTTGTTTTAAACTCTTAGAGTGCAGTAGACTGTTGTAAGGTTGGGATATAGCTGTTCATTTTGGGGTATTTATATACATATATGCCGAAGGCAACTTTTCCCTAACCGTGTCTTATTTATACTATTTCATATCTTGGTTGTTTTATATTCCGATTTCTCGATGTATGACTACTTGGGTGCGGGTAAGGCACGATCCGCGAACCGGGCAGTCGTGACAGAATCTCCTCATCGATAACCCTCGGTCACTGGACATCGTCAATCGGATGCACCCTAGATGGATCCCGATACATCTCCTCAAAGGCGTAAACATGAAACACCGGATGCACTGCCTCCAGATCGGACGGCAGATCCAACTCGTAGGCAACCTTGCCTACCCTGCGGACAATCTGATAGGGCCCAATGTACCTTGGGCTGAGTTTCCCTTTCTTCCCGAATCTCATCACACCGCCATGGGTGACACCTTCAGAAAACCCAATCATCAACCTCGAACTCCGGATGCGACGGCGATGATCTGCGTATGACTTCATCTACTCGAAATCGAGAACCTCTCCTGGATAAGCTTTACCTTATCCACTGCCTGCTGCACCAAATCTGGTCCCACTAACTGCACCTCGCCCACATCGAACCAGCCTATCGGCGATCTGCACTTCCTCCCATACAAGGCCTCATAAGGCGCCATCTGAATACTGGAGTGGTAGCTATTATTATACGCGAACTCAACTAGAGGCAAATGATCCTCCTACCCACTGAAGTCAATAACACGGGCTCGCGGATATCCTCAAGAGTCTGGATAGTGCGCTCGGCCTGTCCGTCTGTGGATGGAATGCAGTACTCAGGCTCACCTGCGTCCCCAAACCCTTCTGGAAGGACCTCCAGAAGTTAGCCGTAAACTGGGCTCCTCTGTCTGATATGATCGAAATAGGGACTCCATGCAGTCTGACGATCTCTCGGATGTAAAGTCTGGCATAATCCTCAGCCGAAAAAGTCGTCCTGACGGGAAGAAAGTGGGCTGATTTCGTCAGCCTGTCAACGACAACCCATATAGAATCATGTCTCCTCTGAGTGCGAGGCAATCCTGTGATGAAGTCCATGTTGATCACCTCCCACTTCCAGGTCGGGATCTCTATCGTCTGTAACAAACCACCAGGCCTCTGGTGCTCTACCTTCACCTGCTGACAACACGGGCACTGAGCTACGAACTCTGCAACGTCCCTCTTCAAGCCATCCACCAATACACGGATCTAAGGTCGTGGTACATTTTGGTCGACCACGGATGGATGAAGTAACGTCTTGTGTGCTTCCCAGAACCTCGCCAAAGTCCTGAAACATCTGGAACACACAACCTGCCCTCAAATCTTAGCACCCCATCAGGTGCTACCTCAAAAGGACCCTTCCCCTCACGAAGAGCCGTATCACGATAACGTGTCAGAACTGGATCCTCAAACTGTTGCCTCTTCACCTCGCCGGCGATGGAAGACTCGGCAACCTCACGAACTCTAACCCCCGCTATCGTAATCAATCAAGCGGACACCAAGGCTCGCTAATCGATGCAAATCACGAACCATGCCCTCCTCTCTAGCCGCACATCGATAGGCTCCCATCGACCTACGACTAAGAGCATCGCCACAACATTGGCCTTCCCGGGTGGTACGGGATATCAACATCGTAATCCTTAAGCAACTCTAACCACCGCCTCTGTCGTAAGTTCGGCTCCTGCGGTGAAGATATCTTTGGAGGCTCTTGTCGTGCGTATAAATATCCACGTGAACCCCATACAAATAGTGCCTCAGGATCTTCAAAGCGTGAATCACGGCCAACTCCAAATCATGGGTGGGGTAGTTCCTCGTGTTTCTTAAGCCGTCGGGATGCGTGCGCTATAACTCTACCTCTTTGCATCAACACACATCCCGGCCGATGCCCGACGCATCACAATACACGACATAACCATCCGACCTCGGAAGAGTAAAGCGAGGCGGTCGTCGATCTCCTTCAAAGAATCGAAACCACTGCTCACACGCATCATCCATCAAACTTAGTGCCTTACGAGTCGGCCTAGTCAATGGTGCGAGAGATAGAAGCAAACTTCTCTGAACGCCGATAATAACCTGCAAGGCCCAGAAAACTGCGAACCTCTGTCGGAGTAGTAGGTCTAGGCCAAGTCCTGACTGCCTCGATCTTGGCCGTATCCACTCGAATGCCATCAGCCCCGACAATATGCCCAAGAAAAGCCACCGAAGTCAACCAAAACTCACATTTGGAAAACTTGGCGTACAACTGCTGGTCCCGGAGAACTGTCAGCACAGTCCTCAAATGCTCCGCATGCTCCTGCTCTGAGCGAGAATAAACCAAGATATCATCAATGAACACTATCACAAACGTGTCCAAAAATGGTTTGAACACTCGGTTCATCAAATCCATGAATACCGCCGGAGCATTTGTCAACCCAAAAGACATGACCCTGAACTCATAATGCGTCACGTCCGAATGCGATCTAGGGACATCCACATCTCGACTCGAACTCGATGATAGCCCGATCGCGGATCAATCTTGGAGAAACATCTCGCGCCACATCGGTCGAACAAATCATCAATCCCGGAAGGGTATCTGTTCTTAATGGTCACCTTGTTGTTGCACGTAATCAACACGCGCAGCGTCGCCCTTCTTCTTCACGAACAATACCGCGCTCCCGGGGAGAAACACTAGGCTGATGAAGCCGCTTCTCCAAGAAATCCTAAGTTGATCCTTCAACTCTCTCAACTCGGCGGTGCCATTACGTATGGCGGAATGGAAATAGGCGAGTGTCCGCAACACGCCTATACAAAACTCGATCTCCTCTGCGGAGGATACCCGAAGGTCGTGAAACACGTCTGGGAACTCTCGACTCTGAATCGATCAAAATCTGGTACCGCAGCTTCAGTATCAAATACCCGAACGAGATGGTAGATATACCCCTTCTGCACCATCTTCCTAGCCTTGAGGTAAGAAATAAACTTACCCCTCGGCGATACAGTGTTCCCTTCCCATACAACAACCGGCTCCTCAGGAAACTGGAACCGTACTACTCTCTCCCGGCAGTCTACATTGGCGTAGCAAGAAGCTAGCCAATCCATACCCATGATCACATCGAAATCGGTCATATCCAACTCTATCAAGTCGGCTATGGTCTGACGACTGCAAATGGTCACTGGACAAGCCCTAAATACCCGCCGAGCTACCACCGAATCACCCACTGGCGTAGCTACCTCGAAAGGGTCTATGGACTCAGGCTCTATCCCTATCCTACTAGCAATAAGGGGAGATATATGGGCGAGTAGAACCGGATCTATCAAGGCATACACATCAAAACCAGAACCGATAAGGTACCGTGGCGACATCGGTGAGGCCTCACGATCTGCCCGGACAAGGCATAAATGCGGTTACGAGGACCGCTAGAAGCTGGGACCGCGCCACGACCTCTGCCGCGTCCTGCTGGTCCATGAGTACCACGCCCTCGGGCGTGTATCGCAGGGGGCGAAGAACCGCAATGCACCACGAAGGTGAGCTCTACCACCGCCACGCCCCGGTCGGGCGATCCTCGCAAAGTGACCTGCGCCTGGCGTAACAAGCTCCGTAGCGATACCACACTTCCCGTAATGGGATCTGCGCATCGGCCACACCGAGGTGTGGTCCCGTCGGCGATACCTCTGCTCTGGGCGTCACGAAGCCACAGGGGCCAGTGCGCCTCGAATACTGCGGTTGTCTTGAGGGCGGTGCGGGAGTGCTCACGGTGGCCGTGGTGCAAATCTAGATCGCTCACGAGGCCGCCACCACGATAGCCACGAGAAGACCCTCCGTCCCCGCCTTAACCTGCTGTCTGTCCACTCGTCGACCTCTGCGCTCCTCGCATCCAAGGGCGTGAGCCTGCATATGGGTAATATCCATGCCTGGCTGAAGAGCCACACCCGCACAAGACTCGGCCATATAATCATCTAGCCCCGTGACGTAACGATGCACCACATCCTCCATATCGCTACCAATGCGGGGACATATCGAGCCAACGAATCAAACTCAACGGCGTTGTACTCCACTACGGTGCGTCCTCTCGCCTCGAACAAGAATCTATCGGCGTGCCCTCATCCGTGGAGGCAAGAAATGAGTGAGAAAGGCCTCAAAACTCGTCCCATACTGCTTGAGTGCATGCTCTCCCGAAAGCTCCATGAATCAAACCAATCGATCGCGGTATCACGCGGCCGATGCGAACCGGTCACGCGACTCTGTCTCTGAGGCCTTGATCACCCGCATGATCCTCTGTAGCTGACGGATGAACTCCTGCGGATCATCCTCCGGCCTCGACCCGTAAAACTCTGGCGGGCTACAACTCAGGAAATCTCGTAGCCTCAAACTATCTGCCCTCGGGTGCACCACAGGTGCGACCGGGGAATCGAATCGCCGCGTCGGCTGTCCTCGTATGCGCCACGATCTGGCGATGGCGGGCCATCTCTCTGTAACCCATCTCATCTGCTCCAGGCTGTGGGACTGGAGGTGTGAATATTGTGGTCTCATCAGCCACTGCTGCGGCCCTAAACCCTCCTGGGGTCGGCGGCGTCGTAGAACTCGCCGTCTCGGGTATAGACTGGGCCTGAGCCCTCGTGACTCTAGGTGTCATGCTAGCAGCTCCCTCGGCTGCCTTGCCCTTCTGGGCCCGGGTTGCCTTACGTGGAGGCATAACTGTTACAGAAAAGGAATACGTTAGAGGGGTCCAACCTATAACACAGCTCTAAAGCACGATCTCAGAGTGAGAAGAATGGAAACCAATCCTAAATATCCTATAGCCTCCTGATTATTGGTGTGGTGCACAACACACCGATAATCAAGACTCTACTAGATACGGTCTGTAGACACTTTCCGAGGATTAACTGCTCTGATACCACTTTTGTCACGACCCGTTCCGGGGCCCGTGACTGGTGCCTTACCCGGGCACCCAAGTAGTCATACATCAGAGAAAATCAGCGGAATATAAAACAAGACATGAATCAATGAAAATTTAGACACAGTTTATATGAGAAAAAGTCGCCTTGCGGCATAATATATATAAACCAAGTTTTGCAGTTACATCCCAAATGTACAATAGGACTACAGACCTCTAAAGAAGTAAACCACTATGGCGGGACAGGGCCCCGCCATACCCTGAATGTACAAAACTATCTACAATACAGGGAGATCATACCCAGTAGAGCCTCGGAGAAGATGGAGCTCACGACACCAAAGCAAAGATCCTAAGGATGCGGATCTAGCACCTGCTTGCCCTTACCTGCGGCATGAACGCAGCCCCCCGAAGGAGGTCAGTACAACAGGTACTAAGTATGTGAAACTGTAAAGTACTTAAATGAAATCATATCACTTTAAAAACCAATTTTACAAATATGCACGAAACAACCAATGTAACCGCACATAGTGCCACATCATAAACAAGAGTAACAATAGGTAAACTGTAACAGGTCTTTTCTAGGCTGCGAATGATCGAAGCAGGGCCACTCGCCCATATTATCATTCTGCAAGCCTAATCCTGGACTCCCGTAGTCCGCATAGGCCACTCACATAGGCGCGTGAGGTATAACCCGCATCGGTGGTAGCTACTCGGCATCGCCCCGACTCGTTGTCCGCATGGCCACATAGACCGCATGAGGCATAACCCCGCACACTAACCTGGAACTCTCGTAGCTCCGCATAGGCCCCCTGGACCCGCATGAGGTATTCTCGAATCATGGTCCCAGACCGCCTGAGTCTACCCCGCATCGGAGGGCAGCTTAACCCCCGGTATCATCTCAAGAGGTGAGTGATATAGTACTAACACAACAACTTATAGTTTAAACAACATAAGCATAAGTAAGACTGACCTCTTTACACAAACGTTACAAGATACTAACACCTAGCATCACAATATGTCTACTCATCAAAACCATCTTATTATACCTTTCAGAAATCAATACAAGTCTTTTATAAACATATCAGTAAACTGTTCCTTTTTATAAAACTTAAGCCGTTATACTTAACTTCCCATAAAGCTAGTATAACCCTTAAGCTTCTTGTTTTAAAAACAACTATTCTTCTTCTTTCAAAGCGTATTTATAATTCTTTTGAAAGACTTTTTATGATCTTTATTATTCAGGCTTAAGTCGCAAGACATTGCCGTAAGTATTATTCAGGCTTAAGTCAAAAGACATTGCCGTAAGTTAACACATGTACGTCTACCGTACTATATATATTTTAAAATATCATGCTTTAGGAAGAATCACATACCTTCTCGGCGAAAACCTCCTGCCAAGTTGAATATGTCGCGCGCAGAGAATCAGCCTATAATAGTCACAGACATCTATCAAAGTCTAGACTACTCTGAAGGTCATTCTAAACAGAGGGTTCACAATTCTACGGAAAGTCGGGCAGCACTTCCCTACCCGGTGAGCTATATAAGTCTACTGTGAAAACAATCCTATGTAAGTATAGTTCAATTATTCTTCTTTTATACCCTTCTACTGTGATAACAGTTCAATTCTATACTGTAATATTCTTCTAAGTATTTATACTTATTCTTATACATCTACAGTATGTATTCTCTAATTACAAAGGAAGGATAAGTTTATTTACCTCGGTAAGCCCAATAATATCCTAGATATAAGTCGATCCTGAGCGAGGTTTAGCTCCAAAGTTGTACGCTCCGATAGCTCCAAGAACCCTTAGAAGTTCTTCACAACTTCTACTAAGTACTAAAGGATTTGGGCTAGGGTATTTTGGGCATTATAACAATACTAGAAGGCAACTTTTCTACCAAGGGAGGGGGGGTAGATTTCGGCTAGGCTAGGGGTGGGCCTCGGCCAAACTTTACTCAAGGGGATGGCTTGGGCGAAAATGCTCGAGGAGAGGAAGGATTTTTCAAGACTTAGAAAGCTTGTTTGTGGATGAAGAACTCTTCATCACAAGAGGGGTATTTATAGGTCAAGGGATGGCCAACCAATGGCCAAGATTATGCCAAGTGCAAGGCAAGTGTAAGGCCAAGATTAGGGCAAGTGTACCTTATCCACTTGCACACAAAATATCCTACCAACTCCAAGACAAAAATAAGCCATCCATTCGGCCCTATGGACGCCTCACATCCATCAATTGGAGGGTGACAAGTGTCGCCCTCCCGTTGGTCCAAAGTGTTTCGTCTCTCGGAAAAATCCGCAAAAATTAGCAATGGCATAGCCGGAATTTATCCTACGCGAGTCTAGTAAAACGTTTCGTCGAAAAACGATTCTTTGTGAGAGTTGTGCCCAAAAACGTCCCATGCCTAAACTTTAAGGCTAAACTTTCGTACGTACGCCCTCACGTACATACTCCGGAAAATACGGGATATAACAGCCCTCTCGTTGGTCCAAAATGTTACGTCTCTCGGAAAAATCCGCAAAAATTAAAAATGATATAGCCGGAATTTTCCCTTCGCAAGTTTAGTAAAACGTTTCGTCGAAAAACGACTCTAACCGCATGTTGTGCACAAATAAAATCGGCCAAGCCTTACTTTAAAGCCCAAACTTTTCTACGTACGTCCTTACGTACATACTCTGGAAATACGGGGTATAACATTCTCCCCTCCTTAGAAACATTCGTCCCGAATGTTCCTTCTAAGTCCCAAAGCAAACGCGCGCCAGTATAGTCTTCACTACCATACTTACGAGAACAAACCTGCCACACCTGGCCATAGAAACACCCGCGCAAATACCTCCATCCAAGTCCACGAGGAAACACCTCTAACATCACCACAAATACCTTTCTCCGGGGTCTAAAATATACTTCCTTCGCACCTTCTCTTTACAAAAGAAATGATCACATCTATGCTCGCCATACATGCTCGCTTCTTCCCTTACGTGTCGTACCCTTCTTGTACACTCGAACTCTTACCACATTTCTGTTACTGCTTCAGTTTCCAAAACTCGGGGTTACTATCTCTAACGTGGTCATCACTAACTGGGAACACTCTGGATGGATCTCCGATGCTTTCCCGAACATAAAAATACGAAAGACCGGACGTACTGCCTCCTAAGTCGGACGGCAAATGCTAACATATAGGCAACCTGGCCTATTCTTCACATGAACTCAAAAAGGCCCAAAGTAACTCGGGCTAAGTTCACTCTGTTTTCCAAAACTCGTCACACCCTATCTGGGGTGGTACCTTCAAGAAGACCGACCGTCAACCTGAACTCTAAGCGTCGTCGCCGATTATCCGCACGATTTCTCTGAGCTGCCAATAACCTCTTCTAGACAAGCTTCACCCTAACCACAGTCTGCTGGAACAAGCCTGAACCAACTATCTGAACCTTGCCAACATCGAACCAATCGGCCGTGACTTACACTTCCGCCCCTACAAGGCTTCGTAAGGCAACATCCGAACACTGAAATGGTAGCTTAAACACTTCCCCAATAGGAGACAACAATCCTCACAACTACCGCGAAATCGACACGGCCCGAGGCGAATGCGGTCGAGACTGCGAGTTCTTAACACGTGCTCGGTAAAACCTCCAGAAAAAGAAACAGCCGTACCCTGGGCCCCACTGTCTGCCATAAGGTGAAGGCAGGCACCCCGTTCAGCCTTACAACCTTTCGGATATAACAACACCTGCGAGTACGGTCCGACTAAAAGATAAGGCGGTGACCTCGCGCCCGACTCATCGGTCGAACGCACCCACGAACTCGTACGCTGGTTAACTAAACTTGGGCCTAACACCCTCGTGACCCTATCACAAGGCGACCAAGAATCTGTCTCTCTCCTACTTCATCCCGGACCACCACAAACTGACTCCACCACCAAACAGGCCGCGGGTTGACCCGCAACGTGGCCTCAACCCGACCCGTCAACGCGCGAGACTCTAGCTCCCCGATCCGGGAAAACTCTCACTAATCATGTTACGAAAACCTAGCGGTCTTCTTAGCTCAACTACCCTCTTTCATTCCACACTACTCAGGGACTTATCACACAATATATCTCACGTGCACTATGCACTCCGATAAGGATCAAACATAACACTATACCTTTACTCGAGATGGCCTTACCTCTAAGGTCTCTACGTATAAAACTCTAAGGCTCACCCTTCTCTATCCCCCAAATCCTACTTGGTTAACTAACCAAGATTTCTAATCACAATCTACACAATGCTATCAGAATATAACACTTAAGGTATACTCATCTTATCACACATACTGATCTCTAGAGGGTTAAGGATATATCTATATCTACTGCTTCACTCCCCTTAGTCGTTTTAATCAAACCTGCCCCGTAGGGCGCATAGCTAGGGAAGGTAACGAACTACCCACCGATCCTGAAGGCTGAGTCCTCCTACTTGCATCCCTCCTACTAGGACACCCTTTCGACACCTGGCCCTGACGGCCGCAGGTACAACAAGTACCAACAAAAAGACGACATTTCCCGGGATGACGTCTGTCACATTGTGAACTGGAAGCCCTGGAGCTCTGACCAACTCCTGCCTACCCCGAACGTCCTGAACCCTGTGGAGGACCTCTCTGCACTGGTGGATGTGCATAATCAAATCCGCTGGTGAGGTGACTCGCCTCGAAAATTACCAAAGGACCTTACTGCTCTGGCCCTCTTCTGCTTTCCTTCGTTAACCCGTCGATCTCTACGTTTCTCGGCCTGCTGCGCATAAGCCCGTACACAGGCCATGCTCAAGCCTAACTGAAGAATTACTCTTGTGCATCCCTCTTTTAGATAGTCATCAAGGCTCGCGGTACATCGGTACTCTCTAGTAGCCAAACCCATAGTTAGTAACAGGGTCGCCTCTTTGCAACCCATATTCTCTGTCCCCGGTCGTGGAACTGAAGGTTCAAATATCATGGCCGCAGTAGGAACTGCCGCCGCCGTGCTAAACTCTGCTGGGGCTGGTGACGTAGCATAACTCCCCGAATGAAGCACCTAACTCAGGTGATAGTTGGGCCTGTGCCCTCGTAACCCTCTGTACTCAACTCGCAGCTCCCTCGGCTGCCTTGCCCTCCTGGGCCCGGATTGGCCCTACGCGGAGGCATAACGGTAAGGGAAAGAAATACGTTAGAGGGTCCAATCTTACAACACAGCTCTAAGGCACGATCTCAGAGTGAGAAGAATAGAAACCAATCCTAAATATCCTATAGCCTCCTGATTATTGGCGTGGTGCACAACACACCGATAATCAAGACTCTACTGGATACGGTCTGTAGACACCTTCCGAGGATTAACTGCTCTGATACCACTTTGTCACGACCCGAACCCGGGCGTGATCGTGCCTACCCGGGCACCCCAGTGATACAACATCAGAGTAATCAGCGGAATATAAAACAATACATGATACATTGTAAAGAAGACACACGTTTATCTGAAGAAAAGTTGCCTTTCGGCGTATATATAAAAACTCTTTCAAAAATGAACAGTTTAATCCTTTTTACAACCCTGCCCACAACAGTACTACAGACCTTATGAATGACAACAACGACGGGACAGGGCCCCGTCATACCCCTGAATGTAAGCACCTACAACAACAGGGGACTATACCAAGATAAGCCTCCGGAGAAACGGAGCTTTCCCAACGCAACTGTGACCCCGAGGCGAGGATCAACGGCGGTGTACCTTTACTGCGGCATGAACGCGGCCCGAAGGAGTCGATAACAAATGCAGAGTATGTGAAATCAAAATAAATCGTAAATGAAATCATAGTAGTCTATATAAAGCGGGAGACATGTATGATAACCAAACTACGATTCACAATAAATAGCGATCGTGTCAAGTCGTGACTCACGCCTCAAAGTCATCACTCAAATATAACTATGGGTCTCACGCCCACAACATCAATCATGCCCGTGGAATACCTTCCTCACGGCTGCCGATCATGATATGAAAGCATCAAGGAATACACATGAACACGTGTCCCACGTGTCCTAATAAAACCGTGCGGGGTAAGTGCGAAGGCATAGCGACTACTAAAACCCAGTACCAACAAGGTCATAAATCAGATCATGAGATCTGTCTAGACCGTCACATGATCAAAGCTTGCCACTCGCCGCGATATCTAATGTGCGCGTCTAGCCTCGAACTCTCGCGACTCGCATAGGCCAAACTCATAGGCCCGCGTGAGGTATAACCCGCGTCGGTAGCTACTCCCGGCGTCCGCTGGACTCGCGATCGCGTAGCCACATGTACCGCGTGACCATAAAGGCGCGCACTAACTCGAACTCGTTGCTCCGCATAGGCCGGGACCGCGTAGGTATTCTCGAATCATAGGTCACTGCAGACCGCTGAGTCTACCCGCGTCGGAGGCGACAACCTCCGAAACAAGTCAAGGTGAGTGGTACAATACCAACATATCGGTGATAGTGAAACAATTTAAGCGCAATCGAGGGGAAACCCCTTTACACAAACATCACAAGATACTAACACACGTAGCATCCTAGCATGTTTACTTAACAAATCAACAAGAAAGTATTACAAGGCTATCACAACTCAACATAATCAAGTTATACACACAAGGCACTTTCTACTATATGATTAACAAGGTCGGGTTTTTATCCCCAAAGTACTTCATACATTAAATCTTTAAAAGATCCGTTTCTTTCACATAAGTCACATAATACCCGTAGTATAAAATAGAGTATTTGTCTTTTAAGTAAACCAAAACACTTACCTTTGTAAAATCAAGTAACAACGTTATTTTCCAAACGTCCAAGTTTGCCTAATTTCAAATGTTCACGTTTCTTATTTTAGAAAGGTTTCGTAGTTCATAGTCTTATTCATTTAAGAATATAATTCTCTTTTAAACAATCTGAGAAACATAAGCCTTATATGAGAGTAGGATATTCTTGTTTATAACAATTTTATTACAGCAGCCATGATCTAGGAAATATCATTTTGTCTCATCTTAGCTTCTATGCAGATGGAAGTTTCTACTGGTTTTAATAATACTTAATTATTCAATACATTTTTCCTTTATTACCGCTGCAGTGGTTTGTCGATACACATTCTGATTTCCGAAATCAGTAAAACATTATTCCTTTTTAAAACCAAGTACTCATTACTCACGAATGAGGTTTCACACGAAATTCATATCAACTCATTTAAGTCAAGTTTCTTATCTTTTAAGATCAAGTCTCTTAACTTCTATAATCAATAAATCATTCATTTTATCTTTCTTAAGACGTTATACCTAACTTCCCATAAAGCTATTATAACTCTTAAGTTTTTAAAACCACAAAGCATTTTCTTACCTACATAAAGCTGTTATAACCAACTTCCCATAAAGCCGTTATAACACTTTATGTTTTAAACCAATCAAATACATTTAACACATGTACGTCTACCGTACTACATAGTTATACACATATCATGCTAAAAAAAATAGGAAGAGGTTCACATACCTCGCGACGATTATCGACTAATAGCAAAACGCTCCAAGTACCTCAAACCGTCGGCTACTCCTTAAGCCAAGTAGATCGCGCCACGCATAGTACTTCAACCTATAAGGCCACAAGGCGCTTATTAACATCTAGATCTTATCGTAGAACATTCTACAGAAAATTCGGCAGCACCTCCCCCCCACAGCGTAAATCTCCTCCTCTAACGAGGCCGGCTATCAAGCCAACCAGGGGGGGTTTATACGCCTAACCGGGCGTGTACAATTCTACTTCACGATGTGCTACACAAGTCTCAGTAATACAGTCTATGTAATTACTGATTCGATTCTCTTTCTTTAAATTCAGCTTAAGTCAAACGACATTGCCGAAGCTAGGTTTAGTTCTATATATAGTATACTTCAACTATATAATCTTACAACATGTAATTTCCAATTACAATAAGAGACAAGATATTTACCTCGATAAGCCCAAAATTATCCTAGTTTAATGTCGCTCACGAGCAACGTTTAGCTCGACTCGTGCGCTCAACCCGCTCCAAACCACCCTTAGAAGTTCTAACCAACTTCTACTTAATACTCGACTCTATGGAGATTTTCCTTAGGGTTTCGTTTTTGTATTGACGGAAGTATAATACTATTTCTGGCTTTTAGATAAGTATAACCTTGGAATACTACAAGGTATTTGGGCCAAGGTATTTGGGCATTATAACAATACTAGGAGAGTATTTCTATACCACAAAAGGGAGTGTATTCTCTGAAACAACTCAAGGTAGGGGTACCACGGCAAGGCCACTAGGAGAGGGGGTGCTCGGCCTGAGGCCTCACAAAGGGAGGGTGGGACGAAACAACCACACAAAGGGGGGAAGCTCTCAAGACTTAGGAAAGTTTAGGAATGGATGAAGAAGTCTTCCAAATGGGGGGTATTTATAGGACAAGCCAAGGCCAACCAATGGCCAAGATCATGCCAAGTGCAAGGCAAGTGTAGGGACAAGATCATGTCAAGTGCACCTTATCCATCTACCACAAAAATATCCTACCAACCCCTTGACCAACAAGGCCACCAATCGTCCACTTTACCGCCACCAATGAGAGGGTGCCAAGTGTCGCCCTCTCGTTGGTCCAAAATGTTACGTCTCTCGGAAAAATCCGCAAAAATTAAAAATGATATAGCCGGAATTTTCCCTTCGCAAGTTTAGTAAAACGTTTCGTCGAAAAACGACTCTAACCGCATGTTGTGCACAAATAAAATCGGCCAAGCCTTACTTTAAAGCCCAAACTTTTCTACGTACGTCCTTACGTACATACTCTGGAAATACGGGGTATAACAAAAAGATAGGAAGAGGTTCACATACCTCGCGACGATTATCGACTAATAGCAAAACGCTCCAAGTACCTCAAACCGTCGGCTACTCCTTAAGCCAAGTAGATCGCGCCACCCATAGTACTTCAACCTATAAGGCCACAAGGCGCTTATTAACATCTAGATCTTATCGTAGAACTTTCTCTGAGAAAATTCGGCGCCTCCCCACACACATGGCCGCGTAAATCTCACTCTATCGAGGCGGCTATCAAGCCAACCGGGGGTTTTATCCAACCGGACGTATACAATTCTACTTCACGAAAAGCTACACAAGTCTCATGTCTGATACGCCTATGTAATTACTGATTCGATTCTCTTTCTTTAAATTCAGGCTTAAGTCAAAAGACATTGTCGCAAAGCTATGTTCAGTTCTATATATAGTATACTTCAACTATATATTCCTACAACATGTTATTTCCAATTACAATAGGGGGACAAGATTATTTACCTCGATAAGCCCAAAATTATCCGAGATAAAAGTCGATCCTGAGCAAGGTTTAGCTCCAACTCCGTGCGCTCCAATTCGCTCCAAACAACCCTTAGAAGTTCTAACCAACTTCTACTTAATACTCCAACTAACTATGGAGATTTTCCTTAGGGTTTCGTTTTTGTGACTGACAGAAAGTATAATAGTATTTATGGGCTTTTCGTATAGGTATAACCTTGGAATACTACAAGGTATTAGGGCCAAGGTAATTTGGGTATAGTAACCATACTATGAAGAGTATTTCTACCAAGAGGGGGGGTATATTTATACGAGACAACACCACAAGGGGGGGTGTATACCCCTCGGCCTACCCCACTAGGAGGGGGGGTACTCTCGGCCAAGGGGGGAGGGGTACTCTCGGCCAAGGGGGCCTTCTCTAAGGGGGAGAGGGGGTGTTGGACGAAACACAACACAAAGGGAGGGAGGAATTTTAGACTTAGGAAATTATTTGGATGAAGAAGTCTTCAAAGGAGTATTTATAGGACAAGCCAAGGCCAACCAATGGCCAAGATCATGCCAAGTGCAAGGCAAGTGTAGGGCCAAGATCATGCCAAGTGCACCTTATCCATCTACCACAAAATATCCTACCAACCCCTTGACCAAACAAGGCCAAATCGTCCCACCTTTTCGCCCACGGCGTGCTCGATGAGAGGGTGACAAGTGTCGCCTCTCGTTGGTCCCAAAATGTTTCGTCTCTCGGAAAAATCCGCAAAAATTAGAAATGACATAGCGGAATTTCCCTTCGCAAGTCTTGTAAAACGTTTCGTCGAAAAACTACTCTAATCGGGTGTTGTGCACAAAAAAAATCGGCCAAGGCTACTTTAAAGCCCAAACTTTTCTACGTACGTCCTTACGTACATACTCTGGAAATACGGGGTATAACACATATAGGCCCGCATGAGGTATTCCTCGCATCGGGGGTAGCTAACCCGCGGCATCCTCCTGGACTCTCGTAGTCCGCATGGCCACATAGACCGCATGAGGTATTCCTCGCACACTAACCTGGAACTCTCGTAGCTCGCGTAGGTCCCTGGACCGCGTGAGGCATCCCTCGCATCGGGGGGCAGCTTAACCCCCGGTATATCATGTCAAGAGGTGAGTGGTATAATACTAACATAACGGCTTATCGTTAAACAACATAAGCACAATCAAGGGAAACCCCTTTACACAAACATCACAAGACACTAACACACGTAGCATCCTAACATGTTTACTTATCATACCAACAAGAAAGTATTACAAGGCTATCACAAACCAACATAGTCAAGTTACTCACACAAGGTACTTTCTATTTTATATCAACAAGTTCGGGTTTTTATCCCCAAGTACTTCATACATTAACTCTTTAAGAAGATCCGTTTCTTTCACAAGAGTCACACGATACCCGTAGTATAAAAATAGAGTGACTATCTTTTTAAGTAAACCAAAACAATTTCCCTACCTTCTTTTTGAACCAACTTAAGACAAAAGCATGCCTTCCTTTTTAAACGAAAACACTTCAAATTTTCAAGTCTTTGTCTTTTATAAAACAAGTCCTTACTTTGAAATTTTAAGAAAATCAAAACTTGTTTATTAATGATCTTATTAAAGCAGCCATGATCTAGGAAATGTAATACAATTTTGTCTTATCTTAGCTTCTATGCAGATGGAGGTTTCTCTTTGGTTTTAATAATACTTAATTAGTCAATACATTTTCCTTTATTAAGCTATGATGGTTTGTTCGATACTTATTCTTATTTCCGAATTCAATACAAGGCTTTCATAAACAATTAAGTAAACCGTTCCTTTTATCTCTCTTAAGTCGTTATACCTAACTTCCCATAAAGCTAGTATAACTCTTAAGCTTTTAAAACCAAGTATTACTCTTCTTTCAAAAACGATTCTTAATTCTTTTGAAATACTTCAAGATTCTTATTATTTTAAAACTCAAGTCAAAAGACATCAAGTAAAACCACGTTCGGTTAACACGTCGCTTCACCGTACTATATATATTCTTTAAAAATATCATGCTCAAGAGGATAGGAAGAATCACATACCTCCTCTGAAATCCACTGCCAAGTCGAATATATGTGCAGAGTATCAACCAATAATAGACAAATACGTCTATCAAATTCTAGACTACTCAGTAGAATATTCTAAGCGAAGGTTCTTACTTACGGAAAATTGGGCGAGACTTCCCTACCCGTCAAACTACTCAAGTCTACTGTAAATACAGTCCTATGTAATTACAGTTCAATTGTCTTCTTTAATATCCTTCTATATCTTATACTCATTTCTAAACTACTATAGTATGTAACCTCCAATTACAATAGAAGGACAGGATTAATTACCTCGATAAGCCCAAAATTATCCAAGATTTAATGTCGATCCTGAGCAACGTTTAGCTCCTAGTCCGCGCGCTCCAACCCGCTCCAAGCAACCCTTATACGCTCCTAACCAACTCCTCTTTAAGAACCAACCTAAACAAGTGAAGAACACTAAGGTTCTTGTCCTCACAACTCTCGGCCAAGGTGAGGCTTTAGGGGCTAGGGTGTGAAATCTTTTCTAACCTTTGGTTAATAATCTTCCTAATACACTAAGGAAGAACACGTAAGAGTTTAGGAATTTTTGGACAAAGTTTGGTTAAGGGAGAGGGGTGTTGGACGAGAACTTTCTCAAAGGGGGAGGGAGTTTTGAGACTTGGAAAAATGTTTAATGGATGAAGAAGTCTTGCACTAGAGGGGGGTATTTATAGAACAATGAAGGGCCAAGTTTCAAGCAAGTGGAGGGTGTAGATTTGGTAGCTTGTTCAAGTGAAGTCTTCCACCAAGTGTCCACCACAACATGGGGACATATGTCCACCACAACATTGGGACATATGTCCACCACAACAATGAGCCAAGTGGCCATCCACTTGCTCAAAAAAAATGTCCAAGAGGCCTCCACTTGCCCCACACAAATCGTCCACCTACCTACTCCCACTCACCAAAAGAAAATATCTTCCAAGACTTTGACCACTTGACCTTGTCCACTTGGCCTACTATTTCGTCCAACATGCCACCTAAGGGTGCCACATGTCGCCCTCCTATTGGTCCAAAATATTTCATCTCTCGGAAAAATCGTGTCGGTTAAAATATTAAAAGCGTAGAATTTCCTTCACAAGGTTCGGAATCTTTTAGTTGAAAGTTCACAATTCCATCCTTAACCTAATTAGGGTTTGTACAAATGTCGTGCGTCCTCACATACATACTCTGGAAATACGGGTATAACGGTGGCGCAGTATCGTCACCGTTATACCGTAGTTCAGTATGTATGTGAGGGCGTGCGTGCGGATGTATAAGCCTAATTAGGTTAGGATGAAATTGTGAATTTCCAACGGAAAGGATTCGAACCTGTGAAGAAATTCTACGTTTTAATATTTTAACCAATGCAGTTTTTCGAGAGATAATATTTTGGACTAATAGGAAGCGACACGTGTCACCCCTAGGTGGGCTAGGTTGGCCGAAATTCATGTGACAAGTGGCCAAGTCTTGCAAGATATTTTGTGTGGACAAGTGGCTTGTGGGACCCCCACACACTTGTCCCCAATCTCAACCACACAATTGCCTTCATCCTAGCCCTTGGTTGTCCTATATATGCACCCTTTGTTGATGAAATCTTCCACACTTAGATATTTCAAGACTTGAGAAATATTTTCATCTCCCTCCCTCTCTCCTAGCTCTCGTCGAACACCTCCCTCTCTAACCTAACATTGTCCAATAATTCCTAAACTCTTAAGTGTTCTTCCCTAGTGTATTAGGAAGACTATTAACCAAAAGTTGGAAAAGATTTCACCCCCTAGCCTCTAAAAAGTCACCTTGGCCGAGAGCTCCATGAACAAAAACCTAAGTGTTCTTCACTTGTTTGAGTTGGTTCTTGAAGAGATGATGGTTAGGAGCTTCTTAGGGTGATTTGTGGTGGTTGTAACATAAAGATTTGGAGCTAAGACTTGCTTGGAGCGACATTAAGTTCTTGGATAATTTTGGGCTATTTGAGGTAGTAAATCTTAAACCTCTTTGTGAATTGGTCATTATACATATATTATAAGTATATTATGGAGTATATAATATATGGAGTAAAGTTTGGAAGAGTTGGATCTTGTTAACTTGTTAAAAGAAAGGATTGGCCGTTAGCCATTAAAATGGTAAAAACGTATCCAACGTATCAAACGTATCTTACTTGTGAAGAAGTAATTAACAAAGTAACTATAACTTATATTAAGAATGGAATATAAGTGGATGACTAATGAAGTAATTGGATAAGTAAAATGGACAAAGTTGGCCAAGGACCCCAACTTAAGGACTGTATTTACTTTGGACTGTATTTACATTTCTGTTAAGGGGAAGATTTTTAAATCGCGTTCCGTTTGGGCGTGTGATCCCCTTTTTAATTATTGTATTGTATTGTTAAGGGGAAGATTGTTAAATCGCGTTCCGTTTGGGCGTGTGATCCCCTTCTTTATGTTGTGTAATTATTACGCCTTATATATGGCATATATATATATTACGGTTATTCGGGCCTTGGAGAAAGATGGAAAAATGAGTAAAAACGGGGGAAATGCTGCCCAAATTTCCGTGGAATAGGAAATCTTACTTGGAAGAGTTCTACGACAAACTAGAAGTTAATCGGCGTATTTTGACTATTATAGGTTGACCCTCTACGTGCGACATATCCGACTTGGCAAGTGGATTTAGCCGAGGAGGTATGTGATTCTTCCTATCCTCTTAAGCATGATATTTGTAACATATATATAGTACGGTAGACGTACGTGTGTTGACTAAAATTTGGTTTTACTTTGATGTCTTTTGACTTGAGTTTTAAAATAATAAGAACCTTGAAATATTTCAAAAAGAGTTATTGGGAAGAAAAGTAATAATTGGTTTTTAAAAGGCTTAAGTGTTATACTAGCTTTATGGGAAGTTAGGTATAACGACTTAAGAAAGATAAAAGGGACGGTTTACTTATTTGTTTATAAAAGCATTGTATTAATTTCTGAAGGTGTAGTAGTTGGTTTGATAAGTAAACATGTTATGATGCTACGTGTGTTAGTGTCTTGTGATGTTGTATAAGGGGGTTACTCTTGTTGAGCTTACGTTGTTTAACGATAAGCCCGTTGTGCTGGTACTATATCACTCACCCCCGCCCCCTTTTGACTTGTTATGAGCCGCGGGTTAGCTACCCCCGATGCGAGGAATACCTCATGCGGGTCTATGTGACCTATGCGGAGCTGCGGGAGTTCTAGGATGATCACTCCGGGTGTGTTACGCCGATGCGAGGAATACCTCATGCGGTCCAGGTGACTATGCGGACTGCGGGTGTTATACCCCGTATTTCCAGAGTATGTATGTGAGGACGTACGTACATTTGTACAAACCCTAATTAGGTTAAGAATGAACTTGTGAACTTTCAACAGGAAAGATTCCGAACCTTGTGAAGGAAATTCTACGTTTTTAATATTTTAACCAATTACGGATTTTTCCGAGAGATGAAATATTTTGGACCAATAGGAGGGCGACACGTGTCACCCCTAGGTGGGCTAGGTTGGCCGATTTTCATTGACAAGTGGCCAAGACAAGTGGCCAAGTCTTGCAAGATATTTTGGGTGGACAAGTGGCTTGTGGGACCCCCACACACTTGTCCCCAATCTCAACCACACACTTGCCTTCATCCTAGCCCTTGGTTGTCCTATATATGCACCCTTTGTTGATGAAATCTTCCACACTTAGATAATCCTCGGAAAGTGTCTACAGACCGTATCTAGTAGAGTCTTGATTATCGGTGTGTTGTGCACCACATCAATAATCAGGAGGCTGCAGGATCTTTAGGATTGGTTTCCATTCTTCTCACTCTGAGATCGTGCCTTAGAGCTGTGTATTAAGTTGGACCCCCTCTGACGTATTTCTTTTTGTACCAGTTATGCCTCCACGCAAGGCAACCCGGGCCCAGAAGGGCAAGGCAGCTGAGGGAGCTGCTAGTAGGACACAGAGGGTCACGAGGGCACAGGCCCAGTCCTTACCAGAGGTGGTGCTACAGACGGCGAGTTCCACGACGCCACACCCAGCCGAGTTTAGAGCGCGGCGAGAGGCTCACGAGACCACAAGACTGTGCCTCGATCCACGGCTGGAGCGGAGGAGATGGGGTACAAGGAGATGACCGATTCGCCGTGATCGTGGCGGACATGAGATAGGATCACGGCAGTTCGATTCGATAGTACCGTGGTTCACTCGGTCGGATAGTTTGAGACTACGGGATTTCTGAGTTGCGACCGCTTGAGTTCTACGGGTGAGGCACGAGGATGATCGCGGGAGTTCATCCAAGCGATTCTGACGGATCATGAAAGTGATCAAGGCTTCGGAGATCGAGTCAGTGGTCTTAAGTTCGCATCGGCTGCGTGATACTGCAGTCGACTGGTTTGATTCGTGGGAGCTGTCCCGGGGAGTGCATGAGCCTCCGGCTGTTTGGGACGAGTTCTCAGAGGCATTTCTCACTCACTTCTTGCCTCCACAGATGAGGAGGGCACGGGCCGACAGATTTTTGATCTTTGAGGCAGAGGCGCGCATTGGGAGTACAACGTGGAGTTCGATTCGTTGGCTCGATATGTCCTGCGTTAGTAGCGAATATGGAGGGCGAGTGCACCGCTACGTCACGGGGCTTGATGATTATTTGGCGGTCTTGCTCGGGTGTAGCTCTCGGTAGGCATGGACATTACCGCATGCGAGCTCATGCGCAGGTGTGAGGCGTAGAGGCGGCGGGTCGGCGGATATCAGCGGCGAGAAGAAGGCGGGGCGGCGAGATCTTTTGGTAGCTCTCGGTGGGCGACCTCGGCAGCGAACTAGATTTGCACGCGGCCAGCTCGAGCACTCCTACACCGTCTTGAGCGGCGAGTATTGAGGCGGTCGGGGCCCGTGGCTTGGACTTCGAGCGGCGGGGATACTAGCCGCTCGAGACCACCTTCCACTCAGTGTGGCCGATTCGGTACATCCCATTGCGGGAGATGCGGTGATACCTCATGAGCTTGTTTTACTTGTGGCGGCGGTCATATTTCGAGGAACCGTCAGGCGAGGCGGTGCGAGATGGTAGGGCTCGGCTACGAGGTCTTTTGCGGGTCTTCATCTGCGATTACTCGCCGGAGCGGGGTGCTCGTGGGCGGCCAGTCGCGGCGAGTCGTGGCGGTGCGATTCAGGTCCTCGTAACCGTATTTATGCCTTGTCCGGCCGCCCGGGACGGGAGGCATCACGGATGTCGTCCGCAGTACTTTATCGGTTTCTTGTTGTGGCGTGTATGCCTTGATAGATCCGGGTTCTACTCATCCTATATATCTCCCTTATTGCTAGTAGGATAGGGATAGAGCCCGATTCCATAGACCCTTTCGAGGTAGCTACGCGATGGGTGATTGATGGTATCTCGGCGGGTATATAGGGCTTGCCCAGTGTCTTTATGCAGTCGTCAGACTCTAGCCGACTTGATAGAGTTGGATATGACCGATTTTGATGTGATCATGGGTATGGATTGGTTAGCTTCTTGCTACGCCAATGTAAGCTGCGAGGAAAGAAAGTACGGTTCGATTTCTGAGAGCCGGGTATTGAGTGGGAGGGGAACACTGTGTCGCCGAGGGGTAGGTTTATTTCTTACCTCAATGCTAGGAAGATGGTGCAGAAGGGGTATATCTACCATCTCATTCGGGTATTTGATATCGAGGTCGAGATACGGACCTTGATCGATTCGATGGTCGAGAGAGTTCCCGGATGTGTTTCGGACCACCTCGGGTATCCTCCCGAGAGGAGATAGAGTTTTGTATCGATGTATTACCAGACACTCGACCTATTTCCATTCCGCCATACAGAATGGCACCTGCCGAGTTGAGAGAGTTGAAGGACCAGCTGAGAGATTTGCTGGAGAAGGGCTTCATCAGGCCTAGTGTTTCTCCTCAGGGAGCGCCGGTGTGTTCGTGAAAAAGAAGGGCGGGGCCAGCGCGTGTGTTGATTCTGAGCGGTGAACAAGGTGACTATTAAACAGATACCCCGCTTCCCGGGATAGATGATTTGTTCGACCGATTTGCGAGTGCGAGATGTTTCTCAAGATTGACTGCGATCGGGCTATCATCAGTGCGAGTTAGAGGCGGATGTCCCAGGATCGCATTCGGACCGATGCGGGCACTATGAGTTCGAGTTATGTCTTTCGGTTTGACCAATGCTCGGCGTTATTTATGGATTTGATGAACCGAGTGTTCAAGCCATTTTGGATACGTTTGTGATAGTATTCATTGATGACATCTTAGTTTATTCGCTCGGGCGGGAGCATGCGGAGCATTTGAGGCTGTCTTTGAGAGTTCTGCAGGACCAGCGGTTGTACGCCAAGTTTTCGAAGTGTGAGTTCTGGTTGACTTCGGTGGCATTTCTTGGGCCTATTATCGGGGCCGATGGTATTCGGGTGGATAAGGCTAAGATCGAGCGATCGGGACTTGGCCTGAACTCTACTGGCCGCAGGTGCGCGACTTTACGGGCGCCTTGCGAGTTATTATCGGTCCGTGGAGAAGTTTGCTTCTATTTGGCACCTTTGACTAAGCCGACTCGGAAAGCGGCTAAGTTTCGATGGACGGATGCTTGTGAGGAGGGCTTCGCATTCTTGAAGGAGAGATTGACATCCCGATTCTTACTCTTCCGGAGGTCGAGACGGCTATGTGGTGTATTGTGATGCGTCGGCATCGGGCTTGGATGTGTGTTGATGCAGCGGGGCAAGGTTATAGCGTCACGCATCTCGGCGACTCAAGAAGCATGAGAGGAAATACCCACCCATGATTTGGAGTTAGCGCGGTGATTCACGCCAAGATGCGGAGACACTATTTGTATGGAGTTCATGTGGATATTTACGCACCACAAGAGCCTCCGGTATATCTTCACCAGAGGAGTGAACTTACGACGAGAGACGGTGGTTAGAGCTACTCAAGGATTATGACGTCGATATCCTATACCACCCGGGGAAGGCCAATGTAGTGGCAGATGCCCTTAGTCGTAGATCGATGGGTAGTCTATCAGATGTGCAGCCAGAGAGGAGGGGCATAGTTCGCGAGTTACATCAGCTAGCGAGCCTTGGAGTCCGATTGATTGGTTCTGATAGCAGTGGGGTTCGGGTTCGAGAGGTTGCGAGTCTTCCATCGTCGAGGAGGTGAAGAAGCGGCGATGATGAGGATCCGATGTTGACACGGTATCGTGATCTGGCTCTTCGTGAGGAAAGGTCCATTTGAGTAGCACGATGGGGTGCTAAGATTTGGCGGTTGTGTGTTCGGATATTGCGGGACTTGGCAAGGAGTTCTAGGAAGCACACAACGCGGCGTTACTATCCATCCGGGTCGACAAAGATGTACCACGACCTTAGATCGTGTATTGGTGGGATGGCACGAAGAGGGACGTTGCGAGTTTGTTGCTCGGTGCCCGAGTTGTCGAGGTTAAGGTGGAGCACCGCAGGCCCGTGGGTTATTGCGAGCGATAGAGATCCCGACCGGAAGTGGGAGGTGATCAGCATGGACTTTATCACGGGATTACCTCGCACTCGAGTAAGCATGATTCTATCCGGGTTATCGTCGACAGTGGATAAATCCGCCCACTTTCTTCCGTCGGGGCGACTTTTTGGTGAGGATTATGCTAGACTTTACATCAGAGATCGTGAGACCGCATGGGGTCCCTATTTCTATCATATCGCATGCAGGAGCCCGGTTCTGGCTAACTTCAGAGGTCTTTCGGAGGATTAGGGACGGTGAGCCTCGATCTGCGCATTCCATCATCAGACAGACGGACAGGCAGAGCGTACTATCCAGACTCTTGAGGATATGCTGCGAGCCTGTGTTATTGATTTCAGGGGTAGCTGGGAGGATCATTTGCCGCTAGTAGAGTTTGCGTATAATTGTTATACCCCGTACTTCCAGAGTATGTATGCGAGGACGTACGTACGATTATTCAAGCCCTAATTAGGTTAAGAATGAACTTGTGAACTTTCAACGGAAAAGATTCCGAACCTTGTGAAGGAAATTCTACGTTTTTAATATTTTAACCGATTACGGATTTTTCCGAGAGACGAAATATTTTGGACCAATAGGAGGGCGACATGTGTCACCCCTAGGTGGGCTAGGTTGGCCGAAATTCATGTGACAAGTGGCCAAGACAAGTGGCCAAGTCTTGCAAGATATTTTGTGTAGACAAGTGGCTTGTGGGACCCCCACACACTTGTCCCCAATCTCAACCACACACTTGCCTTCATCCTAGCCCTTGGTTGTCCTATATATGCACCCTTTGTTGATGAAATCTTCCACACTTAGATAATTCAAGACTTGAAAAATATTTTCATCTCCCTCCCTCTCTCACTTGCTCTCGTCGACCACACCCCCCCTCCCCCCTAACCAAACTTTGTCCAATAATTCCTAAACTCTTAAGTGTTCTTCCCTAGTGTATTAGGAAGACTATTAACCAAAAGTTGGAAAAGATTTCACCCCCTAGCCTCTAAAAAGTCACCTTGGCCGAGAGCTCCATGAACAAAAACCTAAGTGTTCTTCACTTGTTTGAGTTGGTTCTTGAAGAGATGATGGTTAGGAGCTTCTTAGGGTGATTTGTGGTGGTTGTAACATAAAGATTTGGAGCTAAGACTTGCTTGGAGCGACATTAAGTTCTTGGATAATTTTGGGCTATTTGAGGTAGTAAATCTTAAACCTCTTTGTGAATTGGTCATTATACATATATTATAAGTATATTATGGAGTATATAATATATGGAGTAAAGTTTGGAAGAGTTGGATCTTGTTAACTTGTTAAAAGAAAGGATTGACCGTTAGCCATTAAAATGGTAAAAACGTATCCAACGTATCAAACGTATCTTACTTGTGAAGAAGTAATTAACAAAGTAACTATAACTTATATTAAGAATGGAATATAAGTGGATGACTAATGAAGTAATTGGATAAGTAAAATGGACAAAGTTGGCCAAGGACCCCAACTTAAGGACTGTATTTACTTTGGACTGTATTTACTTTGGACTGTATTTACATTTCTGTTAAGGGGAAGATTTTTAAATCGCGTTCCGTTTGGGCGTGTGATCCCCTTTTTAATTATTGTATTGTATTGTTAAGGGGAAGATTGTTAAATCGCGTTCCGTTTGGGCGTGTGATCCCCTTCTTTATGTTGTGTAATTATTACGCCTTATATATGACATATATATATATTACGGTTATTCGGGCCTTGGAGAAAGATGGAAAAATGAGTAAAAACGGGGGAAATGCTGCCCAAATTTCCGTGGAATAGGAAATCTTACTTGGAAGAGTTCTACGACAAACTAGAAGTTAATCGGCGTATTTTGACTATTATAGGTTGACACTCTACGTGCGACATATCCGACTTGGCAAGTGGATTTAGCCGAGGAGGTATGTGATTCTTCCTATCCTCTTAAGCATGATATTTGTAACATATATATAGTACGGTAGACGTACGTGTGTTGACTAAAATTTGGTTTTACTTTGATGTCTTTTGACTTGAGTTTTAAAATAATAAGAACCTTGAAATATTTCAAAAAGAGTTATTGGGAAGAAAAGTAATAATTGGTTTTTAAAAGGCTTAAGTGTTATACTAGCTTTATGGGAAGTTAGGTATAACGACTTAAGAAAGATAAAAGGGACGGTTTACTTATTTGTTTATAAAAGCATTGTATTAATTTCTGAAGGTGTAGTAGTTGGTTTGATAAGTAAACATGTTATGATGCTACGTGTGTTAGTGTCTTGTGATGTTGTATAAGGGGGTTACTCTTGTTGAGCTTACGTTGTTTAACGATAAGCCCGTTGTGCTGGTACTATATCACTCACCCCCCCCCCCCTTTTTGACTTATTATGAGCCGCGGGTTAGCTACCCCCGATGCGAGGAATACCTCATGCGGGTCTATGTGACCTATGCGGAGCTGCGGGAGTTCTAGGATGATCACTCCGGGTGTGTTACGCCGATGCGAGGAATACCTCATGCGGTCCAGGTGACTATGCGGACTGCGGGTGTTATACCCCGTATTTCTAGAGTATGTATGTGAGGACGTACGTACATTTGTACAAACCCTAATTAGGTTAAGAATGAACTTGTGAACTTTCAACGGGAAAGATTCCGAACCTTGTGAAGGAAATTCTACGTTTTAAATATTTTAACCAATTACGGATTTTTCCGAGAGATGAAATATTTTGGACCAATAGGAGGGCGACACGTGTCACCCCTAGGTGGGCTAGGTTGGCCGATTTTCATTGACAAGTGGCCAAGACAAGTGGCCAAGTCTTGCAAGATATTTTGGGTGGACAAGTGGCTTGTGGGACCCCCACACACTTGTCCCCAATCTCAACCACACACTTGCCTTCATCCTAGCCCTTGGTTGTCCTATATATGCACCCTTTGTTGATGAAATCTTCCACACTTAGATATTTCAAGACTTGAGAAATATTTTCATCTCCCTCCCTCTCTCCTAGCTCTCACGACACCCCCTCTCTAACCTAACCTTGTCCAATAATTCCTAAACTCCTAAGTGTTCTTCCCTAGTGTATTAGGAAGACTATTAACCAAAAGTTGGAAAAGATTTCACCCCCTAGCCTCTAAAAGGTCACCTTGGCCGAGAGCTCTGGGAAGAAAAACCTAGTGTTCTTCACTTGTTTGAGTTGGTTCTTGAAGAGATGATGGTTAGGAGCTTCTTAGGGTGAGTGTGGTGGTTTGTAACCTAAAGATTTGGAGCTAAGACTTGCTTGGAGCGACATTAAGTTCTTGGATAATTTTGGGCTATTTAAGGTAGTGAATCTTAAACCTCTTTGTGATTTGGTCATTATACATATATTATAAGTATATTATGAATATATAATATATGGAGTAAGGTTTGGAAGAGTTGGATCTTGTTAACTTGTTAAAAGAAAGGATTGGCCGTTAGCCATTAAAATGGTAAAAACGTATTCAACGTATCAAACGTATCTTACTTGTGAAGAAGTAATTATCAAAGTAACTATAACTTATATTAAGAATGGATTATAAGTTGGATGACTAATGAAGTAATTGGATAAGTAAAATGGACAAAGTTGGCCAAGGACCCCAACTTAAGGACTGTATTTACTTTGGACTGTATTTACATTTACATCGAGGAAGATTTTTAAATCGCGTTCCGTTTGGGCGTGTGATCCCCTTTTTAATTATTGTATTGTATTGTTAAGGGGAAGATTTTTAAATCGCGTTCCGTTTGGGCGTGTGATCCCCTTCTTTATATTGTGTAATTATTACGCCTTATATATGACATATATATATATATTACGGTTATTCAGGCCTTGGAGAAAGATGGAAAAATGAGTAAAAGCGAGGGAAATGCTGCCCAAATTTCCGTAGAAAAGGAAATCTTACTTAGAAGAGTTCTACGACAAACTAGAAGTTAATCGGCGTATTTTGACTATTATAGGTTGACCCTCTACGCGCGACATATCCGACTTGGCAAGTGGATTTAGCCGAGGAGGTATGTGATTCTTCCTATCCTCTTAAGCATGATATTTGTAATATATATATAGTACGGTAGACGTATGTATGTTGACTAAACTTGGTTTTACTTTGATGTCTTTTGACTTGAGTTTTAAAATAATAAGAACCTTGAAATATTTCAAAAAGAGTTATTGGTTTTTAAAAGGCTTAAGTGTTATACTAGCTTTATGGGAAGTTAGGTATAACGACTTAAGAAAGATAAAAGGGACGGTTTACTTATTTGTTTATTTCTGAAGGTGTAGTAGTTGGTTTGATAAGTAAACATGTTATGATGTTACGTGTGTTAGTGTCTTGTGATGTTGTATAAGGGGGTTACCCTTGTTGAGCTTACGTTGTTTAAACGATAAGCCGTTGTGCTAGTACTATATCACTTACCCTCCCCCCTTTGACTTGTTATGAGCCGCGGGTTAGCTACCCCCGATGCGAGGAATACCTCATGCGGGTCTATGTGACCTATGCGGAGCTGCGGGAGTTCCAGGATTGATCACTCCGGGTGTGTTACGCCGATGCGAGGAATACCTCATGCGGTCCAGGTGACTATGCGGACTGCGGGTGTTATACCCCGTATTTCCAGAGTATGTATGTGAGGACGTACGTACATTTGTACAAACCCTAATTAGGTTAAGAATGAACTTGTGAACTTTCAACGGGAAAGATTCCGAACCTTGTGAAGGAAATTCTACGTTTTTAATATTTTAACCAATTACAGATTTTTCCGAGAGATGAAATATTTTGGACCAATAGGAGGGCGACACGTGTCACCCCCAGGTGGGCTAGGTTGGCCGATTTTCATTGACAAGTGGCCAAGACAAGTGGCCAAGTCTTGCAAGATATTTTGGGTGGACAAGTGGCTTGTGGGACCCCCACACACTTGTCCCCAATCTCAACCACACACTTGCCTTCATCCTAGCCCTTGGTTGTCTTATATATGCACCCTTTGTTGATGAAATCTTCCACACTTAGATATTTCAAGACTTGAGAAATATTTTCATCTCCCTCCCTCTCTCCTAGCTCTCGTCGAACACCCCCCCTCTCTAACCTAACCTTGTCCAATAATTCCTAAACTCCTAAGTGTTCTTCCCTAGTGTATTAGGAAGACTATTAACCAAAAGTTGGAAAAGATTTCACCCCCTAGCCTCTAAAAGGTCACCTTGGCCGAGAGCTCTGGGAAGAAAAACTAGTGTTCTTCACTTGTTTGAGTTGGTTCTTGAAGAGATGATGGTTAGGAGCTTCTTAGGGTGAGTTGTGGTGGTTTGTAACCTAAAGATTTGGAGCTAAGACTTGCTTGGAGCGACATTAAGTTCTTGGATAATTTTGGGCTATTTAAGGTAGTGAATCTTAAACCTCTTTGTGATTTGGTCATTATACATATATTATAAGTATATTATGAATATATAATATATGGAGTAAGGTTTGGAAGAGTTGGATCTTGTTAACTTGTTAAAAGAAAGGATTGGCCGTTAGCCATTAAAATGGTAAAAACGTATTCAACGTATCAAACGTATTTTACTTGTGAAGAAGTAATTATCAAAGTAACTATAACTTATATTAAGAATGGATTATAAGTTGGATGACTAATGAAGTAATTGGATAAGTAAAATGGACAAAGTTGGCCAAGGACCCCAACTTAAGGACTGTATTTACTTTGGACTGTATTTACATTTCTGTCAAGGGGAAGATTTTTAAATCGCGTTCCGTTTGGGCGTGTGATCCCCTTTTTAATTATTGTATTGTATTGTTAAGGGGAAGATTTTTAAATCGCGTTCCGTTTGGGCGTGTGATCCCCTTCTTTATATTGTGTAATTATTACGCCTTATATATGACATATATATATATTACGGTTATTCAGGCCTTGGAGAAAGATGGAAAAATGAGTAAAAGCGAGGGAAATGCTGCCCAAATTTCCGTAGAAAAGGAAATCTTACTTAGAAGAGTTCTACGACAAACTAGAAGTTAATCGGCGTATTTTGACTATTATAGGTTGACCCTCTACGCGCGACATATCCGACTTGGCAAGTGGATTTAGCCGAGGAGGTATGTGATTCTTCCTATCCTCTTAAGCATGATATTTGTAATATATATATAGTACGGTAGACGTACGTATGTTGACTAAACTTGGTTTTACTTTGATGTCTTTTGACTTGAGTTTTAAAATAATAAGAACCTTGAAATATTTCAAAAAGAGTTATTGGTTTTTAAAAGGCTTAAGTGTTATACTAGCTTTATGGGAAGTTAGGTGTAACGACTTAAGAAAGATAAAAGGGACGGTGTACTTATTTGTTTATAAAAGCCTTGTATTAATTTCTGAAGGTGTAGTAGTTGGTTTGATAAGTAAACATGTTATGATGTTACGTGTGTTAGTGTCTTGTGATGTTGTATAAGGGGGTTACCCTTGTTGAGCTTACGTTGTTTAAACGATAAGCCGTTGTGCTAATCTTATATCACTTACCCCTTTGACTTGTTATGAGTCACGGGTTAGCTACCCCGTCACGAGGAATACCTCATGCGGGTCTATGTGACCTATGCGAGCTGCGGGAGTTCGAGGATTGATCACTCGGGTGTATTCGCCGTCGAGGAATACCTCATGCGGTCAGTGACTATGCGGTGCGGGTGTTATACCGTATTTCAGTATGTATGTGAGGACGTACGTACATTTGTACAAATCCTAATTAGGTTAAGAATGAACTTGTGAACTTTCAACGGGAAAGATTCCGAACCTTGTGAAGGAAATTCTACGTTTTTAATATTTTAACCAATTACGGATTTTTCCGAGAGATGAAATATTTTGGACGATAGGAGGCGACACGTGTCACCCCAGGTGGGCTAGGTTGGCGATTTTCATTGACAAGTGGCCAAGACAAGTGGCCAAGTCTTGCAAGATATTTTGGGTGGACAAGTGGCTTGTGGGACCCACACACTTGTCCCCAATCTCAACCACACACTTGCCTTCATCCTAGCCCTTGGTTGTCTATATACGCACCCTTTGTTGATGAAATCTTCCACACTTAGATATTTCAAGACTTGAGAAATATTTTCATCTCCCTCCCTCTCCTAGCTCTCGTCGAACACCTCTCTAACCTAACCTTGTCCAATAATTCCTAAACTCCAAAGTGTTCTTCCCTAGTGTATTAGGAAGACTATTAACCAAAAGTTGGAAAAGATTTCACCCCCTAGCCTCTAAAAGGTCACCTTGGCCGAGAGCTCTGGGAAGCAAAACCTAGTGTTCTTCACTTGTTTGAGCTGGTTCTTGAAGAGATGATGGTTAGGAGCTTCTTAGGGTGAGTTGTGGTGGTTTGTAACCTAAAGATTTGGAGCTAAGACTTGCTTGGAGCGACATTAAGTTCTTGGATAATTTTGGGCTATTTAAGGTAGTGAATCTTAAACCTCTTTGTGATTTGGTCATTATACATATATTATAAGTATATTATGAATATATAATATATGGAGTAAGGTTTGGAAGAGTTGGATCTTGTTAACTTGTTAAAAGAAAGGATTGGCCGTTAGCCATTAAAATGGTAAAAACGTATTCAACGTATCAAACGTATCTTACTTGTGAAGAAGTAATTATCAAAGTAACTATAACTTATATTAAGAATGGATTATAAGTTGGATGACTAATGAAGTAATTGGATAAGTAAAATGGACAAAGTTGGCCAAGGACCCCAACTTAAGGACTGTATTTACTTTGGATTTACATTTCTGTCAAGGGGAAGATTTTTAAATCGCGTTCCGTTTGGGCGTGTGATCCCCTTTTTAATTATTGTATTGTATTGTTAAGGGGAAGATTTTTAAATCGCGTTCCGTTTGGGCGTGTGATCCCCTTCTTTATATTGTGTAATTATTACGCCTTATATATGACATATATATATATTACGGTTATTCGGGCCTTGGAGAAAGATGGAAAAATGAGTAAAAGCGAGGGAAATGCTGCCCAAATTTCCGTAGAAAAGGAAATCTTACTTAGAAGAGTTCTACGACAAACTAGAAGTTAATCGGCGTATTTTGACTATTATAGGTTGACCCTCTACGAGCGACATATCCGACTTGGCAAGTGGATTTAGCCGAGGAGGTATGTGATTCTTCCTATCCTCTTAAGCATGATATTTGTAATATATATATAGTACGGTAGACGTACGTATGTTGACTAAACTTGGTTTTACTTTGATGTCTTTTGACTTGAGTTTTAAAATAATAAGAACCTTGAAATATTTCAAAAAGAGTTATTGGTTTTTAAAAGGCTTAAGTGTTATACTAGCTTTATGGGAAGTTAGGTATAACGATTTAAGAAAGATAAAAGGGACGGTTTACTTATTTGTTTATAAAAGCCTTGTATTAATTTCTGAAGGTGTAGTAGTTGATTTGATAAGTAAACATGTTATGATGTTACGTGTGTTAGTGTCTTGTGATGTTGTATAAGGGGGTTACCCTTGTTGAGCTTACGTTGTTTAAACGATAAGCCGTTGTGCTAGTACTATATCACTTACCCCCCCCCTTTGACTTGTTATGAGCCGCGGGTTAGCTACCCCCGATGCGAGGAATACCTCATGCGGGTCTATGTGACCTATGCGGAGCTGCGGGAGTTCCAGGATTGATCACTCCGGGTGTGTTACGCCGATGCGAGGAATACCTCATGCGGTCCAGGTGACTATGCGGACTGCGGGTGTTATACCCCGTATTTCCAGAGTATGTATGTGAGGACGTACGTACATTTGTACAAACCCTAATTAGGTTAAGAATGAACTTGTGAACTTTCAACGGGAAAGATTCCGAACCTTGAATTCTACGTTTTTAATATTTTAACCAATTACGGATTTTTCCGAGAGATGAAATATTTTGGACCAATAGGAGGGCGACACGTGTCACCCCTAGGTGGGCTAGGTTGGCCGATTTTCATTGACAAGTGGCCAAGACAAGTGGCCAAGTCTTGCAAGATATTTTGGGTGGACAAGTGGCTTATGGGACCCCCACACACTTGTCCCCAATCTCAACCACACACTTGCCTTCATCCTAGCCCTTGGTTGTCCTATATATGCACCCTTTGTTGATGAAATCTTCCACACTTAGATATTTCAAGACTTGAGAAATATTTTCATCTCCTCCTCTCTCCTAGCTCTCGTCAGACACCCCTCTCTAACCTAACCTTGTCCAATAATTCCTAAACTCCTAAGTGTTCTTCCCTAGTGTATTAGGAAGACTATTAACCAAAAGTTGGAAAATATTTCACCCCCTAGCCTCTAAAAGGTCACCTTGGCCGAGAGCTCTTGGAAGAAAAACCTAGTGTTCTTCACTTGTTTGAGTTGGTTCTTGAAGAGATGATGGTTAGGATCTTCTTAGGGTGAGTTGTGGTGGTTTGTAACCTAAAGATTTGGAGCTAAGACTTGCTTGGAGCGACATTAAGTTCTTGGATAATTTTGGGCTATTTGAGGTAGTGAATCTTAAACCTCTTTGTGATTTGGTCATTATACATATATTATAAGTATATTATGAATATATAATATATGGAGTAAGGTTTGGAAGAGTTGGATCTTGTTAACTTGTTAAAAGAAAGGATTGGCCGTTAGCCATTAAAATGGTAAAAACGTATTCAACGTATCAAACGTATCTTACTTGTGAAGAAGTAATTATCAAAGTAACTATAACTTATATTAAGAATGGATTATAAGTTGGATGACTAATGAAGTAATTGGATAAGTAAAATGGACAAAGTTGGCCAAGGACCCCAACTTAAGGACTGTATTTACTTTGGACTGTATTTACATTTCTGTCAAGGGGAAGATTTTTAAATCGCGTTCCGTTTGGGCGTGTGATCCCCTTTTTAATTATTGTATTGTATTGTTAAGGGGAAGATTTTTAAATCGCGTTCCGTTTGGGCGTGTGATCCCCTTCTTTATATTGTGTAATTATTACGCCTTATATATGGCATATATATATTACGGTTATTCGGGCCTTGGAGAAAGATGGAAAAATGAGTAAAAGCGAGAAATCTGCCCAAATTTCCGTAGAAAAGGAAATCTTACTTAGAAGAGTTCTACGTCAAACTAGAAGTTAATCGGCGTATTTTGACTATTATAGGTTGACCCTCTACGCGCGACATATCCGACTTGGCAAGTGGATTTAGCCGAGGAGGTATGTGATTCTTCCTATCCTCTTAAGCATGATATTTTAATATATATATAGTACGGTAGACGTACGTATGTTGACTAAACTTGGTTTTACTTTGATGTCTTTTGACTTGAGTTTTAAAATAATAAGAACCTTGAAATATTTCAAAAAGAGTTATTGGTTTTTAAAAGGCTTAAGTGTTATACTAGCTTTATGGGAAGTTAGGTATAACGACTTAAGAAAGATAAAAGGGACGGTTTACTTATTTGTTTATAAAAGCCTTGTATTAATTTCTGAAGGTGTAGTAGTTGGTTTGATAAGTAAACATGTTATGATGCTACGTGTGTTAGTGTCTTGTGATGTTGTATAAGGGGGTTACCCTTGTTGAGCTTACGTTGTTTAAACGATAAGCCGTTGTGCTAGTACTATATCACTTACCCGCCCCTTTGACTTGTTATGAGCCGCGGGTTAGCTACCGTCACGAGGAATACCTCACGCTGGTCTATGTGACCTATGCGGGCTGGGAGTTCGTGATTGATCACTCCGGGTGTTACGCCCGTCGAGGAATACCTCATGCGGTCGGTGGACTATGCGGTGCGGGAGTCGAGGATGATCTGCGGGTTAGCTACCCCGTCGGCGAGTACCTCATGCGGGTCCGAGGGACCTATGCGGACTACGGTAGTCCAGGATTAGGCTCGCATAATGATACTATGGGCGATTGGCCTTGCTTCGATCATTAGCAGCCTAGAAAAGGCCAGTTATGTTACATGTATTTTGCTCTTGTTTATGCCGTGACATTATGTGCAGTTAAGTTGGGTTGTTTCGTACATATCTGTGAACTTGTTTTAAAAAATGTTATAATTTCATTCAGTACTTTACAGTTTCACATACTTAGTACCTGTTGTACTGACCTCCTTCGGGGGGCTACGTTCATGCCGCAGGTAAGAGAAAGAAGGTGCTAGATCCGCATCCTTAGGACCTTTACTTTGGTGTCAGGAGCTCCATCTTCTCCGGAGGCTCGACTTTTGGGTATGATCTCCCTGTTGTTATAGATAGTTTTGTACATTCAGGGTATGGCGGGGCCCTGTCCCGCCATAGTTGTTTACTTCCTTAGAGTGCGTAGTCTGTTGTAAAGGTCGGGATGTAACTGTTCACTTTGGGTATATATATATACATGCCGAAAGGCAACTTTTCTTGGATAAACTGTCTTTCATTTTATACTGTTTTATGTCATGATTTTATTTCCGCTGGTTACTCTGATGTATGTCTACTTGGGTGCCCGGGGTAAGGCACCAGTCACGGACCCGGAATCGGGTCGTGACAATGAGTCGAGTTGATGCGCGGGTTAGCTACCGTCACGAGAGTACCTCATGCGGTCCGGGACTATGCGGACTCTGAGTTGAGATTAGGCTCGCATAATGATACTATGGCGATTGGCCTTGTTTCGATCATTAGCGACCTAGAAAAGACCAGTTATGTTACATGTATTTTGCTCTTGTTTATGCTGTGGCACTATGTGCAGTTAAGTTGGGTTGTTTCGTACATATCTGTGAACTTGTTTTAAAATGTTATAATTTCATTCGATCTTTCTGTTTCACATACTTAGTACTGTTATGCTTGACCTCGCCGAGTGCGTTAAATGCGGTAGAAGCGGTGGTAGATCCTCATTCTTAGGATCTTTACTGCGTGTCGAGCTCCATTTCTCGGAGGCTCGACTTTTAGTGCGACTCTCCGGTGTTGTAGATACTTTTGTACATTCGGTATGGCGGGGCCCTTTCCGCCATAGTTGTTTACTTCAGAAGTGCAGAGTCCCATTGTAAAGGTCGGGATGTAACTGTTCACTTTGGGTATATTTATATACATGCCGAAAGGCAACTTTTCTTGGATAAACTGTCTTTCATTTTATACTGTTTCATGTCATGATTTTATTTCCGCTGGTTACTCTGATATATATCTACTTAGGTGCCCGGGGTAAGGCACCAGTCACGGGCCCGGGATCGGGTCGTGACAAAGTGGTATCAGAGCAGTTAATCCTCGAAAAGTGTCTACAGACCGTATCTAGTAGAGTCTTGATTATCGGTGTGTTGTGCACCACATCAATAATCAGGAGGCTACATGATATTTAGGATTGGTTTCCATTCTTCTCACTCTGAGATCGTGCCTTAGAGCTGTGTATTAAGTTGGACCCCCTCTGACATATTTCTCTTTGTACCAGCTATGCCTCCACGCAAGGCAACCCTGGCCGAGAAGGGCAAGGCAGCTGAGGGAGCTGCTAGTAGGACACAAAGGGCCACGAGGGCACAGGCCCAGTCCTTACCAGAGGTGGTGCTACAGACGGAAAGTTCCACAACGCCACGGCCCAGAGTTTAGGCGCGGCGAGAGGCTCACGAGACCACAATACTGCGCCTCGGTCCACGGCACAGGCGGAGGAGATGGGCCACAAGAGATAGCCTAGTTCACGGCGTGATCGTGGCGAACATGAGATAAATTTGGATCTGGCGATTCGATTCGATTCGGTGTACCCGTGGTTCACCGAGTCGGATAGTTTGAGACTACGGGATTTCACGAGTTGCGACTTGAGTTCTCGGGTCGAGGCACGAGGATGATCGCGAGGAGTTCATCCGATAATTCTGCGGATCATAAGAGTGATCAAGGCTTGGAGACCGTCAGTGATCTTGTTCGCATCGGCCGCGTGATACATGATCGGCCCGTTTTGATCGTGGGAGCTATCGGGAGAGCATGCGCCTCGGTGTATGGGACGAGTTCTCGGGCGTTTCTCACTCATTTCTTGCCTCGCGAATGAGGAGAACGCGGTAAACAAATTTTGATCTTTGAGCAGAGGCGCCTGATTCGGAGTACAACGTTGAGTTCGGTCGTTGGCTCGATATGTAGCGTTAATAGCGAATATGGAGGCCAAAGTGCACCGCTACGTTACGAGACTAGATGACTGCCCGCGAAGTCTTGCTCATGTAGCCCTTCACCCGAGCATGGACATTACCGTATGCGAGCTCATGCGCAGGTGTGAGGCGTAAAGGCGGCAGGTTGACAAATATCAGCGAGAAGAAGGCCGGGGCGAGATCTTTTGGTAGCTCTCGGGGTGGGCGGCCTCGGCGGCAGATTTGCACGCGGCGGCAAATCGAGCACTCTACCGTCTTGAGCATCGAGTATTGAGCGGTCGGGGCCCGGGGCTTGGACTTCGAGCGGCGAAGATACTAGCCGATCGAGACCACCTTCCACTCAGTGTGGCCGTCGGTAGATCCCATTCGGGAGATGCGGTGATACCTCGAGCTTGTTTTACTTGTGGCCGAGGTCATATTTCGAACTGTCAGGCGAGCGGTGCGGATGGTAGGGCTCGACCTACGATGTCTTTGCGGGTCTTCATCTACTGCGATTACTCGCCCGGGCGAGTGCTCATGGGCAGTGTCGCGGAGGTCGTGGCGGTGCGGTTCAGCGGTCCTCAGAACCGCATTTATGCCTTGTCCAGCCGCCAGGACCAGGAGGCATCACCGGATGTCGTCACAGGTACCTTATCAGTTTCTTGTTGTGACGTGTATGCCTTGATAGATCCGGGTTCTACTCTGTCCTATATATCTCCCCTTATTGCTAGTAGGATAGGGATAGAGCACGAGTTCATAGACCGCTGAGGTAGCTACGCCAGTGGGTGATTCGGTGGTAGCACAACGGGTATATAGGGCTTGCCCAGTGTCTTTATGCAGTCGTCAGACCCTAGCCGACTTGATAGAGTTGGAAATGACCGATTTTGATGTGATCATGGGTATGGATTGGTTAGCTTCTTGCTACGCCAATGTGAAGCTGCAGGAGAGAGTAATGCAGTTCGATTTCTGAGGCCGGTTATTAGTGGGAGAACAACGTGTGCCGGGGGTAGGTTTATTTCTTACCTCAAGGCTAGGAAGATGGTGCGGAAGGTTATATCTACCATCTCATTCGGGTGTTTGATACTGAGGCTGCGGTACAGATTTTGGTCGATTCAGTAGTCAGAGAGTTCCCAGATGTGTTTCCAGATGACCTCCCGGGTATCCCTCCGGAGAGGGAGATTGAGTTTTGTATCGATGTGCTTCCAGACACTCGGCCTATTTCCATTCCGCCATACAGAATGGCACCTGCCGAGTTGAGAGAGTTGAAGGACCAGCTGAGAGATTTGCTGGAGAAGGGCTTCATCGAGCTGAGTGTTTCTCCGAGGAGCGCCGGTATTGTTCGTGAAGAAGAAGGGCGGGGCCCAGCGGCGCGCATGTGTGTTGATTACGGCGGTGAACAAGGTGACTATTAAAACGAATACCCCGCTTCCGGGATTGATGACTTGTTCGATCAGTTGCAGGGTGCGAGATGTTTTTCCAAGATAGACTTGCGATCTGGTTACCATCAGGTGCGAGTTAGGGAGACGGATGTCCACAGGATTGCGTTACGGACGATGCGAACACTATGAGTTGAGGTTATGTCGCTTCGGTTTGACAATGCTCGCGGTTTTATGGATTTGATGAGCCGGTGTTCAAGCCATTTTGAATACGTTTGTGATAGTATTCATTGATGACATCTTGGTTTATTCCTCAGGCGGGAGCATGCGGAGCATTTGAGGCGATCTTGAGAGTTCTCGGGACCAGCGATTATACGCCAAGTTTTCCAAATGTGAGTTTTGGTTGGCTTGGTGGCATTTCGTGGGCACATTGTAGGGGTGATGGTATTCGGGTGGATCGGCCAAGATCGAGCGATCGGGAGTTGGCCTAGACCTCTTACTCCGACAGTGCGCGACTTTACGGGCCTTGCGAGTTACTATCGTAGGTTCGTGGAGAAGTTTGCTTCTATTTGGCACCATTGACTAAAGTGACTCGGAAAGCGGCTAAGTTTGATGGTGATGCTTGTGGCGAGGTTTCGATTCTTGAAGGAGAGTGGCGGCCCGATTCTTACTCTTCACGAGTCTTAGCGGCTATGTGGTGTATTGTGATCGTCGGGCATCGGGCTTGGATGTGTGTTGATGCGGCGGGGCAAGGTTATAGCATCAGCGTCCGCGGCTTAAGAAGCATGAGAGGAACTACCCACCATGATTTGGAGTTAGCGGTGATTCACGCCTTGAAGATGCGGAGGCACTATTTGTATGGGGTTCATGTGGATATTTACGGACCACAAGAGCCTCGATATATCTTCCGACAGAGGAGTGAACTTACGGCGAGGCGGTGGTTAGAGTTACTCAAGGATTATGATGTCGATATCCTGTACCACCGGGAAGGCCAATGTTGTGGCGGATGCCCAGTCGTAGGTCGATGGGAGTCTATCGGATGTGCGGCGAGAGGAGGGGCATGGTCCGCGAGTTGCATCAGCTAGCGAGCCTTGGAGTCCGATTGATTGGTTCTGATAGCAGTGGGGTTCGAGTTCGAGAGGTTGCCGAGTCTTCCATCGTCGAGGAGGTGAAGAGGCATCAGTTTGAGGACCCGGTTTTGACACGGTATCGTGATACGGCTCTTCGTGAGGGGAAGGGTCCTTTTGAGGTACACCTGATGGGGTGCTAAGGTTTGAGGGCAGGTTGTGTGTTCCAGATATTGCAGGACTTCGGCAGCAGGTTCTAAGGGAAGCACACAGCGCACGTTACTCTATCCATCCGGGGTCAACTGTTATACCCCGTATTTCCAGAGTATGTACGTGAGGGCGTACGTAGAGAAGTTTGAGCCTTAAGTTAGGCAAGAACCGAAATTTTTGTTCACAACTACCGAAAAGAATCGTTTTTCGACGAAACGTTTTACAAAGCTTGCGAGGGGAAAATACGGCTATGTCATTTATAATTTTTGCGGATTTTTCCGAGAGACGAAACATTTTGGACCAATGAGAGGGCGACACTTGTCACCCTCAAGGTTGGCGGATTCTTGGCCGATTGGTGCCTTGTTTTGTGCCTTGATTTGTGCCTTGTTTTGTGCCTAAATCATGGGTCAATGTTTGTGAGGGAATTGTGGAGTAGGGATAGGGGGCACTTGGGCAAATTTTGGCCCTCCACTTGCCCCCCACTTGGCTAGATCATGGCCATTGGTTTCCCTATAAATACCCCCCCCCCCTTTGAAGACTTCTTCATCCATTCCATAAATCTCCAAGTCTTGAAAGCCCTCTTCCCCCCCTTAGTGTAGTGTTCTCGTCCTAGCCTCCCCCTCCCCCCTTTCGTGAGGCCCCCTTGGCCGAGAGTTATCTCTCCCTCCTAGTGGTGTTGGTGAGACACCCCACTTGCCTAGTGGTTCTCGTAAAATACCCCCCCCTCTTGGTAGAAAATGCTCTCCAAGTATCGTTGCTATACCAAAATACCTTAGCCTTATACCTTGTAGTATTCCAAAAGTTACCTCTATACGTAGAGCCCGGAAATACTACCTTATGTCCTTTTTGTCTCAAAACGAAACCCTAAGGGAAAATCTTCATTGTCGGTTGAAGTGTTAAGTAGAAGTTGCGTAGAACTTCTAAGGGTTGTTTGGAGCGGGTTGGAGCGCCCAGAGTAGGAGCTAAACGTTGCTCAGGATCGACATTTAAACTTGGATAATTTTGGGCTTATCGAGGTAAATATCTTGTCTCCCTATTGTATTAGAGTTTACATACTATTGAAATATAAGAATTAAGTGTAAGTTATATACAAGGAAAGTATATAAGAAGAGAATGGAACTGTACTTACATAGGGTGTATTCTGATGAGACTTGTGAAGATTGTGGGTGAAGTCTTTGCCCAATTTTCCGTAGAATCTTGTATCTAGATTTATTCTCTAGGAGTAGTCTAGGCGTTGATACACTTGTATAACCGTTATAGGTTGAAATCTTTGCGAGTAGCGTATTCTACTCGAAGGGTGGAAAAGGCTAGCGGACTCTGATTTTTGAGCTATTTGCTAATAGTCGATAATCGTCGCAAGGTATGTGATTCTTCCTATACTCTTGAGCATGATATTTTAAAAAATATATATAGTACGGTAGACGTACGTGCGTTAACTGAACGTAGTTTTACGGCAATGTCTTTTGACTTAATTATATTAATGTGAATTTTGTTTAAAAAAAGTGTGAAACCTCATTCGTGAGTAATGAGTATTTTGGTTTTTAAAAAGGAATGATGTTTTACTGATTTCGGAAATCAGAATAAGTGTCGAACAAACCACAGCAGCGCTAATAACGGGAAATGTATTGACTAATAAGTATTATTAAAACCAGTAGAAACCTCCATCTGCATAGGAACTAAGATGAGACAAAATGATATTACATTTCCTAGATCATGGTTGCTTTAATAAGATTGTTATGAACAAGAATAACCTACTCACACATAAGACATATGTTTCTCAAATTGTTTTAAAAGATTAAAACTATGAACTACGAAACATTTCGAAAATGAGAAACTTGAGTATTTAAAATTAGGCAAACTTGAACGTTTGGAAAAGAATGTTGTTACTTGATTTTACAAAGAGAAGTGTTTTGGTTTACTTAAAAAGATAGTCACTCTATTTTTATACTACGGGTATTGTGTGACTTTTGTGAAAGAGACGAATCTTTAAAGAGTTAATGTATGAAGTACTTTGGGGATAAAAACCCGAACTTGTTTAACATAAAGTAGAAAGTACCTTGTGTGAATAACTTGATTGTGTTGGTTTGTGATAGCCTTGTAATACTTTCTTGTTGGTTTGATAAGTAAACATGTTAGGATGCTACGTGTGTTAGTATCTTGTGATGTGTGTGTAAAGGGTTTCCCTCGATCGCTTATGTTGTTTAACGATCAGCCGTTATGTTGGTATTGTACCACTGCGACATGATCCGGGGTTAAGGCGCCTCCGTCACGGGGTATTTCTCGAGCGGTCTGGGACCATGATTCGAGAATACCTCATGCGGGTCCAGAGGACCTATGCGGAACTACGAGAGTTCCAGGTTAGTGTGCGGGGTTATACCTCATGCGGTCTATGTGGCCATGCGGACTGCGAGTCCAGGACGATGCCGGGGAGTAGCTACCCTCGATGCGGGGAATACCTCATGCGGGCCATTGGAGTGGCCTATGCGGGCTGCGGGAAGTTCGGGGCTAGACGCGCACATTAGATCTGCGGTAGTGGCGGCTTTGATCATGTGTGATGCAGACAGATCTCATGTCTGATTTATGACCTTGTTGGTGCGTGGGTTTTAGTAGTCGACTATGCCTTCGTACTTACCGTGCGGTTTTATGATGACACGGGTGGGACTGGTGTTCATGTATTCCTTGGTGCTTTTATATCATGAAGCTCGCGGTGAGGAAGGTATTCCACGGGCATGATTGATGTTGTGGGCGTGAGACCCATAGTTATATTTGAGTGATGACTTTGAGGCGTGAGTCACGACTTGACATATTTGCTTATTTATTGTGAGCGTAGTTTGGTTATCATACATGTCTCCTGCTTTATATAGACTACTATGATTTCATTCTGATATTTTTACATTTCACATACTTGGTACTGTTATCGACCTCGCCGGGCTGCGTTACATCCGCAGTAGAGTGCACGATGTTGATCCTCGCTCATAGGGTCACGATTCGTTTGGGAAGCTCCGTTTCTCAGGAGGCTTATCTTTGGTATAGTCCCTGTTGTTGTAGGTGCTTACATTGTGGGTATGGCGGGAACCATCCGTCGTTGTTGTCATATCATTCTTAGAAGTGCAGTAATGCTGTTGTGGCGAGTTGTAAAGGGATGTAATCATTCTAGTTGTTATATATATATGCATGAGTAAGTTTTCTCAGATGAACTGTTTTTATTTCATGTCTTGTTTTATTTTCCGCTGATTACTCTGATGTATGTCTACTTGGGTGCCCGGGGTAAGGCACCAGTCACGGGCCCGGGTTCGGGTCGTGACATCGACCAAGATGTACCACGACCTCAGATCTGTGTATTGGTGGGATGGCTTGAAGAGGGACATTGCAGAGTTTGTGGCTCAGTGCCCGTGTTGTCAGCAGGTGAAGGTAGAGCATCAGAGGCCTGGTGGATTATTGCAGACGATAGAGATCCCGACCTGGAAGTGGGAGGTGATCAACATGGACTTTATCACAGGATTACCTCGCACTCAGAGGAAGCATGATTCTATCCGGTTATCGTCGACAGTGACGAAATCAGTCCACTTTCTTCCGTCGGGGCGACTTTTAGTGAGGATTATGCGGACTTTACATCAGAGATCGTCGGTGCGTAAGTCCCTATTTCTATCATATCGACAGAGGAGCTCGATTTCTGGCTAACTCGGAGTCTTTCGTGAAGGATTAGGGGCAGTGAGCACAGTGCGCATTCCATCCTCGAGCATGGACAGGCGAGCGTACTATCCGGACTCTTGAGGATATGCTACGAGTCCGTGTTATTGATTTGAGGTAGCCGATGATCATTTGCGCTAGTAGAGTTTGCGTATAATACGGCTACCACTCCAAGTATCGGATGACGCCTTATGAGGCCTTGTATGGGAGGAAGTGCGGATCGCCGATAGGATGGTTTGATGTGGCGAGTGCGATTAGTGGGACCGACACAGTTTAGCGGCGATGGATAAGGTGAAGCTTATCCGAGGCGATTCTTGGCAACTCGAGTCGGCGAAGTCGTATCACGAGATCATCGTCGTCGGCATGAGTTTGAGGTTGATGATTGGGTTTTCTGAAGGTGTCACCCATGAAGGGTGTGATGAGGTTTGGGAAGAAAGGAAGCTCGGCCCAAGGTACATTGGGCCTTATCAGTTGTCCGCGAGGTAGGCAAGGTTGCTATGAGTTGGATCTGCGATCCGTCTGGAAGCGATGCATCCGGTTTTTCATGTTTCTATCTTTGAGAGATGTATCGAGGATCCATCTAGGGTACACCGATTGACGATGTCTAGGTGACCGAAGGGTTATCGTTTGAGAGAGTCCATGCGATACTCGATCGTCGAGTTAGGCGGTGCGGACGAAGGATGTGGCTTCCGTCAGGTCTTATGGCGGAGCGAGCAGGAGGAGATGACGTGGGAAGCAGAGGAGGACATGAGGCAGAGGTATCCTCACTTATTCCCCACACCTCCAGGTAACTCACTTTCCTACTTGTAAATTTTCATTGACATATATGCTTAAGTGTTGTATTGTGGCCATGTGTGGCATTTGCAAACTGTTTACGTTATGAGGAGCTTTATCGTTATCTGTCTTGGGAAGGAACATTCGGGACGAATGTTTCTAAGGAGGGGAGAATGTTATACCCCGTACTTCCAGAGTATGTATGTGAGGACGTACGTACGATTATTCAAGCCCTAATTAGGTTAAGAATGAACTTGTGAACTTTCAACGGAAAAGATTCCGAACCTTGTGAAGGAAATTCTACGTTTTTAATATTTTAACCGATTACGGATTTTTCCGAGAGATGAAATATTTTGGACCAATAGGAGGGCGACATGTGTCACCCCTAGGTGGGCTAGGTTGGCCGAAATTCATGTGACAAGTGGCCAAGTCTTGCAAGATATTTTGTGTAGACAAGTGGCTTGTGGGACCCCCACACACTTGTCCCCAATCTCAACCACACACTTGCCTTCATCCTAGCCCTTGGTTGTCCTATATATGCACCCTTTGTTGATGAAATCTTCCACACTTAGATAATTCAAGACTTGAAAAATATTTTCATCTCCCTCCCTCTCTCACTTGCTCTCGTCGACCACACCCCCCCCCCCCTAACCAAACTTTGTCCAATAATTCCTAAACTCTTAAGTGTTCTTCCCTAGTGTATTAGGAAGACTATTAACCAAAAGTTGGAAAAGATTTCACCCCCTAGCCTCTAAAAAGTCACCTTGGCCGAGAGCTCCATGAACAAAAACCTAAGTGTTCTTCACTTGTTTGAGTTGGTTCTTGAAGAGATGATGGTTAGGAGCTTCTTAGGGTGATTTGTGGTGGTTGTAACATAAATATTTGGAGCTAAGACTTGCTTGGAGCGACATTAAGTTCTTGGATAATTTTGGGCTATTTGAGGTAGTAAATCTTAAACCTCTTTGTGAATTGGTCATTATACATATATTATAAGTATATTATGGAGTATATAATATATGGAGTAAAGTTTGGAAGAGTTGGATCTTGTTAACTTGTTAAAAGAAAGGATTGACCGTTAGCCATTAAAATGGTAAAAACGTATCCAACGTATCAAACGTATCTTACTTGTGAAGAAGTAATTAACAAAGTAATTATAACTTATATTAAGAATGGAATATAAGTGGATGACTAATGAAGTAATTGGATAAGTAAAATGGACAAAGTTGGCCAAGGACCCCAAATTAAAAAGGGGATCACACGCCCAAACGGAACGCGATTGAACAATCTTCCCCTTAACAGAAATGTAAGTACAGTCCAAAGTAAATACTGTCCAAAGTAAATACAGTCCAAAGTAAATACAGTCCTTAAGTTGGGGTCCTTGGCCAACTTTGTCCATTTTACTTATCCAATTTACTCATTAGTCATCCAACTTATATTTCCATTCATAATATAAGTTATAGTTACTTTGTTATTAGCTTCTTAGCAAGTAAGATACGTTTTTACCATTTTAATGGCAAACGGCCAATCCTTTCTTTTAATCAAGTTAACAAGATCCAACTCTTCCAAACTTACTCCATATATTATATAATCCATAATATACTTATAATATATGTATAACAACCAATTCACAAAGAGGTTTAAGATTCACTACCTCAAATAGCCCAAAAATATCCAAGTTCTTAACAACCAATTCTCGTACGTACGTCCTCGCATACATACCCTGGAACTACGGGGTGTAACATTCTCCCCCCCTTAGAAACATTTGTCCCGAATGTTCCTTCTAAGTCTCCATAATCACACATGCGCCGGTATAGTCTTCACTACTATACTTACAAAACCAATTATGCCACACGTGGCCATAATATCACATACGCGCGAAACCCAAATCCAAACTATCGAGGAATCACCTCTAAGATGTAAAACAACACTAACTCTCACTCCTGGTCCAAAGGATACTCTCCTCGCACCTTCACTTCACAAAAATGATCACTTCCATCCTCTTAACACATGTTTGCTTCCTTTCTTACTCGTCGTACCTTTCTCGTACACCCGAACTCTTTCTAGTACACGTACCATATTTTCGTCATCGCTGCAGTTTCCAAAACCTTGGAGTCACTACCTCCAAACTTGGTCATCTTACTGGCCTCAAATTCTTTTAAGGCCATCCCCGGCCTTCACGATCCGATTCTGGTTGAACGCATCCACGAACTCGTACGATGGTTACCTAAACTTGGGCCTAGCACCCTCGTGACCCTACCACCTGGCGGGACCACCTCGAACTGACCCCACCTCAATCTGGGCTGCGGGTTGACCCGCAAATGGCCCTCAACCCGACCCCTAAACGCGCCAACTCTTGTTCCCGATCCGGAACAATCTTACTAATTCACGTCATGAAAGCTACCACTTCCATCTCACACTACCCATGTAATTATCCCACAATATTTCCCCGCATACCAAGTACATCGACAAAGACCAACCGTAAAATCACCCACTCAAGACGGCCTCGCCTCTAAGGTCTCCACGTATAAAACTCTAAGGTTCACACTTTCCATGCCCCCCACACTTATCCTTCCAACTAACCATGTTTTCTAACTTACAAATAACACAACGCTATCCGTACATAGCACACAATAATAAGATCATCATATCGCGCAAAAAATACTCTAGAGTGTTAAGGATATACTGTATCTACTGCTTCACTCTAATCATAGGCCCATCTGCGGGTAGCATACCGTATGAAAGCGATGAACGCCATCGATCCGGTGGGATGCGTCATCTTCGGTACCTCTCCTATAAGCACATCTCTCGTCACATGGCCCACGGCGGCGCAGTGAAACAAGCACCGATAAAAAGACGACATTCCGGGATGGCGCACGCCCACATCGTCAAGCGAGGGACGTGAATCTGCGCTAGAACTCACGTATATCGTGAACGAAGCCACGGAGCCACGACCGGCTCCGAATACCGAGCGTCACCAAGGCGCGGAGGACCACTGCATCTTGGCGAAGGTGCATAACTAACTGCCGTGGCGATCCGCCTCATGAGTTACCAAAGGACCTGCTTACGGCCTTAACCTGCGATCCGGTCATTCCGTCGACCTCTCCGTGCCTCACATCCAAGTGCATGAGCTGCGTGCGGGCAATGTCCATGCCGGTGAAGAGCTACACGAACAAGCCTCGCGGTAATCGTCGAGCGGTGACGTAGCGGTGCACTCTGTCCTCCATATCGGTCACTAAGGCGGGGACATACCGAGCCAACGAGTCAAACTCCACGTTGTACTCTTTAACCGTACGCCCGATCTGCCTTAACGTCAAAAATCTGTCGGCCCGAGCCCTCTCATACGTGGAGGCAAGAAATGTGCAAGAAATGCCGCCGAGAACTCACCCCAATTGGGAGCGCATGTTCCCCTGGGACGCTTCCGTGAATCAAACCCGATCGGCAGATCACGCGGTGATGCGAACCAATACCACCGACTACGCCTGCGAGACTCGATCACTCTCGCGATCGTTGTAGGCTTCGGATAAACTCACGAGGTCATCCTCGGCTCTCGATCCAGAACAACGGCGGGCTCTGACTCGAGAAAGTCCCGTAGTCTCAAATGCGCTCGGGGTGAACTACGGTGCTCTTGGGGGAGGCTGCTGCGTCGGCCTCTTCTCATATCGGCCACGACCACGGCGATGGCGGGCCATCTCCTTGTACCCATCTCATACGCTCCATGCTGTGGGTGGAGGCTCAGTCTTGTAGTCTCGGTGACCATCTGCTGCGGCTCTAAACTCTGCCCGTGGCGGCATCGCCACTTCGCCGTCAGCACTATCTCGGTAACGGCGGGCCTCTGCCGGTAACCCTCCGTGCTCTACTCACAGCTCCCTCGGCTGCCTTGCCCTTCTGGGGCCCGATTGCCTTGCGTGGAGGCATAACTGGCACATAAGAATACGTCAGAGGGAGTCCAACTGACAACACAGCTCTAAGACACGATCTCAGAATGAGAAGAATGGAAACCAATCCTAAATGTCCTGCAGCCTCCTCATTATAGATGTGGAGCACAACACACCGATAATCAAGACTCTACTAGACACGCGGTGCGTAGACACTTTCAGGACTAATCGCTCGATACCACTTTTGTCACGACCGAGCAGGGGGCGTGGTAGTGCCTTACCGGGCACCCTCGTGATACAACATCGAGAGAATCGGCGGAAATAAAAACATAAACATGAAACAAGAGACATGATAAATAAACAGGCCAACCAAAGCGGTTGCATACGTATATATACATAAAAACCCGAGCAGTTATCCTTTTACAAACTCTGCCTGTATTTATAGACCTAAGAAGTGACAACAACTATGACGGGACGGGGCCCGCCATACCCACGAATTTACAAGAACCTACGGACTCGGGTAACATGCAAAAGATAAGCCTCGAGAAACGGGGCTTCCCAATCTGTTGGCGTGATCCTATGGCGAGGATCCACTGGCCGATGTACCTCTACTGCGGCGTGAGCCGGCCGAGAGGTCGATCTGGCAATTACCTAGTATGTGGCGAAAAATCAGTAAATGAAATCATAACAGTCTATATAAAACATGAGACATGTATGATAACCAAACTACATTTCATAACATAAGCGATCATGTCAGTCGGGGACTCACGCCTCAAAGTCATCCTCGTGCGTGGAACTCCTTCCGCCACTGCCGTGATCTAGGTACAAACCATGTGATACGTATAACATGTCTCGACCCATCTCATGGACCCGATATAAAGCGTGTGGAATACATTCCGGTTCATCGCGAACTTCGGTAGTCGGATGGAATACATTCGGTCCATCCGTGGACGCCAGTGGTCGAGTGAAATACATTCGGTTCATCCGTGAGCGGTGATCGAGTGAAATACATTCGGTTCATCCCGTGAGCGCGGTAGTCGGTGAAATACATTCGGTTCATCCCGTGAGCAGCGGTAGTCGGGTGAAATACATTCGGTTCATGGGATGAGCCGTAGTCGAGTAAAATCTGATACTTGCACAACAAGGCTATCACGCATAAACATAGGCATGTTACACACAACTTAAGGTACTATCATTTTATGCCAAAATCCGGTTCGACCTAAAGTATTACATACATTAACTCTTTTAAAAGATATGTTTCTTTCACAAAAGTCACCTGATGTTCGTAGTATAAAAATAGAGTGACTATCTTTTAAGTAAACCAAAACACTTCCCTTGTAAAATCAAGTAACACATTATTTTCCAAGCGTTCAAGCTTGCCTAATTTCAAATGCTCGCGTTTCTCATTTTGAAAGGTTTAGTAGTTCATAGTTTTAATCACTTAAGAATATAATTCTCCTTTAAAACAAATTTGAGAAACATATGCCTTATGTGTGAGTAGGTTGTTCTTGTCTATTACAATCTTATAAGCGACCATGATCTAGGAAATGTAATATCATTTTGTCTCATCTTAGCTTATGCGGATGGAGGTTTCTCTGGTTTTAATAACAATTAGTCAATACATTTCCTTTAATGCTTATGCAATGGTTTGTTCGATACTTAATCTCATTTCAAATCAGTAAAACATTATTCTTTTAAAACCGACTACTCATTACTCGCGAATGAGGTTTTACAACATTTTAACAAAATTCATAACAAGTCAAACTAAGTCAAGTCTCTTATCTTTCAAGATCAAGTCTCTTAACTTTCAAAATCAAGTCGTGTATAAGTCAAGTCTCTTATCTTTCAAGATCAAGTCTCTTAACTTTCAAAATCAATAAACCATTCTTTTACCTACATAAAGTCGTTATAACTAACTTCCCATAAAGCTATTATAACACTATGTTTTAAACCAACCAAATCACTTAGCACGTATCGTCTACCGTACTACATAGTTCACAACAATCATGCTAGAAAAGATAGGAAGAGGTTCACATACCTCGCGACAATTATCGACAAATAGCAAAACGCTCAGTACTTGACGTCGGCTACTCCTTAAGCCAAGTAGATCACGCCACGTAGTACTCCACTCCTAAAATGGTCATAGTACTCTATCAAACCTTTCTTACCATTGAAGACTTATACCAATAAAAAGCCCTCAAAATCTACGGAAATTTGTGACTTCCCCGTTTTACTCACTTTTCCATCTTTTACCAAGGCGAATAACAGTAATATATATACCATATATATATAAGGCGTAATAATTAAACAACATAAAGAAGAGGATTACACGCCCAAACGGTAGCGGTTTACTATCACGCCTCCATAACAACAATAAGTAAAAAGAAGGGGATTACGCGGCCGTGTAGCGGTTTACTATCACGCCTTAACAATACAATAATTAAAAAGGATCACGCCCAAGCGGGCGCGATTGAACAATCTTCCCCGCGAAATGTAAATCTGATCCAAAGTAAATATCGTCCAAAGTAAATCTGATCCAAAGTAAATCTGATCCAAAGTAAATACGATCCTTAAGTTGGGGTCCTTGGCAACTTTGTCCATTTACTTATCGATTTACTCATTAGTCATCCAACTTATATTTCCATTCTTAATATAATTTATAGTTACTTTGTTATTAGCTTCTTAGCAAGTAAGATACGTTTTTACCATTTTAATGGCAAACGGCCAATCCTTTCTTTTAATCAAGTTAACAAGATCCAACTCTTCCAAACTTACTCCATATATTATATAATCCATAATATACTTATAATATATGTATAACAACCAATTCACAAAGAGGTTTAAGATTCACTACCTCAAATAGCCCAAAAATATCCAAGTTCTTAAAGTCGCTCCAAGCAAGTCTTAGCTCCAAATCTTTACGTTCCAATCTGCTACAAGCAACCCATAGAAGCTCCTAACCAACTTCTCTTCAAGAACCAACTCCAAAAAGTGAAGAACACTAGGGTTCCAATCTTAGCAAGTTTCGGCCAAGGCATGAAAAAGAGGCTAGGGGTGTGAAATCTTTTCCAACTTTTGGTACACAATCTTCCTAACACCTTAGGGAAGAACACTTAAGAGTTTAAGAATTGTTGGACAAATTTTTGCTCAAGAAATTGGAGTCGTGGTAGGAAGCAACATAAGGGAGAGGGAGGGTTTTCTCAAGTCTTGAAATGGTTAAGTGTGGGAGATTTCATCAACTAGTAGTGTATATATAGGACAACCAAAGGATAGGATGAAGGCAAGTGTGTGGTTGAGATTGGGGACAAGTGTGTGTGGGTCCCACAAGCCACTTGTCCACACAAAATATCTAGCAAGACTTGGCCACTTGCGCCACATCACGTGATTTGGCCTGAGGCCACCTGGGGGTGACACGTGTCGCTCTCTATTCGATCAAAATATTTCATCTCGAAAATATCCATAATGGCCAAAATCTCAAAAACTAAGCGGGCCCACAAAGCAGTAAATTTCACCGTGGGCCCACGTGACCAATTCAGGAAATAAAATTCCATAATTCTCAAATATTCTAAGAAGTCAGAATACCAAATCGGGAATCCAATTCCCATTAACGAACCTTTTCCTTTACAAAAACGGAAACTTTTAGTGAAAAATCACATCTTTCTTTCTTTCCAAAATTTACTGCGTATTCTCAAATGCGTGCGTCCTCATACATACCACGGAACTACGGGTGTAACATTCTCCCCAGCAGAAACATTCGTCGAATGTTCCTTCTAAGTCTCCATAATCACACGTGCGCGGTATAGTCTTCACTCTTATACTTACAAAACCAATTATGCCACGTGGCCATAATATCACATCTGTGTGAAACCCAAATCCAAACTATCGAGGAATCACCTCTAAGATGTAACACCCCAGTACCTCTCACTCCTGGTCCACAGGATTCTCTCATCGCACCTTCACTTCACCCATATTATCACTTCCTTCCTCTTAACACATGTTTGCTTCCTTTCTTACTCGTCGTACCTTTCTCGTACACCCGAACTCTTTCTAGTACACGTACCATATTTTCGTCATCGCTGCAGTTTCCAAAACCTTGGAGTCACTACCTCGAACTTGGTCATCTTCGGCCTCAAATTCTTTTAAGGCCATCCCGGCCTTCACGATCCGATTACGGTTGAGCGCGTCCACGAACTTCGTCTGATGGTTACCTAAACTTGGGCTAGCACCCTCGTGACCTACCACTGGCGGGACCACCTCGAACGGCCCCAGCTCAATGCGGGCTGCGGGTTGACGCAAATGGCCCTCAACCCGACCCTAAGCGCGCCAACTCTTGTTCCGTCCGGAACAATCTTACTAATTCACGTCGTAGCTACCACTTCCGTCTCACACTACCCGTATAATTATCCCACAATATTTCCCGCGTACCAAGTACATCGACAAAGACCAACCGTAAAATCACCCACTCGAGGCGGCCTCGCCTCTAAGGTCTCACGTATAAAACTCTAAGGTTCACACTTTCCATGCCCCACTTATCCTTTCAACTAACCATGTTTCTAACTTATAAATAACACAACGCTATCCGTACATAGCACGATAATAAGATCGTCATATCGGGCAAACAAAACTCTAGAGGTTAAGGATATACTGTATCTACCGCTTCACTCTAATCATAGGCACGCCTGCCAGTAGCATGTATGAAAGGCGATGAACACGCGCGATCCGGTGGCTGCGTCGTCTTTGCGGTACCCTCCTATAAGCACATTCTCTCGTCGCATGTACGGCGACGCGGTGAAACAAGCACCGATAAAAAGCGACATTCCCGAGATGGCGCCGCCACATCGTGCTGGCCGGGGACATGAATCCTGCGGCTAGAACTCACGTATATCTGTGAACGGAAGCCACGGAGCCACGACCGGCTCGAATACCGAGCGTCACGAAGGCGGAGGACCACTCTGTCTTGGCGAAGGTGCATAACTTTGCTGCCGGCGATCCGCCTCATGAGTTACCAAAGGACCTGCTGTTACGGCATTCTTACGGTGATCCGGTCGTTCGTCGACCTCTCGTGCCTCGCGTCAGTGCATGAGCTGCGTGCGGGCAATGTCCGTGCCGGTGAAGAGCTACGAACAAGCCTCTGCCAAGTAATCATCGAGCGGTGGCGTGGCGGTGCACTCTGTCCTCCATGCTCGGTCACTAAGGCGGGGATATCTGAGCAGCGAGTCAAACTCCACGTTGTACTCCTGGCAAATGCGCCGATGCATGCGTCAAAAATCGCCGGCGAGCCCTCGCCATGCTGTGGAGGCAAGAAATGTGCAAGAAATGCCCGAGAACTCGCCCCAGCGGAGGCGCATGTTCCTCGGGGCGATTCCGTAGATCAAACCGATCATTGCGGTATCACGCGGTGATGCGAACCAATACCACCGACTACGCCTGCGAGACTCGATCACTCTCGTGATCCATTGTAGCTGTCGGATAAACTCGAGGTCATCCTCGGCTCGATCCATAGAACAACTTGGCGGGCTCTGACTCGAGAAAGTCCGTAGTCTCAGCTATGCGCTCGGGGTGAACTACGGGTGCTCTTGGGTTGAGGCTGCTGCGTCGACCTCTCTCATGTCGGCCCACGACCACGGCGATGGCGAACCATCTCCTTGTACCCGTCTCATGCTCCGGTGTGGGGTGGAGGCTCGGTCTTGTAGTCTCGGCGACCAGCTGCTGCGACTCTAAACTCTGCCGTGGCGGCGTCGCCAACTTCGCCCGTCGGAAGCACTATCTCGGTGCGGCGGGCCTCTGCCGGTAACCTCGTGCTCTGCTCGCGGCTCCTCGGCTGCCTTGCCCTTACGGGGCCCGTGCCTTGCGTGGAGGCATAAGCGGCACATAAGAATACGTCGGAGAGTCAGTGACAACAGGCTCTAAGGCACGATCTCGGAATGAGAAGAATGAAACCAATCCTAAATGTCTGCGGACCTCACGATTATAGATGTGGTGCCTGACACTGGATAATCAAGACTACTGCTGAACGCGGTGCAGAGACACTTTCAGAGACTAAGCGCTCGATACCACTTTTGTCACGACCGAGCAGGGCGTGGTGATGCCTACCGGGCACCTCGTGATACAACATCGAGAGAGAATCGTGAAATAAAAACATAAACATGAAACAAGAGACATGATAAATAAGCAGGCCAACCAAGCAGTTGCCTTACGTATATATACATAAAAACCGACAGTTATCCTTTTTACAAACTCTGCCTGACAGTACTACGGACCTGCAGAAGTGACAACAACTATGATGGGACAGGCCGCCATACCACAGATGTACAAGAACCTACATACTCGGGTAACATGCAAAAGATAAGCCTCGGAGAAAGCGGGGCTTCCAATCTGTTGACGTGATCCATGGCGAGGATCCTGGCCGTGTACCTCTACTGCGGCATGAGCGGCCGAAGGAGGTCGATAATTGTACGATTATGTGGCGAAAAATCACGTAAATGAAATCATAACGATCATATAAAGCAGGAGACATGTATGATAAGCAAACTACATTTCGTAACATAAGCGATCATGTCAAGTCGGGGACTCGCCGCCGAAGTCATCCCTGCGTACGTGGAACTCCTTCGCCAGCTGCCGGCGATCTAGGTACAAACCATGTGATACGTATAACATGTCTCGGCCCGTCATGGACCCGGTATAAGCGTGTGGAATACATTCGGTTCGTCATGAACTTCGGTAGTCGGATGGAATACATTCGGTCCATCCGTGGGCCAGCGGTCAGTGAAATACATTCGGTTCATCCCGTGAGCAGCGGTAGTCGAGTGAAATACATTCGGTTCATCCGTGAGCGGTAGTCGGGTGAAATACATTCGGTTCATCCCGTGAGCGGTAGTCGGGTGAAATACATTCGGTTCATCCGTGAGCCGTAGTCGTAAAATACAGTACTTGCACAACAAGGCTATCACACGCAAACATAGGCATATTACACACAACTTAAGGTACTATCATTTTATGCCAAAATTCGATTCGACCACTAAAGTATTACATACATTAACTCTTTTAAAAGATATGTTTCTTTCACAAAAGTCACACAATGTTCGTAGTATAAAAATAGAGTGACTATCTTTTAAGTAAACCAAAACACTTCCACTTGTAAAATCAAGTAACACATTATTTTCCAAGCGTTCAAGTTTGCATAATTTCAAATGCTCGCGTTTCTCATTTTGAAAGGTTTCGTAGTTCATAGTTTTAATCACTTAAGAATATAATTCTCCTTTAAAACAAATTTGAGAAACATATGCCTTATGTGTGAGTAGGTTGTTCTTGTCTATTACAATCTTATAAAGCGACCATGATCTAGGAAATGTAATATCATTTTGTCTCGTCTTAGCTTATGCGGATGGAGGTTTCTCTTGGTTTTAATTACAATTAGTCAATACATTTCCTTTAATGTATGCAATGGTTTGTTCGATACTTAATCTCATTTCAAATCATTAAAACATTATTCTTTTAAAACCACTACTCGATACTGCGAATGAGGTTTTACAACATTTTAACAAAATTCATAACAAGTCAAACTAAGTCAAGTCTCTTATCTTTCAAGATCAAGTCTCTTAACTTTCAAAATCAAGTCGTGTATAAGTCAAGTCTCTTATCTTTCAAGATCAAGTCTCTTAACTTTCAAAATCAATAAACCATTCTTTTACCTACATAAAGTCGTTATAACTAACTTCCCATAAAGCTATTATAACACCATGTTTTAAACCAACCAAATCACTTAGCACGTATGCGTCTACCGTACTACATAGTTCACAACAATCATGCTAGAAAAGATAGGAAGAGGTTCACATACCTCGCGGCGATTATCGACAAATAGCAAAGCGCTCCAAGTACTTGACGTCGGCTACTCCTTAAGCCAAGTAGATCACGCCACGCGTAGTACTCGCTCCTAAAATGGTCATAGTACTCTATCAAACCTTTCTTACCATTGAAGACTTATACCAATAAAAGCCCTCAAAATCTACGGAAATTTGCGTACTTCCCGTTTTACTCACTTTTCCATCTTTTACCAAGGCGAATAACGTAATATATATACCATATATATATAGGCGTAATAATTAAACAACATAAAGAAGGGATTACACGCCCAACGGTAGCGGTTTACTATCACGCCTCCATAACAACAATAAGTAAAGAAGGGATTCTGCGACGGCCGTGCGGTTTACTATCACGCCATAACAATACAATAATTAAAAAGGGGATCCTGCGCCCCAAGCGGAACGCGATTGAACAATCTTCCTTACCGAAATGTAAATGCAGATCCAAAGTAAATCTTGTCCAAAGTAAATACGATCCAAGTAAATCTTGTCCAAAGTAAATCTGATCCTTAAGTTGGGGTCCTTGGCGACTTTGTCCATTTACTTATCGATTTACTCATTAGTCATCCAACATATTTCCATTCTTAATATAAGTTATAGTTACTTTGTTATTAGCTTCTTAGCAAGTAAGATACGTTTTTACCATTTTAATGGCAAACGGCCAATCCTTTCTTTTAATCAAGTTAACAAGATCCAACTCTTCCAAACTTACTCCATCTATTATATAATCCATAATATACTTATAATATATGTATAACAACCAATTCACAAAGAGGTTTAAGATTCACTACCTCAAATAGCCCAAAAATATCCAAGTTCTTAAAGTCGCTCCAAGCAAGTCTTAGCTCCAAATCTTTACGTTCCAATCTGCTACAAGCAACCCATAGAAGCTCCTAACCAACTTCTCTTGAGAACCGACTCAAAGTGAAGAACACTAGGGTTCCAATCTTAGCAAGTTTCGGCCAAGGCATGAAAAAGAGGCTAGGGGTGTGAAATCTTTTCCAACTTTTGGTACACAATCTTCCTAACACCTTAGGGAAGAACACTTAAGAGTTTAAGAATTGTTGGACAAATTTTTGCTCAAGAAATTAGGTCATGGCCGAGAGCAACATAAGGGAGAGGGAGGGTTTTCTCAAGTCTTGAAATGGTTAAGTGTGGGAGATTTCATCAACTAGTAATGTATATATAGGACAACCAAGGGATAGGATGAAGGCAAGTGTGTGGTTGAGATTGGGGGCAAGTGTGTGTGGGTCCCACAAGCCACTTGTCCACACAAAATATCTAGCAAGACTTGGCCACTTGTCTTGCCACATCACGTGATTTGACCTGAGGCCACTGGGGTGACACGTGTCGCCTCTATTAAATCAAAATATTTCATCTCCCGAAAATATCCATAATGGCCAAAATCTCAAAAACTAAGCGGGCCCCACAAAACCGTAAATTTCACCCGTGGGCCCCACGTGACCATTTCCGGAAATAAAATTCCATAATTCTCAAATATTCTAAGAAGTCCGAATACCAAATCTGGGAATCCAATTCCCATTAACGAACCTTTTCCTTTACAAAAACCGGAAACTTTTCCGTCGAAAAATCACATCTTTCTTTCTTTCCAAAATTTCTCCCGTATTCTCGTACGTACGTCCTCGCATACATACCCTGGAACTACGGGGTGTAACAGTGTCACCCATGAAGGGTGTGATGAGATTCGGGAAGAAGGGAAAACTCAGCCCAAGGTACATTGGGCCTTATCAGGTTGTCGCGAGGTAGCGAGTTGCTATGAGTTGAATCTGCCGTCCGTCTGAAGCGATACATCAGGTTTTCATGTTTCTATCTTTGAGAGATGTATCGGATGTCACGACCGAACGGGCGTGGTAGTGCCTTACGGGCACCACTAGTGATACAACATCGAGAAAATCAGCGGAACATAAAACAATAACATGAAGCAATGCGATAAGGCGGTGAAATAAGAAAGGCAGGCTAACAGCGGTTACCTTCGGTATATATGAATAACAATTTGAAGCGATTACATCCCATCACAACCACCGCCCCTGCGATTACTACAGACCTCTGCGAATGATATGACAACAACGGCGGGACGGGGCCGTCATACCACGAATGTAGCCACTGCAACGAGGACTATACGAATAAGCCTCGGAAGCGGAGCTTTCCGCAACGACTGTGACCTAGGCGAGGATCAGCGGCGGTGTACCTTTACTGCGGCATGAGCGGCCCGAAGGAGTCGATCTGACAGTACCAGTATGTGGCCCGAAAAATCGTAAATGAAATCATAGTAGTCTATATAAAGTAGGAGACATGTATGATAACCAAACTACGATTCCTGATAAATAGCGATCGTGTCAAGTCGGGGACTCGCGCCCTCAAAGTCATCACTCAAATATAACTATGGGTCTCACGCCCTTGGCATCAATCATGCGTGGAATACCTTCGCCAGCTGGCGATCTATGATATAAAAGCACGAGGAATACACATGAACACGAGTCCCGCTGTGTCATCATAAAACCGTACGGGGTAAGTACGAAGGCATAGTCGACTACTAAAACCCACAGTACCAACAAGGTCATAAACTGTATCATGAGATCTATCTAGACCGTCACATGATCAAATCTGGCCACTCGCCCGCAGTATCAAATGTGCGCGTCTAGCCCTGGAACTCTCCGCAGCTCCGCATAGGCCAATCTCATAGGCGCGTAGGTATTCCGCGTCGAGGTAGCTACTCCGGCATCCGCTGGACCCGCGATCCGCGTAGCCACGTAGACCGCGTGACCATAAAGCGCGCACTAACACGGAACTCGTAGCTCGCATCGCCCGCAGGACCGCGTAGGTATTCTCGAATCATAGGTCACCGGACCACTTTGAGTCTACCACGCGTGGAGGCGACAACCTCGGAATATGTCAAGGTGAGTGGTACAATACCAACATAACGGTGATAGTTTAAACAACTTAAAGCGCAATCGAGGAAAACCACTTTACACAAACATCACAAGATACTAACACGTAGCATCTAGCATGTTTACTTATCAAATTAACAAGAAAGTATTACAAGGCTATCACGAACCAAAACAATCAAGTTATACACACAGGTACTTTCTACTATATGTTTAACAAGGTCGGGTTTTATCCCCAAAGTACTTCATACATTAACTCTTTAAAAGATCTGTTTCTTTCACAAAAGTCACCTGATACGTAGTATAAAAATAGAGTTACTATCTTACGAGGTAAATCAAAATACTTCTTTTAGCAAAATCAAGTAACAACATTATTTTCCAAGCGTTCAAGTTTGCCTAATTTCAAATGTTCACGTTTCTTATTTTAGAAAGGTTTAAGTAGTTTATAGTCTTATCCATTTAAGAATATAATTCTCTTTTAAACAATCTGAGAAACATATGCCTTATATGTAAGTAGGTTATTCTTGTTCATAATCAATCTTATTAAGCAGCCATGATCTAGGAAATGTAATTTCATTTTGTCTCATCTTAGCTTCTATGCAGATGGAGGTTTCTACTGGTTTTAATAATACTTCATTTATCAAAACATTTCCCTTTATTATTTGTAGTGGTTTGTCGATACTCATTCTGATTTCCGAAATTAGTAAAACATTATTCCTTTTAAAAAACCAAGTACTCATTACTCACGAATGAGGTTTCACACAAAATTCATATTAATTTAATTAAGTCAAGTCTCTTATCTTTTAGGATCAAGTCTCTTAACTTCTAAAGTCAATAAATCATTCAATTTATCTCTCTTAAGCCGTTATACCTAACTTCCCATAAAGCTATTATAACTCTTAAGTTTTTAAAACCACAAAGCATTTTCTTACTACGTAAAAGTTGTTATAACCAACTTCCCATAAAGCCGTTATAACACTTTATGTTTTAAACAATCAAATACATTTAACACGTATGCGTCTCTGGTACTACATAGTTATACACATATCATGCTAGAAAGATAGGAAGAGGTTCACATACCTCGCGACGATTATCGACTAATAGCAAAGCGCTCCAAGTACCTCAAAGTCGGCTACTCCAAGCCAAGTAGATCACGCCATCGTAGTACTTGACCTATAAGGCCACAGCGCTTATTAACATCTAGATCTTATCGTAGAACTTTCTCTGAGAAAATTGGCGGCCTCCCACACATGGCCGCGTAAATCTCCTCTCTATCGAGGCTATCAAGCCAACCGGGGTTTATACATCTAACGGGCGTGTACAATTCTACTCATAGTAAAGCTACACAAGTCTCATGTCTGATCTATGTAATTCTGATTCGATTCTCTTCTTTATATTGAGCTTAAGTCAAAAGACATTGCCCATGGCTATGTTGATTCTATATATAGTATACTTCAACTATATATTCTAACAATCATGTAATTTCCAATTACAATAGGGACAAGATATTTACCTCGATAAGCCCAAAATTATCCAAGTTTAATGTCGCTCTGAGCAAGGTTTAGCTCACTGCCGTGCGCTCGACCGCTCCAAACAACCCTTAGAAGTTCTAACCAACCTACATAATACTCCGACTAACTATGGAGATTTTCCTTAGGGTTTCGTTTTTGTGGTACGGAAAGTATAATAGTATTTACGGGCTTTTCGTATAGGTATAACCTTGGAATACTACAAGGTATTAGGGCGAGTAATTTGGGTATAAACAATACTTTGGAGAGTATTTCTACGAGAGGGGTATTTATACGAGACAACACCACAAGGGGGTGTATACCTCGGCGACCCAGTAGGGGTACTCGGCGAGGGGAGGGAAGGGCTCTCGGCGAGGGCCTTCTCGAAGGGGAGAGGGGTGTTGGACGAAACACAACACAAAGGGAGGAGGAATTTTAGACTTAGGAAATTATTTGGATGAAGAAGTCTTCAAAGGGGGGGGGGGGGGGTATTTATAGGGCAAGCCACGGCCAACCAATGGCGAGATCATGCCAAGTGCAAGGCAAGTGTAGGGCGATCATGCCAAGTGCACTTATCCATCTACCACAAAATATCCTACCTACTCTTGACAAAATGTCAAGGAAATCGTCCATGTTGCGCCCCAAGCCCGCTGATGAGAGGGTGCCAAGTGTAAGCCCTCTTGTTGGTCCAAAATGTTTCGTCTCTCGGAAAAATCTGCAAAAATTAAAAATGACATAGCCGGAATTTTCCCTTCGCAAGTTGTGTAAAACGTTTCGTCGAAAAACGACTCTAATCGGGTGTTGTGCACAAAAATAATTCGGCCAAGCCTACTTAAAAGCCCAAACTTTTCTACGTACGTCCTTACATACATACTCTGGAAATACGGGGTATAACATTCTCCCTCGCAGAAACATTCGTCGAATGTTCCTTACAAATCTCAAAACAAGCGTCCCGATATAGTCTTCACTGCTATACTTACGAAAACAATCCTGCCACGCTTTGGCCACGAAATACTGCGCAAAATACTTACATCCAAGTCCAGAAACACCTCTAACATCGCCTGAGCCCTTACGAGGTCTAAAATGTACTTCGCCCGCGCCTCCTTACAAAAGAAATGATCACATCTGCTCGCCATACATGCTCGCTTATTTCCTTAAGTGTCTTACCGCTTGTACACTCGAACTCTTACCACATTTATTCTTGCTTGGTTCCCAAAACTCGTCACCCTATCAGGGTGGTACCTTGAAGACCGACCGTCGGCTGAACTCTAAGCGTTGTCGCAGATTATCATACGATTTACGGTGACTACGAGTGCCAATAACCTCTTAGGATAAGCTTCACTTTATCCACGTCCCGTGAACACGTATGAACCAACTATCTGAATCTTTGCCAACATCAGACCAATCGGCCAAACTTACACTTCGCCCTGAGGCTTCATAAGGCAAAAAGCCGAACACGAAATGGTAGCTAAAAACACTCCCTCAAGCGGAGACAACAATCCTCGGCTACCGCGAAATCAAAACAACGGCAGGGGCGAATACGATCACGGAGACTCGGCTTTGAGTTCCTAACTCTGCTGGTAAAACTTTGAAAGCGAAAAATAGCCTGACACAGGCTCCAGCATGCGCCATAAGGTGAAGGTAGGCACGCCGTGCGACGCCTTACAACCTTCACGATAAATAATATCTCTGCCGAGTAAGCGATCCTGCTGAAGGACAAGATGGGCTAACCTCGTTGGCGGGACTCTTGGTCGAGCATCCACGAACTTCGTCTGTTGGTTACGAAACTTGGGCCTAACACCTCGTGACCTACCACCTGGCGGGACCACCACACTGACCCGCACCACCATCTGGGCCGCGGGTTGACCCGCGTGGCCTCAACCGTCGGCAGCGCATGAAACACTAGCTCCGGCAGGAACAATCTCTCTAATCACGTTACGAAAACCTGGCGGTCTTGGCTCAGCTACCTCTTTCATTTCACACTACCCAGGGACTTATCACACAATATAACTCACGTGCACTATGCACTCTGATAAGGGTCAAACATAACAATACATCTTTACTCGAGATGGCCTCGCCTCTAAGGTCTCCACGTATAAAGCTCTAAGGATTACACTTTATCTATCCCCCAATCTTACTCGGTTAACTAACCATGATTTCTAATCACAACTAACACACTGCTATCAGAACATAGCACTTAAGATATACTCATCTTATCACCTGATACTAATCTACAGAGGGTTAAAGATATGCACGAATCTCTTGCTTCACTCCCATGTCGTTCTAGTCAAGCACCTTAGTGAGCGCATAGCTAAGGAAGGTGACGAACTACCCGTCGATCACGAAGGCTAAGTCTACCTGCTTACAACCCTCCTGCTAGGTCACCCTACGACCACGTGGCCACTAACGGCCGTCGGTAAAGCGAGCACCAACAAAAGGCGACATTCCGGGATGGCGTACGCCTGTTGTGAATGCGAGGAAAAAATGAATCGGTGGTGGAGCCTGCGTGTAGCGTGAGCGGAAACTGCGGAGTCTGACCAGCTCCTGCGTACCGAGCGTCCACGAACCCGTGGAGGACCTCATGCTTGGTGGAGTGCATATCTAATCTCTTTGGTGAGGCGATTCGCCTCGAAAGTTACCAAAGGACCTTCATTACGGCCTCTTACTGCGTCCCTCGTTAACCCGTCGATCTCTACGTTTCTTGGCTTGCTGCGCACAAGCCCGTACACAGGCCATGCTCAAGCCTAACTGAAGAATTACTTTGCACAACCCTCTCTTAGATAGTCATCAAGACTCGCGGTACATCGGTATACTCTCTGGTAGCCAAATCCATAGCTAGTAACAGGGTCGCCTCTTTGCAATCTATAATCTCTGTTCGATCATTGGGCGAAGGTTCAAATATCATGGCGCGATGGAGCTGCGCGCCGTGCTAAACTCTGCTTTGGGGCTAGTGGCGTCGCGAGAACTCCCAATGAAGCACTACCCGGTGATGATTGGGCTGTGCCTCGTAACCCTCACGAACTCTGCTCGCGGCTCCGCCGGTGCCTTGCCCTCACAGGCGGGTTTGCCTACGCGGAGGCATAGCGGTAGGAAGAAATACGTTAGAGGTCGACTTACAACCTGGCTCTAAGGCACGATCTCGAGTGAGAAGAATAGAAACCGATCCTAAATATCCTATAGCCTCACGATTATTGGTGTGGTGCGCGCCGATAATCGAACTTCTGGATCTGATGCGTAGACACTTTCAGAGGATTAAGCGCTCGATACCACTTTTGTCATGACCGAACCGGGCACCTAGTGATCTGACATCGGAGAAAATCAGCGGAACATAAAACAATAACATGAAGCCAATGCAATAAGGCGGTGAAATAAGAAAGCGAGGCTAACCAAAAGCGGTTACCTTGGTATATATGAATAACAATTTGAGCGATTACATCCCATCACAACCACACGCAGCGATTACTACAGACCTCTACGAATGATATGACAACAACGAAGCGGGGCCGTCATACCACGAATGTAGCTTTACAACAACGAGGACTATACGAGATAAGCCTCGGAGAAAGCGGAGCTTTCCCCAATGACTGTGACCCTAAGGCGAGGATCAACGGCGGTGGTGTACCTTTACTGCGGCGTGAGCGCGGCCAGAAGGAGTCGATCTGAGTACCAAGTATGTGGCGAAAAATCACGTAAATGAAATCATAGTAGTCTATATAAAGTAGGAGACATGTATGATAACCAAACTACGATTCCTGATAAATAGCGATCATGTCAAGTCGAGGACCAGCCCTCAGTCATCACTCAAATATAACAATGGGTCTCACGCCCACACATCAATCATGCGTGGAATACCTTCGCCAGCTGGCGATCTATGATAGAAAAGCACCAAGGAATACGCATGAACACGAGTCCTGCACGTGTCATCATAAAGCCGTCTGCGGGGTAAGTGCGAAGGCATAGCCGAGCTACTAAAACCACGGTACAAACAAGGTCATAAAGCGTATCATGAGATCTGTCTAGGCCGTCGCATGATCAAATCGGCCACTTTCGCGCGATATCAAATGTGCGCGTCTAGCCACGGAACTCTCCGCGACTCGCGTAGGCCAATCTCGTAGGCGCGTGAGGTATTCCGCGTCGGTAGCTACTCCCGGCGTCCGCTGGACCGCGATCGCGTGGCCACATGACGCGTGACCATAAAGGCGCTAACACGGAACTCGTAGCTCGCGTAGGCCCACAGGACCGCGTGAGGTATTCTCGAATCATAGGTCACGGACGCTGAGTCTACCCGCGTGGAGGCGGCAACCTCCGGAATATGTCAAGGTGAGTGGTACAATACCAACATAACGGTGATAGTTTAAACAACTTAAAGCGCAATCGAGGAAAACCACTTTACACAAACATCACAAGATACTAACACGTAGCATCTAGCATGTTTACTTATCAAATTAACAAGAAAGTATTACAAGGCTATCACAAACCAAAACAATCAAGTTATACACACAAGGTACTTTCTACTATATGTTTAACAAGGTCGGGTTTTTATCCCCAAAGTACTTCATACATTAACTCTTTAAAAGATCTGTTTCTTTCACAAAGTCACCTGATACGTAGTATAAAAATAGAGTTACTATCTTACGAGGTAAATCAAAATACTTCTTTTAGCAAAATCAAGTAACAACATTATTTTCCAAGCGTTCAAGTTTGCCTAATTTCAAATGTTCACGTTTCTTATTTTAGAAAGGTTTAAGTAGTTCATAGTCTTATCCATTTAAGAATATAATTCTCTTTTAAACAATCTGAGAAACATATGCCTTATATGTGAGTAGGTTATTCTTGTTCATAATCAATCTTATTAAGCAGCCATGATCTAGGAAATGTAATTTCATTTTGTCTCATCTTAGCTTACATGCGGATGGAGGTTTCTCTTGGTTTTAATAATACTTCATTTATCAAAACATTTCCCTTTATTAGCTGCGATGGTTTGTCGATACTCATTCGATTTCGAAATTAGTAAAACATTATTCCTTTTAAAAAACCAAGTACTCATTACTCACGAATGAGGTTTCACAAAATTCATATTAATTTAATTAAGTCAAGTCTCTTATCTTTTAGGATCAAGTCTCTTAACTTCTAAAGTCAATAAATCATTCAATTTATCTCTCTTAGTAGTTATACCTAACTTCCCATAAAGCTATTATAACTCTTAAGTTTTAAAACCACAAAGCATTTTCTTACTACATAAAAGTTATAACCAACTTCCCATAAAGCGTTATATAACTTTATGTTTTAAATAATCAAATACATTTAACACGTATGCGTCTCTGTACTACATAGTTATACACATATCATGCTAGAAAGATAGGAAGAGGTTCACATACCTCGCGGCGATTATCGACTAATAGCAAAAGCGCTCCAGTACCTCAAACCGTCGGCTACTCCTTAAGCCAAGTAGATCACGCCATCGTAGTACTTGACCTATAAGGCCACAGCGACATTAACATCTAGATCTTATCGTAGAACTTTCTCTGAGAAAATTCGTGACACCTCCCCACATGGCCGCGTAAATCTCTCCTCTCTATCGAGTGGCTATCAAGCCAACCGAGGGTTTATACATCTAACGGGCGTGTACAATTCTACTCGTAGTAAAGCTACACAAGTTTCTTATGTCTGATCCTATGTAATTCTGATTCGATTCTCTTCTTTATATTGGGCTTAAGTCAAAGACATTATCATAAAGCTATGTTCGATTCTATATATAGTATACTTCAACTATATATTCTAACAATCATGTAATTTCCAATTACAATAGGGGGACAAGATATTTACCTCGATAAGCCCAAAATTATCCAAGTTTAATGTCGCTCCTGAGCAAGGTTTATCTACTACCCCCTGCTCTCCAACCCGCTCCAAACAAACCTTAGAAGTTCTAACCAAATTATACATAATAATCAAAATAACTATGTAGATTTTCCTTAGGGTTTCTTTTTTGTGACTGACGGAAAGTATAATAGTATTTCTGGGCTTTTCGTATAGGTATAACCTTGGAATACTACAAGGTATTAGGGCCAAGGTAATTTGGTTATAGCAACAATACTTTGGAGAGTATTTCTACCAAGAGGGGGGTATTTATACGAGACAACACCACGAGGAGGGTGTATACCCTCGGCCAACCCAGCTGGGGGTACTCTCGGACGAGGGGAGGAAGGGCTCTCGGCGAGGGCATACTCGAAGGGGAGAGGGGTGTTGGATGAAACACAACACAAAGGGAGGGAGGAATTTTAGACTTAGGAAATTATTTGGATGAAGAAGTCTTCAAAGGGGGGGTTATTTATAGGTCAAGCCAAGGCCAACCAATGGCCAAGATCATGCCAAGTGCAAGGCAAGTGTAGGGCCAAGATCATGCCAAGTGCACCTTATCCATCTACCACAAAAATATCCTACCTACTACTTGACAAAAATGTCAAGGAAATCGTCCATGTTGCCGCCCCAAAGCCCACCAATGAGAGGGTGCCAAGTGTCGCCCTCTTGTTGGTCCAAAATGTTTCGTCTCTCGGAAAAATCCGCAAAAATTAAAAATGACATAGCCGGAATTTTCCCTTCGCAGATTATGTAAAGCGTTTAGTCGAACGACTCTAATCGGATGTTGTGCACAAAAATAATTCGGCCAAGCCTACTTAAAAGCCCAAACTTTTCTACGTACGTCCTTACGTACATACTCTGGAAATACGGGGTATAACATCGGAGATCCATCTAGAGTGCACCCGATTGAGGACGTCCAGGTGACGGAGGGGTTATCGTATGAGGAGAGTCCCATAGCGATACTCGATCGTCAGGTTAGGCGTATGCGGACCAAGGATGTGGCTTCCGTCAAGGTCTTATGGCGGAACGAGAACAGAGAGGAGATGACGTGGGAAGCAGAGGCGGAGGTATCCTCACTTATTCCCCACACCTCCAGGTAACTCACTTCCCTACTTGTTGATTTTAATTATCCTTTATGCTTAAGAATTGTATTGTGGCTATGTGTGGCTTTTGTAAATTGTTTATTTATGAGGAACCATATTGTTAACTACCTTGAGAAGGAACATTCGGGACGAATGTTTCTAAGAGGGGGAGAATGTTATACCCCGTAGTTCCAGAGTATGTATGTGAGGACGTACGTACAGATGTATAAGCCCTAATTAGGTTAAGGATGAAATTGTGAATTTCCAACGGAAAGGATTCCGAACCTTGTGAAGGAAATTCTACGTTTTTAATATTTTAACCAATTACGGATTTTTCCGAGAGATGAAATATTTTGGACCAATAGGAGGGCGACACGTGTCACCCCTAGGTGGGCTAGGTTGGCCGAAATTCATGTGACAAGTGGCCAAGTCTTGCAAGATATTTTGTGTGGACAAGTGGCTTGTGGGATGTTATACCCCGTATTTCCAGAGTATGTACGCGAGGACGTACGTACAAAAATTTAAGCCTTAAGGTTTGGCAAGGTTCGAAAATTTGGGCACAAGTGCCGAAAAGAGTCGTTTTTCGACGAAACGTTTTACAAGACTTGCGAAGGGAAAATTCCGGCTATGTCATTTATAGTTTTTGCGGATTTTTCTGAGAGACGAAATATTTTGGACCAACGGGAGGGTGACATGTGTCACCCTCAACTAGTGGACGGCAAAGGTGCAAGTTGGCACGTTTTTTGTGCCTTGGTTGTAGTCAAGGTTAGGTAGGATATTTGTGAGATATTTTGTGTAGTTGATGAGCAAGTGGGACCCACTTACACATGTCCAAATCCCCACCCTACACTTGCCTAACACTTGTCTTGATCTTGGCCATTGGTTGGCCATTTCTTGACCTATAAATACCCCCCTTGTTGAAGAGTTATTTCATCCAAACTTGAGCATTTCTCTAAGTCTCAAACTACTCCCTCCCTCTTGAGTTTCGTCCGCCACACCCCTCCCCTTGAGTGACCTTCTAGGTAGAAACCCCACTGCCTAGTTGTTTTCGTATAATACCCCCCCTTTGTGGTATAGAAATACTCTCCAAGTATTGTTATAATGCCCTAAATACCTTAGCCCATATACCTTGTAGTACTTTCCAAGAGTTACCTCTATACGTAGAGCCCGGAAATACTATTATACTTCCTTTAGCCACTAAACGAAACCCTTTGGAAAAATCTCCATAATTGGTTGGAGTACTTAGTAGAAGTGTGTAGAACTTCTAAGGGTTGTTTGGAGCGGGTTGGAGCACCCGGAGTAGGAGCTAAACCTTGCTCAGGATCAACTTTTATCTCGGATAATTTTGGGCTTATCGAGGTAAATAATCTTGTCCCCCTGTTGTTATTGGAAATTACATGTTGTAGGAATATATGGTTGAAGTATACTATATATAGAACTGAACATAGTTTTGCGGCAATGTCTTTTGACTTAAGCCTGAATTTAAAGAAAGAGAAGCGCGTAATTACATAGGACTATATTACGATGGCCTTGTGTAGCATTCTTGTGAAGTAGAATTGTACACGTTCGGTTAGGCGTATAAACCCCGCAGTTGGCTTGGTAGCCGACCTCGATAGAGAGAGGAGATTTCTGCGGTTGCGGGGAAGTCTTTGCGAATTTTCTGTAGAATATTCTACGTTGAGATCTAGATGTTAATAGGCGCCTTTTGGCCTCTATAGGTTGAAGTACTACGTATGGCGTGATCTACTTGGCTTAAGGAGTAGCCGACGGTTTGAGGTACTTGGAGCGTTTTGCTATTAGTCGATAATCGTCGCGAGGTATGTGAACCTCTTCCTATCTGTTCTAGCATGATATGTGTATAACTATGTAGTACGGTAGACGTACATGTGTTAAATGTATTTGATTGGTTTAAAACATAAAGTGTTATAACGGCTTTATGGGAAGTTGGTTATAACAACCTTATGTAGGTAAGAAAATGCTTTGTGGTTTTAAAAGGTAACTGATTTGACTTATAACTGACTTGATGTGTGATAATAAAGAACTTGAAGTATTTCAAAAGAATCGTTTTGAAAGAAGAGTAATACTTGGTTTTGAAAACATAAGAGTTATACTAGCTTTATGGGAAGTTAGGTATAACGTCTTAAGAGAGATAAAGAGAATGGTTTACTGATTTTTAGAAGTTAAGAGACTTAATCTTAAAAGATAAGAGACTTGACTTAATATGGATGTTTGTGTGAAACCTCATTCGTGAGTAATGAGTACTTGGTTTTAAAGGGAATAATGTTTTCTTGATTTGAATCGAGAATGAGTATCGACAAACCACTGCAGCGTTAATAAAGGTAAATGTATTGAATAATAAGTATTATTAAAACCAGTAGAAACCTCCATCTGCATAGAAGCTAAGATGAGACAAAATGATATTACATTTCCTAGATCATGGCTGCTTAATAAAATTGATTATAAACAAGAATAACCTACTCACATATAAGGCATATGTTTCTCAAATCGTTTAAAGGAGAATTATGTTTTAAAGGATTAAAACTATGAACTACGAAACCTTTTCTAAAATGAGAAACTTGAGCATTTGAAATTATGCAAACTTGAACGTTTGGAAAATAAGGTTGTTACTTGATTTTACAAAGGAAAACATTTTGGTTTACTTAACAATGTTAGTCACTCTATTTTTATACTACGGGTATCGGGTGACCTTTGTAAAAGAAATGGATCATTAAAAGGGAATTTAACGTACGTAGTACTTTAGGGTTAAAACCCGGACTTTGACATAAAATGAAAATACCTTGAGTTGTGTATAACTTGCCTATGCTTGTTGTTGTGAAACTTGCCTATGCTTGTTGTGATAGCCTTTGTTGTATTTCTATACCCCCGCGTCTCTCGATGGAGGGCCGGCTGATTTGTTATGAACGATTCTTCAAGGTCCACGAGATGGGCCGGGACACGTATTCCATCTGATTATTCACCGAGTCCCACGAGATGGGCCGGGACACGTATTCCATCTGGTTATTCACCGAGTCCCACGAGATGGGCCGGGACACGTATTCCATCTGGTTATCCACCGAGTCGCGAGATGGTAGGGACACGTATTTCATCGATTCTCTACCGAGTCCGGGATGGGCGGACACGTATTCCACATGATTCTTTCCGAGTCCCATGGTATGGGCGGGACACGTATTCCACGATGTATACCTAGGCTGGCGGTGAGGAAGGAGTTCCACGGGCGTGAGGATGACTTGAGGCGTGAGTCCACGGCGACATGGCGCTTTTATGTTGTGAGCGTAGTTTGGTTATCATACATGTCTCTGCTTTATATAGACTATTATGATTTCATTTACGATATTTTCTGATTTCACATACTTGGTACTGTTGTCTTGACCTCGCCCGGCTGCGTTCATCTGCGAGTAGAAATCGTCGGTTGTGGATCCTCGCTCATAGGATCAAAGTTCGGCGTGTTAGGAAGCCGTTTCTTGAGGCTTATCTTTTGGTATGTTACCACAGTGCATAAGTTCTTGTACATTCGGGGTATGGCGGGGCCACTGTCCGCCATAGTTGTCATTTCATTCTTAAGTGCATGCTTTGTTGTGGCGAGTTTGTAAAAGGATAAGCTGTTCGGGTTTTTATGTATGTCTGAGAAGGCAAGCTTTTGGTTGCTTTGTTTATTTATAATATCTCTTATTTCATGTTCATGTTTTATTTCCGCTGATTTTCTCTGATGTTGTATCACTAGGGTGCCCGGGGTAAGGTACCAGTCACGGGCCCGGGTTCGGGTCGTGACATGGGACCCCCACACACTTGTCCCCAATCTCAACCACACACTTGCCTTCATCCTAGCCCTTGGTTGTCCTATATATGCACCCTTTGTTGATGAAATCTTCCACACTTAGATATTTCAAGACTTGAGAAATATTTTCATCTCCTCCCTCTCTCTAGCTCTCGTCGAACACCTCCTCTCTAACCTAACATTGTCGATAATTCCTAAACTCTTAAGTGTTCTTCCCTAGTGTATTAGGAAGACTATTAACCAAAAGTTAGAAAAGATTTCACACCACAGCCCCTAAATCACCCCCTTGGCCGAGAGCTCTTGGAAGAGAAACCTAAGTGTTCTTCACTTGTTTGAGTTGGTTCTTGAAGAGATGATGGTTAGGAGCTTCTTAGGGTGATTTGTGGTGGTTTGTAACATAAAGATTTGGAGCTAAGACTTGCTTGGAGCGACATTAAGTTCTTGGATAATTTTGGGCTATTTGAGGTAGTAAATCTTAAACCTCTTTGTGAATTGGTCATCATACATATATTATAAGTATATTATGGAGTATATAATATATGGAGTAAAGTTTGGAAGAGTTGGATCTTGTTAACTTGTTAAAAGAAAGGATTGGCTTTTAGCCATTAAAATGGTAAAAACGTATCCAACGTATCTTACTTGTGAAGAAATAATTAACAAAGTAAATATAACTTATATTAAGAATGGAATATAAGTTGGATGACTAATGAAGTAATTGGATAAGTAAAATGGACAAAGTTGGCCAAGGACCCCAACTTAAGGACTGTATTTACTTTGGACTGTATTTACATTTACATTAAGGAAGATTGTTAAATCGCGTTCCGTTTGGGCGTGTGATCCCCTTTTTAATTATTGTATTGTATTGTTAAGGGGAAGATTGTTAAATCGCGTTCCGTTTGGGCGTGTGATCCCCTTCTTTATGTTGTTTAATTATTACGCCTTATATATGGCATATATATTACGGTTATTCGGGCATTGGAGAAAGATGGAAAGTGAGTAAAAACGGGGGAAATGCTGCCCAAATTTCCGTAGAATAGGAAATCTTACTTAGAAGAGTTCTACGGCAAACTAGAAGTTAATCGGCGTATTTTTGACGATTATAGGTTGACCCTCTACGCGCGCCATATCCAACGTAGCAAGTGGATTTAGCCGAGGAGGTATGTGATTCTTCCTATCCTCTTGAGCATGATATTTGTAATATATATATAGTACGGTAGACGTACGTGTGTTGACTAAATTTGGTTTCACTTTGATGTCTTTTGACTTGAGTTTTAAAAGAATAAGAACCTTGAAACATTTCAAAAAGAGTTATTGGGAAGAAAAGTAATAATTGGTTTTTAAAAGGCTTAAGTGTTATACTAGCTTTATGGGAAGTTAGGTATAACGACTTAAGAAGGATAAAAGGGACGGTTTTACTTATTTGTTTATAAAAGCCTTGAATTAATTTCTGAAGATGTAGTAGTTGGTTTGATAAGTAAACATATTATGATGCTACGTGTGTTAGTGTCTTGTGATGTTTGTGTAAGGGGGTTATCCTTGTTGTGCTTATGTTATTTAACGATAAGCGTTGTCTTGGTATTATATCACTTACCCCCGACTTGTTATGGTAGCGGGTTAGCTACCGTCACGAGGAATACCTCATGCGGGTCCATGTGACCTATGCGGAGCTGCGGGAGTTCGGGATGATCACTCGGGTGTGTTCTGGCCGTCACGAGAATACCTCATGCGGTCGGTGACTATGCGGTGCGGAGTCGGTGATCTGCGGGTTAGCTACCCCGATCACGAGAGTACCTCATGCGGGTCAGGGACTATGCGGACTCTGATAGTTCGAGATTAGGCTCGCATAATGATACTATAGGCGATTGGCCTTGCCCGATCATTAGCGGCCTAGAAAAGACGATTATGTTACATGTATTTTGATCTTGTTTATCTTTGTGGCACTATGTGCGATTAAGTTGGGTTGTTTAAATACATATCGTGAACTTGTTTTAAAATGTTATAATTTCATTCGGTCTTTCTGATTTCACATACTTAGTACTGTTGTCTTGACCTCGCCCGAGTGCGTTAAATGCGAGTAAGGGAAGCGGTGGTAGATCCTCATTCTTAGGATCTTTACTGCAGTGTCGGGAGCTCCATTTCTCGGAGGCTCGACTTTTGAGTCGACTCTCACGGTGTTGTAGATATTTTGTACATTCGAGGGTATGGCGGGGCCTGTCGCCATAGTTGTTTACTTCCAGAAGTGCAGTAGTCTGTTGTAAAGGTCGGGATGTAGCTGTTCACTTTGGGTATATATACATGAAAGGCAACTTTCTTGGATAAACTGTCTTTCATTTTATACTGTTTCATGTCATGATTTGATTTCCGCTGGTTACTCTGATGTATATCTACTTGGGTGCCCGGGGTAAGGCACCAGTCACGGGCCCGAGATCGGGTCGTGACATCCACTTTGAGTATTATCTTGTTATTTCCTTTGGACATCGACCACGATGGGTGGCCGCGGGTATCGTCGATAGGATGGTTTCATGGTCATGCTTATCTGAGGAGTAAGATCTTGGGGCATGCGGTCATTGTGAGGTTAAATCCACGGGTTATGTTATTAGTCCATGGACCGCTAATCCATGAAGCTTGCGTGATAACGAACAATCACGGGCTTGATTTGTACATGTGGTTCTGAGCGCACTTTAGATACTTGTCTGGTCATTTCGTGTATCGGTAGGCTCACGGTAGATGGCTTAAGATACTTGCCCGCGGTCATATCTCGTGAGGCGGTAGGCTGCAGTGCGCTAGATTAAGATACTTGCCTAGGCGATGGCGTGGCTGGTTTGGATCGTAGTTGGCTTAGTACTTGGCAGCGTGAAGTTTTATGACTAACGCCGGATCGGTAGTTGGCTACTACTTAGCTCGTCGGTTTAATGGCGAGCGAGGATCTAGTGTTGAGTTCACATATGGGTGTTGTTTTACATCGTATGCTGCGGCGTGAGAATGGGTTCCACGGGCATGATTGATATTATGGGCGTGAGACCCATAGTTATGTGTGAGTGATTATTTTGAGGATATCGTCCACTTGACATAGCGGTTACTTATTGCGAAATGATTTTATAAAATGATGAAATGTGATTTCATTCTGGTATTTTGATTTCACATACTTGGTACTGTTATGCGACCTCGCCCGAAATTTGCGTTCATCTGCGGTAAGTACACGATTGTTGATCCTCGCTCATAGGATCGCGATTCAGCGTTTGGGAAGCTCCGTTTCTCGGAGGCTTATCTTTTGGTTTAGTCCACATCATGTAGGTACTTGTACACTCGGGGTATGGCGGGAGCCACTGTCCGTCATAGTTGTTGTTACATTCTTAAGTGCAGAATCTTGTTGTGGGCGGGGTTTGTAAAGGATTATGCTTGTTCGGTTATATTGTATATACATGAAGGTGGCCGTTTTGGTTAACTTTGTTTTCTTATCTTGTATCTTGTTTCTGTTTAAGTTTTTGTTTAGCTGATTTTCTCGATGTTGTATCACTAGGGTGCGGGGTAAGGCACGATCGCGAGCAGGTCGGTCGTGACAAAAGTGGTATCGAGCGATTAGTCCTCGGAAAGTGTCTACACGTGTATCTAGTAGAGTCTTGATTATCGGTGTGTTGTGGCACCACACCAATAATCGGGAGGCTGCGGGATATTTAGGATTGGTTTCCATTCTTCTCATTACGAGATCGTGCCTTAGAAGTGTGTTATAAGTTGGACCCTACGGCGTATTTCGTTTTTACGATTATGCCTCACGCAAGGCAACCGGGCGAAGGCAAAGCGAGGAGGCTGCTAGTAGGACACGAGAGAATGCGAGCGCGAACCGGTCATTACGAGATAGTGCTTGACGGCGAGTTTTGCGACGCGCCCGGCCCCAGCGAGTTTAGAGCGCGGCAATAGCTCACGAGACCACGGTACACGAGCCTCGGTCCCACGGCTGGAGCGAGAGGAGATGGTTCTGAGAGATGGCCCGATTACTAGCGGGATCGTGGCGGACATGAGATAAGTGGATCACGGCGATTCGATGCGCGTGGTTCACGAGATCGGATAGTTTGAGGCTACGGGACTTTACGAGTTGCGACGCGAGTTCTGAGTCGAGGCACGAGGATGATCGCGAGGACTTCATCAAGCGATTCTGGATCATAAGAGTGATCGAGCTTGGAGACCGAGTCGGTGGTCTAGGTTCGCATCGTTTGCGTGATCTGCGATCGTGGTTTTGATTATGGGAGCTGTCGGGGTGAGCATGCGCCTCCGGCTATTTGGGGCGAGTTCTCGGAGGCATTTCTCGGCCATTTCTTGCCTCGCGGATGAGAGAGCACGGTAAGCAATTTACGATCTTTGAGGCGAGGCGTGCGATTCGGAGTACAACGTGGAGTTCGACTCGTTGGCTCGGTATGTCCCGCGTTGGTAGCGAATATGGAGGGCGAGTGCGCTACGTCACGGGCTTGATGATTTTCTTGGCGAGTCTTGCTCGGGTGTAGCTCTTGGGGCATGGACATTGCGCATCTGGCGTATGCACTCGGGTGTGAGAGCGGAGGCGGCGGATTGACGATACGGCGAAGAAGGCGGGGCAGCGAGGTCCTTTGGTGACTTCAGGCGGACCGCCTCGGCGGCGAACTAGTTATACGCCTCCGCCCGATGCAGTGGTCTCTGATCTCGGGCTTAGGGTATTCGGGAAGCGGTCGGGGCTCGAGGTTGAGTTTTGGGGAGTTGGGGTCTTGGCGGATAAAGCCACCCGACCTCGGTGTGGCGGTGTGGTATACCCGTGCGAAGTGTCGCGGTATTGAGGGCTTGTTTTACATGCGGCAGCGGGGCCATTTGCGAAATTGTCCGGCCAGGAGGTACGGATGTAGAGACTTGGCGCCGGGATCGATTGCGGGTTCTTCGCCGATAGCTAGGCGGGATGTTCATACCGTGAGCCATGGCAGGGGTCATGGTGGAAGTTCCCAGTTCTAGCGGTCCTTGGAACCGCCTATTTGATTTCAGGTATATCCTTAACCCTCTAGAGATTTTTATTCGTGATATGATGATTTTAGGTTAAGTGTTATGTTTGGGTAGCACTGTGAAAAATTGTAATTTAGAGGCCTGGTTAGTAAAGGGGAAGTTGGGTACATAGAGGTTAAGAGCCTTAGAATTTTGATAACAGTTGAGATCTCAGATGCGAGGCCATCCTAAGTGAAAGATTTCTGATTAGTCTTTGTTGAAGTACTTGGTATACGTGGAGTATTAGCGTGATAATTCCATGGGTAGTTTGAGATAGAAGTGGTAGCTTCCATGACGTGAATTGGTAAGATTATTTCGGATCGAGGAACGAGAGAGTTTGGCGCGATAATGGGTCGGGTTGAGGCCAGATTGCGGGTCAACCCGCAGCCCGGCATGGGGTTGGGTCAGTTTGGGGTGGTCCCGCCAGGTGATAGGGTCACGAGGGTGTTAGGCCCAAGTTTAGTTAACCATCGTATGAGTTCGTGGATGTGTTCGACCAGAACCAGATCGTGAAGGCCGGGAATGGCCTTGAAGGAGTTTGAGGATAGGTTACGGCCTGGTGTTTTGATTTCAGAGGTAGCTGGGAGGATCATTTGCCGCTAGTAGAGTTTGCGTATAATAACAGCTACCACTCCAGTATTCAGATGGCGCCTTATGAGGCCTTATATGGGAGGAAGTGCAGTCGCGATAATTTGGTTTGATGTGGGCGAGGTTCAGTTAGTGGGACCAGACTTAGTGCAGCAGGCGGTGGATAAGGTGAAACTTATCCAGAAGAGGTTATTAGCGACTCAGAGTCAACAGAAGTCGTGCGGATAATCGGCGTCGACAACGAGTTCGAGTTGGCGGTGGTTCTTCTTGAAGGTACCACCCGGAAGGGTGTGGCGAGATTTGAAGCGGAAACTTACCCAGGTACTTTGGGCATTTTGATTGTTGTAGAATAGGCGGGTTGCGGATAAGGTAGCACCTTCCGTCAGACTTAGGAAGCGATGCGTCCGGTCTTCCATATTGCTATGTTTGGAAGAGTATCGGAGATCCATCAGTGTTCGGTGAATGATGACCAAGTTGGAGGTAGTAACTCCAAGATTGTGGAAATTGAAGCGATGGCGAAGTGTGGGCGTGTACTATAGAGAGTTGTGTACGAGAGAAGTGCGACGAGTAAGAAAAGAGGCGAAGATGTGCTAAGAAGAGGGAAGTGTTCCTTTTATGAAGTAGAGATGCGAAGGGAGTATCCTTTAGACCATGAGTGGGAGCTTTTGTGACGTTAGAGGTGATTCCTCGTTGGCTTGGGTTAGAGTTTTGCGCATGTGTTATATTATGGCCAGGTGTGGCATAATTGGTTTTGTAAGTATAGTAGTGAAGACTATACCGGCGCGTGTATGTTTTGAGACTTAGAAGGAACATTCGGGACGGATGTTTCTAAGGGGGGAAGAATGTTACACCCCGTAGTTCCAGAGTATGTATGTGAGGACGTACGTACGAGAATACGACATTAAAATGGGAAAGGAAGAAAGATGTGATTTTTCGACGGAAAAGTTTCCGAACTTCGTGAAGGGAAAAGGTTTTTTATTGAGAATTGGACTCTCAACTTTGGTATTTAAGACTTTAAGAACTTATAAGAATTATGGAATTTATATTTTTACGGATTTGGTCATGTGGGGCCCACCCGAGGAATTTTACGTTTTTAATATTTTAACCGATTACGGATTTTTCCGAGAGATGAAATATTTTGGACCAATAGGAGGGCGACATGTGGCACCCTTAGGTGGCATGTTTGGACGAAATTAATGGACAAGTGGCCAAGTCAAGAAGTCATGTCTTGGAAGATATTTTCTTTGGGTTAGTGGGAGTAGGTAATGGACGGTTTTTGTGAGCCATGTGGAAGGCCACATGGCTCATTGTTGTGGTGGACATATGTTCCAATGTTGTGGTGGACATATGTCCCAATATTGTGGTGGACACTTGGTAGAAGACTCCACTCACACAAGCTAATTAATCTTCACCCTCCATTTGTTTTAATCTTGGCCATTGAAGGTTCTATAAATACCCCCCCTCTAGTGCAAGACTTCTTCATTCACTTAACAATTTCCAAGTCTCAAAACTCCCTCCCCCTTTGAGTAGCTCTCGTCCAAACACCCTCCCCCCCTTCCTTGTTGTTCTCGTCGAAATACCCCCCCCCCCCTTGGTAGAAAATTGTCTTCTAGTATTGTTACTATCCCAAATACCTTAGCCAAAAATCCCTTGTTGTATTCCAAAGTTACCTCTATACTAAAAGCCCGGAAATACTACTTTATATCCTTTAGTCACAAAACGAAACCCTAGGCAAATCTTCATAGTTGGTTGAAGTATTAAGTAGAAGTTGTTTAGACACTTCTAAGGGTTTCTTGGAGCTATCTAAGCGTGCAAATTAGGAGCTAAACGTTGTTCAGGATCGACATTTAATCTTGGATAATTTTGGGCTTATCGAGGTAATAATCTTTGTCCTTCTATTGTAATTGGAGATTACATATTGTAGTAGTTTAGAATTAAGTATAAAATATATAGAAGGAGGGTATAAAAGAAGAGAATTGAACTGTACTTACATTGGGTTGTATTTCTGATGAACTTGTGTAGTTTGGCGGGTAGGGAAATGCTGCCCAATTTTCCGTAGAATAGAGAACCCTCTGCTTAGAATATTCTACAGAGTAGTCTAGACGTTGATAGACGTATTTGACTATTATAGGTTGATACTCTGCGCGCGACATATTCGACTTGGCAGGTGGATTTCGCCGAGGAGGTATGTGATTCTTCCTATACTCTTGAGCATGATTTGTTGTAAACTATATAGTACGGTGACGTCTGAGTGTGAAATGAATTTGGTTTATTTAAAACATAAAGTGTTATAATAGCTTTATGGGAAGTTAGTTATAACGACTTTATGACGTTAAAATAAGGGACTGTACTTATAAACGGCTTGATTTTGGAAAAGGAGAAGTAACTTGATTTAAGTATGGGTTACGTGTTTCGAAAAGAGTAATTTACGGGGTTTTAAAAGTATACTTGATATGGTCTTAAATCTATAAAGCACTTGCTTTAAAAAGTATAGAGTACTTGATTTTAAAAGTCTTGTAAGGATTTTACGAAAGGTGTAGTAATTTGGTTTGAAAAGAAAATGTGTTTGATACTACAGTGATAGTATCGTGTGGCTTTTACGTAAAATGAGGTATTTTTGAAAAAATGATAGTATGTAGTATTTTTGGGTTGAACCCGGATTGTTGACATTAAATAAAAGTACCTTAAACTTGTCTATGCTTGTGGTGATAGCTTTGTTGTGATGCAAGTGTTTGATTTTGTGCTCTAGTGTCTCTCGATGGAGGTAGGCTATTTGATTGATTGTTGAACATCTTGTAGCGTTGGATGGTCCACGGGTATCGTCCACTTTGAGTATTTTACGGTTATTTCTTTTGGACATCTTGTCGATGGGTGGCCCACGAGTATCGTCGCTTTGAGTATTATCTTGTTATTTCCTTTGGACATGCGGACACGATAGGTGGCCTGGGTATCGTCGATAGGATGGTTTCATGGCCATGCTTATACCGAGTAAGATGTCGGGGCATGCGGTCATTGTGAGGGTTAAATTCATGGGTTATGTTATTAGTCCATGGACCGCTAATCCATGAAGCTTGCCGCGGTGACGAACAATCACGGGCTTGATTTGTACATGTGGTTCTGAGCGCACTTTAGATACTTGTCTGGTCATTTCGTGTATCGGTAGGCTCGGTAGATAGCTTAAGATACTTGCCACGATCATATCTCGTGAGGCGGTAGGCTGCACGCTAGCTTAAGATACTTGCCTCGGCGATGGCGTGGGTGGTTTGGATCCGTAGTTGGCTTCCGTACTTGGCGTGAAGTTTTATGACTAGCCTTCGGATCAGTAGTTGGCTAATCTACTTGGCGTCGGTTTAATAGCGCAGCGAGGATCTAGTGTTCGAGTTCACATATGGGTGTTGTTTTACATCGTATGTGCTGGCGATGAGAATGGGTTCCACGGGCATGATTGATATTATGGGCGTGAGACCCATAGTTATGTGTGAGTGATTATTTTGAGGATATGCGTCCCCTTACTTGACATAACTGGTTACTTATTGCGAAATGATTTTATAAAATGATGAAATGTGATTTCATTCTGATATTTTCGATTTCACATACTTGGTACTGTTATGCTTGACCTCGCCGAAGTGCGTTCATCTGCGCGGTAGAGTACACCAGTTGTTGATCCTCCATCATAGGATCGCAGTTCAGCGTTTGGGAAGCTCCGTTTCTCCGGAGGCTTATCTTTTGGTTTAGTCCCCTGTCACTGTAGGTACTTGTACACTCAGGGGTATGGCGGGGCCCTGTCCCGTCATAGTTGTTGTTACATTCTTAGAAGTGCAGTAATCTTGTTGTAGGCGGGGGTTTGTAAAGGATTGTAACTGTTCGGTTATATTTTATATACATGAAGGTGACCGTTTTGGTTAACCTGTTTTCTTATCTTGTATCTTGTTTCCTGTTTAAGTTTTTGTTTCCGCTGATTTTCTCTGATGTTGTATCACTAGGGTGCCCGGGGTAAGGCACCAGTCGCGGGCCCGAGGTCGGGTCGTGACAGAAATCTTTTCCAACTCTTGGTACACCATCTTCCTAACACCCTAAGGAAGAACACTTAAAACTTTAAGAATTTTTGGACAACCTTTGCTCAAGAATCATGGCCAAAGCCGAGAGCACACAAGAGAAAAGGAGGGAATTTTTAAGACTTGGAAACTCTCTAAGTGTTGGATGAATAAGTCTTGCATCAAGGGGAGTATTTATAGAGAAAACAATGGCCAAGATTAAAGCAAGTGTATGGTGAGGATTAGGGACAAGTGTGTGGGTAGTTTGCCAACCATATGTCCACCACAAAAATGGGACAAGTGGCTTGCCACTTGTCCCCCACAAAAAAACGTCCAAGTGTCTAATAATTTCGGCCATAGGGCCACATGGGGGTGACACGTGTCGCCCCCCTACTCGTCCAAAATATTTCATCTTCCGAAAATATCCGTAATGCCAAAAATCCGAAAATAAAGTGGGCCCCACAAAACCGTAAATTCTCCCGTGGGCCCCACGGGACCAATTTCGGAAATAAAATTCCATAATTCTAATATAATCCAAGAAGCCCAAATACCAAATCTGGGAATCCAATTCCCATCAACGAACCTTTTTCCTTCACAAAAACCGGAAATTTTTCCGTCGAAAAATCACATCTTTCTTCCTTTCCAAAATTACCGTCGTATTCTCGTACGTACGTCCTCACATACATACCCTGGAACTACGGGGTGTAACATTCTTTCCCCCTTAGAAACATTCGTCCCGAATGTTCCTTCTAAGTCTCAAAACATACATGCGCTGGTATAGTCTTCACTACTATACTTACAAAACCAACATGCCACACGCTTGCCATAATATACCACATGCGCAAAACTCCAATCCAAGCCAACGAGGAATCACCTCTAAGATGTAAAACAACACTAACTCCCATTCCTGGCCCAAAGGATACTCTCTTCGCACCTTCACTTCACAAAAATGATCACTTTCATCCCCTTAATACATGTTCACTTCTTTCCTTACTCGCCGTACCCTTCTCGTACACCCGAACTCTTTCTAGTACACGTACCATACTCCAGTCATCGCTTCAGTTCCCAAAACCTTGGAGTCACCACTTCCAAACTTGGTTATCTACTAGCCTCAAATTCCTTTAAGGCCATTCCCAGCCTTCATGATCCGATTCTGGTCGAACGCGTCTACGAACTCGTACAATGGTTACCTAAATTTGGGCCTAGCACCCTCGTGACCCTACCACCTGGCGGGACCACCTCAAACTGACCCCACCTCATTCCGGGCTGCGGGTTGACCCGCGACCTGGCCTCAACCCGACCCATTATCGCGCCAAACTCTCTCGTTCCCCGGTCCGGAACAATCTTACTAATTCACGTCATGAAAGCTACCACTTCTATCTCAAACTACCCATGGAATTATCCCAAAATATATTTCACGCATACCAAGTATTTCGACAAAGACCAACCGTAAAATCATCCACTCAAGATGACCTTGCATCCAAGGTCCTAACTGTTATAAATTCTAAGGCTCACAATTGTCTCGTCCCCAGACTTACCCTTTTCAACTACCCATGTTTTCTAATTCACACTTAACACAATGCTATCCATACATAGCGCTCCACGTGTATCTACCATGACAACATAAACCAGTCTCTTAAGGGCTGAAGATATCTCTGTAACTACTGCCTCACTTTCCCTTTGTCGCTCCAATCATAATCATGCCCAGCAAGGCGCCTAGCTATATAAGGCGATGAACCAGCCACCGATCCGTGGTGAGTCTCTGTCTGTGCTACCTGCAGTCGGACAAACTCTCTCCAAATGGCCACTGTTGGCGCCAAAGCATAATTTGTCGAAGTAGTACGACACTCCATAATGGAGTCTATTACAACGGCCTCAGCGAGGTAGGGTGACCTCATCGACTAACACCCTTCTCCCGAACAAGCCCGAACATCGACCGGTAGGCTGAGTCATCCCTCTTGTATCCCTCCTACTTGGACATCCTCCCATCACATGGCCCTGACGGCCGCAAGTATAATAATCTCCCAAATTAGCACGACACCCTGAGGATCATCCTCAGCTCTCTATCCATAGAACTCTGGCGAACTGCAACTCAAGAAATCCCGAAGTCTCAGACTATCGGATCTAGGGTGAATCACTGGTACTGCCGGAACCACCGGCTCCCGTCCGTCCTCATTCCCAGCCACCAGCCTAGCTAGTAACTGGGCCATCTCCTTGAACTCATATCCTCGGCTCCTGGCCGTGGAACTGGAGGCTCAGGTATCGTGGCCTCAGTAGAAACTGCTGCCGCTCTAAACTCTGCTGGGGCTAGCGGCGTCATAAAACTCGTCGTCTGAAGTACTATCTCAGGTAATGACCAGGCCTGTGCCCTCGTAACCCTCTGTGTTCTACTCGTAGCTCCCTCTGCTGCCTTGCCCATCTGGGCCCTGGTTGCCTTGCGTAGAGGCATAACGGGTACATAAGAATACGCCAGAGGGAGTCCAACTTATAACACAGCTCTAAGGCACGATCTCAGAGTGAGAAGAATGGAAACCAATCCTAAATATCCTGTAGCCTCCTGATTATAGATGTGGTGCACAACACACCGATAATCAAGACTCTACTAGACACGGTGCATAGATACTTTACGAGGATTAAGCGCTCGATACCACTTTTGTCACGACCGACCTCGGGCGTGGTAGTGCCTACCGGGCACCCTAGTGATACAATCATCAGAGAAAATCAGCGGAAATAAAAACTTAAGCATGAATCAAGACATAAAATAAGCAATAGGCTAACCAAAACGGTTACCTTTCTGTATATATATATATATCAAAATTGAACAGTAAATCCTTTACAACCCAGCCTACAACAGTACTACAGACCTCTAAGAATGAAACAACAACTATGACGGGACAGGGCACCGCCATACTCCTGAATGTACAAGTACCTCTGATGACGGGACTATGCAAAAGATAAGCCTCGAGAAGCGAAGCTTCCCAAAACGCTGTGATCCTATGGCGAGGATCAACAATCGTGTACCTCTACTGCGGCATGAGCGCGGCCCAAGAGAGTCGATCTGCAGTACAGTATGTGAAGCGAAAATACGTAAATGAAATCATAATAGTCTATATAAAGCGGAGACATGTATGATAACCAAACTACAATACACAACATATAAGCGGTCATGTCAAGTCGAGACTCACGCCTCAAAGTCATCACTCAAATATAACAATGGGTCTCACGCCAACATAAATCATGCGTGGAATACCCCGCCACTGGCGATCATGATATAATAACACGAGGGTACACATGAACACGAGTCCACTGAGTCATAAAAAGCCGTGCGGGCAAGCGAAGGCATAGCTACGAGAACGGCTGCATCGTCAATCGGCCGGGGCAAATCGAAGCCAACTACGGAACCTACCGTGCAGCAATACTAAATAAGCGTATCACGGTGGCCGGGGCAAGTCGATAGCCTCTACCGGATCCACCTGCGTCACGTCGGCGGGGCAAGTCGTAAGCTAACTACGGATCCATCCTGCGTCACGAAACCGTCCAAACGACTCGCGAAGGCGACCACGGGGCAAGTCGAAGGCCTCTGCGGATCCACCTGCGTCACGTCGGCCAGGCAAGTCGTAGACGACTACCGGATACCAAGCGTAATCACGAGACTTACGCCAAAACACTCCTAATGGAAGCATACGTGGGCGCCCATCGTGTCGGTATGTCGAAGAAATAACAAGATAATAATCATAATGGAGCGTACTCGTGGGCGCCAACGTGTCGGTATGTCCAAAGCAAATAACGAATAACACTCCTAATGGAAGCATACTCGTGGGCCACCCGTCGTGTGCATCACGACCGTTCGGGGCGTGGATGTGCCTTACGGGCACCCAAGTAGTCATACATCAGAGAAAATCAGCGGAACATAAAACAATAACATGAAGCCAATGCAATAAGACAGTGAAATAAGAAGATAGGCTAACCAAAAACGGTTACCTTCAGTATATACAATAACAATTTGAACAGTTACATCCCTTTTTACAATTCTGCCCACAACAGTACTACAGACCTCTACGAATGATATGACAACAACGACGGGACAGGGCCCCGTCATACCCCTGAATGTAAGCACCTACGACAACAGGGGACTATACGAATAAGCCTCGGAAAGCGGAGCTTTCCCCAAATTGACGTGACCACTAGGCGAGGATCAACGGCGGTGTACCTTTACTGCGGCATGACGCGGCCGAGGAGGTCGATCTGCAGTACCAAGTATGTGGCCCGAAAATCATAAATGAAATCATAGCAGTCTATATAAAACAGGAGACATGTATGATAACCAAACTATAGTTCACAATAAATAAGCAGTCATGTCAAGTCAGGGACTCACGTCCTCAAAGTCACCACTCAAATATAACTATGGGTCTCACGCCCACAACATCAATCATGCGTGGAATACCTTCCTCATGCTGGCGATCCATGATATAAAAGCATCAAGGAATACACATGAACACGGGTCCGCGTGTCCTAATAAAACGTGGTGAGTAAATGCGAAGGCATGGCGACTACTAAAACCACGTGCAACAAGGTCATAAAGCGTATCATGAAATCTGTCTAAACGTCACATGATCAAAGGCGGCCACTCGCCCGCGATATCTAATGTGCGCGTCTAGCCTGGAACTCTCGCGACTCGCATAGGCCAAACTCATAGGCGCGTGAGGTATAACCCGCGTCGAGGGTGCTACTCCGGCGTCCGCTGGACTCGCGATCGCGTAGCACATAGACCGCAGCGTGACCATAAAGGCCGCACACTAACACGGAACTCTCGTAGCTCGCGTAGGCCCACAGGACCCGCGTGAGGTATCCTCGAATAGGTCACAGCGGACCGCTGAGTCTACCCGCGTCGGAGGCGACTTAACCTCCGGAAACAAGTCAAGGTGAGTGGTACAATACCAACATAACGGCTGATAGTTAAACAACTTAAACGCAGTCGAGGGGAAACCCCTTTACACAAACATCACAAGATACTAACACACGTAGCATCCTAGCATGTTTACTTAACAAATCAACAAGAAAGTATTACAAGGCTATCACAAACCAACATAATCAAGTTATACACACAAGGTACTTTCTACTATATGATTAACAAGATCGGGGTTTTATCCCCAAAGTACTTCATACATTAATTCTTTAAAAGATACGTTACTTTCACAAAAGTCACACAATACCCGTAGTATATGAAAATAGAGTTATTATCTTTTGAAGTAAATCAAAACACTTCTCTTTGTAAAATCAAGTAACAACATTCTTTTCCAAACGTTTCAAGTTTGCCTAATTTCAATTACTCAAGTTTCTCATTTTCGAAAGGTTTCGTAGTTCATAGTTTTAATCCTTTAAAATAATTTGAGAAACATATGCCTTATATGTGAGTAGGTTATTCTTGTTCATAATCAATCTTATTAAGCAGTCATGATCTAGGAAATGTAATATCATTTTGTCTCATCTTAGCTTCTATGCAGATGGAGGTTCTCTTGTTTTTAATAATACTTCATTAATCAAAACATTTCCCTTTATTAACGCTGCAGTGGTTTGTCGATACTCATTCTGATTTCCGAAATCAGTAAAACATTATTCCTTTTAAAAACCAAGTACTCATTACTCACGAATGAGGTTTCACACAGAATTCATATAAATTTAATTAAGTCAAGTCTCTTACTTTTAAGATCAAGTCTCTTAACTTTTAAAATCAATAAATCATTCATTTTATCTCTCTTAAGCCGTTATACCTAACTTCCCATAAAGTTATTATAACTCTTAAGTTTTTAAAACCACAAAGCATTTTCTTACCTACATAAAGTTGTTATAACCAACTTCCCATAAAGCCGTTATAACACTTTTATGTTTTAAACCAATCAAATACATTTAACACGTATGCGTCTCGTACTACATAGTTATACACATATCATGCTAGAAAAGATAGGAAGAGGTTCACATACGTCGCGTCGATTATCGACTAATAGCAAAACGCTCCAAGTACCTCAAACGGTCGGCTACTCCTTAAGCCAAGTAGATCGCGCCACACATAGTACTTCAACCTATAAGGCCACAGCGCATTAACATCTAGATCTTATCGTAGAACTTTCTACTGAAAATTCGCGACACCTCCCCGCAACCGCGTAAATCTCCTCCTCTATCGAGGCCGGCTATCAAGCCAACCAGGGGGGGTTTATACATCTAACCGGACGTATACAATTCTACTTCACAGAAAAGCTACATAAGTCTACTGTAATACAGTCCTATGTAATTACAGTTCAGTTCTCTTTCTTTAAATTCAGGCTTAAGTCAAAAGACATTGCCGCATGGCTATGTTGATTCTATATATAGTATACTTCAACTGTATATTCCTACAACATGTAATTCCAATTACAATAGGGGGACAAGATTATTTACCTCGATAAGCCCAAAAATATCCAAGTTTAATGTCGCTCCTGAGCAAGGTTTAACTCCTACTCCGTGCGCTCCTGTTATACCCCGTATTTTCCAGAGTATATACGTAAGGGCGTACGTATAAAAGTTTAAGCCTTAAGTTAGGCAAGGACTGAAAATTTTGTGCACAACACACGAAAAGAAACGTTTTCCAACCTTTGCCAAGAGAAAAATACGGCTATGTCATTGATTATTTTTGCGGATTTTTCCGAGAGATGAAATATTTTGGACCAACGAGAGGGTGACACTTGTCCCTCAAAGTGGACGGCATTGGGAGGGCTTTCCTTGCACGTTTTTTGTGCTTTCTTTTGGTCAAGGGTTAGGTAGGATATTTTGTGTAGTAGATGGATAAGGACACATGGATAAATCCTCACCCTACACTTGCACAACACTTGTCTTGATCTTGGCCATTGGTTGGCCTATAAATACCCCCTTAGTTGATGAACTTCTTCATCCACAAAATCTTTTCTAAGTCTTAAAATCCCTTCCCCCCCCCCCCCCTCTCTTGAGAGCTCTAGCCGAGAGCACCTCCCCCCCTTCCTAGTTATGCTAGCCGAAACCCTCCCCTTTGTGAGCCTTGGCGAATACCCCCTTGCCTTGTAGTTTTAAAAATACCCCTTGGTAGAAAAGTATTCTCCAAGTATTGTTATTATTCCCAAATACCTTGGCCCTAATACCTTGTAGTATTCCAAGGTTATACCTATACTAAAAGCCCAGAAATACTATTATACTTCCTTTAGCCACTAAACGAAACCCTAAGAAAAATCTTCATAGTCGGTTGAAGTGTTAAGTAGAAGTTGTGTAGAACTTCTAAGGGTTTCTTGGAGGCGAATTGGAGCGTTGAATCGGAGCTAAACGTTGCTCAGGATCGACATTAAACTTGGATAATTTTGGGCTCATCGAGGTAAATACCCTTGTCTTTATATTGTAATTGGGAATTACATACTGTAGTTTAGAAATGTATATAAGATACATAAAAGAGAATTGAACTGTAATAGAAGGATATTACAGAAGAATATTGAACTGAAATCACATCAGAAGAATATTAAAGAAGAAAGTAGCGTACTTACATAGTGTATTCTGATGAACTTGTGTAGTTTGGTGGGTAGGGAAGTGCTGCCCAATTTTCCGTAGAATAAAGGAATCTGTATCTAGAATTATTTTACAGAGTAGTCTAGACGTTGATAGACTTGTATGACTATTATAGGGTGAAGTACTGCGAATAGCGTATTCTACTCGAAGAAGTGAAAAAGGCTAGCGGGATTCTGATTGCTTTGGAGCTATTTGCTAATAGTCGATAATCGTCGCGAGGTATGTGATTCTTCCTATCCTCTTGAGCATGATATTTTAAAAGAATATATATATATAGTACGGTGAGCGTCGTGTGTTAATCGAACGTAGTTCTACGGATGTCTTTTGACTTAAGCTTTGAATAATAAGAATCTTGAAGTATTTCAAAAGAATTAAGAATTGTTTTGAAAAGTAATACTTGATTTTGAAAGCTTAAGAGTTATACTAGCTTTATGGGAAGTTAGGTATAACGACTTAAGAGAGATAAAAAGAATGGTTTACTGATTGTAGAAGATAAGAGACTTGACTTAATTGAATTAATTAAAAAGTGTAAAATCTCATTTCGTGAGAAATGAGTACTTGGTTTTTAAAAGGAATATGTTTACTGATTTCGGAAATCAGAATAAGTATCGAACAAACCACTGCGGCGCTAATAAAGGGAAATGTATTGAATAATTAAGTATTATTAAAACCAGTAGAAACCTCCATCTGCATAGAAGCTAAGATGAGACAAAATGATATTACATTTCCTAGATCAGCTTTAATAAGATTGATATAAACAAGAATAACCTACTCAAACATAAGACATACATTACTCAATTGTTTAAAAGAGTCGTTATTTGATTAAGACTATGAACTATGAAATCTTTCAAACTAAAAGACTTGAGTATACGAAATTAGGCAAAGCGAACTTTCAAAAAGAATGTTTTTACTTGATTTTAAAACATGGACATATTTGGTACTACGGATAATAGTATCGAGTTGTTTTTACGTAAAAAGAGGTCTTTTTGAAAGGATAAATGTATGTAGTACTTTGGGGTTAAAACCCGGATTTGTTGTAATAAAATAAATGTCGTGAGTATGATTAAACTTGCCTATGCTTGTGGTGATTAGCCTTTGTTGTGTAAGTGTTGTATTTACGTACTCTGCGTCTCGTTGGAGGTAGGCTATCGATTGATTGATGGACATCGCGACACGATGGGTGGCCCACAGTATGCTTCCACTAATCGATCCTTTTGGACATCTTGACACGATGGGTGGCCCGGGTATGCTTCCATTAGGAGAGTTATCTTGTTATCGGCTTGGACATGCGACACGATGGGTGGCTACGAGTATCTTCCATTCGATGGTTATCTTGTTATTTCCCTTTTGGACATCTTGACCACGATGGGTGGCCGGGTATGCTTCCATTAGGAGAGTTATCTTGTTATCGGCGGACATCGACACGATGGGTGACCGAGTATGCTTCCATTCGATGGTTATCTTGTTATTTCCACTTTTGGACATCACGACACGATGGGTGGCCCGGGTATGCTTCCATTAAGTGTTATCTTGTTATTGGCTTGGACATCTTGACACGATGGGTGGCCACGAGTATGCTTCCATTCGATTGTTATCTTGTTAATCCCTTTGGACATACCGACACGATGGGTGGCCACGGGTATGCTTCCATTAGGAGTGTTATCTTGTTATTGGCTTGGACATACTGACACGATGGGTGGCCCACGAGTATGCTTCCATTCTGATTGTTATCTTGTTATTCCCTTTGGACATACTGACACGATGGGTGGCCCACGAGTATGCTTCCAATAGGATGGTTCCATGGCCATGCTTATACCGAGGTAAGATCTTGGGGCATCGCGCCGTTGTCTTTGGTTATATTTGAGTGATGACTTTGAGGGCGTGAGTCCCTGACTTGATATGTCTGCTAGATTATATTGTGAACTGTAGTTTGGTCATCATACATGTCTCCTGTTTTATATAGACTGTTATGATTTCACTTACGATATTTTTGATTTCACATACTTGGTACTGTTATCGACCTCCCCGGGGCTGCGTTCATCCGCAGTAGAGGTACATCGATCGTCGATCCTTCTAGGATTACAAATCAGCGTATTGGGAAGCTCGTTTCTCGAGGCTTATCTTTTGGTATGTTACCACGAGTGCAGTAGGTTCTTGTACATTCGAGGTATGGCGGGCCCCGTCCGCCATAGTTGTCGTTACATTCTTAGAGGTGCAGTAATCTTGTGTGGCGAGTTTGTAAAAAGGATTAAAGCTGTTCAAACTTTGTATTTATATATATCGAAAGCGACTTTCTCTCGTAAAATGTGTTTCATTTTTACGATTGTTTCATGTCTTGTTTTTATGTTCGTGATTACTCGATGTATGACTACTTGGGTGCGGGTAAGGCACGATCCACGGGCCGGGCAGTCGTGACAAAAGTGGTATCGAGCGATTAATCCTCGGAAAGTGTCTGACCGTGTCTAGTAGAGTCTTGATTATCGGTGTGTTGTGCACCACATCTATGTCGAGGCTGCGGGACATTTAGGATTGGTTTCCATTCTTCTCATTACGAGCGTGCCTTAGAGTTGTGTTGTAAGTTGGACCCCTCGGCGTATCTCGTTTTTACGATTATGCCTTGCGCAACCCGGGCAGATGGGCAAGCGGCGAGAGCTGCTAGTAGGATCTGAGAAAAATGCGAAGCGCAGCCCGATCATTACGAGATAGTGCTTGAGCGGCGAGTTTTGCGACGCCGCCACCGATTGAGTTTAGAGCGCGGCGATGGCTGCTGAGACCACTGATACACGAGCCTCGGCCCCACGGCTGGAAGCGGAGAGATGGGTTACAAAGAAATGGCGATTCTTGGCGGGATCGTGGCAGAACATGAGGATAGGGCCGCGGCGGTTCGATGCGCCGTGGTTCACGAGATCGGATAGTTTGAGGCTACGGGACTTTACGAGTTGTAGCCGCGAGTTCTACGGGTCGAGGCACGAGGATGATCGCGAGTTCATCCAAGCGATTCTGTGGATCATGAGTGATCAAGGCTTGAAGACCGAGTCGGTGGTCTTAGGCTCGCATCGCTGCGTGATCTCTGCGATCGGTAGTTTTGATTCGTGGGAGCGTCGGGAAGTATGCACTTCCAGCAGATTTGGGACGAGTTCTCGGGGCATTTCTTGCACATTTCTTGCCTCCACAAATGAGAAGGGCTCGGGCGATGATTCTTGACGTTGAGGCGGTAGGCGTCACGGTTGGGAGTCTGATGTGGAGTTTGACTCATTAGCTCGACGCGTCCGCATTGGTAGCGACATGGAGGACAGTGCACCGCTCGTCACGGGCTTGATGACTACTTAGCGAGGCTTGTTGGGTGTAGCTCTTGGCCGGCATGGACATTGCCAGCATCTGAGCTTATGCCTGGGATGTGAGGCGGAGAGGTCGGCGGAATGGCCAGAGATCGGCGAGAAAGAGCGGAAGCAGTGGGGTCTTTTGGCGACTTTCGAGGCGGACCGCCTCGGCCGAGACTAGTTATGCGCCTCCGCCCGATCTGAGTGGTCCTCCACAATCTTGAGGCATCGAGTATTGAAGCGGTCGGGGCTCGAGGTTCAGATTTTCGAGAAGCGGGGTGTTAGCGGTGAAGCCACCCTACCTCGTTGTGGCGATGTGGAAGACTCCATTTTGGGAGTGTCGTGCTAGTTCGGGAGTTTGTTTTACATGCGGCCAGCGGGGCCATTTTCTGTCGGCCGGAGGTAGCAGTGGGGCGGCACGGACTACGGGATCTATGGTGGTTCATCACCCTACGATTATGCCTGCAGTGAGGCTGTGATTAGAGTAAAGCGGTAGATCTGGTATATCCTTAACCTCTAGAGTTTTGTATGCTTGTTATGATGATCTTATTGTGTGCTATGTACGGATAGCGTTGTGTTAATTGTGAGTTATAAAACATGGTTAGTTGAAAGGGATAAGTATGGGGTCAGGGAAGGTATGAACCTTAGAATATTGCATGTTGAGACCTTAGATGTAAGGTCGTCTCGAGTAAAGGATTTTGCAAATGATCCTTGTCGGAGTGCTCTTTATGCCTAGGGTGTATTAGCATGATAAGTCCTTGGGTAGTGTGAGATGGAAGTGGTAGCTTTCATGACGTGAATTAGTAAGATTGTTCCGTATCGGGGAACAAGTGTTGGCGCGATAGCGGGTCGGGTTGAGTAACGATCGCGGGTCAACCCGCGGCCTGTATTGTGGTGGGGTCAGTTCTGGGTGGTCCCGCCGGGTGGTAGGGTCACGAGGGTGCTAGGCCCAAGTTTATATGACCATCTTATGAGTTCGTGGATATGTTCGACCAGAATCGGATCGTGAAGACCGGGAATGGCCTTAAAGAAGATCGAGGCTAGTAAGATGACCAAGTTTGGAGGTAGTGACTCCAGAAATTTTGGAGGCGAAGAAATGGCGAAGTATGGTACGTATACTAGAAGAGTTCAAGTGTTCGAGAAGAGTACGACGAGTAAGGAAAGAAGTGAACATGTGCTAAGAAAATAGAAATGATCATTACTTTTGTGAAGTAAAGGTGCGAAGGGGGTATCTTTTAGACCGGGGGTGGAAGCTTTTGTAATGCTAGAGGTGATTCCTCGTTGACTTGGGTTAAGTAAGTGCGCGTGTGTTATTTTGTGGCCAGGTGTGGCATTGGCAACTTGTTAAGAGAAACTTTATCGTTATCCGTCGTGGAAGGAACATTCGGGACGAATGTTTCTAAGGAGGGGAGAATGTTATACCCCGTATTTTCCAGAGTATATACGTAAGGGCGTACGTATAAAAGTTTAAGCCTTAAGTTAGGCAAGGACTGAAAATTTTGTGCACAACACACGAAAAGAAACGTTTTCCAACCTTTGCCAAGAGAAAAATACGGCTATGTCATTGATTATTTTTGCGGATTTTTCCGAGAGATGAAATATTTTGGACCAACGAGAGGGTGACACTTGTCCCTCAAAGTGGACGGCATTGGGAGGGCTTTCCTTGCACGTTTTTTGTGCTTTCTTTTGGTCAAGGGTTAGGTAGGATATTTTGTGTAGTAGATGGATAAGGACACATGGATAAATCCTCACCCTACACTTGCACAACACTTGTCTTGATCTTGGCCATTGGTTGGCCTATAAATACCCCCTTAGTTGATGAACTTCTTCATCCACAAAATCTTTTCTAAGTCTTAAAATCCCTTCCCCCCCTCTCTTGAGAGCTCTAGCCGAGAGCACCTCCCCCCCTTCCTAGTTATGCTAGCTGAAACCTCTCCCCCTTTGTGAGCCTTGGCCGAATACCCCCACTTGCCTTGTAGTTTTCGAAAAATACCCCCCTTGGTAGAAAAGTATTCTCCAAGTATTGTTATTATTCCCAAATACCTTGGCCCTAATACCTTGTAGTATTCCAAGGTTATACCTATACTAAAAGCCCAGAAATACTATTATACTTCCTTTAGCCACTAAACGAAACCCTAAGAAAAATCTTCATAGTCGGTTGAAGTGTTAAGTAGAAGTTGTGTAGAACTTCTAAGGGTTTCTTGGAGCGAATTGGAGCGTTCAGAATCGGAGCTAAACGTTGCTCAGGATCGACATTAAACTTGGATAATTTTGGGCTCATCGAGGTAAATACCCTTGTCTTTATATTGTAATTGGGAATTACATACTGTAGTTTAGAAATGTATATAAGATACATAGAAGAGAATTGAACTGTAATAGAAGGATATTACAGAAGAATATTGAACTGAAATCACATCAGAAGAATATTAAAGAAGAAAGTGAGATGTACTTACATGGTGTATTCTGATGAACTTGTGTAGTTTGGTGGGTAGGGAAGTGCTGCCCAATTTTCCGTAGAATAAAGGAATCTGTATCTAGAATTATTTTACAGAGTAGTCTAGACGTTGATAGACTTGTATGACTATTATAGGGTGAAGTACTGCGAATAGCGTATTCTACTCGAAGAAGTGAAAAAGGCTAGCAGGATTACAGTACTTTGGAGCTATTTGCTAATAGTCGATAATCGTCGCGAGGTATGTGATTCTTCCTATCCTCTTGAGCATGATATTTTAAAAGAATATATATATATAGTACGGTAGACGTACGTGTGTTAACGAGCGTAGTTCTACTGTAATGTCTTTTGACTTAAGCCTGAATAATAAGAATCTTGAAGTATTTCAAAAGAATTAAGAATTGTTTTGAAAAGAGTAATACTTGATTTTGAAAGCTTAAGAGTTATACTAGCTTTATGGGAAGTTAGGTATAACGACTTAAGAGAGATAAAAAGAATGGTTTACTGATTGTAGAAGATAAGAGACTTGACTTAATTGAATTAATTAAAAAGTGTAAAATCTCATTTCGTGAGAAATGAGTACTTGGTTTTTAAAAGGAATATGTTTACTGATTTCGGAAATCAGAATAAGTATCGAACAAACCACTGCAGCGCTAATAAAGGGAAATGTATTGAATAATTAAGTATTATTAAAACCAGTAGAAACCTCCATCTGCATAGAAGCTAAGATGAGACAAAATGATATTACATTTCCTAGATCAGCTTTAATAAGATTGATATAAACAAGAATAACCTACTCACACATAAGACATACATTACTCAATTGTTTAAAAGAGAGTGCGTTATTTGATTAAGACTATGAACTATGAAATCTTTCGAAACTAAAAGACTTGAGTATCTGAAATTAGGCAAACTGGAACTTTCGAAAAAGAATGTTGTTACTTGATTTTAAAACATGGACATATTTGGTACTACGGATAATAGTATCGAGTTGTTTTTACGTAAAAAGAGGTCTTTTTGAAAGGATAAATGTATGTAGTACTTTGGGGTTAAAACCCGGATTTGTTGTAATAAAATAAATGTCTGTGAGTATGATTAAACTTGCCTATGCTTGTGGTGATTAGCCTTTGTTGTGTAAGTGTTGTATTTACGTACTCTGGCGTCTCGTTGGAGGCGGCTATCGATTGATTGATGGACATCTGACACGATGGGTGGCCCGAGTATGCTTCCACTAATCGATCCTTTTGGACATCTTGACACGATGGGTGGCCACGGGTATGCTTCCATTGGGAGAGTTATCTTGTTATCGGCTTGGACATACCGACACGATGGGTGGCTCTGAGTATGCTTCCATTCGATGGTTATCTTGTTATTTCCCTTTTGGACATCTTGACCACGATGGGTGGCCCACGGGTATGCTTCCATTAGGAGAGTTATCTTGTTATCGGCTTGGACATCGACACGATGGGTGACCGAGTATGCTTCCATTCTGATGGTTATCTTGTTATTTCCCTTTTGGACATCGACACGATGGGTGGCCACGGGTATGCTTCCATTAAGTGTTATCTTGTTATTGGCTTGGACATACCGACACGATGGGTGGCCACGAGTATGCTTCCATTCGATTGTTATCTTGTTAATCCCTTTTGGACATACCGACACGATGGGTGGCCGGGTATGCTTCCATTAAGTGTTATCTTGTTATTGGCTTGGACATCGCCACGATGGGTGGCCGAGTATGCTTCCATTCGATTGTTATCTTGTTATTCCCTTTGGACATCGACACGATGGGTGGCCACGAGTATGCTTCGATAGGATGGTTCCATGGCCATGCTTATACCGAGGTAAGATGCCGGGGCATGCGGTCGTTGTGCTGGTTATATTTGAGTGATGACTTTGAGGGCTTGAGTCCCTGACTTGATATGTCTGCTAGATTATATTGTGAACTGTAGTTTGGTCATCATACATGTCTCCTGTTTTATATAGACTGTTATGATTTCACTTACAGTATTTTTCAGTTTCACATACTTGGTACCTGTTATGCTTGACCTCGCCCGGAAGGCTGCGTTCATGCCGCGGTAGAGGTACATCGATCGTCGATCCGCTTCTAGGATTACAAATCGGCGTATTGGGAAGCTCGTTTCTCGGAGGCTTATCTTTTGGTATGTTACCACAGTGCAGAGGTTCTTGTACATTCGGGGTATGGCGGGCCCTGTCCGCCATAGTTGTCGTTACATTCTTAGAAGTGCAGTAATGCTTGTGTGGCGAGTTTGTAAAAAGGATTAAACTGTTCAAACTTTGTATTTATATATATATGCCGAAAAGCGACTTTCTCTCAGGAAATGTGTTTCATTTTACGGTTGTTTCATGTCTTGTTTTTATGTTCCGCTGATTACTCTGATGTATGACTACTTGGGTGCCCGGGTAAGGCACGATCCGAACGGGCAGTCGTGGCGGCTCGACCCGCTCCAAACAACCCTTAGAAGTTCTACGCAACTTCTACTTAACACTTCAACCGACTATGAAGGTTTTCCTTAGGGTTTCGTTTTGTGGCTAAAGGAAAGTATAATAGTATTTTCCGGGCTTTTCGTATAGAGGGTACTTTGGAAATACTACAAGGTATTTGGGCTAAAGTATTTGGGCATAACAACAACACTTGGAGAGTATTCCTCTACCAAGGGGGGTAGTATTTCGACTAGCACACCTAGGCTGGGGAGGGGTTCTCGGCTAGAACCACTAGGCAAGGGGGTTTCGGCCGAGGATTTTCTCAAAGGGGAGGATGGTGTTGGACGAGAACACTACTAGGAGAGGGGGAGGAGTTTAACACTTAGAAAGTATTTGTGGATGAAGAAAGTCTTCAACTTAGAGGGGTATTTATAGGTCAAGTAAAGGCCAACCAATGGCCAAGATCATGCCAAGTGCAAGGCAAGTGTAAGGCCAAGATCAAGCCAAGTACACCTTATCCATCTACCACACCAACTTGCACAAATATCCTACCTAACCCAAGGCCACCTTTTTCGTCCATGCCGCCCCAACCTTCCTTCCAATGTGAGGGTGACACATGTCACCCTCCCGTTAGTCCAAAATATTTCGTCTCTCGGAAAAATCCGCAAAAATTAAAAATGACATAGCCGGAATTTTCCCTTCGCAAGTCTTGTAAAACGTTTCGTCGAAAAACGACTCTAACCGGGTGTTGTGCACAAAATAAATCGTCCAAGCCACTTTAAAGTTCTAATTTTTCTACGTACGTCCTTACGTACATACTCTGGAAATACGGGGTATAACAGTGTCAGTATGTCCAAAAGGATCGATATAGTGGAAGCATACCCGTGGGCCACCCATCGTGTCAGTATGTCCATCAATCAACCAGATAGCCGGCCCTCCAACGAGAGACGCGGTAGCACAGAAATACAACACTTGCACAACAAAGGCTATCACCACAAGCATAGGCAAGTTCAACATACTTTAGACATTCCTTTTTATTACAACAAATCCGGATTTTAACCCCAAAGTACTACGTATTTTAACACTTTAAAAGATCCATTTCTTTCACAAAAGGTCACACGATACCCGTAGTATCAAAATAGAGTAACTATCTTTTTAAGTAAACCAAAACAATTTCCATACCTTCTTTTTAAACCAAATCACTTCTCCCTTTAAAGTCAAGTTACCATTTTAAATCCAATAATAAAACCTTTCTTTTGTTTTCATAAAGTCGTTATAACTAACTTCCCATAAAGCTATTATAACACTTTATGTTTTAAACCAATTTAAGACAGAACCATGCCTTTCTTTTAAACCAAAACACTTCAAATTCCTCAAGTCTCTTTTCTTTTAGAAAACAAGTTCCTTACTTTGGAATTTAAGAAAAATCAATACTTGTTATTAATGATCTTATTAAAGCAGCCATGATCTAGGAAATGTAATACAATTTTGTCTTATCTTAGCTTCTATGCAGATGGAGGTTTCTACTGGTTTTAATATAATTAATTACTTGTCAATACATTTTCCTTTATTAACGCAGTGGTTTGTTCGATACTTATTCTCATTTCCGAAATCAATATAACTTATTCCTTTTAAAACCCAATTACCCATTTATCATAAATGCGGTTTCACAACTTTTTAACCCAAACCAAGTCCTTAATATTTCACATCAAGTCATTTATAAGTCAAGTCTCTTATCTTTTAAAAACCACAGACCATTTCTTTACCTACATAAAGTTGTTATAACAAACTTCCCATAAAGCCGTTATAACACTTTATGTTTTAAACCAATCAAATTCGTTTAGCACACGTACGTCTACCGTACTACATAGTTCACACAATCATGCTAGAAAAGATAGGAAGAGGTTCACATACCTCGCGACGATTATCGACAATTAGCAAAACGCTCCAAAGTACTATAACCCTGCTAGCCTTTTCCACAAGGGAATACGCTACTCGTAGTACTTCAACCTATAAAGGCCACAAAACGTCTATCAACCTCTAGATATCTTCGTAGAACAATTCTAAGTACAAGGTCATTATTCTACGGAAAATTCGCAGACCTCCCCGTAACCACATAAATCTCCTCCTCTATCAAGCCAACAACTCCTAGGGGGGTTACACGTCTAACCGGACGTGTACAACACTGCCCCACAATAATACTACAAGTCTACTGTAAATACAGTCCAATGTAAATACAGTTCAATTCTTTATAAACATCCTTCCAATATATCTTATACTCAATTCTAAACTACTACAATATGTAATATCCAATTACAATAGGGGGACAAAGATCATTACCTCGATAAGCCCAAAATTATCCAAGATTTATAAGTCGACCCTGAGCAACGCTTAGCTCCACTTCCTTACGCTCCAACCCGCTCCAAGCAACCCTTAGAAGTTTCTAAACAACTTCTATTCAAGATTCAACTCCAAAAAGTGAAGAACACTTAGGCTACAATTTGGCAATATTTCGGCCAAGGGGTATATCTAAGGCTAGGGGTGTGAAATCTTTTCCAAATCTTGGTACACCATCTTCCTAACACCCTAAGGAAGAACACTTAAAACTTTAAGAATTTTTGGACAACCTTTGCTCAAGAATCATGGCCAAAGCCGAGAGCACACAAGAGAAAGGGAGGGAATTTTTAAGACTTGGAAACTCTCTAAGTGTTGGATGAATAAGTCTTGCATCAAGGGGGGTATTTATAGAGAAAACAATGGCCAAGATTAAAGCAAGTGTATGGTGAGGATTAGGGACAAGTGTGTGGGTAGTTTGCCAACCATATGTCCTGTTATACCCCGTAGTTCCAGGGTATGTATGTGAGGACATACGTACGAGAATACGACAGAAATGTTGGAATGAAAGAAAGATGTGAATTTTCGACGGAAAAGTTTCCGGTTTTTGTGAAGAAAAAGGTTCGTTAGTGGGAATTGGATTCTCAGATTTGGTATTTGGACTTCTTGGATTTTATTAGAATTTTGGGATTTTATTTCCAGAAATGGTTACGTGGGGCCCACAGGAGAAATTTACGGTTTTGTGGGGCCCGCTTTGTTTTGAGATTTTCGGTATTTTGGATATTTTCGGAGGACGAAATATTGTGGATGAGTAAGGGGGCGACACGTGTCACCCCCCTTGTGTGGCCATGTGGGCCGAAATGGTGTGACAAGTGGCTAGCCACTTGTCACCTACTCACTTGGCCGAAAATGGCCCTAACACTTGGCACCCAATTCGTTGGCCATGTGGTGTGGTGGGACCCACACACATGGCCCAATCTTGACCACCCACTTGCTTAGATCATGGCCCTTGATCCTTCTATATATACCCCTTAAGTTGAAGACTTAAATCATCTCACACTTAAAGCCTCCAAGGCAAAATATTTTCCCTCCCTTTAGGCTATGTTTCGTCCCCCTCCCCTCTTGTGTAAGAAAATACTTGGAGTATTATTGTAAAATCCCAAATACATTGGCCTAGTATCCCTAGTAGTATTCCAAAGTTATTTTAATACTAGGAGCCCGAAAATACTACTTTATTCCAATAGTCGCAAAACGAAACCACAGAAAAATCTTCCTAGCTTGGTGGAAGTTTTTAGAAGTTGTTTAGAAACTTCTAAGGGTCGCTTGGAGCGGGTTGGGCGTAAGGAATTGGAGCTAAACGTTGCTCAGGATCGACTTATAAACTTGGATAATTTTGGGCTTATCGAGGTAATGATCTATGTCCCCCTATTGTAATTTGATATTACATGTTGTAGTAGTTATACTTGAGTAGATTATATTGGAAGGATGATTATAAAGTTAAAGCAGATTTACATTGGATGTACTTACAGAGACTTGTGTAGTATTATTGTGAAGCGAATTGAACACGTCGATCGGGCGTGTAATCCGCAGGAGTTGTTGGCACAGTAGCGGGCCTGGATAGGAGAGATTTATGTGATAAGCGGGGAGGTCTTTGCGAATTTTCTGTAGAATACGAAATCTTGTATTTAGAATATTCTACGAAGAGATCTAGGAGTTGATAGGCGTTTTGTGGCCTTTATAGGTTGCAGTACTTCGAGTAGCGTATTCTACTTGAAGAGTGGAAAAGGCTAGCGAGGTTCTGATCTTGTGGAGCGTTTTGCTTATTGTCAATAATCGTCGCGAGGTATGTGAACCTCTTCCTATCTTTTCTAGCATGATTGTTGTGAACTATGTAGTACGGTAGACGTACATGTGCTTAGTGATTTGGTTGGTTTAATACATAGGGTGTTATAATAGCTTTATGGGAAGTTAGTTATAACGACTTTATGTAGGTAAAAGAATGGTTTATTGATTGTAGAAGTTAAGAGACTTGATCTTGAAAGATAAGAGACTTGACTTATAACGACTTGTTTTCGGAAAAAGAGAAGTAACTTGATTTTAAGTATAGGTTACTTGTTTTGAAAAGAGTACATTATTGGGTTTTAAAAGAAATACTTGTTGTTGTTTTAAAAGAAAAGAGACTTGTGGAATTGAAGAGTTTTTGGTATAGAACATAAAGTGTTATAACAGCTTTATGGGAAGTTAGTTATAACGACTTTATGAAAACAAAGGAATGGTTTTATCATTGGTTTTAAAATGGTAACTTGACTGTAAAAGGAGAAGTGTTTTGGTCTAAAAGAAAGGCATGTTATTGTCTTAATATGTTTTAAAAAGGAAAGTCTGGAAGTTGTTTTAATTAAAATGTTAGTCACCTTATTTTGATACTACGGGTATCGAGTGACTTTTGTGAAAGAAATGGATCTTCTAAAAAGAATTTAACGTACGTAGTACTTTGGGGTTAAAACCTGTACTTTGGCATAAAATGAAAGTACCTTGAGTTGTGTGTAAAGTGCCTATGTTTGCGTGTGATAGCCTTGTTGTGCAAGTGTTGTATTCTTATGTTACCGCGTCTCTCGATGGAGGGCCGGTCATGTTATTCTTGATGGATGGACATACTGACACGATGGGTGGCCCACGAGTATGCTTCCATTTTGATTGTTGTCTTGTTGTTTCCTTTTGGACATACTGACACGATGCGTGGCGCACGGGTATGGTTCCATTAGGATTGTTGTTCCATGGACTAGCTCTCCATGAGGTTTACTGATCGGCCTTGGTATCTGGTGGTCGGCTTTCGTACTTGCCCCGTCTCGTGGCTGATTCGGCCTTGGTACCTGGTAGTTAGACCTCGTGACTTGCCGTTCGGTGTAGTGACGAAGTCTCGTGACACGACGCGGTACGGTAGTTAGCCACCGTACTTGCCGGTCGACTCGTGACCACGACGCGGTATCTGGTAGTCGGCTTCGTACTTGCCGTGTCGACCGTGGTTTGGTTGTATAATATTGTTAGTACGGTTGTTATGACACGGGTGGGACCTAGTGTTCATGTGTACTTCTTGGTGTGATTATATCATGGTAGCCGGCGGTGAGGAAGGTATTCCACGGGCATGATTGATGTTGTGGGCGTGAGACCCATTGTTATACTTGAGTAACGACTTTGAGGGCGTGAGTCCCTGACTTGACATGATTGTTTATGTTATACCCCGTATTTCCAGAGTATGTACGTAAGGACGTACGTAGAAAAGTTTGGGCTTTAAAGTGGCTTGGACGATTTATTTTTGTGCACAACACCCGATTAGAGTCGTTTTTCGACGAAACGTTTTACACAACTTGCGAAGGAAAATTCGGCTATGCCATTTTTAATTTTGCGGATTTTCCGAGAGACGAAGCGTGTTGGACCAACGAGAGGCGACACTTGTCACCCTCAAGTTGGTGGAGTGTGAAGCGGTAACCTTGGCGAATGGGTGTAGAGTTGGTAGGATATTTTTGTAGATATTTGTGAGGTTTTAGGAGTAGGGTCTAGGGGCACTTGGGCATATCTTGGCCTCCACTTGCCCCCACTTGGCTAGATCTTGACCTTGGTCTTCCTATAAATACCCTCCCTTTGAAGACTTCTTCATCAAAACTTTCCTAAGTCTAAAATCCTTCCCTCTCATGTAGTGTTTCGTCCAAACACCCTCCCCTTTGAGAAGGCCCTTTGGCCGAGTCCCCTTCCCCTTGGCGAGAGTACCCCACTCCTAGTGGGGTTGGCGAGGGTATACACCCCCCCCTTGTGGTGTTGTCTCGTATAAATACCCCCCCTCTTGGTAGAAATACTCTCCAAAGTATTGTTACTATACCCAAATTACCTTAGCCATATACCTTGTAGTACTCCAAAGATACCTCTATACGTAGAGCCCGGAAATACTACCGTATGTCCCTTTTGTCTCAAACCGAAACCCTAAGGAAAATCTTCACAGTTGGTTGAAGTATTTAAGTAGAAGTTGCGTAGAACTTCTAGGGGTTGTTGGAGCGGGTTGGAGCGCCCAGAGTAGGAGCTAAACGTTGCTAAGGACCGACATTTATACTTGGATAATTATGGGCTTATCGAGGTAATTATCTTGTCTCCCTTTTGTAATTAAGTGTACATACTATTGAAGTATAAGAATAAGTATAAGATATATACTAGGAAAGTATATAAGAAGGGAAATGAACTGTACTTACATGGGGTGTATTCAGATAGAATTGTGAAGTTTGTGGTAGGAAGTCTTGATTTTTTCCGTAGAATCTTGTATCTAGATTTATTCTACCGAGTAGTCTAGGCTTTGATAGACTTGTATAACCTTTATAGGTTGAATGTTCTGTGAGTAGCATGTGCTACTTAAAAGGTGGACAAGGCTAGCCGGGTTATAATGAGTGGGCGTTTTGCTAATAGTCCATAATCGTCGCGAGGTATGTGATTCTTCCTATCCTCTTGAGCATGATATTTTAAAAGTGTATATATATAGTACGGTAGACGTACGTGTGTTAACTGAATAATAATTACGGCAATGTCTTCGGACTTAAGCCTGAATAATAACTACGGCAATGTCTTTTGACTTAAGCCTGAATAATAAGGATCGTGAAGTATTTCAAAAGAATTAAGTAACCTTTTTGAAAGAAGAGTAACACTTGGTTTTAAAAGTTTTAAAAGCTTAAGAGTTATACTAGCTTTATGGGAAGTTAGGTATAACGGCTTAAGAAAGATAAAAAGAATGGTTTATTAATCTTAAAAGTTAAGAGACTTGATCTTAAAAGATAAGAGACTTGACTCAATTGAATTAAAATGAATTTTGTGTGAAACCTCATTCGTGAGTAATGAGTACTTGGTTTTTAAAAGAAATAATGTTTCTTGATTTGAAATCGTAATGAGTATCGACAAACCACTGCAGCGTTAATAAAGGGAAATGTTTTGATTAATGAAGTATTATTAAAACCAGTAGAAACCTCCATCTGCATAGAAGCTAAGATGAGACAAAATGATATTACATTTCCTAGATCATGACTGCTTTACTAAGATTGATTATGAACAAGAATAACCTACTCACATATAAGGCATATGTTTCTCAGATTGTTTAAAAGAGAATTATATTCTTAAATGAATAAGACTATGAACTACGAAACCTTTCGAAAATGAGAAACTTGAGTAATTGAAATTAGGCAAACTTGAACGTTTGGAAAAGAATGTTGTTACTTGATTTTACAAAGAGAAGTGTTTTGATTTACTTCAAAAGATAATCACTCTATTTTTATATACTACGGGCATTATGTGACCTATGATTCGAGACTACCTCATGCGGGTCCAGGGGATCCATGCGGAGCTACGGGAGTTCCAGGTTAGTGTGCGGCCCTTGTGGTCATGCGGTCTTTGTGGCCATGCGGACTGCGAGTCCAGGCGGATGCCGGGGAGTAGCTACCCTCGATGCGGGGTTATACCTCATGCGGGCCTATGAGGTTGGCCTATGCGGAGCTGCGGAGAGTTCGAGGCTAGACGCGCACATTTGATCTGCGAGCGAGTGACCGGCTTTGATCATGTGACGGTCTGCAGATATCATGTCTGATTTATGACCTTGTTAAATGCGTAGGTGTTAGTAGTCGGCTATGCCTTCATTACCTACTGCATCTTATTTTATTTGGACACAGTGGGACACAGTGTTCATGTGTATTCCTTGGTGCTTTTATATCATAGGCTGGCGGTGAGGAAGGTATTCCACGGGCATGATTGATGTTGTGGCGTGAGACCCATAGTTATATTTGAGTGATGACTTTGAGGCGTGAGTCACGACTTGACATGTTGCTTATTTATTGTGAAGCGTAGTTTGTTTATCATACATGTCTCTGTTTTATATAGATGCTATGATTTCATTCTGATATTTTGATTTCACATACTTGGTACTGTTATCGACCTCGCCGAGGCTGCGTTCATCTGCGCATGTAAAGGTACACCATCATTGATCCTCGCTCTTAGGTCGATTCAGCGTTTGGGAAGCTCCGTTCCTCGGAGCTTATCTTGGTATAGTTCCTGTTGTTGTAGGTGCTACATTCGGGGTATGGCGGGGCCCTGTCCGTCGTTGTCGCCATATCATTCGTAAGTGCAGTAGTACTATTGTGGCGGGGTTGTCATGGGATGTAGCTGTTGGATTTAAGTTTTATATATTATGCGAAAGCGAATTTTCTCGATAATTGTTTTACACTTGATATTTCATGTCTTGTTTTATGTTCTGATTACTCGATGTATGTCTACTTGGGTGCCCGGTAAGACACGATCACGGGCGGGTTGAGTCGTGACAAAAGTGGTATCGAGCGATTAATCCTCGGAAAGTGTCTACGACCGTATCGATGAAGTCTTGATTATCGGTGTGTTGTGCACCACACCAATAACCAGGAGGCTATAGAATATTTAGGATTGGTTTCTATTCTTCTCACTCTGAGATCGTGCCTTAGAGCTGTGTTGAAAGTTGGACCCTCTAACGTATTTCTCTCCCTTACCGTTATGCCTCCGCGTAGCAACCGGACCCGGGAGGCTAGGCGTAGGGAGGCTGAGTAGAGTTCGAGGGTTACGAGGGCCAGGCCCAATCATCACGAGGTAGTGCTTCATTTGGGAGTTACTGCGGCGTCGCTGCTTGAGTTGCTGCAGCGGCGGTTCCTCTGCGGCCATGACATTTGAACCTTGGTTCCGACGGGGGCGAGAATATAGATTGCAAGGAGGCGACCTGTTACTAGCTATGGATTTGGCTACTAGAAATACCGATGTACGCGAGTCTTGATGACTATCTAAAGAGGATGCACGAGTAATTCTTGATTGAAGCTTGAGCATGGCACGTATGCGGGCTTATGCAGCGGCCGAAAGCGTAGAGATCGACGGGTTAACGAGGGCGAAGAGGGCGAGCAGCAAGGTCCTTTAGTAACTTTCGAGGCGAATCACCTCACGTGATTGATTATGCACATCCACCGGTCTGAGAGGTCCTCGCGGGGTTCGGGGCGTTCGGGGTAGGCGGGGAGTTGGTGAGCTCGGGGCTTCCGGTTCACAATGTGACGAGCGTCATCCGGGAATGTCGTCTTTGTTGGTACTTGTTGTACTGCGGCCCGGCGAGGGCAGTGTCGAAAGGGTGTCCTAGTAGGAGGGATGCAAGTAGGAGGACTCAGCCTTCAGGATCGGTGGGTAGTTCGTTACCTTCCCTAGCTATGCGCCCTACGGGGCAGGTTTGATTAGAACGACTAAGGGGAGTGAAGCAGTAGATAAAGATATATCCTTAACCCTCTAGAGATCAGTATGTGTGATAAGGTGGGTATATCTTAAGTGCTATGTTCTGATAGCAGTATGTTAGTTGTGATTAGAAATCATGGTTAGTTAACCGAGTAAGATTGGGGGATAGAGAAAGTGTGAGCCTTAGAACTTTATACGTAGAGACCTTAGAGGTAAGGCCATCTCGAGTAAAGGAAGTGTTTTATGTTTGACCCTTATCGGAGTGCATAGTGCACGTGAGCTATGTTTTTGGGATAAGTCCCTGAGTAGCGTGATATGAAAGAGGGTAGTTGAGCTAAGAAGACCGCTAGGTTTTCGTAACGTGATTAGTGAGATTGTTCCGGATCGGGGAGCTAGTGTTTTGCGCGTTGCCGGGTCGGGTTGAGGCCACGTTGCGGGTCAACCCGCGGCCTGTATGGTGGTGGGGTCAGTTTGTGGTGGTCCCGCCAGGTGGTAGGGTCACGAGGGTGTTAGGCCCAAGTTTAGTTAACCATCGTACGAGTTCGTGGATGCGTTCAACCAGTAGTCGGGCCGATGGGGTCAGCCCATCATGTCTTTCAGTCAGGACCGTTGCTTGGCAGTGATGATATATCAGAAAGGTTGTAAGGCTGCACGGGGTGCCTACCTTCACCTTATGACAGACAATGGAGCCAGTGCACTGTTTCTTTTCTTCTGAAAGTTTTACCAGGCAGGGTTAGGAACTCAGGTGAGTCTCAGAATCGCAATCGCCCTCGGGCCAGCGTTTGGATTTCAGGGGTAGCTGTGAGGATTGTTTCCTCCTGTTGAGGGAGTGTTTTAGCTACCATTTCAGTGTTTGGTTATTGCCTTATGAAGCCTTGTAGGGGCGGAAGTGTAAGTTCTTGGTCGATTGGTTCGATGTTGGCAAGGTTCGGATAGATGGTTGGACTTGTTCCGGTGATTGTGGATAGGTGAAGCTTGTCTAGAAGAGGTTTTGGCGGCTCGGAGAAATCGTGCGGATAATCGGCGACGGCTTAGAGTTCGAGTTGACGGTCGGTCTTCTTGAAGGTACCACCGGATAGGGTGTGACGAGTTTTAAGCCCAAGCGATGAAATGTGGTAAGAGTTCGAATGTACAAGAAGGGTACGACACGTAAGGGAAGAAGCGAGCATGTATGGCGAGCATAGATGTGATCATTTCTTTTGTAAAGAGAAGGTGCGAAGGAAGTATATTTTAGACCCCGGAGAGAGGTGTTTGTGGTGATGTTAGAGTGTTTCCTCGTGGACTTGGATGTAAGTATTTGCTTGATTGTTTACGTGGCCATGTGTGGCGAGTTTGTTTCGTAAGTATAGTAGTGAAGACTATCTTGGCGCCGCGTTTGTTTGAGACTTAGAAGGAACATTCGGGACGAATGTTTCTAAGGAAGGAGAATGTTATACCGTATTTCGCAGTATGCGTAGGGCGTGCGTAGAAAAGTTTGGGCTTTAAAGTGGCTTGGACGATTTATTTTTATGCACAACACCCGATTAGAGTCGTTTTTCGACGAAACGTTTTACACAACTTGCGAAGGGAAAATTCCGGCTATGCCATTTTTAATTTTTGCGGATTTTTCCGAGAGACAAAACGTGTTGGACCAACGAGAGGGCGACACTTGTCACCCTCAAGTTGGTGGAGTGTGGGGCGGTAACCTTGACCGAATGGGTGTAGAGTTGGTAGGATATTTTTTGTAGATATTTGTGAGGGTTTTAAGGAGTAGGGTCTAGGGGGCACTTGGGCATATCTTGGCCCTCCACTTGCCCCCCACTTGGCTAGATCTTGACCCTTGGTCTTCCTATAAATACCCCTCCCCCTTTGAAGACTTCTTCATCCAAAAACTTTCCTAAGTCTAAAATCCTTCCCCCCTCTCCTTGTAGTGTTTCGTCCAAACACCCCCCTCCCCCTTTGAGAAGGCCCTTTGGCCGAGAGTCCCCTTCCCCCATGGCGAGAGTACCCCACTCTGAGTGGGGTTGGTAGAGGTATACACCACTTGTGGTGTTGTCTCGTATAAATACCCCCTCTTGGTAGAAATACTCTCAGTATTGTTACTATACCCAAATTACCTTAGCCATATACCTTGTAGTACTCAAAGATACCTCTATCGTAGAGCAGGAAATACTACCGTATGTCCCTTTTGTCTCAAACAGAAACCCTAAGGAAAATCTTCACAGTTGGTTGAAGTATTTAAGTAGAAGTTGCGTAGAACTTCTAGGGGTTGTTGGAGGCGGGTTGGGCGCCAGTAGGACCTAAACGTTGCTAAGGACCGACATTTATAATTGGATAATTATGGGCTTATCGAGGTAATTATCTTGTCACCCTTTTGTAATAAAGAGTACATACTATAGAAGTATCAGAATAAGTATAAGAAATATACTAGGAAAGTAAATAAGAAGGAAATGAATGCTTACATAGGTGTATTCTGATAGAATTGTGAAGTTTGTGGTGGGAAGTCTTGCCCAATTTTTTCCGTAGAATCTTGTATCTAGATTTATTCTACCGAGTAGTCTAGGCTTTGATAGACTTGTATAACCTTTATAGGTTGAATGTTCTGTGAGTAGCATGTGCTACTTAAAAGGTGGACAAGGCTAGCCGGGTTATAGCCGTGGAGCGTTTTGCTAATAGTCGATAATCGTCGCGAGGTATGTGATTTTTCCTATCCTCTTGAGCATGATATTTTAAAAGTGTATATATATAGTACGATAGACGTACGTGTGTTAACTGAATAATAATTACGGCAATGTCTTCGGACTTAAGCCTGAATAATAACTACGGCAATGTCTTTTGACTTAAGCCTGAATAATAAGGATCGTGAAGTATTTCAAAAGAATTAAGTAACCTTTTTGAAAGAAGATTAACACTTGGTTTTAAAAGTTTTAAAAGCTTAAGAGTTATACTAGCTTTATGGGAAGTTAGGTATAACGGCTTAAGAAAGATAAAAAGAATGGTTTATTAATCTTAAAAGTTAAGAGACTTGATCTTAAAAGATAAGAGACTTGACTCAATTGAATTAAAATGAATTTTGTGTGAAACCTCATTCGTGAGTAATGAGTACTTGGTTTTTAAAAGAAATAATGTTTCTTGATTTGGAAATCGTAATGAGTATCGACAAACCATGCGGCGTTAATAAAGGGAAATGTTTTGATTAATGAAGTATTATTAAAACCAGTAGAAACCTCCATCTGCATAGAAGCTAAGATGAGACAAAATGATATTACATTTCCTAGATCATGACTGCTTTACTAAGATTGATTATGAACAAGAATAACCTACTCACATATAAGGCATATGTTTCTCAGTTGTTTAAAGAGAATTATATTCTTAAATGAATAAGACTATGAACTCTGAAACCTTTGAAAATGAGAAACTTGAGTAATTGAAATTAGGCAAACTTGAACGTTTGGAAAAGAATGTTGTTACTTGATTTTACAAAGAGAAGTGTTTTGATTTACTTCAAAAGATAATCACTCTATTTTTATATACTACGGGCATTGTGTGACCTATGATTCGAGACTACCTCATGCGGGTCCAGGGGATCCATGCGGAGCTACGGGAGTTCCAGGTTAGTGTGCGGCCCTTGTGGTCATGCGGTCTTTGTGGCCATGCGGACTGCGAGTCCAGGCGGATGCCGGGGAGTAGCTACCGATGCGAGGTTATACCTCATGCGGGCCTATGAGGTTGGCCTATGCGGAGTGCGGAGAGTTCGGGGCTAGACGCGCACATTTGATCTGCAGGCGAGTGACGGCTTTGATCATGTGTGATGCAGAGCGAGATATCATGATACGATTTATGACCTTGTTAGTCTTGTAGGTGTTAGTAGTCGGCTATGCCTTCGTACTTACATCTTGTTTTATTTGGACACAGTGGGACACAGTGTTTATGTTGTGGCGTGAGACCCATAGTTATATTTGAGTGATGACTTTGAGGCGTGAGTCCACGACTTGACATATCGCTTATTTATTGTGGCCGTAGTTTGTTTATCATACATGTCTCTGTTTTATATAGCGCTATGATTTCATTCTGATATTTTGATTTCACATACTTGGTACTGTTATCTTGACCTCGCCCGGGCTGCGTTCATGCCGCAGTAAAGGTACACGATCATTGATCCTCGCTCTTAGGAGTCACAGATTCGGCGTTTGGGAAGCTCCGTTCCTCGGAGGCTTATCTTGGTATAGTTCCTGTTGTTGTAGGTGCTTACATTCGGGGTATGACGGGCCTGTCGTCGTTGTCGCCATATCATTCGTAGAGTGCAGTAGTACTATTGTGGCGGGGTTGTCATAGGATGTATGTTGGATTTAAGTTTTATATATTATCTTAGAAAAGCGAATTTTCTCTGATAATTGTTTTACACTTCTTGATATTTCATGTCTTGTTTTATGGTCCGCTGATTACTTTGATGTATGTCTACTTGGGTGCCCGGGGTAAGGCACGATCACGGGCAGGTTCGTCGTGTGATTTATATATTATGGATGGTTTGGTTATCATACATGTCTCTGCTTTATATAGACTATTATGATTTCATTTCTGATATTTCTGATTTCACATACTTGGTACTGTTATCGACCTCCTTGAAGTGCGTTCATCTGCGAGTAGAATACATCGGTTGTGGATCCGCTCTTAAGATCACAGTTGACTTTTGGGAAGCTCCGTTTCTTGAGGCTTATCTTTGGTATAGTCCCTGTCGGTGTAGTTACTTGTACATTCGGGGTATGGCGGGAATACATGGTCATAGTTATGGTTACATTCTTAGAGGTCTTTAATCTTTGTTGTGGCGGGGTTGTAAAAGGATTTAAGCTGTTGAGTTGATATATATATGTATATATTCGGGAAGGTGACCGTTTTAGTTGCTTTGGTTTATGCTTTATGACTTGTCTCATGTTTTAGTTTTATTTCCGATTTTCTACGATGTTGTATCACTAGGGTGCGGGGTAAGGCACCGATCCACGAACCTGGTTGAGTCGTGACAAAAGTGGTATCGAGCGATTAATCCTCGGAAAGTGTCTACAGACCGTATCTAGTAGAGTCTTGATTATCGGCGTGTTGTGCACTACACCTATAATCAGGAGGCTGCAGGATATTTAGGATTGGTTTCTATTCTTCTCACTCTGAGATCGTGCCTTAGAGCTGTGTTGTAAGTTGGACTCCTGCGGCGTATTCTTATGTACGATTATGCCTCCGCGCAAGCAACCGAGGCGGATGGGCAAGCGTGAGAGAGCTGCGAGTAGAACACGAGAGAGTGCGAGGGCTTAGGTGCAGTCGTTACACGAGATAGTACTTGAGACGATGAGTTTTATGACGCCGATAGCCCAGCGAGTTTAGAGCGGCGATTTCTCACGAGGCCACGATACCGAGCCTCGATACCACGGCGGGGCGAGGATATGAGTTCAAGAAATGGCCCGATTACTAGCTAAGTGGTGGTGAGAATGAGACGGCGGAGCCGGTGGTTCAAGCGATGCGATGGTTCACCTAGATCGATGATCCGAGACTTCAGGATTTCTTGAGTTGCAGTTCGCCAGAGTTCTATGGATAGAAAGCTGAGGATGATCCTCAGGGTGTCGTACTAGTTTGGGAGATTGTTATACCTGTGGCCGTCAGGGCCATGTGATGGGAGGATGTCCAAGTAGGAGGGATACAAGAGGATGACTCGACTGCGGGTCGATCGCGGGTTCAGTTGTTCGGGAGAAGGGGGTGTTAGTCAGATGAGGTCACCCCTACCTCGTTGTGGCCATTGTAATAGACTCCATTATGGGGAGTGTCGTACTGCTTCGACAGCTTGTATGCTTGCGGCCAACAGGGCCATTTGGTGAGAGTTTGTCCGACCAGAGGTAGCACAGATGTGAAGATTCAGCCTTCGGGATCGATGGCTGGATCATCGCCTTGTATAGCTAGGCGCCCTGCAGGGCAGGATTATGATTAGAGCGACAAAGAGAAAGTAAAGCGGTAGTTGCGAGAGATACCTTTAGCCCAAAGACTTGGTTATGTTGTTATGATGGATCGTGTTAAGTGCTATGCGGGTAGCATTGTGTTAAGTGTGAATTAGAAAACATGGGTAGTTGAAAGGGTAAGTGCGGAGGCGAGGCGATTGTGAGCCTTAGAATTTATAACGATTAGGACCTTGGATGCGTAGCGCCTTGAGTGGATGATTTTACGGTTGGTCTTTGTCGAAGTACTTGGTATGCGTGATATGTATTGTGGGATAATTCCATGGGTAGTGTGAGATGGAAGTGGTAGCTTTCATGACTTGTGTTAGTAAGATTGTTCCGGATCGGGGAACAAGAGTTTGGCGCGATAGCGGGTCGGGTTGAGGCATGATCGCGGGTCAACCCGCAGCCCGGAATGGGATGGGGTCAGTTTGTGGTGGTCCCGCCAGGTGGTAGGATCACGAGGGTGCTAGGCCCAAGTTTAGTGTTATACCCCGTAGTTCCAGGGTATGTATGTGAGGACGTACGTACGAGAATACGACATAAATTTTGGAAAGAAAGAAAGATGTGATTTTTTCGACGGAAAAGTTTCCGGTTTTTATGAAGAAAAAGGTTCGTTGATGAGAATTGGATTCCCAGATTTGGTATTTGGGCTTCTTGAATTATATTAGAATTATGAGATTTTATTTTCGGAAATGGTCACGTGGGACCCACGGGAGAAATTTACGGTTTTGTGGGGCCCACTTTGTTTTTGAGGTTTCCGGTATTTTTGATATTTTCGGAAGACGAAATATTTTGGACGAGTCGGGGGGCGACACGTGTCATCCCCATGTGGCACCTTGGCCGAAATGGTGGGACAAGTGGCTAGCCACTTGTCCCTTGGCCGAAATGGGTTGACAAGTGGCAAGCCACTTGGCCCTTATTTTCGTTGGCCATGTGGTGTGGTGGGACCCACACACACATGGCCCAATCTTGACCCTACACTTACCTTGATCTTGGCCATTGAATCCTCTATATAAACCCCCTTAAGTTGAAGAAGTAATTCATCCCTCACTTGAAAACTTTCCAAGGCAAAATATTTCCCTCCCTTTGTAGTGCTTTTTCGTCCCCCTCCCCCTCTTGTGTAGAATACTTGGTGTATTATTATATAATCCCAAATACCTTGGCCTAGTATCCCTAGTAGTATTCCAAAGTTATTTCAATACTAGGAGCCCGGAAATACTACTTTATTCCAATAGCCGTAAAGTGAAACCCTAGAAAAATCTTCCTAGCTTGGTTGAAGTTTTTAGAGAAGTTGTTTAGAAACTTCTAAGGGTCGCTTGGAGCGGGTTGGAGCGTAGGAATTGGAGCTAAACGTTGCTCAGGATCGACTTATAAACTTGGATAATTTTGGGCTTATCGAGGTAATAATCTTGTCCCCCTATTGTAATTGGAAATTACATATTGTAGTATTATATAGTTGAGTATACTATATATAGAATGAGTATTGAAAAGAATTGAACTGTATTTACATGAAATTTGTATTCTGATGGTGTTGTATTATTGTGGAGTAGAATTGAACACGTCAGGTTAGGCGTGTAATCCTGAGGAGTTGTTGGCACAGTAGCGGGCTGGATAGGAGGAGAGATTTAAGTGATTGCGGGGAGGTCTTTGAATTTTACGTAGAATAAGGAATCTTGTATTTAGAATATTCTACGAAGAGTACTAGAGATTGATAGATATATTGTGGCCTTTATAGGTGGATCTTCTACGCGCGGCATACTTGACTTAGCTTGTGGTTTAAGCTAAAAAGGTATGTGATTCTTCCTATACTCTTGAGCATGATTGTTGTGAACTATATAGTACGGTAGACGTACGTGTGTGAAATGAATTTTCCTTGTTTAAAACATAAAGTGTTATAATGGCTTTATGGGAAGTTAGTTATAACGACTTTATGAAGATAAAAGAAAGATTTGGTTTTGACAGTAAAACGACTTGATTTTGAAAGTTAAGAGACTTGATCTTGAAAGATAAGAGACTTGACTTATAACGACTTGTTTTCGGAAAAGGAGAAGTAATTTGGTGTTAAAAGTAAAACGTGTTTTCTTTATATACTACGAGTATTAGTATCATGTGGCTTTTACGTAAAAAGAGGTCTTTTTGATAGAATAAATGTATGTTGAACTTGCCTATGCTTGTTGTGATAGTCTTTGATGTGCAAGTGTTTTGTTGATATCTTTCGTGACTCTGCAGGAGGGCGGCTATCGATTGATTGATTGGACATCCGGCGTTGGGTGGTCGCGGTATCGTCCACTTTGAGTATTGGTAGTTGTTTACATGCTGTAGTGACTCTGCAGGAGGCGGCTATCGATTTATTTCCTTTGGACATCTTGTGCGATGGATGTTCCACGGGCATGCGTCCAGTAGGATGGTTTCATGGCCATGACTTCCGAGGTGAGATGCCGGGGCATGCGGTCATTGTGAGGTTCAGATTGTTAGTCCATGGACCGCTAATCCATGAAGCTTGCCGCGGTGACGAGCGATCACTGGCTTGATTTGTACGTGTGGTTCAGGCACACTTTAGATACTTGTTCTGGTCATTTTCTGTCTGCGTAGCCTCGGTAGATAGCTTAAGATACTTGCCTCGGTCATATCTTGTGAGGCGGTAGGCTATTATGCGTTAACTTAAGATACTTGCCTCGGCGATTCGTGGCTAGCTTTTGGGTAGTAGTTGGCTTCGTACCTTGCGTGATGGGATATGACTAGCTTTTGGGTGGTAGTTGGCTATTCTACTTGCCCGTCGGTTTTGATAGCAGCGAGATCTAGTGTTCGAGTTCACATATGGGTGTTGTTTTACATCATGCTGCCGTGATGAGAATGAGTTCCACTGCGTAGGTGGTATTATGGCGTGAGACCCATAGTTATGTGTGAGTGATTATTCGGGATATCGTCCCTTACTTGACTTAACTTGTTTACTTATTGCGAAATGGTTTTATAAAATGATGAAATGTGATTTCATTCTGATATTTTCATTTCACATACTTGGTACTGTTGTCTTGACCTCGCCCGGAAATGCGTTCATCTTTGCGGTAGAGTACATCGGTTGTGGATCCTCGCTCATAGGATCACGATTGACATATTGGGAAGCTCCGTTTCTCCGGAGGCTTATCTTTTGGTATGTTTCCCTGAGTTGTAGGTTCTTGTACATTCAGGGGTATGGCGGGGCCCTGTCCCGTCATAGTTGTTATTACACTCTTAGAAGTGCAGTAATCTTGTTGTAGGCGGGGTTGTAAAGGATTATGGCTGTTCGGTTATGTATATATACATGAAGGCGACCGTTTTGGTTGGCCTATTTTCTTATGATGTATCTTGTTTCCTGTTTAAGTTTTTATTTCCGCTGATTTTCTCTGATGTTGTATCACTAGGGTGCCTGGGGTAAGGCACCAGTCACGGGCCCGAGGTCGGGTCGTGACATTTAGGTAACCATCGTACGAGTTCGAGGATGCGTTCGACCAGTAGTCAGGCTGATGAGGTCAGCCTATCTTGTCTTTCAGTCAGGACTGTTTACTCGACGGAGGGTTATGCGAGATGTTATGTATCAGGAGGGTTGTAAGGCTGCACGGGGTTCCTACTTTCTATGGCAGGCAGTGGAGCCCAGTTTTCGGCTATTTCTTTTGTATGCGGAGGTTTTACGAGCGGGGATAGGAACTCGAGTGAGTCTCAGTATTGCATTTACCCTCGGGCCGGTGTTGTGATTTCAGGGGTAGCAGTAAGAATTATGTACCTCTTGTTGAGTGTGTATAGCTACCAATTCAGTATTCGGATATCGCCTTATGAAGGCTTGTATAGGCGGAAGTGTTGGTTGCCGATCGATTGGTTCGATGTTGGCAAGGTTCAAATAGTGGGTACATACTTGTTTCAGCAGAATGTGGATAGGGTGAAGCTTATCCAGATGAGGTTGTTAGCAGCTCGGAGTCAGCAGAAGCCGTGCGGATAATCAGCATCAACACTTGGAGTTCAGGTTGACGGTGGGTCTTCTTGAAGGTACCACCCCGGAAGGGTGTGACGAGTTTTGGAAGCGGCGGCTTAGCGAAGTACTTTGGGCCTTCGGCGTGGTTGTACAATAGTAGGTTGCTATAAGATAACCGCCGTCCGACTTAGGAGGCGTCGTCCGTACTCCATGTTACTAGGATTGGAAGAGTATCCTTTGGACCGGGAGTGAGAGTTAGTGTTGTTATACGTTAGAGGAGATTCCTCGTTGGCTTGGATTTGAGTTTTGCGTATGTTATATTGCGGCCATTGGTGGCGTGATCGGTTTTGTAAGTGTAGTAGTGGAGACTACCTGTGGCGCATGTATGTTTAGAGACTTAGAAGGAACATTCGGGACGAATGTTTCTAAGGGGGGAAGAATGTTACACCCCGTAGTTCCAGGGTATGTATGTGAGGACATACGTACGAGTATACGACATAAATGTTGGAATGAAAGAAAGATGTGAATTTTCGACGGAAAAGTTTAGGTTTTGTGAAGAAAAGGTTCGTTAGTGAATTGGATTCCCAGTTTGGTATTTGGACTTGTATTTTATTAGAATTTTGGGATTTTATTTTGAGAAATGGTTACGTGGGGCCCAAAGGAGAAATTTACGGTTTTGTGGGGCATTTGTTTTGAGATTTTGGTATTTTGGATATTTTCAGAGGACGAAATATTGTGGGCCAGTAAGGGGCGACACGTGTCACCCCTTGTGTGGGCGAAATGGTGTGACAAGTGGCTGGCCACTTGTCACCTACTCACTTGCGAAAATGGCCTAACACTTGGCACCCAATTCGTTGGCCATGTGGTGTGGTGGGACCACACACATGGCCCAATCTTGACCACCCACTTGCTTAGATCATGGCCCTTGATCCTTCTATATACCCTTAAGTCGAAGACTTAAATCATCTCACACTTAAAGCCTCCAAGGCAAAATATTTTCCCTCCCTTTAGGCTATGTTTCGTCCCTCCTCTTGTGTAAGAAAATACTTGGAGTATTATTGTATAATCCCAAATACATTGGCCTAGTATCCCTAGTAGTATTCCAAAGTTATTTTAATACTAGGGCAGAAAATACTACTTTATTCCAATAGTCGCAAAGCGAAACCACAGAAAAATCTTCCTAGTTTGGTGGAAGTTTTTAGAAGTTGTTTAGAAACTTCTAAGGGTCGCTTGGAGCGGGTTGGGCGTAAGGAATTGGAGCTAAGCGTTGCTCGGGATCGACTTATAAACTTGGATAATTTTGGGCTTATCGAGGTAATGATCTATGTCCCTATTGTAATTGGATATTACGTATTTGTAGTAGTTATACTTGAGTATATTATATTGGAAGGATGATTATAAAGGATTAAAGCGTATTTACATTGGGTGTACTTACAGTAGACTTGTGTAGTATTATTGTGAGCGGAATTGAACACGTCGGTCGGGCGTGTAATCCCGCAGGAGTTGTTGGCACAGTAGCGGGCACGGATAGGAGGATTTATGTGATAGCGGGGAGGTGCCGCGAATTTTACGTAGAATACGGAATCTTGTATTTAGAATATTCTACGAAGAGATCTAGGAGTTGATAGGCGTTTTGTGGCCTTTATAGGTTGCGATGCCAGTGGCGTATTACTTGAAGAGTGGAAAAGGCTAGCGAGGTTACTGATCGTGGGCGTTTTGCTTATTGTCGATAATCGTCGCGAGGTATGTGAACCTCTTCCTATCTTTTCTAGCATGATTGTTGTGAACTATGTAGTACGGTGAGCGTACATGTGCTAAGTGATTTGGTTGGTTTAATACATAGGGTGTTATAATAGCTTTATGGGAAGTTAGTTATAACGACTTTATGTTGGTAAAAGAATGGTTTATTGATTGTAGAAGTTAAGAGACTTGATCTTGAAAGATAAGAGACTTGACTTATAACGACTTGTTTTCGGAAAAAGAGAAGTAACTTGATTTTAAGTATAGGTTACTTGTTTTGAAAAGAGTACATTATTGGGTTTTAAAAGAAATACTTGTTGTTGTTTTAAAAGAAAAGAGACTTGTGGAATTGAAGAGTTTTTGGTATAGAACATAAAGTGTTATAACAGCTTTATGGGAAGTTAGTTATAACGACTTTATGAAAACAAAGGAATGGTTTTATCATTGGTTTTAAAATGGTAACTTGACTGTAAAAGGAGAAGCGTTTTGGTCTAAAAGAAAGGCATGTTATTGTCTTAATATGTTTTAAAAAGGAAAGTCTAGAAGTTGTTTTAATTAAAATGTTAGTCACCTTATTTTGATACTACGGGTATCGGGTGACTTTTGTGAAAGAAATGGATCTTCTAAAAAGAATTTAACGTACGTAGTACTTTGGGGTTAAAACCTGGACTTTGGCATAAAATGAAAGTACCTTGAGTTGTGTGTAAAGTGCCTATGTTTGCGTGTGATAGCCTTGTTGTGCAAGTGTTGTATTCTTATGTTCTGGCGCCTCGATGGAGGGCCGGTCATGTTATTCTTGATGGATGGACATACTGACACGATGGGTGGCCCACGAGTATGCTTCCATTTTGATTGTTGTCTTGTTGTTTCCTTTTGGACATACTGACACGATGCGTGGCGCACGGGTATGGTTCCATTAGGATTGTTGTTCCATGGACTAGCTCTCCATGAGGTTTACTGATCGGCCTTGGTATCTGGTGGTCGGCTTTCGTACTTGCCCCGTCTCGTGGCTGATTCGGCCTTGGTACCTGGTAGTTAGCCCTCGCACTTGCCCCGTTCAGTGTAGTGACGAAGTCTCGTGACACGGCCTTGGTACCTGGTAGTTAGCCCTCGTACTTGCCCCGGTCAGCTACGTGACACGGCCTTGGTATCTGGTAGTCGGCTTTCGTACTTGCCCCGTGTCAGCTTCGTGGTTTGGTTGTATAATATTGTTAGTACGGTTGTTATGACACAGGTGGGACCTAGTGTTCATGTGTACTTCTTGGTGTGATTATATCATAGACTGCCGGCAGTGAGGAAGGTATTCCACGGGCATGATTGATGTTGTGGGCGTGAGACCCATTGTTATACTTGAGTAATGACTTTGAGGGCGTGAGTCCCTGACTTGACATGACTGTTTATATATTATGGACTGTAGTTTGGTTATCATACATGTCTCCTGCTTTATATAGACTATTATGATTTCATTTCTGATATTTCTGATTTCACATACTTGGTACTGTTGTTATCGACCTCGCCCGGGCTGCGTTCATGCCGCAGGTAGAGGTACATCGGTTGTGGATCCGCGCTCTTAGGATCACAGTTCAGCTTTTTGGGAAGCTCCGTTTCTTCGGAGGCTTATCTTTGGTATAGTCCCCTGTCAGTGTAGTTACTTGTACATTCAGGGGTATGGCGGAACCTGTCCGTCATAGTTATGGTTACATTCTTAGAGGTGCATGTAATCTTTGTTGTGGCGGGGTTGTAAAAGGATTTAAGCGTTGAGTTGATATATATATGTATATATTCGGGAAGGTGACCGTTTTGGTTGCTTTGGTTTATGCTTTATGACTTGTCTCATGTTTTAGTTTTTATTTCCACTGATTTTCTCGATGTTGTATCACTAGGGTGCGGTAAGGCACGATCCACGCCCTGGTTCGGTCGTGACATGTCCACTAAAAATGGGACAAGTGGCTTGCCACTTGTCCCCCAAAACGTCAGTGTCCAATAATTTCGCCATAGGGCCACGTAGGGGTGACACGTGTCGCCCCTACTGTCAAAATATTTCATCTTCCGAAAATATCCGTAATGCCAAAAATCCGAAAATAAAGTGGGCCCCACAAATCCGTAAATTCTCCCGTGGGCCCCACGGGACCAATTTTGGAAATAAAATTCCATAATTCTAATATAATCCAAGAAGCCCAAATACCAAATCTGGGAATCCAGTTCCCATCAACGAACCTTTTCGCACAAAACCGAAACTTTTAGTGAAAAATCACATCTTTCTTCCTTTCCAAAATTACCGTCGTATTCTCGTACGTACGTCCTCACATTCACACCCTGGAACTACGGGGTGTAACAACCACGTGTCGCCCTCTCATTCGTTCATAAAATTCCGTAACCCTCGTGGGTCTCACAAAACGTAAAATTCCTCGGGTGGGCCCCACATGACCAAATCCGTAAAATATAAATTCCATAATTCTTATAAGTTCTTAAAGTCTTAAATACCAAAGTTGAGAATCCAATTCTCAATAATAAACCTCTTTCCTTCACGAAGTTCGGAAACTTTTCCGTCGAAAAATCACATCTTTCTTCTATTCCAATTTTAATGTCGTATTTGTCACGACCCGTTCCGAGGCCCGTGACTGGTGCCTTACCCGGGCACCCAAGTAGTCATACATCAGAGTAATCAGCGGAATATAAAAACAAGACATGAAACAGTTGTAAAATGAGACACAGTTTTATGTGAGAAAATGTCGCCTTTCGGCATATATAAACATAGTTTTGCAGTTACATCCCAACTGTACAATAGGACTACAGACCTCTAAGGAAGTAAACAACTATGGCGGGACAGGGCCCCGCCATACCCTGAATGTGCAAAACTATCTACAACGACAGGGAGATCATACCCAAAAGTAGAGCTTAGGAGAAGATGGAGCTCACGACACCAAAGCAAAGATCCTAAGGATGTGGATCTAGCACTGCTTTGCCACCTGCGGCATGAGCGGCCCGAAGAGGTCGATTACAACAGTACTAAGTATGTGAAATCAGAAATACTTAAATGAAATCATATCATTTTAAAACCTAATTTACAAATATGCGAAACAACCAATGTAATGCGCATAGTGCCACATCATAAACAAGAGCAACAATAGGTAATCGTATGAGTCTTTTCTAGGTCGCGAATGATCGGGCGGGCCAATCGCCCATAGTATCATTATGCAAGCCTAATCTTGGACTCCGTAGTCGCGTAGGCCACTCACATAGGCGCGTGAGGTATAACCCGCATCGAGGGTAGCTCCTCGGCGTCGCCCCGACTCGTAGTCGCGTACGCCACATGACGCGTGAGGTATAACCCCGCACTAACACGGAACTCCCGTAGCTCCGCATAGGTCCCCTGGACCCGCATAAGGTATTCTCGAATCATGGTCCCAGACCGCCTGAGTCTACCCCGCATCGGAGGGCAGCTTAACCCCCGGTAACATGTCAAGAGGTGAGTGATATAATATTAACATAACAACTTATCGTTAAACAACATAAGCACAACAAGAATGCCCTCTTATACAAACATTACAAGACACTAACACACATAGCATCATATCATGTCTACTTATCAAACCATCTTATTATTCTTTCCATAAATCAATATAAGTCTTTTATAAACACATACGTAAACTGTTCCTTTTATCTTTCTTAAGTCGTTATACTTGACTTCCCATAAAGCTAGTATAACTCTTAAGCTTCTTGTTTTAAAAACAAATATTCTTCTTCTTTCAAAACTGATTTATAATTCTATTGAAAGACTTTAAGATTTTTATTATTCAGGCTTAAGTCAAAAGACATTGCCGTAAAGCTACATTCAGTTAACACGACGCTCACCGTACTATATATATACTTTAAAATATCATGCTCAAGAGTATAGGAAGAATCACATACCTCCTCGGCGAAATCCACCTGCCAAGTCGAATATGTCGCGCGCAGAGAATCAACCTATAATAGTCAGACACGTCTATCAACGTCTAGACTACTCAGAAATGCGATTCTAAGCAGAGGGTTCTCTATCCTACGGAAAATTGGGCAGCACTTCCCTACCCGTCAAGCTACTCAAGTCTACTGTAAAAACAATCCTATGTAAGTACAGTTCAATTATTCTTTATTTATACCCTTCTACTGTGATTACAGTTCAATTCTATTCTTTAATATCCTTCAGTGTATCTTATACTCAAGTCTATACTATTCTTATATGTAATATCCAATTACAATAGAAGGACAAGAGTATTTACCTCGATAAGCCCAAAATTATCCAAGATAAAAGTCGATCCTGAGCGAGGTTTAGCTCCTAGTCTGAACGCTCCGATAGCTCCAAGAAACCTTTAGAAGTTCTCCACAACTTCTACTAAGTACTAAGGGATTTGGACTAGGGTATTTAGGAATAGTAACTATACTTGGAAGACAACATTTCTACCAAGGGAGGGGGGGTAGGTTTCGGCTAGGACTACTAGGCTAGAGGGGGGGTGTTTCGGCCAAGGCCTTCACAAGGGGAGGGGGAAGTGTTGGACGAAAAGCTCACAAGGGAGAGGGAGGGATTTTAGACTTGGAAAGTTTGTTTTGTGGATGAAGAACTCTTCATCTTAAGGGGGGTATTTATAGGTCAAGCAATGGCCAACCAATGGCCAAGATGAAGCCAAGTGCAAGGAAAGTGTAAGGTCAAGATTTGGGCAAGTGTCCTTATCCATCTACTACACAAAAATATCCTACCAACTCATTGACAAAAAAGCCATTCCAATCGTCCAAATGGACGCCTCACGTCCACCAACTAGAGGGTGACAAGTGTCGCCCTCTCGTTGGTCCAAAATGTTTCGTCTCTCGGAAAAATCCGCAAAAATTATAAATGACATAGCCGTAATTTACCCTACGCAAGTTTAGTAAAACGTTTCGTCGAAAAACGATTCTTTTAGTGAGTTGTGCACAAATGTTTTTCGTCCAAGGTCTTAACTTAGACTAACTTTTGTACGTACGCCCTCACGTACATACTCTGGAAATACGGGGTATAACATTCTCCCCTCCTTAGAAACATTCGTCCCGAATGTTCCTTCCCAAGACAGATAACGATAAGGTTCCTTATAACTTAAACAGTTCGCAAATGCCACAAACGGCCACAAAACAATACTTAGGCATATATGACAATGAAAATTTACAAGTAGGAAAGTGAGTTACCTGGAGGTGTGGGGAATAGGTGAGGATACTTCTGCCTCATGTCCTCGCCGGCTTCCCACGTCATCTCCTCCCGAGCTCGTTCGCCCACAAGACTTTGTGGAAGCCACGTCCTTGGTCAGACGCCTAACACGACGATCGATTATCGCTATGGGAATCTCCTCATACGATAACCCCTGGTCACACGGACATCGTCAATCGGGTGCACCACAGATGGATCCGATACATCTCCTCGGATAGAAACATGAAACACGGATGCATCGCCTCCGGATCGGACGGCAGATCCAACTCGTAGGCAACCTTGTCTACCCTGCGGACAATCTGATAGGGCCCAATGTACCTTGGGCTGAGTTTCCCTTTCTTCCCGAATCTCATCACACCCTTCATGGGTGACACCTTCAGGAAAACCCAATCATCAACCTCGAACTCCATATGTCGACGACGATGATCTGCATATGACTTACATCGACTACGAGTATCGAATCGCTCTGGATAAGCTTCACCTTATCCACTGCCTGCTGCACCAAATCTGGTCCCACTAACTGTACCTCGCCTACATCAAACCAACCTATCGGCGATCTGCACTTCCTCCCATACAAGGCCTCATAAGGCATCATCTGAATACTGGAGTGGTAGCTATTATTATATGCAAACTCAACTAGAGGCAAATGATCCTCCCAGCTACCCCTGAAGTCGATAACACAGGCTCGCAGCATATCCTCGAAGTGCGGATAGTGCGCTCTGCTGTCCGTCCGTCGTGGATGGAATGCGGTTCTCGTGCTCACTGCGTCCCTAAACCCTTACGGAAAGACCTCAGAAGTTAGCGTAACGGGCTCCTGCATGCGATATGATCGAAATAGGGACTCCATGCAGTCTGACGATCTCTCGGATGTAAAGTCTGGCATAATCCTGATGGGAATAAAGTGGGCTGATTTCGTCAGCCTGTCGACGATAACCCATATAGAATCATGTCTCCTCTGAGTGCGAGGTAATCCTGTGATGAAGTCCATGTTGATCACCTCCCACTTCCAGGTCGGGATCTCTATCGTGCGCAACAAACCACCGGGCCTCCGGTGCTCTACCTTCACTGCGACAACACGGGCGAGCTACGAACTCTGCAACGTCCTCTTCAAGCCATCCCACCAATACGGATCTAAGGTCGTGGTACATCTTGGTCGACCACGGATGGATAGAGTAACGCGGCGTTGTGTGCTTCCCAGAACTCGCCAAGTCCTCAAACATCCGGAACACAACCGCCCTCAAACCTTAGCACCCCATCAGGTGCTACCTCAGCGACCCTTCCCTACGAAGAGCGTATCACGGTACAGCGTCAAAACCGGATCATCAAGCGTTGCCTCTTCTCGCCGGCGATGGAAGACTCGGCAACCTCTCGAACTCGAACTCCAGCTATCGTAATCAATCAAGCGGACACAAGGCTCGCTAATCGATGCAAATCACAAACCATGCCCTCCTCTCCTTGCACATCCGATAGGCTACCCATCGACTACGACTAAGGCATCGCCATAACATTGGCCTTCCCGGGTGGTACAGATGTCAACATCATAATCCTTGGCGGCTCTAACCACCGCTCTGCGTGAAGTTCACTCTCTGGTGAAGATATACCGAGGCTCTTGTGGTGCGTATAAATATCACATGAACCCCATACAAATAGTGCCTCCGAACTTGGCGTGAATCACCGCTGCCAACTCCAAATCATGGGTGGGGTAGTTCCTCTCATGCTTCTTAAGCTGTCGGGATGCGTACGCTATAACCTTGCCATGCTGCATCAACACACATCCCAACCCGATGCCTGACGCATCACAATACACGACATAGCCGTCTGGACCCTCTGGAAGAGTAAGAACGGGGGCGGTCGTCAGTCTCCTTCAAGAATCGGAAACCCCGCTCACAAGCATCGGTTCATCAAACTTAGCTGCCACGAGTCAGCCTAGTCAATGGTGCAGAGATAGAAGCAAACTTCTCTACGAACCGCCGATAATAACCTGCGAGGCCCAGAAAACTGCGCACCTCTGTCGGAGTAGTAGGTCTAGGCCAAGTCCTGACTGCCTCGATCTTGGCCGTATCCACTCGAATACCATTGGCCCCGACAATATGCCCAAGAAAAGCCACCAAAGCCAACCAAAACTCACATTTGGAAAACTTGGCGTATAACTGGTCCGGAGAATCGGCCAAGACCGCCAAATGCTCGCGTGCTCACTCGGCGAGAATAAACCAAGATATCATCAATGAACACTATCACAAACGTGTCCAAAAATGGTTTGAACACTCGGTTCATCTAATCCATGAATACCGCCGGAGCATTGGTCAACCCAAAAGACATGACCGTGAACTCATAATGCGTCTGGTCCGAATGCCGCCCTAGGGACATCCACCTCTCGACTCGCACTGATGATAGCCCGATCGCAGATCAATCTTGAAAAACATCTCGCACTCGCAACGATCGAACAAATCATCAATCACGGGAAGGGTATTCGTTCTTAATGGTCACCTTGTTCACCGTCAGAATCAACACATGCGCGGCGTCCGTCTCTTCTTCACGAACAATCGGCGCTCCCTGGGAGAAACACTTGGCTGATGAAGCCGCTTCTCCAAAGAAATCTCTAAGCTGATCCTTCAACTCTCTCAACTCGGCGGTGCCATTCGTATGGCGGAATGGAAATAGGCCGAGTGTCCGCAAAGACATCGATACAAAACTCTATCTCCTCTCGGGAGAGGATGCGGAGGTCATCCGAAACACATCAGGAACTCTCGACTACGAACGGTGAAAATCTGTACGCGGCCTCGTGATCAAACACGAACGAGATGGTAGACATACCCCTTCAAAGACTATCTTCCTAGCCTTGAGGTAGGAAATAAACCTACCTCTGCGTCTGATGTTCCTCCCACTCAATAACCGGCTCCCAGAAACGGAACTGCACCACTCTCTCCTCGCAGCTACATTGGCATAGCAAGCTAGCCAATCCATGCCCATGATCACGTCGAAATCGGTCATGTCGGCTCTATCAAGTCGACTAGTGGTCGACGATCGCATAAGGTCATCGGACAAGCCCTATATACCCGCCGAGCTACCACCGAATCACCCATGGCGTAGCTACCTCGAAAGTGGTCTATGGACTCGTGCTCTATCCCTATCCTACTAGCAATAAGGGAGATATATAGGACAGTAGAACCCGATCTATCAAGGCATACACATCAAACCCGAGCGATAAGGTACCGTGGCGACATCGGTGAGGCCTCCCGATCTGCCCGGTGGACAAGGCATAAATGCGGTTCGAGGACCGCTAGAATCGGGACCCACGCCAAGACCTCGCGCGACCTGGTCCATGAGTACCACGCCCTCGGGGCGAGTAATCGTAGGAGATGAAGACCCGTGAAGACCACAGGTTGAGCCTACCACCGCCCCGGCCGGACGATCCTCGCAAAATGACCACTTGTCACGACCGAACCGGGCGTGGTCGTGCCTTACCCCGGGCACCCAAGTAGCCATACATCAGAGTAATCAGCGGAATATAAAACAAGACATCAATAAAGTGAAGTGTAAAAACAGTTATCTGAGAAAACTTGCCTTTCGGCATATATAAACTTTAAAATCGAACAGTTACATCCTTTTTACATCTCTGCCCACAACAGTACTACAGACCTCTAAGAATGATATGACAACAATGGCGGGACAGGGCCCCGCCATACCCCTGAATGTAAGTACCTACAACGACAGGGGACTATACCACTGATAAGCCTCCGGAGAAACGGAGCTTCCCAAACGCTGAACTGTGATCCGAGGATCGATGACTGGTGTACCTCTACCTGCGGCATGAACGCAGCCCCCCGAAGGAGGTCAGTACAACAGGTACCAAGTATGCGAAACTGAAAATACTGTAAATGAAATCATAGTAGTCTATATAAAGCAGGAGACATGTATGATAACCAAACTACGATTCCTGATAAATAAGCAATCATGTCAAGTCGGGGACTCACGCCTCAAAGTCATCACTCAAATACAACTATGGGTCTCACGCCCACAACATCAATCATGCGTGGAATACCTTCCTCATGCCGCGATCACATGATATAAAAGCACCAAGGAATACTCATGAACACCAGGTCCCACCTGTGTCATCATAAAACCGTACGGGGTAAGTACGAAGGCATAGCCGACTACTAAAACCCACAGTACAAACAAGGTCATAAACTGTATCATGAGATTTGTCTAGACTGTCACATGATCAAAGCTGGCCACTCGCCCGCGGTATCTAATGTGCGCGTCTAGCCCTGGAACTTCCCGCAGCTCCGCATAGGCCAACCTCATAGGCCCGCATGAGGTATTCCCCGCATCGAGGGTAGCTACTCCGGCATCCGCTGGACTCGCATCCGCATGGCCACATGTAGACCGCATGACCATAAAGGCGCACACTAACACGGAACTCTCGTAGCTCGCATAGGCCCGGGACCGCGTGAGGTATTCTCGAATCATAGGTCACACAGACCGCTGAGTCTACCCGCGTCGGAGAGGCGGCAACCTCCGAAATATGTCAAGGTGAGTGGTACAATACCAACATAACGACTGATCGTTAAACAACTTAAGCGCAATCGAGGGAAAACCCCTTTACACAATTATCACAAGATACTAACACACGTAGCATCCTAGCATGTTTACTTATCAAATCAACAAGAAAGTATTACAAGGCTATCACAAACCAACACAATCAAGTTATATACACAAGGTACTTTCTACTATATGATTAACAAGATCGGGTTTTTATCCCCAAAGTACTTCATATATTAACTCTTTAAGAGATCTGTTTCTTTTACAAATAGTCACACAATACTCGTAGTTTATAAAAATAAAGTGACTATCTTCTGAAGTAAATCAAAATACTTCTTTTTGTAAAATCGAGTAACAACATTCTTTTCCAAACGTTCAAGTTTGCCTAATTTCAAATACTCAAGTTACTCATTTTCGAAAGGTTTCGTAGTTCATAGTTTTAATCCTTTAAAACAATTTGAGAAACATATGCCTTATGTGTGAGTAGGTTATTCTTGTTCATAACAATCTTATTACAGCAGCCATGATCTAGGAGATGTAATATCATTTTGTCTCATCTTAGCTTCTATGCAGATGGAAGTTTCTACTGGTTTTAATAATACTTTATTAGTCAAAACATTTCCCTTTATTAGCGCTGCTGTGGCTTGTTCGATACTTATTCTGATTTCAAATCAAGAAACATTATTGCTTTTAAAACCAAGTACTCATTTCTCACGAATGAGGTTTCACACAAAATTCATATTAATTTAATTAAGTCAAGTCTCTTATCTTTTAAGATCAAGTCTCTTAACTTCTAAAATCAGTAAATCATTCCTTTTACTACTCTTAAGTCGTTATACCTAACTTCCCATAAAGCTAGTATAACTCTTAAGCTTTTAAAACCAAGTGTTACTCTTCTTTCAAAAAGGTTACTTAATTCTTCTGAAACACTTCAGATTCTTTTTATTCAGGCTTAAGTCAAAAGACATTGCCGTAAAACTACGTTCAGTTAGCACACGTACGTCTACCGTACTATATATATTCTTTAAAATATCATGCTCAAGAGTATAGGAAGAATCACATACCTCGCGATGATTTATCGACTATTAGCAAATCGCTCCACGGCTATAACCCGGCTAGCCTTGTTTACCTTTCAAGCAGGACATGCTACTCGCAGAACATTCAACCTATAAAGGCATACGTCTATCAACGTCTAGACTACTCGGTAGAATAAATCTAGATACAAGTTTCTACGGAAAATTGGGCAGCACTTCCCTACCCGTCAAACTTCACAAGTCTACTGTAAATGTTATACCCCGTATTTCCAGAGTATGTACGTAAGGGCGTACGTACGAAAGTCTAGCCTTAAAGTTTAGGCACAAGACGTTTTTTTGGGCACAACTCTCTAAAAGAATCGTTTTCCGACGAAACGTTTTACACAAATCGCGTAGGGTAAATTCCGGCTATGTCATTTCTAATTTTTGCGGATTTTTCCGAGAGACGAAACATTTTGGACCAACGAGAGGGCGACACTTGTCACCCTCTAGTTGGTGGACGTGAGGCGACAATAGGGACGATTGGAGTGCCTATTTTGTCTTGGAGTTGGTAGGATATTTTGTGTGCAAGTTGGATAAGGTACACTTGCCCTAATCTTGACCTTACACTTGCCTAGCACTTGGCTAAATCTTGGCCATTGGTTGGCCACTTCTTGACCTATAAATACCCCCCTTAAGATGAAGAGTTCTTCATCCACAAATTACTTTCAAAGTCTTGAAAATCCTCCCCTCTCCCTTGTAGCCTTTTCGTCCAAACACCTCCCCCTCCCCTTGTGAAGGCCCTTGGCCGAATACCCCCCCCCCCTCTCTAAAAGAAGCCCTAGCCGAAACCTACCCCCTCTCCCTTGGTAGAAAAGTTGTCTTCTAGTATTGTTATAATGCCCAAAATACCCTAGCCCAAATCCTTTAGTACTTAGTAGAAATTGTGAAGAACTTCTAAGGGTTCTTGGAGCTATCGGAGCGTACAACTTAGGAGCTAAATCTTGCTCAGGATCGACGTATATCTAGGATATTATTGGGCTTACCGAGGTAAATAAACTTACCCTTCTTTTATAATTAGAGAATACATACTGTAGAAGTATAGGAATAAGTATTAAATACTTAGAAGAATATTACAGAATAGAATTGAACTGTTATCACAGTAGAAGGGTATAAAAGAAGAATAATTGAACTATACTTACATAGGACTGTTTTCACAGTAGACTTATATAGCTCACCGGGTAGGGAAGTCTTTGCTGACTTTCTGTAGAATTGAGAACCCTCTGTTTAGAATGACCTACAGAGTAGTCTAGACTTTGATAGATGTCTGTGACTATTATAGGCTGATTCTCTGCGCGCGACATATTCGACTTGGCAGGTGGATTTAGCCAAGAAGGTATGTGATTCTTCCTATACTCTTGAGCATGATATTTTAAATATATATATATAGTACGGTAGACGTACGTGTGTTAACTGAATAATAACTACGGCAATGTCTTTTGACTTAAGCCTGAATAATACTTACGGCAATGTCTTGCGACTGAAGCCTGAATAATAAAGATCTTAAAAAGTCTTTCAAAAGAATTATAAAACAGTGGAAGAAGAAGAATAATTGTTTTAAAAACAAGAAGCTTAAGGGTTATACTAGCTTTATGGGAAGTTAAGTATAACGGCTTAAGTTTTATAAAAAGGAACAGTTTACTTATGTGTTTATAAAAGACTTGTATTGATTTCTGAAAGGTATAATAAGATGGTTTTGATGAGTAGACATATTGTGACGCTATGTGTGTTAGTATCTGGTAACGTTAGTGTAAAGAGGTCAGTCTTACTTGTGCTTATGTTGTTTAACTATAAGCTGTTATGTTAGTACTATATCACTCACCTCTTGAGATGATACCGGGGGTTAAGCGCCTCCGTCGCGGGTAGACTCGAGCGATGCAGGACCATGATTCGAGAATACCTCATGCGGGTCCAGGGGCCTAGCGAGCTACGAGTTCGTGTTAGTGTGCGGGGTTATGCCTCATGCGGTCTATGTGGCCATGCGGACAACGAGTCGGGGCGATGCCGAGGAGTAGCTACCTCGACGCGGGTTATACCATGCGGGCCTATGTGAGTGGCCTATGCGGACTCTGAGTCCAGGATTAGGTTTGCAGAATGATAATATAGGCGAGTGGCCCTGCTTCGATCATTCGCAGCCTAGAAAAGACCTGTTACAGTTTACCTATTGTTGCTCTTGTTTATGATGTGGCACTATGTGCGGTTACATTTGTTGTTTCGTGCCTATTTGTAAAATTGGTTTTTAAAGTGATATGATTTCATTTAAAGTACTTTACAGTTTCACATACTTGGTACTGTTATCGACCTCCTTGAAGTGCGTTCATGCCGCAGGTAAGGGCAAGCAGGTGCTAGATCCACATCCTTAGGATCTTTGCTTTGGTGTCAGGAGCTCCATCTTCTCCGGAGGCTCTACTTTTGGGTATGATCTCCCTGTATTGTAGATAGTTTTGTACATTCAGGGTATGGCGGGGCCCTGTCCCGCCATAGTGGTTTACTTCTTTAGAGGTGCAGTAGTCTATTGTACATTTGGGATGTAATCAAAACTTGGTTTATATATATTATCCGAAAGCGACTTTCTCATATAAAGCGTGTCTAAAATTTCATTGATTCATGTCTTGTTTTATATTCCGATTTTCTCGATGTATGACTACTTGGGTGCGGGTAAGGCACGATCCACGCCAGGCGGGTCGTGACAAAAGTGGTATCGAGCGATTAATCCTCTGAAAGTGTCTGACCGTATCTAGTAGAGTCTTGATTATCGGTGTGTTGTGCACCACACCAATAATCGTGAGGCTATAGGATATTTAGGATTGGTTTCCATTTTCTCACTCGAGATCGTGCTTTAGAAGGTGTTATAGGTTGGACCTCTAACGCACTCCTTTCTCATGCTGATTATGCCTCACGTAAGGCAACCCGCCCAGAAGGGCAAGGCGGCGAGGAGTCGCTAGTATGACACCGAGAGTCACGAGGGCTCGTGCCCGATCTATACCGAGACGGCGAGTTCCACGACGCCCCCGAGAGGTTTAGGGCGCAGCGATGGCGAGAGACCACAAGACCTACACCTCCATCTACGGCTGGAGCGAGATGAGATGGGTTCTGAGAGATGGCGATTCTTGGCGGGATCGTGGCGAACATGAGGCAGTGAATCACGGCGATTCAGCTCGGCCCGATCGTACCGTGGTTCACCCGAGGCGAATAGTTTGAGGCTACGAGATTTCTGAGTTGTAGCCGCGAGTTTTACTGGTCGAGGCCGAGGATGATCCGCAGGAGTTCATCCGCCGCTGAAGGATCATGCGGGTGATCAAGGCCTCAGAGACCGAGTCTGTGACCTTCGGTTCGCATCGGCTGCGTGATACCGCAGTCGATTGGTTTGATTCGTGGGAGCTTTCCCGGGGAGAGCATGCGCCTCCAGCAGTATGGGATGAGTTTTCAGAGGCCTTTCTCACTCATTTCTTGCCTCCACAGATGAGGAGGGCACGGGCCGATAGATTCTTGTTGCTGAGGCAGAGAGGACGCACCGTTAGGGAGTATAACGTTGAGTTTGATTCGTTGGCTCGATATGTCCCTGCGTTGGTAGCAGATATGGAGGACAGGGTGCATCGTTACGTCACCGGGCTAGATGATTATATGGCCGAGTCTTGTGCGGGTGTGGCTCTTCAGCCAGGCATGGATATTACCCGTATGCAGGCTCACGCACTTGGATGCGAGGAGCGTAGGGGCCGACGAGTTGACAGACAGCAGCAGAAGAAGGCCAGGACGGGAGGGTCTTTTGGTGGCTATTGTCACAACCCGTTCCGGGGCCCGTGACTGGTGCCTTACCCGGGCACCCAAGCAGTCATACATCAGAGAAAATCAGCGGAAATATAAAACAAGACATGAAACAGTTGTAAAATGAGATACAGTTTATCTGATGAAAAGCTTGCCTTTCGGCATATATATATAACCCAAGTTTTTGCAGTTACATCCCAACTGTACAATAGGACTACAGACCTCTAAGGAAGTAAACAACTATGGCGAGACAGGGCCCCGCCATACCCTGAATGTACAAACTATCTACAATACAGGGAGATCATACCAAAAAGTAGAGCCTCCGGAGAAGATGGAGCTCCTGACACCAATGCAAAGAGATCCTAAGGATGTGGATCTAGCACTGCTGCCCTTACTGCGGCGTGAACGCAGCCGAAGGAGGTCGATAACAGTACTAAGTATGCGAATCAGAAGTACTTAAATGAAAACATATCATTTTAAAACCGGTTTACAAATATGTATGAAACAACCGAAACCGCGCATAGTGCCACATCACAAACAAGAGCAACAATAGGTAAACTGTAGAATGTGTCTTTTCTAGGTGTGAATGATCGAAGCAGGCCAATTTCCGTAGTATCACCATGCAAGCCTAATCCTCGACTCCGTAGTCGCATAGGCCACTCACGTAGGCTGCGTAGGGTATATAACCCGCATCGAGGTAGCTACTCCTCGGCATCGCCCCGACTCGTAGTCCGCATGGCCACATCGCGTGAGGTATAACCCGCACACTAACTCGGAACTCCGTAGCTCCGCATAGGTCCCTCGACCCGCATGAGGTATTCTCGAATCATGGTCCTGCATCACTCGAGTCTACCCGTGGAGGCGACATAACCCCCGGTAACATGTCAAGAGGTGAGTGATATTACACTAATATAACAGCTTATCGTTAAACAACATAAGCACAACAAGAATACTCTCTTATACAAACGTTACAAGACACTAACACACATAGCATCATATCATGTCTACTTATCAAACCATCTTATTATTCTTTTCACAAATCAATATAAGTCTGTTATAAACACATAGGCAAACTGTTTCTTTTATCATTCTTAAGTGGTTATACCTAACTTCCCATAAAGCTAGTATAACTCTTAAGCTTCTGTTTTAAAAACCAATTAGTTCTCTTCTGTTAAAAATGATTCGGTATTCTTTTGAAATGCTTTCAGATCCTTATTATTCAGGCTTAAGTCGCGAGACATTGCCGTAAGTATTATTCAGGCTTAAGTCAAAAGACATTGCCGTAGTTATTATTCAGTTAACACGTCTCGTACTACATATATATTTTAAAATATCATGCTTTAGGAAGAATCACATACCTTCTCGTAAAACCACCGCCAAGTTGAATATGTCGCGAAGATTCAACCTATAATAGTCGACACGCTTATCAACGCTCGCACTACTCAAAACTTCTAAGCGTAGGGTTCTCTATCCTACGGAAAATTGGGCAAGACTTCCCTACGGTGAGCTACTCAAGTCTCGTGAAAACATTCTAAGTCAGTACAGTTTGATTATTCTTCTATTAAACCCTTCTACAGGGATAACAGTTCAATTCTATTCTGTGATATACTTCTAAGTATTTATACTTATTTCTATACTTCTGCGAATGTATTCTCTAATTACAAAAGAAGGACAAGTTTATTTACCTCGGTAAGCCCAATAATATCCTAGATAAAAGTCGCACTGAGCAAGGTTTAGCTCTAAGTTATGCGCTCAGAGCTAAGAAAACCTTAGAAGTTCTTCACAACTTCTACTAAGGACTAAGGGATTTGGGCTAGGTATTTTGGGCATTATAACGATACTAGAAGGCAACTTTTCTACCAAGGAGGGGTAGATTTCGCCAGGCTAGGGAGGGTTGCCTCGGCCAAGCTCACTCAAAGGGGGTGTGTTGACGAAAAAGGCTACAAGGGAGAGGAAGGATTTTCAAGACTTGGAAAGGAATTTGTGGATGAAGAACTCTTCATCTTAAGGGGTATTTATAGGTCAAGACATGGCCAACCAATGGCCAAGATTATGCCAAGTGCAAGGCAAGTGTAAGGTCAAGATTAGGCAAGTGTCCTGGCCAACTTGCACACAAAATATCCTACCAACTACTTGACAAAAATGGCTATCCATTTCGGTCCATTACCGCTTTAAGTCCACTCAATGAGAGGGTGACAAGTGTCGCCTCTCGTTGGTCCAAAGTGTTTCGCCTCTCGAAAAATCCGCAAAATTAGAAATGGCATAGCCGAATTTACCTACGAAAGTGTGGAAACGCTTCGCCGGAAAACTATTCGCTTTGTGAGTTGTGCCCAAAAAACGTCAAGGCCTAAACTTTAAGGCCAAACTTTTTGCGTATTCCTCACGTACATACTCTGAAATACGGTATAACATTCTCCTCCTCTTAGAAACATTCGTCCCGAATGTTCCTTCCAAGACAGATAACGATAAGGTTCTTCATAACTTAAACAGCTTGCAAAGCCACACACGCCACAAAACAACACCGCATAAACGATAATGAAAATTTACAAGTAGGAAAGTGAATTACCCGGAGGTGTGGGAATAGGTGAGGATACTTATGCCTCATGTCCTCTCCGCCTTCCCACGCCATCTCCTCCTCGAGCTCGTTCGCCACGTAACTTTGTGAAGCCACGTCCTTGGTCAGACGCTTAACTGACGATCGATTATCGCTAGGAATCTCTCATACGATAACCCCTCGGTCACTGGACATCGCCATCGGTGTACCTAGATGGATCCGATACATCTCCTCAAAGATAGAAACATGAAACAGGATGCACTGCCTCCAGATCGGACGGCAGATCCAACTCGTAGGCAACCTTGCCTACCCTGCGGACAATCTGAAACGGCCCAATATACCTTGGGCTGAGTTTCCCCTTCTTCCCGAATCTCATCACACCCTTCATGGGTGACACCTTTAGGAAAACCCAATCATGAACCTCGAACTCCAGATGCCGACGACGATGATCTGCATATGACTTCATCGACTCGAGTCACAAGAACCTCTCGGATAAGCTTCACCTTATCCATCGCCGCTGCACCAACCGTCCCACTAGCTGCACCTCGCCCACATCGAACCAACCTATAGGCGATCTGCACTTCCTCCCATACAAGGCCTCATAAGGCGCCATCTGAATACTGGAGTGGTAGCTATTATTGTACGCAAACTCAACTAGAGGCAAATGATCCTCCCAGCTACCCCTGAAGTCGATAACACAGGCTCGCAGCATATCCTCAAGAGTCTGGATAGTGCGCTCTGCCTGTCCGTCCGTCTGTGGATGGAATGCAAGACTCGAGCTCACTGCGCCCCTAAACCTCTCGGAAAGACCTCCAAAAGTTAGCGTAACCGGGCTCCTGCATGCGATATGATCGAAATAGGGACTCCATGTAGTCGACGATCTCTCTGATGTAAAGTCCGCATAATCCTCACCAAAAGTCGTCCTGACGGGAAGAAAGTGGGCTGATTTCGTCAGCCTGTCGACGATAACCCATATAGAATCATGTCTCCTCTGAGTGCGAGGTAATCCTGTGATGAAGTCCATGTTGATCACCTCCCACTTCCAGGTCGGGATCTCTATCGTCGTAATAAACCACCGTGCCTCCGTGCTCTACCTTCACTGCGACAACACGGGCGAGCTACGAACTCGCAACGCCCTCTTCAAGCCATCCCACCAATACATAGATCTAAGGTCGTGGTACATCTTGGTCGACCACGGATGGATAGTAACGCTTGCTGTGTGCTTCCCAAGAACCTCGCCAAGTCTCAAACATCCGAACACACAACCGCCCTCAAACCTTAGCACCCATCGTGCTACCTCAAAAGGACCCTTGCCTCACGAAGAGTTGTATCACGATAACGTGTCAAAATCGATCCTCGAACTGTTGCCTCTTCACCTCGCCGACGATGGAAGACTCGGCAACCTCACGAACTCGAACCCCATCGCTATCGTAATCAATCAAACGGACACCAAGGCTTGCTAATCGATGCAAATCACGAACCATGTCCTCTCTAGCCGCACATCCGATAGGCTCCCCATCGACTACGACTAAGAGCATACGCCACAACATTGGCCTTCCCGTGGTACAGATATCAACATCGTAATCTTTAAGCAACTCTAACCACCGCCTCGCCGTAAGTTCGGCTCCTGGTCAAGATTTCCTGGAGGCTCTTGTGGTGCGTATAAATATCCACATGAACCCATACAAGTAGTGCCTCCGCATCTTCAAGGCGTGAATCACCGCCGACTCCAAATCGTGGGTGGGGTAGTTCCTCGTGTTTCTTGGTGTCGGGATGCGTGCGCTATAACCTTGCCATGCCGCATCAACACATCCCAACCCGATGCCCGACGATCGCAATACACAACATAACCGTCTGGACCTCGGAAGAGTAAGAAGCGGGCGGTCGTCGATCTCTCTTTCAAGAATCGGAAACCTCGCCACAAGCATCATCCATCAAACTTGGCCGCCTTCCGAGTCGGCCTAGTCAATGGTGCGTAGATAAGCAAACTTCTCCACGAACCGATAATATCCTGCAAGGCCCGAAACTGCGAACCTGCCGGAGTAGTAGGTCTAGGCAAGTCTCGATCGCCGATCTTGGTCGTATCCACTAATGCCATCACCCGGCAATGTGCCCAAGAAAAGCCACGAAGTTAACCAAAACTCACATTTGGAAAACTTGGCGTACAATCGCTGTCCCGAGAATCACAAGATCGCCAAATGCTCGCGTGCTCGCCTCGGCGAGAATAAACCAAGATATCATCAATGAACACTATCACAAACGTGTCCAAAAATGGTTTGAACACTCGGTTCATCAAATCCATGAATACCGCCGAGCATTCGTCAACCCAAAGACATGACCACTGAACTCATAATGCCGTCACGTCCGAATGCGATCCTAGGGATATCCACCTCTCGACTCGCACTGATGATAGCCCGATCGCAGATCAATCTTCGAGAAACATCTCGCACTCGCAATCGGTCGAACAAATCATCAATCACAGGAAGGGTATTCGTTCTTAATGGTCACCTTGTTCACCGCCGTAATCAACACACATGCGCGGCGTCCGCCCTTCTTCTTCACGAACAATACACGCGCTCCCGTGGAGAAACACTAGGCCTGATGAAGCCGCTTCTCTAGCAAATCCTGCCGATCCTTCAACTCTCTCAACTCGGCAGTGTCATTCGTATGGCGGAATGGAAATAGGCCAGTGTCCGCAATATGTCTATACAAAACTCAATCTCCTCTCGGGAGGATACCCGAGGTCGTCTGAAACACGTGCGGGAACGCTCGACCATGGAACTTATCAAAATCGCACTGCAGCCTCGTGATCAAACACGAACGAGATGGTAGATATACCCCTTCGCACCATCTTCCTAGCCTCGAGGTAGGAAATAAACCTACCTCGGCGATACTGCGTGCTCCTCCCACTCAACAACGGCTCCTCGTGAAATCGAACTGCACTACTCTCTCTCTGCAGCCTACATTGGCGTAGCAAGAAGCTAGCCAATCCATCCCCATGATCACGCCGGTCAATCATCTCCAACTCTATCAAGTCGGCTGAGGTCGACGGCGTAAATGGTCACAGACAAGCTCTATATACCCGCCAAACTTACACCGAATCACCCACTGGCGTAGCTACCTCGAAAGTCTATGGACTCGTGCTCTATCCCTATCCTACTAGCAACAAGGGAGATATATAGGACGAGTAGAACCGGATCTATCAAAGCATACACATCAAACCCGAGAACCGATAAGGTACAGCGGCGACATCGGTGAGGCCTCCGATCTGTCGGTTGGACAAGGCATAAATGCGGTTCGAGGACCGCTAGAATCGACCAGCGCCACGACCTCTGCGCGACCTGTGGTCCATGAGTACCTTGCCCTCGGCGAGTAGGCTTCGAGGATGAAGAAGACGCGAAAGAACGTAGGTGACCCTACCATCAGCCGCGCCCTTGGTGGACAGTTCGCGCATAGTGACCTGCCGCCAACTAAAACAAGCTCCGTAGCGGCACCACAACTCCGGTGGGATCTACCGTCGGCCCACCGGCGGGTGGTCCCGTCGCCGATCATCTGCCGCTCGACGTCTCAAGTCTCGGGCCTCGGTTCGCCTCGAATATCTCGGCTGTCTTGAGGGCGGTGCGAGTGCTCAGCCGGGCGTGGTGCAAATCTAGGCTACGAGGCCGCCACCACGATAGCCACCAAAAGACCTGCCGCCCTGGTCTTAACCTGCTGCCGTCGACCCGTCGGTCTCGCTCGCCGCATCCAAGAGCATGAGCTGCATGCGGGTAATGTCCATACGGTGAAGAAACACGCACATGACTCGGCCATATAATCATCTAGCCCGGTGACGTAGCGGTGCACCCTATCCTCCATATCTGCTACCAACGCTGGGACATATCGAGCCAATGAATCAAACTCGACATTGTACTCCCTAACAGTGCGTCCTCTCTGCCTCAGCAGTAAAAATCTATCAGCCCGCGCCCTCCTCATCTGTGGAGGCAAGAAGTGAGTGAGGAAAGCCTCTGAGAACTCATCCCAAGTAGCTGGGGACGCGTGCTCTCCCCGGGATAACTCCCACGAATCAAACCAATCAACTGCGGTATCACGCAAATTTATGTGGAACCAAAGATCACGGACTCGGTCTCGACGCCGATCACTCTCAAAATCCTCTGTAGCTGACGGATGAACTCCTGCGGATCATCCTCCGGCCTCGACCCATAAAACTCTGGCGGGCTACAACTCAGGAATCTCGTAGCCTCAAACTCTCTGCCCTCGGGTGAACCACGGGTACGACTGGGGCTGGGACTGGAACCGCCGCATCGGCTGTCCTCGTATGCCACGATCCCGGCAAGATCGGGCCCATCTCTCAGAACCCATCTCATCCGCTCCGGTGTGGGATGGAGGTGTAGGTACTGTGGTCTCGTCGGCGGCGCTGCCGTAGAACTCGCCGTCTGGTATAGGCCCGGGCGAGCCCTCGTGACTCTAGGTGTCCCACTAGCACTCCTCGGCGCCTTGCCCTTTCGGGCGGGTTGCCTTACGTGGAGGCATAATCATTCTGAGAAAGGAATACGTTAGAGGGTCCAACTTTAACACGGCTCTAAAGCACGATCTCAGAGTGAGAAGAATGGAAACCAATCCTAAATATCCTATAGCCTCTCGATTATTGGTGTGGTGCACAACACACGATAATCAAGACTACTAGATACGGTCAGACACTTTCCGAGGATTAATCGCTCGATACCACTTTTGTCACAACCTGCGGGGCGTGGATCGTGCCTTACCCGCACCCAAGCGATCATACATCGTAGAAAATCGGAAATATAAAACAAGACATGAAACAGCTTGTAAATGAGACACGCTTTATCGATGAAAAGCTTGCCTTTCGGCATATATATATAACCCAAGTTTTGCTACATCCCAACTGCATAATAGACTACTGCACTTCTAAGGAAGTAAACAACTATGGCGAGACAGGGCCGCCATACCTGAATGTACAAACTATCTACAATACAGGAGATCATACCAAAAGTAGAGCCTCCGAGAAGATGGAGCTCCGACACCAATGCAAAGAGATCCTAAGGATGTGGATCTAGCACACCTTGCCTTACCGCGGCATGAACGCGGCCCAGGAGGTCAAGACAACAGTACTAAGTATGCGGCGTAAAGTACTTAAATGAAAACATATCATTTTTAAAACCAGTTTACAAATATGTATGAAACAACCAAGGAAACCGCATAGTGCCACATCACAAACAAGAGCAACAATAGGTAAATCAGAATGTCTTTTCTAGGCCGCATGATCGAGCGGGGCCAATTGCGTAGTATCACCATGCAAGCCTAATCTCGACTCCGTAGTCCGCATAGGCCACTCACGTAGGCGCATAGGGTATATAACCCGCATCGAGGTAGCTACTCCTCGGCATCGCCCCGACTCGTAGTCCGCATGGCCACATGCCGCATGAGATATAACCCCGCACACTAACACCGAACTCCGTAGCTCGCGTAGGTCCCCTCGACCCGCATGAGGTATTCTCAATCATGGTCCTGCATCACTGAGTCTACCCGCGACGGAGGCGCTTTAACCCCCGGTAACATGTCAAGAGGTGAGTGATATTACACTAATATAACAGCTTATCGTTAAACAACATAAGCACAACAAGAATACTCTCTTATACAAACGTTACAAGACACTAACACACATAGCATCATATCATGTCTACTTATCAAACCATCTTATTATTCTTTTCACAAATCAATATAAGTATGTTATAAACACATAGGCAAACTGTTTCTTTTATCATTCTTAAGTGGTTATACCTAACTTCCCATAAAGCTAGTATAACTCTTAAGCTTCTGTTTTAAAAACCAATTAGTTCTCTTCTGTTAAAAATGATTCGCATTCTTTTGAAATGCTTTCAGATCCTTATTATTCAGCTTAAGTCGCGAGACATTGCTGTAAGTATTATTCGTGCTTAAGTCAAAAGACATTGCCGTAGTTATTATTCGCTTAACACGTATGCGTCTACCGCACTACATATATATATTTTAAAATATCATGCTTTAGGAAGAATCACATACCTTCTCAATAAAAACCACCGCCAAGTTGAATATGTCGCGCAGAGATTCAACCTATAATAGTCGACACGCTTATCAACGCTCGACTACTCAAAACAATTCTAAGCGTAGGTTCTCTATCCTACTAAAATTGGGCAGACTTCCCTGCGGTGAGCTACTACTCAAGTCTCAGTGAACAAATTCTAAGTAAATCTGTTTGATTATTCTTCTTTTAAACCCTTCTACCGTGATAATACCAATTCAATTATTCTTTAATATCCTTCTAAGTATTTATACTTATTTCTATACTTCTACAGATGTATTCTCTAATTACAAAAGAAGGACAAGTTTATTTACCTCTGTAAGCCCAATAATATCCTAGATAAAAGTCGCACCGAGCAAGGTTTAACTCTAAGTTGTATGCGCTCAGAGTAGCTCCAAGAAAACCTTAGAAGTTCTTCACAACTTCTACTAAGGACTCAGGGAGTGGGGCTAGGGGATTTTGGGCATTATAACGATACTAGCAGGCAACTTTTCTACCAAGGAGGGGGTAGATTTCGCTAGGCTAGGGAGGGTTGCCTGCCAAGCTCACTCAAAGGGGTGTGTTGGACGAAAAAGGCTACAAGGGAGAGGGAAGGATTTTCAAGACTTGGAAAGGAATTTGTGGATGAAGAACTCTTCATCTTAAGGGAGTATTTATAGGTCAAGACATGGCCAACCAATGGCCAAGATTATGCCAAGTGCAAGGCAAGTGTAAGGTCAAGATTAGGGCAAGTGTCCTTAGCCAACTTGCACACAAAATATCCTACCAACTACTTGACAAAAATGGCTATCCATTTCGGTCCATTACCGCCACAAGTCCACCAATGAGAGGGTGACAAGTGTCGCCCTCTCGTTGGTCCAAAGTGTTTCGTCTCTCGGAAAAATCCGCAAAAATTAGAAATGGCATAGCCGGAATTTACCCTACGAAAGTTGTGGAAACGTTTCGTCGGAAAACTATTCGTTTTGTGAGTTGTGCCCAAAAAAACGTCCAAGGCCTAAACTTTAAGGCCAAACTTTTTGTACGTATTCCCTTACGTACATACCTGAAATACGGTATAACAAATATCGTGGTGGGCGGCCTCAGCATCTAGATTTGCACCACAACCCGGCTCGAGCACTCTGCCGTCACCGCCCAAGGCCCAGAGTATTCGAGGCGCACTGTGGCCCGTGGCTTGACGTCGAGCGGCGGAGATCGCCGACGGGACCACCACCCCTCCAGTGTGGCGTCGGTAGATCCCATTACGGAAGTGTGGTGCGCCGGGAGCTTGTTACGATTGTAGCGGCAGGTCACTTTGCGGCGGTCGACCGGCGTGGCGTGGTAGGGCTCACCTACGGTGCATTGCGGTTCTTCGTCCCTACGATTACACGCCCGGAGGGCGGGTACTCATGGACCAGCGGTCGCGGTAGAGGTCGTGGCGCGGGTCTCATTCTAGCGGTCCTCGAACGCATTTATGCCTTATCCAATGCGGCAGATCGTGAGGCCTCACCGATGTCGCCACAGTACCTTATCGGTTCTGGTTGTGATGTGTATGCCTTGATAGATCCCGGTTCTACTCTATCCTATATATCTCCCCTTATTGCTAGTAGGATAGGGATAAAGCCTGAGTCCATAGACCCTTTTGAGGTAGCTACGCCAGCTGGTGATTCGGTAGCTCGGCGGGTATATAGGGCTTGTCGATGACCATATCATCGTTAGACCCAGGCGACTTGATAGAGTTGGACATGACCGATTTCGATGTGATCATGGGGACGGATTGGCTAGCTTCTTGCTACGCCAATGTAGACTAGGGAGAGAGTAGTGCGGTTCCAGCTTCTGAGGCGGTTGTTGTGTGGGAGGGAACACAGACGTAGAGGTAAGTTTATTTCTTACCTCAAGGCTAGGAAGATGGTGCGAAGGGTATATCTACCATCTCGCTCGTGTTTGATATCAAGTCGCGGTACCAGATTTTCATCGCCGATGGTCGAGAGTTCCCGCACGTGTTTCCACGACCTCCCGTATCCCTCCGAGAGGAGATCGAGTTTTGTATAGATGTGTTGCGGACACTCGGCTATTTCCATTCCGCCATACGTAATGGCACCGCCGAGTTGAGAGAGTTGAAGGATCGGCTTAGGGATTTCTTTGGAGAAAGGGCTTCATCAGCCTGTTTCTCCCCGGGAGCCGGTATTGTTCGTGAAGAAGAAGAAGGACGGGGCGCGCATGTGTTGATTACAGCGGTGAACAAGGTGACCATTAAGAAATGATACCCTTCCCGTGATTGATGATTTGTTCGACCCGATTGCGGCGCGAGATGTTTCTCCAAGATTGATATGCGTTCGCTATCATCAAAAGTGCAGTCGAGAGGCGGATGTCCCTAGGATCGCATTCCGACCGATGCGCATTATGAGTTCAGGTCATGTCTTTTGGGTTGACAAATGCTCGTGGTATTCATGGATTTGATGAACCGAGTGTTCAAACCATTTTTGGACACGTTTGTGATAGTGTTCATTGATGATATCTTGGTTTATTCTCGCCAGAGCGGGAGCATGCGAGCATTTGAGGCGATCGTGGCCGACGCTTCTCCGACCAGCGATTATACGCCAAGTTTTCCAAATGTGAGTTTTGGTTAGCTTCGTGGCTTTTCTTGGGCATATTGTCGGGTGATGGCATTCGAGTGGATACGCCAAGATCGAGGCGATCAGACTTGGCCTAGACCTACTACTCGGCTGAGGTTCGCAGCTTTTCGGGCCTCGCAGATTATTATCGCGGTTCGTAGAAGTTTGCTTCTATCTCTCGCACCATTGACTAGGCCGACTCGTGAAAGCGGCTAAGTTTCGATGGTGATGCTTGTGGCGTGGTTTCGATTCTTTGAAAGAGACTAACGACCGCCCGTTCTTACTCTTCCGCAGGTCCGGATGGTTATGTCGTGTATTGTGATCGTCGTGCATCGGGCGATGTGTGTTGACGCAGCAGGTAGAGTTATAGCGACGCATCCCGGCTTAAGAAACACGAGAGGAACTACCCCCATGATTTGGAGTTCGCGGCGGTGATTCACGCCAAGATCCGAGGCACTATTTGTATGGGGTTCACGTGGATATTTATACGCACTACAAGAGCCTCCAGATATCTTCACCAGAGGAGTGAACTTACGGCTGCAGACGGTGGTTAGAGTTGCTTAAGGATTACGATGTTGATATCTGCACCACCCGGAAGGCCAATGTTGTGGCGTATGCCTTAGTCGTAGGTCGATGGGAGCCTATCGATGTGCACTAGAGAGGAGGGCATGGTTCGTGATTTGCATCGCTTAGCGAGCCTCGTGTCCGCTTGATTGATTCCGATAGCGATGGGGTTAGAGTTCGTGAGGTTGCGAGTCTTCCATCGCCGAGGAGGTGAAGAGGCGCAATTTGAGGATCCGGTTTTGATTCGCATCGTGATACTCTTCGTGAGGAAGGGTCCTTTTGAGGTAGCACCGATGGGGTGCTAAGGTTTGAGGCGTGTTGTGTGTTCCAGATGTTTCAGGACTTCGGCAGCAGGTTCTAGGGGAAGCACACAACGCGCGTTACTCTATCCATCCAGGGTCGACCAAAATGTACCACGACCTTAGATCTGTGTATTGGTGGGATGACTTGAAGAGGGACGTTGCAGAGTTCGTAGCTCGGCCCGTGTTGTCGGCGGTGAAGGTAGAGCACGCAGGCCCGGTGGTTTTATTCTACGATAGAGATCCCGACCTGGAAGTGGGAGGTGATCAACATGGACTTCATCACAGGATTGCCTCGCACTCAGAGGAGACATGATTCTATATGGGTTATCGTCGACAGGCTGACAAAATCAGCCCACTTTCTTCCGTCAGACGACTTTTTCTACCGAGGATTATGCCGCACTTTACATCCGAGATCGCCGATCGCATGGAGTCCCTATTTCGATCATATCGCATGCAGGAGCCCGGTTTACGCTAACTTCGGAGGTCCTTCCGTATGGGTTTGGGGACGATGTGAGCTCGAGCATCGCATTCCATCCACGCAGCAGACGGACAGTGGCGCACTATCCGCACTCTCGAGGATATGTCGCGAGCCGTGTTATCGACTCGTGGGTAGTGGGAGGATCATTTGCCTCTAGTTGAGTTTGCATATAATAATAGCTACCACTCCAGATTCGGATGGCACCTTATGAGGCCTTGTACGAGGAAGTGCAAATCGCCAATAGCTGGTTCGATGTGGGCGAGTGCGATTAGTGGGACCAGATTTGGTGCAGCAGTGGATAAGGTGAAGCTTATCCAGAGAGGTTCTTGACGACCGAGTCGATGAAGTCATATACGCATCATCGCCGTCGGCATCCGAGTTCGAGGTTGATGATTGGGTTTTCTGAAGGTGTCACCCATGAAGGGTGTGATGAGATTCGGAAGAAAGGAAACTCGGCCCAGTACATCGGGCCTATCGATCGTCGCAGGTAGGCAAGGTTGCCTATGAGTTGGATCTGCCGTCCGATCCAAGCGGTGCATCCGGTGTTTCATGTTTCTATCTTTGAGGAGATGTATCGGATCCATCTAGGGTACACCCGATTGACGATGTCCAGTGACCGAGGGTTATCGATGAGGAGATTCCCATAGCGATAATCGATCGTCGTTAGCGTCTGCGGACGGGCGTGGCTTCCACAAAGTTCGGCGGAACGAGCTTAGGAGGAGATGACGTGGGAAGTCGAGGAGGACATGAGATGTAGTATCCTCACCTATTCCCCACACCTCCGTAATTCACTTTCCTACTTGTAAATTTTCATTGCCATATATGCCTAAGTGTTGTTTTGTGGCGTATGTGGCATTTGCAAACCGTTTAAGCTTTATCGTTAATCGTTTGGGAAGGAACATTCGACGAATGTTTCTAAGGAGGAGAATGTTATACCCGTATTTCAGTATGTATGCGTAGGCGTCGTCGAAAGTCTAGCCTTAAAGTTTAGGCACAAGACGTTTTTGGGCACAACTCTCTAAAAGAATCGTTTCGACGTAAACGCTTTACACAAATCGCGTAGGTAAATTCCGCTATGTCATTTCTAATTTTTGCGGATTTTTCCGAGACGAAACATTTTGGACCAACGAGGGCGACACTTGTCACCCTCTAGTTGGTGGATGTGAGGCGACAATAGGGACGATTGGAGTGCCTATTTTGTCTTGGAGTTGGTAGGATATTTTGTGTGCAAGTTGGATAAGGTACACTTGCCCTAATCTTGACCTTACACTTGCCTAGCACTTGGCTAAATCTTGGCCATTGGTTGGCCACTTCTTGACCTATAAATACCCCCCTTAAGATGAAGAGTTCTTCATCCACAAATTACTTTCAAAGTCTTGAAAATCCTCCCCTCTCCCTGGTAGCCGTTGCGTCCAAACACCTCCTCCCTCATGAAGGCCCTGGCCGAATACCCCCTCTCTAAAAGAAGCCTGGCCAAACCTACCCCCCCTCCCTTGGTAGAAAAGTTGCCTTCTAGTATTGTTATAATGCCCAAAATACCCTAGCCCAAATCCTTTAGTACTTAGTAGAAGTTGTGAAGAACTTCTAAGGGTTCTTGGAGCTATCAGAGCGTACAACTTAGGAGCTAAACCTTGCTCAGGATCGACGTATATCTAGGATATTATTGGGCTTATCGAGGTAAATAAACTTACCCTTCTTTTATAATTAGAGAATACATACTGTAGAAGTATAGGAATAAGTATTAAATACTTAGAAGAATATTACAGAATAGAATTGAACTGTTATCACAGTAGAAGGGTATAAAAGAAGAATAATTGAACTATATTTACATAGATCGCTTTCACAAGAGACTTATATAGCTCACCGGTAGGGAAGTCTGCCCGACTTTCCGTAGAATTGAGAACCCTCTGCTTAGAATGACCTGAGTAGTCTAGACTTTGATAGATGTCTGTGACTATTATAGGCTGATTCTCTGCGCGCGACATATTCGACTTGGCAGGTGGATTTAGCCAAGAAGGTATGTGATTCTTCCTATACTCTTGAGCATGATATTTTAAATATATATATATAGTACGGTAGACGTACGTGTGTTAACTGAATAATAACTACGGCAATGTCTTTTGACTTAAGCCTGAATAATACTTACGGCAATGTCTTGCGACTTAAGCCTGAATAATAAAGATCTTAAAAAGTCTTTCAAAAGAATTATAAAACAGTTTTGGAAGAAGAAGAATAATTGTTTTAAAAACAAGAAGCTTAAGGGTTATACTAGCTTTATGGGAAGTTAAGTATAACGACTTAAGTTTTATAAAAAGGAACAGTTTACTTATGTGTTTATAAAAGACTTGTATTGATTTCTGAAAGGTATAATAAGATGGTTTTGATGAGTAGACATATTGTGACGCTATGTGTGTTAGTATCTGGTACTGGTAACGCTAGTGTAAAGAGGTCAGTCTTACTTGTGCTTATGTTGTTTAACTATAAGCTGTTATGTTAGTACTATATCACTCATCTCTTGAGATGATACCGGGGGTTAAGCTGCCCTCCGATGCGGGGTAGACTCAGGCGGTCTGGGACCATGATTCGAGAATACCTCATGCGGGTCCAGGGGGCCTATGCGGAGCTACGAGAGTTCCATGTTAGTGTGCGGGGTTATGCCTCATGCGGTCTATGTGGCCATGCGGACAACGAGTCCAGGACGATGCCGAGGAGTAGCTACCCTCGATGCGGGGTTATACCTCATGCGGGCCTATGTGAGTGGCCTATGCGGACTACGGGAGTCCAGGATTAGGCTTGCAGAATGATAATATGGGCGAGTGGCCCTGCTTCGATCATTCGCAGCCTAGAAAAGACCTGTTACAGTTTACCTATTGTTGCTCTTGTTTATGATGTGGCACTATGTGCGGTTACATTTGTTGTTTCGTGCCTATTTGTAAAATTGGTTTTTAAAGTGATATGATTTCATTTAAAGTACTTTCTGCTTTCACATACTTGGTACTGTTATCGACCTCCTTCTGGGCCGCGTTACATGCCGCAGGTAAGAGCGGCAGTGCTAGATCCACATCCTTAGGATCTTTGCTTTGGTGTCAGGAGCTCCATCTTCTCCGGAGGCTCTACTTTTGGGTATGATCTCCCTGTATTGTAGATAGTTTTGTACATTCAGGGTATGGCGGGGCCCTGTCCCGCCATAGTGGTTTACTTCTTTAGAGGTCTGTAGTCCTATTTTACATTTGGGATGTAACTGCAAAACTTCGTTTATATATATTATGCCGAAAGGCGACTTTTTCTCATATAAACTGTGTCTAAAATTTCATTGATTCATGTCTTGTTTTATATTCCGCTGATTTTCTCTGATGTATGACTACTTGGGTGCCCGGGTAAGGCACTACCACGGCCCCTAACGGTCGTGATAAAGAATACACCCTATGTAAGTACAGTTCAATTCCCTTCTTATATACCTTCCTGGTATATACTTATACTCAATTCTTATACTTCAATAGTATGCAAACTCAATTACAATAGGGAGACAAGATATTTACCTCGATAAGCCCATAATTATCCAAGTTAAATGTCGATCCTGAGCAACGCTTAGCTCCTACTCCGGGTGCTCCAACCCGCTCCAAACAACCCTTAGAAGTTGTACGCAACTTCTACTTAACACTTCAACCAACTATGAAGGTTTTCCTTAGGGTTTCGGTTTGAGACAAAAAGGACATAAGGTAGTATTTCCGGGCTCTACGTATAGAGGTATCTTTGGAATACTACAAGGTATACGGCTAAGGTATTTTGGTATAGTAACAATACTTTGGAGAGTATTTTCTACCAAGAGGGGTGTATTTTATGAGAACAACTAGGCAAGTGGGTACCCCACGGCTTAGCACCTCTGGAAGGGGTGGTGTCTCGCCACACCACAAGGAGTGGTGCTAACTCTGCCAGGGGCCTCACGAAACGGGAGGGCTTTCAAGACTTAAGGAGTGAGTGGATGAAGAAAGCTTCACGTGGGGTATTTATAGGAAACCAATGGACAAGATCAAGCCATGTGGGGGGGGCAAGTGGAGGGCCAAGATCAAGTCAAGTGCACCCTAACCCTACTCCACAAAACAAGGCACCAAACATGGCACAAAATAAGGCACAAAACATGGCCAAAAACCGTGACCCATCGGCCAACTAGCACGCCCACTTGAGGGTGACAAGTGTCACCCTCCCGTTGGTCCAAAATATTTCGTCTCTCGGAAAAATCCGCAAAAATTATAAATGACATAGCCGGAATTTTCCCTTCGCAAGCTTTGTAAAGAGTTTCGTCGAAAAACGATTCTAATCGGGGGTTGTGAACAAAATTCGAACCTTGCCTAACTTTAAGGCTCAAACTTTCTACGTACGTCCCCACGTACATACTCTGGAAATACGGGGTATAACATTCTCCCCTCCTTAGAAACATTCGTCCCGAATGTTCCTTCTAAGTCTCAAGACACACATGCGCCAGTATAGTCTTCACTGCTATACTTACGAAAACAATCATGCCACACCTGGCCACCATTCAACACGCGCAAATACTTACATCCAAGTCCACGAGGAATCACCTCCATCACTACAAAAGCTCCTACCCGAGGTCTAAAATATATATCCTTCGTACCTCCATTTTACAAATGAAAGGATCACTTCTATTCTCTTACTCGTCGTACCCCTCTCGTACACTCGACATAACAATATGAAAGACCTGACGTACTGCCTCATACGTCGGACGACAAAAGCTAACATATAGGCAACCTGGCCTATTCTTCACATGATCTAAAAGGCCCAAAGTAACTCGGGCTAAGCTTCCTCTGTTTTTCCAAAACTCGCCACACCCTAGCCACATTCTGCTGAAACCGGTATGAACCAACAATCTGAACCTTGCCAACATCGAATCAATCGACCGACAACTTACGCTTCCGCCCCTACAAGGCTTCATAAGGCGACATCCGAATACTGAAATGGTAGCTATTAAAACACTCCCTCAATAGGAGACAACAATCCTTACAGCTACCCCTGAAATCCAAACACTGGCCCGAGGGCGAATGCGATACGGAGACTCACCTGAGTTCCTAACCCTGCCTGGTAAAATTTCCAGAAAAAGAAATAGCCGTAACCTGGCTCCACTGCCTGTCATAAGGTGAAAGTAGGCACCTCGTGCAACCTTACAACCTTCTTGATATAACATCTCGCATAACCCTCACGAGTAAATACCCCGATCAAGGACAAGACGGGTCGACTCATCGCCCGACCATCGTCACACACATCCACGAACTCAGACTGGTTAACTAAACTGGGCCTAACACCTCGTGACTTAACACAAAGCGACCACCACAACCGACTTCACCACCATACAGCCGCGGGTTGACCCGCAACATGGCCTCAACCCGACCTGCAGTCACAAGAAACACTAGCTCCCGATCCGAACAATCTTACTAATCACGTTACTTAAAACCTAGCGGTCTTCTTAGCTCAACTACCCTCTTCATTCCACCTTACTCGTGACTTATCCCAAACATAGCTCACGTGCACTATGCACTCCGATAAGTGGTCAAACATAAAATAAATCTTTCTCTCGAGATGGCCTTGCCTCTAAGGTCCCTACGTATAATATTCTAAGGCTCACACTTTCCCTAACCCCAATCTTACCCTTTCTATCTAACCATGGTTTCTAACCACAATTTTTCACTTATGTTATCTAAACATAACACTTAAGATATACTCATCTTACACGTACTAATCTTTAGAGGGTTAAGGATATATTTGTATCTACTGCTTCGCTCGCCTTAGTTGTTCTAATCAAACTCGCCTGTAGGCGATAGCCAGGAAGATGACGAACTACCCACCGATCCTGGCGTCGAGTCCTCCTACTTACATCCTTCCTACTAGGACATCCTTTCGACACACGGCTCGACGGCCAGAAACAAGTACCAACTAAAAGATGACATTCCCGATGACGCCACACTGTGAATACCGAGAAACAATCAAATCGGCCATGGAACCTACGTAGTCGTGAACCTAAGTTCGGGAGCTCGACCAACTCCGCTTACCCTAACGCCCCGCAATCCGCGAGGACCACTCGCATCCGTGGATGTGCATATCATTCTCGCCGAGGCGTTGGCCTCAAAGTTACCAAAGGACCTCGCTGCTCGCCTCTTCTGCCCCTGGTTAACCCGCTGATCTCTACTTTTCTTGGCTCGCCGCGCATAAGCCCGCATACGTGCCATGCCAAGCCTAATCAAGAATTACTTGCACAACCTCTCTTAGATATTCATCAAGACTCGCGTACATCGGTATACTCTCGGTAGCCAAATCCATAGCTAGTAATGTGGTCGCTTTGCAATCTCTATTCTCTGCTCCCGATCGTGGAACCAAGGTTCAAAATCATGGCGCGCAGCAGCATCGCCGCTACGTGCTAGACTGGCCGGGCGATGTTGCAGAACTCCCCGAATGGAGCACCACCCCAGGTGATGATTGGGCCTGTGCCCTAGTAATCCTCTGAACTCTACTCGCAGCTCCCTCGGCTGCCTTGCCCTCCTGGGCCCGGGTTGCCTTACACGGAGGCATAACGGTAAGGGAAAGAAATACGTTAGAGGGGTCCAACTTATAACACAGCTCTAAGGCACGATCTCAGAGTGAGAAGAATGGAAACCAATCCTAAATATCCTATAGCCTCCGACGATTATCGTGGTGCACAACACAACGATAATCAAGACTCTACTAGATACGGCTCAGACACTTTCCGAGGATTAATCGCTCGATACCATTTTGTCACGACCGAACCCGTGGATCGTGCCTTACCTCGCACCCAAGTAGCCATACATCGTAGTAATCACGGAATATAAAACAAGACATCAATAAAGTGAAGTGTAAAACAGCTTATTCGAGAAAACTTGCTTTCTAAGATATATAAACTTTAAAATCTAATACATCCTTTTACATCTCGCCACAACAAGATTTACTGCACTTCTAAGAATGATATGATAACAATGGCGGACAGGTTCCCGCCATACCCTGAATGTAAGTACTACAACGGCAGTGATATACCATCGATAAGCCTCCGAGAAACGGAGCTTCCCAAACGCCGAATCGTGATCCGAGGATCGATGATCGCGACTTACCTGGGCATTAACGCACTTCGGGCGAGGTCGACAACAGTACCAAGTATGCGAATCAAAATATCAGAAATGAAATCATAGTAGTCTATATAAAGCAGAGACATGTATGATAACCAAACTACGGCCATAAATAAGCAAATATGTCAAGTCGTGACTCACGCCAAAGTCATCACTCAAATACAACTATGGGTCTCACGCCCACAACATCAATCATGCCTGGAATACCTTCCTCACGGCAGCCATGATATAAAAGCACCAAGGAATACACATGAACACCGTGTCCCACCTGTGGTTATCATAAAACCGCACGGTAAGTACAAGGCATAGCCGACTACTAAAACCCACAAGACAAACAAGGTCATAAATCAGATCATGAGATTTGTCTGCACTCACATGATCAAAGCCGCCACTCGCCCGCCGTATCTAATGTGCGCGTCTAGCCTCGAACTTCCCGCACTCCGATAAAGCAACCTCATAGGCCCGCATGAGGTATTCCCGCGTCGAGGGTAGCTACTCCGGCATCCAGATTACGCCAAACTCGGGCGTGATCGTGCCTTACCCTGCACCTTAGTGATACAACATCGAGTAATCACGAACATAAAACATAACATGAGACAAATGTAAGTATAAAACAATAATCAGGAAACTTGCCTTTCTGCATATATAAACAATCTTTTAAAGAGAATGCTTTAATCCTTTTTACAAACCCCGCCACAACAAGATTACTGCACTTAAGATTTGTAATAACTATGACGGATGTGGCCCGCCATACCCCGAATGTAAATACCTACAACGACAGGACTATACCACCGACAAGCTTCCGAGAAACGGCTTTCCCAACGCCGAATCAGTGACCCAAGAGCGAGGATCATCGATCGTGTACCTTTTTCTCGCGGATGAACGCAAATTCGGCGAGGTCAAGATAACATGTACCAAGTATGTGAAATCAGAAGTAATATCAGAATCAAATCATAGTAGTCTATATAAAGCAGAGACATGTATGATAACCAAACTACGCTCACAACAACTAAGCAAATATGTCAAGTCGTGACTCACGCCTCAAAGTCATCACAATAAGACCGCACGGGTAATTACGAAGGCATAGCCGACTACTAAGACCCCAGCACTACAAATGCCACAAATCAGATCACGAGGTCTCTCTAGACCGCACCACAGATCGGCCGCCACCGCCCGCAGATCATGCGCGTCTATTCCTCGAACTCTCGCAGCCCGCATAGGTCACACACGCACCGCATAAGGTATTCTCGAATCTCGGTCCTAGACCACCCGAGGTATACCCCGTGATCGGCGCTTAACCTCGATCCGCCCCGACTTCCGCACCGCATAGCCCTCGGCGACCGTGATAGTCCTCGGAGACCGTGATAGGAATCCCCGCGTCGCTAAACACCCGAATGATCACCAATCTCGAGCATACCGCGGCCCGCGTAGTCTCAAGGACCGTGATAGCCGATAGACCGCATCAAGGGTGGCAAGCCCTGTGATACACAAAGCGGGTAGGTGATATAATAACAAGATAAACGGACTTACCTTTTAATAATGTAAGCACAGCAAGAATGACCCCTTACATAACAATCACAAGATACTAACACAAGTAGCATCCTAACATGTTTACTTATCAAATCAACAAGAAAGTATTACAAGGCTATCACAAACTAATACAATCAAGTTGTTCACACAAGGTACTTTCTACTAACAAGTTCGAGTATCTAACCCCAACGCATTTCATACATTAAATTTTTAAAAGATCCGTTCCTATCACATAAGTCACACAATACCCGTAGTATAAAATAGAGTGATCGCTTTTTAAGTAAACTAAAACACTTACCTTTGTAAAATCAAGTAACAACATTATTTTCCAAACGCTCGAGTTTGCCTAATTTCAAATGTTCCAGCTTTCTTATTTTAAAAGGTTTCGTAGTTCATAGTCTTATTCATTCAAGAATATAATCCTTTTATTAACCAATTGAGAAACATAAGCCTTACATGTAAGTAGGTTATTCTTATTTATAACAATCTTATTACAAAGAATGCATGATCTAGGAAATATCATTTTGTCTTATCTTAGCTTCTATGCAGATGGAAGTTTCTACTGGTTTTAATCATACTTAATTATTCAAAACATTTCCTTTGTTAACGCCGCAGTTGGTTTGTCGATACACATCCCGATTTCCAAAATCAAGAAACATTCTTAAGCCGTTATACCTAACTTCCCATAAAGCTAGTATAACTCTTAAGTTTTCAAAAATACATTACTACATATTCTTTCAAAATGATTTATAAACCTTTTGAAATACTTCAAGTTCTTCATTAACACATAACAAGTCGGTTATAATCAAATCGCTTACCTTTCAAAACCACAACCCATTTTTCTTACCTACATAAAGTCATTATAACCAACTTCCCATAAAGCCGTTATAACACTTTATGTTTTACAACAATCAAACACACGTACGCCTACCGCACTACATAGTTCACACATATCATGCTAGGAGAGATAGGAAGAGGTTCACATACCTCGCGACGATTATCGACTAATAGCAAAATGCTCCGAGTACCTCGCCGCTGGCCACTCCTTAAGCCAAGTAGAACGCGCCACACGTAGTACTTCAACCTATAAGGCCACAAGGCGCTTATTAACATCTAGATCTTATCGTAGAACATTCTACCGAAAATTCGACAAAGACTCTCCCCGCAACAAACAGAAATCTCCTCTCTATCGGCCGGCTATCAAGCCAACCAGTGGGTTATACATCTAACCCGAACTACAATTCTACTCCACAAGATTACACAAGTCTATCTGATACACCCCATATGTGATTACTGATTCGCTTCTTCAGCTTAAGTCCAAGGACATTGCCACAAGCTATGTTCAGTTATATATATATAGTATACTTCAACTATAATTTCCTACAACATGTAATATCCAATTACAATAGGGGGACAAGATATTTACCTCGCTAAGCCCATAATTATCCAAATATAAAGTCGATCCTGGGCAATCGTTTAGCTCCAACTCCGAGCGCCCAACCCGCTTTAAACCACCCTTAGAAGTTCTAACCAACTTCTTCACAATACTCCAACTGACTATGGAGATTTTCCTGTGGTTTCGGTTTTGGACTGACGGAAGTATAATAGTATTTCGGCTTTTCAGATAGGTATAACCTTAGAATACAACAAGGTATACTCATAAGGTAATTTGGGCATTATAACAATACTTTGAGAGTATTTCTACCAAGAGGGGTATTATATGAAAACAACCAGCAGTGGGTACCCTACTACTAGCAACTCAGGAGTGGGTGTCTACCCTCTACTACCCCACTGTGGGGGACTCTCGCCAAGGGGAGAGAGGGGCTCTCGCCAAGACACTACACTGGGGGGAAGGAAGAAGCTTTCAAGACTTAGGCAATTTTGTGAATGAATTAGTCTTCAAAGTGGGGTATTTATAGTCAAGTGAAAGCCAACCAATGGCCAAGATTACACCAAGTGTTAGGCAAGTGTAGGGCCAAGATTCACCCATGTGTACCTAGCCAACTTGCACACAAAATATCTACCAAAAATATCTCCCACTTGCCTTCCCAAATCGCCCGAGGTCGCCACCTTGCCCACCAACGGAGGTGCCAAGTGTCGCCTCTCGTTGGTCCAAAATGTTCGCCTCTCGGAAAAATCCGCAAAAATAAGAAAAGACATAGCCGAATTTTCCTCGCAAGTTATGAAAACGCTTCGCCAAAAACGACTCTAACCTGTTAGGCACAAATGCCATTCACTAAGCCACTAAAGTGGGTGACACGTGTCACCCTCCTATTGGCCCAAAATAAAACATCTTCCAAAATATCCATAATGGCCAAAATCTCAAAACAAAGCTGGCTCTACAAAACCAGAATTTCACCCGTGGCCCCACGTGACCATTTCCAAAATAAAATTCCATAATTCTCTAATATTCCAGAAGTCCGAATACCAAACTGGGAATCCAATTCCATTAACGAACCTTTTTCCTTTACAAAACCTAAACTTTTCCGTGGAAAATCACCTCTTCCTCCTTTCCATCTTTCGTCAGATTCTCGCACGCACGCCCTCGCATACATACCCGGAACTACGGGGTATAACATTCTCCCTCCTTAGAAACATTCGCCCAATGTTCCTTCTAAGTCTCAAAACAACCGCACACGTAGTCTTCACTACTATACTTACGAGAACAATCCCGCCATACCGCCCTAAACAATCACGCAAAAAAAAATGCTTACCTCCAAGTCCACGGGGAAACACCTCTAACATCACCAAAATGATACCACTTTTGTCACTTTGCCTGAGGCATTAACCTTCTCAGGCGACCCAACAAATGGTACCGGACTGCATGCGATCACGGAGGATCTCGTACACTCGAACTCTTACCACATTCTGATACGGCTTCAGTTTCCAAAACTCGGGGTTACTATCTCTAACGTGGTCATCATTAACTGGGGACATTCTGGATGGATCTTCGATACTTTCCCGATCATAACAATACGAAGACGGACGCCCTTCCTCCTAAGTCGGACGGCAAATGCTAACATATAGCAACCCGCCTATTCTTCACATGAACTCACAAAGGCCCAAAGTAACTCGCTAAGTTCCTTCGCTTTCCAAAACTCGCCACACTGTCCGGTGGTACTTTCAAGAAGACCGACCGTCAACTCAACTCTAAGCGCCGTCGACATCCGCACGATTCTCCGAGCCGCCGTAACTTCTTCTAGACAAGCTTCACTATCCACACTGCCGGAACAAGCTCGAACCAACTATTCGAACTCGCCAACATCGAACCAATCGACCGCAACTTGCATTTCGCTTCTACAAGGCGCCACAAGACGACATCCGAACACCAAATGGTAGCTTAAACACTTCAATCGGAGACAACGATCCTCGCCTACCCCCATCGCCCGACTCATCGTCGAACGCATCCACGAACTTGCACTGGCTAACTAAACATGGGCCTAACACCCTCACGACTTAACACAAAGAGGACCACCACAACCGACCACCACTAAACCTACCGCGGTTGACCCGCACGTAGCCTCAACCCGACCTAAGGCGCAAATACCATCTCCCGAAGGAACAATCTTACTAAACACGCATTTAAAACCTAGCGGTCTTCTTAGCTCAACTACCCTCTTTCATTTCATACTACATGTGGACTTATCCCAAAACACACTCACGTGCACAATGCACTCCTATAAGGGTCAAACATCAACATACGCCTCTTACTCGAGACGGCCTTACCTCTAAGGTCTCTACGCCAGAAACTCTAAGGCTCACACTTTCTCTATCCCCAACATCTTACTCTGCTAAACAACCACGATTTCTAATCACAACTAACATACTGCTACCAGAACATAGCACTTAAGGTATACTCACCTTATCACATAAACAAAATTCTAGACGGTTTAGGATATGCCTGCATCTACTGCTTCACTCCCCTATGTCGTCTAATCGAACCCGCCTGCAGGGCGATAGTTGGCGAAGGTGACGAACTACCCACCTGCATCAAGACAAAATCCTTCTACTAGGTCACCTATTCGACATATGGCCCTGACGGCCACAGGTACAACAAGTATCAATCTAAAAAGACGACATTCCCGATGACGTCACACACGTTGAATCGAAAACCCCGAGTCCTCGACCAACTCCCGCATACCCCGAACGCATCAATCCCGCGGGGACCTCTTGCACCGCGGATGTGCATAATATAATCACGCGAGGCGACTTGCCTCGGTTACCAAAGGACCTAGCCGCCCGCCCCTTCTCGATGTCCTCGTTAACCCGCCGATCTCTACGCTTTCTACCGCCGCGTATAAGCCCGCATACGTGCCATGCTCAAGCTTCAATCAAGGATTACTCTTGCACAACCTTCTTAGGTAGTCATCAAGACTTACGATACATCGGATACTCTCCGTAGCCAAATCCATAGCTAGTAACAAGGTTGTCTCTCGCAATCTATATTCTCGCTCTGGCCGTGGAATCAAGGTTCATATCATGGCCGCAGAGGAATCGCCGCCGCCATGCTTAAACTCACTTGGGCTAGTGACGCCGCAGAAACCCCGAACAAGCACTACCCTAGGTAATGATTTGGCCTGTGCCCTCGCCACCCTCCGAACTCTACTCGCAGCCTCCTACGCTTTGCCTCCCGCCCGTGCTCTACGCGAGGCATAACGAGCGGAAATAATTTCGCCGAGGGTCCAACTTACAACATGCACTCTAAGGCACGATCTCAGAGTGAGAAGAATAGAAACCAATCCTAAATATCCTATAGCCTCGATTATCGCGTGGTGCACAACACCCGATAATCAAGACTTCCATCGATACGGCTCAGACACTTTCCGAGGATTAATCGCTCGATACCACTCTATCACGCCCAAACCTGCCCGTGGATCGTGCCTTACCCCGCACCTTAGTGATACAACATCGAGTAATCGGGAACATAAAACATAACATGAGACAAATGTATATAAAACAATAATCAGGAAACTTGCCTTCTGATATATAAACAATCTTTTAAAGAGAATAGCTTTAATCTTTTTACAAACCCCGCCACAACAAAGATTACATGCACTTCTAAGATTTGCAATAACTATGACGGACAGGTTCCGCCATACCCTCAATGTAAATACCTACAACGACAGGGACTATACCACCGACAAGCTTCCGAGAAACGAAACTTTCCCAAATGCCGAATCGTGACCCTAAGAGCGAGGATCATCGATCGTGTACCTTTTCCTCGCGCATGAACGCAGCCCAGCGAGGTCAAGATAACATGTACCAAGTATGTGAAATCAGAAGTAATATCAGAATCAAATCATAGTAGTCTATATAAAGCAGAGACATGTATGATAACCAAACTACGCTCACAACAACTAAGCAAATATGTCAAGTCGTGACTCACGCCTCAAAGTCATCACAATAAGACCGTGCGGTAAGTACGAAGGCATAGCCGACTACTAAGACCCCAAGCACCTACAAATGCCACAAATCAGATCACGAGGTCTCTAGACCGCACCACAGATCGGCCGCCACCGCCCGCAGATCAATGCGCGCGCTATTCTCGAACTCGCAGCTCCGCATAGGTCACACACGCACCCGCATAAGGTATTCCTCGAATCCTCGGTCCTAGACCACCCGAGGTATACCCCGTGATCGGGCGCACCTAACCTCAGATCCGCCCCGACTTCCGCACTCGCATAGCCCTTCAAGGACCGTGATAGTCCTCAGAGACCGCATAGGAATCCCCGCATCGTGCTAAACACCCGAATGATCACAATCTCGAGCATACCGCGGCTCCGCATAGTCTCAAGGACCGTGATAGCCGATAGACCCGCATCAAGGGTGGCAAGCCCTGTGATACACAAGAGGGTAGGTGATATAATAACAGATAAACGGACTTACCTTTTAATAATGTAAGCACAAAGAAGAATGACCCCTTACATAACAATCACAAGATACTAACACAAGTAGCATCCTAACATGTTTACTTATCAAATCAACAAGAAAGTATTACAAGGCTATCACAAACTAATACAATCAAGTTGTTCACACAAGGTACTTTCTACTAACAAGTTCGAGTATCTAACCCCAACGCATTTCATACATTAAATTTTTAAAAGATCCGCTCCTATCACATAAGTCACACAATACCCGTAGTATAAAATAGAGTGATCGTTTTTTAAGTAAACTAAAACACTTACCTTTGTAAAATCAAGTAACAACATTATTTTCCAAACGCTCGAGTTTGCCTAATTTCAAATGTTCCGCTTTCTTATTTTAAAAAGGTTTCGTAGTTCATAGTCTTATTCATTCAAGAATATAATCCTTTTTATTAACCAATTGAGAAACATAAGCCTTACATGTAAGTAGGTTATTCTTATTTATAACAATCTTATTACAAAGACCATGATCTAGGAAATATCATTTTGTCTTATCTTAGCTTCTATGCAGATGGAAGTTTCTACCGTTTTAATCATACTTAATTATTCAAAACATTTCCTTTGTTAACGCCGCAGTTGGTTTGTCGATACACATCCCGATTTCCAAAATCAAGAAACATTCTTAAGCCGTTATACCTAACTTCCCATAAAGCTAGTATAACTCTTAAGTTTTCAAAAATACATTACACATATTCTTTCAAAATGATTTATAAACCTTTTGAAATACTTCAAGTTCTTCATTAACACATAACAAGTCGCTTATAATCAAATCGCCACCTTTCAAAACCACAACCCATTTTCTTACCTACATAAAGTCGTTATAACCAACTTCCCATAAAGCCGTTATAACACTTTATGTTTTACAACAATCAAACACACGTACGCCTACCGCACTACATAGTTCACATATCATGCTAGGAGAGATAGGAAGAGGTTCACATACCTCGCGACGATTATCGACTAATAGCAAAATGCTCCGAGTACCTCGCCGCTCGGCCACTCCTTAAGCCAAGTAGAACGCGCCACACGTAGTACTTCAACCTATAAGGCCACAAGGCGCTTATTAACATCTAGATCTTATCGTAGAACATTCTACCGAAAATTCGACAAGACTCCCCGCAACAACAGAAATCTCCTCCTCTATCTGGCCGGCTATCAAGCCAAACAGGGGGGGGTTTATACATCTAACCAGAACGGTTACAATTCTACTCCACAAGATTACTACACAAGTCTCATCGTAATACACCCCATGTGATTACGATTCGATTCTTCAGCTTAAGTCCAAGGACATTGCCACAAGCTATGTTCGCTATATATATATAGTATACTTCATCTATAATTTCCTACAACATGTAATATCCACTTACAATAGGGGGACAAGATATTTACCTCGCTAAGTCCATAATTATCCAAATATAAAGTCGATCCCGCAATCGCTTAGCTCCAACTCCGAAGCGCCCAACCCGCTTAAACCACCCTTAGAAGTTCTAACTAACTTCTTCACAATACTCCAACTGACTATGGAGATTTTCCTAGGGTTTCGGTTTTGGGATCCACGGAAGTATAATAGTATTTCGGCTTTTCAGATAGGTATAACCTTAGAATACAACAAGGTATACGGCTAAGGTAATTTGGGCATTATAACAATACTTTTGAGAGTATTTCTACCAAGAGTGGGTATTATATGAAAACAAACTAGGCAGTGGTACCCACGGCTAGCAACTCTAGGAGGGGGTGTCTACCCTCTACTACCCCACTAGGGGACTCTCGGCCAAGGGGGAGAGAGGGCTCGCCAAGACACTACACTAAGGGAAAGAAGAAGCTTTCAAGACTTAGGCAATTTTGTGAATGAATTAGTCTTCAAAGGGGGGGGTATTTATAGGTCAAGTGAAAGCCAACCAATGGCCAAGATTACACCAAGTGTTAGGCAAGTGTAGGGCCAAGATTCACCCATGTGTACCTAGCCAACTTGCACACAAAATATCTACCAAAAATATCTCCCACTTGCTTTCCCAAATCGCCCCAGCCGCCCACCTTGCCCACCAATGAGAGGTGCCAAGTGTCGCCTCTCTCGTTGGTCCAAATGTTCCGCCTCTCGGAAAAATCCGCAAAAATAAGAAAAGACATAGCCGAATTTTCCTCGCAAGTTATGAAAAACGTTTCTTCTAAAAACGACTCTAACCGGGTGTTGTGCACAAATGCCATTCGGCCAAGCCACCTAGGCGGGGGTGACACGTGTCACCCTCCTATTGGCCCAAAATAAAACATCTTCCGAAAATATCCATAATGGCCAAAATCTCGAAAACAAAGTGGGCCCCACAAAACCGTAAATTTCACCCGTGGGCCCCACGTGACCATTTCCGAAAATAAAATTCCATAATTCTCTAATATTCCAGGAAGTCCGAATACCAAATCTGGGAATCCAATTCCCATTAACGAACCTTTTTCCTTTACAAAAACCGGAAACTTTTCCGTGGAAAAATCACCTCTTTCCTCCTTTCCAATCTTTCTGTCGTATTCTCGTACGTACGTCCTCGCATACATACCCTGGAACTACGGGGTATAACAATCCGCCTGGACTCGCAGTCCGCATGGCCACATAGACCGCATGACCATAAAGGCCGCACACTAACCTGGAACTCTCGTAGCTCCGCATAGGCCCCCGGGACCCGCATGAGGTATTCTCGAATCATAGGTCACACAGACCCGCCTGAGTCTACCCCGCATCGGAGGGCAGCTTAACCTCCGGAAATATGTCAAGGTGAGTGGTACAATACCAACATAACGACTGATCGTTAAACAACTTAAGCGCAATCGAGGGAAAACCCCTTTACACAATTATCACAAGATACTAACACACGTAGCATCCTAGCATGTTTACTTATCAAATCAACAAGAAAGTATTACAAGGCTATCACAAACCAACACAATCAAGTTATATACACAAGGTACTTTTTACTATATGATTAACAAGATCGGGTTTTTATCCCCAAAGTACTTCATATATTAACTCTTTAAGAGATCTGTTTCTTTTACAAATAGTCACACAATACTCGTAGTTTATAAAAATAAAGTGACTATCTTCTGAAGTAAATCAAAATACTTCTTTTTGTAAAATCGAGTAACAACATTCTTTTCCAAACGTTCAAGTTTGCCTAATTTCAAATACTCAAGTTACTCATTTTCGAAAGGTTTCGTAGTTCATAGTTTTAATCCTTTAAAACAATTTGAGAAACATATGCCTTATGTGTGAGTAGGTTATTCTTGTTCATAACAATCTTATTACAGCAGCCATGATCTAGGAGATGTAATATCATTTTGTCTCATCTTAGCTTCTATGCAGATGGAAGTTTCTACTGGTTTTAATAATACTTTATTAGTCAAAACATTTCCCTTTATTAGCGCCACTTGGCTTGTTCGATACTTATTCGATTTCAAATCAAGAAACATTATTGCTTTTAAAAACCAAGTACTCATTTCTCACGAATGAGGTTTCACACAAAATTCATATTAATTTAATTAAGTCAAGTCTCTTATCTTTTAAGATCAAGTCTCTTAACTTCTAAAATCAGTAAATCATTCCTTTTACTACTCTTAAGTCGTTATACCTAACTTCCCATAAAGCTAGTATAACTCTTAAGCTTTTAAAACCAAGTGTTACTCTTCTTTCAAAAAGGTTACTTAATTCTTCTGAAACACTTCAGATTCTTTTTATTCAGGCTTAAGTCAAAAGACATTGCCGTAAAAATACGTTCAGTTAGCACACGTACGTCTACCGTACTATATATATTCTTTAAAATATCATGCTCAAGAGTATAGGAAGAATCACATACCTCGCGACGATTTATCGACTATTAGCAAATCGCTCCACGGCTATAACCCGGCTAGCCTTGTTTACCTTTCAAGCAGGACATGCTACTCGCAGAACATTCAACCTATAAAGGCATACGTCTATCAACGTCTAGACTACTCGGTAGAATAAATCTAGATACAAGTTTACTTAAAATTGGGCAAGACTTCCTCACCACAAACTTCACAAGTTCATCAGAATACACCCTATGCATGATTCAATTCCCTTCTTATTGTCACGACCCGTTTCGGGGCCCGTGACTGGTGCCTTACCCCGGGCACCCTAGTGATACAACATCAGAGAAAATCAGCGGAAAATAAAAAAAACTTAAACATGAACAAGAGATAAGATAATAAAACAGGCCAACCAAACGGTTACCTTCTAATAAAATATAAATATACAAATCTTTCAAACCGAACAGTTTAATCCTTTTTACAAACCCCGCCACAACAAGATTATGCACTTCTAAGAGTTTTTATACAACATGACGGACAGTGGCCGCCATACCCCAGATGTACAAGAACCTACAACTCGGGTAACATACCAAAGATAAGCCTCGAGAAACGGAGCTCCAACGCCGAATCGTGATCCTAAGAGCGAGGATCAAGAACGACGTACTCTACTGCGGCATGAACGCAGCCTCCGGGCGAGGTCGCAACAGTACCAAGTATATGAAATCGAAAATATCAGAATGAAATCATAGCGGTCTATATAAAGCAGAGACATGTATGATAACCAAACTACGCTTCACAATAAATAAGGCCATGTAAGTCGTGACTCACACTCGTAATCATCACTCAAATATAACTATGGGTCTCACGCCCGCAACATCAATCATGCCCGTGGAATACCTTCCTCACTGCCGGCAGTTTATGATATAATAACACCACGGAGTACACATGAACACCAAGCCTGTACTAACAATACTATACAACCAAACCACGAAGCTGACACTGGCAAGTACGGAAAGCCGACTACAGATACCAAGGCCGCCACGAGTGACCGGCAAGTACGAGGGCTAACTACGTGTACCAAGGTCAGATCACGAGACTTCTCCACTACACCGACCGGCAAGTGCGAGGGCTAACTACCAGTACCAAGGCCGAATCAGCCACGAGACGGGGCAAGTACGAAAGCCGACCACCAGGTACCAAGGCCGAACAATAAGAAACCTCATGGAGAGCTAATCCATGGAATAACACTATCAGCGAGCGCACTGCGGAATTCTCCGTCCGCCAGACGCCCAAGTAAGTTCTCAACAAGTCAACCGGCCCTCCACCGAGAGACGCGGTAGTATAGAAACACAATTCTTGCACAACAAAGGCTATCACAACAAGCATAGGCAAGTTATACACAACTCAAGGTACTTTCATTTTATGTCAAAGTCCGGGTTTTAACCCTAAAGTACTACGTACGTTAAACTCTTTTTTAAAGGATCCATTTCTTTTACAAAGGTCACCCGATACCCGCTGTATAGAGTGACTAACATCTTTTAAGTAAACAACTTCCATACTTTCCTTTTAAAACCAAATTAAGGCAATACCATGCCTTCTTTTTAGACCAAAACACTTCTCCCTTTTAAAGTCAAGTTACCATTTTAAAACCAATGATAAAACCATTCTTTCGTTTTCATAAAGTCGTTATAACTAACTTCCCATAAAGATGTTATAACACTTTATGTTTTAAACCAATTTTTAAGACAAAACAATGCCTTTCTTTTAAACCAAAAACTCATTAATTTCCTCAAGTCTCTTTTAGAAATCAAGTTCCTTACTTATCCTCAATTCCGAAATCAGTAAAACATTATACTTTAAAAACCAAGTACTCATTACTCACGAATGAGGTTTCACACTTCTTAACAACTTTCACATTAATTCAGTTAAGTCAAGTCTCTTATCTTTTAAGATCAAGTCTCTTAACTTCTTAAAAGCAATAAACCATTCTTTTTATCTTCTTAAGTTGTTATACCTAACTTCCCATAAAGCTAGTATAACTCTTAAGCTTTCAAACCAAGTATTATTCTTCTTTCAAAAAGGATTCTTAATTCTTTTGAAATACTTCAAGATTCTTATTATTCAGGCTTAAGTCAAAAGACATTGCCACACGTACGTCTACCGTACTATATATATATTCTTGTAAAATACTTCCAGTTCCTTATTATTCAGGCTTAAGTCAAAAGACATTGCCACACGTACGTCTACCGTACTATATATATATATATATATTCTTGTAAAATATCATGCTCAAGAGTATAGGAAGAATCACATACCTCGCGACGATTATCGACTATCAGCAAATAGCTCCAAAGTACTGTAATCCTGCTAGCCTTTTTCACTTCTTCGAGTAGAATACGCTACTCGCAGTACTTCACCCTATAATGGTCACACAAGTCTATCAACGACTAGACTATCTGTAAAATAATTCTACGGAAAATTGGGCAGCACTTCCCTACCCGCCAAACTACAAGTCTCATCAGAATACAAATTCCATGTAAGTACATTCAGTTCCTTCTTATATACCTTCCGGTATATAACTTATACTTAATTCTTATACTTCAAAGATGTAAACTCTAATTACAAAAGAAGGTCAAGCGTATTTACCTCGATAAGCCCAAAATTATCCAAGTTTAAATGTCGATCCTGAGCAACGTTTAGCTCCAACTCTGGGCGCTCCAACCCGCTCCAAACAACCCTTAGAAGTTCTACGCAACTTCTACTTAATACTTCAACTCGCTATGAAGATTTTCCTTAGGGTTTCGGTTTGAGACTAAAAGGACAAAAGGTAGTATTTCCGGGCTCTACGTATAGAGGTAACTTTTGGAATACTACAAGGTATAAGGCCAAGGTATTTTGGGTATAGTAACAATACTTGGAGAGTATTTCTCTACCAAAATGGGGTATTATACGAGAACCACACAAGGCAAAGGGTGTACTTCTACTTAGCACCCTAGGAAGGGGTGGGTACCTCTCGCCACAAGGCCCAACAAAGGGGAGGAAGGCTAGGCCGAGAAGCTCCCAACGGGGGGGAGAAGGGATTTCAAGACTTGGAGATTTGTTGGAGTGGATGAATAAGTCTTCAAGGGGGGGGGGGCGGTATTTATAGGGAAATCAAGGGCCTTGATCAAGCCAAGTGCAAGGCAAGTGTAAGGCCAAGATCAAGCCAAGTGCACCCTAACCCTACTCCACAAAACAAGGCACAAAACAAGGCACCAAACAAGCCACAAAATAAGGCACAAAACAAGGCATAAAATCGTCCAAGCCAAGCCCTTGTTGTTGCTCATATGAGGTGACAAGTGTCACCTCTCGTTGGTCCAAAATATTTCATCTCTCGGAAAAATCCGCAAAATAATAAATGACATAGCCGGAATTTTCCCTTCGCAAGTTCTCAGAAACGCTTTAAAAAAACGACTCTTTACGGGGGTTGTGTACAAATTTCGAATCTTGCCTAACTTTAAGGCCCAAACTTTTCTACGTATGCCCACACGTACATACTCAGGAAATACGGGGTATAACACTTATATACCTTCCTGGTATATACTTATACTCAATTCTTATACTTCAATAGTATGCAAACTCAATTACAATAGGGAGACAAGATATTTACCTCGATAAGCCCATAATTATCCAAGTTAAATGTCGATCCTGAGCAACGCTTAGCTCCTACTCCGGGTGCTCCAACCCGCTCCAAACAACCCTTAGAAGTTGTACGCAACTTCTACTTAACACTTCAACCAACTATGAAGGTTTTCCTTAGGGTTTCGGTTTGAGACAAAAAAGACATAAGGTAGTATTTCCGGGCTCTACGTATAGAGGTATCTTTGGAATACTACAAGGTATACGGCTAAGGTATTTTGGTATAGTAACAATACTTTGGAGAGTATTTTCTACCAAGAGGGGGGTGTATTTTATGAGAACAACTAGGCAAGGGGGGGTACCCCACGGCTTAGCACCTCTAGGAAGGGGGGGGGGGTGTGTCTCGGCCACACCACAAGGAGGGGGGTGCTAACTCTCGGCCAAGGGGGGCCTCACGAAATGGGGAGGGGCTTTCAAGACTTAAGGAAGTGAGGAGTGGATGAAGAAAGCTTCACAAAGGGGGGGGGGTATTTATAGGGAAACCAATGGACAAGATCAAGCCATGTGGGGGGCAAGTGGAGGGCCAAGATCAAGCCAAGTGCACCCTAACCCTACTCCACAAAACAAGGCACCAAACATGGCACAAAATAAGGCACAAAACATGGCCAAAAACCGTGACCCATCGGCCAACTAGCACGCCCACTTGAGGGTGACAATTGTCACCCTCCCGTTGGTCCAAAATATTTCGTCTCCCGGAAAAATCCGCAAAAATTATAAATGACATAGCCGGAATTTTCCCTTCGCAAGCTTTGTAAAGCGTTTCGTCGAAAAACGATTCTAATCGGGGGTTGTGAACAAAATTCGAACCTTGCCTAACTTTAAGGCTCAAACTTTCTACGTACGTCCCCACGTACATACTCTGGAAATACGGGGTATAACAACCCTGCTGGCCACAACTGTAACAAGCTCCCGAAGCCGTACCACACTTCCCGTAATGGGATCTACCGCATCGGCCACACGGATGGGTGGTGGTCCCGATCGTCCGCACTCGCTACTGGACGCCCAAGTCCTGGGGCCCTGGTCTGTCCTCGAAGACGGTGCAGGAGTGCTCGAGTGCCGTGGTGCAAATCTAGATCGCCGCCGGTGCCGCCCACCCCGAGCTACCAAAGACCTGCCGCCCCGGCCTTCTTCTCGCTGTCGTCACAACTCGCTTACGCCTCGCATCCAAGTGCATGAGCTCGCATGCGGTAATATCCATTCCTGGCTGAAGAGCCACACCCGTACAAGACTCGGCCATATAATCATCTAGCCCGGTGACGTAGCGATGCACCCTGTCCTCCATATCTGCTACCAACGCATGGACATATCGAGCCAACGAATCAAACTCAACGTTGTACTCCCTAACTGTGTGCCCTCTCTGTCTCAGCAACAAAAATATGTCAGCCCGTGCCCTCCTCATCTGTGGAGGCAAGAAGTGAGTGAGGAAAGCCTCCGAGAACTCGTCCCAAGTAGCTGGGGACGCGTGCTCTCCCCGGGATAACTCCCAATCAAACCAATCGATCGCGGTATCACGCATGATGCGAACCGGCGTCACGACTCGGTCTCTGAAGCCTTGATCACCCGCGTGATCCTCTCAGAATCGACGGATGAACTCCTGCGGATCATCCTCCTACTCGACCCATAAAACTCGCGGGCTACAACTCAGAAATCCCGTAGCCTCAAACTATCTCGCCTGGGTGAACCACGGTACTCATGGGCCGGAATCGAATCGCCGTGATTCTATCCTCATATTCGCCACGATCCCGGCGATCGGGCCATCTCTCTCAGAACCATCTCATCTCGCTTCCAGCCGGGATCGAGGTAGGTACTGTGGTCTCATCAGCCACTGCTGCGGCCCTAAACCCTCCTGGGGTCGGTGGCGTCGTGGAACTCGCCGTCTCGGGTATAGACTGGCCTGAGCCCTCGTGACTCTCGGTGTCCCACTAGCAGCTCCCTCGGCTGCCTTGCCCTTCTGGGTCCGGGTTGCCTTACGTGGAGGCATAACTGTTACAGAAAAAGGGATACGTTAGAAGGGTCCAACTTATAACACAGCTCTAAGGCACGATCTCAGAATGAGAAGAATGGAAACCAATCCTAAATATCCTATAGCCTCCTGATTATTGGTGTGGTGCACAACACACCGATAATCAAGACTACTAGATACGGTCTGTAGACACTTTCTGAGGATTAACTGCTATGATACCACTTTTGTCACGACCCGTTCCGGGGCCCGTGACTGGTGCCTTACCCGGGCACCCAAGTAGTCATACATCAGAGTAATCAGCGGAATATAAAAACAAGACATGAAACAGTTGTAAAATGAGACATAGTTTTATGTGAGAAAATGTCGCCTTTCGGCATATATATATAAACATAGTTTTGCAGTTACATCCCAACTGTACAATAGGACTACAGACCTCTAAGGAAGTAAACAACTATGGCGGACAGGCCCCGCCATACTCGAATGTGCAAAACTATCTACAACGATGGAGATCATACCTAAAAGTAGAGCCTCCTAGAAGATGGAGCTCACGACACCAAAGCAAAGATCCTAAGGATGTGGATCTAGCACTGCTGCCCTTACCTGCATGAACGCAGCCCCAAGGAGGTCGACAACAGTACTAAGTATGTGAAATCAAAAATACTTAAATGAAATCATATCATTTTAAAACCTAATTTACAAATACGCAAAACAACCAATGTAATCGCACATAGTGCCACATCATAAACAAGAGCAACAATAGGTAAATCAGAATGTGTCTTTTCTAGGCCGCGAATGATCGGGCAGGCCAATCGCCCATAGTATCATTATGCAAGCCTAATCTCGACTCGTAGTCCGCATAGGCCACTCACATAGGCCCGCATGAGGTATAACCCCGCATCGAGGGTAGCTACTCCTCGGCATCGTCCTGGACTCGTAGTCCGCATGGCCACATAGACCGCATGAGGTATAACCCCGCACACTAACCCGAACTCGTAGCTCGCATAGGTCCCCGGACCCGCATGAGGTATTCTCGAATCATGGTCCTGCATCACCGAGCCCACCGTTATACCCCGTATTTCCAGAGTATGTACGTGAGGGCGTACGTATAAAATTTGAGCCTTAAAGATTTGGCAAGTTCGAAATTTGGGCACAAGTGCCGAAAAGAATCGTTTTTCGACGAAACGTTTTACTAAACTTGCGAAGGGAAAATTCCGGCTATGTCATTTTTAATTTTTGCGAATTTTTCCGAGAGACGAAACATTTTGGACCAACGGAGGGTGACATGTGTCACCTCACATTGGAAGCAAGTGGACTAAGCAAAGTAAGGCAATGGCACATTTTTTTGTGCCTTGGGTTAGGTAGGATATTTGTGCAAGTTGGTGTGGTAGATGGATAAGGTCCACATGGTTGAAATCTAGCCCTACACTTGCCTTACACTTGGATGGATCTTGGCCATTGGTTGGCCTTTGCTTGACCTATAAATACCCCTCTAAGTTGAAGACTTTCTTCATCCAAAACTTGAGCAATCTTTCTAAGTCTCACAATACTCCCTCCCTCTTGATATTTCGTCCAAGGGCACCTCCTCTTTTGAAGCCTTGGCCGAGAGCTTTTCCCCTCCCCCCTTTGTGGTGCCCTAGCCGAAGGGTACCCCCCCTAGCCTAGTTGTTTTCGTATAATACCCCTTGTTGTGGTATAGAAATACTCTCCAAGTATCGTTATAATGCCCAAATACCTTGGCCCAAATACCTTGTAGTATTCCCAAGGTTACACTTTTACAAAAGCCCAGAAATACTATTATACTTCCCTCAGTCACAAAAACGAAACCCTAAGGAAAACCTTCATGGTCGGTTGGAGTGTTTAGTAGAAGTTGCGTAGAACTTCTAAGGGTTGTTTGGAGCGGATTGGAGCACTCGGAGTAGGAGCTAAGCGTTGCTCAGGAGCGACTTTAAACTCGGATAATTTTGGGCTCATCGAGGTAAATACTACTGTCCTTCTATTGTAATTGGAAATTACATACTGTCGTAGTATAAATGAATATAAGATTCATAGAAGAGAATTGAACTGTAATAGAAGGATATTACAGAAAAGGATTGAACTGAAATCACTTCAGAAGAATATAAATAGAAGTTAATCGCATTTACATGGGATCAGACATGGACCGATAACCTTTATTGGTTGAATGTTTTGCAAGTAGCATGTGCTACTTAGAAGGTGGACAAGGCTAGCCGGGTTATAGCCGTGGAGCATTTTGCTTATAGTCGATAATCGTCACAAGGTATGTGATTCTTCCTATACTCTTGAGCATGATATTTTAAAGGAAGATATATATAGTACGGCAATGTCTTTTGACTTAAGCCTGAATAATATATAATACGGTAGACGTACGTGTGCTAATTGAACGTAGTTGTACGGCAATGTCTTTTGACTTAAGCCTGAATAATAAAGAACTTGAAGTATGTCAAAAGAGTTAAGAAACCATTTTTGAAAGAAGAATAACACTTGGTTTTAAGGGTTTTAAAAAGAGTTATACTAGCTTTATGGGGAGTTAGGTATAACGTCTTAAGAGAGGTAAAGAAAATGGTTTACTGATGTTAGAAGTTAAGAGACTTGATCTTATAAGATAAGAGACTTAACTTAAATGAATTAATATGAGTTTTGTGTGAAACCTCATTCGTGAGTAATGAGTACTTGGTTTTTAAAAGGGAATAATGTTTTACTGATTTCGGAAATCAGAATGAGTATCGACAAACCACTGCAGCGTCAATAAAGGAAAATGTAATGAATAATGAAGTACTATTAAAACCAGTAGAAACCTCCATCTGCATAGAAGCTAAGATGAGACAAAATGATATTACATTTCCTAGATCATGGCTGCTTTAATAAAGATGGTTATAAAATAAACTACTCACACATATGGCATATGTTATTCAATTGTTTTAAAAGAGATTAAGACATTGAACTATGAAACTTTTCTAAAAAGAGACTTGAGTAATTGGAATTAGGCAAACTGGAACTTTAGAAAAAAAAGGAAAGGCATTGTTATGTCTTAAATTGGTTTAAAACATAAAGTGTTATAACAGCTTTATGGGAAGTTAGTTATAACGACTTTATGAAAACAAAAGAAGGGTTTTATCATTGGTTTTAATGTGATAACTTGGCTTTAAAAGGAGAAGTGTTTTGGTTTGCTAAAAATGTGAGTCACTCTATTTTATACTACGGGTATCGGGTGACTTTTATAAAAGGAATGGATCTCTTTAAAAGGAATTTAACGTACGTAGTACTTTAGGGTTAAAACCCGGACTTTGATATAAAATGGGAGTACCTTGAGTTGTGTATAATTTGCCTACGCTTGTTTTTGTATAACTTGCCTATGCTTGTTGTTGTGTAACTCGCCTATGCTTGTTGTGATAGCCTTTGATTGTAGAATTGTGTTTCTATACTACCGCGCCTCTCGTTGGAGGGCCGGTTGACTTGTTGAGAACTTACATGGACATGTCTACACCGATGCACTCCGGGCATGTGGCCACGCGCAGGTTGATTACCCGATATATTGTTATTGTGGTTACATGGACATGTCTACACCGATGTTGAATTCCGGGGGCATGTGGCCATGCGGCAGGGTTGATCACCCGATATATTGTTGTTGATATTACATGGACGTGTCTACACCGATGCAGAATTCCGGGGGCATGTGGCCATGCGGCATTGTTATTATTGTTGCATCATGGACTATCTACACCGATGCAGAATTCCGGGGGCATGTGGCCATGATGCGAACATGATTGATGTTGTGGGCGTAAGACCCATAGTTATATTTGAGTGATGACTTTGAGGGCGTGAGTCCCTGACTTGACTGCTTTTATGTTGCGTCGTATTTTGGTTATCATACATGTCTCTCGCTTTATATAGATCGTTATGATTTAACCGCAGATTTTCGTTCACATACTTGGTACTGTTGTCGACCTCCTTGGGCCGTTCATGCCGCAGGTAGAAGTACTTTGGCTGTCGATCCCTGCTGTTAGGATCACCTTTCAGCGTATTGGGAAGCTCCGTTCTTTCGGAGGCTTATCTTTTGTTATGTGTTCCCTGAGTTGTAGGTTCTTGTACATTCGGGGTATGGCGGGCCCTGTCCGTCATAGTTGTTGTAAATCTTAGGTCTGTAGTAATCGTTGTGGCGTGGTTGTAAAAGGATTAAACTGTCGGGTTTTTATGTATTAATATACCAAGGCAATCGCTTTGGTTGGCCTGTTTATATATAATATCTCTTGCTTCATGTCTTGTTTTTATGTTCCGCTGATTTTCTCTGATGTATGACTACTTGGGTGCCCGGGTAAGGCACCAGTCACGGGCCCGGGTTCGGGTCGTGACACTACCCCGCATCGGAGGGCAGCTTAACCCCCGGTAAGTCAAGAGGTGAGTGATATAATACTAACATAACAGCTTATCGTTAAACAATATAAGCACAACAAGAATGCCCTCTTATACAAACATTACAAGACACTAACACACATAGCATCATATCATGTCTACTTATCAAACCATCTTATTATTCTTTCCATAAATCAATATAAGTCTTTTATAAACACATAAGTAAACTGTTCCTTTTATCTTTCTTAAGTCGTTATACTTGACTTCCCATAAAGCTAGTATAACTCTTAAGCTTCTTGTTTTAAAAACAAATATTCTTCTTCTTTCAAAACTGATTTATAATTCTGTTGAAAGACTTTAAGATTTTTATTATTCAGGCTTAAGTCAAAAGACATTGCCGTAAAGCTACGCTCGATTAACACACGACGCTCACCGCACTATATATATACTTTAAAATATCATGCTCAAGAGTATAGGAAGAATCACATACCTCCTCGGCGAAATCCACCTGCCAAGTCGAATATGTCGCGCGCAGAGAATCAACCTATAATAATCAGACACGTCTATCAACGTCTAGACTACTCTGTAAACAGTTCTAAGCAGAGGGTTCTCTATCCTACGGAAAATTGGGCAGCACTTCCTACCCACAAGCTACTCAAGTCATCAGAAACAATCCTATGTAAGTACTTCAATTATTCTTTATTTATACCCTTCTACTGTGATTACAGTTCAATTCTATTCTTTAATATCCTTCAGTGTATCTTATACTCAAGTCTATACTATTCTTATATGTAATATCCAATTACAATAGAAGGACAAGAGTATTTACCTCGATAAGCCCAAAATTATCCAAGATAAAAGTCGATCCTGAGCGAGGTTTAGCTCCTAGTCTGAACGCTCCGATAGATCCAAGAAACCTTTAGAAGTTCTCCACAACTTCTACTAAGTACTAAGAGATTTGGACTAGGGTATTTAGGAATATTAACTATACTTGGAAGACAACATTTCTACCAAGGGAGGGGGGGTAGGTTTCGGCTAGGACTACTAGGCTAGAGGGGGGGTGTTTCGGCCAAGGCCTTCACAAGGGGAGGGGGAAGTGTTGGACGAAAAGCTCACAAGGGAGAGGGAGGGATTTTAGACTTGGAAAGTTTGTTTTGTGGATGAAGAACTCTTCATCTTAAGGGGGGTATTCATAGGTCAAGCAATGGCCAACCAATGGCCAAGATGAAGCCAAGTGCAAGGCAAGTGTAAGGTCAAGATTTGTGCAAGTGTCCTTATCCATCTACTACACAAAAATATCCTACCAACTCCTTGACAAAAAATCCATTCCAATCGTCCAAATGGACGCCTCACGTCCACCAACTAGAGGGTGACAAGTGTCGCCCTCTCGTTGGTCCAAAATGTTTCGTCTCTCGGAAAAATCCGCAAAAATTATAAATGACATAGCCGTAATTTACCCTACGCAAGTTTAGTAAAACGTTTCGTCGAAAAACGATTCTTTTAGTGAGTTGTGCACAAATGTTTTTCGTCCAAGGTCTTAACTTAGGCTAACTTTTGTACGTACGCCCTCACGTACATACTCTGGAAATACGGGGTATAACAGTATTCTCGTACGTATGTCCTCACATACATACCCTGGAACTACGGGGTGTAACACAAGTCATCCCTCATGCCCGTGGAACTCTTTCCTCACTGCCGGCAGTCTAGGTATAAATCGTATGATACGTATAACATGTCTCGGCCCATCCCGTGGGACTCGAGGTGGAATCGTATGGTCACATTCCCGGCCCATCTCATGGGACTCGGTGTCGGATCGTATGGTCACATTTCCGGCCCATCTCATGGGACTCGGTGTCGGATCGTGTGGAATACATTCCCGGCCCATCCCATGGGACTCGGTGTCGAATCGTGTGGAATACATTCCCGGCCCATCCCATGGGACTCGGTGTCGAATTTTGTGGAATACATTCCCGGCCCATCCCATGGGACTCGGTGTCGGATCGGGTGGTATACATGTCTCGGCCCATCTCATGGGACTCGAGGTAGAATCGGCCATAACATTTAAACCCTCTTCTAAGACAGATTTAAGACACTACCATGCCTTCCTTTTAAACCAAAACACTTTTCCTTTTTAAAGTCAAGTAACAACATTCTTTTTCCAAAAGTTCAAGTTGCATAATTTCAAATACTCAAGTCTCTTATTTTCGAAAGATTTCATAGTTCATAATCTTAATCACTTAATAACGTAATCTCTTTTAAAACAATTTGAGTAACATATGCCTTATGTGTGAGTAGTTATTCTTGTTTATAACAATCTTATTAAAGCAGCCATGATCTAGAAAATGTAATACAATTTTGTCTTATCTTAGATTCTATGCAGATGGAGGTTTCTACTGGTTTTAATAATAATTAATTAGTCAATACATTTTCCTTTATTAACGCTGCAGTGGTTTGTTCGATACTTATTCTCATTTCCGAAATCAATATAACATTATCCTTTTTAAGATCAAGTACCCATTACTCATGAATGCGGTTTCACAACTTATTAACACCCGTTAAGTCCTTAACACTTCATAAAAAGTCATTTATAAGCTAAGTCTCTTATCTTACAAGATCAAGTCTCTTAACTCATTTTTTTTTAAATTAACAAACCATTCCTTTACCTACATAAAGTCATTATAACAAACTTCCCATAAAGCCGTTATAACACTTTATGTTTTAAACCAACCAAATTCGTTTAACACACGTACGTCTACCGTACTACATAGTTCACAACAATCATGCTAGAAAAGATAGGAAGAGGTTCACATACCTCGCGACGATTATCGACAATTAGCAAAACGCTCCAAAGTACTATAACCCTGCTAGCCTTTTCCACCCTTCAAGTAGAATACGCTACTCGCAGTATTTCAACCTATAAAGGTCACAAAACGTCTATCAACTTCTCGATCTCTTGTAGCACATTTCAAAGTACAAGGTTCCTTATTCTACGGAAATTTCGGCAGCACCTCCCCGCAACCACATAAAACTCCACCTCTAACGGGCTGCTGCAAGCCAACAACTCGAGGATTACACGCCTAACGGACGTGTACAATACTGCCTCACAATAATACTACACAAGTCTACTGTAAATACAGTCCAATGTAAGTACAGTTCAATTCTTTATAATCATCCTTCCAATATATCTTATACTCAAATCTAAACTACTACAATATGTAATATCCAATTACAATAGGGGGACATAGATCATTACCTCGATAAGCCCAAAATTATCCAAGATTATAAGTCGATCCTGAGCAACGTTTAGCTCCAATTCCTACGCTCCAACCCGCTCCAAGCAACCCTTAGAAGTTTCTAAACAACTTCTCTTAACACTTTAACCAAGCTATGAAGATTTTTCTAGGGTTTCATTGCGACTATTGGAATAAGGTAGTATTTCCGGGCTCCTAGTATTGAAATAACTTTGGAATACAACTAGAGATACTAGGCTAAGGTATTTGGGATTATACTACAATACTTGAAGTATTTTCTACACAAGTGGGGGAGGGGGGCGAAAATACTACAAAGGGAGGGGATATTTTGCCTTGGAAAACCTTAAGTGTGGATGAAGAATAAGTCTAGCATTAAGGGGGTATTTATAGAGAATTCAAGGGTCAAGATTAATGCAAGTGTGTGGTCAAGATTGGGCCATGTGTGTGTGGGTCCCACCACACCACATGGCCAACGAAAATGGAAGCCAAGTGTGATGGCCATTTCGGCCAAGGGGACAAGTGGCAAGACACTTGTCCCACCATTTCGGCCAAGGTGCCACATGGGGGTGACACGTGTCGCCCCCTACTCGTCCAAAATATTTCGTCTCCCGAAAATATCCGAAATGCCAAAAATCTCTAAAACAAAGTGGGCCCCACAAAACCGTAAATTTCTCCCGTGGGCCCCACGTGACCAAATCCGGAAATAAAATTCCATAATTCTAATATAATCCAGGAAGTCCAAATACCAAATATGGGAATCCAATTCCCATTAACGAACCTTTTTCCTTCACAAAATCTGGAAACTTTTCCGTCAAAAAATCACATCTTTCTTCCTTTCCAAAATTACTGTCGTATTCTCGTACGTACGTCCTCATATACATACTGTTATACCCCGTATTTCCAGAGTATGTATGCGAGGACGTACGTACGAATATACAAGCCCTAAGTAGATTAAGGATGTAAGATTTGTTTTTTTCGACGGAAAATTTTCCGAACCTTGTGAAGGAATTTTGCGTTTTCAATAATTTATTTAATTTGGATTTTTTCGAGAGATGAAATATTTTGGACCAATAGGAGGGCGACATGTGTCACCCTTAGGTGGCATGTTTGGACGAAAATAGTGGGGCAAGTGGCCAAGTCAAATAGTCAAGTCTTGCAAGATATTTTGTGGGCAAGTGGGAAGCAAGCCTTGGACGTTTTTTTTGTGCAAGTGGCTAGCCACATGTCTCTTTGTTGTGGGGGGACATATGTCCCAAAGTTGTGGTGGACATATGTCCCAATGTTGTGGTGGACACTTGGTGGAAGACTCCACTCACACAAGCTACCTAATCTACACCCTCCACTTGCTTGAATCTTGGCCATTGAAGGTATCACGACCCGAACCCGGGCCCATGACTGGTGCCTTACCCCGGGCACCCTAGTGATACAACATCAGAGAAAACCAGCGGAAATAAAAACTTAAACATTTTAAATAGACATGGATCAAGATAAAAGAACATAGGCCAACCAAAACGGTTGCCTTTCAATATATATATATATATGACATTTGAACAGTTACAATTCTTACAACCACGCTTGCAAGGTTATTCTGGACCTCTAAGATTTTTACAACAACTATGACGGGACAGGGCCCCGCCATACCCTGAATGTACAAGAACCTACTGGACTCGGGTAACATACCAAAGATAAGCCTCAGAAGGAAGCAGCTTCCCAATACGCTGAAAGGTGATCTAAGCGGGGATCGGCAAACGATGTACTTACTGCGGCATAACGCGGCCCGAAGGAGGTCGAGCAATGTACCAAGTATGTGAAAGCGTAAACATCGTAAATGAAATCATAATAGTCTATATAAAGCGGGAGACATGTATGATAACCAAACTACGATTCACAACATAAGCGATCATGTCGAGTCGGGACTCACGCCTCAATGTCTCGGCCATCTCATGGACCCGGTATAGAAAGCGTGTGGAATACATTCCGGTTCATCTCATGAACACGGTAGTCGGATGGAATACATTCGGTCCATCCGTGGACACGGTGATCGAGTGAAATACATTCCCGGTTCATCCCATGAACACGGTAGTCGAGTGAAATACATTCCCGGTTCATCCCATGAACACGATAGTCGAGTGAAATACATTCCTTGCACAACAAGTCTATCACACGCAAACATAGGCAAGTTACAACTTAAAGTACTTTCATTTTATGACAAAGTCCGGGTTTCAACCCTAAAGTACTACGTACGTTAAATTCCTTTTAAGAGATCCATTCCTTTTATAAAAGTCACCCGATACCCGTAGTATAAAAAAAGAGTGACTTATATCTTTTAAGTAAACCAAAACAACTTTCATACTTTTTTTTTTAAAACCAATTAAGGCAATACCATGCCTTCTTTTTAGACCAAAACACTTCTCTTTTTAAAGTCAAGTTACCACATTAAAACCAATGATAAAACCCTTCTTTTTTTTCATAAAGTCGTTATAACCAACTTCCCATAAAGCTGTTATAACACTTTCTGTTTGAAACCATTTTAAGACAACACAATGCCTTTCTTTTCCCTAAAGTTCCAGTTTGCCTAACTTCAATTACGCAAGTCTCTTTTTAGAAAAGTTTCATAGTTCAATGTCTTAATCTCTTTTTAAAACAATTGAGTAACATATGCCATAGGCGAGTAGGTTATTCTTGTTCATAAATCTTATTAAGCAGCCATGATCTAGGAAATGTAATATCATTTTGTCTCATCTTAGCTTCTATGCAGATGGAGGTTTCTACTGGTTTTAATAATACTTCATTATTCAATACATTTTCCTTTATTAACGCTGCAGTGGTTTGTCGATACACATTCTGATTTCCGAAATCAGTAAAACATTATTCCTTTTAAAAACCACGTACTCATTACTCACGAATGAGGTTTCACACAAAACTCATATTAATTCATTTAAGTTAAGTCTCTTATCTTATAAGATCAAGTCTCTTAACTTCTAAAATCGAGAAACCATTTTCTTTACCTCTCTTAAGACGTTATACCTAACTCCCATAAAGCTAGTATAACTCTTTTTAAAACCTTTAAAACCAAGTGTTACTCTTCTTTCAAAATGGTTTCTTAACTCTTGTAACATACTTCAAGTTTCTTATTATTCAGGGCTTAAGTCAAAAGACATTGCGTACAACTACGTTCAATTAGCACACGTCGTCTACCGTACTATATATTATTCGGGCTTAAGTCAAAAGACATTGCCGCACAACCACGTTCAATTAGCACACGACGTCTACCGTACTATATATTATTCGGGCTTAAGTCAAAATACATTGCGTACTATATATATCTTCCTTTAAAATATCATGCTCAAGAGTATAGGAAGAATCACATACCTCGCGACGATTATCGACTATAAGCAAAGCGCGCTCACGGCTATAACGGCTAGCCTTGCCCACCTTCTAAGTAGCACATGCTACTTGCAAAACATTCAACCAATAAAGGTTATCAGTCTACTATAATACAGTCCTATGTAGGTACAGTTTAACTTCTACTTATTCTTCTGATGTGATTTCAGTTCAAGTCTATTCTGTAATATCCTTCTATTACAGTTCAATTCTCTTCTATGAATCTTATATTCATTTCTACTACGACAATATGTAATTTCCAATTACAATAGAAGGACAGTAGTATTTACCTCGATGAGCCCAAAATTATCCGAGTTTAAAGTCGCTCCTGAGCAACGCTAGCTCTACTCAGAGTGCTCGATCCGCTCCAAACAACCCTTAGAAGTTCTAACCAACTTCTACTCAAATACTTCAACTATCAATGAAGATTTCCTTAGGGTTTCGTTTAGTGGCTAAAGGAAGTATAATAGTATTTTCTGGGCTTTTGTATAAGTGTAACCTTGGGAATACTACAAGGTATTTGGGCATTATAACAATACTTGAAGAGTATTTCTATACCACAAAGGGGGGTATTATACGAAAACAACTAGGCTAGGGGTACCCTGGCTAGGAGCACCACAAAGGGGAGGAGGCTATCGGCGAGGCTCACTCGAGGGGGTGGGGCTTGGACGAAATACAACTCTCAAAAGGGGGAGGGATTTTAACACTTAGAAAATGATTTTTGGATGAAGAAAGTTCATCACTTAGAGGGGTATTTATAGGTCAAGGAATGGCCAACCAATGGCCAAGATCCTTCCAAGTGTTAGGCAAGTGTAGAGTAAGCCATGTGCACCTTATCCATCTACCACACCAACTTGCACAAAATATCCTACCAACTACAAGCCACCTATTTCGTCCCATTGCCGCCCACTTCCTTCCAATGTGAGGGTGACACTTGTCACCCTCCCGTTGGTCCAAAATGTTTCGTCTCTCGGAAAAATCCGCAAAAATTAGAAATGACATAGCCGGAATTTTCCCTTCGCAAGTCTAGTAAAATGTTTCGTCGAAAAACGACTCCTTTCGGCACTTGTGTACAAATTTCGAAACTTGCCAAGTCTTAAGGCTTAAATTTATATACGTACGCCCTCACGTACATACTCTGGAAATACGGGGTATAACAGAAGGTTCTATAAATACCCCCCTTAAGTGCAAGACTTCTTCATCCACTTAACAATTTCCAAGTCTCCAAAAATCCTTCCCCCTTGTAGTGCTCTCGTCCGAAACACCCTCCCCCCCTTTTCTAGTTGCTTCGTCCGAAACACCCCCCCCCCTTGGTAGAAAAATTGTCTTCAAGTATTGTTACTATTCCAAAATACCTTAGCCTAAATCCCTTGTTGTATTCCAAAGTTACCTCTATACTAAAAGCCCGAAAATACTACTTTATATCCCCTAGTCACAAAACGAAACCCTAGGAAAATCTTCATAGTTGGTTGAAGTATTAAGTAGAAGTTGTTTAGAAACTTCTAAGGGTTTCTTGGAGCTATCGGAGCGTGCAAATTAGGAGCTAAACGTTGTTCAGGATCGACATTTAATCTTGGATAATTTTGGGCTTATCGAGGTAAATATTTTTATCCTTCTATTGTAATTGGAAATTACATGTTGTAGTAGTTTAGAATTAAGTATAAGTTATATAGAAGGATGGTATATAAGAAGAGAATTGAACTGTACTTACATTGATTTGCATTCTGATGAAACTTGTGTAGTTTGACGGGTAGGGAAATGCTGCCCAATTTTCCGTAAAATTAAGAACCTTCTGCTTAGAATATTCTACAGAGTAGTCTAGACGTTGATAGACGTATTTGACTATTATAGGTTGATACTCTGCGCGCGACATATTCGACTTGGCAGGTGGATTGAGCCGAGGAGGTATGTGATCCTTCCTATACTCTTGAGCATGATATTTGTGAAATATATATATAGTACGGTAAACGTACGTGTGTGTTATACCCCGTAGTTCCAGGGTATGTATGTGAGGACGTACGTACGAGAATACGACCTTAAAATTGGAAAGGAAGAAAGATGTGATTTTTCGACGGAAAAGTTCCGGATTTTGTGAAGGAAAAAGGTTCGTTAATGGGAATTGGATTTCCGGATTCGGTATTCGGACTTTTTGGAATATTTGAGAATCATGGAATTTTATTTTCCGGAATTGGTCACGTGGGGCCCACGGGAGGAATTTACGGTATTGTGAAGCCCACTTTATTTTCGGATTTTTGGCATTACGGATATTTTCGGAAGATGAAATATTTTGGACCAATAGGAGGGCGACATGTGTCACCCTTAGGTGGCAAGGTTGGACGATTTGGAGGGCAAGGTTTGGCACGTTTTTCACATGAAAAAGGCTTAAAACATTTGGTCAAAAGTCTTGCAAGATATTTGTGTAGTTGTTGGATAAGTGGGACCCACACACACATGGCTCAATCTAGACCACACACTTGCTTTGATCTTGGCCATTGATTGGCCTATAAATACCCCCTTAGTGCAAGACAAAAATTCATCCACACTTAGAGTTTTCCAAGTTTGAAATACTCCCTCCCTCTTGAGTGTAGCTCTCGGCTTTGCCTTGATTTTGTGAGCTAAAGTTGTCCAAAAATTCTTAAAGTTTTAAGTGTTCTTCCTTAGTGTATTAGGAAGATTAGTAACCAAGAGTTAGAAAATATTTCACACCCTAGCCCCTAAAACTACCCCTTGGCCGAGAGTTGCCACATTTAAAGCCTAAGTGTTCTTCACTTGTTGGAGTTGAAGTGTTAAGAGAAGTTGTCGAGAAACTTCTAAGGGTTGCTTGGAGCGGGTTGGAGCGTAAGGAATTGGAGCTAAACGTTGCTCAGGATAGACTTATAATCTTGGATAATTTTGGGCTTGTCGAGGTAATTATCTTTGTCCCCCTATTGTAATTGGATATTACATGTTGTAGTAATGTATAGTTGAGTATACTATATGTAGAATGAATATGGATAAGAATTGAACTGTATTTACATTGGTGTATTCTGATGAACTTGTGTAGTATATATGTGAAGTAGAATTGAACACGTCCAGGTTAGGCGTGTAATCCCCAGGAGTTGTTGGCACAGTAGCGGGCCCGAGTAGAGAGGAGATTTATGTGGTTACGGGAGAGGTCTTTGCGAATTTTACGTAGAATAAGGAATCTTGTATTTAGAATTTTCTACGAAGAGATCTAGAAGTTGATAGACGTTTTATGGTCATTATAGGTTGAAGTACTACGAGTAGCGTATTCTACTTGAAGGGTGGAAAAGGCTAGCAAGGTTATAGTACTTGGAGCGTTTTGCTAATTGTCGATAACCGTCGCGAGGTATGTGAACCTCTTCCTATCTTTTCTAGCATGATTGTGTGAACTATGTAGTACGGTAGACGTACGTGTGCTAAATGATTTTGGTTGGTTTAGAACATAAAGTGTTATAATGGCTTTATGGGAAGTTAATTATAACGACTCTATGTAGGTAAAAGAATGGTTGATTGTTTTTAAAAGATAAGAGACTTGACTGTATTTGACTTGAATTGTGTTAAAAAGTTGTGAAACCTCATTCATGAGTAATGAGTACTTGGGTTTTAAAAGGAATAATATTATATTGATTTCGGAAATGAGAATAAGTATCGAACAAACCACTGCAACGTTAATAAAGGAAAATGTATTGACTAATTAATTACTATTAAAACCAGTAGAAACCTCCATCTGCATAGAAGCTAAGATAAGACAAAATTTTATTACATTTCCTAGATCATGGCTGCTTTAATAAGAATCATTATAAACAAGCATTAATTTTCTTAAATTTCCAAAGTAAGGAACTTGATTTCTAAAAGAAAAGAGACTTGAGGAATTGAAGAGTTTGGTTTAAAAGAAAGACATGGTTTTGTCTTAAATTGGTTTAAAACATAAAGTGTTATAACAACTTTATGGGAAGTTAGTTATAACGACTTTATGAAAACAAAAGAATGGTTTTATCATTAGTTTTAAAATGGTAACTTGACTTTAAAAGGAGAAGTGTTTTGGTCTAAAAAGAAGGCATAGTATTGTCTTAATTTGGTTTAAAAAGGAAAGTATGGAAGTTGTTTTGGTTTACTTAAAATGTTAGTCACTCTATTTTGATAATACGGGCATCGGGTGACCTTTGTAAAAGAAATGGATCTTTTAAAAAGAATTTAATGTACGTAGTACTTTGGGGTTAAAACCTGGACTTTGGCATAAAATGAAAGTACCTTGAGTTGTGTGTAACTTGCCTATGTTTGCGTGTGATAGCCTTGTCGTGCTAGTATTGTATTTCTATACCACGCGTCTCTCGATGGAGGTAGGCTGATTTGTATGATCTTACTTGGGCGTAGCTGCGATGTGGAGCATTCCACTGCACACGTGATTATTATTCCATGGACTAGCTCTCCGCGAGGTTTCTTGATTCGGCTTGGTATCGGTAGTTGGCTCGTACTTGCCACGAGTCGTGGTGACTCGGCAGTATCGGTAGTTAGCCTTTGTACTTGCCGTTCGGTTTGTGTGAAGTCTCGTGATTCCGACTTGGTATCGGTAGTTAGTCTTCGTACTTGCCGACGCCCTACGTGGCGCGGTGGTATCTGGTAGTTGGCTTCGTACTTGCCACAGGTCGCCGTGGTATGGTTATGTGGATTTGTTGATGCGGCTTTGGTATCGGTAGTTGGCTTTCGTACTTGCCGGTCGATTGAGGATGCGGCTTGGTATCGGTAGTGAGCATACGTTATACCGTATTTCAGTATATGCGTAAGGCGTGCGTATAAAAGTTTAAGCCTTAAGTTAGGCTAGGGCCGAAAATTATTGTTCACAATGCACGAAAAGAATCGTTTTTCGACGAAGCGTTTACAAGACTTGCGAAGGAAAATTAGGCTATGTCGTTTATAATTTTTGGATTTTTAGAGGCGAAATATTTTGGACCAACGAGAGGCGACACTTGTTACCCTCAATTGGTGGACTTGAGGCGTCTTTTGGGCGATTTGGAGAGTGGGAGTTGGTAGGATATTTTGTGTAGTTGATGAGCAAGTGGGACCCATGAACACTTGTCCAAATCTTGACCTTACACACTACCACTTGGCTTGATCTTGGCCCTTGGTTGTCCTATAAATACCCCCTTTGTGAAGACTTATTCATCCACAAAATCCTAAGTCTTGAAATCCTCTCCTCCTCTCTATGGTTTCGTCCATGCCTCACTCCCCTCGAGAAGGCACTTTTGGCGAGAGGTACCCACTCTGAGTGGTGCTAGCCGAGGGGTACCCCCCCTACCTTGAGTTGTTTTCGTAAAATACACCCCCCCCCTTGGTAGAAAGTATTCTCCAAGTATTGTTACTATACCTAAATACCTTAACCTAATACCTTGTAGTATTCCAAGGTTACCCCTATACTAAAAGCCCAGAAATACCATTATACTTCCTTGATCCTAAACGAAACCACTGAAAAATCTTCACAGTTGGTTGAAGTATTAGGAAGAAGTTTCGTAGAACTTCTAAGGGTTGTTTGGAGTGGGTTGGAGCACCCGGAGTAGGAGCTAAACGTTGCTCAGGATCGACATTAAACTTGGATAATTTTTGGCTTACCGAGGTAAATAATCCTATCCTTCTATTGTAATTGGAAATTACATACTGTAGTTGTATAGAAATGAATATAAGATTCATAGAAGAGATTTGAACTGTAATAGAAGGATATTCTGAGAATAGACTTGAATGAAATCACATCGGAAGAATATTCTGAGTAGTCTAGGCATTGATAGACTTGTATAATCTTTATAGGTTGATTGATCTGCGAGTAGCGTGTACTACTTGAAAGGTGGGCCGAGGCTAAGCGGGCTATAGTCGTGGGCGTTTTGCTAATAGTCGATAATCGTCGCGGTATGTGATCCTTCCTATCCTCTTGAGCATGATATTTTAAAAGAATATATATATAGTACGGTGAGCGTCGTGTGTTAAGCGAGCGTGGTTGTGCGGCAATGTCTTTTGACTTAAGCTGAATAATAACGAATCTGACGTATTTCTAAGAAATAAGAAACCTTTTTTAAAGAAGAGTAATACTTGGTTTTAAAAGCTTAAGAGTTATACTAGCTTTATGGGAAGTTAGGTATAACGACTTAAGAGAGATAAAAAGAATGGTTTATTAATTTTAGAAGTTAAGAGACTTGATCTTAAAAGATAAGAGACTTGACTTAAATAAATTAATATGAGTTTTTGTGTGAAACCTCATTCGTGAGTAATGAGTACTTAGTTTGTAAAAGGAATAATGATTTACTGATTTCGGAAATGAGAATAAGTATCGAACAAACCACAATGTAGCTAATAAGGGAAATGTATTGACTAATAAAGTATTATTAAAACCAGTAGAAACCTCCATCTGCATAGAAGCTAAGATGAGACGAAATGATATTACATTTCCTAGATCATGGCTGCTTGAATAAGATCGATTATGAACAAGAATAACCTACTCACATATAAGGCATATGTTTCTCAAAACGTTTTAAAGGAGAATTATATCATTAAGTGATTAATACTATGAACTACGAAACCTTTCGAAAAGGAGAAACTTGAGTATTTGAAATTAGGCAAACTTGAACGTTTGGAAAAGAATGTTGTTACTTGATTTTACAAAGAGAAGTGTTTTGATTTACTTCAGAAGATAGTCCCTCTATTTTTATACTACGGGTATTGTGTGACTGTTGTGAAAGAAACGGATCTTTTAAAGAGATAATGTATGAAGTATTTTGGGGATAAAAACCTGAACTTGTTAAAGTAGAAAGTACCTTGTGTGAATAACTTGATTGTGTTGGTTTGTGATAGCCTTGTAATACTTTCTTGTTGATTTGATAAGTAAACATGCTAGGATGCTACGTGTGTTAGTATCTTGTGATGTTTGTGTAAAGGGGTTTTCCTCGATTGCGCTTAAGTTGTTTAACGATCAGCCGTTATGTTGGTATTGTACCACTCACCCTTGACATGATCCCGGAGGTTAAGGCGCCTCCGTCTGAGGTAGACTCGGTGATGCAGGACCGTGATTCGAGAATACCTCATGCGGGTCACGAGGACCTATGCGAAGCTACGAGTTCGAGTTAGTGTGCGGCCTTTATGGTAAATGCGGTCTATGTGGCGGCCATGCGGTGCGAGTCGGGGCGATGTCGGGAGTAGCTACCCTCGATGCGGGAATACCTGCATGCGGGCCTATGAGGTTGGCCTATCGCGGAGCTGCGGGAAGTTCGGGACTAGCGCGCATTTGATCTGCGGCGGTGGCGGCCGATCATGTGGCGGTGCAGACAGATCTCGTAATCTGATTTATGACCACTGTTAGTGCGTAGGTTTTAGTAGTCGGCTATGCCTTCGTACTTACCGTCACGGTTTTATTATGACACGGGTGGGACACGGTGTTCATGTGTACTCCTTGGTGCTTTTACATCATGCAGCGGTGAGGAAGGTATTCCACAGGCGTGATTGATGTCGTAGGCGTGAGACCCATAGTGATATTTGAGTGATGACTTTGAGGCGTGAGTCACGACTTGACATATTTGCTTATTTATTGTGAAGCGTAGTTTGGTTATCATACATGTCTCTGCTTTATATAGACTACTATGATTTCATTCTGATATTTTGATTTCGCATACTTGGTACTGTTGTTATCGACCTCGCCCGAAGTGCGTTAAATCTGCATGAGTAAAATGTACACGATCATTGATCCTCGCTCTTAGGATCACGATTCGATGTTTGGGAAGCTCCGTTTCTCGGAGGCTTATCGATGGTATAGTCCCTATCGTTGTAGGTACTTACGTTCGGGGTATGGCGGGGCCCTGTCGCCATTGTTGTCATATCATTCTTAAGTGCATGTAATCTTGTTGTGGGCGAGTTGTAAAAAGGGATGTATGTTCTAGTTGTTATATATATATCTTAGAAAAGCAAGTTTTCTCGAATAACGATTTCACATTTCATATTATATCATGTCTTGTTTTATGTTCCGATTACTCGATGTATGTCTACTTGGGTGCGAGGTAAGACACGATCCACGGGCAGGTTGAATCGTGACAAAAGTGGTATCGAGCGATTAATCCTCGGAAAGTGTCTACAGGCCGTATCTAGTAAGTCTTGATTATCGGTGTGTTGTGCACACGCGATGTCGAGAGGCTATATGATATTTAGGATTGGTTTTCATTCTTCTCACTCGAGATCGTGCCTTAGAATGTGTTATAAGTTGGACCCTCTAACGTATTTCTTTCCACTACCGGTATGTCTCGCGTAAGGCAACCGGGCCCGAAGAGCAAGGCGGCGTAGGAGGCTGCGAGTAAATCTGAGAGGTTCACGAGGCACGAGCCCAACCATCACGAGGTGGTGCTTCGTTCGGGAGTTCTGCGGCGTCGTCGGCCCAATGAGTTTAACGGCAGCGGCGATTCTGCTGCGGCCATGATGTATGAGCCTTGATTCCGGCCAGGAACAAAGAATATGGATTAAAAGGAATGGACACATTACTAGCTAGGATTTTAGCAACGAGAGAATATAAAGTGCAGATATATCACGGGTCTTGATGACTATCTAAGGAAAGGATGTGCAAGTAGCTCTTGATCGAGCTTGAGCATGGCACGTATGCGGGCTTATGCGCGGCCAGAAAGCGTGAGGATCAGCGGGTTAACCAAAATCAGAAGAGGGCGGATCGGCGAGTCGCTGGTAACTTTGGCGAATCGCCTCGTGAGCGGATATGCGCCTCGCGAAACAGTGGTCCTCGCGGGGTTCGGGGCGTTGAGTATCGGAGTTGGTGAGCTCGGGCTTAGTTCCACGAATACGAAGGTTTTCCCCGATGTTCGCGATGTGGCGAGCGTCGCGCCGGGAATGTCGTCTTTTGTTGGAGCTTGTTATACTTACGGCGGCGGGGCCATTTCACGAGAATTGTCAGGCTAGAGGTGGCGCGGATGTAGAGACTCAACGCCGGGATCGGTGGCTAGTTAATCACCTTCCACTGGTATGCGCCTGCAGGCGAATTGATTAGAGCGACAAAGGGAAGTGAAGCGGTAGATACATGTATATCCTTGAACCTACAGAGATTGTAGGTGTGATAAGATAAGCGTATCTTAAGTGTTATGTTCAGATAACATAGGTGTTAATTGTGATTAGAAATCATGGTTAGTTAGCAGGGTAAGATTGAGGCGAGAAAGTGTGAGCCTTAGAGTTTTATACGTAGGGACCTTAGAGGTAAGGCCGTCTCGAGTAAAAGATGTATATTTTTTATGTGTTTGACCACTTGCTCGGGTGCATAGTGCACATGAGAAATAGTTGTATAATAAGTGTTACACCACTATTTTCCAGTATATGCGTGAGGCGTGCGTATAAAATTTAAGCCTTAAAGTTGGCAAGGTTGAAAATTTGGGCACAAGTGCGAAAGAATCGTTTTTAAATGAAGCGTTTTACAAGACTTACGAAGGGAAAATTCGGCTATGTCATTTATAATTTTTGCGGATTTTCCGAGAGGAAACATTTTGGACCAACGGGAGGGTGACACGTGTCACCTCACATTGGAAAGAGGTTGTGCGGCAAAGTGGACGAAATGGGTGTCATGGGTTAGGTAGGATATTTTGTGCAAGTTGGTGTGGTAGCTGTATAAGGTGCACTTGGCTTAATACTAGCCCTACAATTGCCTAACACTAGGTTAGATCTTGGCCGTTGGTTGGTCATTCCTTGACCTATAAATACCCTAAGTGATGAACTTTCTTCATCCAAAAATCATTTCCTAAGTGTTAAAATCCTCCACTCCTCTTGTTTGCTCGTCCTAGCCCTCTCCCCTCTTTTGAGAGCCTTGGCGAGAGCCTCCCCTCCCCCTTTTAGTGCCACTAGCCAGAGGTACCCCACACTAGTTGGTTTAGTATAATACCCCCTGTGGTATAGAAATACTCTCAAAGTATTGTTATAATGCCCAAATACTCTAGCCCAAATACCTTGTAGTACTTTCCAAAGTTACCTCAATACGTAGAGCCCGGAAATACTATTATACCTTCCTTTAGCCACTAAACGAAACCCTAAGGAAAACCTTCATAGTCGGTTGAAGTGTTTAGTAGAAGTTGCGTAGAACTTCTAAGGGTTGTTTGGAGGCGGATTGGAGCACTCGGGTAGGAGCTAAGCGTTGCTCGGGATCGACGTTAAACTTGGATAATTTTGGGCTCATCGAGTAAATACTCATCCTTCTTTTGTAATTGGAAATTACATCGTAGTAGTATAGAAATGAATATAAGATTCATAGAAGAGAATTGAAGCGTAATAGAAGGATATTACGAATAGACTTGAATCAAATCGCATCGGAAGAATATTAAGATAGAAGATTAAAGCGTACTTACTTAGACTGTATTTCTGATGGTGATAACCTTTATTGGTTGAATGTTACGCAAGTAGCATGCTACTTAGAAGGTGGACAAGGCTAGCAGGGTTATAGCGAGTGGAGCGTTTTGCTTATAGTCGATAATCGTCGCGAGGTATGTGATTCTTCCTATACTCTTGAGCATGATATTTTAAATATATATATATATATAGTACGGTAGACGTACGTGTGCTAATTGAACGTAGTTGTACGGCAATGTCTTTTGACTTAAGCCTGAATAAAATATATATATATATAATGCGGTGACGTCGTGCGCTAATTGAAGCGTAGTTATGCAGCAATGTCTTTTGACTTAAGCTGAATAATAAGAATCTTGAAGTATTTCAAAAGAATTAATAAACCTTTTTGAAAGAAGAGTACTTGGTTTTAAAAAGAGTTATACTAGCTTTATGGGGAGTTAGGTATAACGTCTTAAGAGAGGTAAAGAAAATGGTTTACTGATTTATAGAAGTTAAGAGACTTGATCTTAAAAGATAAGAGACTTGACTTGAATGTATTAATATGAATTTTGTGTGAAACCTCATTCGTGAGTAATGAGTACTTGGTTTTAAAAGGAATAATGTTTCTTGATTTGGGAATCGAGCAGTATCGAACAAACCATCTGGCGCTAATAAAGGAAAATGTATTGAATAATGAAGTATTATTAAAACCAGTAGAAACCTCCATCTGCATAGAAGCTAAGATGAGACAAAATGATATTACATTTTCTAGATCATGGTTGCTTTAATAAATGGTTATAAACAAGAATAAAGCGCTTTGGCATATGTTATTGATTGTTTTAAAAGAGATTAAGACATTGAGCTATGAAACTTTTCTAAAATAAAAGAGACTGAGTAATTGAAATTAGGCAAGCTGGAACTCTAGGGAAAAGAAGGCATTCTTTTGTCTTAAATCGGTTTAAAACATAAAGTGTTATAACAGCTTTATGGGAAGTTAGTTATAACGACTTTATGAAAACAAAAGAAGGGTTTTATCCTTGGTTTTAATGTGGTAACTTGACTTTAAAAAGAGAAGTGTTTTGGTCTAAAAGAAGGCATGGTGTTGCCTTAATTTGGTTTTAAAAGGAAAGTATGGAAGTTGTTTTGGTTTACTTAAAAGATGTAAGTCACTCTATTTTTATACTACGAATTGTCGGGTGACTTTTATAAGAGGAATGGATCTTTAAAAGGAATTTAACGTACGTAGTACTTTAGGGTTAAAACCCGGACTTTGACATAAAAAGAAAGTACCTTGAGTTGTGTATAACTTGCCTATGATTGTTGTTGTGAAACTTGCCTATACTATTGTCATAGCCTTGTTGTGCAAATCTTGTATTTTACTCGACTCTAGGTTCGTAGGATGAGCGGAATGTATTTCACTCGACTACGCGTTAAGTAGGATGAGCGGGAATGTATTTCACTCGATTCTGCGTTCGTAGGATGAGCAGAATGTATTTCACTCGACTACGCGTCCATGGATGGGCCAATGTATTCTATCCGACTACCGAGTTCATGAGATGAGCAGGAATGTATTCCACACGTTTCTATCTGGGTCCATGAGATGGGTCGAGACATGTTAAACGTATCACATGGTTTGTACCTAGATAGCGGTGAGGAAGGAGTTCCACGGGCATGAAGGATGACTTTGAGGCGTGAGTCACGACTTGACATATTGCTTTATGTTGTGAGCTGTAGTTTGGTTATCATACATGTCTCTGCTTTATATAGACTATTATGATTTCATTTCTGATATTTTCTGATTTCACATACTTGGTACTGTTATCGACCTCCTTGAGTGCGTTCATGCTGCGTAGAAGTACATCATTTGTCGATCCGCGTTTAGGATCACATTTGGCGTGTTGGGAAGCTCCGTTCCTTGGAGGCTTATCTTTTGGTATGTTACCACAGTCTGCAGGGTTCTTGTACATTCTGGGGTATGGCGGGCCCTGTCGTCATAGTTGTTGTAAAATCTTAAGTGCATGCTTTGTTGTGGCGGGGTTGTAAGGATTATGAATTCAAATGTCTATATATATATGTTGAAAGGCAACCGTTTTGGTTGGCCTATTTTCTTTATCTTGATCCATGTCTATTTGAATGTTTAAAGTTTTTATTTCAATGGTTTTCTCGATGTTGTATCACTAGGGTGCGGGGTAAGGCACGATCCACGAACCTCGGGCAGGTTGTGACAATAAGTCCACGAGTAGTGTGGAATGAAAGAGGGTAGTTGAACTAAGAAGACCACTAGGTTTCGTGACTTGATTAGTGAGATCGTTAGGATCGGGAACAAGAGTTTTCTTGCGATGGCGAGTTGGGTTGAGGACGATCGTGGGTCAACCGCGACTGTTTTGTGGTGGGGTCGGTTCGGTGGTCACGCCGGTGGTAGGGTCACGAGGGTGTTAGGCCCAAGTTTAGTAAACCAGTCTGAGTTCGTGGATGCGTTCGACCCGATGTCGGGCGATGAGTCAGCCCATCTTGTCCTTGATCGAGTTGTTCACTCCGAGAGAGTTATGCGAGATGTTATTTATCGGGAAGGTTGTAAAGTGCACGAGGTGCCTACTTTCACCTTATGACGATGGAACCAGATTTACGACTATTTCTTTTGGAAGTTTTACCAGCGGGGTTGAGAACTCGGTGAGTCTCGATGTCGCGTTCGCCCGGGCGGTGTTTGGATTTGAGGGTATTGTAAGGATTGTTGCCTCCGGTTAAGGGAGTTTTTTATAACCACCATTTCAGTATTCGGATATCGTCTTACGAAGCCTTGTAGGGGCGGAAGCGTAAATTGCCGGTCGACTGGTTCGATGTTGGCAAGGTTCAGATAGTTGGTTCATACTTGTTTGGCGGGATGTGGATAGGGTGAAGCCTATCGGGAGAGGTTATCGGCGGCTCGAGTCAGCGGAAGTCGTGCGGATAATCGCGGCGACGCAGGTTCAGTGTACGGTGGGTCTTCTTGAAGAGTACCACCCGGAAAGGGTATGGCGAGTTTGGGAAAGCAGAGAAACTTAGCGAGTTACTTTGGGCCTTTCGGATCATGTGAAGAGTAGGCGGGTTGCCTATATGTTAGCTTTTGTCGTCCGGCTTAGGAGGCGTATGTCCGGTCGCCTTATTTGTTAGGTTCGGAAAAGTATTGGAGATCCATCCAGAGTATTCCCAGTTAATGATGATCAAGTTGGAGGTAGTAACCCAGAGATTTTTGAAATTGATGCAGTAACAGAAATGTGGTAAGTTATGAGAAAGAGTTCGAGTGTACGAGAAGGGTACGACGAGTAAGGGAAGTAGCGAGCATGTGTTAAGGACATAGAAGTGATCATTTCGTTTGTAAAGAAAAGGTGCGAAGGGAGTATCTTTTAGCCCTTGGGTGGGAGCTTTTGTAGTGATGGAGGTGATTCCTCGTGGACTTGGATGTAAGTATTTGCGCGGGTTGTATTGTGGCCAGGTGGGGCATGTTTGTTTTTGTAAGTATGGTAGTGCAGACTATACTGGCGCAAGTTTGTTTTGAGACTTAGAAGGAACATTCGGGATGAATGTTTCTAATGAGGGGAGAATGTTATACCCCATATTTCCAGAGTATGTACGTAAGGGCGTACGTATAAAAGTTTAAGCCTTAAGTTAGGCTAGGACCGAAAATTATTGTTCACAAGTACCGAAAAGAATCGTTTTTCGATGAAACGTTTTACAAGACTTGCGAAGGGAAAATTCCGGCTATGTCATTTATAATTTTTGCGGATTTTTCCGAGAGACGAAATATTTTGGACCAACGAGAGGGCGACACTTGTCACCCTCTAATTGGTGGACTTGAGGCGTCTTTTGGGACGATTTGGAGAGTGGGAGTTGGTAGGATATTTTGTGTAGTTGATGACCAAGTGGGACCCAAAAACACTTGTCCAAAATTTTACCTTAAACTTGCCTACCAATTTACTTGTATTTGGCCCTTGGTTGTCCTATAAATACCCCCCCCCCCCCCCCTTTGTGAAGACTTATTCATCCACAAAAATCCCTAAGTCTTGAAATCCCTCTCCTCCTCTCTATGGTTTCGTCCATGCCTCCCTCCCCTCGAGAAAGCCTTTTGGCCGAGAAGTACCCCCACAGTGGTGCTAGTAGGGTACCCCCTACCTTGAGTTGTTTTCGTAAAATACACCCCCCCTTAGTAGAAAGTATTCTCCAAGTATTGTTACTATACCTAAATACCGTAGCCGAATCCCTTGTAGAATTCCAAGGTTACCCCTATACTAAAAGCCCGAAATACCATTATACTTCCCTTGATCACTAAACGAAACCCTAAGGAAAATCTTCACAGTTGGTTGAAGTATTAGGAAGAAGTTTCGTAGAACTTCTAAGGGTTGTTTGGAGCGGGTTGGAGCACCCGGAGTAGGAGCTAAACGTTGCTCAGGATCGACATTAAACTTGGATAATTTTGGGCTTATCGAGGTAAATAATCCTATCCTTCTATTGTAATTGAAAATTACATACTGTAGTTGTATAGAAATGAATATAAGATTCCTAGAAGAGTGTCACGACCCGTTCCGGGGCCCGTGACTGGTGCCTTACCCGGGCACCCAAGTAGTCATACATCATCAGAGTAATCAGCGGAACATAAAACAAGACATAAAAATATTATGAAGTAAGAAACAATTCATCAGAGAAAACTTGCCTTTCGGCATAATATATATAATAACTAGAACAGTTACATCCCTTTTTTTCAACTCTGCCCACAACAGTACTACAGACCTCTAAGAATGATATGACAACAATGGCGGGACAGGGCCCCGCCATACCCCTGAATGTAAACACTTACAACGACAGGGGACTATACCACTGATAAGCCTCCGAGAAAGCGGAGCTTCCCAACGCGAATTGTGACCACGAGCTAGGATCAGCGGTGTACCTCACCTGCGGCATGACGCGGCCAGGAGGTCGATCTGGCAGTGCAAGTATGTGGCGAAAAATCGTAAATGAAATCATAGTAGTCTATATAAAGCAGGAGACATGTATGATAACCAAACTACAGTTCGTAATAAATAAGCAGTCATGTCAAGTCAGGGACTCACGCCCTCAAAGTCATCACTCAAATATAACTATGGGTCTCACGTCCACAACATCAATCATGAACGTAGAATACCTTCCTCACTGCGTGATCTATGATATAAAAGCACCAAGAATACACATGAACACGGGTCCCACGTGTCATCATAAAACCGTCTGGGGTAGAAATGCGAAGCATGGCATAGCCACTACTAACATCCACGGTGCAACAAGGTCATAAATTGTATCATGAGATCTGTCTAGACCGCCACATGATCGAAGCCGCCACTCGCGCGATATCTAATGTCGCGTCTAGTCCTGGAACTCCGCAGACTCGCGTAGGCCAACCTCATGTGCGCGTGAGGTATTCCCGCATCGGTAGCTACTCCGGCGTCCGCTGGACTCGCGATCGCGTGGCCACATAGACCGCATGACCATAAAGGCCGCTAACACGGAACTCTCGTAGCTCGCATAGGCCCCGGGACCGCGTGAGGTATTCTCGAATCATGGGTCACGGACCCGCTGAGTCTACCGCGTCGGAGGCGGCCTTAACCTCCGGAAATATGTCAAGGTGAGTGGTACAATACCAACATAACGGCTGATCGTTAAACAACTTAAGCGCAATCGAGGGAAAACCCCTTTACACAATTATCACAAGATACTAACACACGTAGCATCCTAACATGTTTACTTATCAAATCAACAAGAAATTATTACAAGGCTATCACAAACCAACACAATCAAGTTATATACACAAGGTATTTTCTACTATATGATTAACAAGATCGGGTTTTTATCCCCAAAGTACTTCATATATTAACTCTTTAAGAGATCTGTTTCTTTCACAAATAGTCACACAATACTCGTAGTTTATAAAAATAAAGTGATTATCTTCTGAAGTAAATCAAAATACTTCTTTTGTAAAATCGAGTAACAACATTCTTTTCCAAACGTTCAAGTTTGCCTAATTTCAAATACTCAAGTTACTCATTTTCGAAAGGTTTCGTAGTTCATAGTTTTAATCCTTTAAAACAATTTGAGAAACATATGCCTTATGTGTGAGTAGGTTATTCTTGTTCATAACAATCTTATTACAGCAGCCATGATCTAGGAGATGTAATATCATTTTGTCTCATCTTAGCTTCTATGCAGATGGAAGTTTCTACTGGTTTTAATAATACTTTATTAGTCAAAACATTTCCCTTTATTAGCGCTGCTGTGGTTTGTTCGATACTTATTCTGATTTCCGAAATCAGTAAAACATTATTGCTTTTAAAAACCAAGTACTCATTTCTCACGAATGAGGTTTCACACAAAATTCATATTAATTTAATTAAGTCAAGTCTCTTATCTTTTAAGATCAAGTCTCTTAACTTCTAAAATCAGTAAATCATTCCTTTTACTACTCTTAAGTCGTTATACCTAACTTCCCATAAAACTAGTATAACTCTTAAGCTTTTAAAACCAAGTGTTACTCTTCTTTCAAAAAGGTTACTTAATTCTTCTGAAATACTTCCGATTCTTTTTATTCAGGCTTAAGTCAAAAGACATTGCCGTAAAACTACGTTCAGTTAGCACACGTACGTCTACCGTACTATATATATTCTTTAAAATATCATGCTCAAGAGTATAGGAAGAATCACATACCTCGCGACGATTATCGACTATTAGCAAAACGCTCCACGGCTATAACCCGGCTAGCCTTGTTCACCTTTCAAGTAGCACATGCTACTCACAGAACATTCAACCTATAAAGGTTATACGAGTCTATCAAAGCCTAGACTACTCGGTAGAATAAATCTAGATACAAGATTCTACGGAAATTTGGGCAGCCCTTCCCTACCCGTCAAACTTCACAAGTCTACTGTAATACATTCCTATGTAAGTACAGTTCAATTCCCTTCTTATATACTTTCCTTGTATATACTTATACTTATACATCAATAGTATGTAAACTCAATTACAATAGGGAGACAAGATATTTACCTCGATAAGCCCATAATTATCCAAGTTAAATGTCGATCTGAAAGCAACAGCTCCTACTCCGGTGCTCGACCCGCTCCAAACAACCCTTAGAAGTTCTCGCACTTAACTTCTTAATACTTGATCAAGCTGAAGATTTTCCTTAGGGTTTCGGTTTGAGACAAAAAAGACATAAGGTAGTATTTCCGGGCTCTACGTATAGAGGTATCTTTGGAATACTACAAGGTATAAGGTTAAGGTATTTTGGGTATAGTAACAATACTTGGAGAGTATTTCTACCAAGAGGGGGGGGTATTTATACGAGAAAACACCACAAGGGGGGTGGTGTGTACCCCTCGGCCAACCCCACTAGGAGGGGGGGAACTCTCGGCCAAGGGGGAGGGGACTCTCGGCCAAGGGGCCTCACAAAGGGGGGGAGGGACTCTTTGTCACGACCCGAACCCGGGCCCGTGACTGGTGCCTTACCCCGGGCACCCTAGTGATACAACATCAGAGAAAACCAGCGGAAAATAAAACATAAACATGAAACAAGATATATGATCATAAAACAGGCCAACCAAACGGTTACCTTCCAATAAAATATATATAAACAACTCTTTCAAAACGAACAGTTTAATCCTTTTTACAAACCACCTTGCAGCGATTACTACAGACGTCTAAGAGTTTTTATACAACATGGCGGGACGGGGCCCGCCATACCTGATCAGTACAGAACTCTGACTCGGGGTAACATACGAAGATAAGCCTCGGAGAAAGCGGAGCTTCCCAATGACGTGACCCTAAGAGGAGGATCAACAACGGTGTACCTACCTGCTGCGGCATGAGCGGCCCGAAGAGGTCGATCTGGTACCAAGTATGTGGCCCGAAAAATCGTAAATAAAATCATAACGATCTATATAAAAGCAGAGACATGTATGATAACAAAACTACGATTCACCACATAAAGCGATCGTGTCAGTCGAGGACTCACGCCAAAGTCATCACTCAAATATAACGGAATTTAACTCAGCGCGGCCGCATGCCGGCGTCTCACCTCGGTATAAGCATGGCCATGGAACCGTCCCAATGGAAGATACCCGTGCGCCACGCGCATCGTGTCGGTATGTCGAAGGAAATATCCGGATAATAATCGAAATGGAAGCATACGTCGCCACGCGTCGTGTCGGTATGTCAGCGAATAACAAGATAACAATCAAAATGGAACCATACGTGCGCGCGCGTCGGTGTCGATATGTCGAGCCAATAACAAGGCGGCAATCCCAATGGAACCATACCGTGCGCGCGTCGTGTCGGTATGTCGAAAAGGAAACAACTAGGCAATCAAAATGGAACCATACCCGCGCGCGCGTCGTGTCGATATGTCAAAGCGATTAGCAAAAATAACACTATCAACAGGAGCGTACCCGTGGAATTCTCCGTCACTGCCGGCACGTCCAAGTAACTTCTCAACCAGATAGCCGGCACTCCAACGAGAGACGCGGTAACACAGAGATACAACACTTGCACAACAAAGGCTATCACAACAAGCATAGACAAGTTCAACAAATTCATAGACTTATATTTTATTACAACAAATCCAGGTTTTAACCCCAAAGTACTACATACATTAACTCTTTTTAAAGGATCCGTTCCTTTCTCAAACGTCACATAATACCCGTGGTATAAAATAGAGTGACTATCTTTTTAAGTAAACCAAAATACTTCCCTTTGTAAAATCAAGTAACAACATTATTTTCCAAACGTTCAAGTTTGCCTAATTTCAAATGCTCAAGTTTCTCATTTTAGAAAGGTTTCATAACTCATAGTCTTAATCTCTTTTAAAACAATTGAGTAACATATGTCTTATACGTGAGCCGTTTATTCTTGTTTACAACAATCTTGTTCTGGACCGTGATCTAGGAAATGTAATACAATTTTGTCTTATCTTAGCTTCTATGCATATGGAGGTTTCTACTGTTTTTAATAACAATTAGTTATTTATCAATACACTTTCCTTTATTAGCTCTGCTGTGGTTTGCTCGACACTTATTCTCATTTCCGAAATCAGTAAAACATTATTCTTTTTTAAAACCAAGTACTCATTACTCGCGAATGAGGTTTCACAACACTTTTAACAAAATGTTAATTACCAAGTAAAACAAGTTAAGTCTCTTATCTTTCAAGATCAAGTCTCTTAACTTCTACAATCAATAAACCAATCTTTTACCTACATAGAGTCGTTATAACTAACTTCCCATAAAGCTATTATAACACCCTATGTTTTAAACCAACCAACTCATTTAGCACGTACGTCTAGTACTACATAGTTTACAAAGCATCATGCTAGAAGGATAGGAAGAGGTTCACATACCTCGCGGCGATTATCGACAATAAGCAAAGCGCTCACGATCAGTAACGGCTAGCCTTTTCCACTCTTCAAGTAGAATCGCTGCTCGTAGTACTTCCACCTATAAGGCCACAAACGTCATTAACTTCTAACACGCGGTTCCATATTCTCTGAAAATTTGGCGACACTCCCCCATGGCCGCGTAAATCGCTTCTTCTATCGGCGGCTACCAAGCCAACCAGGGGTTATACGTCTAACCTGGACGTATACAATTCTACTTATCTGATAATACCACAAGTCTCTGTCTGATCCTATGTAATTCTGATTCGATTCTCTTCTTTAAATTGAGCTTAAGTCAAAAGACATTGCCCAAGCTATGTTGATTCTATATATAGTATCTTCAACTATATAATCCTACACATGTAATTTCCAATTACAATAAGAGACAAGAATATTTACCTCGATAAGCCCAAAATTATCCAAGTTATAATGTCGATCTGAGCAAGGTTTAGCTCTACTCCGTGCGCTCCAATCCGCTCCAAACAACCCTTAGAAGTTCTAACCAACTTCTACTAAAATACTTCAACCAACTATGAAGATTTCCTTGGGTTTCGGTTTGAGACTAAAAGGACAAAAGGTAGTATTTAAGACTCTACGTATAGAGGTAACTTTGGAATACTACAAGGTAAAGGCTAAGGTATTTTGGGCATTATAACAATACTTTGGAGTATTTCTACCAAGAGGGGTACCCTCGGCTAGACACCACAAGGGGGGAGGGGAACCTCTCGGCCAAAGGCCACTAGGAGGGGGAGGGGGAAAGGCTTTGGACGAGAGCCACAAGAGGGAGGGGAGGGATTTCAAGACTTAGACAAAGTGAGGAGTGGATGAAGAAGTTCATCTCTCAGGGGGGGTATTTATAGGAAGCGAGGGCGACCAATGGCAAGATCAAGCCATGTGCAAGGCAAGTGTAAGGCCTTGATCAAGCCAAGTGCACCCTAACCCTACTCCACAAAACAAGGCACCAAACAAGCCATAAAACAAGGCACAAAACAAGGCCAAAACAAGGAGCCAATCGGCCAAGGCCAAACCGACCCTTAGGCGTCCACTTGAGGGTGACAAGTGTCACCCTCTCGTTGGTCCAAAATGTTCCGTCGCTCGGAAAAATCCGCAAAAATACAAAACGACATAGCCGGAATTTTCCCTACGCAAGTTACGCAAAACGTTTCGTCGAAAAACGATTCTAATCGGGTGTTGTGCACAAATTTCGAACCTATGCCAAACTTTAAGGCTGAACTTTCTACGTACGCCCAAACGTACATACTCTGGAAATACGGGGTATAACATTCTCCCCTCCTTAGAAACATTCGTCCCGAATGTTCCTTCTCAAGACGGATAACGATAAAGTTCCTCTAACAAGTTGCCAACGCCACACATGGCTACAAAATAACACACGTTCTCTTCCTTCCTTACTCGTCGTGCCCCCCTCGAACACTTGAACTCTCCCAGTATACGTACCATACTTCAGTCATCGCCGGTTCCAAAAGCGTGAGTCACTACCTCAAACTTGGTCATCTTACTAGCTTCACTTTCCGCCAAGGCCATTCCGGCCTTCACGAACCGATTCTGGTCGACGCGTCCACGAACTCATACGATGGTTAACTAAACTCGGGCCTAGCATCCTCGTGACCTACCACCTGGCGGGACCACCTCGAATCGACCACTCAATCGGGCTGCGGGTTGACGCAAATGGTCCTCAACCCGACCACAATCAGCGTCACACTCTTGTTCCCGATCCGAACAATCTTACCTATTCGAGTCATGAAAGCTACCACTTCCATTTTACACAACCTGGATTCCCCACAATAACTCCACGTATACTACGCACTCTGATAAAGGTCAAACATAAAATAAATCTTTTACACAAGACGACCTTACCTCTAAGGTCTCACTCATGAAATATTCTAAGGTTCACACCTACCATGCCCCCATACTTATCCTTCCAACTAACCATGTTTTCTAACTCACAAATAACACAACGCTATCCGTACATAGCACACAATAATAAGATCATAATATCAAGCATACCAAAACTCTAGAGGGTTAAGGATATACCTGTATCCACCGCTTCACTCTAATCATAGGCCTGTCATGCAGGGCGCATAACTGTAGAAGGTGATGAACCAGCCATAGATCCTGAAGGCCGAGTCTCAACATCCGCGCTACCTCTGGTCGGACAATTTCTCGCAAAATGGCCCTGCTGGCCGCATGTAAAACAAACTCCCAAATTAGCACGACACTCCCCAAAATGGGGCCTACCACAACTGTCACAATGAGGTAGGGGTGGCTTCAGCTGGCTAACACCCCTGCTCTCCCGAAAATCTGAACCCCTGGAGCCACGACCGCCTCAAGGCGGTGGAGGACCACTCAGTCTTGGCGGGGTACATAACTAACTTCTTCTGAGGCGGTCCGCCTCGAAAGTCGCCAAAGACCTGCTGTCACGGCCCTCTTCTGGCGATCTGTGTCATTCGCCGACCTCCGTACCTCGCATCCTAGTGCGTGAGCTGCGTGCGGGCAATGTCCATGCGGTGAAGCTACGAACAAGCCTCTGTCAAGTAATCATCTAGCGGTGGCGTGGCGGTGCACTCTATCCTCCATGGTTGCCACTAAAGCGGGGACATACCGAGCCAACGAGTCAAACTCCACGTTGTACTCCGAACGCACGCCTCTCTGTCTAAGCATCATAAATCTGCGGCGTGCCCTCTCATCTGCGGAGGCAAGAAGTGAGTGAGAATGCCTCGAGAACTCGTCCCATCTGCTGAGCGCATGCTCTCCGGGACAACTCCACGAATCAAACCGATCATGCGGTATCACGCGGCCGATGCGAACCTAAGACCACCGACTCGGTCTCGAAGCCTTGATCACTCATGACTACAGAATCGCCGGATGAACTCCTGCGGATCATCCTCGTGCCTCGACCCATAAAACTCGGGCTACTGACTCGTAAAGTCCGTAGCCTCAAACTATCTGCTCGGGGGTGAACCATCGGTGCTCGAATTGGGCTGCTGCATCCGGCCTATCCTCATATCGGCCACGACCACGGCGAAGCCAGGCCATCTCCTTGTACCCATCTCATCCGCTCCAGTGTGGGGACCTGAGGCTCAGTCTTGTGGTCTCGGCAGCCACCGCTGCGCTCTAAACTCTGGGCCAAATTTGGCGTGCAAAACTCGCCGTCAAGCATAATCTCAGTCTTGGCCGCTCGCGCCTTGTACTCTCAGATATCACTAGCGGCACCCTCGGTGCCTTGCCGCCACAGGCTCTGGTTGCACTGCGCGGAGGCATAAGCGTAAAAACGAGATACGTCGAGAGGGTCCAACTTACAACACACTCTAAGGCACGATCTCGGAATGAGAAGAATGGAAACCAATCCTAAATGTCCTGCAGACCTCACGATTATAGATGTGGTGCACAACACATCGATAATCAAGACTACTACTGTACACGGTCGTAGACACTTTCCGAGGATTAATCGCTCGATACCACTTTTCTCACGACCCAACCGGGCGTGGATCGTGCCTTACCGGGCACCCTGGTGATCTGACATCGAGAGAAAACCAGCGGAAAATAAAACATAAACATGAAACAAGATATATGATCATAAAACAGGCCAACCAAACGGTTACCTTCCAATAAAATATATATAAACAACTCTTTCAAAACGAACAATTTAATCCTTTTTACAAACCGCTTCCTTTACGATTACTACGGACCTCTAAGAGTTTTTATACAACATAACTGACAGGGCCCGCCATACCACGATGTACAAGAACCTGACTCGAGTAACATACCAAAGATAAGCCTCCGAGAAAGCGGAGCTTCCCAATATTGCGTGACCCTAGAGCGAGGATCAACACGGTGTACCTCTACTGCGGCATGAGCGGCCGAAGGAGGTCAGCCAACAGTACCAAGTATGTGAAATCAAAAATCGTAAATGAAATCATAACGATCTATATAAAAGCAGGAGACATATAATGATAACAAAACTACGATTCACTACATAAAAGCGATATGTCAAGTCGGGACTCACGCCTCAAAGTCATCACTCAAATATAACCCGAATTTAACTCCCGCAACGGCCGCATGCGGCGTCTCACTCGGTATAAGCATGGCCATGGAACCATCCCAATGGAAGCATACCCGTCGCCACGCATCGTGTCGATATGTCCAAAGGAAATATCCAGATAACAATCGAAATGGAAGCATACGTGCGCCACGCGCGTCGTGTCGGTATGTCCAAAGTGAATAACAAGATAACAATCAAATGGAACCATACCCGCGCGCCACGTCGTGTCGATATGTCCAAGCCAATAGCAAGACAAAGAATCCCAATGGAACCATACGCGGCGCCACGTGTCGTCAAGATGTCCAAAAGGAAACAACTAGAAGAATCAAAATGGAACCATACCCGTGCGCCACGCATCGTGTCAGTATGTCCAAAGCGATTAGCAAAAATAACACTATCAGCGAGCGCGTGCAGTGGAATTCTCCACACCGCTGCACGCCCAAGTAACTTCTCAACTGGATAGCGGCCTCCAACGAGAGACGCGGTAACACAGAGATACAACACTTGCACAACAAAGGCTATCACAACAAGCATAGGCAAGTTCAACAAATTCATAGACTTATATTTTATTACAACAAATCCAGGTTTTAACCCCAAAGTACTACATACATTAACTCTTTTTAAAGGATCCGTTTCTTTCTCAAACGTCACATAATACCCGTGGTATAAAATAGAGTGACTATCTTTTTAAGTAAACCAAAATACTTCCCTTTGTAAAATCAAGTAACAACATTATTTTCCAAACGTTCAAGTTTGCCTAATTTCAAATGCTCAAGTTTCTCATTTTAGAAAGGTTTCATAACTCATAGTCTTAATCTCTTTTAAAACAATTGAGTAACATATGTCTTATACGTGAGCCGTTTATTCTTGTTTACAACAATCTTGTTACAGCAGCCATGATCTAGGAAATGTAATACAATTTTGTCTTATCTTAGCTTCTATGCATATGGAGGTTTCTACTGTTTTTAATAACAATTAGTTATTTATCAATACACTTTCCTTTATTAGCGCTGCTGTGGTTTGCTCGACACTTATTCTCATTTCCGAAATCAGTAAAACATTATTCGTTTTTAAAACCAAGTACTCATTACTCGCGAATGAGGTTTCACAACACTTTTAACAAAATGTTAATTACCAAGTAAAACAAGTTAAGTCACTTATCTTTCAAGATCAAGTCTCTTAACTTCTACAATCAATAAACCAATCTTTTACCTACATGTAGTCGTTATAACTAACTTCCCATAAAAGCTATTATAACACCCATGTTTTAAACCAACCAACTCATTTAGCACACGTACGTCACCGTACTACATAGTTTACAAAGCATCATGCTAGAAGGATAGGAAGAGGTTCGCATACCTCGCGGCGATTATCGACAATAAGCAAAACGCTCCACGATCAGCGGCTAGCCTTTTCCACTCTTCAAGTAGAATACGCTACTCGTAGTACTTCCACCTATAAGGCCAAACGTCATTAACTTCTAACCGCGGTTCCATATTCTCTGAGAAAATTCGGCCACCTCCCGCATGGCGCGTAAATCTCCTCTTTCTATCGAGTGCCGCTACCAAGCCAACCGAGGTTATACGCCTAACCTGACGTATACAATTCTACTATACTGATAATACCACAAGTCTCATGTCTGATCCTATGTAATTACAGTTCGATTCTTTCTTTAAATTGGGCTTAAGTCAAAAGACATTGCAAAGCTATGTTCATTCTATATATAGTATACTTCAACTATATAATCCTACATGTAATTTCCAATTACAATAAGGACAAGAATATTTACCTCGATAAGCCCAAAATTATCCAAGTTATAATGTCGATCCCGAGCAAGGTTTAGCTCCTACTCAGTGCGCTCGATCCGCTCCAGACAACCCTTAGAAGTTCTAACCAACTTCTACTAAAATACTTCAACCAACTATGAAGATTTCCTTAGGGTTTGGTTTGAGACTAAAAGGACAAAGGTAGTATTTCCTGCTCATTATAGAGGTAACTTTGGAATACTACAAGGTAAAGGCTAAGGTATTTTAGGCATTATAACAATACTTTGAGAGTATTTCTACCAAGAGGGGTACCCTCGCTAGACACCACAAGGGGAGGGGAACCTCTCGGCCAAAGGCCACTAGGAGGGAGGAGAGGCTTTGGGCGAGCCACAAGAGGAGGGGAGGATTTCAAGACTTAGACAAAGTGAGAGTGGATGAAGAAGTTCATCTCTGGGTGGGTATTTATAGGGAAGCGAGGGCCAACCAATGGCCAAGATCAAGCCATGTGCAAGGCAAGTGTAAGGCCTTGATTGCCAAGTGCACCCTAACCCTACTCCACAAAACAAGGCACCAAACAAGCCATAAAACAAGGCACAAACAAGGCCAAAACAAGGAGCCAATCGGCGAGGCCAAACCGACCCTTAGCGTCCACTGAGGTGACAAGTGTCACCTCTCGTTGGTCCAAAATGTTCGTCGCTCGGAAAAATCACCAAAAATACAAAAGCGACATAGCCGAATTTTCCCTACGCAGTTACAGAAAGCGTTTAGTCGAAAAACGATTCTAATCGGGTGTTGTTCACAAATTTCAACCTATGCCAAACTTTAAGGCTCAACTTTCTACGTCGCCCAAACGTACATACTCAAAATACGGTATAACACTCTTGGACGAGACACTACACTAGGGGAGGAAGAGAGCTTTCGGACTTAAGTTTTGGATGAAGGTCTTCAAGCTTAGGGGGGAGTATTTATAGGGAAACTAATGGACAAGATCAAGCCAAGTGGGGGCAAGGTGGAGGGCCAAGATTTTCCCAAGTGCCCCCTAACCTACTCCTCAAATCACTCCACAAACAATGGCCCATGTTTTGTGCCCCAAAACAAGCCCAAACCGTGAACCACATCGCCCACTTGACGCCCACTGAGGTGACACGTGTCGCCCTCTCGTTGGCCCAAAATGTTTCGTCGCTCGGAAAAATTCGAAACAATAATAAATGACATAGCCGGAATTTTCCCCTCGCAAGCTTATTAAAACGTTGCGTCGAAAAACGACTCTAATCGGGTGTTGTGCACAAAATATTTTCGGCCAAGTCTACTTTAAGTTCAAACTTTTCTACGTACGTCCTCACGTACATACTCTGGAAATACGGTATAACATTCTCCTCGCCCGAAACATTCGTCCGAATGTTCCTTCAAGACAGATAACGATAACGGTCCTCGTAACATAAACAAGTTGCCAAAGCCACGTATGGCCACAATACAACACGCGCAAAATACTTACATCCAAGTCCACGAGGAATCACCTTCAATACTACAAAAGCTCCCACCCAAGGTGTCACGACCCGAACCGGGCGTGGTAGTGCCTTACCCGGCACCTGATGATACAACATCAGAGTAATCAGCGGAATATAAAACAATACATGATACATTGTAAAGAAGACACATGTTTATCTGAAGAAAAGTTGCCTTTCGGCGTATATATAAAAACTCTTTCAAAAATGAACAGTTTAATCCTTTTACAACCACAACAAGTGATTCTACAGACTCTACGAATGACAACAACGACGGGGCGGGGCCGTCATACCCTGAATGTAAGCACCTACAACAGGACTATACGAAGATAAGCCTCGAGAAACGGAGCTTTCCCAGCTGAATGACCCCGAGCGAGGATCAACGATCGTGTACCTTTACTGCGGCATGAACGCACTTCGGGCGAGGTCGATAACAGTGCAAGTATGTGAAATCGAAAATAAATCGTAAATGAAATCATAGTAGTCTATATAAAGTGGGAGACATGTATGATAAGCAAACTACGATTCACAATAAATAAGCGGTATGTCAAGTCGGGACTCACGCCTCAAAGTCATCACTCAAATATAACTATGGGTCTCACGCCCACAACATCAATCATGCCTGGAATACCTTCCTCACCGCATCTATGATATGAAAGCATCAAGGAATACACATGAACACGTGTCCCACCTGTGTCCTAATAAAACCGTCAGGTAAATGGAAGGCATATCCGACTACTAAAACCCACAGTACCAACAAGGTCATAAATCAGATCATGAGATCCGTCTGCATCACATGATCAAAGCGGCTACTCGCGCAGATCTAATGTGCCGTCTAGCCTGGAACTCTCCGCACTCGCATAGGCCAAACTCATAGCCCGCGTGAGGTATAACCCCGCGTCGAGGGTAGCTACTCCCCGGCGTCCGCTGGACTCGCGATCCGCACGGCCGCATGCACCGCGTGACCATAAAGGCCGCACACTAACACCGAACTCTCGTAGCTCCGCATAGGCCCGGGACCCGCATGAGGTATTCTCGAATCATAGGTCACATGCACCGCTGAAGCCTACCCGTGACGGAGGCGACTTAACCTCCGGAAACAAGTCAGGCGAGTGGTACAATACCAACATATCGGTGATAGTGAAACAATTTAAGCGCAATCGAAACCCCTTTACACAAACATCACAAGATACTAACACACGTGGCATCCTAGCATGTTTACTTAACAAATCAACAAGAAAGTATTACAAGGCTATCACAACCCAACACAATCAAGTTATACACACAAGGCACTTTCTACTATATGATTAACAAGATCGGGTTTTTATCCCCAAAGTACTTCATACATTAACTCTTTTAAAAGATACGTTACTTTCACAAAAGTCACACAATACCCGTAGTATATGAAAATAGAGTGATTATCTTTTGAAGTAAATCAAACACTTCTCTTTGTAAAATCAAGTAACAACATTCTTTTCCAACCGTTTCAAGTTTGCCTAATTTCAATTACTCATGTTTCTCATTTTTTGAAAGGTTTCGTAGTTCATAGTTTTAATCCTTTAAAACAATTTGAGAAACATATACCTTATGTGTGAGTAGGTTATTCTTGTTCATAACAATCTTATTAAGCAGCCATGATCTAGGAAATGTAATATCATTTTGTCTCATCTTAGCTTCTATGCAGATGGAGGTTTCTACTGGTTTTAATAATACTTCATTAATCAAAACATTTCCCTTTATTAACGCTGCAGTGGTTTGTCGATACACATTTCTGATTTCCGAAATCAGTAAAACATTATCCCTTTTAAAAACCAAGTACTCATTACTCACGAATGAGGTTTCACACAAAATTCATATAATTCATTTAAGTCAAGTTTCTTATCTTTTAAGATCAAGTCTCTTAACTTCTATAATCAATAAATCATTCATTTTATCTTCCTTAAGACGTTATACCTAACTTCCCATAAAGCTATTATAACTCTTAAGTTTTTAAAACCACAAAGCATTTTCTTACCTACATAAAGCTGTTATAACCAACTTCCCATAAAGCCGTTATAACACTTTATGTTTTAAACCAATCAAATACATTTAACACATGTACGTCTACCGTACTACATAGTTATACACATATCATGCTAGAAAAGATAGGAAGAGGTTCACATACCTCGCGACGATTATCGACTAATAACAAAACGCTCCAAGTACCTCAAACCGTCGGCTACTCCTTAAGCCAAGTAGATCGCGCCACGCATAGTACTTCAACCTATAAGGCCACAAGGCGCTTATTAACATCTAGATCTTATCGTAGAACATTCTACAGAAAATTCGGCGACTCTCCCCGCAAATCACAGAAATCTCCTCTCTATCGAGGCCATCAAGCCAACCGAGAGGGGTTTATACGTCTAACCGGACGTGTACAATTCTACTTCACAGTAATGCTACACAAGTCTACTGTAATACCGTCCTATGTAATTACAGTTCAGTTCTCTTTCTTAAAATTCAGGCTTAAGTCAAACGACATTGCCGCTGGTTAGGTTTAGTTCTATATATAGTATACTTCAACTATATAATCTTACAACATGTAATTTCCAATTACAATAAGGGGGACAAGATATTTACCTCGATAAGCCCAAAATTATCCTAGTTTAATGTCGCTCCTGAGCAACGCTTAGCTCCAACTCGTGCGCTCAACCGCTCCAAACCACCCTTAGAAGTTCTAACCAACTTCTACTTAATACTCCAACTCTATGGAGATTTTCCTTAGGGTTGGTTTTGTGGACGGGAAGTATAATAGTATTACGGGGCTTTTCGTATAGGTATAACCTTAGAATACTACAAGGTATACGGCTAAGGTAATTTGGGTATAGTAACAATACTTTTGAGAGTATTTCTACCAAGATGGGGGGTATTTATACGAGACAACACCACAAGTGGGGGTGTATACCCTCGGCCTACCCAGCTGGGGTACTTCGACCAGGGTAGGGGCTCTCGGCCAAGGGGGCCTCACAAGGGGGAGGGGGAGGCTAGGACGAGAACCACACTACAAGGGAGGGAGGATTTTAACACTTTAGGAATTTTAGGAATGGATGAAGAAGTCTTCCAAAGGGGGGGTATTTATAGGACAAGCCAAGGCCAACCAATGGCCAAGATCATGCCAAGTGCAACGCAAGTGTAGGGCCAAGATCATGCCAAGTGCACTTTATCCAACTACCACAAAAATATCCTACCTACTACTTGACAAAACCCAACCATTTCGTCCAAGCCATTACCGCCCACTCCTACCAACTAGAGGGTGACAAGTGTCGCCCTCTTGTTGGTCCAAAAGGTTTCGTCTCTCGGAAAAATCCGTAAAAATTAGAAATGACATAGCCGGAATTTTCCCTTCGCAAGTTTAGTAAAACGTTTCGTCGAAAAACGACTCTAACCGCATGTTGTGCACAAATAAAATCGGCCAAGCCTTACTTTAAAGCCCAAACTTTTCTACGTACGTCCTTACGTACATACTCTGGAAATACGGGGTATAACATTCTCCCCTCCTTAGAAACATTCGTCCCGAATGTCCCTTCTAAGTCCCAAAGCAAACGCGCGCCAGTATAGTCTTCACTACCATACTTACGAGAACAAACCTGCCACACGCCAGAAACACCCGTGCAAATACCTCCATCCAAGTCCACGAGGAAACACCTCTAACACCACCACAAATACCTTTCTCCGGGGTCTAAAATATACTTCCTTCGCACCTTCTCTTTACAAAAGAAATGATCACATCTATGCTCGCCATACATGCTCGCTTCTTCCTTACGTGTCGCATCTTCTTGTACACTCGAACTCTTACCACATTTCATTCGCTTGATTTCCAAAACTCGGGGTTACTATCCCTAACGTGGTCATCACTAACTGGGAACACTCTGGATGGATCTCCGATGCTTTCCCGAACATAAAAATACGAAAGACCGGACGTACTGCCTCCTAAGTTGGACGGCAAATGCTAACATATAGGCAACCTGGCCTATTCTTCACATGAACTCAAAAAGGCCCAAAGTAACTCGGGCTAAGTTCACTGCTTTCCAAAACTCGCCACACCCTATCCGGGTGGTACCTCCCAGAAGACCGACCAACCCGAACTCTAAGCGTCGTGCCGATTATCCTCAGACGATTTCTCTGAGCTGCCAATAACCTCTTCTAGACAAGCTTCACCCTAACCACAGTCTGCTGGAACAAGCCTGAACCAACTATCTGAACCTTGCCAACATCGAACCAATCGACTGGCAACTTACACTTCCGCCCCTACAAGGCTTCATAAGGCAACATCCGAACACTGAAATGGTAGCTTAAACACTTCCCCAACAGGAGACAACAATCCTCCCAACTACCCCTGAAATCCAAACACTGGCCCGAGGCGAATGTGGTCTGAGACTCACCAGTTCCTAACCCGCTGGTAAAACTTTCGTAAACGAAAATAGCTACAACAGGCTTCACTGCCGTCATAAGGTGAAGGTAGGCACCCCGTGCAGCCTTACAACCTTTCTGATATAACGTCTCGCATAACCCTCTGCCGAGTAAACGGTCTTGACTGAAAGACACGACGGCCGACCCATCGGCGGACTCCCGGGTCGAATGCATCCACGAACTCGTACGCTGGTTAACTAAACTTAGGCCTAACACCCTCGTGACCCTATCACAAGGCGGGACCACCACAAACTGACCCCACCACCATACAGGCCGCGGGTTGACCCGCAACGTGGCCTCAACCCGACGCGCAAAACACTAGCTCCCCGAAGGAAAACTCTCACTAATCATGTTACGAAAACCTAGCGGTCTTCTTAGCTCAACTACCCCCTTTCATTTCACACTACTTAGGGACCTATCCCAAACATAGCTCACGTGCACTATGCACTCCTATAAGGGTCAAACATAAACATACGTCTTTTACTCGAGATGGCCTTACCTCTAAGGTCTCTACGTATAAAACTCTAAGGCTCACACTTTCTCTATCCCCCAAAATCTTACTCGGTTAAACAACCATGATTCCTAATCACAACTAACACACTGCTATCAGAACATAGCACTTATGATATACCCATCTTATCACACATACTGATCTCTAGAGGGTTAAGGATATACCTGTATCTACTGTTTCACTCCCCTTAGTTGTTCTAATCAAACCCGCCCCGTAGGGCGCATAGCTAAGGAAGGTGACGAACTACCCATCGATCCTGAAGGCTGAGTCCTCCTACTAGGTCACCCATTCGACATCGACCACGGCGTCATAGGTACAACAAGTACCAACTAAAAGACGACATTCCCCGGGATGACGTCTGTCATACTGTGAACCGGAAGCCCTGGAGCTCTGACCAACTCCTGCCTACCCCGAACGTCCTGAAATCCGTGGAGGACCTCTCTGCACTGGTGGATGTGTATATCAAATCTGCTGGTGAGGTGACTCGCCTCGAAAGTTACCAAAGGACCTTGCCGCTCGGCCTAACCTTCTCGCCCTCGTTAACCCGTTGATCTCTACGTCTCTCGGCCTGCTGCGCATAAGCCCGTACACAGGCCATGCTCAAGCCTAACTGAAGAATTACTCTTACACCACCCTCTCTTAGGTAGTCATCAAGACTCGCGGTACAACGGTATACTCTCTGGTAGCCAAATCCATAGCTAGTAACAGGGTCGCCTCCTTGCAATCTATATTCTCTGTCCCCGGTCGTGGGCCGAAGGTCAAACATCGTGGCCGTAGAGGAATCGCCGCCGTGCTAAACTTTGCCGGGGTGACGTAGCATAACTCCCGAACGGGCACCTAACTCGGGTGATAGTTGGGCTGTGCCCTCGTAACCTCTGTACTCAACTCGCGGCTCCTCGGTGCCTTGCCTCCCGGGCGGATTTGCCCTACGGAGGCATACCCGTAGGGAAAGAAATACGTTAGAGGGTCCAATCTTACAACACAGCTCTAAGGCACGATCTCAGAGTGAGAAGAATAGAAACCAATCCTAAATATCCTATAGCCTCCTGATTATTGGCGTGGTGCACAACACACCGATAATCAAGACTCTACTGGATACGGTCTGTAGACACCTTCCGAGGATTAACTGCTCTGATACCACTTTGTCACTTTGCCGCGAGCCCTGCTCCGGCGACCCAACAAATGGTATCGGGCTGCTTGCGATCCCTGAGGCATGAACCTTCTCAGGACGTGCCATACGGAGAGCCACGGTTGGGTGCGTTTCGTGGTAGAGGCTCACGGCCTCTTTATACGCCACCGAAGGAGGTCAATACAACAGTAAGTATGTGAAATCGAAAATAAATCAGTAAATGAAATCATAGTAGTCTATATAAAGCGGGAGACATGTATGATAACCAAACTACGATTCACTGATAAATAAGCCATGTCAAGTCGAGGACTCACGCCCTCAAAGTCATCACTCAAATATAACTATGGGTCTCACGCCCACAACATCAATCATGCCCGTGGAATACCTTCCTCACTGCCGGCAGTCTATGATATGAAAGCATCAAGGAATACACATGAACACCAGGTCCCACTTATGTCCTAATAAAACCGTACGGGGTAAGTACGAAGTCATAGCCGACTACTAAAACCACATGCAACAAGGTCATAAATCAGATGAGATCTGTCAGGCCGCATGATCAAAGGCGGCCACTCGCGCAGAGATCTAATGTGCGCGTCTAGCCACAGAACTCTCCGCACTCCGATAGGCCAAACTCATAGGCGCGTGAGGTATAACCCCGCATCGAGGGTAGCTACTCCGGCGTCCGCCGACTCGCGATCCGCGTGGCCACATGACCGCATGACCATAAAGGTCGCACACTAACTGGAACTCGTAGTCGCATAGGCCCCGGGACCGCGTGAGGTATTCTCGAATCATAGGTCACACAGACTACTGAGTCTACCCCGCACGGAGCGGCAAATAACCTCCGAAACAAGTCGAGGTGGTGGTACAATACCAACATATCGGTGATAGTGAAATAATTTAAGCGCAATCGGAAACCCTTTACACAAACATCACAAGATACTAACACACGTGAAGATCTAAGCATGTTTACTTAACAAATCAACAAGAAAGTATTACAAGGCTATCACAACCCAACACAATCAAGTTATACACACAAGGCACTTTCTACTATATGATTAACAAGATCGGGTTTTATCCCCCAAAGTACTTCATACATTAACTCTTTTAAAGATAACGTTACTTTCACAAAAGTCACACAATACGTAGTATATGAAAATAGAGTGATTATCTTTGAAGTAAATCAAATACTTCTCTTTGTAAAATCAAGTAACATTCTTTTCCAAACGTTTCAAGTTTGCCTAATTTCATTACTCAAGTTTCTCATTTTTGAAAGGTTTCGTAGTTCATAGTTTTAATCCTTTAAAACAATTTGAGAAACATATACCTTATGTGTGAGTAGGTTATTCTTGTTCATAACAATCTTATTAAGCACCATGATCTAGGAAATGTAATATCATTTTGTCTCATCTTAGCTTTCATGCGGATGGAGGTTTCTACCGGTTTTAATAATACTTCATTAATCAAAACATTTCCCTTTATTAACGCTGGTGGTTTGTCGATACACATTTCGATTTCCAAATCGATGAAACATTATCCCTTTTAAAAACCAAGTACTCATTACTCACGAACGAGGTTTCACACAAAATTCATATAATTCATTTAAGTCAAGTTTCTTATCTTTTAAGATCAAGTCTCTTAACTTCTATAATCAATAAATCATTCATTTTATCTTCCTTATGACGTTATACCTAACTTCCCATAAATCTATTATAACTCTTAAGTTTTAAAACCACAAAGCATTTTCTTACCTACATAAAGTTATAACCAACTTCCCATAAAGCCGCTATAACACTTTATGTTTTAAACCAATCAAATACATTTAACACAATATCGCTCTAGCATTACATAGTTATACACATATCATGCTAGAAAAGATAGGAAGAGGTTCACATACCTCGCGGCGATTATCATTAATAGCAAAACGCTCCAGTACTTCAAACCGCTTCGGCCACTCCTTAAGCCAGTAGATCGCGCCACGCATAGTACTTCAACCTATAAGGCCACAAGGCGCTTATTAACATCTAGATCTTATCGTAGAACATTCTACAGAAAATTCGCGATTTCCTCCCCAAATCACGTAAATCTCTCCTATCGAGCCCGCTATCAAGCCAACCAGGGGGGGGGGTTTATACGTCTAACCGGACGTGTACAATTCTACTTCACAGTAATGCTACACAAGTCTACTGTAATACAGTCCTATGTAATTACAGTTCAGTTCTCTTTCTTAAAATTCAGGCTTAAGTCAAACGACATTGCCGCTGTGTTTAGTTCTATATATAGTATACTTCAACTATATAATCTTACAACATGTAATTTCCAATTACAATAAGGGGGACAAGATATTTACCTCGATAAGCCCAAAATTATCCTAGTTTAATGTCGCTCCTGAGCAACGTTTAGCTCCAACTCCGTGCGCTCTAACCCGCTCCAAACCACCCTTAGAAGTTCTAACCAACTTCTACTTAATACTCCAACTCTATGGAGATTTTCCTTAGGGTTCGGTTTTGTGACTGACGGGAAGTATAATTGTTATACCCCGTAGTTCCAGGGTATGTATGCGAGGACGTACGTACGAGAATACGACAGAAAGATTGGAAAGGAAGAAAGAGGCGATTTTTCCACGGAAAAATTTCCGGTTTTTGTGAAGGAAAAAGGTTCGTTAATGGGAATTGGATTCCCAGATTTGGTATTCGGACTTCCTGGAATATTAGAGAATTATGGAATTTTATTTTCGGAAATGGTCACGTGGGCCCACGAGAAATTTACTGATTTTGGCCCGCTTTGATTTTGAGATTTTGGCGTTTTGGATATTTTCAAGACGAAATATTTTGATTTAATCGGGGCGACACGTGTCACCCCCGTGGCACCTTTGGGCGAAATTATGTTTGTGCACAACACCGGTTAGAGTCGTTTTTCGACTAAACGCTTTCACGGCTTTCGTAGGGAATTTCCGCTATGTCATTTAGTATTTTTGCGGATTTTTCAGAGGCGGAACATTTTGGACCAACGAGAGGCGACTCGCACCTCTCATTGGTGGGCATAGTGGGCGGTTCGACGAATTGGGAAGCGAGTGGAGATATTTTTGGTAGATATTTTGTGTGCAAGTTGGCTAGACACACGGGTGAATCTTGGCCCTACACTTGCTAGGCACTTGGCTAGATCTTCGCCATCGGTTGGCCTTGGCTTGTGCTATAAATACCCTCTAAGGTTGATGAACTTCTTCATCCATTCCTAAATGTTTCTAAGTGTAAAATCCTCTCCCTCCTTGTGTTGAGTTCGCCAAGGGCCTTCCCCTTGTGGCGAGAGCACCCCTCTCTGCTAGCGGAGAGTAGCGCCCACTCCCAGTGTTGCTAGTCATGGGGTACCCCCTAGCGGAGGTTGTTTTCGTTTAATACCCCTGGTTGTGGTGTATAAATACTCGCAAAAGTATTGTTATAATGCCCAAATTACCTTAGCCTTATACGTTGTTGTATTCTATGGTTATACCTTTACGAAAAGCCGTAAATACTATTATACTTACCGTCACTACCAAACCGAAACCCTAGGAAAATCTCCATAATCATTGGAGTATTGTGTAGAAGTTGGTTAGAACTTCTAAGGGTGGTTTAGAGCGGGTTGGGCGCTCGGAGTTGAGCTAAGCGATTGCCTGTGATCGACTTTATACTTGGATAATTATGGGCTTATCGAGGTAATTATCTTGTCCCCTATTGTAATTGGATATTACATGTTGTTAGAATATATAGTTGAAGTATACTATATATGAATCAACGTAGTTGTTGGCAATGTCTTTTGACTTAAGCTGAAGAATAAGGCGAATCGAATCAGAATTACTTAGGGTGTATTACAGAGACTTGTGTAGTAGTACCGTGGAGTAGAATTGTGCAGTTAGGGTTAGATGTATAACCCCCTCGTTGGCTTGGTAGCCGCCTCGAGAGGAGGAGATTTACGCTGTCATGGGGAGGCTTTGCCGAATTTTCGTAGAATGTTCTACGACGTTAATAAAGCGCGCGTGGCCTTATAGGTTGGGATGCTACGTGTGGAATGATCCACTTGGCTTAGGAGTAGCCGATCGCTGGAGCGTTTTGCTATTAGTCGATACTGCCGCGAGGTATGTGAACCTCTTCCTATCTCTCCTAGCATGATATGTGTGAACTATGTAGTACGGTGACGCGTACGTGTTTGATTGTTGTAAACATAAAGTGTTATAACGACTTTATGGGAAGTTGGTTATAATGACTTTATGTAGGTAAGAAAATGGGTTGTGGTTTTGAAAGGTAAATCGATTTGATTATAACCGACTTGTTATGTGTTAATGAAGAACTTGAAGTATTTCAAAAGGTTTATAAATCATTTTGAAAGAATATGTAGTAATGTATTTTTGAAAACTTAAGAGTTATACTAGCTTTATGGGAAGTTAGGTATAACGGCTTAAGAATGTTTTCTTGATTTTGGAAATCGGGATGTGTATCGACAAACCAACTGCGGCGTTAACAAAGGAAGTGTTTTGAATAATTAAGTATGATTAAAACCAGTAGAAACTTCCATCCGCATAAGCTAAGATAAGACAAAATGATATTTCCTAGATCATGGTCGTAATAAGATTGTTATAAATAAGAATAACCTACTTACATGTAAGGCTTATGTTTCAATTGGTTAATAAAAAGGATTATATTCTTGAATGAATAAGACTATGAACTACTTAAACCTTTTAAAATAAGAAAACCGAACATTTGAAATTAGGCAAACTCAACGTTTGGAAAATAATGTTGTTACGTGAATTTACAAAGGTCAGTGTTTTGGTTTACTTAAAAAATAAAGTCACTCTATTTTATACTACTGGTCTTGTGTGACATATGTGATAGGAACGGATCATTTGAAGATTTAAAGTATGAAATGCGTTGGGGTTAGATACTCGAACTTGTTAGTAGAAAGTACCTTGTGTGTACAACTTGTTTGTATTGTTTTGTGATAGCCTTGTAATTCTTTCTTGTTGATTTTATAAGTAATCATGTTAGGATGCTAGTTGTGTTAGTATCTTGTGATTGTTATGTTAGGGGGTCATTCTTGCGGCTTACATTGTTAAAAGGTAAGTCCATCAGATCGTTATTATATCACCTACCCCTCGCGGTATCGGTGGCTTGCCACCCTTGATGCGGTCTATACGGCTATCGCGGTCCTTGAGACTATCGAGCCGCGGTATGCTCCAGATCGCGATCATTCGGGTGTTTAGCACGATGCGAGGATTCCTATGCGGTCTCTGGGGACTATGCGGTCGCGAGGGCTACGCGCGCGCGAAGTCGTGACGGATACCGGTGGTTGGCCGCCGATGCGCGGTATACCTCGTGGTCTAGGACCGTGATTCGAGGAATACCTTACGCGGTCCGTGTGTGACCTATGCGGAGCTGCGAGAGTTCGAGAATAGACGCCATTGATCATCGCGCGATGGCGGCCGATCTCGTGTGCGGTTCAGAGACCTCGTGATACGATTTGTGGCATTTGTGGTCTTGGGGTCTTAGTAGTCGGCTATGCCTTCGCACTTACCGTCTGATCTTATTGTGATGACTTTGAGGCGTGAGTCACGACTTGACATACGCTTAGTTGTTGTGAATCGTAGTTTGGTTATCATACATGTCTCTGCTTTATATAGACTACTATGATTTCGATTCTGATATTACTTACGATTTCACATACTTGGTACATGTTATGCCGACCTCCTGCCTTGCGTTCATCGCGAGTTGAGGTACATCGATGCGTTGATCCTAGCTCTCGGTCACGATTCAATTTGGGAAGCTCCGCTTCTCCGAGGCTTATCAGTGGTATAGTCCGTCGTAGTAAGTGTTTACATTCGGGTTTGGCGGGCCCGCCCCGCCATTGTGGTCGTATCATTCTAGAGGTGCAGTAATCGTTGTGGCGGGGTTGGTAAAAGGATTAAGCCGCTCATTTGTAAAAGAGTTGATGGTTATATATATGCCGAAAAGCGAAGTTTTCCAGATTATTGTTTTATATTTCGTTATCTCATGTTGTTGTTTATGTTCCGACACTGATGTTGTGTCACTAGGTGCCCGGTAAGGCACTACCACGCCCGCCGGGTCGTGACAAAAGTGGTATCGAGCGCTTAATCTCTGAAAGTGTCTCTGACCGTATCCGATGAAGTCTTGATTATCGGTGTGTTGTGCACATCAATAATCGAGGAGGCTATAGGATATTTAGATTGGTTTCTATTCTTCTCACTCAGATCGTGCCTTAGAGTCGTGTTGTAAGTTGAACCTCCGACGAAATCCTTTCCTTATCGCTATGCCTCCGCGTAGGCAACCCGAGCCTGGGAGGGCAAAGCGTGAGAGCCGCGAGTAGAGTTCAGAGGGTGGCGAGGCACAGCCCAATCATTACCTAGGGTAGTGCCATTCGGGGAGTTTTGCGGCGTCACTAGCCCCACAGAGTTTAGCACGACGGCGGTTCCTCTGCGCCATGATATTTGAACCTTCGCCCACGGCGGGAACAGAGAATATAGATTGCCAAGGACAACCACATTACTAGCTATAAATTTGGCTACAGAGAGTATACCGATGTCTGCGCGAACCGGAGGACTATCTAAAGAGGTTGTGCAAGAGTAATTCTTCGCCAGCTTGAGCATGGCCGTATGCCTTATGCAGCAGTCGAGAAACGTAGAGATCGACGTTAACGAAGGACAGCGAGAAGAGGGCGAGCAGAGTCCTTTGGTAACTTTCAAGGTGAGTATACCTTAAGTGCTATGTTCGATAGCAAGGTGTTAGTTGTGATTAGAATCATGGTGGGTTATCCGAGTAAGATTTTGGGGATAGAGAAAGTGTGAGCCTTAGAGCTTTATACGCAGCACCTTAGAGGTAAGGCCATCTCGAGAAAGGTGTAGGTTATGTTTGACCCTTATAGGAGTGCATAGTACGCGAGCTATGTTCGTGATAAGTCCCGAGTAGCGTGATTTGAAAGAAGCGTAGTCGAGCTAGGAAGACCGCTAGGTTTTCGTAATATGATTTGTGAAATTATTCCTTCGGGAGCTAGTGTTCTCGCGAATGCCGTCGGGTTGAGGCGATGCGGGTCAACCCGCGGCCTTTTTGTGGTGGGGTCAGTTTGTGGTGGTCCACTTGTGGTAGGTCACGAGGGTGTTAGGCCCAAGTTTAGTTAACCGTCACGAGTTCGTGGATGCGTTCGACCGTTGGTTGGGCGATGGGCAGCCCATCGTGTTCTTGGTCGGGACCGCTCACTCAGCGATGTTGTTGTTATCTAAAAGGTTGTGAGGTTGCACGGTGCCTACCTCCACCTTACGATGCATGAAGTCCTGATTACTACTGCTTCGTTTTCGAAGTTATACCAGCGAGTTAGGAACTCAGGTGAGTCTCAGATCGATTCGCCGCCTGGCGAAGTTTTGATTTCGAGGGTAGCGCGAGGATCGTTGTTCCGTTGGGAGTGTTTAAGCTACCATTTTAGTGTTGGATGTCGCCTTGTGGCGCCAAGCGAGAAATGCAAGTCACGGCCGATTGGTTCGATGTTGGCGGGGTTAGAATAGTTGGTTGTGCTTGTTCCGGCATGTGGATAGTGTGAAGCTTGTCTAGAAGAAGTTCGGCGGCCGCAGGAATCGTGCGGATAATCGGCGTGGCGCTTAGAGTTCGTGCCGACGGTCGGTCTTCTTGAAAGTACCACCTGACGGGGTGTGGCAGTTTTGAAATGAAGGAACTTAGCCGAGTTACTTTGGGCCTTTGTGAGTTCATGTGAAGAATAGGCCGATTGCCTATATGTTAGCATTTGCGTCCGGATTTAGGAGGAAGGACGTCCGGTCTTTCAGATTGTTATGTTCGAAAGTATCAAGATCCATCGAGAATGTTCCCAATTAATGATGACCACGTTAGAGATAGTAACCAGAGTTTTGGATACTAAAGCGATCGTAAATGTGATAAGAATCCGTGTATGGCGACCGGGGATCGCATGCGACCGGCACCATTTGTTGGTCGTCGGAGCAAGGCTCGCGACAAAGTGACAAAAGTAGTATTATTTGTGGTGATGTAGAGGTGTTTCCTCGTGGACTTAGATGTAAGTTTTGCGCAGTGTTTCCGTGGCGGTGTGGCGGATTGTTTCGTAAGTATAGTAGTGAAGACTATCTTGCACGTGTTCGCTTGAGACTTAGAAGGAACATTCGACTAATGTTTCTGGGGAAGAATGTTATACCGTAGTTCGGGGTATGTATGCGAGGACGACGTGCGAGAATACGACGTAAAGATCGAAGGAAGAAAGAGGCGATTTTTCCACGGAAAAATTTCCGTTTTTGTGAAGGAAAAAGGTTCGTTAATGGGAATGGATTCCCATTTGGTATTCGGACTTCCGGAATATTAGAGAATTATGGAATTTTATTTTCTGAATGGTCACGCTGGGCCCACGGAGAAATTCTACAGTTTTAGGGGCCCGCTTGATTTTGAGATTTTGGCTTTTGGATATTTTCTAAGACGAAATATTTTGATTTAATCGGGGCGACACGTGTCACCCCACGTGGCACCTTTGGCCAAATTATGTTTGTACAACACTGTTAGAGTCGTTTTGAAAACGCTTTCCACGCTTCGTAGGGAATTTCCATTATGTCATTTAGTATTTTTGCGGATTTTTCAGAGACGGAACATTTTGGACCAACGAGAGGCTGCACAGCACCTGGTTGGTGGGCATAGCGGGCGGTTTGGACGAATTGTGAGGCAAGTGGGAGATATTTTTGGTAGATATTTTGTGTGCAAGTTGGCTGGGACACATGGGTGAATCTTGGCCCTACACTTGCTAGGCACTTGGCTAGATCTTGGCCATCGTTGGCCTCGCTTGTGCTATAAATACCCTCTAAGGTTGATGAACTTCTTCATCCATTCCTAAATGTTTCTAAGTGTAAAATCCTCTCCTCCTTGTGTTGAGTTCGCCAAGGGCCTTCCCCCTCGTGGCCGAGAGCACCCCTCTGGGGGTGCTTGCCGAGAGTAGCGCCCACTCCTAGTGTTGCTAATGGTACCCCTAGCCTAGGTTGTTTTCGCTAATACCACTTGTTGTGGTGTAGAAATACTCTCAAAAGTATTGTTATAATGCCCAAATTACCTTAGCCTTATACCTTGTTGTATTCTAAGGTTATACCTTACTGAAAAGCCGGAAATACTATTATACTTACGTCGGTCACCAAACCGAAACCTCAGGAAAATCTCCATAGTCCGCTGGAGTATTGTGTGTTGGTTAGAACTTCTAAAGGCGGTTTAGAGCGGGTTGGAGCGCTCGGAGTTGGAGCTAAACGATTGCCCAGGATCGACTTTATACTTGGATAATTATGGGCTTATCGAGGTAATTATCTTGTCCCCCTATTGTAATTGGATATTACATGTTGTTAGAATATATAGTTGAAGTATACTATATATAATCAACGTAGTTGTTGGCAATGTCTTTTGACTTAAGCTGAAGAATAAGGAATCGAATCAGAATTACTTAGGATGATTACAGACTTGTGTAGTAGTACAGTGGAGTAGAATTGTACCCGTTAGTGGTTAGATGTATAACCCCGGTTGGCTTCGTAGCCACTTCGAAGAGGAGGAGATTTACGCTGTGCGGGAAGTCGCCAATTTTCGTAATGTTCTACGACGTTAATAAAGCGCGCTTGTGGCCTTATAGGTTGGGATGCTACGTGTGGAATGATCCACTTGGCTTAAGGAGTAGCCGATCGTTGAGCGTTTTGCTATTAGTCGATACTGGCCGCGGTATGTGAACCTCTTCCTATCTCTCCTAGCATGATATGTGTGAACTATGTAGTACGGTGACGCATACGTGTTTGATTGTTGTAAACATAAAGTGTTATAACGCTTTATGGGAAGTTGGTTATAACGACTTTATGTAGGTAAGAAAATGGGTTGTGGTTTTCAAAGGTAATCATTTGATTATAACCGATTTGTTATGTGTTAATGAAGAATCTCAAGTATTTCAAAAGGTTTATAAATCATTTTGAAAGAATATGTGTAGTAATGTATTTTTGAAAACTTAAGAGTTATACTAGCTTTATGGGAAGTTAGGTATAACGGCTTAAGAATGTTTCTTGATTTTGGAAATCGTGATGTGTATCGACAAACCAACTGCGGCGTTAATAAAAGGAAGTGTTTTGAATAATTAAGTATGATTAAAACCAGAGAAACTTCCATCCGCATAGAAGCTAAGATAAGACAAAAATGATATTTCCTAGATCATGGTTTCAGAATAAGATTGTTATAAATAAGAATAACCTACTTACATGTAAGGCTTATGTTTCTCAATTGGTTAATAAAAAGGATTATATTCTTGAATGAATAAGACTATGAACTACTAAACCTTTTTAAAATAAGAACCGAACATTTGAAATTAGGCAAACTCGAACGCTTGGAAAATAATGTTGTTACTTGATTTTACAAAGGTAAGTGTTTTGGTTTATTAAAAAAGCAGATACTCTATTTTATACTACGTATTGTGTGACTTATGTGATAGGAACGGATCTTTTGAAGATTTAATGTATGAAGTACGTTGGGGTTAGATACTCGAACTTGTTAGTAGAAAGTACCTTGTGTGAACAACTTGATTGTATTGGTTTGTGATAGCCTTGTAATACTTTCTTGTTGATTTGATAAGTAAACATGTTAGGATGCTACTTGTGTTAGTATCTTGTGATTGTTATGTAAGGGTGTCATTCTTGCAGCTTACATTGTTAAAAGGTAAGTCCATCGTTATCGTTATTATATCACCTACCCTCGATCGGTATACCGGTGGCTTGCCACCTTGATGCGGTCTATACGGCTTTACGCGCCTTGAGACTACGCGGAGCCGCGGTATGCTCCGTGATCGATCGATCATTCCGGTGTTTAGCTTTGACGCGGATTCCCTATGCGGTCTCGGGGACTATGCGGTCCTCGAGGGCTATGCGCGTGCGAAGTCGGGACGGATACCGGTGGTTAGGGTCGCTTTCGATGCGGTATACCGGTGGTCTAGGACCGTGATTCGAGGAATACCTTGCGCGGTGCGTGTGACCTATGCGAGTGCGAGAGTTCCAGGAATAGACGCCGCACATTGATATCTGCGGGCCGCTGGCCGCCTCGATCTGGTGCGGTCAGAGACCTCGATACGCCTGGCATTTGTGGTACTGGGTCTTAGTAGTCGGCTATGCCTTACTTACCCGCACGGCCTTATTGTGATGACTTTGAGGCGTGAGTCACGACTTGACATATTTGCTAGTTGTTGTGAATCAGTTTGGTTATCATACATGTCTCCGCTTTATATAGACTACTATGATTTCATTCTGATATTACTTACTGCTTCACATACTTGGTACATGTTGTACGACCTCCGGCTGCGTTCACGCGCAGTTGAGGTACATCGATCGTTGATCCTAGCTCTCGTGGTCAGCGTTGGAAGCTCCGCTTCTCCGAGGCTTATCAGCGTATAGTCCCGTCGTAGTAAGTGTTTACATTCGTGGTTTGGCGCCCCGTCCGCCATTGTGGTCGTATCATTCTTGAGGTCCGTAGTACCGTTGTGGGCGTGGTTGGTAAAAAGGATTGCCGCTCATTTGTACAAGAGTTGATGGTTATATATATGCCTAAAGGCAAGTTTTCAAAGATTATTGTTTTATATTTCATATCTCATGTTGTTGTTTTATGTTCCGATTACTGCGATGTTGTGTCACCAGGTGCCCGGTAGGCACCAGTCCCCGCCGGTCGTGACAATAATAGTATTACGGGCTTTTCAGATAGGTATAACCTTAGAATACTACAAGGTATACTACTAAGGTAATTGGGGTATAGTAACAATACTTTTGAGAGTATTTCTACCATGGGGTATTTATACGAGACAACACCACAAGGGGGTACTCTCGGCGGGGTAGGGCTCTCGGCCGGGCCTCACAAGGGGAGGGGAGGCTAGGGCGAGAACCACACTACAAGGAGGAGGATTTTAACACTTTAGGAATTTTAGGAATGGATGAAGAAGTCTTCCAAAGTGGGTATTTATAGGACAAGCCAAGGCCAACCAACGCCAAGATCATGCCAAGTGCAAGGCAAGTGTAGGGCCAAGATCATGCCAAGTGCACCTTATCCAACTATCACAAAATATCCTACCTACTACTTGACAAACCCAACCATTTCGCCCAAGCCATTACTTCACTCTACCAACTAGAGGGTGATGTTATCGCCTCTTGTTGGTCCAAAAGGTTTCTCAAAAATCCGTAAAAATTAGAAATGACATAGCCTAATTTTCCCTTCGCAAGTTTAGTAAAACGCTTTCATTTAAAACGACTCTAACCGCATGTTGTGCACAAATAAAATCGGCCAAGCCTTACTTTAAAGCCCAAACTTTTCTACGTACGTCCTTACGTACATACTCTGGAAATACGGGGTATAACACAAGGGCTAAAAGATACTCCCTTAGCACCCTTTCTTTACAAACGAAATGATCACCTATATGTTCTCAACACATGCTCACCTCTTCCCTTACTCGTCGTACACTTCTCGTACACTCGAACTCTTTCTCATAACTTACCACACTTCTTCGCTCATTTCCAAAACTCGTCACACCCTAACTACATTCTCACAAATGTATGAACCAACAATCGAACCTCGCTAACATCGAACCACTGACAGTAACTTACGCCCGCCCTACAAGGCTTCAGGCAATATCCGAACACCGAAATGGTAGCTACAACACTCCTCAACAGAGGCAACAATCCTCACAATACCCCAAATCAAACACCGCCCGAGGACGAATACGATACGGAGACTCACCTGAGTTCCTAACCCCGCTCGTAAAACCTCCGAGAAAGAAGCGGCATTCCACAGGCTCCACCTGTCATTATAAGGTGAAGGTAGGCACTCGCAGCCATACAACCTTCCCGATATATCATCTCGCAACTTACTACCGAGTACAAGGTTTTGACTAAAAGATAAGACGGGCTGACCTCCTCGGCCCGACTACTGGTCGAACGCACCCACGAACTCGTACGATGGTTAACTAAACTTGGGCCTAACACCCTCGTGACCCTAACACAAAGCGGGACCACCACAAACTGACCCCACCACCATACAGGCCGCGGGTTGACCCGCAACATGGCCTCAACCCGACCCGGCAATGCGCAAAACACTAGCTCCCCGATCCGGAACAATCTTAATAATCACGTTACGAAAACCTAGCGGTCTTCTTAGCTCAACTACCCTCTTTCCTTCCACACTACTCAGGGACTTATCACACAAACATATCTCACGTGCACTATGCACTCCGATAAGGGTCAAACATAAAATACCTCTTTTACTCGAGATGGCCTTACCTCTAAGGTCTCTACGTATAAGACTCTAAGGTTCACACTTTCTCTATCCCCCAATCTTTCCTGGTTACTAACCATGATTTCTAATCACAATTTTTCACTTATGTAATCTGAACATTACACTTAAGACATACTCATCTTACACACATACTAATCTCTGAGGTTAAAGATATGCTCGATCTGCTTCACCTCTTAGTCGTTCTAATCAAACTCGCCCGTAGGCATAGCTGGAAGATGACGAACTACCCACCGATCCCGAAGGTGAGTCCTCCTACTTGCATCCTCCTACTAGGACATCCTTTCGACACACGGCCGACGGCCGGAAAACGAGCACCAACAAAGACGACATTCCCGACGGCGTCATTACACGCGGAATCGGAAAATCAATCCGGGCCGGCCGGAACCTACGTGTAGTGAATCGGAAGCTCGAGCTCGACCAACTCCTCGTACCCCTAACGCCCCAACCCCGTGGAGGACCTCTGCACCGTGGATGTGCATAATCTAATTGGCGAGGTGACTTGCCTCAAAGTTACTAAAGGACCTTCTGCTCGCCTCTTCTCGCCCTTCGTTAACCCGCTGATCTCTACGTTTCTTGGCTCGCGCGCATAAGCTCCATACGTGCCATGCTCAAGCCTAATCAAGAATTACTCTTGCACAACCTCTCTTAGATATTCATCAAGACTCGCAGACATCAGATACTCTCGTAGCCAAATCCATAGCAGTAATGTGTCGCTTTGCAATCTATATTCTCTGCCCCGCCGTGGAATCAAGGTTCATATATCATGGTCGCAGAGGCATCCGGCATTCACTAAACTCGCTGGGCCGTGACGTAGCATAACTCCCGAATGAAATACCACCTGTGTGATGATTGGGCTGTGCCTCGTGAATCCTCTGAACTCTACTCGCAGCTCCCTCGGCTGCCTTGACCTCCTGGGCCCGGGTTTGCCCTACGCGGAGGCATAATGGTAAGGGAAAGAAATACGTTACAGGGTCCAACTTACAACACATCTCTAAGGCACGATCTCAGAGTGAGAAGAATGGAAACCAATCCTAAATATCCTATAGCCTCCTGATTATTGGTGTGGTGCACAACACACCGATAATCAAGACTCTACTAGATACGGTGCATAGACACTTTCCGAGGATTAATCGCTCGATATCACTTTTTGTCACGACCTGCCCGGCCCGTGGATCGTGCCTTACCCGGGCACCCAAGTAGTCATACATCATCAGAGTAATCAGCGGAACATAAAACAATACATAAAAATATTATGAAGTAAGAAACAATTCATCAGAGAAAACTTGCCTTTCGGCATAATATATATAATAACTAGAAACGATTATATCCTTTTTTTCAACTCGCCACAATACATTTCTGCACTTAAGAATGATATGATAACAAGGGCGGGACAGGGCCCCGCCATACCCCGAATGTAAACACTTACAACGACAGGACTATACCACCGATAAGCCTCCGAGAAACGGAGCTTCCCAAACGCCGAATCGTGACCACGGAGCTAGGATCAACGATCGGGTGTACCTCTACCGCAGATGAACGCAACCCCGAAGGAGGTCGCATAACAGTACCAAGTATGTGAAATCAAAATACAGAATGAAATCATAGTAGTCTATATAAAGCGGGAGACATGTATGATAACCAAACTACGCTTCATAATAAATAAGCAAATGTCAAGTCGTGACTCACGCCTCAAAGTCATCACTCAAATATAACTACGGGTCTCACGCCCACAACATCAATCATGCCCGTGGAATACCTTCCTCACCGCCAGGCTATGATATAAAAGCACCAAGAATACACACGAACACCGTGTCCCACCGTGTCATCATAAAACCGCACGGGGTAAGTACGGCGCATAGCGACTACTAACACCCACGCACTCAACAAGGTCATAAATCAGTATTACGAGATCTGCTCTGCATCGCCACATGATCGGCCGCCACTCGCTCAGATCTAATGTGCGCTTCAGTCCTCGAACTCCCGCACTCGCGATAGGCCAACCTCATGTGCCCGCATGAGGTATTCCCGCATCGAGGGTAGCTACTCCCGCATCCGCTCGACTCGCAGTCCGCATGGCCACATAGACCGCATGACCATAAAGGCCGCACACTAACCTGGAACTCTCGTAGCTCCGCATAGGCCCCCGGGACCCGCATGAGGTATTCTCGAATCATGGGTCACACAGACCCGCCTGAGTCTACCCCGCATCGGAGGGCAGCTTAACCTCCGGAAATATGTCAAGGTGAGTGGTACAATACCAACACAACGGCTGATCGTTAAACAACTTAAGCGCAATCGAGGGAAAACCCCTTTACACAATTATCACAAGATGCTAACACACGTAGCATCCTAGCATGTTTACTTATCAAATCAACAAGAAAGTATTACAAGGCTATCACAAACCAACACAATCAAGTTATATACACAAGGTATTTTCTACTATATGATTAACAAGATCGAGTTTTTATCCCCAAAGTACTTCATATATTAACTCTTTAAGAGATCTGTTTCTTTCACAAATAGTCACACAATACTCGTAGTTTATAAAAATAAAGTGACTATCTTCTGAAGTAAATCAAAATACTTCTGAAGTAAATCAAAATACTTCTTTTGTAAAATCGAGTAACAACATTCTTTTCCAAACGTTCAAGTTTGCCTAATTTCAAATACTCAAGTTACTCATTTTCGAAAGGTTTCGTAGTTCATAGTTTTAATCCTTTAAAACAATTTGAGAAACATATGCCTTATGTGTGAGTAGGTTATTCTTGTTCATAACAATCTTATTACAGCAGCCATGATCTAGGAGATATAATATCATTTTGTCTCATCTTAGCTTCTATGCAGATGGAAGTTTCTACTGGTTTTAATAATACTTTATTAGTCAAAACATTTCCCTTTATTAGCGCTGCTGTGGTTTGTTCGATACTTATTCTGATTTCAAATCAAGAAACATTATTGCTTTAAAACCAAGTACTCATTTCTCACGAATGAGGTTTCACACAAAATTCATATTAATTTAATTAAGTCAAGTCTCTTATCTTTTAAGATCAAGTCTCTTAACTTCTAAAATCAAGAATCATTCCTTTTACTACTCTTAAGTCGTTATACCTAACTTCCCATAAAGCTAGTATAACTCTTAAGCTTTTAAAACCAAGTGTTACTCTTTCTTTCAAAAAGGTTACTTAATTCTTTCCAAATACTTCCGATTCTTTTTATTCAAAGCTTAAGTCAAAAGACATTGCGTAAAACTACGTCAATTAGCACACGACGCTCACCGTACTATATATATTCTTTAAAATATCATGCTCAAGAGTATAGGAAGAATCACATACCTCGACGGTTATCGATCATTAGCAAAACGCCCACGGCTATAACCGCTAGCCTTGTTCACCTTTCAAGTAGCACATGCTACTCACAGAACATTCAACCTATAAAGGTTATACGAGTCTATCAAAGCCTAGACTACTCGGTAGAATAAATCTAGATACAAGATTCTACGGAAATTTGGGCAGCCCTTCCCTACCCGTCAAACTTCACAAGTCTACTCTAATACATTCCTATGTAAGTACAGTTCAATTCCCTTCTTATATACTTTCCTTGTATATACTTATACTTATACATCAATAGTATGTAAACTCAATTACAATAGGGAGACAAGATATTTACCTCGATAAGCCCATAATTATCCAAGTTAAATGTCGATCCTGAGCAACGCTTAGCTCCTACTCCGGGTGCTCCAACCCGCTCCAAACAACCCTTAGAAGTTCTACGCAACTTCTTCTTAATACTTCAATCAACTGTGAAGATTTTCCTTAGGGTTTCGGTTTGAGACAAAAAGGACATAAGGTAGTATTTCCTGCTCTACGATAGAGGTATCTTTGGAATACTACAAGGTATAAGGTTACAGATTTTGTATAGTAAAAATACTGAGAGTATTTCTACCAAGAGTGGGTATTTATACGAGACAACACCACAAGTGTAGGTGTACCCTCGGCCAACCCCACTGTGAGTGGGGAACTCTCGCCAAGGGGAGGACTCTCGCCAAGGGGCCTCACAAAGTGGAGGGACTCTGGACGAGACACTACACTAAGGGAGGAAGAGAGCTTTCAAGACTTAAGTTTAGGATGAAGAAGTCTCTGCTTAGGGGTATTTATAGGGAAACTAATGGACAAGATCGCTGCCGGGGCAAGCGAGGGCCAAGATTTGCCCAAGTGCCCCCTAACCTACTCCTCAAATCACTCCACAAACAATGGCCCATGTTTTCAGGCCCCAAAACAAGCCCAAACCGCGGAACCACATCGCCCACTTGACGCCCACTGAGGTGACAAGTGTCGCCTCTCGTTGGTCCAAAATGTTTCGCCTCTAAAAATTCGCAAAAATAATAAATGACATAGCCGAATTTTCCTCGCAGTTTAGTAAAACGCTTCGTAAAAACGACTCTAATCGCAAAGGTGCACAAAATATTTTCGCCAAGTCTACTTTAAGTTCAAACTTTTCACGACGCCTTCACGCATATTACTGGAAATACGGTATAACAAAGAGATTTGAACCGTAATAGAAGGATATTACGTAATAGACTTGAACCAAATCACATCGTAAGAATATTCTACGAGTAGTCTAGGCATTGATAGACTTGTATAACCTTTATAGGTTGATTGATCTCACAGTAGCGGTACTACTTGAAAGGTGGACGAGGCTAGCCGCTATAGTGTGGAGCGCTTTTGCTAATAGTCGATAATCGTCGCGAGGTACGCGATCCTTCATATCCTCGAGCATGATATTTAAAAGAATATATATATAGTACGGTAGACGATTATGTTAACTGAACGTAGTTGTACGGCAATGTCTTTTGACTTAAGCCTGAATAATAAGAATCTTGAAGTATTTCAAAAGAATTAAGAAACCTTTTGTTATACCCCGTATTTCCTGTTATACCCCGTATTTCCAGAGTATGTACGTGTGGGCGTACGTAGAAAAGTTTGAGCCTTAAGTAGGCAAAGTGGCGAATTTGTGCACAACCTCAGAAAGAATCGCTTTTTCGACTAAACGCTTTACGTAACTTGCAAAGGAAAATTCCGCCATGTCATTTATAATTTTTATGGATTTTTCCGAGAGACGAAACATTTTGGACCAACGAGGGTGACACTTGTCACCCTCAAGTGACGGCCGGGCATTTTTGCTCGACGAACGACCTTGTTTTGGGGCCTAAAACACGGGTCATTGTTTTGTGGAGTAGGATAAGTGCACTGCTTGATTCGCCTTACACTTGCCTTGCACTTGGCTTCATCACGGCCCTGGCTTCCTATAAATACCCCCTTTGAAGACTTCTTCATCCATTCCAAAACTTTCCTAAGTCTCGAGCCCTCTCCCCTCGTATTGTGTTTCGTCAAGAACACACCCTCCCCTTTGAGCCCTCGCCGAGAGCCTCCCTCCCCTCGAGAGGCTTGGCCGAAAGTGGTACCCCCTACCTTGAGTGTTCTCGTGAAATACACTCCCTCGTAGAAAGTATTCTCCAAGATTGTTATTATCCCCAAAATACCCTAGCAGTATACCTTGTAGTATTCCAAAAGTTACTCTATACGTAGAGTCTTAAATACTACCTTTGTCCTTTTAGTCTCAAACCGAAACCCTAAGGAAAAATCTCCATAATTGGTCGAGTACTTAGTAGAAGTGTCACGACCAACCGGGCCCGTGGATCGTGCCTTACCCGCACCCCAAGAGTCATACATCGTAGAAATCGAATATAAAGACAATACATGAAACCAATGTAATAAGACAAAGGAAATAAGAAGACAGGATAACCCAAAACTGCTACCTTCAAGATATATATAAATAACAATTTGAACAAGCATATCCCTTTCTACAACTCGCCCACAACAAGATTTCATGCACTTCTAAGAATGATACGTAACAATGGCGGACATGTCTCGCCATACCCTCAATGTACCTACAACGACAGCGGACTATACCATCGATAAGCCTCCGAGAAACGGAGCTTCCCAAACGCCGAATCATGACCCTATGAGCGAGGATCAACATCGCGTACTTCTACCGCGCAGATGAACGCACTCAAGCGAGGTCAAGATAACAGTACCAAGTATGTGAAATCAAAATACCGTGAAATGAAATCATAGTAGTCTATATAAAGCAGAGACATGTATGATAACCAAACTACGCTTCACAATAAAGCCATGTCAAGTCGTGACTCACGCCAAGTCATTACTAAGTATAACAACGGGTCTCACGCCCACAACATCAATCATGCCAGGAATACCTTCCTCACCGCCGCATCCATGATATAAAAGCACCAAGGAATACACATAAACACCGTGTCCCACCCGTGTCATAATAAAACCGCACGGTAAGTACGGCGCATAGCCGACTACTAAAACCCACGCATCAACAATGCTATAAAATCAGATCACGAGGTCTTTCTAGACCGCACTACATGATCGGCCGCCACTCGCTCAAAGATCAATGTGCGCGTTTATTCCTCGAACTTACCGCAGCCTCGTGATAGGTCACACACGCACTTCGCATTTAGGTATTCTCGAATCACGGTCCTGCATCACCGAGGTATACCTCAGACGGAGGCAGCCTTAACCCCCAGATCCGCCTCGACTTCGCAGCTCGCATAGTCTCAATAGACCGCATAGTCCCACGGACCGATAGTGGCATCTCGTGATCGGGCTAAACACCCGAATGATCAATCTCGAGTATACCGCCGCCCGCATAGTCTCACAGACCGCATAGCCGATAGACCGCATCAAGGGTGCAAGCCCTGATAACAAGTCAAGCGGGTAGGTGATATAATAATAGTACAACGGACTTACCGTTAGCAACGTAGTAAGCCAAAGAATGACCCCTTACACAACAATCACAAGATACTAACACACGAAGATCCTAACATGTTTACTTATCAAATCAACAAGAAAGTATTACAAGGCTATCACAAACCAACAAAATCAAGTTATTCACACAAGGTACTTTATGCTAATAAGTTCTCATCTATCCCCAAAGTACTTCATACATTAACTCTTTTAAAAGATCCGCTTCTTCACGTGTCACACAATACCCGTAGTATAAAATAGAGTGACTATCTTTTTAAGTAAACTAAAACACTTCCCTTTGTAAAATCAAGTAACAACATTATTTTCCAAACGCTCAAGTTTGCCTAATTTCAAATGCTCACGCTTTCTTATTTTTAGAAAGGTTTCGTAGTTCATAGTTTTATTCATTTAAGAATATAATTCTCTTTAAACAACTGAGAAACATATGCCTTATATGTGAGTAGGTTATTCATAATCAATCTTATTAAGCAAATCATGATCTAGGAAATGTAATATCATTTTGTCTCATCTTAGCTTCTATGCATGAGGTTTCTACCGGTTTTAATAATACTTCATTAATCAAAACATTTCCTTTATTAACGCCGCAGTTGGTTTGTCGATACTCATTCCGATTTCCAAATCAAGAAACATTATTCCTTTTAAAACCAAATACTCATTACTCACGAACGAGGTTTCACACAAAATTCATATTAATTTAATTAAGTCAAGTCTCTTATCTTTTAAGATCAAGTCTCTTAACTTCTAAAATCAATAAATCATTCATTTTATCTTCTTAAGCCGTTATACCTATCTTCCCATAAAGCTAGTATAACTTTAAGTTTTTAAAACCAAGTATTACTCTTCTTTCAAAACAGTTTAATTTCTTGAAATACTTCAAGATTCTTATTATTCGGCTTAAGTCAAAAGACATTGCCGCATAACCACGCTCAATTAACACACGACGCCTACCGCACTATATATATATTCTTTTAAAATATCATGCTCAAGAGGATAAGAAGAATCACATACCTCGCGACGATTATCGACTATTAGCAAACGCCCCACGCTTATAACCCATTAGCCTTGTCCACCTTTCAAGAGCACATGCTACTCACGTAACATTCAACCTATAAAGGTTATACAAGTCTATCAAAGTCTAGACTACTCGTAGATTATTCTGCAAGAGGGTTCTCTATTTACGGAAAATCTGCAAAGACTTCCCTATCCACAAACTTCATAAGTTCATCAGAATACACCCCATGTAAGTACAGCCCATTTTCTTCTTATATACTTCCTCAGATATAACTTATACTTATTCTTATACTTCAACAAAGATGTACACTTAATTACAATAGGAGACAAGATATTTACCTCGATAAGCCCATAATTATCCAAGTTAAACGTCGATCCCGAAAGCAACGCTTAGCTCCTACTCCGCTGCTCCAACCCGCTCCAACAACCCTTAGAAGTTCTACGCAACTTTTATAAATCCTCAACCAACTGTGAAGATTTTCCTTAGGGTTTTGGGCTTGAGACAAAAAGGACATACTGTAGTATTTCCTGCTCTACGATGAGGTATCTTAATACTACAAGGTATATGGCTAAGGTAATTTGGGTATAGTAACAATACTTTGAGAGTATTTCTACCAAGAGTGGGTATTTATACGAGACAACACCACAAGTGGTGTATACCTCGCCAACCCCACTGTGAGGGGCACTGGGCCATGGGAGGGCTCTGGCGGGCCTCACCAAGGGGGGAGGGGGAGGCTAGGACGAGATCACTACAAGAGAGGGAGGATTTTTAGACTTAGGAAATTATTTGGACGAAGAAGTCTTCAAAGGGGAGTGGTATTTATAGGAAATCAAAGGCCATGATCTAGCCAATGGGCAAGTGGAGGCCAAGATGTGCCCAAGTGCCCCCTAGTCCCTACTCCTTAAAACCCTCACAAATATCCTACCAACTATTGACCTTCCAATCGTCCACTTTACCGCCCCAACTTCCGCCAATGAGAGGGTGCCAAGTGTCGCCCTCTCGTTGGTCCAAAATGTTTCGTCTCTCGGAAAAATCATCAAAAATTAAAAATGACATAGCCGAATTTTCCCTTCGCAGTTATGTAAAACGCTTCGCTTAAAACGACTCTAACCGTGTCAGTGCACAAAATAAAATCGCCAAGCCTACTTTAAAGCCCAAACTTTTCTACGCACGCCCCACGCATATACTGAAATACGGGGTATAACATTCTCCCCTCCTTAGAAACATTCGTCCCGAATGTTCCTTCTAAGTCTCAAAACAAACGCGCGCCAGTATAGTCTTCACTACTATACTTACGAGAACAATCTTGCCACACCTGGCCACAGAAACACCCGCGCAATTACTTCCATCCAAGTCCACGAGGAAACACCTCTAACATCACCACAAATACCTCTCTCCGGGGTCTAAAATATACTTCCTTCGCACCTTCTCTTTACAAAAGAAATGATCACATCTATGCTCGCCATACATGCTCGTGTCGTACCCTCCTTGTACACTCGAACTCTTTCTCATAACCTACCACATTTTTGTTGAACAAGTATAAACCAACTATCTGAATCTTTGCCAACATCGAACCAATCGACCGGCAACTTACACTTCCGCCCCTACAAGGCTTCATAAGGCGACATTCGAAAACTGAAATGGTAGCTATAAAACACTTCCCCAACAGGAGACAACAATCCTCACAACTACCCCTGAAATCCAAACACTGGCCCGAGGATGAATATGATACGGAGACTCACCTGAGTTCCTAACCCTGCCTGGTAAAACTTCCAGAAGAAAAAAAACAGCCGCACTGGCTCCACTGTCACATAAGGCGGCGTAGGCACCCTGCAGCCTTACAACCTTTCGATGCAACATCTCGCATAACCTCTCGCCGAGTAACCGGCCCCGACTAAAAGACCACTGGGCTGACCCATCGCCCGACCATCGGTCGAACGATCCACGAACTTGTACGTTAATCAACTTGGGCCAAACACCCTTGTGACTTACTACCACGCTGGGACCACCACAAACCGACTCTACCATAAACAGTCGCGTTGACCCGCAACATGGCCTCAACCCGACCCAACGCAAGAAACACTAGATCCCCGATCCTAACAATTTCACTAATCCATCGCTATTTAAAACCTAGCGGTCTTCTTAGCTCAACTACCCTCTTTCATTTCACACTACCTGTGACTTATCACACAATATATCCCATGTGCACTATGCACTGATAGGATCAAACATAACAATACATCTTTACTCGAGATGGCCTTACCTCTAAGGTCTCCACGTATAACATTCTAAGGCTCACACTTTCTCGATCCCCTAAATCTTACCCGCTTACTAACCATGATTTCTAATCACAATTTACACAACTTATAAGGTATACTCATCTTATCACACATACTAATCTCTAGAGGGTTAAAGATATGCCCGACCCATCGCTTCACTCCCTTTGTCGCTCTAATCAAACTCGCCTGTAGGCGATAGCTAGGGAAGGTAACAAACTACCCACCGATCCTGAAGGCTGAGTCCTCCTACTTGCATCCTTCATACTAGGACGTCCTTTCCACACATGGCCCGGTCGGCCGCAGGTAAAACACGTACCAACTAAAAGACGACATTCCCCGGAATGACACGCCATACATCGTGAACCTAAGTCCCGAGCTCACCAACTCCGCATACCCCGGAAGTCCTCAAATCCATGGAAGACCACTCAGACCGGGCGAGGTGCATATCTAATTCGCCGCGAGGCGATTTGCCTCAAAGTTACCAAAGGACTCATTGCTCGCCCTCTTCTCGCCCTCGTTAACCCGCCGATCTCTACGCTTTCGCCGCGCATAAGCCCGCATACGTGCCATGCTCGCTTCTAATCAAGAATTACTTGTACAACCTCTCTTAGATAGTCATCAAGACTCGCAGACATCGGTATACTCTCCGGCAACAAATCCATAGCTAGTAACAGGTCGCTTGCAATCTATATTCTCTGCTCTGGCCGTGGAACCAAGGTTCAAATATCACGGCCGCAGAGGAATCGCCGCCGCTAAACTCTGGGCTAGCGACGCCGCAGAACTCCCCGAATGAAGCACCTAACTCGTGTGATGGTTGGGCTCGGCCCTCGTAACCCTCTGCAGACTTACTCGCAGCCTCCTGCCTTGCCTCCCGGGCCCGGCTTTGCTACGCGAGGCATAACGCAGTGGAAAGAAATACGTTAGAGGTCCAACTTACAACACAACTCTAAGGCACGATCTCGAGTGAGAAGAATAGAAACCAATCCTAAATATCCTATAGCCTCTCGACATTGGTGTGGTGCACAACACACGATAATCAAGACTTCATCGATACGGCCTCAGACACTTTCCGAGGATTAATCGCCTGATACCACTTTTGTCACTTTGCCGCGAGCCCCGCTCCGCGACCCAACAAATGGTACCGGTCGCCATGATCCCCGAGGCATGAACCTTCGTGATGTGCCATATGGAGAGCCACGGTTCGGCCCTGTTTCGTGGTGCAGAGGCTCGCCTTTATACGCCACCGGGCGAGGTCGCATAACAGTACCAAGTATGTGAAATCAAAAATACAGTAAATGAAATCATAGTAGTCTATATAAAGCAGAGATATGTATGATAACCAAACTACAGCTCACAATAAAGCGCCATGTCAAGTCGTGACTCACGCCTCAAGTCATTACTCAAGTATAACAACGGGTCTCACGCCCACAACATCAATCATGCCTGGAATACCTTCTCACCGCCAAACCCATGATATAAAAGCACCAAGGAATACACATAAACACCGTGTCCCACCTGTGTCATAATAAAACCGCACGGTAAGTACGGGCATAGCCGACTACTAAAACCCACGCATCAACAATGCTATAAAATCAGACACGAGGTCTTTCATCGCACTACATGATCGGCCGCCACTCGCCCGCAGATCAATGCGCGCTATTCTCGAACTTACCGCAGCCCGCATAGGTCACACATGCACTCCGCATGCAGGTATTCTCGAATCACGTCCTGCATCACCGAGGTATACCCCAGACGGAGGCAGCTTAACCCCAGATCCGTCTCGACTCGCACTCGCATAGTCTCAATAGACCGATAGTCCCATGGACCGCATAGCATCCTCGTGACGGGCTAAACACCCGAATGATCAATCTCGAGCATACCGCCGCTCCGCATAGTCTCACAGCATCGCATAAAGCCGATAGACCGCATCAAGGGTGGCAAGCCCTGTGATAACAAGTCGGGCGGGTAGGTGATATAATAATAGTACAACGGACTTACCGTTAGCAACGTAAGCACAAAGAAGAATGACCCCTTACACAACAATCACAAGATACTAACACACGTAGCATCCTAACATGTTTACTTATCAAATCAACAAGAAAGTATTACAAGGCTATCACAAACCAACAAAATCAAGTTATTCACACGTACTTTACGCTAATAAGTTCGTATCTATCCCCAAAGTACTTCATACATTAACTCTTTTAAAAGATCCGCTTCTTTCACGTAAGTCACACAATGCCCGTAGTATAAAATAGAGTGACTATCTTTTTAAGTAAACCAAAACACTTCCCTTTGTAAAATCAAGTAACAACATTATTTTCCAAACGCTCAAGTTTGCCTAATTTCAAATGTTCACGCTTTCTTATTTTAGAAAGGTTTCGTAGTTCATAGTCTTATTCATTTAAGAATATAATTCTCTTTAAACAACTGAGAAACATATGCCTTATATGTGAGTAGGTTATTCATAATCAATCTTATTAAGCAATTATGATCTAGGAAATGTAATATCATTTTGTCTCATCTTAGCTTTTATGCAGATGGAGGTTTCAATGGTTTTAATAATACTTCATTAATCAAAACATTTCTTTATTAACGCCGCAGCGGGTTTGTCGATACTCATTCGATTTCCAAATCAAGAAACATTATTCCTTTTAAAAACCAAATACTCATTACTCACGAATGAGGTTTCACACAAAATTCATATTAATTTAATTAAGTCAAGTCTCTTATCTTTTAAGATCAAGTCTCTTAACTTCTAAAATCAATAAATCATTCATTTTATCTCTCTTAAGCCGTTATACCTATCTTCCCATAAAGCTAGTATAACTCTTAAGTTTTTAAAACCAAGTATTACTCTTCTTTCGAAAACAGCTTTTAATTTCTTGAAATACTTCAAGATTCTTATTATTCTGCTTAAGTCAAAAGACATTGCCGCATAACCACGCTCAATTAACACGCCAGACGCCTACCGCAGACTATATATATATTCTTTTAAAATATCATGCTCAAGAGGATAAGAAGAATCACATACCTCGCGACGATTATCGACTATTAGCAAAACGCCCACTGGCTATAACCCGCTAGCCTTGTCCACCTTTCAAGAGCACATGCTACTCACGTAACATTCAACCTATAAAGGTTATACAAGTCTATCAAAGTCTAGACTACTCGGTAGATTATTCTTAAGCAAGAGGTTCTCTATTTACTAAAATCGCAAAGACTTCCCTATCCGTCAAACTTCATAAGTCTACTGTAATACAGTCCTATGTAAGTACAATTCCGTTTTCTTCTTATATACTTCCTTGTATATAACTTATACTTATTCTTATACTTCAACAGTATGTACACTTAATTACAATAGGGAGACAAGATATTTACCTCGATAAGCCCATAATTATCCAAGTTAAATGTCGATCCTGAGCAACGCTTAGCTCCTACTCCGGGTGCTCCAACCCGCCCAACAACCCTTAGAAGTTCTACGCAACTTCTTATAAATCCTCAACCAACTGTGAAGATTTTCCTGTGGTTTCTGCTTGAGACAAAAGGACATACTAGAGTATTTCCGGCTCTACGATAGAGGTATCTTTGGAATACTACAAGGTATATGGCTAAGGTAATTTGGGTATAGTAACAATACTTTGAGAGTATTTCTACCAAGAGGGGGTATTTATACGAGACAACACCACAAGTGGGTGTATACCCTCTACCAACCCCACTCAGGAGTGGGTACTCTACCATCAGGAGGGGCTCTCGGCCAAGGGGCCTCACCAAGGGGGTCGGGGGAGGCTAGGACGAGATCACTACAAGAGAGGGGGGGAGGATTTTTAGACTTAGGAAATTATTTGGATGAAGAAGTCTTCAAAGGTGGAGGGTATTTATAGGAAATCAAAGGCCATGATCTAGCCAAGTGGGGGGCAAGTGGAGGGCCAAGATGTGCCCAAGTGCCCCCTAGTCCCTACTCCTTAAAACCCTCACAAATATCCTACCAACTATTGACCTTCCAATCGTCCACTTTACCGCCCCAACTTCCGCCAATGAGAGGGTGCCAAGTGTCGCCCTCGCTGGTCCAAAATGTTTCGCCTCTAAAAATCTGCAAAATTAAAATGACATAGCCGGAATTTTCCCTTCGCAGTTATGTAAAACGCATTTAAAAACGACTCTAACCTGTTGTGCACAAAATAAAATCGCCAAGCCTACTTTAAAGCTCAAACTTTTCTACGCACGCCCCACGCATATACTCAAAATACAGGTATAATAAGAAGTGTGTGGAACTTCTAAGGGTTTCTGGAGCGAATTGGAGCGCACGAGTCGAGCTAAACCTGCTCAGATCGACTTTTATCTCTGATAATTTTGGGCTTATCGAGGTAAATAATCTTGTCCCCTATTGTAATTGGAAATTACATGTTGTAGGAATATATAGTCAAGTATACTATATATATAAAATCAATATAGTTTTCATGGCAATGTCTTTTGACTTAAGCCCAATGTAAAGAAGAGAATTGACCGTAATTGCACTATACGTAAGAATGTTAAAAGGATTTGAACCAGATTTACATAGGGATGTATTACAAAGATCGTAGTAGAATTGTACACGCCCTGCTAGACGATAAACCCTCCCGGTTGGCTTCGTAGCCTACTGATAGAGGAGATTTTACGCGGCCATGTGGGAGGTGCCGAATTTTCTCAGAGAATATGGAACCGTGTGTTTAAAAGTTAATACACGCTTGTGGCCTATATAGGTGGAAGTACTACGAGAGCGATTCTACTCAAGAGTGGAAAGGCTAGCAGGTTACAAGATCGCGGAGCGCTTGCTTATCGTCGATAATCGCCGCAGGTATGTGAACCTCTTCCTATCCTTTCTAGCATGATGTTTTGTAAACTATGTAGTAGACGCATACGTGCTAAATGAGTTGGTTGGTTTAAAACATAAAGTGTTATAATAGCTTTATGGGAAGTTAGTTATAACGACTCTATGTAGGTAAAAGGAATGGTTTATTGATTGTAGAAGTTAAGAGACTTGATCTTGAAAGATAAGAGACTTAACTTGTTTTACTTGGTAATTAACATTTTGTTAAAATGTTGTAAAACCTCATTCGCGAGTAATGAGTACTGGTTTTAAAAGAATAATGTTTTACCGATTTCTAACGAGAATAATTATCGAACAAACCACAAAGAATAATAATAAAGGAAAACGTATTGACAAATAACTAATTGTTATTAAAACCAGAGAAACCTCCATCCGCATGTAAGCTAAGATAAGACAAAATTGTATTACATTTCCTAGATCATGGTCACAGAATAAGATTGTTATAAACAAGAATAAACGACTCACACATAAGACATATGTTACTCAATTGTTTTAAAAGAGATTAAGATCATGAGTTATGAAACCTTTCTAAAATGAGAAACTTGAGCATTTGAAATTAGGCAAACTTGAACGTTTGGAAAATAATGTTGTTACTTGGTTTTTACAAAGGGAAGTATTTTGGTTTACTTAAAAAGATAGTCACTCTATTTTTTTATACCATGTATCAGGTGATTTTTATAAGGAAACTGATCCTTTAATAAGAGTTAATGTATGTAGTACTTTGGGGTTAAAACCCGATTTGTTGTAATAAAATATAAGTCTATGAGCTCATTAACTTGCCTATGCTTGTTGTGATAGCCTTTGTTGTGCAAGTGTTGTATTTCTGTGTTACCGCATCTCTCGCTGGAGGGCCGGTTATCTGGTTGATTGATGGACATACTGACACGATGGGTGGCCCACGAGTATGCTTCCACTAATCGATCCTTTTGGACATACTGACACAATGGGTGGCCCACGTACGCTCCATTGTGAGTGTTATCTTGTTATTCGCTTTCGACATACCGACACGACGGGTGGCCCACGCAGTATTCTTCCATTTCGATTGTTATCCGATATTTCCTTTCGACATACCGACACGACGGGTGGCCCACGTATGCTTCCATCGATGGTTCCATGGCCACGCTATACCGAAAGCGAGACGCCAGGCACGCGTCGCCAGGCGTTAAATTCCCGTTATATTTGAGTGATGACTCGAGGCGTGAGTCCTCGACTTGACATGATCGCTTATGTCAGGAATCGTAGTTTTGTTATCATACATGTCTCCTGCTTTTATATAGATCGTTATGATTTCATTTACGATTTTTCGCCACATACTGTACTGCACAGATCGACTCTCCTGGCCGCGCTCATGCCGCAGTAAAGGTACACGGCCAGGACCTCTCTTAGGACCACGCTCAACAGATTGGAAAGCTCCGCTTCTCCGAGGCTTATTTTTGGGTATGTATCCCCGAGTCCGTAAGTTCTTGTACATTCGTGGTATGGCGGCCCCGTCCCGCCATAGTTGTTGTAAAACTCTTAGGTCTGTAGTACTATTGCGGGCAGTGTGTAAAAGGATAACCGTCGGTTCTGCTTATGTATATACCGTAAGGCAACTGCTTTGCTGGCTCGCTTATTTATCATATCTCTTGTTTATGTTTTATTTCCGCCGATCTTCTCTCGATGTTGTATCACCAGGGTGCCCGGTAGGCACTACCACGCCCGGTTCGGTCGTGACAAAAGTGGTATCGTGAGCGCTTAGTCCTCTGAAAGTGTCTACGCACCGTGTCTAGTAGTCTTGATTATCGCGTGTTATGCACCACATCTATAATCGTGAGGCTATAGGACATTTAGGATTGGTTTCATTCTTCTCATTCCGAGATCGTGCCTTAGAGTGTTATTAGTCGGACCCTCCGACGATTTCATTTTACCGCTATGCCTCCGCAGGCAACCAGAGCCTGTATGGCAAGACAAACAGGAGTCGCTAGTGGGATACAGAGGAGTACGAGGCGCAGCCCGAACATTACCCGAGATAGTGTTTCATGATCGAAGTTTTGCGACGCCGCCACTCCAAAGAGAGTTTAGAGCCGCAACAGGCCGCCGAGACCACAAGACTGAGCCTCCCCCACACCGGAGCAGATGAGACGGGTACAAGGAGATGGCCTGGGCTGCCGCCGTGTCGTGGCCGATATGAGGATAGTCAGCGCAGCAGCCTAGCCCAAAGAGCACCCGTAGTTCACCCCGAGCGTATAGTTTGAGGCTACGGACTTTCTCGAGTCAGAGCCCGCCAGAGTTTTATGGGTCGAGGCTCGAGGATGATCCGCAGGAGTTCATCCGGCAGCTACGGTCGCGAGTGATCAAGGCTTCGAGACCGAGTCGGTGGTCTTAGGTTCGCATCGGCCGCGTGATACCGCAGCCGATCGTTTGATTCGCGAGCCGCCCCGGAGAGCATGCGCTCAAAGCAGATGGACGAAGTTCTCGTGAGGCATTCCTCTCTCACTTCTGCCTCCGCAGATGGCGAGGGCACCCGGGCCGACAGACGGCGATGCCGAGACAGAGAGGCGCACGGTTCGGGAGTACAACGCGGAGTTTGACTCGCTGGCTCTGCATGTCCCCGCTTTAGTGGCAACCATGGAGGATAGAGTGCACCGCCACGTCACCGTGCTAGATGATTACTTGACAGAGGCTTGTTCGGAGTAGCTCTTCACCGCATGGACATTGCCCGCACGCAGCTCACGCACCAGGATGTGAGGCACGGAGAGGTCGACTTAATGACCCGGATCGCAGGCAGGTCGACAGCAGGTCTTTTGGCGACTTTCGAGGCGGACCGCCAAAGAATAAAGTTATGTACCCCGCCAAGACAGAGTGGTCCTCCACCGCCTTCGTGAGCAGTCGTGGCCCAAGGTTCAGATTTTGGGAGAGCAGGTGTTAGCTACCAAGCCACCCCTACCTCGCTGTGACCATCGTGGTAGGCTCCATCGCGTGAGTGTCGTACTAATTTGGGAGTTTGTTTTACATGACAGCAGGCCATTTTGTGAGAAATTGTCCACTGCAGGTAGCGGATGTAGAGACTCCTTCGTGATCTATGGTTGGTTCATCACCTTCTACAGCTTATGCGCCTGCAGATGTGCCTATGATTAGAGTGAAGCGGTGGATACAGTATATCCTCAACCTCTAGAGTTTTGGCATGCTTGATATGATGATCTTATTATTGTGTGCTATGTACCTGATAATATTGTGTTATTTGTGAGTTAGAAAACATGGTTAGTTGGAAGGATAAGTATGGGCATGGTAAGTGTGAACCTTAGAATATTTCACGATCGAGACCTTAGAGGTAAGGTCGCCTTGAGTAAAAGATTTATTTTATGGTTGACCTTTATCGAGCGCGTAGTATACGTGGGTGATATTTGTGTGATAAGTCCATGGTTGTGTAAAATGAAAGTGGTGGCTTTCATGATGTGAATTAGTAAGATTATTCCGCATCGGCGAGCAAGAGTTGGCGCGACGGAGGTCGTCGAGGGCGACGCGGGTCAACCCAGAGTCCGGATGGCCGGGCCTGGGTGGTCCCGCCAGATGGTAGGGTCACGAGGGTGCTAGGCCCCGCTTAGATGACCATCGATGAGTTCGTGGATATGTTCGCCGAGCCGTTCGCGAAGGCCGGAATGGCCTTAAAGAAGATCGAGGCTAGTAAGATGACCAAGTTTGGAGGTAGTGGCTCCGTAAATTTTGGGAATCAAGTAATGATCAAGTATGGTACGATACCGAGAGTTCAAGTGACTACGACGAGTAAGGAAAGAAGTGAACGGTGTTAGCAAAATAAAAGAGATCATTTTGTTGTAAAGTCAAGATGCGGGCGAGTATCCTTTAGACCAGGTGGAAGCTTTGTTATGTCGAGGTGTTTCCTCGGACTTGGATTAAGTATCGAGCGCGTGTTTTGTGGCCACGTGTGGCATTGGCAACTTGTTTGCTAAGAAGGAACTTCATCGTTATCCGCCTGGAAGGAACATTCGACGCACGTTTCTGGCGAGGGGAGAATGTTATACCTCAGATTTCCAGTATGTACGCGCGGGCGACGAGAAAGTTTGAGCCTTAAGTAGGCAAAGTGGCGAATTTGTGCACAACCCCGTGAAGAATCGCTTTCGACGAAACGCTTTACGTATCTTCATGGCGGAAAATTCCGCTATGTCATTTATAATTTTTATGATTTTTCCGAGAGACGAAACATTTTGGACCAACGAGAGGTGACACTTGTCACCTCGCCGACGCCAAGGGGCGTTTTTGCCTTGGACGAATGGCCTTGTTTTGGGGCCTAAAACACGGGTCATTGTTTTGTGGAGTAGGATAGGTGCACTTGGCTCGATTCGCCTTACACTTGCCTTGCACTTGGCTTCATCACGGCCCTCGCTTCCCTATAAATACCCCCTTTGAAGACTTCTTCATCCATTCCAAAACTTTCCTAAGTCTTGAGAGCCCTCTCCCCTTGGTGTTGTGTTTCTCCAAGAACACACCCTCCTCCTTTGGAGCCCTCGTCGAGAGCCTCCTCCCCTCGAGAGGCTTCGCCGAGAGGGTACCCCCTACCTCGAGTGTTCTCGTGAAATACACTCCCTTGGTAGAAAGTATTCTCCAAGTATTATTATCCCCAAAATACCCTAGCAGATACCTTGTAGTATTCCAAAAGTTACCTCTATACGTAGAGTCTTAAATACTACCTTTGTCCTTTAGTCTCAAACCGAAACCCTAAGGAAAATCTCCATAATTGGTGGAGTACTTAGTAGAAGCAGTGTGGAACTTCTAAGGGTTTCTTGGAGCGAATTGAGCGCACTGAGTCGAGTTAAACTCTGCTCAGATCGACTTTTTATCTCTGATAATTTTGGGCTTATCGAGGTAAATAATCTGTCTCCTATCAGTTGTAATTGGAAATTACATGTCAGAGGAATATATAGTTGAAGTATACTATATATATAAAACTGAACATAGTTTTGCCGCAATGTCTTTTGACTTAAGCCTGAATGTGACGAGAGATCACGGGCTTGATTTGTACATGTGGTTACAGGCACACTTTAGATACTTGTTCGGCCATTTCTCGTATCTACAGCTCGCAGATAGTTTAAGATACTTGCCACGGCCATATCTCGTGAGACGGTAGGCTATCAGACGCTAGCTTTAGATACTTGCCTCGCCAACAAGCGTGGCTGGTTTGGATCCGTAGTTGGCTTCCGCATTGCCCGTGAAGTTTTATGAATAGCCTTCTGACCGGTAGTCGCTATTCTACTTCGCCCGACGGCTTGACGACGCAGCAGATCTAGTGTTCAGTTCACATACGGGTGTTGTTTTACATCATGTACCGCCAGCTGAGGAATGAGTTCCACGCATGATTGATATTACGGGCGTGAGACCCATAGTTATGCGAGTGATTATTCGGGATACGCCCCTTACTTGACCTAACTGTTTACTTATTGCGAAATGGTTTTATAAAATGATGAAATGTGATTTCACTACAGTATTTTTTAGTTTCACATACTTGGCACTTGTTGTACTGACCTTCTTCGGGGGGCTGCGTTCATGCCGCAGGTAGAGGTACACCAGTTGTTGATCCTCGCTCATAGGATCGCAGCTCAATTGGAAGCTCCGCTTCCGAGGCTTATCTTTTGGTATAGTCCTCGTCATTGTTGATACTTGTACATTCTGGTATAAGGGCCCCGTCCCGTCATAGTTATTGTTATATTCTTGAGGTCCGTAGTACTATTGGGCGTGGTTTGTAATGATTGTAATCGTTTCTGGCTTATGTATATACACGGCGACCGCTGGTTAGCCTGCTTTCTTATGTTGTCTCTTGTTTCGTTTAAATTTTATTTCACTGATTTTCTCTCGATGTTATCACTAGGGTGCCCGGTAAGGCACCAACGCGCCCTAGATCGGTCGTGACAAAGTGGTATCGTGAGCGCTAATCTCTGAAAGTGTCTACGCATCGCATCTAGTAGAGTCTTGATTATCGCGCGTTGTGCACCACACCTATAATCAAGAGGCTATGGATATTTAGGATTGGTTTCATTCTTCTCACTGAGATCGTGCCTTAGAGCCGTGTTGTAAGTTGGACTCTTCCGACGATTCTTTTACGCCACCATGCCTATGCGCCAGTAACCAGTGGTGTCACGACCGACTCTGGCCCGCGACCGTGCCTTACCCCGCACCCTAGTGATACAACATCGTAGAAAATCAATGGAAATAAAACTTAAACATGAAACAAGATAAAATAAGAAACAAAGCTAACTAAACGGTTACCTTCCTCGCATATATATACCGAATGCTTATATCCTTTACAAACCCCGCCACAACAAGATTCTGCACTCTAAGAATGTAACCACAACTACGACGGACAGGTTCGCCATACCCCGAATGTAAGTACTTACAACAACAGGACTATATTAAGATAAGCCTCCGAGAAACGGAGCTTCCCGAACGCTGAATCGTGGATCCTACGAGCGAGATCAACAATCGCGTACTTACTCGCGCATGAACGCAGCCAAGGAGGTCAAGACAATATGTACCAAGTATGTGAAATCGATAATATCAGAAATGAAATCATAATAGTCTATATAAAGCAAGAGACATGTATGATAACCAAACTACAGTACACAACATATGAGCCGTCATGTCAAGTCAGGGACTCACGCCCTCAAGGTCATCACTCAAAATATAACAATGGGTCTCACGCCCACAACATCAATCATGCCCGTGGAATTCCTTCCTCACTGCCGGCAGTCTATGATATAACAACACCAAGCAGTACACTTGAACACCAGGTCCCACCTGTGTCATAAAACCGTGACGGCAAGTACGGCTAACTACGATACCAAAGCCGCATCATCAATCGATCGGCAAGTACGTAAGCAAACTACCAGATACCAAAGCCGTACTAACAATACTACATAACCATACCACGAAGCTGACACGTGGCAAGTACGAAAGCCAACTACCAGATACCAAGGCCGCATCACGCCGATTGGGGCAAGGCTAACTACCGTGATACCAAGGTCGTGGATCACGACATCGCCACAAAATTGAACGGGCAAGCGAAGGCTAACTACCGATACCAAAGCCGAATCACCATGACCGGCAAGTACGAGCCAACCACCGTGATACCAAGGCCGACCAAGAAAACCCCGCTGAGGGTCGGGTCCATGGAATGACACTATCAAGAACCGACGGCAAGTACGAAGCCAAACTACTGTAACCAACCTCGCATCAAGAACGATCGGCAAGTACGGTGGCTAGCTACCGTGATACCAAGGCCGACCAAGAAACCTCATGGAGAGCTAGTCCATGGAACAACAATCCTCATGGAACCATACCTGTGGGCCACCCAACGTGTCAGTAGGTCCAAGGTTATAACAAGACAACACTCCTAGTGGAAGCATACCCGTGGACCACCCATCGTGTCAGTATGTCCATCAATCAAGATGTTATACCCCGTATTTCCAGAGTATGTACGTAGGACGACGAGAAAAGTGAAGCTTAAAGATGTAAGGCCGAATTTCACTTTGTGCACAACACCCGATTAGAGTCGCTGACTAAACGCTTACACAACTCGCGTAGGATAAATTACGCTATGTCATTTCTAATTTTTGCGGATTTTTCCGAGAGACTAAACATTTTGGATCAACGAGAGGTGACACTTGTCACCCTCTCATCGGGGACGCCATGAAAGGGTGGCCGATTGGGTTGGCTTTTTGTCAAGGAGTTGGTAGGATATTTTTGATGTAGTAGATAGAGTGGACACTTGCCTAAATCCTCACCCTACACTTGCCTTGCACTTGGCATCATTCGCTATTGGTTGGCCAATGCTTGACCTATAAATACCCCTTTAGATGAAGAGTTCTTCATCCACAACTCACTTTCCAAGTCTTGAAATTCCTTCCCTCTCTTGTTATAGTTTCGCCCAACACCTCCCCTCTAGCCTTAGTGGCTTGGCGAGAGCCCCCTCTAAAGCAAGCCCCAGTCTAAACACTACCCCCTCCTGGTAGAAATGTTGTCTTTCAAGTATTGTTATAATGCCCAAAATACTCCTAGCCCAAATCCCTTATAGTATTTAAGTAGAAGTGGTGTAGAACTTCTAAGGGTTCTGGGCTATCTGAGCGTGCATTTAGGAGCCAAACCTCGCCAGATCGACGCTATACTTGGATAATATTGGGCTTATCGAGGTAAATAACCTTATCCTCCTTTTGTAATTAGAATATGCATCAGAGAAATATAGGAATAAGTATTAAATACTTAGAAGGATATTACAGATAGAATTAATCATATCACAGTAGGCGGTATAAAAGAAGAATAATTGAACTGCACTCACTTGTGATCAGATTTACGTGAGATCAGATAGTTTACCTGCAGGAAGTGCTGCCCAAATTTCCATAGAATAGAGAACCTCTCGCTAGAGCTTTATACAAGATGCATCCTAGACGCTGATAGACGATTTGACCGTTATAGGTCGATTCTTCGCGCGACATATTCGATCGCGTGTGGATTTCGCCGAGAAGGTATGTGATTCTCCTATACTAACATGAATATATATATAGTACTAGACGACGCTGTGGCAAATGTCTTTTGACTTAAGCCCAATAATAAGAATCTTGAAGTATTTTAAAAGTATATATATATAGTACGGTAGACGACGTTGTTAATCGAACGTAGTTATACTACAATGTCTTTTGACTTAAGCCCAATAATAAGAACCTTGAAGTATTTCAAAAGAATTAAGAACTGCTTTTGAAAGAAGAGTAACGCTTGGTTTTAAAGCTTAAGAGTTATACTAGCTTTATGGGAAGTTAGGTATAACGGCTTAAGAGAGATAAAACGAATGATTTATTGATTTTGTGAGTTGTGAGACTTGATCTTAAAAGATAAGAGACTTGACTTAATTAAATTAATATGAATTTTGTGAAACCTCATTCGTGAGTAATGAGTACTTGGTTTTTAAAAGGAATAATGTTTTACGATTTCGAAATTGGAATGAGTATCGACAAACCACAAAGAATAAGTAATAAAGGGAAATGTATTGACTAATAAGATATTATTAACCAAGAGAAACCTCCATCCGCATAGAGCTAAGATAAGACAAAATGATATTTCCTAGATCATGGTCGCTTAATCGATTGATATAAATAAGAATAACCTACTCACTTATAAGGCATATGTTTCTCAAATCTTTTAAAGAAGAATTACATCATTAAGTGATTAAACTATGAACTACTTAACCTTTCAAAATGAGAAACTTGAGCATCTAAAATTAGGCAAACCCTAACGCTTAGAAAAGAATGTTGTTACTTGATTTATAAAAAGGAAAGTATTCGTTTACTTAAAATATTAGTCACTCGTTACTACGGTATCTGGGTGACCTTTATAAAAGAAATGGACCTCTTAAAGAATTAATGACGTAGTACTTTCAAGATAGAACTTGGTTTTGTTATCATAATCATTAATGTACCTTGTGTGGTTAGCTTGTCTATGTTTTGGCCGGGTAATAGCCTTCGTGATACTTTCCGCTTTGATAAGTACTCATGTTACGATACTACGCGTTAGTGTCTTGTGATGTTATTCTTGTTGTGCTTACGCTGTTAAACGTTAAGATCACAGATCGTTATTATATCACATACCCTCGACTTATTATACCGAGGGCTTGCCACCCTTGACGCGGTCTTTACGGCCTACGCGGTCAGATGACTACGCGAGCAACGGTATGCTCCGTGATTGATCATTCCGTGTATTAGCTCGACGCGGGGATGCCCTACGCGGTCCGTATGACTACGCGGCTTTTGAGGCTATGCGCGCGGAAGTCCAGCGGTACCGGGGTTGGCTGCCCCGACGCGAGGAATACCTCACGCGGGTCTATGTGTGACCTATGCGGATCGCGGAGTCCAGGCTAGGCATGCATAATGATACTACGGGCGATTGGCCTTGCTTCGATCATTCGCGCCTAGGAAAGACTCGCTAATTAAGTTATCGCTCTTGTTCGGATGTGGCACTATGTGCAAATTGAACTAATTGTATTTGCAAATGGTTTTAAATACTTTGATTTCATTTAAAGTACTTTACGCTTTCACATACTTGGTACTGCCAGATCGACCTCCTTCTGGCCGCTCATGCCGCAGTAGAGGTACTCCTACCGTTGATCCCCGCTTAGGATTACCGCTTCAGCGTTGGAAAAGCCTGGCCCGAGGCTTAGCATTTTGGTACGGTCCTCTCGTTGTAGATATTTGCATTCAGGTACGGCGAGGCCCCGCCCCGCCATTGTCGCTTTAAACTCTGTAGGTCCGTAGACTGCTGTGCGTTGGGATGTGAATCGCTCATTTTGGGGTATTTATATATATATATGCCGAAAGGCAACTTTTTCCCGTAAACCGTGTCTTATTTATTCTGCTTTCATATCTTGGTTGTTTTATATTCCGCGATTTCTCCGATGTATGACTACTGGTGCCCGTAAGGCACTACCACGCCCCGTAACGGTCGTGACAAAAGTGGTATCGAGCGCTTAATCCTCAAAGTGTCTACAGCATCGTATCTAGTAGTCTCGATTATCGCGCTGTGCACCACACCAATAATCGTGAGGCTATAGGATATTTAGGATTGGTTTCATTCTTCTCACTCGAGATCGTGCTTTAGAGTCGTGTTATAAGTCGGACCTCTAACGTATTCCTTTCCTTTACTGATGCCTCCGCGCCAGTAACTCGCCCGTGGCAAGGCGCACCGAGGAGCCGTGGAGTGGAGTTCGAGAGTTAGAAGCGGCACAGCCCAATCATCACCGGGTGATGCTTCACGCGGGAGTCCCGAGACGCCGCCAAGAAGAGCAGAGTTTGGCACAATGGCTAGCCTCATCGCGCCATGACATCCGGACCTTCGCCCACTTGGAGCGTAAAATATGGATTGGAAGGAGACTACCTGTTACTAGCAAGGATTTGGCAAACAGAGAGTATTTTATGTACCGGATACCAAGGATATTGATGATTATCTAAAGCAGGGTTGTGAAGAAGAGCTCTTCACCAGAATGAGTCGGGCTTCATGCTCAGGATTACGCGCAATGGCCGAGAGACGAGATCGCAGATTAACCAAGATCGCAGAAGAGGCCCGATTGGCGTGATCATTTGGTAACTCTCGAGGCGAACCGCCTCGCAGCAGACAGACACGCGCCCGCCAAAGGCAGAGTGTCCTCCACAGGTTCGCTTTTTCTCGGTGTTCACGATGTGGCGTGCGCCATCCCGGATGTCATCTTTTTATCGTGCTTGTTTTACTTGCTGCCGTGGCCATGTGGCGAAAGAATGTGCAAGAAGGAGGACTCACCACTAGATCGCCAATGATTCGCAAAGTGAGAGGAAGGGGTGTTAGCTGAGGAGGCCACCCCACCTCGGTGTGGCCATTGTGGTCGATGTCATTTTGGGAGTGTCGCTTCGCGACACTGTTATGTTTGATGACAGGCCATTTTATGAAATTGTCCAACCGAGTTGGCGGGGATGTAGAGACTCACCTTCGTAATCAGGATAGTTCATCACCTTCCTCACACACAGTAGCTGGATTGATTAGAACGACCTAGGGGAAGTGCCGCGTAGATACAAGTATATCATTAACCCTCTAGAGATTTGTATGTATAGTAAAATGCGAATATCTTAAGTATTATTTTCTTGTTAGTATCATTGGTTAATTGTGATTAGAAATTATGGTTAGTTAACCGTAAGATTGGGGATAGAGAGAGGAGCCTTAGAATATTATACGTAGAGACCTTAGAGGCGAGGCCATCTTTGGTAAAAGAATTATTTCATGTTTGACCTTATCGGCGTGCATAGTATACGTGAGATATTTTTGTGATAAGTCCCTGAGTAGTGTGAAATGAAAGAGGGTAGTTGAGCTAAGAAGACCGCTAGGTTTTCGTAACGTGATTAGTGAGATTGTTCCAGATAGGGGAGCTAGTGTTTTGCGCGTTGCCGGGTCGGGTTGAGGCGTGGTCGACCCGCCGCCCGTATGGTGGTGGGGCCAGGCCAGGTGGTCCCGCTTGTGTTAGGGTCACGAGGGTGTTAGGCCCAAGTTTAGTTAACCATCGTAAGAATTCGCGACGATTCGACCAATAGCTCGGGCCGACGAGGTCACCATCTTATCTTTTAGTCAAACCGTACTCGTAGTAAGTTGCGAGATGATTATTTCAGAAGGTTGTAAGGTCGCACGGGTGCCTACCTTCACCTTATGGCCGATACCGAGTCCGTTACTGCTTTCTTTTCCGGAAGAGTTACTGTGCAGGTTAGGAACTCGTGAATCTCGTCGATTCACCTCGCCGTTGTTTGGATTTCGGGATAGTAAGGACTCTTCGCCTTGTTGAGTATGTATTATATAGCTACCGCTTCAAGATTCGTGTCGCCGCTTGGAGCCTTTTTATAAGCGCTTAGTGTAAGATTGCCGATCGATTGATTCGATGTAAGCAAGGTGCAGATAGTTGGTTCGCATTTGTTCAAAGTATGGATAAAGTGGAGCTTATCCGTAAGAGGTTATTGGCGCCGTAGTCACGAAGCGCACTAAACATGGTAAGTTATGAGAAAGAGTTCGAGGTACGAAGTGGCACGACGAGTAAGGGAAGAGGCGAGCATGTAAGGACATAGATGTGATCATTTCGCTTGTAAAGAGTAAAGGATGTGAAGTATCTTTAGACCCTCGAGGAGCTTTTGTGATGATAGAGGTGATTCCTCGTGGAATCGATGTATGTTTTGCGCAGTGTTCGTGGCCAGCGTGGTACGGTTGTTTTCGTAAGTATAGCAAATGAGGACTATATCGCTACCGCTTGTTTTGAGATTAGAAGGAACATTCGACGAATGTTTCTAAGGAGGAGAATGTTATACCCGTATTTCCGCAGTACGCACGCAGGACGCACGAAAAGTCAAGCTTAAAGCATGTAGGGCCGAATTTCACTTTGTGCATAACACCCGATTAGAGTCGCTTTTCGACTAAACGCTTTACACAACTCGCGTAGGATAAATTACGCTATGTCATTTCTAATTTTTATGGATTTTTCCGAGACGAAACATTTTGGATCAACGAGGCACACTTGTCACCCTCTCATTGGGGACGCTGGGCTAAAGGGTGGCCGATTGGGTTGGCTTTTGTCAAGGAGTTGGTAGGATATTTTGATGTAGTACATAGAGTGGACACTTGCCTAAATCCTCACCCTACACTTGCCTTGCACTTGGCATCATCTTCGCTATTGGTTGGCCAATGCTTGACCTATAAATACCCCCTTTAGACGAAGAGTTCTTCATCCACAACTCACTTTCCAAGTCTTGAAATTCCTCCCCTCTCTTGTTATAGTTTCGCCCAACACCTCCCCTCTAGCCTTAGTGGCTCGCCGAGAGCCCCCTCTAAAGCAAGCCCTAGCCAAACACTACCCTCCCTTGGTAGAAATGTTGTCTTCCAAGTATTGTTATAATGCCCAAAATACCCTAGCCCAAATCCCTTATAGTATTTAAGTAGAAGTGGTGTAGAACTTTTAAGGGTTCTTGGGCTATCGTAGCGTATTTGTGAGCTAAACCTCGCTCAGATCGACGCTTATACTTGGATAATATTCAGCTTATCGAGGTAAATAACCTTATCCTCCTTTGTAATTAGAATATGACATCGTAGAAATATAGGAATAAGTATTAAATACTTGTAGGATATTACAGACAGAATTAATCGTTATCACAAAGTAGGGGTATAAAAGAAGAATAATTGAACTGCACTCACTTAGATCAGATTTACAGAGATCGTATAGTTTAATGCAGGGAAGTCGCCCAAATTTCCATGTATAGAGAACCCTCTCGCTAGAGCTTTATACAAGATACCTAGACGCTGATAGACGATTTGATCGTTATAGGTCGATTCTTCGCCGCGCGACATATTCGACTTCGCGTGGATTTCGCCGGTAGGTATGTGATTCTCCTATACTCGAGCATGAATATATATATAGTACTAGACGACGTGTGGCAAATGTCTTTGACTTAAGCCCAATAATAAGAATCTTGAAGTATTTTAAAAGTATATATATATAGTACGGTAGACGACGTGTTAATCGAACGTAGTTATACGGCAATGTCTTTTGACTTAAGCCCAATAATAAGAACCTAAGTATTTCAAAAGAATTAAGAACTGTTTTTGAAAGAAGAGTAACGCTTGGTTTTAAAAGCTTAAGAGTTATACTAGCTTTATGGGAAGTTAGGTATAACGGCTTAAGAGAGATAAAACGAATGATTTATTGATTTTAGGAGTTAGGAGACTTGATCTTAAAAGATAAGAGACTTGACTTAATTAAATTAATATGAATTTTGTGTGAAACCTCATTCGTGAGTAATGAGTACTTGGTTTTTAAAAGGAATAATGTTTTACTGATTTCAGAAATCGAAATGAGTATCGACAAACCACAGCAGCATTAATAAAGGGAAATGTATTGACTAATAAGATATTATTAACCAGTAGAAACCTCCATCTGCATAGGAGCTAAGATAAGACAAAATGATATTTCCTAGATCATGGCTGCTTTAATCAGATTGATATAAATAAGAATAACCTACTCACTTATAAGGCATATGTTTCTCAAATCTTTTTAAAGAAGAATTACATCATTAAGTGATTAAACTATGAACTACGGAACCTTTCGAAAATGAGAAACTTGAGCATCTAAAATTAGGCAAACCTGAACGTTTAGAAAAGAATGTTGTTACTTGATTTATAAAAAGGAAAGTATTCTGGTTTACTTAAAATATTAGTCACTCACATTACGTATCGTGACCTTTATAAAAGAAATGGACCTCTTAAAGAATTAATGTACGTAGTACTTCAAGATAGAACTTGGTTTTGTTATCATAATCATTAATGTACCTGTGTGATTAGCTTGTCTATGTTTTGCTGGTAATAGCCTCGCGGATACTTTCCTCGCTTTGATAAGTACTCATGTTACGATACTACGCGTGTTAGTGTCTTGTGATGTTATTCTTGTTGCGCTTACGCTGTTAAACGTTAAGATCAGATCGTTATTATATCACATACCCCCTCGACTTATTATACCGAGGGCTTGCCACCCGACGCGGTCTTTACGGCCTACGCGGTCCGATGACTATGCGAGCGCCGTATGCTCCGTGATTGATCATTCCGTGTATTAGCTCGACGCGGATGCCCTATGCGGTCCGTATGACTATGCGGTCTTTTGAGGCTATGCGGCCGCGGAAGTCCAGCGGTACCGGGGTCGCTTCCCCGACGCGAGGAATACCTCACGCGGTCTATGCGCGACCTATGCGGATCGCGGAGTCCAGGCTAGGCATGCATAACGATACTACGGGCGATTGGCCTTGCTTCGATCATTCGCGCCTAGGAAAGACCTCATACGCTTAATTGCTATTGCTCTTGTTTGTGATGTGGCACTATGTGCAAATTGAACTAATTGTATTTGCAAATGGTTTTAAATACTTTGATTTCATTTAAAGTACTTTACGCTTCACATACTTGGTACTTGTAATCGACTCCTTCGGGCCGCTCATGCCGCAAGTAGAGGTACTCCTACCGCTGATCCCCGCTTAGGATCACCGCCAAAGATTGGAAAAGCTCCGCTTCTCCGAGGCTTAGCATTTCGTACGGTCCGTCGTTGTAGATATTTGCATTCAGGTACGGCGGGCCCCGTCCCGCCATTGTTGTTTTAAACTCTAGAGGTCCGTAGACTGTAAGGTTGGGATGTAAATCGCTCATTTTGGGGTATTTATATATATATATGCCGAAGGCAACTTTTTCCTAAACCGTGTCTTATTTATTCGCTTCATATCTTGGTTGTTTTATATTCCACGATTTCTCCGATGTATGACTACTGGGTGCCCGTAAGGCACTACCACGCCCCTAACGGGTCGTGACACAAGAATAACATGACCGGCCCTCCATCGAGAGACGCGGTAACATAAGGATACAACACTTGTACAACAAGCTATCACACGCAAACATAGGCAAGTTACACACAACTCAAGGTACTTTCATTTTATGTCAAAGTCCGGGTTTTAACCCCAAAGTACTACATACTTAATTCTTTTAAAAAGACCCATTTATTTCCCAAACGTCACCTGGTACTAACACTCGTAGTATCCAAAAATAGAGTAACTATTGTTTTAAGTAAACCAAAACAATTCCATACCTTCTTTTAAATAAACCAAGACAATACTATGCCTTCTTTTTAAAACCAATTTAAGACAAAACCATGCCTTCTTTAAAACCAAAACACTTTAATTCCTCAAGTCTCCTTTCTTTTAGAAATCAAGTTCCTTACTTTGGAATTTAAGAAAATTAATTCTTGTATGTAATGATTCTTATTAAAGTAGCCATGATCTATAAAATGTAAAAAAATTTGTCTTATCTTAGCTTCTATGCAGATGGAGGTTTCTACTTGTTTTAATATAATTAATTGTCATTACATTTTCCTTTATTAACGTTGCAATGGCTTGTTCGATACTTATTCTCATTTCCGAAATCAATATAACTTTTTCCTTTTAAAACCCAATTACCCATTTCTCATAAAAGCGGTTTCACAACTTTTTAACACCAACCAAGTCCTTAATATTTCACATCAAGTCATTTATAAGTCAAATCTTTTATCTTTTAAAAACCACAAACCATTTCTTTACCTACATAAAGTTGTTATAACAAACTTCCCATAAAGCCGTTATAACACTTTATGTTTTAAACCAACCAAATTCATTTAGCACATGTACGCTTCACTGCATTACATAGTTTACAACAATCATGCTAGAAAAGATAGGAAGAGGTTCACATACCTCGCGACGATTATCGACAATTAGCAAAACGCTCCAAAGTACTATACTCTTGCTAGCCTTTTCCACCCTTCAAGTAGAATACGCTACTCGTAGTACTCCAACCTATAATGGTCATAAAAGGTCTATTAACCTCTAGCTCTCTACGTAAAATATTCTAAGTACAAGGTCACTAAATTCTACGGAAAATCGGGCAGCACTTCCTTTGTTTCTACATACTTTGCCACATTTTTCAAGGCCGAATTCAATAACCAAACGCCACATTTAAGGCTCAAATCAATTCAGCAAATACCAAGGGGATTACACGCCCAATAATACGTGTAAAAATTCCGCCCCACAATTACTACCAACTAGTCCACAATACAATGCAATTCTCGGCTACAACACACTACTTCTCTTTCAATTCCTTTTTCAATACAAGTTGTTATTCCAACATGCTACATAGTCATAAACAACTTCAACAACTATAATTTCCTTCTTTTATAACATATGACAACATAACTAGTAACCAACTCAAATTACAATCTTAAGGGCTAACATACTAGTTTTCGGATTAGGGTTCCAATAGTCAATTCACTTATCAAACTTCATAATATATACCTCATGCTTGCTAATATCCAAAGCTACAACAATAAGTAATCTTAATTACTAAAACGACAAGAATTATACCTTTACAAGCCCTTAATTTTTCCAAGATTCAAAGTCGCCCTTAGCAATTCTTAGCTCCTTTCCTTATGTTCCAATCCGCCCATGCACTCCTTAGTTCCTATGAAGAACTCATCTTCAAGTTCCAACTTCAAAGTTGAAGAACTCCTTAAGTTTCCGCCTGACTAATACGAAACGCCACTTTTCCTAATCTTTCTATTAAGATAACCTTACAACACCCTTAGGACCTGGTTTAAGTCTTGTGAATAATGGATCAAAACTACAATTTTTTTTGTGTGGGAAGAGGTGAACCGTGAGCTTCTAAGTGAAGAACAAGAAATGTGAAATAATTCCAAGTGTCAAGACTTGGTCTTGCACTAGTGTGTATATATAAAACAATAGAGGGTCAAGATTATAACAATTGTGTGGCTAGGATGAAGAGCACATGGATAATAGCCAAGTGGCAAGTCGACTGGTCAATACACTCAAGCTTGAAGACTTTCATACACAATGGTCAAATGACCATCCTATCCTTGCAAAAATCATCCAAGACCATGTGAGGGGGTGCCACTTTCCGCCCTCTCATTCGTCCATAAAATTCAGAACCCTCATGGTCCCACAAAACGTAAAATTCCTCGGGTGGGCCCCACATGACCAAATACGCAAAATATAAATTCCATAATTCTTATAAGTTCTTAAAGTCTTAAATACCAAAGTTGAGAATCCAATTCTCAATAATAAACCTCTTTCCTTCACGGTTCGAACTTTTCCGTTAAAAATCACATCTTTCTTCCTTTCCAAAATTATCGATTCTCGCACGCACGCCCTCACATACATACCTCGGAACTACGGTGTAACACAGGCCCGTGGGCAAGGCGCAGAGGAGTCGCGAGTAGAGCACGAGGGTTACCAGGCACGCCCAATCATCACGAGCGGTGCTTCATTCGGGAGTTCGCGGACGCCGCCAAATTTCAGCAGAGTTTAGCACAATGGGCAGCAGCCTCATCGCGCCATGATATCTCAACCTTCGCCCACGACCACCAGCGTAAAATATGGATTGCAAAGAGACGGATCGTTACATTAGCTAGTGGATTTAGCAAACTGCAGAGTATATGATGTAGCGATTTATCACGGGTCTTGATGATTATCTAAAGAAGGGTTGTGCAAGAGTAGCTCTTCAGTCAGGCATGAGCATGGCCTGCGTGCGGGCTTATGCGCAGCAGGCTGAGGAACGTAGAAATCGACGGATTAACCAAGGCCAGCAGAAGAGGGCCAGATCAGCAGGGTCCTTTGGTAACTTTCGAGGCGAATCGTCTCAGCAGCAGACTAGATATGCGCCTCCGCCAGTGCAGAGTGGTCTTCCACAGGTTTCAGGACGTTCGAGGAATGCAGGAGTTGGTCAGAGCTCCAGGGCTTCTGGTTCGCAGATATACATAGGTTCTAGCCAGCCGGATTCATGTCTCCCTCAGTGTGCACGATGTGGCAGGCGTAATCCCGGGGAATGTCGTCTTTTTACTAGTGCTTGTTTCACCTGCGGTCGTCAGGGCCATGTGACGAGGGAATGTCCTAGTAGGAGGGATACAGGTAGGAGGACTCAGCCTACCAGGTCAGTTGCGGATTCAGTGGTTCGGAGAGGAAGGGGTGTTAGCCAGAAGAGGTCACCCCTACCTAGGTGTGGCCGTTGTGGTAGGTGTCATTGTGGGGAGTGTCGTACTACTTCGGCAGCTTGTTATGCGTGCGGCCAGCAGGGCCATTTTGCGAGGAATTGTCCGATCAGGGGTACCACGGATGTAGGGACTCCGCCTCGTGATCGCTGATAGTTCATCACCTTCTCTAGCTATGCGCCCAACAGAGCAGGATTATGATTAGAGCGACAAAGGGGAAGTGAAGCAGTAGATACAGGTATATCCTTAACCCTCTAGAGATTAGTATGTGTGATAAGATGTGTATATTTTAAGTGTTATGTACAGATAGCATTGTCTAATTGTGATTAGAAAACAAGGTTAGTGAAAGGGTAAGATTGGGGACAGGGAAATTGTGAGCCTTAGAATATTATACGTGGAGACCTTAGATGCGAGGCCGTCTTGAGTAAAAGATTTTGTTTACGATTGACCTTTGTCGGAGTGCATAGTATACGTGGGGTATAATTGTATGATAAGTCCCCGAGTGGTGTGAAATGAAAGAGGGTAGTTGAGCTAAGAAGACCACTAGGTTTTCGTGACTTGATTAGTGAGATTGTTCCGGATCGGGGAACAAGAGCTTGGCGCAATAAATGGGTCGGGTTGAGGCAAGGTCGCGGGTCAACCCGCAGCCCGGTTTGGGGTGGGGTTAATTTGTGGTGGTCCCGCTTTGTGATAGGGTCACGAGGGTGCTATGCCCAAGTCCAGGTAGACATCGTACGGGTTCGTGGATGCGTACGACCAGAATCGGATCGTGAAGGCCGGGAATGGCCTCAGAGTAAATTAAAGCTAGTGGGAGCTTTTGTGGGATTAGAAATGATTCCTCGTTGGCTTGGATTTGAGTTTTGCGCACATGTTATATTCTGGCCATCGTGGTATGATTGGTTACGCAAGTATAGTTATGGAGACTATACCAAGACACGATGTTTAGAGATTTAGAAGGAACATTCGGACGAATGTTTCTGGGGAAGAATGTTACACCCGTAGTTCCGTGGTATGTATGTGAGGACGACGCATGAGAATACGACAAAGAATATTGGAAAGAAAGAAAGACGTGATTTTTCGACTTTAAAAGTTTCCGGTTTTGTGAAGGAAAAGGTTCGTTAACGGGAATTGATTCCGATTTGGTATTTGGGCTTCTTGGATTATATTAGAATTTTGAGATTTTATTTTCGGAAATGGTCACGTGGGACCCACGGGAGAAATTTACGGTTTTGTGGGGCCCACTTTGTTTTTGAGACTTTCGGTATTTTGGATATTTTCGGAAGACGGAATATTTTGGACGAGTCGGGGGGCGACACGTGTCACCCCCATGTGCCACCTTGGCCGATTTGGAGGGACAAGTGTCTAGCCACTTGTCCCCTTGGCCGAAATGGCCCTAACACTTGGAAGCTCATTTCGTTGGTCATGTGGTATGGTGGGACCCACACACACATGGCCCAATCTTGACCACACACTTGCATTGATCATGACCCTTGAATTCTCTATAAATACCCCCCTAAGTTCAAGACTTCATATCATCCACACTTAAAGATTTTCCATAGCAAAAATACTCTCTCCCTTAGCTTGTTCTCGTTCCCCCCCCCCCCCCACTTGTGTAGAAATACTTCAAGTATTGTTGTATTATCCCAAATACCTTAGCCTAGTATCCCTAGTAATATTCCAAAGTTATTGCAATACTAGGAGCCCGAAAATACTACTTATTCCAATAGTCGCAAAATGAAACCCTAGAAAAATCTTCATAGCTTAGATGAAGTGTTGAGAGAAGTTGTTAGAAACTTCTAAGGGTCGCTTGGAGCGGGTTGGAGCGTAGGATTTGGAGCTAAACGTTGCTCAGGATCGACTTATAATCTTGGATAATTTTGGGCTTATCGAGGTAATGATCTACGCCCCCTATCAGAATTGGATATTACATATCAGAGTAGTTTAGAATTGAGTATAAGATATTTTGGAAGGATTATTATAAAGGATTGAATCAGATTTACATCGACCGTATTTACAGAGACTTGTGTAGTATTATTGTGAAGTTGTAATGCACACGCCCGCTAGACGGTAATCCCCTCGAGTTGTCGCTCGCAGCGTGCCTTGTTAGTGAGGTTATTTATGTGTTCATGAGGAGGTGTCGCCAATTTTCCGTAGAATAAGGAACTGTTTACTTAGAATATGCTACGAAGAGAACTAGAGATTGATAGATATATTGTGGTTGTTATAGGTGGTTCTCCTACGCACGGCATACTCGACTTGGCTTGTGGATTAAGCCGAAGAGGTATGTGATTCTTCCTATACTCTTGAGCATGATTGTTGTGAACTATATAGTACGGTAGACGTACGTGTGTGAAATGAATTTTGTTTGTTTAAAACATAAAGTGTTATAATGGCTTTATGGGAAGTTAGTTATAACGACTTTATGAAGATAAAAGAAAGATTTGATTTTGAAAGCTAAACGATTTGATTTCGGAAAAGGAGAAGTAACTTGATTTAAGTATAGGTTACTTGTTTTGAAAAGAGTAAGTTATTTGGGTTTTAAAGAGTATACTTGATGTTGTTTTAAAAGAAAAGCATTTGGTTTAAAAAAGTATAGAGTACTTGATTTTAAAAGTCTTGTAAAGATTTTTACGAAGGTGAAATAATTTGGTTTAAAAAGGAAACGTGTTTTTTTACTACGAGTATTAGTATCGTGTGGCTTTTACATAAAAAGAGGTCTTTTTGAAAGAATGAAAGTATGTAGTATTTTGGGGTTGAAACCCGGATCGTTGATATAAAATGAAAGTACATTGAACTTGCATATGCTTGTTGTGTTAGCCTTTGTTGTGCAAGTGTTTTGATTTTGTGCTACCGTGTCTCTCGGGGAGGGCCGGCTATCTGATTGATTGTTTGGACATACTGACACGCTGATGGTCCACAGTACGCCGCCCACTTTGAGTATTATCTTGTTATTTACTTGGACATACCGACACACGATGAACGGTCCACTGCACGCGCCCGCAGGATGGTTTCACGCCACGCTTATACCGAGGTAAGATGCCGGGTACGCGGTCATTGTGAGAGTTATGTTATTAGTCCATGGACCGCTAATCCATGAAGCTTGCCGCGTGACGAGCGATCACGCTTGATTTGTACACGTGGTTACAGCACACTTTAGATACTTGTTCGCCATTTCTCGTATCGCAGCTCGCAGATAGCTTAAGATACTTGCCACGGCCATATCTCGCGAGACGGAGGCTATCAGACGCTAGCTTTAGATACTTGCCTCGGCCATTGGTGGCTGGTTTGGATCCGTAGTTGGCTTCCGCACCTTGCCCGTGAAGTTTTATGACTAGCCTTCTGACCGTAGTCGCTATTCTACTCGCCCGATCGGTTTGACGACGCAGCAAGATCTAGTGTTCAGTTCACATACGGGTGTTGTTTTACATCATGCATCACCAAATGAGGAACGAGTTCCACGCATGATTGATATTACGGGCGCGAGACCCATAGTTATGTGCGAGTGATTATTCGGGATACGCGCCCTTACTTGACCTAACTATTTACTTATTGCGAAATGGTTTTATAAAATGATGAAATGTGATTTCACTACAGTATTTTTTAGTTTCACATACTTGGTACCGTTGTCGACCTTCTGGGCCGCGCTCATGCCGCAGTATAGGTACACCGCTTGTCGATCCTCGCCATAGGATCGCAGTCATTGGGAAGCCCGCTTTCTCGAGGCTTATCTTTTTGGTATAGTCCGTCATTATTGATACTTGTACATTCTGGTATGGCGGGCCCCGTCCCATAGTTATTGTTATATTCTTAGAGGTCCGTAGATCGCTGCAAGGTGGTTTGTAAGGATTGTAATCGCTCGGTTTTATGTATATACACGGCGCGACCGCTTTGGTTAGCCTGCTTTCTTATGTTGTCTCTTGTTTCATGTTTAAATTTTATTTCCACGATTTTCTCGATGTTGTTATCACTAGGTGCCCGGTAAGGCACTACCGCGCCCGAGATCGGGTCGTGATAATAGCCCGCATGAGGTACTCCTCGTGACGGTAGCTAACCCGCGACATCTTCCCGACTCCCGCACCGCATGGCCTCACATGGACCGCATGAGGCATTCCTCGACGGCCAGAATACACCCGGCCGGTTCCTCGAACTCCGTAGCTTCGCATAGTCCCATGGACCCGCATGAGGTATTCCTCGACGGTAGCTAACCCGCGACTCATAACAAGTCAGGGGGGTAAGTGATATAATACCAGCACAACGGGCTTATCGTTAAACAACATAAGCACAACAAGAAAAAACCCCTTTACAAAAACGTCACAAGACGCTAACACACGTAGCATCATAACATGTTTACTTATCAAACCAACAAGAAAGTATTACAAGGCTATCACAAGCAAAACATAGGCAAGTTACTCACACAAGGTACTTTTATTTGATGTCAACAAATCCGGGTTTTAACCCCAAAGTACTACATACTTTAACTCTTTAAAAAGATCCATTTCTTTCACAAGAGTCACACGATACCCGTAGTATCAAAATAGAGTAACTATCTTTTTAAGTAAACCAAAACAATTTTCATACCTTATTTTTAAACCAATCTTAAGACAAAAGCATGCCTTCCTTTTAAAACAAAGACACTTTTCCTTTTTAAAGTCAAGTAGCAATATATTTTTTAAACCAAGTGTCTTACTCTTTTAAAAACAAGTAACCTATGCCTTTAAATCAAGTTACTTCTCCTTTCCCAAAATCAAGTTGTTTATAAGTCAGGTCTCTTTACTTTCAAAAATCAGTCTCCTAATCTTTAAATCATATCTTTTAAGGAAACCAACCTCCAACTTTTAAAATGTCAAGTTATCATTTTAAATCCAATGATAAAACCATTCTTTTGTTTTCATAAAGTCGTTATAAATAACTTCCCATAAAGTTATTATAACACTTTATGTTTTAAACCAACCAAGGACAACTATTCTCATTTTTGAAATTAAGATAACTTTATTCTTTAAAAGACCACACACCCATTACTCATGAATGAGGTTTTACAACTTTTTAACATAATTCAAGTCCTTAATATTTCATAACAAGTCACTTAACTTTGGAATCAAGTTGTTATACCCCGTATTTCCAGAGTATGTACGTAAGGACGTACGTAGAAAAGTTTGGGCTTTAAAGTAAGGCTTGGCCGATTTTATTTGTGCACAACATGCGGTTAGAGTCGTTGACTAAACGCTTTACTAAACTTCTGCGAAGGGAAAATTCCGCTATATCATTTTTAATTTTTGCGGATTTTTCCGAGAGACGAACATTTTGGACCAACGAGAGGGCGACACTTCGCACCTCTCATTGCGGCGTAAAGTGGACGATTGGTGGCCTTGTTGGTCGGCGGGTTGGTAGGATATTTTGTGGTAGATGGATAAGGTGCACTTGGCATGATCTCGCCCTACACTTGCCTCAGACTTGGCATGATCTCGCCATCGTCGCCTTGGCTTGTCCTATAAATACCCCCTTTGGAAGACTTCTTCATCCATTCCTAAACTTTCCTAAGTCTTGAGAGCTTCCCTTTGTGTGGTTGTTTCGTCCCACCCTCCCCTGTGAGGCCTCGCGCCGAGAGCACCCTCCTAGTGGCCTCGCCGGGTACCCCTACCTGAGTTGTTTTCGTAGAATACACTCCCCCCTTTTTGTGGTATATGAATACTCTCCTAGTATTGTTATAATGCCCAAATACCTTGTAGTATTCCAAGGTTATACTTATACGAAAAGCCCAGAAATACTATTATACTTCCCGTCAGTCACAAAAATGAAACCCTAAGGAAAATCTCCATAGAGTTGGAGTATTAAGTAGAAGTTGGTTAGAACTTCTAAGGGTGGTTTGGAGCGGGTTGGAGAGCACGGAGTTGGAGCTAAACGTTGCTCAGGAGCGACATTAAACTAGGATAATTTTGGGCTTATCGAGGTAAATATCTTGTCCCCCTTATTGTAATTGGAAATTACATGTTGTAAGATTATATAGTTGAAGTATACTATATATTGAACTAAACCTAGCTTCGCGGCAATGTCGTTTGACTTAAGCCTGAATTTAAAGAAAGAGAATCGAATCAGAATTACATAGACTCAGACATGAGACTTGTGTAGCATCGTGAAGTAGAATTGTACACGCCCGTTAGACGATAAACCCCGGTTGGCTTGATAGCCTACCGATAGAGAGGAGATTTACGCGGTTGCGGGGAGGTGTCCGAATTTTCGTAGAATGTTCTACGATAAGATCTAGATGTTAATGCGCCTTGTGGCCTTATAGGTCAAGTACTACGCGTGGCGCGATCTACTGGCTTAAGGAGTAGCCAATGACTTGAGGTACTTGGAGCGCTTTGCTATTAGTCGATAATCGTCATGAGGTATGTGAACCTCTTCCTATCTTTTCTAGCATGATATGTGTATAACTATTTAGTATGGTAGACGTACATGTGTTAAATGTATTTGATTGATTTAAAACATAAAGTGTTATAACGGCTTTATGGGAAGTTGGTTATAAAAGCTTTATGTAGGTAAGTATATGCTTTGTGGTTTTAAAAACTTAAGAGTTATAATAGCTTTACGGGAAGTTAGGTATAACGCCTTAAGAAATATAAAATGAATGATTTATTGATTATAGAAGTTAAGAGACTTGATCTTAAAAGATAAGAAACTTGACTTAAATGAGTTGATATGAATTTCGTGTGAAACCTCATTCGTGAGTAATGAGTACTTGGTTTTAAAAAGGAATAATGTTTTCATCGATTTCGAAATCGAATGTGTATCGACAAACCACCGCAACGTTAATAAAGGAAAATGTATTGAATAATTAAGTATTATTAAAACCAAGAGAAACTTCCATCCGCATGAAGCTAAGATGAGACAAAATGATATTTCCTAGATCACGGTCATTGTAATAAAATTGTTATAAACAAGAATATCCTACTCTCATATAAGGCTTATGTTTCTCGATTGTTTAAAAGAGAATTATATTCTTAAATGAATAAGACTATGAACTACGAAACCTTTCTAAAATAAGAAACGTGAACATTTGAAATTAGGCAAACTTGGACGTTTGGAAAATAATGTTGTTACTTGATTTTACAAAGGTAAGTGTTTTGGTTTACTTAAAAAGACACTACTCTATTTTATACTACTATTATGTGACTTATGTGAAAGAAACGGATCTTTTAAAGATTTAATGTATGAAGTACTTTGGGGATAAAACCCGATCTTGTTAATCATATAGTAGAAAGTGCCTTGTGTATAACTTGATTATGTTGAGTTGTGATAGCCTTGTAATACTTTCTTGTTGATTTGTTAAGTAAACATGCTAGGATGCCACGTGTGTTAGTAGATGTGATGTTGTGTAAAGGGGTTTCCTCGATCGCGCTTTAAATTGTTTCACTATCACCGATATGTTGGTATTGTACCACTCACCTTGACTTGTTTCCGAGGTTAAGCCTCCGACGCGGTAGACTCAAAGTGTCCAGTGACCTATGATTCGAGAATACCTCACGCGGGCCTATGAGTTTGGCCTATGCGCGAGCTACGAGAGTTCCGTGTTAGCGCGGCCTTTACGGTCACGCTGGCCTACGGGCTACGCGATCGCGAGTCCAGCGGACGCCGGAGTAGCTACCGACGCGGGGTTATACCTCACGCGCCTACGAGTTTGGCCTACGCGAGTCGCGAGAGTTCCAGGCTAGACGCCGACATTAGATATCGCGCGAGTGACCACTTTTGATCATGCGACGGCAGACAGATCTCATGATACGCTTTATGACCTTGTTGCATCGCTGGTTTTAGTAGTCGCTATGCCTTCGCATTTACCTTGTACGGTTTTATTAGACACAGCGGACCTCGTGTTCATGTATTCTTGATGCTTTCATATCATAGATCGGCAGTGAGGAAGGTATTCCACGCATGATTGATGTTGTGGCGCGAGACCCATAGTTATATTCGAGTGACGACTTTGAGGCGTGAGTCCTCGACTTGACATGATCGCTTATTTATCAGGAATCGTAGTTTGGTTATCATACATGTCTCCGCTTTATATAGACTACTATGATTTCATTTACGATTTATTTTCGCCACATACTCTGCACTGCACCGACTCTCCTGGGCCGCGTCATGCCGCAGTAAGGTACACCAATCGCTGATCCTCGCCTGGGGTCACAGTCGTTGGGAAAGCTCCGCTTCCGAGGCTTATTCGCATAGTCCTGTTGTAGGTGCTACATTCAGGGTATGACGGCCCCGCGCCGTTGTTGTCATTCGTAGAGGTCCTGTAGTAATCCAGCAAGTGTGGTTTGTAAAAAGGATTAAACTGTTCATTTTTGAAAGAGTTTTTATATATACGCCGAAAGGCAACTTTTCTTCAGATAAACATGTGTCTTCTTTACAATGTATCATGTATTGTTTTATATTCCGCTGATTACTCTGATGTTGTATCACCGTGCCCGGTAAGGCACCACCACGCCCGGTTCGGTCGTGACAAAGTGGTATCGAGCGCTTAATCCTCTAAGGTGTCTACAGACCGTATCCAAGCAGAGTCTTGATTATCTGTTGTGCACCACGCCAATAATCGTGAGGCTATAGGATATTTAGGATTGGTTTCTATTCTTCTCACTGAGATCGTGCCTCAGCCGTGTTGTAAGATCGACCTCTAACGTATTTCTTTCCCTTACCGCTATGCCTCCGCTGTAGGCAACCGCCCGTGAGGCGCGCACGAGGAGCCGCGAGTCGAGTACAGAGGGTTACGAGGCACAGCCCAACTATCACCCGAAGTTAGGTGCTTCATTCGGGAGTTATGCTACGCCACCACCAGCAGAGTTTAGCATGGCGCGGCGCTCATCGCGCCATGATATTTGAACCTTCGCCCACGACAGGGACAGAATATGGATTGCAAAGAGGCGACCACATTAACTATGGGTTTGGCTACTAGAGTACCGATGTACCGCGAGCCTTGATGACTATCTAAAAGAGGATGCACAAGAGTAATTCTTCGCTAGGCTTGAGCATGGCTCGTATCGCTTATGCGCGAAGCAGTCGAGAAACGTAGATCGACGCGTTAACGGGCGAAAGCGTAAGAGGCTGTGAGCAGAAGGTCCTTTGGTAATTTTTCGAGGCGAGTCACCTCACCGATTTGATTATGCACATCCACCGTGCGCAGAGGTCCTCCACGTGGTTCGTGACGCTCGGCAGTGCGGGAGTTGGTCGAGCCCGTGGCTTCCAGCCACACGTGACGACGCCATCCCGGGAATGTCGTCTTTGTTGGTACTTGTTGTACTGCGCCGCCGCCGTACAGTGTCGAAAGCGGTGTCCTAGCAGGAGGATGCAAGTAGGAGGACTCACCTTCGTGATCGGTGGGTAGTTCGTTACCTTCCCTAGCTATGCGCCCTACGGGGCAGGTTTGATTAAAACGACTAAGGGGAGTGAAGCAGTAGATATAGATATATCCTTAACCCTCTAGAGATCAATATGTGTGATAAGATGAGTATACCTTAAGTGTTATATTCTGATAGCATTGTGTAGATTGTGATTGGAAATCTTGGTTAGTTAACCAAGTAGGATTTGGGGGATAGAGAAGGGTGAGCCTTAGAGTTTTATACGTAGAGACCTTAGAGGTAAGGCCATCTCGAGTAAAGGTATAGTGTTATGTTTGATCCTTATCGGAGTGCATAGTGCACGTGAGGTATATTGTGTGATAAGTCCCTGAGTAGTGTGGAATGAAAGAGGGTAGTTGAACTAAGAAGACCGCTAGGTTTTCGTAACATGATTAGTGAGAGTTTTCCCGGATCGGGGAGCTAGAGTCTCGCGGCGTTGCGGTCGGGTTGAGGCCACGCTGGGTCAACCCGCGCCTGTTTGGGTGGGGTCGGTTTGTGGTGGTCCCGCCTTGTGATAGGTCACGAGGGTGTTAGGCCCAAGTTTAGTTAACCAAGACGAAGTTCGTGGACGCGTTCGACCGCAGAGTCGGGCCAGGAGGTCACCGTCTTATCTTTTAGTCGACCGTACTCAGCAGTTGTTATATCGTAAAGGTTGTAAGGCTGCATGGTGCCCGCCTCCACCTTATGGCGCATGCTGGAGCCCGTGGTACACTGCTTTCTTTTCTCGAGGTTTTACCGAGCACGTGTTAAGAACTCAAAGTGAGTCTCAGATCGCATTCGCCGGGCCGGTTTGGATTTCGCGGTAGTTGTGAGGATTGTTGTCTCCGTTGGGAAGTGTTTAAGCTACCATTTCGGTGTTCTGATGTTGCCTTACGAAGCCTTGTAGGGCGGAAGTGTAAGTCTGGCCGATTGGTTCGATGTTGGCAAGGTTCGATAGTTGGTTCAGCTTGTTCCACAGACCGTGGTTAGCGGCTTGTCTAGAAGAGGTTATTGGCGCTCGTGAGAAATCGTATGATAATCGGCGACGACGCCAGAGTTCGTGCCGACTGGCCGGTCTTCATGTACCACCCCAGATAGGGTGTGACGAGTTTTGGAAAACAGAGTGATCTTAGCCCGAGTTACTTTGGGCCTTTTTGAGTTCATGTGAAGAATAGGCCAGGTTGCCTATATGTTAGCATTTGCCGTCCGACTTAGGAGGCAGTACGTCCGGTCTTTCGTATTTTTATGTTCGGGAAAGTATCGGAGATCCATCCAGAGTGTTCCCAGTTAGTGATGACCACGTTAGAGATAGTAACCCCGAGTTTTGGAAACTGAAGCAGTAACAGAAATGTGGTAAGAGTTCGAGTGTACAAGAAGGGTACGACACGTAAGGGAAGAAGCGAGCATGTATGGCGAGCATAGATGTGATCATTTCTTTTGTAAAGAGAAGGTCGCGGAAGTATATTTTAGACCTGAGAAAGGTATTTGTGGTGATGTTAGAGGTGTTTCCTCGTGGACTTGGATGGAGGTATTTGCGCTGGTGTTTCATGGCGGGTGTGGCGTGTTTGTTCTCGTAAGTATGGTAGTGAAGACTATATCAGCGCGTTTGCTTTGGGACTTAGAAGGAACATTCGGGACGAATGTTTCTAAGGAGGGGAGAATGTTATACCCCGTATTTCCAGAGTATGTACGTAAGGACGTACGTAGAAAAGTTTGGGCTTTAAAGTAAGGCTTGGCGATTTTATTTGTGCACAACATGCGTTAGAGTCGTTCGACTAAACGCTTTACTAAACTTCATAAGGAAAATTCGCTATATCATTTTTAATTTTTGCGGATTTTTCCGGAGATGTAACATTTTGGACCAACGAGGGCTTACACTTGGCACCCTCTCATTGGTGGCGGTAAAGTGGACGATTGGTGGCCTTGTTGGTCAAGGGGTTGGTAGGATATTTTTGTGGTAGATGGATAAGGTGCACTTGGCATGATCTTGGCCCTACACTTGCCTTGCACTTGGCATGATCTTGGCCATTGGTTGGCCTTGGCTTGTCCTATAAATACCCCCTTTGGAAGACTTCTTCATCCATTCCTAAACTTTCCTAAGTCTTGAGAGCTTCCCTTTGTGTGGTTGTTTCGTCCCACCCTCCCCTCATGAGGCTCTTGGCCGAGAGCACCCCCCCTCCTAGTGGCCTTGGCCGTGGGGTACCCCCCTACCTTGAATTCATTTCGTAGAATACACTCCCCCCTTTTTGTGGTATAGGAATACTCTCCTAGTATTGTTATAATGCCCAAATACCTTGGCCCAAATACCTTGTAGTATTCCAAGGTTATACTTATACAAAAAGCCCAGAAATACTATTATACTTCCCGTCAGTCACAAAAACGAAACCCTAAGGAAAATCTCCATAGAGTTGGAGTATTAAGTAGAAGTTGGTTAGAACTTCTAAGTGTGGTTTGGAGCGGGTTGGAGCGCACTGAGTCGAGCTAAACGTTCTTTGAGGAGCGACATTAAACTAGGATAATTTTGGGCTTATCGAGGTAAATATCTTGTCCCCCTTATTGTAATTGGAAATTACATGTTGTAAGATTATATAGTTGAAGTATACTATATATTGAACTAAACCTAGCTTCGCGGCAATGTCGTTTGACTTAAGCCTGAATTTAAAGAAAGAGAACTGAACTGTAATTACATAGGATCAGACATGAGACTTGTGTAGCATTACTGTGAAGTACAATTGTACCCGTCCGGTTAGCCGTATAAACCCCCCCCCCCTGGTTGGCTTGATCGCCGGCCTCGATAGAGGAGGTTATTTACGCGTCATGTGGGGAGGTCGCCAATTTTCAGAGAATGTTCTACGATAAGATATAGATGTTAATAAACACTGTGGCCTTATAGGTCAAGTACTATGGCGCGATCTACTTGGCTTAAGGAGTAGCCGACGGTTTGAGGTACTTGAGCGCTTTGCTATTAGTCGATAATCGTCGCGAGGTATGTGAACCTCTTCCTATCTTTTCTAGCATGATATGTGTATAACTATGTAGTACGGTGAGACGATACGTGTTAAATGTATTTGATTGGTTTAAAACATAAAGTGTTATAACGGCTTTATGGGAAGTTGGTTATAACAGCTTTATGTAGGTAAGAAAATGCTTTGTGGTTTTAAAAACTTAAGAGTTATAATAGCTTTATGGGAAGTTAGGTATAACGTCTTAAGAAAGATAAAATGAATGATTTATTGATTATAGAAGTTAAGAGACTTGATCTTAAAAGATAAGAAACTTGACTTAAATGAGTTGATATGAATTTCGTGTGAAACCTCATTCGTGAGTAATGAGTACTTGGTTTTAAAAAGGAATAATGTTTTACTGATTTCGGAAATCAGAATGTGTATCGACAAACCACTGCAACGTTAATAAAGGAAAATGTATTGAATAATTAAGTATTATTAAAACCAGTAGAAACTTCCATCCGCATGAAGCTAAGATGAGACAAAATGATATTTCCTAGATCATGGCTGCTGTAATAAAATTGTTATAAACAAGAATATCCTACTCTCATATAAGGCTTATGTTTCTCAGATTGTTTAAAAGAGAATTATATTCTTAAATGAATAAGACTATGAACTACGAAACCTTTCTAAAATAAGAAACGTGAACATTTGAAATTAGGCAAACTTGGACGTTTGGAAAATAATGTTGTTACTTGATTTTACAAAGGTAAGTGTTTTGGTTTACTTAAAAAGACAGTCACTCTATTTTATACTACGGGTATTATGTGACTTATGTGAAAGAAACGGATCTTTTAAAGATTTAATGTATGAAGTACTTTGGGGATAAAAACCCGATCTTGTTAATCATATAGTAGAAAGTGCCTTGTGTGTATAACTTGATTATGTTGAGTTGTGATAGCCTTGTAATACTTTCTTGTTGATTTGTTAAGTAAACATGCTAGGATGCTACGTGTGTTAGTATCTTGTGATGTTGTGTAAAGGGGTTTCCCCTCGATTGCGCTTAAATTGTTTCACTATCAGCCGATATGTTGGTATTGTACCACTCACCTTGACTTGTTTCCGGAGGTTAAGTCGCCTCCACGCGGTAGACTCAGCGGTCTGTGACCTATGATTCGAGAATACCTCATGCGGCCTATGAGTTTGGCTTTATGCGAGCTACGAGAGTTCCGTGTTAGTGCGGCCTTTATGGTCACGCGGTCTACGTGGCTACGCGATCGCGAGTCCAGCGGATGCCGGAGTAGCTACCGATGCGGGTTATACCTCATGCGGGCCTATGAGTTTGGCCTATGCGAGTCGGAGAGTTCGGTGGCTAGACGCCGACATTAGATACTGCGCGCGAGTGGCCGCTTTGATCATGTGACGGCCTAGACAGATCTCATGATACGATTTATGACCTTGTTGCGTGGGTTTTAGTAGTCGGCTATGCCTTCGCATTTACCCCAGACGGTTTTATTAGGACACAGTGGGACCTGGTGTTCATGTGTATTCCTTGATGCTTTCATATCATAGACTGCCGGCAGTGAAGAAGGTATTCCACGAGCATGATTGATGTTGTGGGCGTGAGACCCATAGTTATATTCGAGTGATGACTTTGAGGCGTGAGTCCTCGACTGACATGATCGCTTATTTATCAGAACCGTAGTTTGGTTATCATACATGTCTCCCGCTTTATATAGACTACTATGATTTCATTTACGATTTATTTTCGCCACATACTCGGCATATGTTGTCACCTCCTTCGGGCCGTTCATGTCGCGAGTAAAGCGTACACCGCCGTTGATCCTCGCTCTTGGGGTCACAGTTCGGTTTGGGAAAGCTCCGTTTCTCCGAGGCTTATCTTCGTATAGTCCCTGTTGTAGGTGCTACATTCAGGTATGGCGGCCCTGTCCCGTCGTTGTTGTCATTCGTAGAGGTCTGTAGTACTGTTGTGGGCAGGGTTTGTAAAAAGGATTAAACTGTTCATTTTTGAAAGAGTTTTTATATACGCCGAAAGGCAACTTTTCTTCAGATAAACATGTGTCTTCTTTACAATGTATCATGTATTGTTTTATATTCCGCTGATTACTCTGATGTTGTATCACTGGGGTGCCCGGGGTAAGGCACCAGTCACGGGCCCCGGTTCGGGTCGTGACACAAGTCAAGGACACAAAAGGAAAATCAAATTCCTTTAAACACACGTGCGTCTACCGTACTATATATATATTTCACAACAATCATGCTAGAAAGGATAGGAAGAGGTTCACATACCTCGCGACGATTATCGACAATAAGCAAAATGCTCCAAAGTACTATAACCCTGCTAGCCTTTTCCACCCTCCAAGTAGAATACGCTACTCGTAGTACTTCAACCTATAATGGCCATAAAACGGTTATTAACTTCTAGATCCCTTCGTAGAATATTTCTAAGTACAAGGTTCCATATTCTACGGAAAATTCGGCAGCACCTCCCCCCCGAACCACATAAATAACCTCCACTATCAAGGCCCGCTACCAAGCCAACAACTCAGAGGGGATTACACGTCTAACCGGACGTGTACAATTCTGCCCCACAATAATACTACAAGTCTCATCAGAATACAGTCAATGTAAATACGATTCAATTCTTATCAATATTCATTCTATATATAGTATACTCGACTATACATTACTCTGACATGTAATCTCCATTACAATAGGGGACAAGATCATTACCTCGATAAGCCCAAATTATCCAAGATTTATAAGTCGATCCTGAGCAGCGTTTAGCTCGACCTCACGCTCGACCCGCTCCAACCAACCCTTAGAAGTTTCTAAACAACTTCTTAACACTTCAACTCCAAAAAGTGAAGAACACTTAGGCATTAAAAATGGCCACTTTCGGCCAAGGCAAGGTTTCAAGGCTAGGGGTGTGAAATCTTTTCCAACTCTTGGTACACAATCTTCCTAACGCCCTAAGGAAGAACACTTAAAAGTTTAAGAATTTTTGGACAACATTTTGGCCAAGATCTTAGCTAAAAACGAGAGCACTCACTAACGGGGAGGGAGTATTTTTCAAGCTTGGAAATCTCTAAGTGTGGATGAATAAGTCTTGCACTCAAGGGGGGTATTTATAGAGAAATCAATGGATAGGATCAAAGCAAGTGTATGGTGAGGATTTGGGACAAGTGTGTGTGGGTTCTTCCAACCAATGTCCACCACAACTTTGAGACATGTGTCCACCATAACAATGAGACATGTGGCTCAAAAACGTCCAAGGCACCCCCTAAAATCGGCCATAGGGCCACATGGGGGTGACACGTGTCGCTCCCTACTCGTCCATAATATTTCATCTTCCGAAAATATCCGTAATGCCAAAAATCCGAAAATAAAGTGGGCCCCACAAAACCGTAAATTCTCCCGTGGGCCCCACGTGACCAATTTCGGAAATAAAATTCCATAATTCTCAAATATTCTAAAAAGTCCGAATACCAAATCTGGGAATCCAATTCCCATTAACGAACCTTTTTTCTTCACAAAATCCGGAAACTTTTCCGTCGAAAAATCACATATTTCTTCCTTTCCGATTTTTGTGTCGTATTCTCGCATTTAACGTCCTCGTATACATACTGCGGAACTCTGGGTGTAACATTCTTCCTTAGAAACATTCGTCCGAATGTTCCTTCTAAGTCTCTAAACACACATGCGTCGGTATAGTCTTCACTACTATACTTACAAAACCAATCATGCCACACCTGGCCATAATACAACATACGCGCAAAAACTCACATCCAAGCCAACGAAGAATCATCGCTAAAGCGTATAACAATACTATAGCTCCACCCATGGTCCAATGGATACGTTCTTCACACCTTTACTTTATAAAAAGGACACTTCCATCTTCTTAACACATCTTCGCCTCTTTTCTTACTTGTCGTACCCTCCTCGTACACTCGAACTCTTCCTAATATACGTACCACATTTCTGTCATTGCTTCAGTTTCCAAAATCTCGAGGTTACTATCTCCAACTTGGTCATCATTAACTGGGAATACTCTGAATGGATCTCCGATACTCTTCCGAAACATAGCAACATGGAAGACCGGACGTACTGCCTCCTAAGTCGGACGGCAGTGCTAACTTATAGGCAACCTGGCCTATTCTACAAATGATCTGAAAAGGCCCAAAGTACCTCGGGCTAAGTTTCCCCTGCTTTTCAAATCTCATCACACCCTTCCGGGGTGGTACCTTCAAGAAGACCCACCGTCAACCTGAACTCCAAGTGTCGACGCCGATTATCCGCACGACTTCTGTTGACTCTGAGCTGCTAAAAACCTCTTCTGGATAAGCTTCACCTTATCCACATCCTGTTGAATCAAGTATGGACCAACTATCTGAACCTTTCCAACATCGAACCAATCGACCGGCAACCTACACTTCCGCCCATACAAGGCTTCATAAGGCGACGTCCGACATGAAATGGTAGCTATTATAATACTCACTCAACAAGAGGCAAATAATCCTCGCTACCCAGAAATCAAAACAAGCCCGGGTGAATGCAATCTTGAGACTCACTTTGAGTTCTAACCCCGCTGTAAAATCTCCGAAAAAAAAAAATAGTAAATGGGCTCCATCGTCATAAAAGTAAGAACCGTGTAGCCTTACAACCTTCACGATATATAACATCTCGCATAACCTCCACAGTAAAAGTCCGATCGAAAGACAAGATGGGCTGACCTCATCGGCCCGACTACTGGTCGAACGCATCCACGAACTCATACGATGGTTACCTAAACTTGGGCCTAACACCCTCGTGACCCTATCATCTAGCGGGACCACCTCAAACTGATCCCACCACATTCCGGGC